>CM072775.1:41260000-42510000 GCA_036936925.1 Cenchrus fungigraminus
TATGCGTAACTTGACCCATGCTGCATCAGGTGGTGTCAATTCTACGCCGTTACCTGCACCAGCTGCTCGGTTACGCACCATCCAAGCTGCAACCGCCTGCAATACGCACCATCTTGGTTGTGTTGCTTGATGTTTTGGAAGGAAACCATCCTGCGGGCTATAGGCTTCCATGCATGCAAATTTCAGTTAGGTTCGCAGTCAGCCCCGGCAATTTCACGATCGTGGCCCGCTTTTATTTCGCTGGCCTTGGGAGCTAGGGCTCCGACGGTTTCTGTGGATGATCGAGGTTGGTTTCATCCTCTGTACGATACTATATCGAACGCCGGCAGAGCGGAGGTATGCATGCGCGGCCTCACTATCTCATCTTTTATATGTCTCGTTTTGTTTTCACACCTCATAACTGAAAAATCTTGATCTTGTTGATGTTGTGCATGTGTGCTTTTGTCAGATGCTTGGGTGGATTACTTGTTTCTGTTAATTGCGCACCATTCGCATCACTTATCATCCATTCATACATCCAGGGTGTCAGTGGTTTCGATCAAGTGGAGATTGGGTGTTCCTTTCTAGATATTCAGTGGCAGGGCAGTAATCAATAAACTTACTGACTGATTGGGTAGAGAGTAAAACCTGAGATCAACTGATGAGTGTAAAGCATAATCGAGATTAGTAGTAGCTATAGATTGATTTTTTTCTGCTAGTATAATTCATTGGGAGCTGATGAGTTTAGCTGATGGAGCGTTAAGCATAATCGAGATAAATAATAGTCTGATTTTTTATGCAATGCATGCTACATTATATTGGATGGACCATGTGCTTGCATTGCAAGGCTGAGCTCAGCTTGTTCGTTCAATGGGTTTCATACGTAAGTATTGGTACTGCTCAAGATAGTTGGATACATATATTGCAAGCATAATTTGTTTGCATATTAGACAACCACAAGATTTGTAGCATGCCTTCACATCCGATTAAGAATTGGAAGAAGACCCATGTCTCCTTAAATTATGATGTGGGGTGCTGTATTGCTATATTATTTTAACATTGGTTTCAGATAACAAGGAACCAACTTCAACTAATCAACCAATCAGCTAAACTTATCATGTTTAAATGTGTCTAGAATGCCTTATGTGTTGAGCATATATTTTGAATGCTTAAATGCCTTAATCCAGGATGGATGGAGTATATCTAATCAAAGGATTTTTTTGTATGAATAGAATTATTTTGTTTGAATGGGATGAGCACTTAGATATCTAGTGGATATATATCGCAAAATGCGATTGTTGGCCTGAATGCTGAGCATATTTGATATTGTGGATAGGAGTCAAGCTAAATTACATGAATCATTTTCTTTGGTTCACTTTTCTCTTTATTATTATTGTTCCCATGTGAAATGAAAAAATATTTAGCAAAATAATCACATTTGCATGCATTTGATTTTGTTTTTCGTGTGGTATTAGGAATACTTTTTCTTATTGTCAATCAATAAGAAAAATATGGTAAGTCCAAGGAAACATAGTTTGCCTTTTAGCCCAAAGGCAAGGGTACCAATTCTACGGAAGAAGTCTAAAATCATGAAGATGTCTCTTAAAGACTTACTGAAAACCCAGCAAAATATGCGACTAGCGGGTCCACAACATGGTAAACAATATTCTAGTCAGTTGGAAGCTAACATTGCGAAAAAGAGTGTTAGAAAGTCAAGTCAAGTTCAACCTACATCGAAGGATAGGAAGCAACATAGTACCTTGAGTTCGAAAATTCAATTGAGGTCAAGTTCAAACATGAATGTTGTATTGAATGAACAATTTCCCTTGAAGAAGAAAAGAGATGTTCCAACTCGCTTGAAGGCTATGTCAGAGTTGGCTCACAAGGAAACAAAGAGATCAAAAGAGCGATCCGATTTGATCAATGATAACCAAAGGGAGCTCATAGAGTCAAGTAACAGGGACCAAGTTGCTAGAGGTGATGGCAGAACCAATAATGACATGTCTAAGAAGAAGAAGGAACCATTGTTGGAAGAAAAGGCGAAAACAATGGAGGATGATGGTAACAAAGATGTGCAAGGGAATAATATGGCTAGTAGGCTGATGAAGAAACAAAGATGTGTGAAAGGTAAATATGATGATGAAGCAGAGTGAGCGAAATGAGAAGTATTCCTTGACCTCGACCGTGTAGTCCGTTCATGAAGGTCACCAATGATGGTCGTCGGTGGGTGATCAACTTGTACTCGCCGGGGAGCCTCACGCCTGGACACAACCTCCCCCTCAGCAGCAGCCTCCACTCGAACAGCCTCAGTCGTAGTGGGTGTAGGGGATGGTCCGTCCTCGATCATCATCGTAGTAGTGGAAGTAGCTCGTACACGATCAGCCGCTGGAGCATCACCACCATCATTGTCGTCGTCTCTATCTCCATCCTTCTCATCCTCGAAGATCCTCGCTCCAATCTCCTCGTCACCTGCACACTCAAAAGCAGAAGAGCTACATGACTATGTCTCGTCGAAGGTAACCTCGTAAGTCTCCATGATTCGGTTAGTGTCAAGGTTGAGCACACAATATGCTCTAGAATGAATCGCATAACCAAGAAAAATTCCATCCGAACATCGAGACTCAAACTTATCCAACTTGCCCTTCTTCAGAATGAAACACTTGCAGCCAAAGGTTCTAAAGTGACTCACCTTGGGTTGTCGGCCATGCATCAGCTCATAAGAGGTCTTCTTCTTAAAGGCACGAAGGAAGATGCGATTTGAGACATAGCAAGCGGTATTGACCGCCTCGGCCCAGAAACGCCTAGGAGTCCTATGCTCATCGAGCATCGTCCTGGCCATCTCACAAAGGGTTCAGTTCTTCCTCTCCACTACGCCATTCTGACAAGCGACGTATGGAGAAGAGTACTGATGATCAAGACCATGATCGCTGCAAAAGGCATCAAAATGAGAGTTCTTAAACTTTGTGCCATTGTCACTGCGTATAGCTCGAATGGCATCACCATGTCTCTCATTCTTCAACCTCAAGATCAAGTCTCGAACAAAGCCAAATGTCTCACTCTTATCCTCCAAAAAGAAAACCCAAGAGTACCTTGAAAAGTCATCAACAACCACAAGAACATACCACTTCCCACCAGCAGAGCGAACACGAGCTGGCCCAACCAAATCCATGTGCAACAGCTCACAAGGTCGCTCGGTCATGACAGAAGTCAGAGGGGCATGAGAAGCGGCAACCATCTTTCCATGCCGACAAGAAGGACAAACCAAATCCTTCGGACAAGATCAAGACCACTCAAGCGGGAAAGCAACTCAAAGCTCAAGTGTCCCAATCTCCTATGCCATTTCCAAAGCTCAGCCGAAACCCCAGCAACAAAGTATCGAGGAGGACCAACAGACTGGGAAAAGTCAGCACGAAAGATTTGACCCTCGGGGACGATCGTACAGACAACATCACCTCGAGAATCAAGCACACAAGAAGCACTCGACTTAAAACGAACCTCAAAACCTTCGTCAAGCAATTGAGATACTGACAACAGGTTAAAACCAAGTGACTTGACCAGGGCCACACTTCTTAAGGTCACCTTGCTACTCACCTTCACCATACCTTCAGCAAGCACTCGTCCTCTCCCATTGTCCCCGAAAGTGATGTACTCCCTCGTACTCATTGGGGTGAGACTGGAGAACCACCCACGATCTCCGGTCATGTGTCTTGAGCAACCGGAGTTGATCAACCAAAAGTTCTCCAAGCCTCCCACCTGCAATCAAAAACAAGGACGAGAATGAGCAAGCGACTCAACACTGGGGTTAGTACCAAAAGAGTTAAACCAGTGCTGAGCCATTTGCTCAAAAGAGGGTTTAGCAAAATCCATCCTCCCAAAACCTCTAGGCGGAGCCCTCTCACGCCTACCACCAAAGGACCTGTCACGTCTCACTGGAGGAGTACGCGCACCACGAGGGGGAAAATGTGACCCGTAGTCCATCTGAGACCCAAAGCTCCGATCGTGCCTCCCAAACTCGTAACGGTCACGAGAAGGAGCATGCCGAGCCAACTCACCATGCCCAAACCCAACACGCCTGTCTCTCTAAGGGAACACACCTCCACCTCCACCTCCATGAGTGGGAACTGTACGCACATACACCTCACCCCTAGGTAGAGGCCCTCTACGAGGCTCAGGCACACCACGAGAAGGGTGGTACCTGTCCTTGTTTGCCATCTCCCTAGCAAACCGCTCATCCCACTTCCTCCGAAAACAGAACTCATCCTTAGGCCCATCCCTCCCACAATACTCACAATGGAAGCGGATTGGCACTGGCTTAGGCGGTGGCTTCTCTGTGGGCTTCTCAACACCTTTCTCTCCTGACTTCCCTTCAAAGACATTACCCAGGTTACTCACAAACTTGATGGGTTTCTGGTAATTCTCTGTTTTCTGGGGGAACACTGGTGGGTCTGGAGTTGTGTCAAGCTTGTTTCTCAAGTGGTTTGGCTTGGGTGCATATTTGTTCATGGGTATGGTGTGTGGTTGAGTAGGGATCTCTCCAATTTTCTCTTCTCCCTCACCACTCTTCTCACCACACTTCTCAGCCCCCAACGCCTGACCATCAAACCTCTTGAACTGAGCCAACATCAAACTCAATTGTGGCTCATGCCCAGACAACCAACTCATCAATTTCCTAAGCTCATCATTTTCATCCTGCAGACGATCAACATAGTGTGCAAGTTCCATGTTCTTCAAAGCATGCATTTCACAGGTTGAACATGATGTAGGAAGAGGAGCTTTCAATGCCGCCTCAAGAGAAACAATCCTAGTGTGAGATTCATCTAGCCTAGCATGCAAAATAGGACATGATGTACACGCTCCTAACAAAGCTGGCCTAGACTTCAATTCATCATACTCAATCCTAACCACATCTAGTTCCTCCAAAGTACAGGCATGCTTCTCCTTGAGAGTAGTCAAATCAGCAAGAAAAACTGAGCAGTCACCACAATCAATCTCATCAGACACCACATGAGCAGATTTCAAAGCAGCTATCTCATTTCTAGCATCCACAAGCAAGGATTCAAGTCAGCTACCTTGTACTTAGCATCACCCAACAAAGACCTGAATTCCCTCTTCTCCTTGTTGGTCTTTCTAAGCACATCATCACGGTTATCAAGAAACTCATTGAGCCTAGCATTCTCCTCTAGCAAGAAGTTGGGATCTTGTCGTACCTCTTCATCGGAGTCGGAGTTCGAGTCCGAGCTGTGCTTCCCACCCTTCTTGGAGTGCGCCATGCCGCAAAAGCCTCCCTGCGCGACGAAGCTCAGGCTGGTGAAGTTCTTGACCGTGTGCCGCTTGTCCTTGCGCTTCTCTTGCTCTTCCTCGCTGCTCGAGTCGGAAGAAGCATCGCTTGATGTTTAGTCGATGTCGCTCGCTCCGGCCACCATTGCTCGAGCAGTCTTCTTCTTGTGGCCGCCACTCTTCTTGTGCCTTCTCTCACCCTTGTCCTTGTGCTTGTCCTTGTAGTCGTTCCAGGAGCGGTGCTTGTTGTAGTCGTGCTTGGCTTGCCCTTGTAGTCGTTCTTGATCTCCATGGCTTCAGGACATTCGGCGATGAAGTGCCCGTGCTTCCCGCACCGATAGCACATCCCCGAGCTCCGCCTTGCATTCTTGCGGTTCTCGTACATCCGCCCAAACCTCTTGCTCAACAAGGCGAGATCATCCTCTCTCAACACCTCAAAGTCCTCATCTAGCAAGGACACAAGACAAGACAAAGAAAAGCCAACAGAGTTAGCGTTAGTCCTCGATCCTGAGATGAGAGCCAAACTATGAGGATCAGTGGGGCTCTCGCTCTTGGCTCTCAAGCCACGATCGACCTCTGAAGACCTAAGCTTGGAGAACAGCTCATCCAGCGACAGCGTGTCATACGGGCTCGACTCCTCAATGGCCTCGATCTTGGCTTCCCACACAGACCTATCCAGGGCATGCAAAAGCTTGATAGCTTGATCATGATCCATGTATGGGAGCACTGTCACATTGGCCCTCATGTTGTTGACTATGCAAGTGAAGCGCTGAAACATAGCATCGGTTGACTCACCGGGTGATGAGTGAAGTTCTCGTACTCTCTCCGGTAAGTGGTAAACATACGGGCTTGCAATTGAGCATTGCCAACATGAGGATTCTTCAACTTGAGCTAAATCTTTCCGGCCACATCCTCTCCGTACACTCGATCAAACTCCGAGGCACAGAGAGCACGAAACAAGTAATCAACGGCCTTGCTGTTGGCCTCAAACATGTCCCGCGATCCTAGAAGCAGAAAACTGTCTGGGATGACACAATGAGGATTCTGAGTGACCTCCCAGATCAGAGTTCCCTTCCGTCGCAAAAACGCGCCTATGCGCCTCTCCCACATCGGGTAGTTCTTGCCATCAAAGTGCGGAGGACCCGACCCCTTGCCGTAATCGCCCATCTTTGGATCTTAGACTGGTTAGAATCAAGAAGATCTGTAACCGGCTCTGATACCAATTGAAGGACCGAATCGGGCGACCAGAGAGGGGGGGAGTGAATGGGAGCCGATAAAAATTCTTGCCTTAGGTCGAACTCGGCCTATACCCCGATTGCTACTCCAAACGCTCACACACACAAAGGAAGCTCCAAACAAGGCACACACAAGCCTAGAAGATCAACCAACAAGCCTAGGAGCAAAGAGCGGAAGCAACTAGACAAGAATCAAAGCACTTGGCACAATCTGGAAACGCCAGGTGCGGACTGTCCGTGCAGTACGGGCGGACCGTCCGCTAGGGTACGACGGACTGTCCGCAGGTGCTGTGCGGACTGTCCGAAATGAACACCAGAACTACCAGAGACAAACCCGGAAATACGAACTGTCCAGCTAGGCCTTGCGGACCGTCCGCCAATGTCGCGGACTGTCCGCAAACCTCTTGCAATGAAACCCTAGGGCTAAAAAGGATCGAAACGAAGACGTGCAAGAACATGAAGAACACGCGACGAACTCCTGGACGCGCGGACTGTCCGCGGGCTCCTCGCGGACTGTCCGCCAGCCCCGGACAGAGCTGCTCGAGCTCGAGCTCGCGAAGTCAACTCTCCCAATCCATCACCGGATCTCCCAAACGCCAAAAGCTCTTGAGACAAGATTTGGGGGAGATGATAAGGAACACAAGAGGAAGCTATGCCCCAAAAATCTCGTCCTCTGAGCCACCAAATCGCCGGGAATCGCGGATCACACGAACTCCACCAAGAACACGAACTCCGGCCAAAAACTCACAAATTGAAGGCTTTTCACGGCATTTGAGGGGTCAAGATCACACACAAACATGCGCAAGGCATCCACCCATGATCCCCTCAAAGAAATCCGTGAAGAAATGCCCTCAAAATCACGAATCGAGCAAAGAACGAAACTCCCCAAAAATAGTCCCAAAAATTACACGAAAATCACAGAGGACTAGGTGATCACCGGGACGCCGAATGCTTCCATACATCAAGAGGTCAGATTCTGTACAAGAGTCTAGCCTAAGGAATCCAGAGGGAAAAGAAGCAGTTCAGAGAAATCTACCGGGGGAGAAAGCCCTAGAGTCCAAGAGAGAGAGATGCCATCCACCTCTCCGCTATTTATACGAAGTCCATCGGAGGGAGGTAAATGACCACGCTACCCCTACTGCTTGAAATGAAGATACAACCCCTTAGGGGCATTTTGGTCAAGTCTTCATCGAGCGGACACGCTTCCACCGCGGCCTTGCTTAGCTTCGACCCAAGCCCCGTGATCACGCCACGTGCCCCTAGCCTCGAAGCTTCCCGAAGCTCCCGGATCACCGTCTCTGTCGCCTCGGGCCTCTGGGCTTGGTTTTGCGGCCCAAGCCAAGAAACCGTCCACCAGATGGTTTTGTGGGCAAACCACCAAACCCCGCGTGCAAGCTTCGGACTTCAACCGCTACCTTGCACCGGCCCATGTTCACGACTTCAGCCCGCCAGTCTTGCACCGCACGGCTCGCACTTGACCCCCTCGGCCACCTGGTCCATCGAACTAAGCCTACTTGCCACTCCATCACCCGGAGGCCGCCACGGCTCAGGCCTTTCGCGCTTGTTCTTCACCTGCACCGACACGAGTCAAGCCGCAATCTGTACCAGCACACTTAGCCAAGCATCAGTCCACACAACGTTGTCAATCACTCATTACTAAGGAGCGACCCTCCACTGGTCCTCGGACACACCTGGTCCTCGGACACACCTGGTCCTCATGAAGCTCAACCAAAAGATTTTAAATGAAAACAAATGTGATTTCTATTTTCTTTTCATACCTTGGGTTAAGCTTGATTTACTTCAAAAATTTATTCTGGAAGAAATACAAACAACAAGACCACAAAACTTTGCAGAGAGGAACATCATACTACACATGAGCTACTGCCAAAAATTTAGATCAATCCAAGCCATAGATCTAGCATGAAAAATACCACTATATTCATCCATTAAAAACAAGAATAAGTCATACAAAAATAAATACACCACATCTTGAGCTAAAAATTCATGTGGAACTTCAAAACACTTAATCATGAAGAGATATGCACTTAATCAGCAAAGAAAATTTAAATTACTTTATATTTATGAAGAAAGGTTAAATTTGTGCAAAAATTACTTGACCCTATAAAACATGATAAAAACATCTCTACTATTTATCATGGGTGCAAAAGCATTAACTAGGATCATAGCAAAAAGATGGGACCCAAAAGATCAACAGATTAATTTACAAAAATCAGAAACAGGAATAATGCAGAAAATTAACTTTAAATCATAACTAAAGATCTACTTAATGACTTTGTGCCAAATTTGTACCAGAAGACCAACATGACAAGGAAAACAACATGTCCAAAATGGAGGTTCAGATCATGCATAGAATTTGAATTATTTCAGATCTATCCAAACTGGTAAATTCAAAATTATTCAAAATATACCAAGAAATTTGAAAACTTCCCTTGTAGAAAATTTTCTACTATTCATAAGGATCACAACACAATTGAGTTTGTATTTTTACGATTTTTCTGTGATTTGATCTTGATTTTACAAGATTTAGCATATTTAAATCAAAAGGGGAAGAATCTTTTTGCAGACATGTCCCTGGCCAGAACTCTCTATTCACAACCATAGCCTGGGTTTTACACTTAGGTCCTCAGTTTCTCTATTTAGTCCCTAGGGAGGTTTTTGGAATTGCACTTGGGTCCTCGGCTAGTACGGCGGCGCGGCCGGCGGAATCCCGGCGAGCCGGCGGTCGGAGTTGGCCGGGGAAGCGGCAGAGGTGCATCTGGGGCTCACCTAGGGCCGGTCCGGTCGCTAGGACGGGGCGGAGGAGTGGCCGGCGGGTGAGCTCGGTGGCGGTGCGGATTCTCGGCCGCGGGAGGCTCGATTCCGGCGAGTTGGACGGCGGTGCACGTCAATGTGCGGCACGGGAAGTTGCAGTAGGGCTATGGGGTGGTGCTCGGCTGCTCGGGCGGGCACAGGGTGGTGCGGACGGACGAGCTCCGTGGTGGGGTGCCAATGGCGGCTGGCGGAGCTGCGGTGGCGGAGCACGGGGGTGAAGCCGGGGCAATGTGCAGCTCGGGGAGCTCAGGTGGGGCGGTGTGAAGGCGGCGATGTGCCTGGGAGCCGGCGGCGTTGAGCAGAGTGGCAAGCTCTACGGCGGCGCGGCTATGGCGGCCACGGCGGAGCGGGCAACGGTGGCGAAGCAGCACGGGCGGCGGCACTGTGCACGGCATGTCTTTTATAGGCGGCGGCGGTGGCTCGCGGCTGCGCGCGCATGCAAGCGAGCGCCCAGGGCGGGCACAAGCGCGGTCGCAGCGCAGCGCAAGGCGCGCGTGCGCGGGCGCGGCGCGGCGCGGCGTGCGTGGGCGCGGCGCGGCAGGGCTGGGCGCGGCTCGCCCTAGCGCGGGCCACCAGGCCTGCTACCCCCTGGGGAGGCACACCTGGGGGCGGCCTGACTGGCGCGCCAGTGGGGCCCACTGACGGGACTGTAACATCCCTGATTTTGCTTGATTATAAAAATTGTGAATTTCAAAAACTTGCTTTGAATTTGTGTGCTCATGAAATCGAATAAGGATGTCTTCCTTTTTCCTTTCCCTTATTCCTAGATTTAATTTAAATTCAATCACTAATTTTAGGACTTATAAAATGCTAGTGTGAGAAGTTGGATTTTCATTTGGAATTTATTTGGATTTGTTTGAGTGGATTCAAATTTGAATTGGAATTCAAATTTGAATCATATATTTTATAGGGCTTAGAAAATAGGAAAGCTTTAAACCTTGTGTGGGCCGGCAGCCAACCAAACCGGCCCACCGTCCCTTTCGGCCCGAGCGCGGCCCATCTCCCCGCCACCTACCGCGCGCCCAGAGCTGTGTCGCTGACCAGTGGGACCCGCTTCGCGTCACGCTGACGTCATCGTGACGTCGCCTTCGTCACCCTCCTCCTTTTCCTCTTTAGTTACGCCGGAGCTCGGGGGCGCCACCGCACCGCGCATGGACGCCGTCGCGAGGCGGCCGCGCACCCCGCCTGCGCATCTGCGCCGTCCACGTGCCCCCGTGCGCCCGCCGCTATAAGTAGCCGCCGCCGCAACCCCCAGGGGCTCCCAACCCTAGCCGCCCCAGGGGAGCCGTCCCCTGTCCACACCGCCTACCCGCCGGAGAAGAAGGAGAAGGGGGGAAGAAGGGAGAGGAAGAACGGAGGCCGTCCGAGGGAGCGCCGCCCGCCGCGGAGACCGGGGCCGCCCGTGAGGAGGAGCCGGACCCGCCATAGCCGAGCACGCCTGCGACCTCTGCTTCCCCTGCTTCCTCTACCAGCGCCGCCGTCTTCCCCTTCGTCGCCGTCGAGCCCGTTCCGTCTCTCTTCACCGACGCCTGTGCTTCGGCCCGTGGCCCCTGAGGTGAGGATTTGCTTCCCCTCCCCTCTGTTGAGGCTGGCCATCGAGCCGGGGGCGGGAACGCCCAGACCTTGTCGCCGCCGTTGCGCCGCTGCGCTTGCGCTGTGTGATGCCGGCCTTCGTGCCAGGCTGGGATGCCTTCTTGCAGGTGCCGCAGCCGTCTTCGCCACGCGCGCAGCCCGCTCGCTGTTCTTTTCCTTGGCCCCCCTGTTCGTTTGCCCGAGCGCCGTGTCGCCGCTGCTGTTCTGGCCGCCACCGCGTTCTCGACGTTGGCGTGCACACGCACGCTCATTCACGCACACCCGCGTGCCCGTGCACCCGCGCACGCGCACGCGTTCACCTGGAAGGGAAAAACCCAGCCTTTTTCTTTCTGTTTCTCCACCCCGAGCCGAACACATAGGTGTTCCGCCGCCGCGAGCCGAGGCTTCACCATCGGGGTGAGCTTTCCGTCCGGTGGTGCGAGCGCCGGGACGGTCTTGATCTTGCATGCTCGTTCTCGTGCACGCACGCACGGCCTCTCGCCGGCACCGGCCACCCTAGCCGCGCCGCCGAGACCCCGCTTCGCTGCGCGCGGGCGCGTCAAGCCGCCGCCCCGCGTCTGCTGCCCGAGCCCGAGGTCACCGACCTTGCTCGCGTACCTGAGCCTCGTCCCGTGCACGTGCTCGCCCTTGTGTTGGCGCTCGCAACTGGACGCCGTGGGCAACCCCAGCCTCGCCGTCGTCGACTCTGCGTCCGCCGCCGCGCCGGCCATGGCCTTAACCTCGCCACGCCGGTCTTCCTCTTCAAGGCCGCACCTTTCTTGCCCTAGCGAACCGGAAGGACCCCGCGGACCTCACTGTGGGGCGTGTTGGCCAGCCGCTGTCTACCCTTGCCGGCAGCGAGCTTGTTCCCGACCACCGCTCCTCTGGCGCTTTGCGTCGAGCACCTAGCGGTCGCACCCAAAAACCCCAGGGGGTTTCCCCTCTGCACACGCCGGCCCGCACTAACCTTTGGCTGCAGGAGACCCACCAGATCTGGTGCGGTCGGCCAATCCCCGCCGTTGGCACGCCCGTTCCCACACTGAACCGCGCCACAATGGATCCCGGGCGGATCCCGTGCGCCCCGCCAAGTGGGCAGCCATGTGGGCTGTAGCTGGGCTTAAAGCCGCCCACGTGGATGCCACGTTCGCGCTTGCAGCCGGCCTGCAGCCACCTAACCGCCAGCTTTAAGCCCCTTAGAGCCAGCCAGTAGTCAGCCTAGAGTCTGTGCTATTGTGTATGCGTATTTTATTTCTAGAAAACTATTTTATCTTTGGAAAATCCTAGTAAATCCATTTTTGCTCCCAAAAATACAAAACCTTTTCCAGAAATTCTCTAAAATCTTAAACTCCGTGCTAGGCTAGTGTTTGCTCTCCTTTGGCTCTTAATTGCTGTTCTTTTGGAGTTAATCGCATTAGGACCGCTGTTTATTTTCTTTTACGTGTTAATAGGAGCAGCTGGAGCCGGGGAGCTGATCCCGGAGTACGACTACGCCGACGACTTCTCCGCGGAGGACTACCAGGCCCCAGGTTCATGCCCGACTGATTTTGAATACCTATTAGACATCGCAAAATAGTATGCTAGCGCTTTACTTTATATGCATGTTGATGAACCTTGCACTGCCTACTTTAAATACCCTGTCCTTGATTGTCCTACTACTATATATATTTATAAGCGTGTATATACGCTGTGCTTCGCGATGCATGTGTTGGGATGGGAATAGTGGTTCTTGGTGTGAGTGGGATAAAACCGGCAGGAGAAGGCGTTTTGGGTACTTTGGCGGGGGTGAGCTCGAAACAACCGATCTGGGATCGGGGACGGGGGTGCACTCCTCAGTGTATCCCCACTTTTACGGTTTTCGGAGCCTAGGTGTTGGGGTTTTACTTGCGCTTGGAGGACATGAGCTCGCCCCGGTCTGAAACCGAGTGGGCCAACCGCTTCACAGGACTTTACGTACACACCACCTCACCGAGCGTGGGGTTAGGGCCGAGTTGAGCTCGGCAAGTGCGGAACCATACCTACCAGCAGGATAGAGGGTATCAGTGGGGGAGAGGTGGGAGTGAGACCACCTTCTCTCAGTGCGTCGCCCGTGTGGCCACACGGGGGCATTTCACAATTCCGGTGCAATTCCCTTTGCGGAGGGGATCACTTTGAGGGCCGAATGCAGGATGGGACCGTAACTACCGAGAGTTCGCACGGTAGGATGGGCTCGGTCGGCCGTACACCGGCCGGGTGCCATTCCGGGTTGGGTACAGGTGTACACACTCTGCAGAGTTGTTCGATCTATAGCTATAGCCGCGTCCTCGGTCATGGACGAGCCCAGTGGATTGTTGGTTCTCATGTTTTGGGATTTCTACCTTCCCCCTGTAGTTGAGAGTGTGGTGAGCCGTGGTTGCAGCCGGGGAGAGGAGAGTGGCTCCCTCTACCTCGCGGATCCGATTGCAATCATTGAGGTGCGAGGAGAGGAAGTTCTCGTATCGACCCTTGATGGAGGTAGGTTGTGGAGACGGGGCCCTGGGTTACCAGATGGTTCCGAGCTGTGTTGAGAGCTTTGGGTTGGGATCTTGATGGAGATATCTTGTTGCTACTCTGCTGCTGCTGCATAGGAAACCCGAGCTGCTTCCTTGTCTCTTTTCCTTCCCTTTAGAAGTTAGGCCACTTAAAGCTGCATACAGTTGGTGACGTGGACCTATCCCACTCCTTGGGGATAGACTTTGGGTGTGCAGGGTACGAGTCCGAGTACGACAACAACGCTGATGGATGGTACGACTGAGGGATGCGTCGCTTCGCTCAAGGATGCCTGTGGCGAGAAGAATAAAAGATGGAGACCCTTCTGAGATGCTAGCTACCGCTGCGTAGAATTTCACTCTGATTCAGCCAAGAGGCTTGTAATGATGTACTCCATAATGGACATGTAATAAATTTATGTACTAATGTTTATGTGATGCGATGTATGACTGTGTTTTACTATCTGTGAGACGTTCTGTACGCGATAGCCACTGATCCAGGGACTATCGCGAAGGTACAGGGATTCGGGTTTTCTTTTGAAAATCCGGGGTGTTACAGGGACGGTGCGAACGCCGACACAGAGGCGACCGGCGTGGCGCGGCGTGTGCTCTCGCGCTCTGTAGTGCGCGTCGGCGTCTGGCGTGCAAACCATTTCGGTGAAGGCTCACTTGACCGCAAAAATCTCCAAAATTTTGAACTGCGTCCAAAAATCGGCAATAACAAAACTTGTAGACCAGATAACCAGCTCCAACTTTTGTAAAGGCCGTCCTATGGAATTCTTCATGGATTTGGAGATAAAATGGTTTGAACTTTGGGATTTTCTCTATTTGGTCAAACAGTGTCCCTGAGCTTTGACCAACATTTTGAGGCTTTTCTACTTCAAATTTTAAATGCCGCCAATTGAATGAAATGTGTCCCATGTGAAAATGAACAACTTTCATATTGGCTGATTTCAAAGTTGTTATATGAAAAGTGGAGAACGCGCTAGATTAGCAATGAAGGGTATATAGCTCTAGGGTTTTGACTTGGGTTTTGGGAGGGTTGACCTAGGGTTGGAAGTTTGACCAAGTCAAGCAAGTTAATTAACATGCTTAGCCTCACTAATGATGGTGATTACTGTTGCTTAAACATCAGGGATGTTACATTACTACTACTCTGTATCATTCCAATTTTATTAGATGTCTCCGAAGAGACGCGCCATACTATACTACTAGCCAATCTGTGTGGTTTGGTTACTTACTCGTACTACTAGTACTCCCACCGTACTCCGTAGACACCATGGCTCGTGCGTAACCGCCTAGGCGAGGGTTATGCAGGTTCGACACAACCCAGTCGGTTGTGTTGCAGGAGCCATTGTAGCATGGATGGTGCGTAACCTAGCGGGCCCAGCACGGACTTGGGGAGTGGGCCGCGTGGGTGAAGGGAGAGAGGTCGTAGCTCATCGTCTTCGGGGAACTGCCCCGACGCTCTGCCTTCAGCGACTATAAATCCCCGTGGCATCACCATGAATCTAGCACGCCTCTTTCCTTTGGCATCTTCTTGCTCCCCGAGCCTCGACGCCCGCGGCAAACTTCTCGCTTTCGCTTCCTTTCTTTTCTCTTCTCCGTCTCCGCCCGAGCCCCATGGCCGGTGACAAGTGCCCCGCGGAGGGACCCCGGGACTCGACGGTGTCGGGGCCGAAGCTTCACCGGATCCTCACCCGCGGCGGGTAGGCGTTGTTCTTCCTTGCCCTCTTTTGCCGTCGTACCCTACCTCCGTCACTAACGGCATTCCACCACGTCTGTCTTTGCAGGGTGCACTACAGCGCCAGGGGTGGGCCGGCCACCGCCGCCGCTGCTGGCGCTGCTTCTGGCGGCTCGTCCGAGGATGGGTCGAGGGAGGTCTCCCCGCCGTCGGCATTGGCTGCCGTCCCCGCCGCTCCGGTCGCCACCGCTGCTCCTTCTGCTGCCATCGCTCCGGCGCCCCCTGTGCGGTTAGAACATGAGGCGGACCGGATCTTGGAGCTCAACGATGCGCTCTGCCGTAATGCGGCGCTAGAGCATGCCCTCCGCAACGCCGAGGCCGCCCTCAAGGCATCCGAGGAGGAGGGGAACAAAGCCCGCGACGCCGCGGCCGACGCGCAAGCCCTTGCCTTCGGTTAGTCTTCTCGCACGTTGTGGGGTTTTTCCTACAGTCGTTTGATTTGCTCACCTTGCGTTCTTCTCAGTGCAGATCAGGAAGAGGAGGCACGGTTCTTCCGTGAGCAGGAGGAGATTCTTCGCCAGCGGTTCGACGAGCTCATCAATCGCTACGACGAGCTCGAGAGGGCTGCCGGGATCGCAACCTCAGTGGTGAGGATGGACCCAGTACTGTTGACTGACCACCTCCACGTGCTTCCCGGGCGCGTCCGGAATGTGGTAGCGACGGTGGTGGAGTGCGGCGCCTCTGACGCCATCGCGGCCACCGACCTCCATGACCAGGAGAACGACCACGCGCTCGGGCTGGTGCCGCCGGGGTGGCCGCGGGACGCCACGCCTGAATCGCGTCGGCTCCGCGTGGTGTACTACGCCGCCAACGGCCGCGCTATTCGTCAGGAAACCAACCTCGATGAGCTCCTCGAGGGGCGAGGCGGCATCGGAGGCCAGGCCGGCATTGGCGGCCAGGACGGTGCGGGGGACTCCAGCTCTGACTCCCACTAGCCGCCTTGTGGATCCCTGTGATGCGAGTGCAAGTGTGCTTGGGTTTGATTGGTTCTGTCTGAGTGCGTTCTTCGCTCACTTGCTTCGCCCCCTTTTATAGCTAGGGGAAACTACAGTGGAAGGGGTAAAATGGGCATCACGAATGATGTTTGACTCCACTCCACCACCGTAGAGCATTGCCTTCATCACACAAGATACTGCGCCCACATCGGCACGTATCGCTCGTATCACCCGGCTGCCTATGTCGAAGACAACGTCCACAGGGGCTTGGACAACATCCACCGAGTCTGTGCGTTACACAGTCGTAGTTGCCCTATGCATGCAGCAGCACTGATGGTGCATAACCCAGTGGGTGTAGGTTACACATACGGAGTACAACTGAAGCCTATTTCTTATGTTATTATGCGCTGAATCGACACAACGCAGTCGGTGTTGCACGCGCCATGAAGAACGGATGGTGCGTAGCCAAATCATGCGTAACTGAAGCTGGTGCAGTGCAGGTGACGCGTAGGATCAACGCGACCGAATGCTGGTTACGCACCGAATCGGCACAACCCAGTCGGTGTTGCAGCATCAAGGTGCGTAACCGAGTCCGTGCCGGTACGAGCGGGTTCAGGTTACGCATACATCTGGAACCGGTGGTGTTGCATCAAGCAGCACAGATGGTGCGTACACGCTGAATCGACACGACCCAGTCGGTGTTGCATCAATAAGCACGGACGGTGCGTAACCTGTACAGGTTACGTGCTGAATCGACACAATGTTGACATTTCTTAACGCAATCACCTAAGAACAGGTTTGGAACCCATCCGGGTAATAGTGCCATAAATGCTGGTTGGAAAATCTTAACGTTACAGAGATCCGCAAGCGCCATTGTAGCATTTCCCCAAAGGAGTATTCCAAAGGGTATCGAATCCAAGGAAGGCATTGGCGGAATGACAAGATCAACTCTATTGCAATGAGTATAGATCATAGACGGAAATAAATCAGACACTCAAGTGCAGGGGTAAAGATATGATAATGGGGGTAGTGTGATCACACACACACTCACTCTCTCTCTAAGGGTCCTAGGCATAGGAGGCGACACACGAGTTACCTCTAGGTTCTTATGTACTATACACATAAAGCTGGTAGGAACGAGTTAGATACACTAGCGTTGAAGAACATTGACTTAAGCACCCAGGTACCACGGGGAGATAACCTCCCGCGTTGCTTCTGCACAACTCCGGTTGTTATATTTTAGACTCCTACAGCTTATCTGAACGTGGGGGATTTCAGAGGACCAACGGCTGTCACTACCGCGGCCTACCCCAAGACAAACCGTGGGATAAACTCATAAGTAAGGTAGCTACGCAACCCAAGCACCATGCTTACATTGTTAGCCAGACTTGACCGGCCCGGGCTATTGTGACCCAGGTCAAGCCACCAGATAAACCACCCAATTACACTGAGTACCGTAGCTCAAGCACAAACTTCATACAACGCAATCATGTCATCTAATTAGATCAAACTAGGTTAGGTACACAAACGGATTCGTGTTTTCCTATGTCTGTTCAACTGGATCAAAGGGTCGTGTTCGCGAAGAACATGAGCCTCTAACTTATGAACAAACACCAGAAACATGTGAAAGTCACACGTCAAGTGGATCGAAAGGCCTTGTTCATCAAGAACATGAGCCTCTAAATGATGAACAGGTGAAGAATACATGAACAAATCACTCATGTATACTAACACAACTTTTTATGAAATAGATAAATAACTGAAGTAGATCAAAGTCATACAAATGAAATAAGATACAAGAGAACTCATACCTAGATCCCAAAGTAGAATTGGAACCTGAATTAGAACTACTCTAGCCTACCTCCTAGCCTTGAGACTAAAAGTGAGAGAGGTGTTGCAAGTGTGGATGTCACATAAGTGAGCCCCCTCTCCTTCTATTTATAGGCCCGTGCACCGGCGAAGAATGGAGGCAAACACCCCGGGGAAGGCGCCTAGGTCCAATAGGGAACCACCATGTGGAAGCCCCTGAGTGGCGGCCACAATGTCAGTTTGGCCGACCTGTGGGGTCGGCCGACCCCCTGTGGGCCCCACTCAGGGTGTGCTTCCTCCTAGAGGCTGCCCTGTGGGTCCTTAGGTCGGTTCTCGGTGTCCACCCTGTTTTGGCGTGATTTGCTTGCCTTTGTGGGCCCATGGATCCATGTGAAGTCCACGTGTCACACTCTGATTCGTCGGGGGTTGCTTCACTTGGATTGCTTCCATGGCATGCATGCATGGCTCCCTAGTTGGCAGGTTTGCATGCATGGCATCCTTGTTGGCAGCCCACCTAGGATGAGGTGTTGTGGCATGGACCATAGAAGGTGAGTTTGGCACTCTTTTCCTGCTTATTTTCCTGCTATCAAATAATCTCCAAGGACAAGTGGAACTACATTATTCTTAACTAAATACGTGTAAGAAATGCCTTATGCTCCTTTATTCATGAGTATATTGATGACTAAAGTAGGTACTTAACAGCCGTCAACAACTCCCCCAAGCTAGCCTCTTGCTTGTTCCGAGCAAGAGATTAAGGACTTAGGTTGCTTGATCAGGAGTTGCTACGATGTTGTATTCCTAATGTATAACAAGATACAGCTAGGTATTCTATCAAGAGTTGAAAAAGTTGGCATTGATCTTACCTTACACTCAATTGATATGGGCCATGTAGCTTCACCTACCTTGGGCGGTTGAAAGATAGAATGGTTGTATAAAGATTACTAATCACATGTACCTTGATCAGTTATCAATCTGGAGGTTTTGCAGGTTTTTCAAAAGAAATCAAAGTTCCTCAAATGATACTCTCGGATCGCTCAATGTGTATGATTCCTCACCAAGGATTTGGTTTGCCTTCTTTCACTACCTACTCCTAATAAGCTGACATGTGGAGCTGTAGGTAGGGAAAACATGTGGCATACCTGTTTCTCATATATTGTCGAGTCGAAAACCGGATCCTTGGAAGAAAAAGTCATACACCCTGATCAAGATGTGCAAAAGTGTGTGTATGGTGGATGGATAATGAACTCCTCTTTGCATGATTTTTACTCTCCTCCTTTTTGAAATTTTTGAGACTTGGGCTATGTCTCTTTATTCTTTCTTTTTCTTTTTTTCTTTTTTTATGCATGCCCTTGAGCATGTTTCTTTTCTCTCTTTTTTTTAACATAGCCCATAGTCCTTGCTGAATATTTTTGGAGGGAGAGTAATCATGGAACATGCGCGGAGCTTTATTTTGTGGAATGGATGGGAAATGGATGAAATGATGGTTGCTAACTTCCAGTGTAGAAGTTTCGCATATGGTGGTGTGTACGTGATCTTGATCATAGGAGTATGACAAGTTCCTCGCCGAGGGTCACAAAAATTCGACAAGACTCAATGAAGAAATCAAGTAGCATATGTGGAGGTTAACAGAAGCTAAGATCTACATATGGCCTTGGATAGGAATTTCTTATCATTGAGGAACTTATCATTTTAACATTTTTCAAAAGAAAACTCCGGATATCAAACATCACTTAGTACTAGCTCATAGCAACTCTATTATACCATATCATATCTCGCAACAACTTAGGCAAAGATCATGCTTTTTGCTACCCACAAATTTCAAGCTCAGGTTCGATCATACTAGCCAACAAACTCAAAACTTGGATAGGATACTAAGTTGTAAACAAGGCATACAAGAGGAATAAACAGAGCAACTATTCATCATTTCAACCATGGAGAATAAGAACACTCTAACCGCGCATATGAAAACAAACTAATCTAAGAAAGCAAATAAATATTTTTGGTCTTTTTCAACTTTTTTTCAGATTTTTATGTGTTTTTAGCATATGGGGTTCTGAAAACAATGAAAGATACAAGTTACCTCAGAATGGGGGTCCTCCCCCAAGCTAGCTTCAGGCTCACTACTGTGGAGGGTGGTATCCCAACCACGCGTAGTAAGCCCTCTGCTCTTCTATCTGTCACAGCTGTCTCTAGTACAGTTTAGACTCAAGGGAGTTGTCCAGATGGAGTTCACCTATGAGCTCGTATTTCGACAAAGCGCGAATAGAATGGAGCAAGGATATCTTGATTCTTTTTAGAGGTCAGAACTTTTATTGAATAGGATGACTTACCGATCTTACTTGTCGGCGAAGGGCTCTTTTGTTTTAAGTCTTCCAGAGCCAGACTATCTCCCACATTATTTACCTTAGTGTAGGGTCTGCCGCTCTTGGGGATGAGGGAGTCGGCTCCCTGTCCACTCTTTTCCACACCTTCTTGGTCGTCTGTGGTTTACGAGGTGCGGGGAGTGGTGCCTTGTACTGGGACTTGGATTTCCAATATGATTTCCATCCTGCACTCATTTGCTCTTGCTCTTGCTTCTAGAAATTCTTCATAAAGGCAATGAGGCTGTCCACTTGTGGTTGCGTAGTTTCACTTCTTTGGGCAGGAGTGCCCGTTCCTGGTGTGCCTTAAACCATTGAGCATTGTTCCTTACGTGGGCGGAATTCAAACCTTTCTTCCTTGCCATTGATGTGGAGACGGATTACTCCAGCGCCAACATCAATTTGTGCATCGGCCGTGCTCAGGAATGGACGTCCCAGGATGAGTGGTACTTCATTACCAATGTCCATGTCAAGTACTACAAAGTCCACTGGAATGAAGCAGTCTCGGACCTTCACCGGAATGTCCTCGGCTATCCCCGCTGGATACCGGACTAAGGAATCGGCTAGCTGCAGCTGCAAAGTAGTTAGGGATAATTCAGTATAATTGAGTTGGTCGAAAACTACCTTTGGCATGACGCTAACACTGGCGCCAAGATCACAGAGAGCATGGTTGAATCTCTGTGTTCCAATTGTGCATGTGATCGTGGGGCACCCTGGGTCCTTCTTCTTTTCTGGAAGACGATTGAATATAGCCGCGCTACACTCTTCTGTGAGCTTTACCACCTCCGAAATGGGTAGAGCTCGCTTCTTGGTGAGGATATCCTTGAGGTAACGTGCGTACGTGGGTACACACATTGCCTCACGGAGTGGAACATTGATATATACCTTTTGAATCATGTCCACGAGATGAGTGAATTGTTCATCCACTGTTGTCTTCCTGTTTCGTTGAGGGAATGGCAATAAATTTGTTTCAATGAACTCAGGTTTATCCGCCCTGTCTTCAGGTGTTCTTGCTTGTGAGGGCTCCCTCATACCAAGTGGCTCTCCACTGGACTCTTCATCCCCTCTTGTGCTTCTCTTTGTTCCTGCATGGTTAGGATAGGGTGGATCGCGAGTGGTCTTACCCCCTCTCGTGACTACCGCTTTTGCATTTTCAACTGGTGGAACTGAAGTGACAAGTTGAGCCAACTGTGTTTCTATCATCTTATTAAAGCTCAACTGGTCTTTACGAGCAGAAGAAAGGCTATCAATTTTAACATTAAGGCTCTCAAAGTCCTTATCATAGGCAACTATTTTCTTATTAAAACCTTCATTAATCTTAGCTTGCCCAAAGACTAGATCTTTCAAGGAAGGTTGGTTTGGGTTGAAAGAATTACCTTGATTACCTCCTTGATAATAAGGGCGTGATTGATTCCACGTTTGACCTCCTTGTGGACGATAACCATTGTTGTTGTCGTTCATGTACATCACATCCTCCTGAGTAGTAGGGCAGTAATTCCCTAAATGCCCAGTATTACCACAAACTTCGCAAGTCATGCGAGCATCCATAGCTTGAGTAGTGGTGGCCATGGCAGCCTTCTCATTGGCTAGATCATCCATTCTCTTCATCATTAGGTCCATCTTGGCATGCAACATTTCTGCTTCCTTGACGGTATGTGTACCCCTTTGACGTGGCTGGAGTCGATCATCACTCCACCCTTGATTGGTAACCATCTTCTCAATCAATGTAGTAGCTTCAGTGATAGTAAGAGAGAAGAAAGCCCCTCCAGCTGCAGCATCAATATGGCCTCGGGCTGTCGGAGTGAGCCCATTATAGAAACTCTGAAGAATAATCCAGTTGTCCATCCCATGATGAGGACAAGCCAGGATGTACTCCTGGAGTCTCTCCCAAGCTTCTGGGATAGTCTCATTTGCTGCCTGCTGGAAACTTGAAATTCGCCCCCGAAGGACATTGGTTTTGCCCAACAGAAAGAACTTCACGAGGAATGCTGCGGAGCACTTTGCCCAAGTGTTAATCTCTGCACGGTTAGCATAAAACTACTGCTTTGCCTTCCCCAAGAGAGAGAAAGGAAACAGTCGCAGACGAATAGCATCTTCCTCCACTCCTCGTATAGTGAAGGTACTGCATAGTTACAGGAACTGCTGCAGGTGGGCGCTCGCGTCTTCATTAGGCTTGCCACACAATGGGCTAGCCTGTACCATCATAATTAAGCTAGTCTTGATCTCAAAGTTTCAATTCCTAGTGTTGATCACGGGGCCTGTTGGCACCTGGTCAGCAGAGGGAGCAGAGTACTCGCGAAGAGTCTTCTCGACAGGGTTGGTCATGGAAGTTGATGTGGATGGCACAAAGGAAGCTGGATCGACTTGCGAACGTCCACGAGAAGGAGAGCCGAAATGATTTCGTGCCTTCCTTACGAGTGACTCAGGATCTTCAGTAAAATTCGATGGCAAGTTGAAACCAGTCATGCACTACCTGTCTTCATCGTCAATAGACAAAGAAGACAATCCAAGTTAGCCTGCATTGTGAACTATTCTATTCCTGTCCTGATTATAAACATATGCAAAGTGTTGATATGTCATCCTTAAGCCTTCCCCGGCAATGGCGCCAGAAATGCTTGTTGACATTTCTTAACGCAATCACCTAAGAACAGGTTTGGAACCCATCCTGGTAATAGCGCCAGAAATGCTGGTTGGTAAATCTTAACATTACAGAGATCCGTAAGCGCACAGAAGTACCATTGTAGCATTTCCCCAAAGGAGTATTCCAAAGTGTATCGAATCCAAGGAAGGCATTGGCAGAATGACAAGATCAACTCTATTGCAATGAGTATAGATCATAGACGGAAATAAATCAGACACTCAAGTGCAGGGGTAAAGATATGATAATGGGGGTAGTGTGATCACACACACTCACTCTCTCTCTAAGGGTCCTATGCATAGGAGGCGACACACGAGTTAGTTCTAGGTTCTTATGTACTATACACATAAAGCTGGTAGGAACGAGTTAGATACACTAGCGTTGAAGAACATTGACTTAAGCACCCAGGTACCACAGGGAGATAACCTCCCGCGTTGCTTCTGCACAACTCCGGTTGTTATATTTTAGACTCCTACAGCTTATCCGAACGTGGGGGATTTCAGAGGACCAACGGCTGTCACTACCGCGGCCTACCCCAAGACAAACCGTGGGATAAACTCATAAGTAAGGTAGCTACGCAACCCAAGCACCATGCTTACGTTGTTAGCTGGACTTGACCGGCCCGGGCTATTGTGAC
The DNA here is from genome assembly GCA_036936925.1 of Cenchrus fungigraminus. Taxonomy (NCBI): domain Eukaryota; kingdom Viridiplantae; phylum Streptophyta; class Magnoliopsida; order Poales; family Poaceae; genus Cenchrus; species Cenchrus fungigraminus. The sequence goes on from CM072775.1 coordinate 41,283,523, forward strand.
CCAGGTCAAGCCACCAGATAAACCACCCAATTACACCGAGTACCGTAGCTCAAGCACAAAGTTCATACAACGCAATCATGTCATCTAATTAGATCAAACTAGGTTAGGTACACAAACGGATTCGTGTTTTCCTATGTCTGTTCAACTAGATCAAAGGGTCGTGTTCGCGAAGAACACGAGCCTCTAACTTATGAACAAACACCAGAAACATGTGAAAGTCACCCGTCAAGTGGATCGAAAGGCCTTGTTCATCAAGAACAGGAGCCTCTAAATGATGAATAGGTGAAGAACACATGAACAAATCACTCATGTATACTAACACAACTTTATATGAAATAGATAAATAACTGAAGTAGATCAAAGTCATATAAATGAAATAAGATACAAGAGAACTCATACCTAGATCCCAAAGTAGACTTGGAACCTGAATTAGAACTACTCTAGCCTACCTCCTAGCCTTGAGACTAAAAGTGAGAGAGGTGTTGCAAGTGTGGATGTCTCATAAGTGAGCCCCCTCTCCTTCTATTTATAGGCCATTGCACCGGCGAAGAATGGAGGCAAACACCGCGGGGAAGGTGCCTAGGACCAATAGGGAACCACCACGTGGAAGCCCCTGAGTGGCGGCCACAAGGTCGGTTCGGCCGACCTGTGGGGTCGGTCGACCCCTTGTGGGCCCCACTCGGGGTGTGCTTCCTCCTGGAGGCTGCCCTGTGGGTCCTTAGGTCGGTTCCCAGTGTCCACGCTATTTTGGCGCGATTTGCTTGCCTTTGTGGGCCCATGGATCCATGTGAAGTCCACGTGTCACACTCTGATTCGTCGGGGGTTGCTTCACTTGGATTGCTTGCATGGCATGCTTGCATGGCTCCCTAGTTGGCAGGTTTGCATGCATGGCATCCTTGTTGGCAGCCCACCTAGGATGAGGTGATGTGGCATGGACCATAGAAGGTGAGTTTGGCACACTTTTCCTGCTTATTTTCCTGCAATCAAATAATCTCCATGGACAAGTGGAACTACATTATTCTTAACTAAATACGTGTAAGAAATGCCTTATGCTCCTTTATTCATGAGTATATTGACGGCTAAAGTAGGTACTTAACAGCCGTCAACACACAACGCAGTCGGTGTTGCACGCGCCATGAAGAATGGATGGTGCGTAGCCGAATCGCGCGTAACCAAAGCTGGTGCAGGTGATATGCAGGATCAACATGACTGGATGCAGGTTACGTGCCGAATCGGCACCACCCAGTTGGTGTTCCAGCATCAAGGTGTGTAACCGAGTCCGTGCGGGTACGAGCGGGTTCAGGTTACGCATACATCTGGAACTGGTGGTGTTGCATCAAGCAGAACGGACGGTGCGTACGTGCTGAATCGACACGACACAGTCGGTGTTGCACGCGCCATGCAGAACGGATGGTGCGTAGCCGAACCGTGTGTAACCGAGCTGAGGTGATGTGCAGAACCGACACGACCGGATGCAGGTGACGCGTAGGATCAACACGACCGATTTGTGTAACAGACCCCGTGCGTAACCCAGCCAGTCTTGCACCATGCAGCCAGTAGTCTTAAACTTCTCTTCTGTCAAATGGCATTCTACTCATGATACTCAATGTTATCTGTGCCATTTATTGCCACAGCCCACACCAATGACAAATAGGACTATCATTTGTAAAAATCTGATTGTTGGAAATATGGAGTATTCCTATCAAAAGAGAATGGAGGGAGTGCCATATAAAGTTGATCTGTTTTGTGGCCTTCGGGGTGCGTTGCCAAGAAGCCGACATCCAGGGCACCTGCACCCAGCTGAGGGTTCAGCACCATCCCTGTTGCATCCGGTCCTGTCGATCCTGCGAGTAACCTACACCCGTTCGGTTACGCACTATCAGTGCTGCCTGCACCTGCGAGACGGTGTTGCATGCAGCATGGATGGTGCGTAACCTAGAGGGTACGGATTTGCTGGAGGTTGCACCATGCGTACATAACTGTCGCCGTGAGTAACACAGTCAGTGTTGCACCATGCAGCCAGCCGTCTTAAAGGTGCGTAACCTAGTCCGTGCTTAATCGAGTCGGTGTTGCTGCTCAAGCAGCACGTACGGAGCGTAAACCTGTGAAGCTTATGCGCTGATTCGACACGAGACAGTCGATGGTGTTGCATCAAGCAGCACGGACGGCGCATAACTTGCAAAGGTTACGCGCAGATTCGAGACGACCAGATGCAGCGTGGATTTTGCGTAACCTTATCGGCTTAAGGTTACGCGATGAAACGACATGACAGAGGATACAGCGTGGTTTTTGCGTAACCGACACTCTGCGTAACACAGTGAGTGTTCCACCATGCAACCAAGTCGGTGTTGCATCAAGCGGCACGGACAGTGCGTAACCGACACCGTGCGTAACCCAGTCAGTGTTGCACATGCCATGTAGAACGGATGGTGTGTCGCCGAACCGTGCGTCACCGAAGCTGGTGCAGGTGACGCGCAGGATAGACACGACCGGATGTAGGTTGCGCGATGAAACGACACCACCCAGTCGGTGTTGCAGCATGAAGGTGCGTAACAGAGTCCGTGCGTGTCCGAGCGGGTTCAGGTTACGCATACATCTGGAGCCTATAGGTGCGCATGCGTATTCCAGGCGGTTGCAGCCTGTATGGTGCGTAACCGAGCAGCTAGTGCAGGTAACGCGCAGAATTGACACCACCGGATGCAGCATGGGTCAGGTTACGCATATATCGGAAGCCTATTTGTGCCTAACGCAGTCGGTGTTGTAGGAACAATGCAGCCTGGCTGCGTGCTACCTAGTGGTGCAACCTACAGAGCCTGGTTGCAAGAACAAACAATACAGAGGCTTGGTGCAACCTGGGTTTTACATGCGTAACCTGTGGTTACGTGCGAGCCATGGTGCGTATTAGCGTATTGCAACCTCCCCGGGATAGGCGGACTTTGAAGGGCATGCGTAACCTGTCCGGTATCGGGCTGCGTTCTGAATGGTGTTGCCCGATACCTACGAGACGGTGTTTCCTGCACCGTGAAGCCTGAGTGGTACGTAACCATGGTGATGCGAGACGGTGAATAGTATGTCGTGAAGCACTAGAAAGGTCAGGTACCTGGAGGCGAAGGGTGGTTCCTCCGGCCAAAAACAACAAATTATATGGGTTCTGAATTGGGATGTTGAGCAAGAGCTTCTAATCACTTTGTATTGGAAACACGTTGGACAAGACGCGGCTCTGATCCGTAGAGCCCCACAATCTAACAAAAAGCCCAACTGAAAACAGAGTAAAAACCTTAACACGAGTTTATTCCTAACACCCATCTTGATCCTTGTTTCCCAAGGCTTTGGTTACCACATCTTCCTGGTTTGGCGAAGGACACCAGCTCTGTGAATGTTCAGAGGAAACTTACGCTACAAGGGTACAATATGTTGTTAGTAACTTGCTTATAAGTACTGGTCGATGAACAACATTAGTGTGTCATTTTGTTATCTTACAGTGCGCTGGAGCACCTCGTACCTAGGGTTTTTGGATACGGTTTCACCTGTAGCTGGAGGTGTGGTATCTTCTCACCTCACTTGTACCCGGCTACTCTACTCTTTGCTACAGTTCTAAAATTCTTCTGACTTCTTTGCCTGGACAAAGCTGTTCCAATCTGCTTCTGTAATAATACCTCGTAATATTGTAGAGGCGATACACCCTTCTTGACAACTTTTTTGATTAAGTCAGATTTTAATTTAATTTTTCTTCAGCGCTGCAGCCTTCACAGCTTTCTTTGAAGGCTCTGGTATCTTAAACCTAGGCTTCAAAGGAAGCTGTGAAGGCTTAGAAGCCTAAGTTTAAGATACTAGAGGTTTCAAAGGAACCTGTGAAGGCTGTAGTGCTAAAGAAAATTAAATTCAAATCCGACTTAATCAAAAAATTTGTCAAGAAGGGCATATCGCCTCTACAATATTATGAGGATATTATTACAGAAGCAGATTGGATTTGGAACAGCTTTGTACAGGCAAAGAAGTCAAGAAGATTTGGCATTGTGCTTTGAGCTTCTCTGCACCGGATAAAATGGGAGGGAGAGGGCAGAGGAGGGAGGTCGCGCCGCTGTTCCTCCCGCCTTGCCTCACGCCCCTGCTCCGCTCGTCGGGGACGGATCTCACCTCGCGCCCTCTCCGGGGAGGCCGCCTCCTGCTCTGCTGCGGTCCCCAGCACCCCGCATCGCCACCGGAATCCCCGAGGAAGAGGCCGCCACACGCCGGATCCGGGCCTGCCGAGGGGAGATGGAGGTCGCTGGTGGCGGGGGCGGAGGAGGTGGGGGGGATCGAGGAGGCGACGACAGCCCCTCCGTTCCTTTATATAAGCATTCCAAGGGTTCAAACTCAACAAATAACTGTGGAAGGAAATGACATCTATACCCCTCTTTTTACACTACCCACCAACTCTCTACCTACCCACCAACCCCATTTAATTTTGTCCTATCCCTAGGAATGCTTATATTTAGACACAAATTGCTTATATAAAGGAATGGAGGGAGTATTAAATAAAGTCAGTTTGCAAAACTATTTTCACAACTCCGTGCAAAATCACGAGACGAAATTTAGTACTCCATGCATGAAAGATTCCCTGAACGAAATTTTTTTCCATGCTGCTTGATGCAACACCGACTCTGCGGTTGAGCACGCACTAGGTTACGCACTTTCATGACGGGGTGTGTCATGTGTACCGACGCGGTGCAGGTTTCTGTGATAACCACCTGGGTTACGCATGCTTCATTGCGGTTGCCACGCAACACGACGGGTCGTGTCGTGTCGAACCCCCAGTTCATTTGGCTCCTGCCCCCGGTCGGCAGGGTTACGCACCATCTATTCTGCGTGGCTCCTGCAACACCGACTGGGTTACGCATGTAGACCTAGTTACGCACCATCCATGCTGCACGGCTCCTGCTCCTGCAACACCATCGAGACCGACTGGGTCGTGTCGAACCTGCGTAACCCTCGCCTAGGAGGTTACGCACAAGCCATGGTGTCTACGGAGGGAGTACAAGTAGCGTGTAATCAAACCACAGGTCGACTAGTAGTATACTCCGTATGGCATCTCTTCGGAGACATCCTATAAAATAGGAAGGATACAGAGTTCTATGGCAGTTGACGCATATATACAGTCAGTGCACACAATGCGGCGAGACGGATGGGATCCGTCATCATGTACTACTATATACTTTATATTCTAGTATATATAGAATATTATAAACGTGACGATTGCTATTGTCGACCTCTGCCTCTTCGTGCCCCTGCCTCCCCCACTTCGTCCTCTCTCGCCCTTGACCATACTACCCTAAACGTCGCTGTCCCCCCGTGATCTGGTTCTCCGATCCCCGACGATCGACCAACGTCCTGGTGGTTTCGGTGAGTTCTCGCCTCGAGTACCCGCTCTCTGTCAATGTGATCAATTCCCAACCATCGATCCCTTTAAATTTGTAATCACTACTGTATTGTTGCACTTTTGGATATAGATCTGCTTCACCTGTACGTCGTCCCCTTTCCAGCGTGGATCATGGCCGGTGTTGATGTCCTCGCCAACGATCAGCAACTTGAACACGATTACATTACTAGCCAGACTTTCGACAACGAGGACCAAGCGTTTCATTTCTACAAAAATTATGCCCAGGACAAAGGTTTCAGGGTAAGGAAATCATCTACGAAGAACGACGATGACGGAGTCCGTACATCAAGAACTTTTGTTTGCTGCCGTGAAGGATGGCGTGATGACAGGTACATGAATTCGAATCCGGAAGATCTTTGCAGGAAGCCCAGGAGCCTAACCAGGACTAGCTGCATAGCCAAACTGATTGTCAAGCTTAACAGAGAAACAGGCAAGTGGGTCGTAAGCACATTCATCGCTGGACATGGCCATGACCTATCCACATCTGATCTCACCTGCTTCTTCCGTGGGCACCGGGATATCACTGGGGCACAAATGGCAGAAATCACCTCCTACGAAATAGCAGGGCTCAAGAAAACCAGAATATGGACGTCATGGACCAGCAGCACGGAGGATACGACAAAGTAGGCTTCACAACAAAGGACCTATACAACTTCTGCGACTAGTGAAAGAAGCAGATCTTAGCAGATAGCGACACAGGAACACTGCTCAAGCACTTGTGGGCCCGAAGGACAGATAATGCCGGGTTCTACTTCGATTACGCAGAAGATGACAAGGGACATTTGAAGTGCTTGTTCTGGTGTCATGCACAATCTCGTTTGGACTATCAGGTTTTTGGAGATGTTCTTGTGTTTGACAGCACATACAGGACAAATCGGTACAACCTGCCCTTCATTCCTTTCATTGGAGTGAACCACCACCGAAGTACCGTCAAATTCGGATGTGGCATTCTTGCACAGGAAACCACAGAGGCATATATATGGTTGCTCCAGACATTTCTGTGCGCAATGTCCATGCAGCACCCCAAATCAGTGATCACTGACGAAGACTTCACAATGCAGAATGCCATCCGTGACGTACTGGAAAATTCCAACCACAGAATCTGCACCTGGCACATAGATCGCAACCTGGTCAAACAACTTCGCGGCAAGAAGCTGAAACGTGACTTCAAGCAGTTTATGTATCGCCCATATACACCTGAAAGTTTTGAAAGCCAATGGTCCAAATTTATAGAGGAACACAAGGCCTACAAAAACACTTGGCTTTCAAAGATGTATAACATGAGGAATTTGTGGGCTGCAACTTACCATGCCAATCACTATTTCCTTGGACTCCACACCAATCCGCAAAGTGAGAGCTTGAATTCAAGGCTACACACGTATCTGCATCCCCAAATGACACTGGTTTCTTTACTGGAGCACTATGAGAGCTGTGTGTACCATATGCGGACAACTAAGTTAATGCTGGATGCCAATACACGACATTCATTCCGGTTCACTACGACCCAAGCATCTAAGATTGAAAAGTACTGTGCTAGTACTTACACTGAGGCAAATTTTGATATTGTTAAGAAGCAGATCGACAGGTCCTTGCGCTTTGAGGTTCAAAATGAACAGTAGAGCTTCGAAATGGTGACACCTCAGAATGGTCAGCATGCCATCGAAACGGTGAAATTCACTATTGCCTACAGAAATGGCAAGCCAGATAAGAAATTTGTCGTGACGTCTACTACCAACCCAACGTGTGGTGAGGCGGACTTGCGCTGCAATTGTCAGAAGCTAGAGTGCGATGCCATCCCATGCTGTCACATGTTTGCAGTGCTATTTCACACTGGCGCAGCCAAATTACCACGAGCCTGCGTGAAGTCTAGGTTCACCATTTCTGCAAAGTCTGGATTTCCTCCAAAGAGGAGGACCCAGATTTTTGACTAGTCCATGTCCTTTCACAGGTTCCGTGATATGCGAGACATGGGTACCAAAGTTGCCTACTATGCCTCATCGAGTCCAATCCTGACAAAGAAGTTGAGGGATGCTTTGCAGGAGGTATATGAATGCATCAAGGCACACCAATTTGAAGACGACGAACATCATCACTTGCCTAAGATATTTACTGAAGCAGACCCACATTGTCAATTTGAAACTGTTTTGGACCCGTTGCAGATTGTTCGCAGAGGTGCTCCTTCGAAAAGGATAAAGGCCCTCCACGAAAGAATTAATCAGGGTATATCTAAGTATAGATGCAGCGAGTGCTTGGTAAAAGGGCATACGAAACCTAGTTGCCCCAACTTAAATAAGAGGTACGCATGGTTTCTGCATTGAACTCATCAGGCATCCTTAGCAGTAGTTGATATTTTGTGTTTACATAAACGTTTATTTAATGTGTATGCACCCTCAGGCCAAAGTTCCATCTCACGAAGAAGAGAAAGTCGAAGAACAAGTAGGAGCAGGAGCTTGAGGAGGAGGAGCAGGAGCAAGCACAAGATGTTCGTGACGATGTTGTACCTCCGCAAGATGGTGAAGTGCCACCTAGCAAAGGTATCATCTCATTTTCTCTGAGTTTATAACGCGTCCACCTATTTATTAGGTCATCTGCATTCAGGTCAGAAGAGAAATCTGGATAGTGGAGGTCGTCAGAGTCCAAATAAGATGCGACCGACGAAAAGAGCAGCAACAGCGACTTGATGACACATGATAGTAGTTTGGCTGGTATGGTTCGTTTCATTAGTGAGTACGGAGTACCAGCAAGCATATCATAGTTTATTTAGACGTATACTGTACTTTGGACACCATTTTCCCTGAACTTTTTTTTATTAAGTTAAACAACTGTGCGGAGTACTCCCTCCGTCTTGTGAAGCGGAAACTCGTAAGCAAGCAAGCACAAAGCGTTTGTAAACCAAACTCGCAAGCACCCAGCGTGGCTCCAGCGTAATGTAGACTGGGTAGGTTTCGCATGCCTCTGTATGTCTGTGCGCGTGCGCACTACGAAGTATCTAGTGATGTTGCACCGGGCACCATGGCTCGTGCGTTACCGGATGGGCGTAGGTTACGCAGGTCCGACAACACCCGCGGCCCGCCGTGCTGCTCGGCAACCGCGATGCTGCGTGCATAACCCAACCTTCCTCAAGTAACACACAGAATTGACAGTCAGTCTAGGCCGTCGGTCTTCAAAGTTCTAACTTACTAGCTAATAATGCGGATCTCAAAAAAAACATTGCTGATGCGTAAGAGAGTGGGTGCAGGATAAATCGTAAATATAGTTAATTATGGGATGCCATGTTGTTATGTCAAATGTGCATTAAACTTGTCTGCTCTCAAATTGACTCGCGGAAGGCATTCATTTCATCTCCATCGAAACAATTAGTTCCAGCATGGTCTACTCAAGGTTTAGTAGTACATTCATCCCTGCAAAGTTAATTACTTCATTGCATCGACAAAAACGAATTCGGATGTATCCACTTTACTATCACATTTGAATTCGAATACGGATACGGATACGGATATCCATATTTACGTTTTAGCGGATACGAATGTCGGATAATTCGGATTCCATCTCCATATTTCCATCCCTACTTCTGTGTTTCCACCCCTCCATTTTGTTACTCAAGTGAGAGTGATCCTATCGTTGCCCACCTTTTCCTATCAGCATAAGCTGTTGGGAGTTTCGTTCATGACTTGTTTGTTCCTGTATGCCAGTTACATCAGTATGATGGGGATGCACAAAAATTGCAAACTGTCGCGTGCCGCTGCGAGACTACGAAACGTGACGAACTGGCCGACGTGACAAGGCCAAAATGCAATATACATGCCGGAATTGAAAAGGCATTGCCGCATAGAAGGGGTGTGTCAAATGACCGTTTGGGAACGACACTCCCACAAGTTCATTCACGTCAGGACCATTGTGAAATGCAGTTAAGTAAGGACTGGTACAATTTTCGGGACTGGTAACCGGGCGCTCATGACCCGAATGTGTGCACACCCGCACTGAAGGGACGCGTCCATTCAGTGTACATGGTAATAAGTAGTGGTCACTCAAGTCCACGAACGGTTGTCGTTTCGGAACGGCACATGCACTCCCACAATAAAAGGAGGCAGTTTACCCACAAGTCAATCATTGCCGCCATTTGCGATCATGGCTCTAGACACTAACATGTCTCCATCCAAACAAGTCGACTTCTCAGTCTCAAGCGAGGAAGCGAAAGCAGAAGGAACCGCGGGGTAGTACAAGGAATCTGGTACATTCATGGTTGGAGGCCATCAATGGAGGCTACGTTGCTATCCTACAGGTATGACTGATCATCAGTGGATGGGTGTACCAGACGGCATTGCCGTCCTCCTCGTTCCTATGAACATAGCCCAAAAGGTAGGTTTCTCGTTGTTATGAATACACACATTCACACATGCATATATGCTCTCACTGTTGTAGAGCCTGTGACGACACTGCATGGTTCCACGCATAAGTTTAAGTATTGTTGCGAGTGGTGGCTGGATACCCCACCGATGACAATGATACGTTTTGAGTTCAAGCTACAAAAGATGTTGAGTTCAGGAATGGGGATCTAGGACAACGAGGCTTCGAATGCCTGGTGGAGCATCGTGACATTGAGCGCGTGAGCTCCAACGGAGGTCGCATAAACATATCGTGTGTTGTTACAATACTTGAGGACGATCGCATTGATGTTCCTCCTCCGTCAGTACGCAGAAGCATATGCGCAACACTTGCAGCCCAAGCCCCAGTGGATGTTGTCTTCGACATAGGTAGCCGGGTGATACGAGCGATACGTGCTGATGTGGCCGCAGTATCTTGTGTGATGAAGGCAATGCACTACGGTGGTGGAGTTGAGTCAAACTCTGAAACTGTTCAAATTCAAGACACACACTCTGATGGCTTCTCGCTTCTGATCAAATATGCCAGTGAAGGATCACTCCCGGAGGAGGCTGATTTATGGGACACCCCTGCCAACGCCTAGCCTGTGTTACTCTCAGTCGCCGACATGTACCGCGTCGAAAGGTTGAAGCTGCACTGTGCGTCAAGGATGTGGGACATGGCAAGCGAGCAAATCGTGAGTGCATTTCTACGATGGGCAATAGAGACTAACTACACCCAATTGCAGGAGAAGTGCATGTCTCTCTTAGAGCGAATCTGGCCGCACGGAATACTCACAACAGATTTTGTGGTTGTATGCTTTCACCATCCCCATGTTATGCACGATCTCCATAGTAGATTACACGAAGGCATGTACCAGGGTCCCTGCTTGTAGTCTGTAGTTTTAATGTTTTAGTTACTATAGGATTGCGCCCTTGCGTTGCTACGGACAACACATCATTTACATTGCAATACACATTGATATATATGTGCAATACACATTGTTGTTGATATGGATTCATATGTGCATTCAGGATGTGTATAATAATGTGTCCCTTTGAGCAACACATAACAAAGGCATTTTACTATTTGTACTTGTATGCAATCCATTTTCCTAGACCATGTTGGAACTTATTGTTTCGATGGAGATGAAATGAATGCCTTCTGCAAGTTAATTTGACAGCAGACAAGTTTAATGCACATTTCACATAACAACATGGCATCCCATAATTAACTATATTTATGATTTATCCTGCACCCACTATCTTATGCATCAGCTATGGTTTTTTTAGATTCGCATTAGCTAAGTTAGTAGGAGGTACACCAAAGCTACACCGATGGCCTAGGCTGATCCTGTCGATTCTGCGTGTTAGCTGAGGAAGGTTGGGTTACGTACGCAGCATGGTGCACGGACTGTGCGTATTGCTTTGATCAAAGGCATATGCTAATGCTATGGTGATTGGTAACCCAACCGCTAGCCATGTTGCTGCACGCACCATGGCTCGTGCGTAACCTACTGGGTGCTGCCATGAAATGATCTCGCGCCGTGTTCCGCGGCAACCACGATGTTGTGTACAAAGCAGCCTCGTACGTGTGTAATACACGTGGACCGTGGTACAGGCAAAGCTGCCATCAAATGATCACAGCACGCAGCATGGATCGTTCGTAACCAAGCCGGTACGGGTTACGCATTCACCTGCCATGTGCAGTCAGGCAAAATGACTGCACTCAGCAATCACCGCATCTGCACCATCCACTATCGATCTGACGGAGGCAACCCAACCAAACTCATCTCGCAGGCTACATAAGTTACATAACAGCTACACGCATGGATGGTGCGTAACTGAGCGGGTCCAGCTTATGCACATAATCGACACCACCCAGTCGGTGTTGTAGCATGCAGCACGGATAGTGCGTATCCGCACGGGTACAGGTTACGCGCCGAATCGATACGACCGGATGCAGCATGGATGCTTGTGTAACCATGCCTGTCCAGGTTATGCATGCATCTGAAGCCTATTTCTGCGTAACGCAGTCGGTGTTGCAGGATGTCCTCCACCAGATGCTGCTCCTCCCTTAATCAGTGTACAGTGGTTCAACATCGAAAACTGAAAGATGAACAAGAACAAAAGTAGTTAAAACCCTGTTTGGATCGGGTGGTCTACACTCCTTAATGCTATTTTTTATTAATTGTAAACTTCTCTACGTATAACGCCGGCTGGTAACACGTACTCAGTTACACACGATGGCACGACGGTGGTGCCCCGGTTACATACCATCCATGCATGTAGCTAGTGGTACAAGCTAGTACAACCTACAGAGGAATGCGTAATTGTGACCCACACGGCATGCGTGCGGCCATCGTGCACAACCTGCGTAGCCTGGTCTCGGTTACTCTGGGGCCACGCTGCTAGGTGCAACTGCTTGGGTTGCCCACACGGCCATGTGAAGGAGGCTTGGGTTACGCACGCAGCACCGCGGTTGCCACGGAGCACGGCGGGTGATCAAAGGCATAGTATGCATGGTAACTTCATTGCTTAATGTTTCCATAATTTCATGTGAGTTTCAGTTACGTACGCTTTGCGGCAACCCCGGCAATTTTGCGATCGTGGTTTTCATTCGCTTCCATCTCTCTCTCTCTCTCTCAAAATCTTTGTATTGCAAGGTTTCTCTACTTCTTCTTCTTCATATATATCACGAAGGCTCCATGTAGCGCAGCTGCAGTCCATCACTACCACAATGCATTCTTCATCGCCTCATGGAGCGAGCAGTGGATCCCCCTGTCGTACACCGATGAAGCGTCCACTAGCTATACGCAGCGGGAAGGACTCTCCGTCAAAGAGGCGGCTTGACATGGGCACCGTCGCTCCACCCGCAGCGCCTACAGAAGATCCCATCTGTTCGTCCGCCTACAATCCAGCAGGCCGTCCAGGTGATGTCAACTACTCGGTGGCAGGTAGCCATGTCGTGGCCTCGCCTCCAGTTCCCCTTTCTACGCTTGCAAAGGTCGATGAAGAGGTTAATTTTTTTATGCCCCCTCCCTTTCTGAACTTAGGAGATTGTACGTAATCAATTAATGTAGTCAGTAATAAAATGGCATCACGAGGATTGAAATCACACCGTGCAACCTTCCAGTAATATAATAATTAATTACATCCAACACCACATCAAGTGGAGCTTCAGATTGTTTCTGATTTCCTCTTCTTGTTTTGTGGCGGTCGGAGTTCCTGCTCAAGTATCACTTACATTTTTTCCCACTATGCCAGATCCGAAATTTCATTATACTGATAAAAGCAACGAAATTATAGAAATGGATCAACCTGGGGGTAGTTTTCTATCTATTACTACGACCAACCAATAACCAGAATAGAATTGGGAATGGGAAGAACTTTACATAGTAGTAGAAGTATATCCGAATATCTCAAACAATATTTCAAACTTCACCTTAATTCGACCCAGCAAATTAATATATTCATACACTTGTCGATCTCGGCATCTGCAGGTTTCTGGCCGCTGCTCTCGTCGCCTTTTCTGCACAAAAGATTATGTCACTTCACTTGTACAACTGCCTGTTGACAACCCACTGGTACAAAGAGTGAATTTCCCGCATCTGCTCCCAAATTATCATCCACGTTTCCTCAAACTTGGTTTGTGTTATTATTCTTTAACGTAGGTCAACTCAGTTGTGTCAGAAGATGATTCGTTGTCCCTTGTTCATGTTCCTGGGGTAAGCTCTATGCATCGTCCAAGTTTCGAATAAACAATAATTGAGCATATCTGGTATACACGTACGAGTGCATGCTTGCTGATTCTTTTTCCCTTGTGTACTGGCATGTGCAGTCTAGCTACTACTCATGTAATCACAATCCCACGTCGTCGCATCCTGGATGACATTGTTAAAAGGTTGGGCCTAAAAGTGCATGAGGAAACCATCGAACTACAGGATGGTCAAATGACTTTAGCGATGACAATAGATGTTCCTGATATTGATTCGTCAGTACAGGAGAAAGCAGAGGCCACGTTCCTCAGTGGTCCAGACAAAAGGGGGTATGAGGCAGACGAAGATCTCTGCCAGCAAGTGATTGAGCACTTGGAAAAACATGCAGTCGTGACAATTGATGATTACAATCATGCTAAGGTCTGCAAGTTGCAGCGTGATCTGCTCAGGGTGTCCGATTTTTGCAACCTTTTATCTGGAAAATGCATAGAACATGATAAAAAGATTGAATATCTCAACAATGACATCACCTCCATTTGTTCGACATTTGGAGATATACTACCAATTGCAGACACTGGTGATGGTATGTTCAAATACACTGGACAAAGCCCACCCCTCACACGCTGTGAAGTATTAGCTAAAGTACTTGTTGCTCTCAACCATGGTGCGTACATAGTACTGATATGCTATTATTGATCCTCTGCACCATTTATTTGTTTCATTTAATCTATGACTTTTGAATAATCGAGGCAGACAAGGCGCTGCCATTCACTTGCGGACCCCCTGAAAGTGACGAGGAGACCGACGATGAAGAGCATAGCAAGGTAGTAGGAGTAGTAAACATTTTCTTTCCGGATATACCTTGTACACTCCTTAAGAATTGAGATGCCAATTAATTGCGTCATGCTTTACCCTTTACCTCGCTTTATATCTATAGAAAGTTGACAGGTTAAACGCCTATTTGGTCACATTGATGCCGGTTTTGCCAAGCTAGATGGATATTTGGGTGGCAAAACTTCGACACCGCTTTCTGATTCTGAGGCGAGTGGTTCGCACAATGGCAGTGAGTTCTTATTGCATATGGTTGTGTGAATTGTCGTTAACATTTATTGTTTTCCCTTGCTAATTCTCATGTTGTCAGGTGACCATGATCCTACCAATGGGTGCGATAACGAAGGCAGTAGATTCGGTACGGTGAGTCCCACACACACACATTTCTAATCAGGAGAGCTTCTAGAGAAACTGTAGAGACGAAGCGCGGCAATGGTGTCATATCGAAGGTCATATCAAAGGCACGACTCTGTTCCATCCATTACACAGTCGCTTACAATGTATCATCTAAGGCCTCAGCTAATGCAAGTCATTCTCATGAAACAAGACTTGTACGTAGTAGACAGCTATAATCGACGCCGACCCAAGTGTTGCTTCAATGATTTCGGGAGCTCTGCATGCCAACATTTACAAGAACGAATGTTAGTACGGTTTTGAGTATTGCTATATATAAATCAACAAACTCACCGAATTAGTAATATTAGATCCGTGATCCATCCAAATTGCTCATGAAGTGTAGGATGTATAGTTAGAGCAACTCCAATAGCTCCTTTAAAAATGAATAGCTAAAATTCTAATTTAGCTATTATGTAAAATGAAATAGCTATAAAAAATTTGATGAAATCCAACAGCTTCTTTAATTGAACGGAGCCCCGCTCGCCTTCACCCACGCCGAGGCCGAGGCCTCCGACAGCAGCACAACACTTCTGATCTTTCCACAAAAAAATCACTATCACTAGAACTAATTTAAAGTTGAACTAAACAAGTCATCAAAAGCTACGACGTGAAGGCTTTCATCTTGCTCTGGTCCCTCGAGGGCATTTCGTCGTGCATGTCCCTGGCAAGCGGCAAGATGGTGGACTCCCACTCGGCAAGGTCCAGCCACCGCAGCCTCGACGCGGTCCATGCCGAGCCCCAGCCGCGCGCCTCATCCCCTCGCCATCACCCTATACAGTACATGTACTCGTCCGCTCCTTGACCGCCGCCTTGCACATCCTCCACGGCGACGAAGGCGATGCCGGGGAGGAGGACGAAGACGAGGGGGAAGAAGAGCAATGGCCGAGTATGAAGGCGGAGGTCGACCAGGCCGCCGGCACCTCCTCCGCGGCGCGAGAGGAGCACGACGGCCGGCGGTGCAGAGGCGCGCGCGGGGCCTCCTCTTCTTGCACGACGGCCCTGCTTGGGCGTGGCGGCGTCGGCCTCGGCGGAAGCACGCGTAGGTGTCGCCGCCGCCAGCAGGCCCGCGCCGTGCGCCAGCAGGCCCGCGCTGTGCACCAGCAGGGTCTGGTTGACAGCACCGCCCACCGCCGTCTGCCGTGCTGCCCGACGGCAGGCCTCATCTGACGGCCCAGCTGGCCTCCCGGCGGAGCTCGCCCGGCGGCCGCGCTGGGTCCCCCACGGAGGAGCTCTTTCTTGCCCGGCCGAGGGGATCGACCGACGGCGCCAGCCCACCCCCGCGGAGGAGCTCCTGCTTGCGTCCATGTCGCCACCATCGTCGATCTGCCCATGCCGCCATGTTCGCCGCCGTGGGGGCCTCTGCGCCTGTCGCGCCTGTTGGCGTTTCTTAACCTCACCACTAGTTGTACACCTAGCGGGAGCGTAAGTTCCACCTGGGTATACCGACGGGTACGAAAGATTCCGCAAGCGCACGAAAATACCGCTGTAGCACTTCACATCAGGAGTATTCCAAAGGGTATCGAATCCAAGGAACGATGTGTACTACCTTCTATCCTAGACTGATGATCCAAGGACACAACTCTATAGGATGAGATGAAGATGGAAAGGATCTTGCTGATAGCGTGAGAGTTGAGAACAACCTCTCGATTAGGAACTCTCGTTTCGGACACCGACCCCTCATGACTATAACAGTTGGTTCATGGCAAATGGTTGCCTACACGCTGTATCCGAACATGGGGGATTTCAAAGGGTCCAACGGCTGTCACTACCGCGGCCTACCCCAAGACAAACCATGGGATACAGAGCATTCGAAGGATAACCTGTAGTCTAGACACCACATCTACACCACCGATTACTACTATAGCACGGCTACGTCTGGCACCCCGTAGAAACACTATAGCACTCCGTATAAATACGGAGCGACGAACCCACAAGGGAGAGACCCGAACTCACTCAAGTATATGCTATCCTATGCAAGGGATCACGGATGAACTTGATCTAGATTAGGATAAAGGAGCATCCACTTACTTTGATGAAACTAGCAAGCATACAAATAGGATACAAACTTAAGTCTTTATAACAGAAGATCAAGGGTCGTGTTCATGAAGAACACGAGCCTCTAACTTATGAATAAACACGAAAGTATGAGAAACTTGCTCGTTAACTAGATCTAGGAAGCGTGTTCATGAAGAACACGAGCCTCTAAATGATGAACGAACGAAGAACACAAGAACACAGTATGAATGCCACTTTAGTCTAATTGAGAATGTCGAAATACTCACTTTATTATAAATGAAGAACAGAAGCATCCGTAGAGGATCGTTCTTGAGGAAATGTGCCAAACACCATGGCACAACCCCAAGACACCACCCCACCTTCCTTCTAATCTCTAAAGCACTAGCAAGCCAGCACTAATCCTATGCAAGGAGCTGTCCTCTCCTAATGAGAGAAGCCATAAGGCAAAAGTGACAAGGAGGAGAAGAAGTGTGTGTCCTATTCTCTACCCCCTCTCCTTCTATTTATAGGCTCGGGTACTGGCGCGAGATGACCCCATACACCTCCGGACTGGCTTAAGGATCCAATCAGGGAGCACCACGTGGAAGCTGATGGCGAACGGAGAAAATCCCAGGTCGGCCGACCCCTGGGGTCGGCCGACCTGTGCCCACCACGTCTCGCCTTGTGCTTTCTCTGGGTGACTGGTGTGTGGGCCCTTATGACGGTTCCAGGTGTCCATGTGGTTTTGAGGCGGTTTAGGCGCTCTGGTGGGCCATGGGATCCATGTGATACACGCGTGGCGACTTCTGATTTGTCGAGCCTCTCTCCCTTGGATTGGTGACATCACCTATCTGTGGCCTTTTGCATGGCAGCCCGTCATTGGCTGAGGTGGAGAGGCTTGGATTGATAAGGTGGATGGATAAGGTATGCTTTTGCTCTATTTCTTGTGCTAATTGCCTACATTCAAATATACATCGCCACTTCTGGAAATTGTCAGTATAAGGCCCTATTCTAGTGTTGATGATCCTTTTATATTTATTTTATGCAGGTATTGACGGTGTAAATGTAGCACTTAACAGCCGTCAACAACTCCCCCACACTTGACCTTTGCTCGTCCCGAGTGAAGGGAGTCAGATCAAGGTGAGACATGATATCCAAAGGTTTGAAGCGAGCATAAGAGATATTCCAAACCATACCTTGTACTCATGAACTTATGAAGTGTCTATCATGCTATCTTGGGTAGTTGAAGAATGGAATGGTCAGGAATCAAATCACTCCTGCTCATCATGTCAAGTAACTTGGGGTTTTACAACAAGTTTTCAAAACAAACCTTGCTTAGCTCCTCATTTGATTCTCTCAGATCGCTCAATGTGTGTATGTCCTCACCAAGGCAGTATATTGCCTTTATTCATCCTACTTCTAATAAAAGCTTATGTGGAGCTCAGGGTAGGTATGAATGATAAGGCACACTTGCATCACATGTATTGCAAAGTCAAAGACTGGATCCAAGAGAAAAGCAATTCATACAATCAGATCAAGATGTGCACGTATACGGATATAGTGAGTATGGTAAGGTGGATACTAGGCCCGGAATGGGTGCTAGATATTACCATACATTTATGATGGAAGCTGAGGTGCTGGTAAGGTGGACACTAGCTCCGGAATGGATACTAGTTATTACCATCTAAAATATGAAACTCCTTTTTGCACGATTCTCCCTCTTGTATAAAAATCTTTTGAGAACATGGCTATCTCTATATTTTTTTCCTTGTGGACCTTCATGTGTCCAACTCTTTTTTTTCTTTTTTTTCCCAATATCTGGACCTTCATGTGTCCATATTTTTTTCGATAGCCATGTCTCTTGTGTAACAAAAACTAGGAGGGAGAGATCAACACATATGGAGCCTTATTTTCACGGAATGGATGAATGATACAATGCTAACTTCCAGTGTAGAAGCATAGCAAGGGGGAAATGGTGGTGTGCACATGAATCTTGATCATGAGAGCAATGAAAAGAATTCTTACAAGGGTCACAGAATTTGACAAAGCTCAATGCAATAACAAGCAGCATATGAGTATATGGTTTTCAACTATGAACATCATATGGCTTTGGTAGGACGGTGGCATATCAAAGAGGAGCCTTGCAAAGGGTTTTCAAATTTTCAAATAAAATTACCCAAGCACTCAAGCTTAGATAAACATGAGTTCCCTAATATCAAAGAGGAGCGAATATCATATTATCAAGCCATATCACAAACACCAACTACTTAGATAAACATGAGTTCCCTAATAATATTAGTTCACAAGCATCAAGATGATGAGTAAGGAATAAAACATATGCAAGACAACCATAGGAATTATGTAGAGCAAGCAGAGCACCATTATTAGAGTTTGATTTACTAGATAAGAATTGAAGATCTTTCAAACTCATAGGTTGAGAGTGAGATGAAGGGTGCACGTACCATCGCTCCTGAAGGATATGAGGAACAAGGGAAGACTAATGGTGATTCGGCTGACCCGTGGGGTAGCCAACTCACTCTAGTTTACCTTGTCCTTGTCATGAAGGCATAGTCGATGTCGTGCAGCCCTTTGTGTGGGAGTTCTCAAGTGGATATGTCGATGATGAGCTTGAGAGAGCTCCCCCACACTGGTGCTTGTACTGGTGCTGTTCTTCAAGCAAAAGTGGAAACAAAAGATGGACTCTACCACTTCGAGAACCATAGAACCTTTATTCAAAAGCAAATATTTTTGGTTTTTATTTTCTTTTATTTTTACTGTGTCATTTACTCGAAAGGGTTAGACCAATATTACATTTCATACACAAAGGGGAATGTACTTACCTTGGACCTTTGAGAGGTCATATGTACCACCTTTGCATGTTGTGCAACATGAATCTGACACCTCAACTTACCTTCCCAGTTGAATTTAGCTTAATGACTTACCCATTCAAATTTGACAATTTTCTGCAGGGGTTAGTCAGCACATATGCAACCAAGATCTATGAAGATATCACTCTAAGGTTCATCAATCAAAACACGACACCATGTCTTGTTTGGTTGAAGAAGGCTTTTTAACCTAAGCACCATGCTTAATTTAAAACAGCCTATGAATGTACATTCGCGAAACACACATTCAAACCAGAGCATATGAACAAGGATAAAGGAAGCATGAAAGCATGATCAAGCTATCATCAACAAGGGACATAAGCATGAGCATAAGACGGTGAACCTCGGGAACCTCCCGGAAGGGCTTTGTTTAATGTCAAAAGCAGGACTTTCCTAGCTAATCGGCAAGATGCAAGAGCTGACATCATCTCCATACCAGGGTAGGATTTGGAAAAGATAGAACTTTACTCAGGATGCTCACATACCTCCCCCACACTTGAAGTTTGCATTGCTAGGCAATAAAACTCAAGTGTGTGGTGATCAAGCTTCCTTTTGTAAATGTTCCCTCACCAAAACTTATCTAGGTGTTGCAGCTGATGTGGCTCACATGTTCGTAGGCATCATCTATCCATCTTTCTTTTCAATCTCCACCTGAAAGGTTAGTGACCAAAAATACCCGAAGGACGACTTATCCTAAAAACATGTTCTTGCTTTTATTTGAAAAGGGAAATAACACCTAACCTAATCCAGGCTATCTCCTGGTAGTGCTTTGTTTATTTATTAGTCATAAGCTCGACCATGGGAACTTTGTCTTGCAGCTATCGTTGGTGGTGTCGTTCCCGTCTCACCACCAACCCTTGATGTATCAGTGCAGCTTTAGCTGCAAGGTCAGTGCCACAGTGCACACATGAAATCTGATATGCTTATGATAGACATATATATCCACAATCAACCTTCTAAACACTCTGCAAAAGAGGACCATAAGGTGATTGCAGCCCTCACGTGTGCTCAGCGCACTAAGCAAGTCTGACTCTGGAGGGACATGATGCGAGCATGGTCTGTACGGTAGATCAAGAATGAAGCTACCATGCTCATGTGTGGAATCCTTTCCTCCGGACTCCAGAGTCAGTGCCTCGACAGGTTCCATGGCCTATGAATTCTCCATCTCAAGAGAGTCATCGTGGAAGCTCGATGTTGACTCTTGATCATAATCGAAAGCAACATAATACGGGCCAGCGGGAAGAGGCTAAAACTCGGTCGAGATAGATGATGATCGTTCGCCTCCACAGAGGTGAAGAGGATCTCCCGAGTCATCCCCTTGAGGAGTAGAGAAGTATACAACCTCAATCGGAACATGCTCGGATGATGCGAACGGAGATACGTGCATCATCGTCTCGAGCGGGTTTTGCTCGGGAAGAGGCTCTACCATGGAATGTTCATGACAAGAGATGGATGTAGTAGAAGCGGCTTCCCTAAGCTTTACATCTAGGCTTCCTTGAGATTTACCAAGAAGTTCATCCAATGGGAAGCCCAGAAGAAGATCGAAATCCATGATGTCATAGATGTGAAAATCTAAGTGCACCTCGATCTTGTCTATGATGATTGACACGTCCCTAGCAATCCCTCGACATGGGAAAATGTATTCTTTATACCTAGGACTTCGGAAATATCTATCGGTCGGGGTGAGGGGCATGTCACCCACTAGAGTGTCCAAAAGGTACTCTGATATGATGCAAACTCCAGCAGCAGGGTCATGAACAACATCTACGTTGTTTCGCTTCATGGAGCAATGGATGGTCGTGGAAGTCGAGCTGACCCGAATTACTTCGGCAACAGGCTCTGATTTCCAAGGCGACCATTCCACTATTGCACCATGATTCCAAACTTCATCGAGAATCTCATCAAAGTCCAATGATGCCGTAGGCTCCTCGTGCCAAGTACGATCTGAGGTATTTATGATGTTCCGAGAAGGATCACCCTCAAATCGAGAAGAGAACTCCAAAGGTTGAATTTATTCTCCCTTTGGTGTTCGTGGTTCGGGAGAAGGCTCTCTAGACGAACCATTGGATGTGCAAGGTGAAAGCTCAAATTCGTCTAGGAGACTCTCTTGGATCGACTCTGATTCTTGATGGAGATCATTGTATCTGGGATGGGAAGAAGAGGTTTCTAAGAAGTATTCTAGGGTCTCTCTTCTTCCCGTTGAAGTTTGGGTTCTGAATGAACCTCCAGCTACAAGGTCGAGTTCAAATGTAGATTCCATGTCTATCATCCCGTGAAAGATGCTCAAGGATACATTATCGGGTATAGACAAGTCTGAGTTAAGCTCCAATAGGTGTGAGAACCTAGCCCAAGCTGCACCTATAGACTCGCACTCTAGTTGCTCAAATTTACGGAATTCACACGGTATTGAATCTAAGTGTTCAAAAGGGGAGAACGAGTGACAAAAGTCATCTCGTAGTTCTTCCCAATTGTCTACACTCTCTATCATGCGGGTGTACCACTGTTCTGCTCTGTCTACAAGAGAAAAAGGGAACAACATCCACCTCAAAGTTTCCTTTGTCATACCTGGGATTACCAAGCACGAACAAAGTTCTTCAAACTCCTTTAAATGATCATGGGGATCATCACTGATGGCACCAGAGAAAGGTCGATTCCGAACCATGGCTGTAAAGCCGGGACGAAGCTCGCAGCTAGATGTAGAAGTTGATGGTTTCTCTAATACGAACTCGCCCCTAGGGGTAGAGATGCTACTGCAGGAAAGCTTCTCCATGGGTAACGGGGGTAAAGGTAGAAGGAAAGAAACAAAAAGGATATCTGATGGGTAAGGGGGTGAAGGTAGAAGAAAAAGGAAAAACAAAAGATACGAGGACCACTAGGTTCGAAGATAGATACAGCAACCGTTCCCCAGCAACGGCGCTAGAAATGCTTGTTGGTGTTTCTTAACCTCACCACTAGTTGTACACCTAGTGGGAGCGTAAGATCCACCTGGGTATACCGACGGGTACGAAAGATTTCGCAAGCGCACGGAAATACCGCTGTAGCACTTCACCTCAGGAGTATTCCAAAGGGTATCAAATCCAAGGAACGATGTGTACTACCTTCTATCCTAGACTGATGATCCAAGGACACAACTCTATAGGATGAGATGAAGATGGAAAGGATCTTGCTGATACCCCTGGGGTCGGCCGACCTGTGCCCACCACGTCTCGCCTTGTGCTTTCTCTGGGTGACTGGTGTGTGGGCCCTTATGACGGTTCCAGGTGTCCACGTGGTTTTGAGGCGGTTTAGGCGCTCTGGTGGGCCATGGGATCCATGTGATACACGCGTGGCGACTTCTGATTTGTCGAGCCTCTCTCCCTTGGATTGGTGACATCACCTATCCGTGGCCTTTTGCATGGCAGCCCGTCATTGGCTGAGGTGGAGAGGCTTGGATTGATAAGATGGATGGATAAGGTATGCTTTTGCTCTATTTCTTGTGCTAATTGCCTGCATTCAAATATACATCGCCACTTGTGGAAATTATCAGTATAAGGCCCTATTCTAGTGTTGATGATCCTTTTATATTTATTTTATGCAGTTATTGACGGTGTAAATGTAGCACTTAACAGCCGTCAACAGTGCCGCCGCCGGGGGAGCTCCTGCGCTGGCTGCGTCACCTTGATGGATGCGCTGGCTGCCCCCGCACCACGAACTCGAACTCGCCATCAGCCGTGCCACAGCAGTCGGCGTCGGTGGGGTGGTGGGATGCGGCAGCCACGGACCCGATGGCGGTGGACAACGGCGGGGCCGCCGGCGGGCCGCCGGGTCTCAGCGGTGACCGGCTCCGTGCGGAATGAGATCCGCTGAAGTAGCTATCACTACATTTACTATTAATTATACTATGCAACAACAAAGTCGTGTAACCAAAATTGTTGTATGATTGTACCACGGAAGCATATATCATGCGTAACTGTGTGGCTGAAGGTTACATTTTCATCAGAACTGTACAGTTGGCTTCATCCGTGTAGGTATGAACCATCTGACTGATTCAAACAGTGATCTGGAACCAATCTGTGACTTCAGGGTTATATCTCTCATGACGACATCGACACCATCCATTATGCTGCGCTTCCTCAGCAAGCATCTTCTAAAATCCAAATCGAAGTAGTATATATTGTTGATGTCGGCGAATCTGTCGGCCGACAACACAAAGCAGGAGAAGTCATTATGGGTCGACAATATGATTGTGCCATTTAGGTGGGACATGCTGCTGCAGCTGATACCATCACCGTTATTGATGGGCTGATCTCTGAGGATAAAGCTCACTGGGGTGTTGGTGGAATTGTCTAAGTCCGGAGTGTAGAAGTCGTCGGACGATCCACAGAGGAAGAGCACCTGATTCTCCTGTTTGACTGTGTGCTTCTGCAGGGATGGTTTAAAACAATCCTCCATCTGCAGCCAGAACTTCCTGACGCTGGTGTGAGTACTGGTTTTCCACTCCTCGTCAATTCCAAGTTCACATACCGCTGCGGTCATGGGAACACCCGGCTTGGTGTGCTTGGTGTAGACAACAACAGTACATTTATCCTCAAAACTGTTTGATATGACAAATCCATATTCAGCCTTGCCATCGATGCAACTGAGCAGGGGCAGCAGTTCGGTGTTCCACCCAGTCAGAGGGTTGACAATCACAGCCTTAGTATTCTTTCTAATATCGATCCCAATAAGGAGGCCGCTGTCATAACCGGTAATCCTCCCACGAACAAGGGCAGGGAAATAGCCGCACTTAGCCACCGTCTTGCCATCTAGAACTGGGACTTTTATGCATCCAGACCAGGTCCCATCCAATGTCTGAAACTGTAGGCATTCATCGTACTGGGACAACATGATCCAGGGCTGAAAGCTTGTGTCAGCATTGGGATTGACGGCATCCTTCCAGTTATTGCAGACAGCACGGAACCTGACGTAGTCTCTAGCATCCCCAATTAGTTTGGAGATGGACAAGAAATCTGCTTTCCAAGAGAAGCCCAATGCTTATAGGTGGAATCCAATGTTTCCTGCAATATATTACTCGAATTAACAATACAAACAACACATATAAATCATGTAAACTGTTTTACAGCTTATCAAGTGCATGAATCAAAACATTTAAGCTGTTCAACAAAAAATCCAAATAATTGAAAACTATCACAAGCCAGTTTGTGTTATAACCTTATCCTGGGGTCCCTGAAAATCCAGAGATGCAGTTCCATTTTGCTGAATGTTCAGAAATAACAACCATCAATTAACAGTTGAGATTTGTGATTTCAGCAATAATTTACAGAAATTGCAAAGCAAAGTCTAAGATTATGCAGATATGAACCTGGTGGAGTTGCTGTTCAGCCAATTCCTCAGTTCTAGTTGACTCACAAATGAGCAGAGCAATTTCAGCAAGAAGTTTTTGTACACTCTGATTGTTAGTTCTCTGAATTTCGTTGTCCAATTTAGTGATTAAACTGTTCAAGAGACCAAAAGTCCTCGAGATCTGGTCCGAATTCACAATTTTATGATCCGCAATCTTCTTGACAATTTGCGACTTCAACTGTTAATCAGACAATGATCAGTCAAGACCAGAAATATAAAAATATATTCTACTACATGTTTTTGATTATTACATTGTTTCATTCATGAAAGTACTGTCACACAGCAGCAAGGAAAACAAGGTGTGCAAAACTCACATCTGGTGGCAGATCGATATTGTCAATTGAGATATATGTCGTTGAGAAACAAAGTCTTCAAGTTGATAAATGTTGGGCACGATATAAAATAACTCGTGAAAGTAGGCTGGTCAGACAATCATGATATTAGTGATGAATGTTTTTTTTCCAGACGAAGAACAAGAAAGCTAAAGCGATCCAAATGTAAGCATACCATGTTGACAGTAGATATCAGCTCCAAACATTTAGCTTCTGATAAGCCTTGCAGGATGTTGGTATCAACATGACTGCTACAATAGTCACTTCCACTTTTTCCCAGCTCGACAACTGCATCCACTAAAGAGGTCATTCTATCAAGCACAGGAATCTTGCCATTATTAAGTTCAAGACGCAGGGAAACAAGATTCGGCGAATCAACACGAATGTGAACACTGCGACAGAACTTGCTTGCAAGGATGCTTAGATGCTTTGAGGAGCGGGATGAAATCTTTGTAGACACGATAAGTCACAACAGAAAATCTTGAGTACTTCCAATGCTGGGCAACTTGAGAAATCAAGGAATCTGTCATCGAACTTGATGAAGGAAAGCTCCAGACACCTCAGGAACAGGGTGTCGAGGCGAAAACCATGCACCTCAATACAAACCTCCTCGGCATCCCTGGAAATTCGGAGACCCAAAAACTCAGCTTCACAACTAAGGACATGCTTGATCTAGATAATTATGTGGTCCAATTCCTCGCCATCCTCTTCAATGTCAGGAAGGTCAATCACACATCTACGGATAGGTATGCGATAACGAAGGAGAAGCAGATTGTACACAAATTTCTGGATCCTCTCCATGGCAAAAAGATGAAATGGTTCAATGCCACCAAACCATGAAATGCGCAGGTAAGGGGCACTCTTCCAGAGGTGGCGCCAGCGACGGCCAAGCACACACGTCTTCACAGCATCTTGCACTGGCAAGAAGAAGAGGATCATATGAAGGAGCTCATCTGGGAGGGCGTCAATGAAGTCGATGGAAAGTCCCGGAGATGACAAACTGCTGTTATCCACCACCTTTCTCTTCGGACGCACACCATCCATAAGGTAGACAACGTCAGGACTGTGAGCAAAGACACTGTCAGGAAGCATAATGGTTGTGAGAACAACTTAGCATTTGACCATGAATGCAGACATGTAGGGATCCACAGGCTATGGGTAAAGCATAGCGTCAACATTTACAGCCCATTCAGACCAGCATTGCAACTTACTATATGCCAGTGGAATTGGATCATGCAGCAACACATGAATGAACAGATTAATTAATCAATAACTATGTGAATGAGCAAATGAGCACAAAAAGCTAGGTAGTTTATGTTGCACAGCTCTTCTGTGTATTTGAGAGAAAAAAAAGTACTATGTCAATGAGCACAAGCAAAGATGGCAACGTATCTAATGCAAACCAGCTTCGTGTGCAACAGAGTGAATCTGGCAGGAGAACAAAGTGAATGTGAACCATACGGCACAACAATAAGATCCAACCGCCGATTAACACTAACAAACAGATCTTTCAAGATTCAACCCTACGATGCAGGTACCTGAACGACTGTACTAGCAACTAATCAGTAAATATATGGGAGCATGCAGCTATAAACAGCAGGAAGCGATAGATCTGATAAGGAAATACATAAAACATTCAGCTATAAATAGCAGGCACCAACAGATCATTACTCGTAGGGACAGCTGCAGTTTGTACGGGACGAGGACAAAAACCACGAATCAGAAGTTGGGAACAACAAACTCACGCGGATCAGCAGAAACACAAGAGCTCACCAGAATCGGCCGGCAATACCTCGTAGCTACTGAAGAAGACCGACGCTGGAGAGATAGATCTAGGCTGCAAGAATGTTCAACTGTTCAAGGCGGCGGTATTTCGTGCTCGCCTAGGCGCGCATCACAGCTCGGCGGAGGGGTACCGCAGCGCCTAGGTGGTTAGGTAGTCACTAGGCGACCCATGGCGGCTGCGGATGCAGGGGACGGGCGGCGTGGAGGAGGCAGCAGGGGCTGGCGGCGGGGTTGAATGAGGAGCAGGGTAAACAATAGAGAATGCATGGAGATTCTATAAATGCCATTGCCTGTAAATCCCAAGTCACCAAACCACTGTAACTGTGAAATCTTCACTATTCCTGCTACAGTCAATAAAGTCATATTAGTACGTAGTATATTGCTGTTCACCTACAGAGTAGACTCATTTGAGAGAGAGAGAGATGGAAACAATCGTCTAATTCAAGATCACGAATCCGTGCACGATGAAATTCACGATCACTAAATTGGCGGTGCCAGCAATGGATCGTGCGTAACCTAGTCCGTGCGCATCCCAGTCGGTGTTGCGCAGGAGGCATGCAGGGTGGATGATGCGTTACCGAGCTGTTGTAGGTGACGCGCCGAATCGACAACAACCGGTCGGTGTTGCAGCATGAAGGTGTGTAACTGAGTCCGTGCGGATTCAGGTTACTCAGCTTTGATATAACCGAGTCCGTGCGTAACCGGTCGGTGTTGCAGCATGACTTACAATGCGGAGCCTATTTGTGCACGTGCGTATCCCGGTTACTCAGCTTTGATATAATCGAATTCTTCCTTTTGATCTAAAAAAATAGAGAGAGAGACGCAGGTTGGACACGATCACACACGACAGGCCGTGCTCATAGTAAGTCATAACTAACATGCACCATCTCGCGCGTAACCGAATCGTAGGAGCCATGGACCGTGCGTAACCCAGTAAGTCGTACAGCTGCCGCCCGGCCTGAGGAGTAAGCTGGACCCGCTGCCGATACGCACAATCAATCCATGACACGCCACGCACGCCGCACGCGGTGCTTCAGCCTAGGTTACGCGGCTTGCTGCCAAATCAAGCACAATACACCATTCTCACGCGTAACCGTCTGAGTTCCCGTTACGCATGCTTGAACACGACCCGAGGTCTATATCGCACATAACAAAAGCTATCTACCTGATTATGTTCCTTTTTTTGAGCTGATGATTACCACATTTTTGCGGGATTTTCGGGATATCCGTTTAACGAATTCTAACTACAGTATATATCCATTTTGGTCGACCTGCAAGTTCAGATCGCGAAAGCGGAGGAGGAATAGTTTTTGCTCATGTCGGGCGTGGCGGAGAAATCGTCTGCTGATGGACGTCCAAGTGTCCCTCATCTTGGCAAGCAAGGCGCACCGAACGGCAATGCGACGCCGACGACATAGAGTTCCAACGGCCAATCAACGGTGACTTCCGATGGCAAATCATAGTTGACGACGACGTCGAGTAAGCGGCCTCCTAGCAAAGAAAATTTAGCACTTGCGACCGGCAGCGGCCATCCTCGGAGACGGTGGCCCAACAACTTCAACTCCGGTAGCCCATTGTCGTCTGCTGATGGACGTCCAAGTGTCCCTCATCTTGACAAGCAAGGCGCACTGGACGGCAATGCGACGACACAGAGTTCCGACGACAAATCAATGGTGACTTCCGATGGCAAATCACACTGGACGACGAAGTCAAGGAAGCGGCCTCCTAGCAAAGAAAAGGTAGCACCTCCGACTGGCAGCGGTCATCGTCGGAGACGGCGGCTCAACTTCAACTCCGATGGCCCATTGTCGTCTACTCCAGATGTATGTAACACACCATCCATGCAGATTCCATACGATGCACTACCTAGGCCTGCACGGTGCGCTTATTGATTACTCTCTCTCCGTGACCAGATACGACCAACGATCACCATTACTCCTAGGGATGGAATTTCCATAGCGCCTTTGCGACTTGCGCGTGTCGTGAGTGAACTCTCAGGAGAAAGAAAGGAAAGCCTAAGGTCATTCGGATTCGAGTGCTTGCTACACATGCCCAATATATCCCTAGATCGTGCCCTGCTGATGTCTCTTTTCAACAAGTACGAGCCAGATAAAAAAGCTTTCACAATTGGTGACAAGCTGGTCCGGTTGATGCCATTAGATGTGAAGGACATCGTGGGTCTACCAATCGAAGGAAAAGAGGTCAAGATGGATGGCAACTATAATGAAGTTCTGCTTACCTAACACGGAAGTGCAAAGAAGAAATTAGAACTGATAGAAATTGAAGAAAGGCTCCTACGAAGTGATGGTCCTGGAGATACATTCTTCATTTGTGACTTTTTCCTGTACTGCCACAAGGTGTTGTTTGCACCCGATATGGATCCATGTATTCCAGTCAACGTCTTGCAGCTAGTGGAGAAAGTGGAAGAGATACCTTCCATGAACTGGGGTGTTTACATGCTTAGTCATCTGCATAATTGTATTGCTACATTCAGAAATGGAGTGAGAGAAGAACTTGGAAAGACGCGTGTCCTTCAAGGAAACCTACTATTTCTGCAGGTATACATTTTTAAAATTCAGATCGATCTGATGAAATTTAACTTCAGTTCTTGATAATTATGCAGCTTTGGTACTTTGAACATGTCCATGCGGGACCAAACGACCTCTATCCTAAACGATGTCAATACCCCCTAATGAGATATTAGACAAAACAATCGGCCGAGGTGCGACTCAACTCAAAATGTGATCTGTATACAGACACGAAGGTGAATTCCTTGATTTGTTAGTCTTGCTGTGCATGCACGGTGGTTCCAATTATTTTCTCTGTGTTTGAGACGACCCTCGTTTTTTAGTTCCCTTCTTACGAGATTTTCGAGAAGCTTCCAAACTACCGTGAGGAACCAAAAAGCACTGAAGAGGTGACCAGTAATGTGTATTGCGATAGATCAATCCATAGCACTTGTCCACAAGGCCCGTCACTTTTCGCCTCAACCAACAATTCCGCACCTCATAAAAATGTCAGCACAGACCACCTCCACTCCAACCAGTTTACACTAGATTTTGTACCATGATTCACTTCTTTGAATTGTTTTTACAGGACAATGATTTCATTCGCATACTAAGCCAGATTGCTTCAGATCTACATCAGGAGCAGAAACACATGTCAAGAGCAATTGGAGTATGTTTTTCACAATTGTATTGTTGTTATTTAATAATAAGTTTTCACTTAACCTATTACTGTTAATAGGGCATCCTAAAACTGTCTGAACACATCATCACCAACAGTGGAACCCATAGACACACTGGAAGTAAATGCCACTAATTCGTCAGATTATATAAAGAAAATCTTTGGAATTGTGGATTATCTTGAAAGAACAATTTTTGGCAGGAGAATACCAATGAGTGCATGCAGAAACCCACAGACGTGCACATTGCTGGAGCATTTGTCCGTGCAGCTGATGATGACTATAGACTCACTGAGGAGGACAAGGTGGTTTTAAGCTTTATTGCAAATAGTGATAAAAATGATATTGTCATTGACATCAATGGCCTTCAAATTCCGGTGGAAAGCCTATTGCCTAATGCCACTGGTTGTAAAGAATGGATCTCACTTGAAGATGGTTGGGTGTTTGGTGATGTGAGCATACTTTGATTTATTTTAATTTAATGGGTTTCATTTGATCTTGTGTACTTAACCTTCTACTACCTATCACGAGATACTGTCCTTTAATATATCATTAGTTGTCACAGGTAATTGATGCGTACGCATTTGAAGCTAATATAGGTAACGAAGATGTGGCGTACATCAACACCTATATTACCCATCACGAGCTCCTACGATGTAATTCAGTAATGCCAATCATAAAAGAATACTTCTTCAAAAAACGATCTATGGTGTGTATACTTTCATTTTTCTACAAACTTTTCTCTAATATTTTTGCACATATTACTCGTGGTAAAAAATAAAATTAACTGCGTAACCTTTATCACAGGTGTTTATTCCTTTACACGTCGGAGGTAGTCACTAGATTCTTGTTGTGTTCAATATTAGCGACAAAAGGGTGCAAATCCTCGATCCATTAGCGCACGAGGGGTCGTGGGATTGCCAAAAGGAATCATCATTGGTGAGCACACACGCACGTGCACGCGCACACAGTCGTAGCTAAGGCCTACATGTATCTCTTGTTGCAGATAGAATCAATA
This sequence comes from Cenchrus fungigraminus, assembly GCA_036936925.1. NCBI lineage: Eukaryota > Viridiplantae > Streptophyta > Magnoliopsida > Poales > Poaceae > Cenchrus > Cenchrus fungigraminus. The sequence continues at coordinate 41,314,830 of CM072775.1, forward strand.
CAGAATTGCATTGAAGCTTTTATAAAGGGCCGACCTAATAATGTCAGATGGATTGATGTCAAGTCGTGGCGGATTGTTCGTATGAAGAACTTACCTAAACAATATGATAGGTATGTCATGCTGTCTTGAAACAACGTGATAGTTACCACGTACTTACCAGTAAGTAGCCTAACAAGACAAAATTTTGCAGCTCGTCATGTGGTGTTTACGTCATTAAATACATGATGCATTGGAATGGACATTCTCTTAGTGAGTCACCCACCCAGGTATAGATAATGTCATTCTAGCATTACATAAATATATTTTTCCTAGGAATACATATATTGTGTTGTTTGAGACTAAGGTTTTGTGGACACTTTTTATGTTAAAATGTTAGGATGAAATGGAAGTATTCCGGAAGAAGATATGCTGTAGGTTGATACTCTCCAAACACAACAAGATCCGAAGACCATAGAATAGAACGCCTAATCGATCTGGTTGCAACTTATATTTCCACAGAGGGCAAACAGGAAGCTGATGCCGAATGCCCAACAGAAGACAAATGCCAATGAAGTGCAACAAGATGAATCTTATTTTTTCCACAAAGAGAAATGAACTAGAGGCCTAGATGGGAAAATTATAAAAGCCATGCCAACATCACTACGTAATCTTCTCTTGTACTGTAGACACAAAGACGTCTCTGCACCACTGTGCATCTTTCGTCATCTCTGAATTTTTATATTGGTGCTGTCCCATATAGAGTTTTTTTAACTTTTCGAGGAACCTAGTACAATGCGTTTGTGTTTGCGGTTGTCTCGTATAGTAATCTCAAATCTCCATTGATTTGTGGACATCATAAAGGAATGTGATTCAATACTGGCAGTTGCCATGCAACTGAGCAGCAATCCGGTTTCAAATTACAAACCTGCAACACGCACGATCGATATCGTGTGGGCGCGTGCACACCGCACGATGGCAGCACGCACGCGCACGGGTGATGACAATCCCCATCACGCCAGGAGAAGTTCACGCGGGAAGTCTGGGTGAAAAGCTTTCTTTCTTGCATGCATGCAAATGTGGACAAAAAAAGATATGTCATTCAAATGAAATGTTATTCCGAATTTTAAAAAATCTATAAATAAACTGTCAGAACAAGATCATATTATAGCCAAAACAAGTTTGTATGCCATCTTGAACAAACTAATAAAGTGCCAGAATAAATATTATCTATAAATTTTTAAAGATCAAAACAAGTCATTATTATACGCAGAACAAGTTTGTATGTCATCTCGAACAAAACAAATGTAGTGTCAAAATAAATCAGAACAAGGGTCAGAACAAGTTATTTTTATAAGATTATTATTATGGCCTGAACAACTTTGTTTGTCATCTCGAACAAACAAACAGAACAAATCAGAACAACTGTCAGAACAAGTTAAATATGGCATAGTAACTTTATCATAGTAAACAAATAATTGAACACCTAAAAAATGATTATCTAGTTAAAAATGTCAAGATGAACAAAACTCCTATAAACAATAAATGGAACACTAAACAAATTCAAATATTATAAATATAAAGAATGAAAAGATAGAAAAAAAGAATGAAAAGATAAACACTGTCTATTTTTTCAAAAAGCACTCAAAATACAATGGAACTCATAACTTAGTAATTTCTTTTTTTTTGCCAATAATCAGTATTTTTCGTGTCGTTTCCAAATTTGGATGTGCACGTTCATATAAAAACACGATGAAACAGAACACAGCTGCATATATAAATGATATCCTCTTTTAGGCACATATATGATTGGTGACATGACCGGGTGCTGAATTTTTAATAAGGTTCACAGGCTGAATAGAGTATGATCACGAGACTTCAATGATTCACAGGCTGTACCTCCCTCTTGTTCCGGGCTGGAAGACTCCTTTGTATGAGAACACAGAAAATTATGAGAAGAGAAACATATGCCTATATGATAAAGGAAGAAACTACCGGATACATGAGATTTTTTTAGTTGAGAAATCAGTGTTGCAGCTCAAAGGAAGAAACTTCTGTGCTCTATGTATTTGCACAAGAAAAAAGCTCGTAGCAACACACGGGCACATTCCTAGTGCTAAACTGAACGACAACTATCTGAGGCAGCTTGGGTTACGCTGGTTCGACACGAACCTCTCTGTGTTCCGCGCCAATCGCGATGCTGCTGTGTGCGTAACCCAAGCTGACTAGTACTAGTACTCCTATCCTGCCACGCCGGATAGAAGAAGGAGAGAGAAATGTCATACTCCAGCCGGTTGCCCGGTTCAGGGAGGAGTATTCTCAGGGAGGAGTAGTAGACTTTCCAGTTTCCACCACGCCGCCCGCTGCCCTGTGCACAGTCGCTGCCAGCCCAACATCGAGGCTACAGTGATGGATCCACCCTAGATACTCCGGCCGACAGCCACTGGGAACCAGCTCCCCACGTCCCTACAGCTCTGCTGCCCACTTCATCTGCGCCGCCACCCGTGAAACCCAATCCGCCTCGTCCTCAAATCTCGCAGGCGGAGCTCGGCATCCACCCTCCACCGGCGGAGTGCCTGCGGGTAAATCGCACAAGGGAGCGCCGGCCGGTGCTCTGTTGACCAGAGGCGACCGCACTGGTGCCTTCCCGGACGAGATCCTGCACCGCGTCCTCTCCTTCCTCCCGGCGGTGCAGGCCATGCAGATCTGCATGCTCGCCCGCCGCTGGCTCAACCTCTGGAAGTACGTCACTGGCCTGCGCATTGTCGACGCCGACGGCAAGGCCCCGGCCCCATATGCGACATCTTGGAGTTTGTGGACAGCCTGCTGCTCCTCCGTAAACCTTCGCTTCTCGAGACATTTGAGGTCAGTGTCGTCGGAAACGACATCGTTGACATTCAGCGCATCAGGCTTTGGGTCAAATATGCATTGTAGTTCAAAGTCCAGAAGCTCTTGCTCAACATCGAATTCAGAACACATAGAATTTGGTCTTTTTGGCCGGAGGACCCACCCTTCGCCTCCAAGTATCTGACCTTTCTAGTGCTTCGCGAAATACTGTTCAACCGTGAGTTTCTTGACTTTTCGAGATGTCCCGCACTGCAACATCTAGAGATCGAAGATTGCAGCTTCATTGATACACAAGTTATCTCGTCACAGTCCTTAAAACATCTAAGCATCAAAACAGGCAGTTTCAACGACAGTTTTCGCACTTGAATCCGTGACCCAATCTTGCTTTTTTGGGGCTACAAGTCTATTATAGCAGGACTCCTTTACTTGAGAGAATGCCCATGTTGGTTTCAGCAAGCGTTGGGATGCTAGGGACCTGTAAAGACTGGTCCAGGTCCAGCCATTCCAACTATGGGGACTGTGGTGACGAGAGCTGCGGATGTTCCATAAAGGATGACAGCACAACCATCATTTTGCGTGGTATATCAAAAGCAAAGACTTTAGTGTTGGGCACTAATTGTAAAATGGTATGCTTACTCCTCAAATTATTAAATTCATGGTCTCATTGTTTCAAACATAAATGCATTATTGATCTATCTAGTCGCTATCTGTCCAGTTTATTTTCATAAGGGACTTGAAATGGTGCCCTACCTTTAGTCGATTAAAGGTTCTGGTGCTCAGAAAATGGTGTGTGCGTGATGTACATGGACTAGCATGCATTCTTGAACATTCACCAGTTTTACAGGACCTTTACTTTCATATATTTTTTAAGGTAAAGCATTTCTAAATGGACAAATATTGCATATACACCTTTATTTATGTAGGCTACTGCAGCCGCAAGGATGTAATGTGAAAATGAAAGGAAGGATGAACCCAAAGGAGGTACCACCCATTATTTCATCTCATATCAAGAGAGTTGAAGTCGTATGTGGAGTGATCGACGAAAGACTTATTGAATTTTTCAAGTTCCTCAGAGGAACGCTTAACATCAGTATGTTAGCTAACAACACTCTCGTGCCTTTAACACTTATACATGTGGGCCAAACAAAAAAAAGTTCAAACTGGAAGTAAATGAAGAAATGTCATATTGTTTGTTAAGGTATTGATTTGGATGTACCAAATAAATTTGGAAATGACACTTCAGAACTGTGAATCTTGAATCTGTTTTTTACCTTCACCATCCTATGAAAGTAACTATGTGCTTCAAATAGACAATGCAATATCCAAAACATTTTTCTGTTTTGCTACTTTCACTTATTTATCACCTTTGATAGCCCCCTTATCAGGCTAAATCTACATCAAACTTATATCTTGATTTCCTTGGTAGCAACTTTTGTAGTGTATATACTGGGAGATAATACTTCAAAACTAATGGAATACTAGCTCCATCTATAAATATATTTAGAATTTTGTATTAGCATGTTTTACTTAAAATTTATGCAGAATGTACAAAGATACTTATTTAGGTGAAACTCGTAGTTGCATTTCAAAGGATTCCCAGTGTCCTGAAGATGTCTCGAAGAGAGGATGGAATTGATTAAAAGCTTATATTATCATTGTTGCATTTGAGATGTACCTCACTCCAGCTTTGGAATATCCTGAATAGCAAAGTTTGGTCAGTGAGATAGTATATACATTAGTCCTTTACAGTACCTCAAGTTTACTTACCTTTTTTTCCCACTTCTCAATGATTTCTCAGATGATGACCTTGGCAGCTTGTTTATCTTTACAGGTTTTATTTACTGGTGTATTACATGGGAAGGCTAAGGTCAGTCTCAGTGCAAGTTTCATTGCATAGTTATCTAACCAACTGGTTACATGAAACGGTCATGCATGCAACTCAGTATTGTGACATGTAATTTGCCGGGCAATGATGTGTGGAGCCGAAATGTTGGGAGTTTTCATAACTTGTCGGTTCATGTATCATGTATGCCAGTAAAATCTGTACGATGGGGATGCACTTCATTACAAACTGATATAAAGTACTGTTATATTATTTCAATTGCTTGCACTTCATCTGTTCTAGTAGAAGAATATTTTAAACATGGCGAAGCATGTGCAGACGATGCTGGAGGTTAGAGGTATAGGCAAAATCGACACGACTGGCGCCGTCCGGGGCGGATCCAGCGTGGGCGCAGGGTGTCCATTGGAGCATCCTGAAGCTCCTCTAAATTTTCAGCCATGGATGAATAGAAGGGGAGGAAAATGAGCCACCCTCCATGCTGCAACACCGACTGGGTGGTGTCGTTTCATCACGTAACCTGCATCCGGTCGTGTCGATCCTGCGCGTCACCTGCACCAGCTTCGGCGACGCACCATCCATTCTGCATGGCGCGTGCAACACTGACTCAGTTACGCACGGTGTCGGTTACGCACCATCCGTGCTGCTTGATGAAACACTGACTTGCTTGCATGGTGGAACACTGACTGGGTTACGCAGAGTGTCGGTTACGCAAAAACCACATTGTATCCTCTGTCGTGTCGTTTCATCGCGTAACCTTGAGCCGATAAGGTTACGCAAAACCCAAATGCTAAATGGAGAGGCCTCTCCATTTAGTCTTAAATGGAGAGCCCTCTGAGGTTACTTCCTACGACACACAAGTTACTTCCCGCGACAAAAAAGTTACTTCTCGTGACACAAAGTTACTTCCTCCTGTGTGCTTCTTTATGTTGAGAGAAGTAATTTTGTGTCGCAGGAAGTAACCTGGGAGGGCTCTCCATGTATGACTAAAAGTTACTTCCTCCTGTGTACTTTTTCTGTTTAGGGAAGTAATTTTGTGTCGCACGAAGTAACTTCGGAAGACTCTCTATGTAAGACTAAATGGAGAGACCTCTCCGTGGATGGTGCCCTGGATACCGACTTCTTGGCAACGCACCCCGAAGGCCCCAAAACAGATCAACTTTATATGGCACTCCCTCCATTCTCTTTTGATAGGAATACTCCGTATTTCCAAAAATCAGATTTTTACAAATGATAGTCCTATTTGTCATTGGTGTGGGCCGTGGCAATAAATGGCACAGATAACAATGAGTATCACGAGTAGAATGCCATTTGACAAAAGAGAAGTTTAAGACTACTGGCTGCATGGTGCAAGACTGGCTGGGTTATGCACGGGGTCTGTTACGCAAATCGGTCATGTCGATCCTGCGCGTCACCTGCATCCGGTCATGTCGGTTCTGCGCATCACCTCAGCTCGGTTATGCACGGTTCGGCTACGCACCATCCGGCGCGTGCAACACCGACTGGGTCGTGTCGATTCAGCGCGTACGCACCGTCCGTTCTGCTTGATGCAACACCACCGGTTCCAGATGTATGTGTAGCCTGAACCCGCACGGACTCGGTTACGCACCTTGATGCTGCAACACCAATTGGGTGGTGCCGATTCGGCGCGTAACCTGCATCCGGTCGTGTTGATCCTGCGCGTCACCTGCACCAACTTCAGTTACGCGCGATTCGGCTCCGCACCATCCGTTCTTCATTGTGCGTGCAACACCGACTGAGCCGGGGTAGGTTACTCGCAGGATCGACAGGACTGGATGCAGTAGGGATGGTTATGCCGAATCGGTGATCGGCTGGGTGCAGGTTACGCCGGTCTGGGTTGTTTGCTATTTTTATTTGTATTAGCAGTGAATATAAAACAACAAAAATAGAAAAGGGTGCAAAGGCACTAATATAATATAGATGCAAGATATATATATTATGAATTTTGAATTCATCCGAAGGCACTAGATTGATCTTCTCCATTCCCGTTATTACTACTACCGCTAGTACTAGACAAGAGGCCGGCCGTTGCATCTCCACCAGCAAACTAACTGCTGCATCATATCATCAGCCAGTAGCGCAGCGGCGTGGGATCTGGTGGGGTGGCCCATGTTGCACACACCTTCCTTGACCTGGTGTTTATTATTTGCTCGATCTCCCGGCCCAGAGATTACTACTCATCGTCGCCGCCTGTATTATATTATTGCGAGACAAGAAAAGGCAACCAAGTTAGAGGCAACAGAAGCACACTCGTCGATATATATACACGACGATGGAGTATATATGTATATTATTAGCACCTGCCATACTGGAGGGATCGTCTTCGTCAACCTCAACAGATGGAGCATCAGGAGCTGCAGGTGGATCATGCAGGATGTACTGATCCGCCGAGATGTCGTCATCATCTTCCTTGTACATCGCACCAATTGCGGCCAGAACATCCAAAATTTCCTTCTCCAACTCACTCATCAACTGCGCGTGCCCATGCATGAAGAACAAGAAAATGAGGAGATGGAAATTAAAATAATTAAATGGCGCAGAGTGTAGTGCGAGAGGAACACCACCAGATCGAGCATCCCACCAGTATACGTACGTACCTCAATGTCGTCTTCATGCACAGGCGGTTCTTCGATGGTGGGATGAGCAGGAGCGGCCGGCTCATCAAATAGTAGACGCTTGGCGGTGGGCGGCGGCGGCGGCGTGTCCATCGTCTGCAGACGCTTGGCCGGGGAACTTACATCATCAGTATCAGAAGTTTCGGGTCGGCGCTTCGAAGGTGTTTGCCTGGACCTGGAGGCACCAACAACCACCTCTTCTGGCACTGCTGGTGTAGTCGTAAGTACTACTGTACTACGACGACTATACTACCTGCATCCGCTGGGAAAACCACTAATTGTTTCTAGTAAACATACAGTAAAATGAGACGCTACAGTATGAATGAATAATGGACCAACACACCTCCCGGTCCCTATTTATATAGCTATACTGCAGTGAAAGGGCCAACGGAATCTGGGAGAGAGATGGAAACGATCGTCTCATTAGGGAAGCCTCCGTGCACCATGAAAAGCATGATCGCGAAATTGCCGGGATAGTGTGCACGCGCGCATATACCTAGAGAGAAACACTCCTTGGTGGCTAAAAACGGCGGCCGGTGTCGATCCTGCGTAACCTGACCCAGACGGTTACGCGTGAGGCACTCCCTCCTGCTCCTGGTACGCACACTTAGGAATGCGGGGTCTCGGTTACGCTGTGAGGATCGCTGCTTGGTGCAAAGACTAATTTAAATGAATCCATAATAACCTGCAGGGGTGGACCTACGTTATGCTGAGCGAGGGCTCACTCAAATTCTATAAATCAAGCTAATCGACAAAATTTCTCTATATAAAATCTTCATAAAATTCTGTATTCTCAAGGTGTGCCCTCACTCAAATTGTGCTCTAGGTCCGCCCTTGATACCCTGCCTTTCCAATCAGCACTTAACCAGTTTCAACCAGTGGCTGCTGCATAGGGCAACTACGACTGGGTAACACACTGACTCGGTTACGCACCATTCAGGCAACACCGACTCGCAGGTGCAGTCACCACTGATAGTGCGTAACCGAACGGGTGTAGGTTACTCGCCTATCACTTGGTGCTGGTGATAGGCGCACCCCGTAACGCTGTCGGTGTTGCAGGAACAATGCTGCAACCGTCGGTTCACCTTTTGCCTCTATCCCTGCGCCTCCGCTAGGAGCTGATTTCTGCCATTTGTGCCCACGTGGAAGAAGCAGGTGAGATTAGATGTGGATAGGTCGTCCTGGACGATTTCATAGCAAGACGCGAATGTGGGAGATGATTTCATAGACAGCGTGACCTCGACCCTCGCGCGCGTGTAACTTCTCAGACGAATGAGCTCTGGACTGTAGAATAATTTCTAATAGTGAAATATAGTCGTAGGAATACGTTTTTTTTTTGGCCAAAAAAGATCGAGAACATCGTCTGGGTGAAAGAACGGAAATCAACATGCATGCGTAGTAGGGATCTATCAGATCTAGATCGTTGACGCCCCCCAGCTCTCCAGCAGCTTATCCCAGAGCTGGTCGTTGGCCTTCCCCTCCTGTTGAAGGATCCTTTCCAGACTCTCAACCATTGAGAGGAGATGAGCCATGTAGACTTGGATGTGCGCGTTAACAGGCGGATCCACCCACTCTATGTAGCCACAGTCACCCACCTGCAAGAAGAGACAAGACGCGAGTCAAGGCAAGTGCATGCTGATCTATCCGGTGTACTAAACGAAAGATGCATGGAAGAGTACTGTGTTATTAAAAGAAATTAAGTTTCGGGAACTTTCCATGAAGTGAGGGCAGCAGAAGAAACGGCGTCCCCCATCGATGTAGCCGACATAAGTTTGGACGATGGCGTCCTCCTGGTGTATGCATTGAGGCCACGGATGCGGTCGGTGAGGGTAGTCTCAAAGAGGATTGTTGTCGGTGTAGTAATGGCTACGGCTGATTACTGCTTGGGGTGGGGGCGGACGTGGTTTGCTAGGACCGCCCCATTCCACAGCTTTCCCTCCCATTGTAGCCTTGCTCTCCTCGGAGGAGCTGCTCAAAGGCTGGGGGCGAAGCTTCTTTGGCATTCCGTTAGTTGCGATAGCACGGGGAGCAGGCCGCGATATCTTTTTTCTTTTCTTCTCTCACGAGAGGGAATGGGGGTTTGCCTCTTACTATTAACAACGACCCCCGGTACTTGAGGGCCGAGGTTGTTGCCGCCAAAATAATAATAATAATAATAATAATAATAATAATAATAATAATAATAATAATAATAATAATAATAATAATAATAATAGCGTGCTAGTCGCGCGCGCAATCCTGCGTCGAAGCCACCATGCTTGGAATGTAATCTGCTGCTCGGCTGGTCGTATGGAAGGAGATTGCTACGTGGTTTTGCCAATCAACATGAGATGCTGCTGCGAGCCAGAAGAGCAAACCATTTATTAGAAACCCCAGAATGGCCACGCTTGGCGTCTCCTTCCGGCAATTTCAGGATCGTGCTTTCATTTCACGTTGTGCTTTTAAAAATATCTAAACCTGCGCCTAGTTGGTCACGCACGATCCATGGTGCGTAACCTGCACCACAAGGTTACGCACGATTCTTTAGGGTTGACGACAGTGACCACAGCATGGATCCAAACTCCATTTTGTTACTCGAGTCGAGTGAGAGTAATCATATCTTTGCCCACCTTTAACACTAATTCAAGTATCAGTAATTAATTAACACCAATTTAAACCAATACAACTTCTGTCAAAATCACTCGTGAAAGGCATTCATTTCATCTCCATCATATCCTGACCAAAATGTCCATCATCTGTTAATTACTTCATTGCTACAGAGATAATTCCCGCAACAGCACACAGACCCACCATAACAACTAACATCTTCATGGTCCTGACCAAAATGTCCATCCTCTGTTCCATTCCATTGTCAGCTTGCATCACCCCGGAAGCAGCGTCCTCTTCAGAGGTCGTTTCTTCTTCTGGTTCCTCATGCACTATGATCCTCCTGATACTGATAAGCTTCGCGAAGTACTCCCTTTGCCAATAGTACTCAGGGCATCTATCAGGTGCCTACAAATATAGTTCAAAAATGCTTAAACCCTAGTTCGGAAAAGCAATCACCACATTGAAACTCGACATGTCGAATGCATTAAAAAAACAACTCACCCCCTTGATGTTCCTTGGGCACTTGAAAAACACCCGGCCTCTATTTGTGTCAGTCGTTGCGCGGAGCTCAATGATCCTGGCCAACCCACAGACTGTGCACAGGATCAAGGGAAACCCGATTTCCCTGCCCACCGCGTTGGACGACTCATTCACACATGAGGTGCTAGCCCTAGAGACCGACGGATCCACCCGGCGCAGGGACAATTGCGAACCGGAGGGATTGGTGCTGGCGTGCTGCCGCCGTTCGTCAACTAGGTCAAAAAGGTGAAGTTGGATGCCGAGTGTTGTTATCACGAGCCACGAGGGGACGCCGAGTGTTCTTATCCCTGCTACACGCCCTCACAGGAATGCGTAACCCGCAGGAGGGCCGGACGGGTGCCGACTTGTCGTGTGGGCAACCCAGGCAGTTGCACGCAGAGAGCAGCGTGGCTCCAGCGTAACCCATACCGGATAGGTTACGCATGGATCTCAAAGTCTGCTTATCCCACGGGGAGGTTGCAATACGCCAATACGCTACGCACCATGGCCCGTGGGTAACCGGTAAAACCCAGGTTGTTGCAGCACGCAGCGGGGCTCTCGGTTATGCAAGCCTCTGTAGGTTGTACCACTAGCTAGCACGCAGCCAGGCTGCATTGTTCCTGCAACACCGACTGCATTACGCACAAATAGGCTTCAGATGTATGCGTAACCTGCCCATGCAGCATCAGGTGATGTCGATTCTGCGCGTTACCTGCACTGGCTGCTCGGTTACGCACGATCCAGGCTGCAACCGCCTGCAATACGCACGCGCACTTATAGGCTCCAGATGTATGCGTAACCTGAACCCGCTCGTGGGTAACCCTCTCGGATGCAGGTTACGCGCCGAATCGACATGACCGGATGCAGTGTGGATGGTGCGTAACCGAGTGGGTCCAGCTTACGCGCCGAATTGACACCACTGGATACAGCGTGGAATCGTGGATAGTGCGTAACCGGGTCACGTTACTACGCACCATGCACGCGTAAAACCGACCCGGTGAAGGTTACGCATACATCTGGAGCCTATATTTGTTATTACGCACAGGCACGCGTAAAACCGACTCGGTGAAGGTTACGCATAAATCTGTAGCCACGAGTAAAAGGCCCACTTGCGTTACGCACGCACACACGACACACATATTTGTTGGCAGCACCCAGCCGGTTACTCACGAGCCGTGTATCGCATGGCGTCCACGTGTGTAACCGAGGTGGTGCAGGTTTGGCATGCACACCCGACACGCCCGTTATGAGACTTTGGAACAGCGCATTCAGAGGTTCAGACTTGAAGGAAACAATTCATCATTCATAAAAGAATAATAATAATTAGGAGTTTAGGACTGATTTAAAAGTTCAAATAGGAGTACTTAAAACTAATTTAAACGAATGCATAACCATTTTCTAATCAGTACTTAACCATTTTTAATCAGCACTTAACCATCTGGCTACATCATTGTTATTTCCTCAGGTGTACACGCTTGATCTTTGAAGAGCATGTTGGTGGTGAATCACCTCTTCATTTGAGATCGTGTTCTATTTGCAACTATATCTCCATACTTGTCTCTTTTTTTCCTCCTTGGGTAGAAGGAGATTTGCCTTGTTGCTTTGTGCGTGCTTGAATGCCCACTTTTGAGACTCCAACCTCAGTTTCCTAAGGTGATCAGAGGATAATAGGTATATCTATGATTAGATCGATTCACATATACTAGGTACTAGTAATCGAATATGCTTAGGAAATTAATCACTAATCACCAACCAGAATAGGTGTATTGTACGATTGTCTCTGAATCTTGTTGTGTTCTGAGAGAATCAACGTACAGCACATCTTCTTCCTAAATGAATCCATTTGTTCCTAAAGATTAAAGTTAACAAATGACCGCAAAAACTTACTGCGTTATTCACAAATGTATCCATTGTGAAATGATAATAAAACGGACGAGCGTACGGACTTAGGTGAATGTTGCATTAAGTGTACTCCCATTCCAATGCATCATGTACTTGATGACGTAGATGCCACATGATGCACTTCAAAATGCACATGTTACATAATGGTATATACAGTAAATATTTTTAGTGCAACAATATATCTTACCTGTCTTGTTGCGTTGGTATGTCTCTAATATGTAGGGTATCCCACTTTGTGACATGAATCTTTTTTTGGAGGCGGGTGACATCAATCTCTGAAGATCCACTCACATTTCTTTGTGAAATGTAGGTTTCAATGCAATGCTGCACTGACTGTACCTGAAGCAAAGAATTAGGTGCATATGGTTGAAAGAGCTAACTACATTTTCACGACATCTACATAACACAGAGTACTCACCAGCGACAATTCCATCTTGCCATCCCACGTTCCATTACAAACTAACGAATTCAGGACCTGCACCTCCTTCATCGTGATGTTGAACACAAGAAGAACCCAATGATTACCACTGACCTTTACAGGGATATATACCTGAGATGCAGGAATGTTGTTACAATCTTGCGGTGTACTATCAATTGTCGAAGCTAGCATCAAGAACAGACCACAGCACATTTAAAGAAGTATTCTCCAGTTCTGGCAATCCAACCACTGTGAGAGGATTTCAATTCTTTTGGAGATAGTAATTTCCTAGCAAGAAAAGTGTTGATGTATGCCACCTTTTCATTTAGTAGTTTTCTGGCTACTACGTAGGCATCTATTACCGTCGCACTGAGACATCATGATAGATTAGGACGTACAGTAGGTAAAATAGAACGCAGCATTGTAACATATTGCATGTAGAGCAAAACAGAAACATAAATAAAATGCACTCACATCATCAAGCATCCAGCCATCTTTATTGGAGATCCAGTCTTTTTTATCAGTAGCCATTCCCATCAATGTTTTGACCGGAATTTCTATGTCATTGATACTGACGACAATTGCATCTTCACAGCTGTTCAGGACAAAGTTTAAAACTTCTTTATCCTTAGCATTCAGGCTGTAGTCATCGTCATATTCACAGGCAGGAGAGTATGCTCCAGGACTGTGCACATTTGTCGTCTTGTGCCTGCCCTGACGTGTGTACAAATTTTTCTAGTTTTGTCATGACAAATAAACTTATTCAGGGAGATGTCGTTTTCTATATATTGGGACAAATTACTGGTGTTGTATAGCAGGGATTGTACCTAGCAATCATTTTCGTCAAGCTGTTGGGTGTTCAAGCCAGAGTATTTACCAATTAATTTAAGAATGTCATGTCAGAATCAGAACATTTCTTAAAAGAATATTTATGAAAATACAAATTTTGAAATCAAAAGTCGAATCATGTCTTTTAAACAATGTGACAACAGAAATTTAACCTAGCTGTGATTTATGTCGTGCTGTGTTGTGCCGTGGTTGGAGTATTTGCCAAGGAATTTATAAATGTCCTGTCAGCACAACAACTTTAATAATAAAAATAGGCAATGCAGTTCTGAAATACTGGCGTGTCAAAAAATACTGGCATACACAGAACTTTTACCTGCGAATAATTACCATGATGCAGTGGGGTGCTAATGTCGTATTTTGTAAGGAATTTTGAAATTTCCTGACATAAGCATAAATAATATAAAATAAAAATTTGGTTGCAAAAAAAACTGAACATTTATGAACCATGCAGTTGTGAGTACATATGTCGATAGTGACACCCGTCTCATTCCCGTGGTAGTAGTCGCTGCTTTTGCCGAATCTAGCAAGGTCGTCATCATTTGCAGAGTTGTTGTTTGAGGATAAAAACGTCTGGGCATGTGAACTGGTGTCGTGACTTCTGTCCAGAGGTACATTACTAGTAACGTCATCATGTTTGTTTTGCTTCTCTCGGTTGTATGGAAGCTTCTTGAAAAACTTTTGTCACAAAAGATTGAAAATAACTGTCAGACATGAAACCCACAGTTACAAGAGTACTAGTAATTAGCAAGCAAGAGACATAGACGACATACAATTCCGTTAGCGATACCATCCATTGAGGCGATCTCTAGTCGCTTCTTTGCTAAACGTTTTGTCCAATGCCTCATTAATGGGTACCCTCGTTGTCCAGGATAATCGATTTTTTGGTGGCTACATGAGTGGACATGCTCGAGGTACCAGTACTGCACGATTAGGAATCGGGGTTAAACATATCCTATGTGAATCCAAATACTAGTCCTGAAACTGTTAATGAAATGGAAATTTATTACCTGCAACAAGATCAGGCTGCCTTTAGGAGTACTACCAGGTGTCGGATTATTCCCTTGCCTTTTGTAAGTAGCCAGACCATCTTGTAGATTCTTAAGAGTATAAACACCCCAGTTCATCAAATGTAAGTCACCAACATTCTCGACTAGCCGCTGGACTTTTGCTGGAAGAGCTGGGTTGGTATCAGGGTCAAATAAAACCTTGTGGCAAAACATGAAGAAATCTTGAAGAAATGAATCATTGGCAGGCCCGTCCTTTTGCTTCAGTCCCTTTTCAACCTCAGACAATGTTAGTGACGAGCTTGTTTTTTCTCGATCACAACTGGTCATATTGACCTCTTTTCCCTCAATTAGTAGACCCATGATGTCCTTCACATCTGATGGCGTCAACTGGACCAGCTCGCTACCAAGCTTGAAACCTGCTTGATCCGGATCGTACGTGTTGACAAGCGACATCAGCAATGGACGATCTATGGTGATTGGTTTGATGTGTAGCAAGAAGTCGAACTTGATAGACTCTAGCTTTTTCTTTCTTGCTGTTGAAAGCAGCCCAAGGACATTCGCCAGTCCTTTCGGTGTGCCTAGAATGCATAGGCTCGAGCGCTTCGAAGAAATGGTAGAAGTAGAACTGATTGGTATCTGGTCATGGAGAGAGAGTAATAAATAAATGCGTCATATGGAATCTGGATGGTGTGTTACATACCTCCGGAGTAGACGACAATGGGCCACCGGAGTTGAAGTTGTTGGGCCGTCGTCTCCGAGGATGGCCGCTGCTGGTCGCAGGTGCTAAATTTTCTTCGCTAGGAGGACTCTTCCTTGACGTCGTCGTCGACTGTGATTTGCCATCGGAAGTCACCGTTGATTTTCCGTCGGAACTCTGTGTCGTCGGCGTCGCATTGCTGTCTGGTGCGCCTTGCTTGTCAAGATGAGGGACACTTGGACGTCCATCAGCAGACGATTTCTCCGCCGCTCTCCACATGAGCAAAACCTCTTCCTCCTCCGCTTCCGCGATCTGCACTTGCAGGTCTACCAAAATGGAGGGAGAGAATGTAAACCGCCTGAGAGAGAGAGAGAGAGAAAGAGAAATAATAAACCGTCGTTCACACTATAACGCATGCAATCAGTCGATGGAAAGGCATAATCGAAAAGAAAGGAAACATTAATAACCTATACTCCCTCCGTCCCGTGAAGAATGCAATCCTAGCATTTGAAAAAAATCCCACAAAGAGAAATCCTAGAAAATAGATCTAATTACCGTTGGGTTACGAACACCTGAGTTATGCGTAACCTCCATGCTAATGCAGAGCGCTTGGTTACCACGCATCGTGCGTAACTGGATGCTGGCCGTGTAACACAGGCGGTTATCACAGTAACACATGTGGTTACTTACCCACACGGCCATGTAAAAGTAAAAGGCCGCTTGGTTACGCACACTGCACCGGGGTTGCCGCGAACACGGCGGGTTCCTTTTCTTTAAATCAAATCTTTCCAGCCGCCTTTTCCTCTTGAATAGAGAGAGACATCAACGGTATTGGTTACGCAGGTGTCATGCTGCGTGCTGCAACTCCTATGGGTTACTACTGCAGAGGAACACGCGCGGCGGGTTGTGGATACCAGTCGGTTACGCACAAGCCAGGCTGCATGGTGAACCTCCCGGTTACGCTGGAGCAATGGTACGGGTTCTCAATCATCCGTAACCTGCACCGCCTAGCAGGTTACGCTGGTTTGACAGGAACCCACACGGCAAGCAGTTGTAGCTCACAGCAGGAAGGGACCGTGCGCATGCGTCACTACCACTTCCAGTTATGCGGATGCATGGAAGTTCCATTCCCATTTCATTAACTTAAAATGATATTAAAATTTCTCAATAAATACTTAAAATCTTATTTTTAAATCTCTGTTGCGGGGTCCACCAGATCTGGCTATTTATACATGGTATGGATCTGTTTCGTTCTTTACTTTTTCTTGGCGGACTTGGTGATTTCTGGCAACAGGGTATCGTCTGCCAAGATCGTCAGTAAGAGTATTATCATTATATTATACTTTCTAATTTTCCACTCCTTTGTTCGGGGTTTTCTCATGAATGAGGATGCTTGTGTCCTTCGAAATTGCGAACAAAATCTAGGAAAATGATCGGTGTAGACGATTCACACGATTCATCTGTTATGGAATCATACCACTGCGATGGTTTCGACGAAAGCGACGATGAATCATATTCCTCCGATGTTAGGAACGCATCGACCACCCATCGCACAAAACACATGAAAGGTATGATAGTTTTTTAGCAATCAAAGATATGATATTCAATCCACTGTGTTGATTTTCTGATTGATGAATCGCGGGGAAACCTTGTCTTGGCGTCGGGGGAATAGGTAGGAGTATCAATTTATCTATTCTTGTTAATATCAAGAATGTTGGCACCTGAAACTTCGTTGTAGAGCTTGGTTAACCTTTGTACATTTCGAGAATTTTTCTGGTCATAACTTCTTTTCGGCTGTTTCATGCAAATAGGCAGATGTCCAGGTTTTGAAAAAATGACATGGACAAATCCCCAAAGGGGTATTAATTGTGTTGAAAAGATCCATCATCCCTTGATAGTGGAAAGTGTTAGTCAACCACCATCAGACAGTGAAACTATTCCCTCAGAAATGAGAAACATTGGTTTTAAGGAGCCACTACTGGCAACAATGAGAAACACAGGTTTTAAGGTGCCACTGCAGGAAACACGATCATCAAATGTATGGTCTTACATCATGCTATCACTTTCTACAATTTTCTCATCCTTTTGTTTTTTTATAAAATACTAATAAAATCGTGTGCTTGTATTTTATACTTGAAGAAGATGAGGATAAGCAGAAGGTGCGCTCCACATTTGCTGACAGACCTCAAACCAGACTTGGAATCACATCAGATCAAGAGGATCAAGGACACTGTATTTGGTAATTTCTTAGAGATGAAAATTATATCTTCCTTATTGGACTTGGGGTTATGGATGCTGAAGCACTTTGACACAGAAGCCATGCGGTTTGACTTTGGGAACGATAAACATATCCCTTTATCCCCAGCTAGTATTGCAAGACTAACTAGATTACCATGCAGTGGAAAAAAATTCAAGAGAATAGTCATACAGATAAAAGAATAACTGAATTTCAAAATAAACTAGCTGTGCTTCCTGATAATTTTGGGAGGCGTAGAATCTCTACCGGAGCACTGCAGGCGAAAATTAAAGAAGGTGCCGCTGATGACATTTTTACCACCTGTTGGACTCTGCTTATTGTTGACAAGATCATTGTCCCACATACTGGCAATAACATCAATACGAGGTATTTGAATATGTGCCTTGACATATATAATTTAAAGACCTATGATTGGGTTGGCTGCATCATCGATAATTTTAAACTTGGTAAATAGGCATTACATAATAAGAATGTACATATGGGTGCCAACTATATCCCTGGATCAACATATCTCCTTGGAGTAAGATATATTCACACAATCTTTGTTGCAGTCTGATCAATTTTACTTTTGGTGATAGATCTGTGCTAATTGATTTTAACTTATAATGAGCAGCTGTACTACCTTGACTGGATGCAGTGTAGTACTATCACACCTCCAGTTGGTGAACCTCGGTTTATACTTTGGAGTGAAGCACAGCTACTCCAAGTAGAAGCATCCTGTGAACACCTGCCGGTAACTTTAGTGCCTATATATTTATATATTAGGCACCATTTATTGTTTGTTAACATTGTTCCTGTTTTAATATTGCAGATACGAAACATTAAGGAAACTTGTTATGCAAACAATTTTGGCGAAACAACAGTAGCTTCCGAGAGGAAGACGGATGGGGTGTGTGATACATTTCTAAAAGCATTCCAGGTTATCAAAATAGCAAATGAGGTGATGGGTTATGCATTATTTCTTTTGGCAATCCATGGATCTATTACTTTGTATAGTGACATGAATATGGTACAGAACATATATTTTGTTAATGAAGTGGTTCCTACAAATTTCTACCACACACATTCCAGATCAGACACTCATTTTTGTAACCAATAAGAAGGAAAAAGTAACAGCCAACATTTTTCTCTAATCAATGCAAATCTTGTCACCCTACTCAGCCGACGTAAGTACTGACAATTAATCCAATGTATCCACATAAGCAGGAAGATGAAAAAAAAGGTCCTTCATGACATCTGTTGTGCCTGATGGAACTGCAAATATCTCCCAGCCTACTGAATTGCTAGAGGAAACTGAATGCGACAGTATTCAACATGCTTGTAGAATGGCTGGTGCCTTTGCAATTCTCAAGCAGAGTGATACACGTTCTGACTCAGCTATGACCAGAGAACAGTCCAACATGCTGAGCCAGGTTCGTGCAAGAATAACAAAGAATTTTCAACCATTTTTTTAAATTAAATCATATCTTTCTAATAAATTTTAAATTATTTTTCAGGGTACATTACCAATAAAACATGGTGAAGGTAACATAGAAAACTTGATGTCCCCGAAAGCAACTGACCGTGTGGACTGTGAGAACATGCAACACAACTCTCTTACAGAGACCACATCATCAGATACCTTAAAACTTTATTCTGAACAACAAATGGAGGTACAATATTCACAATTTTTCCCTTCTATGAATTTTGAATTTCAGATTTGGATTCCTAGGACATTTCATTTAGCGACAAATATCCATGAGTGTTGATAACCCAATTTTCCATATGGAATTGTCAAAGGAACAACACCCACTTTCACAAGATGAATCGACCTCATCATACAGTGATGACACTAGTAGAATGATGGTGCCAGATGTTATTGTTGTCTTTCATGATAGGTACATACATAATCTTTTTGTGTTCTCTGTCACAGCATAGGGGAAAAGATCTTGTGAATGGAGACATGGTGATGCACACTGTTTGTTCTGCAAAACCTGAAATGGCACCAGATCCAAGTATTGTGGACACATCAAGCACCAATGGTGATGTGGTAAGATTCTGGATCAACAAACAAACAATTCTTTTGGTGTCATCACTCTGCAGTATTTTTTTCACGACCGTGCCTTGGCATGTATTTCATTAAGAGGAAAGCAGTTACAAACAGTTCCTGATGCAGCCAAACAACACTTGGCCGATCAAGGGGACTAAGGATAACTGGTAGAGAAACACTGAAAAAAAGGAAACAACCTGACATAAGAAACAGCAAAACCAAAGCAGAGCGAAAACATCTCAAGTGAGCAACACAGCTTGGCGACCCAAGACTGTATCGGCCTCCTCTTGTTGTAGGACCTGAAGGCTAGCATAGCTTGCCGTAATCCGTGCGGAGAGCTCTACAGAGGCCAAGCAAGTAGGCATTGTCCGCCCGATACAGAGGCCGTTCCTTTCCAGAGAAAGGCCCTCCGACGCTTGTCTATCATCTGAATAGCCCAAGGGGAAATTGTTGTTGCAATTGCCGTGTGAATTGGTACAGTATGAATGTTTATACAATACAAAACTCATTGGGCAATTACTATAACCTATGTCCACCCCCGCATCGTGATACTCTACTGTACAAGATTATTTGGATTTTAATAGATTAGCTACATTCTGGTACCCATAAATCTCAAGCATTTAATGTTGATAACACAACACTGACAGTTATAGATTGAAATATTTGCATTTCAGGAAACTGGTCATTCTTTTCAAGTTACCAATCTATTCAGAACAGTGTCTGCTGATGCAGATATGAAACGAAATGGGAACATTCAAAACTTACAACTCACACATGTAATATGGTTAATATAATAACTTCATGATCTACAATACATCGTGCATTTCTATTCAATTGAGTTCAGTGATATTCCATAGTCATAGTTTTTAAATTTTTAATGTTCATTGTACTCCATTGTTCTTGAAAGGTAGATGTACTTATGGAAAACTTAATTTGTGATATGGTACATCATCGTGATCATTACAGCCCATGGAAGATCCAAAGCTGATGGAAGAAGTTGTAACAATGACTATGTGCAAGGGTGTATCTTGCCAATTTAGTAAGGTTCCTGCGACGTCGTCATTGCCACTTCACGCTGACAAGGTGAATATGGTGAGTGGAGACAAAGAGGACGGAAAAGAAAATAGTTTCAATTTCCAGCGAAAAAGCCAACGAGAGTGGACAATTAAAAAATTGAATCAGAACACTGAAGATCATGTCAATCTCTTCAATGCTATTATGAAACTTGACAGCCAAAGGTAGGCGATGATCATCTTAGAAAAAGATGTCGATAAGTATACGAATTTGCTTTCTAATTCAAGTCTATAACCATTGCATGAAAATTTGTGCAGTCCAACATTAATTCGTTCAGAGGATTCAAGTTTAGGATCAGTGCCCACGAATTGATTCCATGTTTCAAGGAAACTGGTCGCCAGACCATTCGTCTTATTGATTGGGGAATAAAATTAATCTCACATGATGAGTCTAAGGAAAGTCATGCTGGTAGGAAGATAATAATACCTGCTTCAATTTCGGTTGGTTCTTCCAGGTTTCAATATATAATTTCTTGTGGTGCATTGTTACTTGTAATTACTTTGAAATTTGTTTTTCTGATCCTTTTTTAGCGGTCTTTGGTAAATGTTGACGCTTCCACATGGGAAGACAATATATCAGATTTCACTAAGAAGATTAGAAGTGTGGTAACGTCGTATTCCCTAGAGCTATACAGTTTGGTAATGCTTACTATATGTTACCTCAACTGTAAATGCGGAAGCAGCATTTATCAATACATGTTCATTAACTAGGCCATGTTTAAACAGCTGCTCCTGCCAGTATTTGATGATAATCATGATAATTGGACATTATACTCCTTTGGGATGAACGAGGAGGTTGGGATCAGAGTCACTATACTGGACCTGGTCAAACGAGAAGACCAAGAGAACTGGAGGCTGCACAAGAAAACCTAATGTGATAGAATTGCAAGCAAGATGACACAATGTGTCAGGGGTATATGTCCTGAACTGAATATCGACTGGACCAAGGAACCGATAGTGTATGGAGATGTCCCAAGGCATGAAGAGGCTACTAATGCTTTTGGACTATACATCCTACACTTCATGACCAACTGGGACAGATCTAATATTACTAATTCGGTGAGTTTGTTGATGTGTATATATAGCAATACTCAAAACCGTACTAATATTCGTTCTTGCAAATGTTGGCATGCTGTGTTTACAATATTTTCGTACCAACAGGAATGGGCCACCAACTATCGTGAAAGGTTGCTGCAGCAAATGATCACGCATACACTAAACCGTGCAGAGGTCCCGAAATCATTGAAGGAACACTTGGGTCGGTGTCGATTATAACTGTCTACAAGTCTTGTTTCATGAGAATGACTTGCATTGGCTGAGGCCTTATATGGCATTGTAAGCGATTGTGTAATGGATGGAACAGAGACGTGCTGTTCTTCGATATGCCTTTTCTTTACGAGACTACTACCATATTTGCGCCAGTGTCTAATCTCATTTGAACGCATGGCATGCAATTATTCAGCTTAGTGTCTTTTAAGAAATTTCTGCAGCAACTCGCGGGGTATCACCTAGTAATACTGTATTTAAACTAACTGGTAATTACCAACTTGCGACATGTGTATTCTCAAAAAAACTTGCGACATGGGTTATGCACGGTGTCGGTTACGCAAAATGCACGCTGCATCCGGTCGTGTCGATTCTGCGCGTCACCTGCACCAGCTCAGTTACGCACGGTTCGGCTACGCACAACGCAGTATGCACCATCCGTTCTGCATGGTGCGTGCAACACCCACTATGTCGTGTCGATTCAGCGCGTAACCTAAAAGGTTTCTTTTTGCGAATACGTAACCTAAAAGGTTACGCACCGTCCGTGCAGCTTGATGCAACACCGACTAGGTTAAGCAACACCCTCTAGGGGAGGAACGTGGTGACTCCTAATACTTATGTATTATAATAGGTTATAAGCAACACACTCTAGGGGAGGAACTTAACGTGGTGACTCCTAATACTTTTGTATTATAATAATACATAGATGCTCCTTCCGATGGAACTTTATTCTCAACAACAAAAAAAGAAAGAAAAAAGAAAACCCGCTGAAACTTTGTTACGCATTTGAACAGCGTCGGTGCGCCCGCTCCTTCCATCGTTGGTTGTCGGACTAGCCGGCACCACCACCAGCATCCTAGCAGGAGCAGCCACAATATGCAGCAACGCAGTCCAGGATGCATTCCCCTACTGCGAGGACGTCTAGCAACCTATCCAAGGCATCAGCAACAAGGCAAATATTCACCAGCTGACTGCCGATCTGGGGAAAGGAGTGGCACATTGTCTCCAAAGCTTCCGTGAACTGCTCCCTGGCGTCCATGAGGATAGCGTGGGCGTCCACCAGTGTCGCCTGCACTTCTGCCGACAGCTCAGTCTCACACCCGCGTAGCGCATGGACCTGTGATATCAATTGGCTAGTTTGGGCGTCCAAGGAATCGAAGCAGTCATGCAGGGATTGTTTCAACAGGGTGAACACCTCGTAGTGCAACTGGGTATGGGGACCCATTGACCCAGCAAGAGCAGCTCCAGTTACCACCACGCCCTCAGCCCCGACAACAATGGGGATCCCGACAACATAAAATACCACATGGGGATACTCCTTATGGATGTTGTAGGTTTTATTATATCCATCGCTACTTAGCAATATCTTGCCTGTCACTTTCAAAGTCACCCTCCTGAGCATTGTTGCACATTGGAATAATAGTTTAAGGAAATCAATTTCATGATCTTTTGCTTTGAAGCCCACAATCTCTACCTCTTCAAGATCAGTCAAAGCAACACTATCACGTATCCATTTGTTATTAGGTTGTTCGCGGGGGCAGTTTGTTTCACATGATTCTCCCACCTGAAAGTAAATTTAACATGATAGACTTGATTAAATTATTAAGAAGGTTTACATGACACTGATGAACGCAATGGATACCTTGCTTACTGATAGGGTCACCTTAAGCCTTTGTATAACTAGTCGAATCCAAAGCAGGTGCAATACCAATGGACCATAAGCGTGTCCCTCTGTTTCTAGATCCAACTCCAAAATGGAAAAGTTTGTTGCTGGAAGTAACTCTATCTCTTGCACAAAGTTCCAACCACTGGATCATAGTGTGGGGACGAACACTGCACATGAAAAAAATGAATGTTTGAATGCCATTTAAACAGGCAATATCAAGTTACACGCATAACCGTTTGGCACCATATAGAAAATAAACATAAGATTAAGAAGAGCAGGAGACTCACCCGACAAAAAATTGTCAAAAATAAGACGTAGCAAGCATGAAGCTTGTGCTCACTTATGGTTTCGAGGACCCACAAATCACCAAACCAAGCTTTACCATAGCATTCCCAGGAAAAATTCTTTACTGCAGGAGCTAAGAAAGATATGCTGAAATTGTAATCTGTGTTAATGCGCACCTTCACGTCTTTAAGCACGGGGGCATCAATGTCGATACGGTTGATGGTCTCTAAATCTGTTGTGGTGTGCAAAGAGAGCACCTCTAGCGACTCTGAGTGAACTTTCACTATATCAAGCGCCCAGTAGTCATTGATCTCGAGCACATGAAGCCATGGGCATATGGGGAGCATAGAAGCAGGGTCCATGCAGCCCCCGACCATGGACAGGTTCTTGAGCATGGTAAATTGGCCGGATCGTGGTGGCCCAAAGCATAAATTCTCTGTGTGAAGCTTCAAGGAAACAGTTTGGTTATAGCAAGGCAGCCTGATGACATTATCTCCCTCTAAATGGACCACCGCGCGGATTGAGAAACTCTCAGGCGCCAGAATCGTAGCAGCGTGGAGAAGTGAAGTGACACGCTGGGAGGCCACTAGGGTCCTGAAGGAGACGCCGAGCCTGTCCAAAACGGGGTTGGTGACCTATGCGAGCACGGTTTCGACAGAATCTGGGTCGACATCGTTGAAATCCAAATTGGAAAGCCGCTTCCAGAGGTTACACCAACAGCGGGAAATGGCGGTGGTACGGGCAGCTTTGCGTAGGTCGAATAGATGGCCAAGTATCTCGAGAAGCAGCTCGTCAGGAAGGCTGCTGATCTGGTCGACCCCTCCGTCGCCTTCCTCTGGGCGCCGGTGACTTCCTTGCAGTTGCATGGCTTGGCACGATGAATGGTTAGGCAATATAGATATATAATGATACACTATTTCTTAGACTCAATACCAACCATTTCAAATCAATCAATTTGATCGATGTGAATCTGACTACGAAACTTGGAGATTTCCGCAAAGTTCGGTTTCAGAATCCCCAATTCCCCACCCCCAACGAAAACATTAAAAATCAAACCAGCAATGGAGGCACAGATTTGCATACCCAGATTACCTTCTGCCAGCGCAGGACGTCCCCTGTGCGCCACTATGATCTGCAGCGCCACGACCGTCTGCCACCGGATGCGACAACCGCAGATCTGCCGTAGCTCTTTTTGCACGACACTCGTGTTTCTTACTTTCAGATCTGTCTGTTGATATGCTGCCTAGTATATATATGGAATGGTCCAACGGAGTAGTAAATGCCCAAACACTGTATATAGGGTTACACAGAAACGAGTGCCTTAATAAGTGACAGGTAAGGTGTTGTGCAGTGCAAGTGCAAGTGCATGTGCTTGCGCAATGTGTTGCGAACTTCCAGGGTTACACCATCTTTCTGCAAGACGGTAATGGACCTATGGAACTTGGGTTACACAAGCACTGTTGCAGGGTTGCACAATCTCTCGGCTTTAGAGGCTTGCCACGATACTTGGGTCTCCGCGGGCTGTTTGCCCGTTGCCATCTTTATGCTGGCTAGGGATGTAGTAAACAGGAACGGGCAATTCTCGTCCCGACCGGCACCGTATCCCGCGTGTAAACCGACCGCGATCCGTGCAAAGGGAGGAGCTTATGAAGCGTGCAACTGAGTGTGAGCTGGATACAAACAAGGGCATTTCACTTTTTTTAGATTAAGGAACAAAAGTTCCGGCCTCAGCACTCTCGCAAGTGCCTGCAGCCAGCGAAAACATCAATAGCCACAAAGCTGTAACCCACCAGGATCTAAGACTTGTACAAGTTCGCCTTACAGACGATCAACATAACAAGGCATGAAAAGAAAAACTTACAAGTTCAGACCAGGAACCACACAAGTCTCAAAACTAAAACGAAACACTCTAGCCAAACCACTTGAAGACCGGCGACTAGTCCATAATTCGCTTTCCAAACATTCCATCCACTCTTGTTAAAACCTCCAACGACATTGTTTCTAACCAACGGCATCCTCAGCTCCCTTCAAAATGATCATTTCCTCTTCTTTGGATAAGATGGACCAGCTCCTTATCCAAAATGTTCCCCTAAACATCACCTGTAAAATTGACACAAATTTTGATCTTTTGGAACACAACTTCATTCCTACAGAGCCATAAAGCCCAGCAAAAAGCTGCCACACCGATCAACACTTGATTCCTTTGCTTATTTGAAAAACTTCTAAGCCAAGGACCAAAGAGATTAGAAATATTTGCAGGTGCTCTAATACCAAAAGTAATAGATATTGTCATCCACAACATCTTAAGGGGATTTTGGCTATTAAAAAAAGAGGTGTTGAATAGTTTCTTCCCTACTACAAAAGCAGCAACTAGTGCACCCCTTCCATTGCCTCCTAGCTAGATTATCTTTGGTCAAGATTACACCTTTTCTAATATACCAGAGAAAGATTTTTATCTTTAAGGGCGTTTTGGCTTTCCAAGTACAACAATTGAAAGTTATCCCCGTCCTCATCAACAATTGAAAGCCATTTCACTTGATGTGTCAACAAGATAGAAATCCACATATATGTATGAAAAAATCACTCCTCCTAGTGAATGGGCTATGACATTTAAACTGTTCCATTGCTTGAAGAAATTTTTTGATCTTACTAAACTGTTGTCGGGTTCTTTATACCCAGGCGTTTGCACTTTGCATCACACATTCACACAGCATGGCTCCTGCGTAATCTACTCGTCCAGGTTACACAAACCATACACTGCATTTTTGTTGTATATAATTAATCCGAGCGAGTGCAGGTAGCAACTCCAACAGTTTGCTATCTTAGTTTGGCATCCACCTAATTTTGGCAAAACATGAAAAATTAGCCTCCAATAGTTTGGCGAAACAACTTGGCATCAATAGCAACTTGGCATCCATCCCCTCCCCGCGTGTATATATGCGCGCAGCTATCCGCACCGCATCCTTCTGTAACAGAAGAGGTGGAAGGGTATAAAAATAATTTTGTTTTTTCTCAGGGTTCCTGATTTAAGTTTCAAGAGGTGGAAGGGTAGAAACATATTTTTGTTTTTCTCTCAGGGTTCCTGATGTAAGATAAATCAAGATTTTGA
This sequence comes from Cenchrus fungigraminus, assembly GCA_036936925.1. Classification (NCBI taxonomy): domain Eukaryota; kingdom Viridiplantae; phylum Streptophyta; class Magnoliopsida; order Poales; family Poaceae; genus Cenchrus; species Cenchrus fungigraminus. The sequence goes on from CM072775.1 coordinate 41,341,795, forward strand.
CAAGTGAATTAGGCCAAACTGTTGGAGATGAACTCTTTTTTTACTTGGCATGTCTTTTTACGTGCCGAATCGACACCACCCAGTCAGTGTTGCAGCATGAAGGTGCGTAACCGAGTCCGAGCGGGTTCAAGTTACGCATACATCCGGAGCCTATATATGCACATGCGTATTCCTGACGGTTGCAGCCTGGATGGTGCGTAACCGAGCGGGTACAGGTAACGCAGACACGACCGGTGCTGTGGTGCAGCATGGACGGTGCGTAACAGACCCGGTGCAGGTTACGCATACATAATAAGCCTGGCACCATGCAGCAACGGGAGAAAACAATGCTCATCTCGTCGTCTATTCGGCCACACCGTCACCCTTTCCCAACCTCAATGCTCCGCCAACGTTCTCATCCGCACCTTTCGAACCTTACCGCCGTCTGACCGACCTCGCCTTCTCCGGTCGCGCCATCGTTCTCATCACGCACACGTCACCCCGACCTCGCTCGCTGTCCTCTGCGTCTCTCGACCTCACTGTCATCCCCACCTTCCCGGCCTCATAGTTGTGCCCGTGCCGCCCCGACATGTCATTACCCTGACCGTGCTTTCTGGCACCTCCCGGACTTGGTGTCTTCACCATTGTCCACGTCGAGACCCATGCATAATTGCATAAGATGGGAACGGGGGTGCCCGATCTTCCGTCAGGTTGTCGTGTTGTCGGGGAGCGTTCAGAGCTGCGGCGACTAGCAGCGGTGGGTTGGGCCCAGGTCGAGGGAGGCGGCGAACACCGACGGTGGCGGCGCAGAGGGAGGGGCAGACACAGACGGTGGCCCACCCAGCCCAAGAGGGGACCCGGCAATAGCCCGAAGTCGTCGGCGGTGACGGCCTCGCGCGACGCCAGGAGGAGCCGCGCCGGCTACCTCGCGCCCTGCGCCAGCGCCACCCTTGTTCAAGTCACGTCCGTCATTGCTGATCGGTCCTGCGCGATTGATCACTTGGGCGGCGGTGGGAACATGGACTTGATGCACTGCACCACCCCAGCGCCGGTCCGGAATGCCCGCGCCAGCACGTCGGTGGGCGCCGCCGGCATGGCGCCGAACAGCGCCGCGGCAGCCATCTGCGTGCCGGACATCTGGCTATCAAACGCCGACACTGCCACGGTGAGCGCCGCCCCGACGCTGCGCTGGAAGTGCAGGAGGCCGCGTGGGAAGATGAACACCTTGCCCTTGGAGACGGTGCGGGCGAGGAGCCGGTTCGCCGCCGCCGCGGTGCCTAGTATATATATGGCATGGTCCAACGTAGTAATGCCCAAACACTGTATATAGGGTTACACAGAAACGAGCGCCTTAATAAGTGACAGGTAAGGTGTTGTGCAGTGCAAGTGCAAGTGCAAGTGCATGTGCTTGCGCGATGTGTTGCGAACTTCCAGGGTTACACCATCTTTCTGCAAGACGGTAATGGACCTATGGAACTTGGGTTACACGAGCACTGTTGCAGGGTTGCACAATCTCTCGGCTTTAGGGGCTTGCCACGATACTTGGGTCTCCGCGGGCTGTTTGCCCGTTGCCATCTTTATGCTGGAACAGTGGCCGCGGCGGCGTAGAGGTGTAGGCTGATTATGTTGAAAATAAATGGTGCATATATGATTATGGTGCATATATGATTATGTTTGCCCGTTGCCATCTTTATGCTAAAAATAAATATAAGATAAATCAAATAAATGGTGCATATATGATTATGTTGAAAAAATATATAAAGTAGGATAAAAATATAGATAATGTTCGGGGCTCCTCATCTTCGCCCCCTCCCCTTGGCCGCAGCGGCGCCCGACCGTTGGCGCCCTCCTCCCCGTCTCCAACGCGTCGCCGCTCCTTCAGCGTCCCCCTCTTCCTCGTCGCCGCTCGTGCTGCTGTCCTCCTTGGCGGCCCCAGCCGCCGGTCCTTCGCCGTCGTTGTCTGTGTTGTCGTGGATCGGTCCTGTCTGCCGTCTTCACCGTTTGTGTGGGTCGTGGTCTGCCGGCCTGCCGGTGCTTTGTTGTTGTTACCTCGGTGCTCTGACTGCTTTTCCATCAGTGCGCCTGCTGCCCAAGCCTGAAGATCGCCGGCGAGGAGTTGGTCTTGGGGTTCGGCGAAAGCCTTGCACGACCTCGGTCGGTGCCGGCAACGGCTGCACTGTCGGTGTAGTTTCCCTCGCTGGAGGCGTTGCCTTTTCACCCCAATTCCATTTGGTCAGCCCGGTGAAGACTGGGTCTGCTCCCCTTTTCCCCGTCATGCATTAGAATTTTTTAATATTCCTTTGATCGGGCAGAACTTGGTAATTTTCTTCTGGTTCTTGTTCTTGGACCCCTAAAGTAGCTTGTTGTGTTTGATGTAAGCTAAAAATAAATATAAGATAAATCAAATAAATGGTGCATATATGATTATGTTGAAAAAATATATGAAGTAGGATCAAAATATAGATAATGTTGGAGATGATTTTTTATGTGTCATATATTTTGAAGTTTAGATGAGTCATCAGCCAGCAACCACATAATATCATCACCATGAGCCATTTTTTAGCCAAATGTGCATGGCGTTGCCTTCCGTGTGCTGCTGTGCAAGGATAACCCAACAGATAATCCAAAATCCGGAAAAAAAACTTCATAAAAAACAAGAGCACAGAATACATCAGTACATCACACACTGTCCAAATTGTTTCAGAAGTATGCAACAATACAATTCAGCACACTACAAGTTCAATAAAAGTGGAAAACACAAATCAACATCCATATATAGTCCTCCAAACGAATAACAACAGACAATTTAACATTCATCAATTATTGTGGAATCATCTTCACCCTGTGAAATAAAAAGAGTCACAAATTTGCGGAGCTCCAATGGGCATCCGTGGGCGAAATCTAAAATCCGCCCCAAACCCAAAGTGTTGCGGATATCCGAATCCGCGAACCTGTGGGCGAAAATCTGTAGCAAACCCACAACCCAGGGACCCAAAATCTGCGGATATCTGCTCCGAACCCAACCCATTGCCATCCGTAGCTGTGCCTCAGTGGTCTCATGGGAGATATTTTTTAATATGCTCAGGAATAACAGTGTCATTACTTTGATGCGAGAGGAGTTTTTCTAGCAGCTCTAGACGAAATTCCTCAATCATCTCCTGCTTACAACAAAGAAATAGTTAGAAAGCAAATAAAATTATACCCACATGTACACTAATCTTTATTTAGTGATAGCAAAAACTGATTCTGCTCTTCCGTTAATAATGAAGAAAAGACAAACTGATGAATGGAAAAGATTTTCCTAAAAAACTCACCGTATCAACTGTGCTAATTAATCCTTCCACAGTCCAAAGTTGCAAATATTTCAAAACATGAAATCCACAATACTGTTTGTTTCCCTAGGCTGTGACCTTAAAGTACACATAATTATCTTCTCTCCAGTTCATTTCAAAACATCTACCAGCAATCTTTTTTTTTGTAACCTCGTGATACACATCTCGCTTTTCCATTCCGTCTCCTTCATAATCCCTTTCTAAAGAATCCAGAATATATATTTTTCTGGACTTCTTGTTCATACTGAACACATACAAAGTGAAGTGTGAATGTGCTAGGTCTGGCACCAGTATCTGACAAAGTGTAGAATAATTTAAATAAATTAGTCTTCATAGTATCAAAAGATAGAAATAAAATTCTGATTACATGCTGACTACTCCACGACTAGGTTAGGTTTCTTTTACATGTGGGCATCATTTTAGCTGTCAAAAGAAAATAGAGCTGAATTCAAGACGCTTACCACTTTGGCAGAAGCAATCGATTGTCGCATCTCATGATCCAAATTCATCAAAGTTGTGAAGGTGGAGTAGTCCTAATAGTCGGCCAGCAAAAATTGCTTGCAGTAACAAAAAAAAATCTATATATATATATATATAATGTATATTCATGGATTAAAAAAGATTCCACTTGCAATAGAGATGACACTTACAGTCTGAGTCACTGTAAATATAAATTTCGAATCTTTTGGAGAAAGATCATCAATGATAAATTTAACAGCACAGTCAAAAAAATCATCGGACAAATCATTTCCGTCAATGTAAGTAGTTGCCAGGTCCTTGGAAAGTACAGTACCATATTTGGGGCTTGAAAATATGTTGCCACTGCAAAATCATATAACTTGCTTTTAGTTCTAGCAGATAAACTAATGGAAGAAACAAGAATTGATCAGTGATAAAGACAAGTGTTTGTACCAAGTGTCCTGAAGTTTTAACACTTCACGAAGGAGTTTGTGTCGTCTACAATTACAGGGGAGATAATTCTTGATATTCTCAGGAATACGAGCTTTGGTATCTGGATTGCCCAGAACCTTCTCCAGCAGAACTAGTCGAAAATCTTCAATGGTCTCCTTCTTAAAAGAGAGTATTTAGAGCAGAGGTACTTATGAAACCTATTCTCAGTTGTTTTTTATGTAAACATTTTGTCAAACGGCAAAGATAAAGAATAAATCACCTTATCAATTATTCCGTGAATCCTTGTCCCATCCCAACTTTCAATGAATTTCAAAAGATAGAATCCAAACATTTTTTCATCAGCAAGGATTACTTCAGCTGTCTTGAAAGAATTTATGCTCCACATCCGTTTCATTCGAAAATCATTATATTTTAAAAGGTTAATCATCCTATCAAGTAGCTTTTTCTTTGTAGCCTTACTCAGAACTTTTTTAGCTGCGCTGATAACACATATTTTCATATCTTTCCCTTTGGTAGCAAATGAATACAAGGCACAATTTTCATTGTTGAGCAAGGGCACCAGAAGCTGACATGTGCATGACATACAATAAATCAAACATCACACTAAAAAGAAATATATGAAAAACTGATATAAGAGGTATCTACCATATCACATGTAGTCAGTTTTGAAATCTCCGTTATTCCGAATTTTGATGTAACCAGAGCACTTTGCAAATGCATCTCACCCTCTTCCATCAAAGTGTCCACTTTATCCAGTAAAAATATTAATTTAGAATCCATTTCAGCCCGCATGATTTTAATTACTACATCTAGTAATTGCTTCATACAATCTCCATTGGTGTAACATGCTACCAACTCATTGGCTCTTATAGCACCGAATTTATCAGAAGAAAATATAAGTTCGCTGCACAACAGATGATAGGCTTTACGTAAATAAAAACTCATGCAGAAGACAAGAATATTAATTTGTCAATGATATAGACATAGTCATGTACCTCTGGCGCTGAAGTGATAACAATTCCCCAAGGAGTTTCCTTCGTTTTTCATGAGTTTGCCTCCCACGACAGTTTTCTTCAACGTCTGGTTTGTTTATTTCCTTTTTGTCACATTGATAGGTCGTCAAAGTTACAGAACAAGGTTGTTCTGTGTCATGTTCTTGTAAATCCTTATTGGCTTGTTGCATCTTACAGTTTTCCTTTTTAACTTCATTTGATGTAGCAGTTATCTTATCCACTGGTATTTTGTCATGGGTATCTTTCGTCATGTATGATGATGCCTGCAGTGACAGGAGGTTGAAAATATGTCACTGGAAAAAGATCTTTATGCTTTCTTTTCAGTCTACTCTCTGTCTGTGAAGCAATACATTAAAAGCTTTTCAACAAATAACCAAAAAAATTGAAAACACGCAATCAACAGTTAGTACTATGTAAGTTTAACTGAACACATTAGTTGCAGATTTATGTAAGAGCAATAAAGCACATCAATTATTCAACGAGATGTGCTACTACAGAACTGGACCAAACTCCACGTCAGGAATGAGAAACAAAAGGAACAGCAAACAGGATGTAGTGCTCCTGCTGCAGAATTGCAGACACAAGCTACTACAGAACAAGAGGCATCTGCAATCTATGATTGCTATTTTCTAATCGTATCATTTGAACCGATAGTTTTATGCGCTTAATTTCAGCGCCAGTATTGAACAAATGCTAGGTCGTCTGGAACTCCACTTCGTAATGCCTGTTTCATTCAACCAATTTTTAGAGCTCATGGATATAAAGGAATAGCTTCGTAAAAAAACTATTAATTACATGATCTTGGAAGTACTGGGCATCATCAAAAAGTTAACTTGTACTATTAATGAAGAACCACTAATGATTATTTGAAGCACAATCCTCTATGCTGACCTGAAGGGGATCCTTTGGAGAGCATCCTAGTGGTACTTCTAGGCTTCCAGGTGTATGTACCTAGAATTCGAAAAAAGCAACCTTGGTTATGTGCCCATGCAAGGGATCAAAAGTTCTCTGGTAAGATACGTTCATCTATGTGAAACAAATCATTTGAGTTCAACATAGAATCAGAATATTAGCTCAGAAGATTTTGAAAGGATTCAGTTTTATGCAAAAGATATATACTAACCTCACCCTCCTTTTGTTCATCCAAAACATCTTGCATCTCTTCATCGTCGTCTTGGCGATGTGAATATGGAGACCCTCTCTGATCCTGACGCGTATCATATTGACACTTAGTTTTAACAGCTAATCACGAGCCTACATTTTTAGGCACAGGTGAATGAGAATTTGTTAAAAACAGCTAATGTACCTCTTTGTCACTAGTTGAGACATCATATCTTGCACATTCTGGGTTCTCCAATCTACTCTTGGTCTATGAAGCAATACATTAAAGCTTTTCAGCAAATAACCCAAAAAATTGAAAACGAGCAATCAACAGTTAGTGCTATGTAAGTATCACTTACACATTAGTTGTAGCTGAATTAAATGGTTCAGATACCAATTCTGCAGCAGCCACGACGAGTTTTTCCCCAGGCAACTCAGTATCTTGAGGCTGAATGCAGGCCACACACGAAGCATCTTCTTCACTTACACCACACGTGGTACTTTCTTGATTTCCCTGCATAATTCAAACAGATAAGCTTTTGAACTGAGTGATGAGATTTATGCAAGAGCAATAAAGCACATCAATTATTCAACCAGATGTGCTGCTGCATAACTGGATCAAACTCCACGTCAAGAACGAGAAACAACAGGAACAGCAAACGGGATGTAGTGCTCCTGCTGCAAACTTGCAGACACAAGCTACTACAGAACAAGAGACATCTGCAATCTGTGATTGCTATTTTATGTTTTATGCGCTTAATTTCTGCGCCAGTATGGAAAAAATGCTAGGTCGTCCGGAACTCCACTTCGTAATGCCCGTTTCATTCAATCATTTTTTAGCGCTCATGGATATACAGGAATAGCTTCGTAAAAAAACTATTAATTACATGATCTTGGAAGTACTGGGCATCATCAAAAAGTTAACTTGTACTATTAATGAAGGACCACTAATGATTATTTGAAGCACAATCCTCTATGCTAACCTGAAGGGGATCCTTTGGAGAGCATCCTAGTGGTACCTAGAATTCGAAAAAAAGCAACCTTGGTTATGTGCCCATGCAAGGGATCAAAAGTTCTCTGGTAAGATAAGTTCATCTATGTGAAACAAATCATTTGAGTTTAACATAGAATCAGAATATTAGCTCAGAAAATTTGAAAGGATTCAGGTTTATACAAAACATATATACTAACTTCACTCTCCTTTCGTTCATCCAAAACATCATGCATCTCTTCATCGTCGTCTTGGCGATGTGAATATGAAGACCCTCTCTGATCCTGATACGTATCATATTGACACTTAGTTTTAACAGCTAATCATGAGCCTACATTTTAGGCACAGGTGAATGAGAATTTGTTAAAAACAGCTAATGTACCTCTTTGCCACTAGTTGAGACATCATATCTTGCGCACTCTGGGTTCTCCAATCTACTCTCGGTCTGTGAAGCAATACATTAAAGCTTTTCAGCAAACAACCCAAAAAATTGAAAACACGCAATCAACAGTTAGTGCTATGTAAGTTTCACTTAACACATCAGTTGCAGCTGAATTAAATGGTTCAGATACCAATTCTGCAGCAGCCACGACGAGTTTTTCCCCAGGCAACTCAGTATCTTAATGCTGAATGCAGGCCACAGACGAAGCATCTTCTTCACTTACACCACACGTGGTACTTTCTTGATTTCCCTGCATAATCCAAACATATAAGCTTTTGAACTGAGTGATGAGATTTATGCAAGAGCAATAAAGCACATCAATTATTCAACGAGATGTGCTGCTACATAACTGGATCAAACTCCACGTCAAGAACGAGAAACAAAAGGAACAGCAAACGGGATGTAGTGCTCCTGCTGCAGAATTGCAGACACAGGCTACTACAGAACAAGAGACATCTGCAATCTGTGATTGCTATTTTATGTTTTATGCGCTTAATTTCTGCGCCAATATTGAACAAATGCTAGGTCGTCCGGAACTCCACTTCGTAATGCCCGTTTCATTCAATCATTTTTTAGCGCTCATGGATATACAGGAATAGCTTCATAAAAAACTATTAATTACATGATCTTGGAAGTACTGGGCATCATCAAAAAGTTAACTTGTACTATTAATGAAGAACCACTAATTATTATTTGAAGCACAATCCTCTATGCTAACCTGAAGGGGATCCTTTGGAGAGCATCCTAGTGGTACCTAGAATTCGAAAAAAAGCAACCTTGGTTATGTGCCCATGCAAGGGATCAAAAGTTCTCTGGTAAGATAAGTTCATCTATGTGAAACAAATCATTTGAGTTTAACATAGAATCAGAATATTAGCTCAGAAAATTTGAAAGGATTCAGGTTTATACAAAAGATATATACTAACTTCACTCTCCTTTCGTTCATCCAAAACATCATGCATCTCTTCATCGTCGTCTTGGCGATGTGAATATGAAGACCCTCTCTGATCCTGATGCATATCATATTGACACTCAGTTTTAACAGCTAATCATGAGCCTACATTTTTAGGCACAGGTGAATGAGAATTTGTTAAAAACAGCTAATGTACCTCTTTGCCACTAGTTGAGACATCATATCTTGCGCACTCTTGGTTCTCCAATCTACTCTCGGTCTGTGAAGCAATACATTAAAGCTTTTTAGCAAACAACCCAAAAAATTGAAAACACGCAATCAACAGTTAGTGCTATATAAGTTTCACTTAACACATCAGTTGCAGCTGAATTAAATAGTTCAGATACCAATTCTACAGCAGCGACGATGAGTTTTTCCACAGGCAACTCAGTATCTTAAGGCTGAATGCAGGCCACAGACGAAGCATCTTCTTCACTTACACCACACGTGGTACTTTCTTGATTTCCCTGCATAATCCAAACATATAAGCTTTTGAACTGAGTGATGAGATTTATGCAAGAGCAATAAAGCACATCAATTATTCAACGAGATGTGCTGCTACATAACTGGATCAAACTCCACGTCAAGAACGAGAAACAAAAGGAACAGCAAACGGGATGTAGTGCTCCTGCTGCAGAATTGCAGACACAGGCTACTACAGAACAAGAGACATCTGCAATCTGTGATTGCTATTTTATGTTTTATGCGCTTAATTTCTGCGCCAATATTGAACAAATGCTAGATCGTCCGGAACTCCACTTCTTAATGCCCGTTTCATTCAATCATTTTTTAGCACTCATGGATATACAGGAATAGCTTCGTAAAAAAACTATTAATTACATAATCTTGGAAGTACTGGGCATCATCAAAAAGTTAACTTGTACTATTAATAAAGAACCACTAATGATTAGTTGAAGCACAATCCTCTTTGCTAACCTGAAGGGGATTCTTTGGAGAGCATCCTAGTGGTACCTAGAATTCGAAAAAAAGCAACCTTGGTTATGTGCCCATGCAAGGGATCAAAAGTTCTATAGTAAGATAAGTTCATCTATGTGAAACAAATCATTTGAGTTTAAGATAGAATCAGAATATTAGCTCAGAAAATTTGAAAGGATTCAGGTTTATACAAAAGATATATACTAACTTCACTCTCCTTTCGTTCATCCAAAACATCATGCATCTCTTCATCGTCATCTTGGCGATGTGAATATGAAGACCCTCTCTGATCCTGATGCGTATCATATTGACACTCAGTTTTAACAGCTAATCATGAGCCTACATTTTTAGGCACAGGTGAATGAGAATTTGTTAAAAACAGCTAATGTACCTCTTTGCCACTAGTTGAGACATCATATCTTCCGCACTCTGGGTTCTCCAATCTACTCTCGGTCTGTGAAGCAATACATTAAAGCTTTTCAGCAAACAACCCAAAAAATTTAAAACACGCAATCAACAGTTAGTGCTATGTAAGTTTCACTTAACACATCAGTTGCAGTTGAATTAAATGGTTCAGATACCAATTCTACAGCAGCGACGACGAGTTTTTCCCCAGGCAACTCAGTATCTTAAGGCTGAATGCAGGCCACAGACGAAGCATCTTCTTCACTTACACCACACGTGGTACTTTCTTGATTTCCCTGCATAATCCAAACATATAAGCTTTTGAACAGAGTGATGAGATTTATGCAAGAGCAATAAAGCACATCAATTATTCAACGAGATGTGCTGCTACATAACTGGATCAAACTCCACGTCAAGAACGAGAAACAAAAGGAACAGCAAACGGGATGTAGTGCTCCTGCTGCAGAATTGCAGACACAGGCTACTACAGAACAAGAGACATCTGCAATCTGTGATTGCTATTTTATGTTTTATGCGCTTAATTTCTGCGCCAATATTGAACAAATGCTAGGTCGTTCGGAACTCCACTTCGTAATGCCCGTTTCATTCAATTATTTTTTAGCGCTCATGGATATACAGGAATAGCTTCGTAAAAAAACTATTAATTACATGATCTTGGAAGTACTGGGCATCATCAAAAAGTTAACTTGTACAATTAATGAAGAACCACTAATGATTATTTGAAGCACAATCCTCTATGCTAACTTGAAGGGGATCCTTTGGAGAGCATCCTAGTGGTACCTAGAATTCGAAAAAAAGCAACCTTGGTTGTGTGCCTATGCAAGGGATCAAAAGTTCTCTAGTAAGATAAGTTCATCTATGTGAAACAAATCATTTGAGTTCAACATAGAATCAGAATATTAGCTCGAAATTTTTTGAAATGATTCAGGTTTATACAAAAGATATATACTAACCCCACACTCCTTTCGTTCATCCAAAACATCATGCATCTCTTCATCGTCGTCTTGGTGATGTGAATATGAAGACCCTCTCTGATCCTGATGCGTATCATATTGACACTCAGTTTTAACAGCTAATCATGAGCCTACATTTTTAGGCACAGGTGAATGAGAATTTGTTAAAAACAGCTAATGTACCTCTTTGCCACTAGTTGAGACATCATATCTTGCGCACTCTGGGTTCTCCAATCTACTCTCGGTCTGTGAAGCAATACATTAAAGCTTTTCAGCAAACAACCCAAAAACTTGAAAACGCGCAGTCAACAGTTAGTGCTATGTAAGTTTCACTTAACACATTAGTTGCAGTTGAATTAAATGGTTCAGATACCAATTCTACAGTAGCGAGGACGAGTTTTTGCCCAGGCAACTCAGTATCTTAAGGCTGAATGCAGGCCACAGACGAAGCATCTTCTTCAATTACACCACACGTGGTACTTTCTTGATTTCCCTGCATAATCCAAACATATAAGATTTTGAACTGAGTGATGAGATTTATGCAAGAGCAATAAAGCACATCAATTATTCAACGAGATGTGCTGCTGCATAACTGGATCAAACTCCATGTCAAGAACGAGAAACAAAAGGAACAACAAACGGGATGTAGTGCTCCTGCTGCAGAATTGTAGACACAGGCTACTACTGAACAAGAGACATCTGCAATCTGTAATTGCTATTTTCTAATCGTATCATTTGAACCGATAGTTTTATGTGCTTAATTTTAGCACCAGTATTGAACAAATGCGGTCGTCCGGAACTCCACTTCTTAATGCCCATTTCATTCAATCATTTTTTAGCGCTCATGGATATACAGGAATAGCTTCATAAAAAAACTATTAATTACATGATCTTGGAAGTACTGGGCATCATCAAAAAGTTAACTTGTACAATTAATGAAGAACCACTAATGATTATTTGAAGCACAATCCTCTATGCTAACTTGAAGGGGATCCTTTGGAGAGCATCCTAGTGGTACCTAGAATTCGAAAAAAAGCAACCTTGGTTGTGTGCCTATGCAAGGGATCAAAAGTTCCCTGGTAAGATAAGTTCATCTATGTGAAACAAATCATTTGAGTTCAACAAAGAATCAGAATATTAGCTCAGAAGATTTTGAAAGGATTCAGTTTTATACAAAAGATATATACTAACCTCACTCTCCTTTCGTTCATCCAAAACGTCATGCACCTCTTCATCGTCGTCTTGGCGATGTGAATATGAAGACCCTCTCTGATCCTGATGCGTATCATATTAACACTCAGTTTTAATAGCTATTCACGAGCCTACATTTTTAGGCACAGGTGAATGAGAATTTGTTAAAAACAGCTAATGTACCTCATTGACACTAGTTGAGACATCATATCTTACGCATTATGGGTTCTCCAATCTACTCTCCAATCTTCTTCACTTACACCACACGTGGTACTTTCTTCATTTCCCTGCATAATCCAAACATATAAGCTTTTGAACTGAGTGATGAGATTTATGCAAGAGCAATAAAGCACATCAATTATTCAATAAGATGTGCTGCTGCAGAACTGATCCAAACTCCACGTCAAGAACGAGAAACAAAAGGAACAGCAAACAGGATGTCGTGCTCCTGCTGCAGAATTGCAGACACAGGCTACTACAGAACAAGAGACATCTGCAATCTGTGATTGCTATTTTCTAATCGTATCATTTGAACCGATAGTTTTATGCGCTTAATTTCAGCGCTAGTATTGAACAAATGCTAGGTCGTCCGAAACTCCACTTCGTAATGCCTGTTTCATTGAATCATTTTTTAGCGCTCATGGATATACACGAATAGCGTCGTAAAAAAACTATTAATTACATGATCTTGGAAGTACTGGGCATCATCAAAAAGTTAACTTGTACTATTAATGAAGAACCACTAATGATTATTTGAAGCACAATCCTCTATGCTAACCTGAAGGGGGTCCTTTGGAGAGCATCCTAGTGGTACCTCCAGGTTTCCAGGTGTGTTAGTATGTTCCTAGAATTCAACAGTTAGTATTGTGTAAGTTTCACTCAACACATTAGTTGCAGCTGAATTAAATGGTTCCGATACCAATGCTGTAGCAGCCATGAGGAGGTTCTAAGGCAACTCAGAATGATGAAGCTGAATGGTGCCCACGGATGAAGCATCTTGTTCGCTTCCACCATGCATGGTTTTTTCTTGATTTCCCTACATAAGCCAAACATATAATCTTTTGAACCGAGTGATGAGATCATATAAACATATAAACTTTTGAACCGAATGATTTCCCTATAATCTTGTTCGCATCATCAAAAGTTAACTCGTACTATTAGTGAAGAAACACTAATGATCATTTGAAGCACAATCCTCTATGCTAACCTGAAGGGGATCCTTTGGAGAGCCGTCTAGTCTCACCAAGCAATCTCGGTTATGTGCCTATGCAAGGGATTAAAAGTTCTCTGGTAAGATAAGTTCAACTATGTGAATCAAATCATTTGACTTCAACATAGAATCAGAACTGGATGCAGAATTAAAACAGACCGTGCCTACTGCATTGCAATAGACATTAAAAACTGGAAGCTATCAATTATGTCTGACTTAAAATGTAAAGGAACTCAGTAGCCCCATCAGAGTCGGTGTTATTACCATAGCATGGGAGTCATGAGAATCTGATGTTGCATCTTCCTGCAACACTTGGGAATTAGGAGTTTTGAACTAATTTCTCACTGCAAAATGACAACTGAAACTATGAATCTTATGTCAGAACCTAGTGATGTTGATGCTCAGACAATTCCTCTGTTCTAGTTGATTTATTGTAGTTTTCACAACGGTTTCCATTCGCCTTGATGGCCGATGCAATTCTAGCAGCAAGAGGATTTTGTGTACTCTTATCAAGTTTCTCCTGATGATCCTTGATCATTTGTTAGCAAGAACCAATAAACCGCAACGTGCTGGCTAAATTCGCATTTGAATGATCAAGATTCTCCAAAATTTGTGCATTTGCACGATCAAGAGTCTCCAAAATTTGTGAAAGTAACTGTTAAAAAGACAATGATTGATCAAGACCAGAAATATAAAACTATTAGAAAATTCAAATCCAATGTTTTAATAACATATTTATAAAGCTGGTATGTTTCGCAATATTGGTATGGTGCAGTACATTTGTATTTTGTTCATTCATAAAAGTACAGTCACATAGAAGCAAGGAAAACAAGGTTTGCAAAACTCACCTGTGGTGACACATGGGTACTATCAACATTTATTGTTACATCTGTGCAATGGAAATCTTGTGCATATCAAGTATTCTTGACATTTTTCAACTACATTGTAAAAATTAGATGAATCCAAAAAATGCAAAAAATTATTAGGCCAAAACAACCGCAAATCATGAGGTTGAAAAAAGACAAAATCAAAAGTTACCTTTAGTTTTCCGAAAAATCCATATCCCAACCGATGATCTTTTTCAACCTGTTTCACTTCATTGTAGCTATCCCAAAATTTAAAACGAGGTTGTCCAACACATGGTTCAATATTCATCCCATGTTCGAGCCAGTCCAGCAAATATATCTGCATAAACAGCAGATGTATGAGCAACCAAAATAAAGAAAAAATAAACTCCTGAAACATGACTGCGATATGATGTGTATAGTACTTCAAGTAAATATGTTGATCCTTTTATATAGCTACTTTTGTGATCTCCCTCAATCTTTTCCTTTATATCCTTGGCACTTTTTTTAATATCTTCCTGTATGTAGCCAACCCAGTCATAGGACATTATATGTGTCACATCTTGGCAAATATTCAGCAATTTAGGGCTGACATTGTTAAGTGTGTCAGGAGCCAATATCTTGTCAAATAAAAGCAAAAGCCAACATGTGACAAAAAGGTCATCATCTTTGCCCTTCTTGATCTCATCAAGTAAATGATCATCCGGTAATCCCTTTTCGGTTTGGAGTATAGCCAGTTTTTCTTTGAACTGATGGACGCAGCCATTCTTGCTTGGTTCAATTTTTTCCTAGTGGATGGCAATCCAGTTAACCTTGCAAGACTCTTTTTGTTTATAGGGACACTTCCAGCACAACCAAAATTAAAGCACATGTTTTCTAGATCAAAGTGAATCAGCATCCATGCACCAATCTGCAAAAAGGTGTGCTTAAGCTTCAACTCCAAATAATCACCAAAACCAATTTCACATATTCTTTTTCTCTGACTGGGATGCAGGTCATTGTTAGCTTTGATCATTTTCTGTGGAGAGCACCTTGTTGATAGCCTTTGATGCTTCTGTTGGCAAATACAAATATATAGAATTATTTGTGGCAACAGTCTAATTAACATAAAAAAGTAGTTGTGCATGGAATCAGATAGTGTGAATCTGCACCATTGGGTTGGTTGTGAATATGAAGATGCACTCTGTGTCTTGTCTTACATTTTTGCTTGAGGGGTCTAATTTTGAATCTGAAGGCTCAGTGAGCCTTTTTCTTTTTCTTTGGGCACCTTCATTTCTTGATCTCTTCTTGGAGCCAGAACCTTTAGCAACAGGACGAACAATAAATCAATTCAAGTTATGGACAAACAGATTGGTACCTCTGACCCCGAAGATAAGTATGGAAATGAATAATAACAAATAAAAAGTACTATATATTATGAAAGTGTTCTTGAACCATGCAAGTAGCATTGATTTCGGTTATAGGTTCAACACAACCCGTGACCCAGCAGCCCAATGTGGGAGTATAAAGAGACAAGAAATAAGAAAATAGTTATATGATACTATATGAATTTTAGCCTGTTTATGGTTTAGGCACGTGAATAGCTGATAGTCAAAACAAAATAAATTTGACCAACCTCAATCCTGAATGGACACGCTCACTACATGATTTGACCCTTTAGCATCAAATCAATCAGCACATGAAATTATATAGAATTTACTTGTCAATAAGTACCTTTTGCATCTTTGCCAGGATGAACCACTGCAACGTCAAGACTTGAGTCCCTTGATAGATGCAACTGGTGAACAGTATCTTCAAGTGCAACAATGAACCAATCAACCAATGACAATTCATAATCCCATAGACAAAGGCATAGATACAAAAAATAGCTACATACCAGGGATTCCTTCCGTGTTTGAGTTAGATTGAACCATTCTCACCATATATCACCGCTAGTCATCTCTGACAACCCAAATGAACGGTAGCAAGTTCTGAATCTCAAATCCAACTCAAATAAAAGTCGCAGAACTAAGCCATCCGTCCCCAAATGAATGAGCAAAACCTAACCTGGCCTGTGCCTTTGAGGATGAACAAATCACCGCCGATGAACAAGAAATCAGCGGCCCACTCCCAAGAAATGAGCCGCCGCCATCGCCGACGACCACGAACGCCTCTTGAATTCTTCTTGGCTTCGATGGAGGTAGAGTAGTGGGTAACTGTGGGGGCATTGGGAGGGGAGAAGCAGAAAAGGCCCGGGCTAGGCCGAAGGTGGACAGACACCACCGGTGAAAAAGGAAGGGGAAACACCCAGCAACGCAGATAAAAGAAGGACAAGAAGACAATCCAACAAAGCTAGTGCAAGCAGCCTGACACTTGTTTTGACTTTTGTGCAAAGTAAAATTTCGAAGAAAAATATATAGTTTCCAAATAATGCTTTGTTTAGTTCGTCACGAAATTTGTGAAAATTTACTGTAGCAATTGTAAACCGAATATTAGGAAGACTAATCAAGATTTAATTGTAAAACTAATTACACGGATGGATGGAAAATAGAGAGACAAATCTATTTGGGATGTTTCTTACAAAAAAATTCTAGATCATACTTCGTCGGGTGGTTCATTGATATAGTTTGTTGATTTTCCTTTCCTTTCTTTTTCCTACCTACAATGATCTCCCGGGATCGTAGTCTTGTATTTGCTGCTACTCCACCGTGTCAGGCCCGCACATCAAGAGGGAACAGAGGGGTCAAGAGGCCTCCTAAGTTGGGCACATCAAGAGACGGCAGGTGAAGTGGAATGCGTAACCGATACCTTTTGGTGGTAGCGCCCGGCAGGTTACGCACGAGGAACCATGATGGATGCGTGGAGCAACGTGGCTCGCGGTTGGATTACCAACTTACCATAGCATATGCCTTTGATCAAAGCATGCCGTGTATCCCAGGCGTCCACGCATGTAACCGAGGCGGTGCAGGTTACAGTGATGGCCGCCTGGGTTACGCACGCCAGCATCGCGGTTGCCGCGGGACACGGCGGGTGGTGTCGACTAAGCGCGTAACCTGCAAGGTCTCGGTTATGCAGGTGCCATTCAGCGGGCTGCGCACTAGAGAATTCCATGGACGACGCGTTAGCGGCCTCCCCCCCTCCCCACGCGGGCTCTGCTTCGGGGAGAAGCAAACTGCGGTGAGGGCAGGCCGCTGTGGGCCACGCGGTGCACCATCATTATTACGATGGATGACAGGACGGGGCCTCCCTCCTCCGCTCCCCTCCCATCGTGTCATCTGCAGCCACAGCCGCCACCCGCCCCGAGGAGTAAGCTGGACCTGCTGCGTTACGTGTGCCACGCGGTGCCTCAGCCTAGGTCATGCGGCTTGCTGCCAAGCCAAGTGTTACGCACGGTCACTATGTAGTGTCATGTGTACAGCCTTGACGGGACGGGACGGGCCTGCTGCTGCAGGCGCCTCTGCTCCCGTCCCGTTGTGTCGTCCACAGCCACAATAGCGCCACCCACCCCGAGGAGTAAGCTGGACACGCTGGGTTACGCACAATCCATGACGCACACACGTACTGCATCCACTCTGCAAATAAGCTTAATTGGTACCCACTAACGGTTTCTCTTGCCTCTCAACGCGTCATGTCATAACCCACTACAAGCCATGTCACTATGCCTTTGTCGATTTTCTGTGACTAATAGCATGTTGTATTTGCGAGTAGCATGCCATAAAATTCTCGCAGTTGAAATACATGTAGGATCAATCATTTAAGAATGGTTCTCGCTCAACAAAATTAACATGCTTTCATATATATTATTTTTTACAGATAAATATCATCATGTAATCGTTTTGGTGTTTCTACTTTCACATTTCACCTTAAAATTTTGCAACACGCGGGGTATCACCTACTAGTTATTAGTTACTCCTACCTCGTTTGTGACATCACGACGATGATCAATTAAGCTGGACCCGCTGGGTTATGCATAATCCATGACGCCCACGCGGTGCTTCAGCCTAGGTTACGCGGCTTGGTGCCATTTGTACGTTGGGATCGTACCACCTGCTCCGTGTCGTCAGGTGACACGCTAGTGCTCCCCCTTGTTTACGCATGAAGGGATTTCACATTTTTTCGGTGCACGGCTCGGCGATTACGAAACCCAAGCTACGGCTGCCCCGCGTGGTCGGGTTACACACGCACGGCTCGCCGGGACGTGGCACAGGCTACTGCAGGGATCGGGAGATTTTAAGATCCGGTTGCCGGAAAACCGATCAGAGCTACTGTAGATACGCACGGGCCACACCACAACATGGAATGTGCAAGTGCAAACCGCTAATCCCGGTGTTGCCATGGGCACGGGCCCACGGGGTCCGTTTACTACTCCTCGTCTTCGGCTGTTGCTCGCGTCGCCTATCATACCTCCCATGGCTGACACCAGGCCCGTATTCTAGGACCGACATGGTAGCGGGTGGGAACTGACGAGTTTGCCCAGTTTTTTTCTTTTTCATTAACGTATTTTGGTGGGGTTGAAAATCCGCGACCGCTTTGGACTTTTCGGATTCCGTCTGCTTGGTTTCCCAGTTTCCACCCCCTCGGAGGACTTGAGCAGTTGAGCGGCAGTCGTGGCCGTCGGCGCCGATTGATTCGTTTCTTCTTCACACAGGTCAGGCCCTACGTCCTTGCTCGTACACATCGAAACTGATGGTTTGCGCTCTTCTAGTTTTGTCTTGGGTTCGAGGCGCTCGGATTGTTTCTGTTATGGAGCAATGATTTAAGAACTTGCATCAGTAATGTACATCCGTGTTGCCTTTATTTCAAGAACTTTGGTACTGATCGAGGTTAGCAGCGGAGGCGGGGCCCCAGTCGGCGTCGGCATATAGCAGGGGCGGGGCAGGCAGGATGATGGGGAGGAGGAGGGTGTGGTAGCCCACCACCTCTTCCGCCCCGCCACCACCCCCACCCAATTCACGAGCATTTGATTTGATTTGATTTTTTTAGTTCCATCCCGTAGTTTTGGCGAGTGTAGGAAATCAGAACTTGCTTGGATGCCTTTCAATGTTTGCCCAACCTAATTCTAGGCATGTCTAGAAATTTTGGCTACCAATGCAGTTGTTCTTGTTGTCGTAACCAAGCAGGCGCTCTCTCTCTCTCTGTTTTTTTTGGAATTAAAGGCAAGAGCACTGCCACATCATATAAGAAGAAGGTGCCTATTTTATGATTATTTTATCCCTGAAAAGGAAAGTTCTACTACTTGCCAGGGATCTCTATAGGAGCTTTGATACTGCTGTGGAAATGGATCTTTTGAGCAGAGATGCTGAAGGTATCCTGAACTTTCTGTGTTTATGCCTTGTCGTCGTTCCTTTTCCTTTCTATTGTAAGTTAATGCACCATAGTGTCTGATTGCTTATTCTGCTGCTTTGTAGAAGATAGTGGCCATCATCAGGTTGCCGCGGGGCAATACGTGGAGCCCAATTTCAAGCTATGGGCAAAGGAGGACTTCAGGGCGCCGCCTGCCGACCAGATGGAGCGTTATGCGTCTGACTCGTCCGTCGAGGTGGACGTCAACAAGGAGGTAGCTGCAGATGATCAAGTGACGGCGACGTCGGCAGGGGCACGGCGGACAAGAAGCGTTGTTCGGAAGCAGCCGGCTTCCAAAGCCAATGCCTCAAAGACCGCCAAGCTCGAGTCGGAGAAGAAGGGGAAAAGGAAGAGGGTCGAGGTCGCCCCTTAGTCAGAGAAAGACTCGACCGATGCGGGATCGAAGTCTGTGTCGGACGCTGAGGAAGATCCGCCGAAGTCGCCGAGTCCGGAGACTAAGCGGAAGAAGGAGGAGGCGCAGAAGGTCACGGAGGAGGATGCCCGCAAGGGCCACCTCCGCGGCCGCTGTAAGTCACGTGCCTTCTCTAAGTATTTAGTTCTTATGTACGTGTAGTTTTGGCAAGTGTAGGTCAGAACTTGTTTGGATGCCTTTCAATGATTGCCCAACCTAATTCTAGGCATGTCTAGAAATTTTGGCTACCAATGCAGTTGTTCTTGTTTTCGTAACCAATTTTGGCGAGTAATTAGTTCTCTCTTTTTTTTGAAATTAAAGGCTGGAGCACTGCCAATGCGAACGGATACAAGTATTATTTTGTGATTATTTTATCCCTGAAAAGGAAAGTTCTACTACTTGCCAGGGATCTCCATAGGAGCATTGATACTGCTGTGGAAATGGATCAATTGAGCAGAGGTGCTGAAGGTATCCTGAACTTTCTTTGTTTATGCCTTGTCGTCGTTCCTTTTCCTTTCTATTGTAAGTTAATGCACCATAGTGTCTGATTGCTTATTCTGCTGCTTTGTAGAAGATAGTGGCCATCATCAGGTTGCCGCGGGGCAATACGTGGAGCCCCGTTTCAAGCTATGGCCAAAGGAGGACTTCAGGGCGCCGCCTGCCGACCTGATGGAGGGTTATGCGTCGGACTCGTCCGTCGAGGCAGACATCAACAAGGAGGTAGCCGCAGATGATCAAGCGACGGCGACGTCGGCAGGGGCACGGCGGACAAGAAGCGTTGTTCGGAAGCAGCCGGCTTCCAAAGCCAATGCCTCAAAGACCGCCAAGCTCGAGTCGGAGAAGAAGGGGAAAAGGAAGAGGGGCGAGGTCGCCCCTTAGTCGGAGAAAGACTCGACCGACGCGGGATCGAAGTCCGTGTCGTACGCTGAGGAAGATGCGTCGAAGTCACCGAGTCCGAAGACTAAGCGGAAGAAGGAGGAGGCGCAGAAGGTCACAGAGGAGGACGCCCGCAAGGTGCCACCTCCGCGGCCGCTGTAAGTCACGTGCCTTCTCTCAGTATTTAGTTCTTGTGTATGCGTAGTTTTGGCGAGTGTAGGTCAGAACTTGTTTGGATGCCTTTCAATGTTTGCCCAACCTAATTCTAGGCATGTCTAGAAAGTTTGGCTACCAATGCAGTTGTTCTTGTTGTCGTAACCAATTTTGGCGAGTATTTAGTTCTCTCTTTTTTTTTGAAATTAAAGGCAGGAGCACTGCCAATGTGAACCGATACAAGTATTATTTTGTGATTATTTTATCCCTGAAAAGGAAAGTTCTACTACTTGCCAGGGATCTCCATAGGAGCTTTGATACTGCTGTGGAAATGGATCATTGGAGCACAGATGCTGAAGGTATCCTAAACTTTCTGTGTTTATGCCTTGTCGGCGTTCCTTTTCCTTTCTATTGCAAGTTAGTGCACCATAGTGTCTGATTGCTTATTCTGCTGCTTTGTAGAAGATAGTGGCCATCATCAGGTTGCGGCGGGGCAATTTGATAATGTCACAGAAGGTGAAGTGTACATGCCATATAACTCAGAAGCGCAAAGCTCCATATTTTGATTGATTTGTCAATAAATTTTTTAACCATGTAGAAAGTTTGTCCAATTAGGATTGCCAGTCTCAGTGGGGTTTTATGGTGTTCAATTTGCTGACATAAATCTGTAACATAGTGTTGTCGTTAATACATCCATCACGAAAATATCGATGCTACTTGTCATGGCACTTGAATGGTTATTTTACCAAAGTATTTAATTTTTTATCCCTGTATCTTTGTATTCCCATTGTGTCGGCCCATTCCCTAACTTTAATTGGTGCATTGTTCCTTTTGTTGTATCTAAAGGTTCCGACTCCAAGATGGAATCCAGAAACCACACCAAAGGCAAAATTAGAAAGTGTGTCACTCAGACTTCAGTATCTGATTCAGAACCCTCATGTAAAAAACAAAGACAAGATCCAACCATTTTGGCCCAAGTGTACGGATTCAAACTATCTGATTCCATGCAATACTCCTTTTTTCTGGTAATCTGGCTATTGCCATGTATAATTCTGTATGTTGTATTTGCCAGGACAAGGAAGTACGTGTAAGAACAAGGTGCTCTCCACATGCAGTGATTAATGCCAACATAAAATTGAATACAAACCAGGAAAAAAGAATTAATGATCTTAAACTTGGTGCTTATTTGCAAATGAAGCTCGATCACTCCTTTGAAAAGTTTGGAGCATGGATACTGATCCACTTTGATGAAGAAAACATGTGCTTTAATTTCGGTTCTACTGGAAGTGTACCTGTAAACAAAAGAAGTCTTGCTAGGTTAACCAGATTACCATCCAATGGGGACAAAATTGTACCACAAACTGGCAGGCAAGAGAATGTCTGTAAGTTCAGAGAAAAACTGGGTATACCAGAAAATGAAAAGGGATTCCCCCAGATGAAATTACTCAATGAGATCAATAAGGGCAATGATGATAACCTTTTCGTTACATGTTGGCTTTTGCTTTTATCCGACAGGATATTTGCTCCTGACACACTTTACAATGCAGCCCTAAATTGCTGCATATTTGCGAAGATGTGGATCGTATAATGTCCTATGACTGGGTTGGCTACATACTGGAAGATATAAAAAACAGTGCCAAGCATATAAAGGAAAAGATTTATAGTGATCAAAATTTTAGTTGTTACATGAAAGGGTCAACATATTTCCTTGGAGTAAGGACTATCCATATCAAATCGTAATCCTGTTTCAGGAGTTATTTTTCTTTATTATGGTAGCTCATGCATCTGATGTTTATGCAGTTATATTTGCTAGACTGGCTTGAACATGGGAGGGAGATTAAACAATGGGTTAAACTACCTCGTTTTATATTTTGGGATAGCTACAAGGAAACGAAACAGATTGAAAAAGATCATCTGTTCCGATTTGGACTTTTTGGACAACTAAAGGTAACTCTTCATTTTATGTCCTTTTGCAACTCATGCTTAGCTATTTTTTTCGGCCTAATGCATTTTTGCACTATTTTGATTCATCTAAATTTTTTCAATGCAGTTGAAAAAGTCAATAGTACATGTTATGCACAAGATTTCCACTAAACAGATTCAACGACATATATCTCAATTGACAATATCGATCTGCCACCAGATGTGAGTTTTGCACACCTTGTTTTCTTTGCTGCTGTGTGACCGTACTTTCATGAATGAAACAATGTAATAATCAAAAACATGTAGTAGAATGTATTTTTATATTTCTGGTCTTGACAGATCATTGTCTGATTAACAGTTGAAGTCGCAAATTGTCAAGAAGATTGAGGATCATAAAATTGCGAATTCAGAGCAGATCTCGGGGACTTTTGGTCTCTTGATCAGTTTAATCACTAAATTGGACAACGAAATTCAGAGAACTAACAATCAGAGTGTACAAAAACTTCTTGCTGAAATTGCTCTGCTCGTTTGTGAGTCTACTAGAACTGAGGAATTGGCTGAACAGCAACTCCACCAGGTTCATATCTGCATAGTCTCAGTCTTTGTTTTGCAATTTCTGTAAATTATTGCTGAAATCACAAATCTCAACTGTTAATTGATGGTTGTTATTTCTTAACGTTCAGGAAAATGGAACTGCATCTCCGGATTTTCAGGGACCCCAGGATAAGGTTATAACACAAACTGGCTTGTGATAAGTTTTCCATTATTTGGATTTTTTGTTGAACAGCTTAAATGTTTTGATTCATGCACTTGATAAGATGTAAAACAGTTTACATGTTTTGTATGTGTTGTTTGTATAGTTAGTTCGAGTAATATATTGCAGGAAACATTGGATTCCACCTATAGGCATTGGGCTTCTCTTGAAAAGCAGATTGTCTTGTCCATCTCCAAACTAATTGGGGATGCTAGAGACTACATCAGGTTCCGTGCTGTCTGCAAGAACTGGAAGGATGCCGTCAATCCCATTGCTGACACATGCTTTCTGCCCTGGATCATGTTGTCCTAGTACGATGAATGCCTACAGTTTCAGATGTTGGATGGGACCTGGTCTGCATGCATAAAAGTCTCGGTTCTAGATGGCAAGACGGTGGCTAAGTGTGGCTATTTCCCTGCCCTTGTTCGTGGGAGGATTATCGGTTATGACAGCGGCCTCCTTATCGGGATCGATATTAGAAAGAATGCTAAGGGTGTGATTCTCAACCCGCTGACTGGGTGGAACACCGAACTGCCGCTCCTGCCCAGTTGCATCCATGTCAAGGCTGAATATGGATTTGTCATATCAAACAGTGTTGAGAATAAATGTACTATCGTTGTCTACACCAAGCACACCGAGCCGGGTGTTCCCATGACCGCAGCGGTATGTGAACTTGGAATTGACGAGGAGTGGAGAACCAGTACTCACACCAGCGTCAGGAAGTTCTGGCTACAGATGGAGGATTGTTTTAAACCATGCCTGCAGAAGCACACAGTCAAACAGGAGGATCAGGTGCTCTTCCTCTGTGGATCGTCCGACGACTTCTACACTCCGGACTTAGACACTTCCACCAACACCCCAGTGAGCTTTGTCCTCAGAGACCAGCCCATCAATAACGGTGATGGTATCAGCTGCAGCAGCATGTCCTACCTAAATGGCACAATCATATTGTCGACCCATAATGACTTCTCCTGCTTTGTGTTGTCGGCCGACAGATTCGCCGACATCAACAATATATACTACTTCGATTTGGATTTTAGAAGATGCTTGCTGAGGAAGCACAGCATAATGGATGGTGTCGATGTCGTCATGAGAGATATAACCCTGAAGCCACAGAATGGTTCCAGATCACTGTTTGAATCAGTGAGATGGTTCATACCTACACTGATGAAGCCAACTGCAGTTCTGATGAAAATGTAACCTTCAGCCACACAGTCTGCGTAACCTTCAGCCACACAGTTATGCATGATATATGCTTCCGTGGTACAATCGTACAACAATTTTGGTTACACGACTTTGTTGTTGCATAGTATAATTAATAGTAAATGTAGTGATAGCTAGCTTGGATGAACTGAAAATTTAGGATAGATAGTCAAATTCTTGAATCAGCAAATATTCTAGTAATGGTATGTTTCAAAAAATAGTGAACATAGTATAAGAGCAACTCCAGCCAGCAAGAGCCTGCAAATTGAGGCCTGTAAGATACATGAAGATGCAATGAAGTAATTAACTTTGCAACTATATCAATGATATAGTTTGTTGTTTTTTCCTTTCCTTTCTTTTTCCTACCTACAACGATCTCCTGGGATCGTAGTCTTGTATTTTCTGCTACTCCAACGTGTCAGGCCCGCACATCAAGAGGGAACAGAGGGGGAGGCCACCTAAGTTGGGCACATCAAGAGACGGCAGATGAAGTGGAATGCGTAACCGATACCTTTTGGTGGCAGCGCCCGGCAGGTTACACACGAGGAACCATGATGAATGCATGGAGCAACATGGCTCGCGGTTGGGTTACCAACTTACCATAGCATATGCCTTTGATCAAAGCATGCCATGTATCCCAGGCGTCCACGCGTGTAACCGAGGCGGTGCAGGTTACAGTGATGGCCGCCTGGGTTATGCACGCCAGCATCGCGGTTGCCGTAGGACACGGCGGGTGGTGTCGACTAAGCACGTAACCTGCAAGGTCTCGATTACGCAGGTGCCATCCAGCGGGTTGCGCACTAGAGAATTCCATGGACGACGTGTCTGCAGCCTCCCCCCCCGGCGCAGGCTCCGGTTCGGAGAGAAGCAAACTGCGGCGAGGGCAGGCCGCTGTGGGCCACGCGGTGCACCATCATTATTACGATGGACGACGGGACGGGGCCTCCCTCCTCCGCTCCCCTCCCGTCATGTCGTCCGTAGCCACAGCCGCCGCTCGCCCCGAGGAGTAAGCTGGACCTGCTACGTTACGTGTGCCATGAGGTGCTTCAGCCTAGGTTACGCGGCTTGCTGCCAAGCCAAGGGTTATGCACGGTCACTGTGTCATGTCGTCTGTATAGCCTTGACGGGATGGGACGGGCCTGCTGCTGCAGGCGCCTCCGCTCCTATCGCGTCGTGTCATCCACAACCACAATAGTGCCGCCCGCCCCGAGGAGTAAGCTGGACACGCTGGGTTACGCACAATCCATGACGCACACGCGTACTGCATCCACTCTGCAATTAAGCTTAATTGGTACCCACTAACGATTTCTCTTGCCTCTCAACGCACCATGTCATAACCCGCTACACACCATGTCACTATGCCTTCGTCGATTTTCTGTGACTAATAGCATGTTGTATTTGCTAGTAGCACGCCATAAAATTCTCGCAGTTGAAATACATGTAGGATCAATCATTTAAGAATGGTTCTCACTTAACAAAATTAACATGCTTTCATATATATTATTGTTTACAGATAAATATCATCATGTAATCATTTTGGTGTTTCTACTTTCACATTTCACCTTAAAATTTTGCTTAAAAATTCCCGCAGCAACACGCGGGGTATCACCTACTAGTTATTAGTTACTCCTACCTCGTCTGTGACATCACGACGATGATCAATTAAGCTGGACCCGCTGGGTTACACACAATCCATGACGCACACGCGGTGCTTCAGCCTAGGTTACGCGGCTTGGTGCCATTTCTACGTTGGGATCGTACCACCTGCTCCGCGTCGTCGGGTGACACGCTAGCGCTCCCCCTTGTTTACGCATGAAGGGATTTCACATTTTTCCGGTGCACGGATCGGCGATTACGAAACCCAAGTTACGGCTGCCCCGCGTGGCTGGGTTACACGCGCACGGCTCGTCGGGACGTGGCACAGGCTATTGCAGGGATCGGGAGATTTTAAGATCCGGTTGCCGGAAAATTGCCCGGAGCTACTGTAGATACACGCGGGCCACACCACAACATGGAATGTGCAAGTGCAAACCACTAATCCTAGTGTTGCCATGGGCACGGGCCCACGGGGTCCGTTTACTACTCCTTGTCTTCGGCTGTTGCTCGCGTCGCCTATCATACCTCCCACAGAAGGACCGATTAGGCAAACCCGAGAGGGGGGGAGTGAATGGGAGCCGATAAAAATTCTTCTCGAAGGAGATGAGAACTCCAACAAGACGAACACGGCTTCCAAATCACGTCTCCGACTCAACTACCCAAGTTGGCCAAGACCACGCAGCCACTGGAGTGCTATTGGTCCTAGGAACCAACAACCACCTTCACGGACTCGAGAACGCAGCGGAACACCAACTCGAGCACCACTAACCTACACCGGTCAGGCCGGTGAGCAGCACCGGTCAGACCGATCCCTGCTGGTAAAACCTGGGAACTTCCACAGAAGGCCCCTACACCGGTCAGGCCGATGTAGCTCACCAGTCAGACCGGTTCAAGCCAGGAAACCCCAAATCCACCAAACAGGCCTACCGAGCTCCAAACTGACCCAAACTCGAAACAACAGCAACACGGGACTACAACGAACTCACCAGAATGTTCACCCGAGGCAAAAACCCACAGAGCCTCTGCACCGGTCAGACCGGTGAGCAGCACCGGTCAGACCGGTCAGGCTGGGCCGCTCGGGGATGAACAACACCCGCGGGTCAACTCCCCCAAATCCAACTCCCGATCTCCCGAATCGCTCCACGGATTTGTGCAAGACTTTGGGGATAGTAGGAACACCTCATGGGCACTCCATAGCCAAGATTTGGTCCACCAAAACTTGCTAAATCAAGAGGAATCAAAGAAATCCCACCAAGAACGCCTCTAACCCTAGAGCCACGAAAACCCCAAAATCGAGCCCCTTTGCTCACGGATTTAGGAGGGGAATCAAAGGGAAAAGAACCACGAAGGGTTCATGCATACATCCCCCACCAAATCCCAAAGAGAAAGGCCTCGAAATCGCTCCAAGAAAATCGCCAAGAAAGGGATCCGAAAATCACCAAAAAGGAGAAACGGGAAAGACACATCCAAGCCTTGAGGAACCACGCCGAATCATCTATACATACCAAAGAGGTTCATACAAGGTCTAGCTTGCCGCCCGATCATCCTTCCCTCTCACAAGATCTCACCATGAAGCTCTCAAGCTAGTCCTAAGAAAATCCTAAGGAAAATAGGAAGAGAAAATAGGAAAGCAAATGAGCTAGGGTTGCAAGAGATGGCTGCCATCCTCTCACCACTTGGGTTATATGGAGGCAACCGAAAGACAAAAATACCCTTACTAGCTAACTAGGGATACATGCCCCTCAAGGGCGAATTCGGAAATCTTTGTCTTCGCTCCATCGGACGGATGGCCAGCGACCGCAAACTTGCTTAGCCTCGACGCAAGCCTTGCGATCCCGACGCGTGTCCTCCGCTTCGAAGATTCCGGACTGCGTCGTCGCACACCGGTCAGACCGGTGCTCCTCACCGGTCAGACCGGTCAGACCCACCGGTCAGACCGGTCTGGAGCTGCTGCACCTCCGTCTTTGGTTCTTCGGTCTTGGCTTTGTGGATCAACCAAGGAACCCAGTGGTTTTCTGGTGAACCACCGGAAACCCCGCGAACTCGGGGTAGCCTCCGCCAATCACCACTCATGACTCGGCTCCCACGTAGTCTCGGCTCGACCTTGGTTTTGAGGCTCAACCAAGAAACCGTCCATGACTTCATCTTGCCATTCTTGCCACCATGCGGCCCGCACTTGACCCCGCTGGCCACCGGGTCCCTCGAACCAAGCCTACTTGTCTTCTCCACACCTGGAGGCCTCACCGGCAATGACCTTTCGTGCTTGTTCTTCACCTGCACCAACACCAGTCAAGCCGCAACCTGCACCTGCAATACTTAGCCAAGAATCAGTCCACACCACGTTGTCAATCACTCATCACACCAGGAAGCGACCATCCACCGGTCCTCGAACCACACATGGCTCTCACCCATGGCTGACACCGGGCCCGCATTCCAGGACCCACATGGTAGCGGGTGGGAACTGACGAGTTTTCCCTGTTTTTTTCTTTTTCATTAACATATTTTCGTGGGGTTGAAAGTCTGCGGCCGCTTTGGACTTTTTGGATTCCGAATTCTTGGTTTCCCAGTTTCCACCCCCTCGGAGGACTTGAGCAGTTGAGCGGCAGTCGTGGCCGTCGGTGCCGATTGATTTATTTCCTCGTCACACAGGTCAGGGCCTACGTCCTTGCTCGTACACATCAAAACTGATGGTTTGCGCTCTTCCAGTTTTGTCTTGGGTTCGAGGCGCTCGGATTGTTTCTGTTACGGAGTGATGATTTAAGAACTTGCGTCAGTAATGTACATCCGTGTTGCCTTTATTTCAAGAACTTTGGTACTGATCGAGGTTAGCGGCGGAGGCGGGGCCCCAGTCAGCGGCGGTATATAACGGGGGTGGGGCAGGCAGGATGATGGGGAGGCGGAGGGTGTGGTAGCCCACCACCTCTTCCGCCTCGCCACCACCCCCACCCAATTCACGAGCATTTGATTTGATTTGATTTGATTTTTTTAGTTCCATCCTGTAGTTTTGGCGAGTGTAGGAAATCAGAACTTGCTTGGATGTCTTTCTATGTTTGCCCAACCTAATTCTAGGCATGTCTTGAAATTTTGGCTACCAATGCAGTTGTTCTTGTTGTCGTAACCAAGCAGGCGCTCTCTCTCTCTCTCTGTTTTTTTGGAATTAAAGGCAGGAGCACTGCCACATCATATAAGAAGAAGGTGCCTATTTTGTGATTATTTTATCCCTGAAAAGGAAAGTTCTACTACTTGCCAGGGATCCCCATAGGAGCTTTGATACTGCTATGGAAATGGATCATTTAAGCAGAGATGCTGAAGGTATCCTGAACTTTCTGTGTTTATGCCTTGTCGTCGTTCCTTTTCCTTTATATTGTAAGTTAATGCACCATAGTGTCTGATTGCTTATTCTGCTGCTTTGTAGAAGATAGTGGTCATCATCAGGTTGCCGCGGTGCAATTTGATAATGTCACAGAAGGTGAAGTGTACATGCCATATAACTCAAAAGCGCAAAGCTCCGTATTCTGATTGATTTGTCAATAAATTTTTTAACCATGTAGTAAGTTTGTCCAATTAGGATTTTTCCTGGTCAAACTTAGGCCAGTCTCAGTGGGGTTTTATGGAGGGTTTTATGGTATTCAATTTCCTGACATAAATCTATAACATAGTGTTGACGTTAATACATCCGTCACGAAAATATTGATGCTACTTGTCATAGGACTTGAAAGGTTTGCTGTTCACATGCTCTGAATCATCAGCCGGCTTTAGACCATGATAGATGTAAGGCTAGACATTTGGCATGCCAATTTCGCTGCTGTTTTGGTTGCTAGTTGCTACCAGAATCTGTCAACTCATCCCTCTTATTTTACCAAAGTATATTGGCATGTTTGGGTTGGTATCATGTTGTCTAGTTTATTATAGCATTGTTAGCATATTACTTTCTTTAAGGATTCAAGATGGAAACTTATATCAGTAATGTTTCAGATGATGAATTCTCATGTGCCGATGACAAGCCCCAAGTAAAGTTCATCGATTATAAAAATAATGGTCTTCATCATTATCATGACCCTGATTATGGTCATGTGATGATTACAGATCCTTTCACTTTCATTGACGGCAAACCAAAATCCATCCTCTTTGGAGAAACATGTTCAGACACCATAAAAATAGAGAATACCTCTCCTGAATCTGTGTTTTTATGTAGGATAAAAATATTTGGTTCAATCCCAGAAAACAGCTTTGTTTTATCAATGAGTTCACCACTAGATGGTGGTAAATCTAATCTGGAAGACATTACACTTCTGCCTGGACGAACTAAGACAGTTTGGCTCACATGTATGCCTAAAGATATTGGTTTGCATACATTAGTTGTGCATTTTTGTTTCGGAGATACGACAATTGAACGTGTAGCTTGTCTAATGGTCGATGATAATATCTCTAAAGCCTTATATGTTCGCACACCTCATTATTGGAGATGCTCTCAAAATATAAAACTTGATTACTCTCCAATTGTGCCATGTATCCATGATCATGGTTCAATTAGACGAAGACCTGATGCCTTTTCCTTGGATTTTAGCGTGGCAAACTACTATGAAACTTTCATGTCTCTTTTAACCATGGAAGAATCCCATCTCAAGGTATTTCAGCATCCATAGTAGATTAATAGTATTAATATGCAAATTTTATTTTGAAAAATTGTTATTTGGTAACTTCAGATGTCCACTTGTATGAGTTACTAAGATCATATGACATGCGCGGTGTCTCATTAGAACTTTTGAATGGCTTTCCATTTGTTGAAGTCCCTGGTTTGGCAGAAAGGAGGCCATCACCACTCCACGGGGACAATATATCTGTTACCTATGTTGGTACACATGCTCAGACTTACAAAGTTAGTAACCTATCATTGATGTTTGAATATTTATTTGTCATTCTTAAAGGTCAGATATAGGTATATATATGCTACCAACAATTAATTATATGTTTGGCATTTTCGTCAGGGCACCATTACAAAGGTTGCAGCGAATGGGATATTTGTAGAGTTCGGTTATGAGTTCTACAATAATCATCATAATCACCATCCCAAGTACTGGTACAATGTTCAGTTCAGATACAACGAAGTTGACTGGAGGCTCTACAGGTCTTTAAAGAGTGCACAACATTTCGGAGCTGAGATTTTATTTCCCTCCCAATCACCAGTAAGAACTGTGGAAAAGGTGTATTCTTTGCCTTTGATCCCACACTTAAACACCAAGCAAAAAAATGCAGTTGCAAGGATACTTGGCTGCCATGGTCTTCCACCATATGTCATACATGGACCTCTAGGAACTGGCAAGACATTGACAGTTGTAGAGGCCATTTCTCAAGCAGTCAAACAAAGGAAAAATGTTCTTGTATGTGCTGCTACCAATGCATCAGCTGACCTTCTATTGAAAAAGCTCCTGCCACATATGACTTGCCGCCCTTGTGATATCTTCAGGCTGAACGCCCCAAGCCGTCCATATGAAGATGTAGATCCTATATTGATCCAGTACTGCTTTGTTAAACATAAAAAATTCAAATGCCCCTGTTTGGAAAAATTGAAGCACTACAGGATTGTTATAACAACAAACATGATTTCTTATCTGCTGCGACATAAGAACATTACCCGAGATCATTTCACACACATTTTTCTTGATGATGCTGGGCAAGTTTCTGAACCAGAGACGATGATTCCTTTATCCCTATGTGGAAGCGACACTGTAGTTGTGTTAGCAGGAGATCCAATGCAATTGGGGCTGGTGGTTTATTGTAGGGAAGCAGAAAAGAATGGTTTGGGGAAATCATATCTGCAATGGCTGCTTGAATCTGAGCAGTACCAAACAGGGAATTCTAACTATGTGACAAAGCTTGTGATTAATTATCGTTGCCATCCATCAATCCTGAAGCTACCATCGTAGCTTTTCTACAGTGGTGAAATGATCTCTCATGACAAACATAATGTGCCATTGACTTATGATTGTATTGGTCTACGTAATAATCTATTCCCTATTCTTTTTATCGGAATACATGGATGTGATGAGATGGACAGCACTGATCCATCATGGTTCAATAGGATTGAAGTTAGTAAGGTTGTAAGCCTCGTAAGGAAACTCACAAGCAGCAGTCTTGTCCGTGAAGCTGATATAGGAGTCATTGCTCCATACCGGCAGCAAGTTGCAAAGATTAAGAAAGCCCTTAAAAAACTTGACATGACTCAATTGAAAGTTGGTAATGTGGAACACTTCATAGGTGAAGAGCGGGACGTGATAATCATCTCTACACTCAGGTCAACTGTAAAGTATAATGAATTTGACAAGTTGTTCAATCTTGGATTTTTGAGCAATCATAGAAGGTTCAATGTTGCGATCACCCATGCAAAATCACTGCTCATCATTGTCGGGAACCCTGATATGATCCTAAAGGTAATACTCTCTCTATCATTATCTATATCAATCAAGATGCACTAATATTTATACTTCCATCAAATTTACAATTTCAGGATTTGCACTAGGATAAGCTCATGCGGTACTGTGCTGACAATGGTTCTTATCAAGGATGCCCACTACCACCATCGCACTATGGGTCTTACTCGTTTTAGTTAGGAGCCTAATAGTTGTTATGAAATGAATACTTTGTGGATTGCTTGTTACACGTGCTCGTCTAACAAGTAAGTTCAGGTATCCATGATGCTGCAGCAATTTGGTTGCCATGGCAACAGCACAATCTGAACTGGCTGGCATCTCTTGTGGTGGTGGCTGGCTCGGTGTGGGACATCATTGGCAATGACAACGGTGCTGGTGGTTGTTGTCGTCCGAGGTTGCAGCTGCCGATACGTGTTTTATTGGTTTGGCTGAGTTCAGCTAGTGGAGTTGTGCATCGCGTTGATATTGATTTTACTCATCTAAGGCATGGGACAATGGCAGAATCGCCGTCATCGGACCCAACTATCCATGCCGCCGTTGAACGTTGCCAAAACTAGGTGATTCTTTCTTTCTTCCTGGTTAAAAGTGACGTGATGGGATCTGTTGCTGGACAAGTTGGTGGAGGTGAAGAAGCTATGCCACTATGTTTTAGTGATCTTTTTAGCCTGTTGGTGTGACTCACCTAGTTGCTCAATGTAAGTGATGAACTGATGTCATTGTGAACTAATTTCCCTCAACACTGACTAGGTTACGCACGGCGTCGGATACGGAAAATCCACGATGCTTCCTGTCATGGTCACTTTCAGGAGTCTGCAGTGTTGCGTTCCTGTTCACTGTTGAGTTATAAATAGAGTGTTGCGTTCCTGGTAAGTGTTGAGTTATAAATAGTGTCGAGTTACGCACCTATAAGACTGCTGGCTGCATGGCACAACACTGAATGGGTTACGCACAGATCGGTTGCACAAAATCCATGCTGCATCCGGTCGTGTCAGGCCTGATTGGTTGAGAGTCAAATGTGCCCTACCAAAATTGGGGCATGTCAAAACATGGGCATGCCAACATTTTCTACCAAAATCTGGGAAAAAGTTACACATGTTTTAGTGTTAAATGTAATAGCCAAAATTTTGGCACTCAATTGGTTTGATGCCAAAGCACATTTGCCAAAAATATTGGTCATGCCCCAATTTTGGTTTGGCAATTTTGGCTCTCAACCAATCAGGCTCGTCGATTCTGCGTGCCACCTGCACCAGCTCGGTTACACATGGTTCAGCGACACACCATCCGATGGCGCATGCATTACCGACTGCGTTACACACCTTGACGGTTACGAATAATCCACGCTGCATTCTAATTCGACGCACCAACCTACTCGGTTACGCACCATCCGTTCTGCATGGTGCGTGCATCACCGACTGGGTTACGCACCCAGTCTGTCATGCAAAATTCCTATGCATTCGGTCGTGTCGTTCCGTCACGTAACCTAGAGCCGATAAGGTTACGCAAAATGCACGCTGCATCCAGTCGTGTCGATTCAGCGCGTAGTGTTGGGTACACGAAACTACCAAACAAGAATTGGAGAACACGACGAACAATTCGCAGCTATTACCCACAGAATCAACTGAACAATATTTAAACCTACCTCAAAGCTTTACACGGCCAATTTTCCAAAATGTCTGTCCCTTTACAATGAGGAGGGGGCCTCCTTTTATAGTGCCAAAAGATTAAATTTACATTCCACGTATGCCCCCGAAACCCTAACACCAAACAAGAATACATGGGGGCAAACTCAGTTTTTTACGTATGTTGCGGATTTAGCACCATGATTTGCGGAGCGCAAATCACGCCGGAGACAACGGAGCGGAAGAAGCACCGCGAAGATCGGAGACGATTCCGTGTTGGACCAGCTTTTGACCGAGTCGTCTTGCTTGAACCCTTGCGGTGCCCCGGGCTTCGCCGATTCGCTCCCAGCGGTGCTTTATCCTCGCTGTAACCACGAGCTTCGGAGTCCTGCAAGTGGAATGTAATGAACCGGCTCGACCTTGAGGGCGAAGCCAGGACCTTCACCCTTTACTGCTCTTGATCGGGAGCTCCGAATTGCTCCCTGCAACGACACGTCGCGCAGTAGTGTTAAATCTTGCAATTACCTGGTACATGACAAAGATGCCGGAGCCCAGACTCCCTGGCCGTTCCTGGAAAAGAAGCCACTAAGATCATGTTCGCGGAATAAAACAACCGCTCTTACGGCGAGGAAAACATGCAGAACCCAACTTCCATTCTCCGTTGGCTCTGTTTTTGGGCGCGGTACAACCCTTTTTCTTCATGAAAAACTCTTTGCGAAGCCCACTGCTTTTATTTTACCTAAAAAGAAATCGAAGCCCGACGGCTTATTTTGCTTTTGGAAAACATCCGGTGTCCGTAGGAGAGGTCTTCTAGAGCCTAGAGCTTAAGAAGTCTGCGAAGCCCAGGACTCATGTTTACCTGTTTTTCAGAAGAAGGAAACAATCCGAGACCAAGTAGCTTCGCTTAGCCGGGCAAACCCCCGGTGCCTAGAAGTGTGGTTTTCTTCTGTCCCAACAGTAGCCCCTCGGGGAGAAGTGTTTGAACAACGAGATTAACCTTCTCCTCGATTTTTGCTTTGCGATCTTCAAGGTAGAAGAAAACGTCACCTTCGGCGACGAGGAGTTTGTGTGTTGCCGCTCCCTTGGCTTCGCTCGATCTCCTCGAAAAAACGACAAAAAAATCGCTCGTTACTCGAGGTGTCTGTTCAAATTCCGGAACCGTCGTGCCTTTTCTTTCTCCTCCGACTATATAAAGGGGGGTCGATCGGTCCCCCTTTCCTAGCGTCAAGGCTTTCCGGGCACTGCGTTACGCGGCTTTGTTTGCTTTAGGATTCGTGCTAGCTACGTGATTTTTCACTTTGAACTGTGACGCTTGTTTCTTTTGCGGAGCTCGATCCTTTTCTCTCATCCTGGCGCGTACGAAACAAACCGCGCGGCCAATGACTGAAGAAGAAATAGCTGCTTCCATTGCGCCAGTCGAAGCCCCAGAAGAGCCAGTTGGAGATATAGTTGATTATGAGCCGTCACCGTCGATCTGGGAAGGAGGTCGATCTGGGTGAAGATATTTCTAGAGTGGAGGCTTCGCCGTCGGAGCTGATGGCTGGGAGGGAATCAAAAACTCCGTCCTTTACACTCGGAGCTTCGCTAGTTTCTGAAAATTTGATCAAGTATTATGAGGAGAAGGGATTTTTCCCAGAGGGGATTGCTCGTCATCCAGAGGGTGAGATAATTCTGAAGCCCAAAGCTGGCGAAGCTGAACGCCGGTCTTTGTTTTCCTTGTTCTCGGCGTCTCCCTGAAATCCTTGATCGATACAGTGTCAAACTGCACCAGCTAACGCCGAATGCGTTTGTGCAATTGTCTATGTTCTTTTTTGCCGTGCGCTCTTGTGACGGTCGTGTGGACACCGAAGCTTTTGTTCGGTTCTACGAGCTTCATGTTCAAAAGCAAAACTTCCGGGTGGATGGTGATCCCGCTGTTTATGAGAATCATTTTGGGTGCACCACTTTTACGACTCGGAGGAGGAATACCAAGAAGGATATAGAGAGAGTGGAACTCAGCCCTGCCCATAAGAACAAATGGGACGATGATTGGCTGAACTACTGGTTCTACGTGAAGGTTGATATGCCCCGCAGCTCCGATGGTGTTGCGTTTTATCCCTTCAGCATCACAACAATGACTCCTTTGAGTTACGTGACAGGACCTGACTTTGCGAAGAATAGGGGTTTTAAAGATTGTGAAAAAGCCTTTCTTTTGGCTTCATAGTTTCTTCCTAGTCGTGATATCGCTGAAGAATTTGTTGCTGCTGATATTTGGCCTCTCTCCGCTGGCTGGAATCCTAAGGAGGTTAAGTGGCTTACGGTTGATTGGTTTTCGAAGGCTATTCCTTTCCCTCGCTTCGGGCTGAAGATGCCTGAAGGAAAGAATGCTCACGAATTCGTAGGTGAAGTGGAGCGCCGTGTGGTGGACCTACTTGGTCCTTATACCGAGGCGGAGTATCAAGCTTCGCGAAGGCTACCTACTGGGGGTCGTCGCGTGAACCGCATTTTCTCTGAGCTTGGTATTGAAGTAGAGGACCGCGCGAAGCCCAAGGCTTCTTCTAAGCGCGCCCGTGATTCGACTCAGACTGTGCCTGACCCGGCCGACGCAAAGAAGAAGAAGAAGTCTGTGACTTCGCCGGAGGTGTCTGACGAAGCCGCTGCTACTGACTTACGGAAGCCTGCAGCTCTGTTGTCTTCTTCAAAGACAAGTTAGCTTGAACATGCTAAGAAAAAGCAAGTTGCGACACAAGAGAAGGGTCCCTCCGCTGAGAAGGTGGCGAAGCCTAGCCTTCGTCTCAAAAAGGCTGGCTCAAAACCTAGGCAGCAATGCCGCATCGTGAATATCCTTGGGTCCTCTGACACTCTGGAATTTCTTGACTCGGGGGCCGAAGATGCCGAAAACATTGAACACGCGGCCGACCCTGAGCCTGAAGTTGAAAAAGCCGTCGAGCCTAGCCCCAAGGAGATTGCCATAGATCCTCCTGTCCCTGAGAATGCTGGTGGTACGGACTCGGCTGGTGAAGGTGCGAAACTCCCTGGAGCCGAGAACATTCAAGACAAAGGAGAGAGGCCTTTGCGCCTTGGAGATCATCCCGAAGCCCCGGAGGATACCAGGGCATCGCCTGAGTTTATGCAATCCTTAGCCAAGACTGTGAGTTCGTCTAGCGTTGTGGAACGGCATACTTTGGAGATGGTGCTTGCGGAAAAAGTTCTTTCGACCCTTCAACTTACTCTAATAACAAGGCTGTTGGTATGAGGGATTTACAAACTTTATTATCTGTTCGTTTGCCTTTTTATAAAGAGGGTGGGGTGATCGAATCTCATGTGCTCTAGGAGCTAAGGGATTCTGCTTGGCTTGCAGGAGCCACATCTAAAGACCCTCCGCAGGCGGAGGGTGGCGCCCTTGACGATCAAGCTTTGGTGGAAGGGGACATTCCCGGAGCTCCGGCTCCTTCTTTGATTGTGAGACAACCAGGCACCAGTTCTACCGTTGAACCTTCGACGCCTTTTGATCCCAAAAGTTAGTTTCCTAACCTTTTTGTTTTTCTGTTCCTACGTTTTTGCTTGTTGAGTGCTTTTTATATTGGATTGAATCATGCTATTTTTTGTAGCTTATGAGAAGTCTATAGAAGATATGGAGGCTGGCAACTTGGCTGGCTTGTCGGTGGAGCTCTGTTACAAATCGATGATTTCTAGTCAGAAACTGCTCGAGAAGTACCATGCTCAAGAGAAGAAGTTCTTGGCATCAGAGACCGCACAAGTTGAATTGAGCCGCGAGATTATTCAGTTGAAAGAAGAGAACGCGACTCTAGTCAAGCTCCACAAGATTCAAGAAGAGACGATTGAAATTTTGAAAGACAACATCCAGACTTATCAGACCGCAGCGGAGAATTTGCATAAGGATGCGGAAAAGCGCGACAGCTTGATCGAGGAATTTAATAAGATAGCCGAAGACGATGGTCGTACTATTGAGTCTTTAAAGAAGGAGAAGGAAGCGCAAAAAACCAAGATTGAAGAACTTGAAAAAGATGTTCAAGGGCGTGACAAGTATATTGAAGAAGCTAAACAAGTTTTGAAGAAAAACTTCAAAGTTCTGCATGAAAAGTACTCTTGCGCTCTTGGTGAATTCGGTGCGGAGCCCCTGCCCTTCCCCGGTGATGATGATGCTAAGGCTATATTCGATTGGATGGAACAAGCGTTTGATCATCTGCCCGGCGTGATGACTGGTGCTAGCGACTACACTGCTTCGATGTGCATAGAAACCTTGCTTAGGCTGCTCGAGAAAATAGGATGTTCAGACTTTTCGGCCTTGGGGGCTAGGAACTACAAGTTTCCGACAGCGGAAGAACTTGAGTGTGAAGTAGCTTTGAAGAATGTTCAGGTGATTAAGAAGATTTTCTTGACCTTGTTTTGGGAGGCATCTGGGCAAGAGCATGCTAA
The DNA here is from genome assembly GCA_036936925.1 of Cenchrus fungigraminus. Classification (NCBI taxonomy): domain Eukaryota; kingdom Viridiplantae; phylum Streptophyta; class Magnoliopsida; order Poales; family Poaceae; genus Cenchrus; species Cenchrus fungigraminus. The sequence continues at coordinate 41,380,786 of CM072775.1, forward strand.
GGCCGTGGCGCGTCGGCTTTTAGCGGAGGTAATATATTGCATCGGTGATTTTTCACTTGCGTTTTCTTTCTTTTTTCTTTTGGAGTACTTATTTTTCTGCTTTGGAGGCTAAGGAAAAGGAGGCACTAGGAACTGACTCGAGCGAGGGCGACAGCGAAGGTGGTGGATCCTCGGTGAGCGCAGCCCCTAGTGGTTCGAGGTCTGTCGTTCGTAAAGATGTTGCAGATGATGATGCCGAGGATAAAGATGCCGAAGCCTAGGAACTTTTCTAAACTGGCAGTCTTTTTGTAACGCCCTGCGTGGTGAGTAAACCTTTGGGTAGAAAAAACTTGTGATTAAGTATGATAATTGTAAAATGCTATTGGCTTCGTTACCACTTTCTTTTCTTATTCTTAGGCTTTGACTTTTGTTTACCCTATTTGAAGAAAATGTCACCTCCTTTTTGAGAACGATTTTTCGGAGGTCGATTTTGATGTTTTTGGCTTCGGAAAAAAAGAGCGAAAAAACTAACCTTGTTTTTGAAGAAAACGTCACCCCCCTTTTTTTGGTCTTTTTTCCCGAAGCCACTATCCGGAGAGGTACTCGTAGAGTTTTCAACTTTTCCGTAGGAATGGTGCGCTTTCTATAAAAGCTCAAAGTCTGGCGAAGCTTGTTCCGAGCGTCGCAGACTTTCCTTCCGTTGGTCGAATATTAGCAATCTTGTTACTTTTTCGACAGAGGTTTGCTTTTCGTGTTTGCGAATGATCCTCCCAACTTTTTCTGAGGCTGTGTGGGATAACATTTTCTTAAGATAGATACGCCTTCTGAAAAGGTTAGAGTCTAGCGAAGCTTGCTCCGAGCTTCGCAGACTTTATATTTTTGAAACGAATAATAGCAATCTTTTTTGCTTTCGAGTCTTTAGTACACTTTTTGAATAAAAGAACTGATCCCGCAACTTAGTCTGTTGCTGTGGGATTTTGGGTACTTAGGCATGAATGCTAAGATTTTAATGAGACAACGCGTATAAGCTTGTTGCTTTTCGTTGCTCTTTTTGGGCAGAAACCCCCTTTGCGATAAGTAAATGACTGGAATTAAATTATTGAAAGTAAGTAACACAGGATTTCAAGGGGAATGTAATTTCATTAAGAGTGAAATTTAATACATAGATCCGCCTCATTAAAAACCTTGCCTCTTGATTTGGAGTCCCCTTTTTGCAAGGAAAAGAGTACGGATCTTAGCAATGTAAAGTACTGAGAAATGTAAAGAAAGAAAGAACGTAATATAACTGAGCTCTGGCTCCGTTTATAAGTTTACGAAGCTAGAGCTTTACATTGTCTTTGCTTCTATGGTTAGTACTTGAGATGGCTGTCCGCGTTCCAAGTGTGTGGCAACGCGTTGCCCAACTGATCTGCCAAGTGAAAAGACCCCGGTCTATTGCTCTTTGTTACGATGAATGGGCCCTCCCAAGGTTCTTGTAGCTTCCCTGGGTTGTCAAAACTTTTCTTCTTCTTGATGACCAAGTCCCCCACCTGTATTTCTTTTCTTACAACTTTCTTGTCCCTCCATTTCTTGGTTTCTTGTTGATATTTTTCTAAGTTCTCAGCATCTTGGAGTATGTCTGCTTCGATTAAATCTTTCTCTGCCTCCCCGAAGCCCACATCTTGCACTTTCAATACTCGTAAGCTTTGGTTCTTGATCTCTTCTGGTGTCATGGCTTCGGAACCAAATAGCAACTTAAAAGGTGAGAAACCTGTAGTTCTTGAGACACTGGTGTTGTGAGACCAAGTTACCTTCGGCAGCTCGTCTACCCATTTTCCTTTTCTCTGGTTGAACAAGCATTTCTTTATGCTGGAGAATATTTGGCCATTTGCTCTTTCTACTGCACCATTAGATTGTGGGTGATATACGGAAGCGAATTTTAACTTGGTCCCCATGGTGAGGCAGAATTCCCTGAAATCATTGCAATCAAATTGCTTTCCAATGTCCAAAGTTAGTTCCCTAGGAACCCCAAATCTGCAAATTATGCTTTGCCAAAAGAACTTTTGGTTGTTGCGAGATGTGATGCTAGCCAGCGGCTTGGCTTCGACCCATTTAGTGAAGTAGTCTACGGCGACAGCTGCGAATCTGCAGTTTCCTTGCGCTGCTGGGAGAGGTCCAACTAGGTCCATTCCCCATCTTTGCAATGGCCAGGAGGGTGGTATTAGTTGTGTAGGCATCGACGGGCTTTTCTGATTGTTTGCATTCTTCTGGCAAGCTTCGCATGTTTTTATCAAGTGATGGGCATCGTCAATAATGGATGGCCAATAGAAACCTTGCCATAGTGATTTTTGAGCCAAAGCTCTAGAGCCTATGTGTGCACCGCAAAAACCTGAGTGAATTTCTTGCAACAGTTCTTTTCCTGCGTCGAAGCTAATGCATATCAAGGTTGGAGCTGATATGCCAGATTTGTACAATTCTCCATCGATTATCTCGTAGCCTCGGGCTCTTTGTCTCATCCGGTTTAGAGAAACTTCCTCGGTAGGTTCATAGTGACCCCTTAGGAAAGCCAAGATCGGAGCCCTCCAGTCGTATTTTTCTATGACATTGATTGTTTTGGCCTTGGGCTCTTTCACAGCAGGCGTGGTGAGGACCTCATAGAAAACATCCGGAGGTAAGGCTTGATTTTGTGCAGCGGCTTTTGCTAGCGCGTCTGCCTCATTGTTTGAGTTCCTTGGGACGTGCTCAACTGTGAATCCCTTGAAATGCTTTTCCATGGATCTTACTGCAGCAAGATATTTAACCAGCTCTGGCTCTCTGGCTTCGCTGTCTTTTTAAACATGCCCCCGTATGACTTTGGAGTCTGATCTCACGATAAAACTTTGTTGGCCTAGTGCTTTCATTTTTCTCAGGGTGAGGAACAAAGCTTCGTACTCAGTTGTGTTGTTGGTTGCTCTCTCATTTTCTGGGAAGTCCAATCTGACTGCAAATCGCATTTTGCTCCTTGTTGGAGAGGTTATAATTGCCGAAGCCCCGGGCCCTTTGTGACAATAAGCCTCGTCGCAGTATGCGATCCATGGCTGCTCAGTGTCTACGGAGCTCGAGCTAGCAGGTGAAGTCCAATCCACAACGAAATCTGCTAGGACTTGGGACTTGATGGCGCTTCTTCTTTCAAAGTCAACTACGTGTTCTGATAACTCAAGAGCCCATTTAGAGATTCTCCCCGAAGCTTTCTGTTGTTGAAAAGTTTGTGCAGAGGTTGATCTGTCACAACTATGATTCTGTGGGACACAAAGTAATGCCTGAGTTTGCTTGCTGCCATGACGACTTCTATTTCTTTTTCTTGTATTAATGCTGCGCAGATGCCAGTTCGCGAAGCCGAGATGTAGAGTAACAAGGGAGAACCAGGCTCCGGGGGGCACAGCTTGGTCAGCTTGGTGAGATAAACTTTGAGCTCCGCAAATCCTTTGCTCTGATCGGGCCCCCATTCAAATTTCTTGTTGTTTCTGAGCACTTGGAAGAAATGGAGGCTTCGCTCCGCAGCCTTGGACACGAATCTGTTTAGCGCTGCAATTCTTCCGGTGAGTTTCTGTACATCTTTCAGAGATTTGGGCTCCTCCATCTTTATTATCGCCTGGATTTTGTCAGGATTAGCTTGTATTCCCTTTGTCTCTACCAGGCATCCAAGTACTTTTCCTCGGTGAACCCCGAACACGCACTTCTCAGGGTTCAATCGTAGGTTTGCGGCTCTCATGTTTGCGAAGGTTTCCGCAAGGTCAAAGATGTGATCGCCGCGCTTGTTACTTTTGACAACTATGTCGTTGACCTATGCTAACAGATTTCTGCGCAACTGGTCAGGAAACACCGAAGCTGTCATTCTGGTGAATGTTGGTCCTGCGTTCTTGAGCCCCTCGGGCATTCGCAAGAAACAAAAGATGCCGAAGGGGGTAATGAAGCTGGTTTTGTCCTTATCCTCTTTTCTGATCCTGACTTGATGGTAGCCCGAAAACATGTCAAGCAATGATAACATCTCACTGTTTGCTATATCATCCACTATTTTATCTACTCTTTCTAGCGGGTAATCGTCTTTTGGGCAAGCTTTTTTTCAAGTCTGTGAAGTCTATACACATTCTCCACTTTCCATTTTTTTTCTTTATAGGAACTGTGTTCGCGAGCCAGGTTGAATATTTGGCTTCGCGGATTACGTTGGCGTCCAACAGCCTTTGCACCTCGGCTTTCACGGCTTCGGCCTTTTCGTCAGACATTTTGCGAAGTTTTTGCTTTTTGGGCTTGATGTTCTTGTCCATCTCCAGCCTATGCTCGATGATATCCTGGTCAACTCCTTTTAGGTCTTGGGCTGACCATGCGAACACATCTTGATTTTTGGCCAGAAATGTTAGCAATTCTCGTTCTTCCTCTATGCCTAATTCGGCTTCGATTGTTACAGCCCTGTCTGGGATGTGAGCGTCCAATGGAATCCTTTTTGTTTCGCCATCAGCACTGATGTTTACTTTCTCCTTGTCTCTCTTGGGCTCCATGAACTTTTTCTTTCTATCTCTTTCTTTGGCTTCGTCAGCCTCGGCTTGGGTGAGATGGTGGATGCTTCTTTGGCCTGGTGATATGCCTTTTTCAATATCTCTTGCTGTTTGCTGATCCCCAAACACAGTGATGACTCCTTTGAGCGCTGGGATCTTCATACACAAAAACAGTTGTCGAACCGCTGCATCGAACTTGTTGATGAAGCCCCTGCCTAGAATGGCCAGGTAGGGATAATGCATTTCAACCACATCGAATGTGATCAGCTCCGTTCTTGGGTTGTCAAGGTTTCCGAAGGAGACGGGCAATGTGATTTTTCCCAATGCTCTGACGGGCTTCCCCCCGTAGCCCAGAAGTGGAACATCTGCTTCTTGTAGCAAGTATGGGTCTATCTTCATTTCCCTGAAAGTTTTGGCGAAAAGGATGTCCGCGGAGCTGCCATTGTCTATCAAGACCTCCCCAATTTCCCAACCTGCGATAATTGTCTTGATGACCATGGCATCGTTTTGTGCAACTATTTTTAATTTGAAATCTTCCTCTGTGAAGGTGATAGGTACATGCGCCCAAGGTGGCTTGACCGGAGGTCCGTCTTGGACTATGGTGTGCACCTCCCTGAAATAATTCCTTCTCATCCTCTTGTTTTCGAACTCGAGTGATGACCCCCCCCCCACAATTGGGAACACTTGGTGATAAGAGTTTTCCTGGTTTTGAGCTTCGGTTTGGGAAATGGCCATGATAGAGCCGAAGGTTGGTAAGGCTTTGGGATCGTTTCTTGGGTTTGGCGGCTCCGCCTTTGGAATTACATTTGGCATGCCGGGTGGCGGAGGTGGGATCTGCTGCATTGGCTGGGTGTTTTACTGGATTTGCAGCTGGTATGTTGTGGTGTTGGTGCTTGCCATGCTGGCTATGGTTGGCTATACGCGCTGGGTTGGAAATAGCTTCGGTTTCCTTGGTTGTAGGAATGGAGCAGAGGTGCGGTGGGATATGGGTTTTGGTGAAAAGGTTGTTGAGGCCAGGTGTGATTGACAGGTTTAGATGGAGGTTGGTGTTGGGCTTGGGCAGCCCTCTTTTCTTCGGCCATTCTTTCTAGAGTTCTTTTGGTTTCGGGACAGTTGTCTGTGGAATGGTGAGGTTGTTTTCCGTGGAATGAGCAGTAAAACAAGCGTGGGCGAGAGTTTTGGTTTTGAGGAGACGGTCCATTGCCCCTCCCTCTTCCTCTTTGGTTATGACCTCCGCGGTTCAAAGCTTGCGGAGCTTGCTGCGGAGGCTGATTTTGTGGTGGGTTTGGGTTTTGGTTTTGAGTGTGTGGCGCAGCCTCGATTGGGAGCACTTGGTTTGGCAGGTACGGAGCTCTATTGTTTTGCACACTTTGGTGTGAGGGAACCCACTCCTGCTCTCTCTGGGTTTGCCATAGGCGGTTTCTTTCAGCTACTCTTCTTCTGTGATCTTCATCTGATCTGCAATACTCTTCGAGCTCCGCCAAGAGTGCTTGCATTGTCTTTGGTTTTTTCCTTGAGAGGTGTGAGGCTGTTTGCCCTGGAGTGAGCCCTTTGATACAGGCAGCTATGGCAACCTTCTCTGATACGTCCGGAGTTTGGGATTTCAATTGGAGAAATCGCCTTATATAGTTTGCCAAAGGTTCCTTGTCCTTTTGGATGCAATAAAACAAGTCCCCCTCATCTGTAGTTTGCAGCTTGGAAACCTTGGAAGTTTTGGATAAGCTTTGTCTTCAAATCGACCCAGCTGTATACTGAATGTGGTGGCAGTAATGAGTACCAGTTCAACGCTGCACCTTCGCATGCTATGATGAACGATTTGGCTAAAACAACTTCATCACCTCCAGCCGAAGCCACGGCGGCTTCGTAACTCATTATAAACTATCTTGGATTTGTTAACCCGTTGTACTTTGGTAATGAGATAGTTTTGTAGGAGAAAGGCCATGGCGCTGTTTGCAGGCCAATAGATAGAGGCGAAGTTGCGTCGACAGTCATGAACATTCCTGAGGTGTTGTGGGTTGGGAAGTTGAATACTATGTTTTCATTTTGTGGAGGTGTGTCTTCCTCATGGACTGGGGTGGGAATTGGCGGTGTGCGCCGGTGGGATTGCAACTCCTCCAGTTCTTGCTGCATTTGAGCCAACTGTAGCTTCGCAGCTTTTATCTTCTTGATTTTTTCGTCAGCTTGTTTCTGAGCTTCGAGTTCCATGGTTACCCTTTCTTTTTCTTTTTTCATGGCCTCGATTTGCCTTAGTACTGAGTCCAGCTCTCTCTCAGCTGCGCCCTCTTTATCGTTTGTGAGGCTAGTTTCTGGGTCCGAATCTTGCGTGGCCTCTCCTGCCACTTTTCTTTTTTCAGCGCATGTTCGTTCGATATCTTCATCCTCTGGCCCGGGCTCCGGAGCGACTGTGATTCTTTTCTCCTTAGCGGCCACTCTGGGCTCTTCTTGGTCGACAGTCTTCTCCTTTGGAGGTGCCATTGTGGGTTCCTTAATGGCTAAGAACACGGTGGGCGCCTTTGTTGGGTACACGAAACTACCAAACAAGAATTGGAGAACACGACGAACAATTCACGGCTATTACCCACAGAATCAACTGAACAATATTTAAACCTTCCTCAAAGCTTTACACGGCCAATTTTCCAAAATGGCCGTCCCTTTACAATGAGGAGGGGGCCTCCTTTTATAGTGCCAAAAGATTAAATTTACATTCCACGTATGCCCCCGAAACCCTAACACCTAACAAGAATACATGGGGGCAAACTCAGTTTTTTACACATGTTGCGGATTTAGCGCCATGATTTGCGGAGCACAAATCATGCCGGAGACAACGGAGCGGAAGAAGCGCCGCGAAGATCGGAGACGGTTCCGTGTTGGACCAGCTTTTGACCGAGTCGTCTTGCTTGAACCCTTGCGGTGCCCCGGGCTTCGCCGACTCCCTCCCTGCGGCGCTTTATCCTCGCTGTAACCACGAGCTTCGGAGTCCTGCAAGTGGAATGTAATGAACCGGCTCGACCTTGAGGGCGAAGCTAGGACCTTCACCCTTTACTGCTCTTGATCGGGAGGTCCGGATTGCTCCCTGCAACGACACGTCATGCAGTAGTGTTAAATCTTGCAATTACCTGGTACATGACAAAGATGCCGGAGCCCAGACTCCCTGGCTGTTCCTGGAAAAGAAGCCACTAAGATCATGTTCGCGGAATAAAACAACCGCTCTTACGGCGAGGAAAACGTGCAGAACCCAACTTCCATTCTCCGTTGGCTCTGTTTTTGGGCGCGGTACAACCCTTTTTCTTCACGAAAAACTCTTTGCGAAGCCCACTGCTTTTATTTTACCTAAAAAGAAATCGAAGCCCGACGGCTTATTTTGCTTTTGGAAAACATCCGGTGTCTGTAAGAGAGGTTTTCTAGAGCCCAGAGCTTGAGAAGTCTGCGAAGACCAGGGATCATGTTTACCTATTTTTTAGAAGAAGGAAACAATCCGAGACCAAGTAGCTTCGCTTAGCCGGGCAAACCCCCGGTGCCCAGAAGTGTGGTTTTCTTCTGTCCCAACACGTAGCCTACACAGGTTACGCACCGTTTGTGCTGCTTGATGCAACACCGTATGGGTTACGCACCTTTAAGACCGCTGGCTTTATGGTGCAACACGGACTGGGTTACACACGGCGTCGGATACACAAAATCCACACTGCATCCAGTCGTGTCGATCCTGCACGTCACCTGCTCCAGCTTGGTTACGCACGGTTCGGCGACACACCGTGCATTACCGGTTGGGTTAGGCAAAATACACGCTGCCTTCGGTCTTGTCGATTCAGTTCGGCCGTTTCCTTGGGCTATCTATGAATGGACCGAGGCTTGCCTAGGCCCACTCGTCCTCACAGCTAGAGATCTCTCACAGCTACGGCTGAATCCCGCCCCATCCGCCATCGCCGCAGCCGCCCCTGCCGCCGCTGCAGCCGCCGGCACCCGCTCCCACCACCATAACCGCGCTCGGTGATGACATCCTCTGCGAAATCTTCCTGCGCCTCCCCGCCATCACGAGCCTCGCCCGAGCGGCATTCACCTGCCGCACATTTCTCGGCGCCATCCGCTCCTCCCCCGCCTTCCGGCACCGCTTCCGTGTGCTCCACGCACCTCCGCTCCTCGCCCTGTTCATGAGGCCCTACATGAGCGCCATCGTCCCTGCAGCTGCAGGCAAGCGCAGCGACATGGTCGCCGCCTTCGGCGGTCTACTCGAAAACTCCGACTCCGAGTCTGAGTGGTATATCGAACCCGATGTCCCCTACAGCGAGGGGTATGCCAGCTTCGTCAGCAGCTCCACCTACCAATGCGCCTCCTACAGCCCACACTCAAAAGGCTCTAAAAATCTACCCCAAGATGGCCAAGGATCTCCGCTTGGACTTCCTCACAGCCGACACCTTTCTTGAGTTCTACACGCTCTCGGAAGACCACGAGGAGAAGAAACCGTCCTGTGTGGTCTGCGTCCACCGGAACAGCGCCTAGACATGGGCGCGCGTGGCCGTCTTCTCGTCGCAGACCATGGAGTGGCGGGTCGTTTTGCCGTAGACGTAGACATGGGGAGTGCTGAATGTTCATGAGAAATTCCCCACTGGCACAGTTGTCAATGGCTTCGTCTGTTGGATACACAAGTGGCAGGGATGCATCATCGCCCTCAACACTGAGGCATTTCAGTTCTCTTGGATGGAACTGCCACCGACCTTGAAATGGCCAATGTCAGTGTTTCAGCTTGGTCAGACCAATGATGGGAAGTTGTGTGTCATCTGTGCACTGCAATGCATGCTTTCTGTTTGGCTCTGGGAAGCCGATGATGAGGGTGTCAAGAGATTCATGCCGCAGGAGATGATCTTATTGCGCCCAACTTTCAATAAGATCATCGAGCTTTCAGAAGAGGCTGATGTTGAAATTCATCCTATGGCAGTTATCAATGGCTTTGTGTACCTATCTGCCTACCTAGGTTGGGACCGTCGGTATTTGTTCCTCTCCTTCTGCTTGGAAACAAGCAAGATGAATTTGTTCTGTAAGGAAAGCCAGTTTGTAATATCAGAAGGTGTTCCGTACATCATGGTCAGCTGGCCGTCGTCTTTAAATGGCAAGGTGAGCCTATATGTATACGTATTCCTTGTGACATGATAAAATATGTTCTGTCCCTCAGTTGTAGGCCGTTCTCATCACATGAGAGTAGGTCATCGTATTATTGTGGAATTCTGTCATCGGCTTTCTGGTTTAGATGAAGTAACATGAATAAAATTACTTATAACTGTGCTTCTCAATTGCTGATTGTATACGATAGCATGAGGGATTGTCTACATTATATGATACCATAAGGATTTGTAATGTTATTCGCTATATTTCATGCTGGAATTCTTTGTCCACTTACTTTATAGTGCTAACCAATTCAAGGGTATCATATTTCAGTTTCATTGGTACTGTAGTACAAACTAAGCAATTTGATTTGTACAATTAGAATCTATTACTCGTTCCTGCTGGCTACTACATTTTTTTCTATGCAAAATCTTATATTACATATGAGTTATCTTTATGTCACAGGAGGATTCAGACACCGCAGTTACAGGAAAAATGTCTGAAGATGATGGTCCTATGGGCACTGAAAAGGCTTCTCCTGTCCTTTTCACAGCGTTGAAATTATTCAGAGAACAACTAATTGATGATGACAACTCTAAATTTGTAGAGATAGAGGCCTTCTTACTTGATGAAGAGACGAACTCTCTTCTTAATAGAATCACTACTTTAGAGTCAGGATTGGAAGCTGCAAGACATCGTGTCTTGAGAATAGGTACTGAACCCAATAGCACGAATTAGCAGGGGATGGAGAGAGCAAGCTGCTGGCAAATGTGCAAGGGAATGTTGGGTAGAGCCTGTTCCCGATTCTTTGCCTCCCGCTTTTTGGAAAATAGCCGATTCCTTCGAATTTGCCGATCCGATTCTAAATGGCATCAGCATTGCTGATTGTCGTGCTCGGCGACAGAGAACCCACCAAGGTATTCGCGCTGAGGAAAGCTCGGCTTCATAGAACCAAGTAACCATCTGTGGCACCGGGCTCGGCGCCAAGCTGTGGGTCGGCCTGTGGGTTGCTGGGCTCGGCCTGCCGCAGTGGGATGAGGGCATTGTCTCTGGATGTTTTTTTCATTATTTTTTTGCGAATTACACAGGAGTACATCGGAGACGCTCACAACGCATGCACACTCATCTGGTCGTGCCGAATCAGCTCGTAACCTTCACTGGTTACGCACCGTCTGTGCTGCTTGATTGATGCAACACCGACTGGGTCGTGTCGAATGTAGCTTACGTACCGTCCTTGATGCTTGATCAAACACTGACTGGGTCGTGTCGTTGCATCGCGTAACCTAAACCCGCAAAGGTTACGCAAAATCCATGCTACATCTGGTCGTGTTGATTCAGCGCGTAACATGCACTGGTTACGCACCGTCTGTGCTGCTTGATTGATGCAACACCGACTGGGTCGTGTCGAATCAGCACGTAACCGCAGGAGGTTACGCACCATCCGTGCTACTTGATGCAACACCGACTGGGTCGTGTCGAATCAGCGCGTAACATACAGAGGTTACGCACCGTCCGTGCTGCTTGATGCAACACCGACTCGGTTAAGCACGTAGTAGGTTACGCACCTTTAAGACGGCTGGCTGCATGGCTCGACTCTGACTGGGTTACGCACTGATCGGTCGTGTCGATTCTACGCGTCACCAGAACAAGCTCGGTTATGCACGTTTCGGCGACGCAGCATCCCATGACGTGTGCATCACCGATTGGGTTACGCACCAAGACGGTTACGAAAAATCCACACTGCATTCTGATTCGACGCACCATCCTGTTCGGTTATGCACTTTTCGGCGACACACCATCTGTTCTGCGTGGTGCGTGCATTACCGACTGGGTTACGCACCGGACGGTTATGCCAAATCCACGTTGCATTCTGATTCGACGCACCATTCTGCTCGGTTACACATGTTTCGGCGATGCACCATCCGTTCTGTATGGTGTGTGCATCACCGACTGGGTTACGCACGGAGTCTGTCACGCAAAATCCCCATGCATCCGGTCGTGTCGTTGCATCACGTAACCTGGAGCCGATAAGATTACGCAAAATCCACGCTGCATCCGGTCGTGTCGAATCAGCGCGTAACCTGTACAGGGCACTGTCCGTGGAGTGTGATGCAACACTGACTGGGTTGTGTCGAATGCAGCTTACGCACCGTCCTTGATGCTTGATCCAAAACTGACTGGGTCGTGTCGTTGCATCTCATAACCTAAATCCGCAAAGGTTACGCAAAATCTACGCTGCATCCGGTCGTGTCGATTCAACGCGTAACCTGCACTGGTTACGCACCGTCCGTGCTGCTTGATAGATGCAACAATGACTGGGTCGTGTCGAATTAGCACGTAACCGCAAAAGGTTACGCACCATCCGTGCTGCTTGATGCAACACCAACTGGGTCGTGTCGAATCAGTGCGTAACATGCAGAGGTTACGCATCCTCCGTGCTGCTTGATGCAACACCGACTCGGTTAAGCATGTAGTAGGTTACGCACCTTTAAGACGGCTGGCTGCATGGCTCGACACTAACTGGGTTACGCACTGATCGGTCGTGTCAATTCTACGCGTCACCTGAACCAGCTCGGTTACGCACGGTTCAGCGACGCAGCATCCCATGGCGCGTGCATCACCGACTGGGTTACGCACCGATACGGTTACGCAAAATCCACGCTGCATTCTGATTCGACGCACTATCCTGCTCGGTTACGCATGTTTCGGTGACACACCATCCGTTCTGCATGGTGCGTGCATCACCGACTGGGTTACGCACGGAGTCTGTCACGCAAAATCCCATGCATCCGGTCGTGTCGTTGCATCACGTAACCTGGGGCCGATAAAGTTACGCAAAATCCACGATGCATCCGGTCGTGTCGAATGCAGCTTACGCACCGTCCTTGATGCTTGATCCAACACTGACTGGGTCGTGTCGTTGCATCGCGTAACCTAAACCCGGAAAGGTTACGCAAAATCCACGCTGCATCCGGTCATGTTGATTCAGCGCGTAAACTGCACTGGTTACGCACCGTCCGTGCTGCTTGATTGATTCAACAACGACTAGGTCGTGTCGAATCAACATGTAACCGCAAAAGGTTACACACGCGTACTGCATCCACTCTGCAATTAAGCTTAATTGGTACCCACTAACGATTTCTCTTGCCTCTCAACGCGCCATGTCATAACCCGCTACACGCCATGTCACTATGCCTTCGTCGATTTTCTGTGACTAATAGCATGTTGTATTTGCTAGTAGCACGCCATAAAATTCTCGCAGTTGAAATACATGTAGGATCAATCATTTAATAATGGTTCTCGCTCAACAAAATTAACATGCTTTCATATATATTATTGTTTACAAATAAATATCGTCATGTAATCATTTTGGTGTTTCTACTTTCACATTTCACCTTAAAATTTTGCTTAAAAATTCCCACAGCAACGCGCGGGGTATCACCTACTAGTTATTAGTTACTCCTACCTCGTCTGTGACATCACGACGATGATCAATTAAGCTGGACCCGCTGGGTTACACACAATCCATGACGCACACGCGGTGCTTCAGCCTAGGTTACGCGGCTTGGTGCCATTTCTACGTTGGGATCGTACCACCTGCTCCGCGTCGTCGGGTGACACGCTAGCGCTCCCCCTTGTTTACGCATGAAGGGATTTCACATTTTTCTGGTGCACGGATCGGCGATTACGAAACCCAAGTTACGGCTGCCCCCGTGGCCGGGTTACACGCGCACGGCTCGTCGGGACGTGGCACAGGCTATTGCAGGGATCGGGAGATTTTAAGATCCGGTTGCCGGAAAATCACTCAGAGCTACTGTAGATACACGCGGGCCACACCACAACATGGAATGTGCAAGTGCAAACCACTAATCCCAGTGTTGCCATGGGCACGGGCCCACGGGGTCCGTTTACTACTCCTTGTCTTCGGCTGTTGCTCGCGTTGCCTCTCATACCTCCCACGGCTGACACCGGGCCCGCATTCCAGGACCCACATGGTAGCGGGTAGGAACTGACGAGTTTGCCCAGTTTTTTTCTTTTTCATTAACGTATTTTCGTGGGGTTGAAAGTCTGCGGCCGCTTTGGACTTTTCGGATTCCGAATTCTTGGTTTCCCAGTTTCCACCCCCTCGGAGGACTTGAGCAGTTGAGTGGCAGTCGTGGCCGTCGGTGCCGATTGATTTGTTTCTTCGTCACACAGGTCAGGGCCTACGTCCTTGCTCGTACACATCAAAACTGATGGTTTGCGCTCTTCTAGTTTTGTCTTGGGTTCGAGGCGCTCGGATTGTTTCTGTTACGGAGTAATGATTTAAGAACTTGCGTCAGTAATGTACATCCGTGTTGCTTTTATTTCAAGAACTTTGGTACTGATCGAGGTTAGCGGCGGAGGCGGGGCCCCAGTCGGCGGCGGCATATAACGGGGGCGGGGCAGGAAGGATGATGGGGAAGCAGAGGGTGTGGTAGCCCACCACCTCTTCCGCCTCGCCACCACCCCCACCCAATTCACGAGCATTTGATTTGATTTGATTTTTTAGTTCCATCCTATAGTTTTGGCGAGTGTAGGAAATCAGAACTTGCTTGGATGTCTTTCTATGTTTGCCTAACCTAATTCTAGGCATGTCTAGAAATTTTGGCTACCAATGCAGTTGTTCTTGTTGTCGTAACCAAGCAGGCGCTCTCTCTCTCTCTCTGTTTTATTGGAATTAAAGTTAGGAGCACTGCCACATCATATAAGAAGAAGGTGCCTATTTTGTGATTATTTTATCCCTGAAAAGGAAAGTTCTACTACTTGCCAGGGATCCCCATAGGAGCTTTGATACTGCTGTGGAAATGGATCATTTGAGCAGAGATGCTGAAGGTATCCTGAACTTTCTGTGTTTATGCCTTGTTGTCGTTCCTTTTCCTTTATATTGTAAGTTAATGCACCATAGTGTCTGATTGCTTATTCTGCTGCTTTGTAGAAGATAGTGGCCATCATCAGGTTGCCACGGGGCAATTTGATAATGTCACAGAAGGTGAAGTGTACATGCCATATAACTCAAAAGCACAAAGCTCCGTATTCTGATTGATTTGTCAATAAATTTTTTAACCATGTAGTAAGTTTGTCCAATTAGGATTTTTGCTGGTCAAACTTAGGCCAGTCTCAGTGGGGTTTTATGGAGGGTCTTATGGTATTCAATTTCCTGACATAAATCTATAACATAGTGTTGACGTTAATACATCCGTCACGAAAATATTGATGCTACTTGTCATAGGACTTGAAAGGTTTGCTGTTCACATGCTCTGAATCTGTCATGCCAATGATACATCCGTCACGAAAATATTGATGCTACTTGTCATAGGACTTGAAAGGCTTTAGACCATGATAGATGTAAGGCTAGACATTTGGCATGCCAATTTCGCTGCTGTTTTGGTTGCTAGTTGCTACCAGAATCTGTCAACTCATCCCTCTTATTTTACCAAAGTATATTGGCATGTTTGGGTTGGTATCATGTTGTCTAGTTTATTATAGCATTGTTAGCATATTACTTTCTTTAAGGATTCAAGATGGAAACTTATATCAGTAATGTTTCAGATGATGAATTCTCATGTGCCGATGACAAGCCCCAAGTAAAGTTCATCGATTATAAAAATAATGGTCTTCATCAGCATCATGACCCTGATTATGGTCATGTGATGATTACAGATCCTTTCACTTTCATTGACGGCAAACCAAAATCCATCCTCTTTGGAGAAACATGTTCAGACACCATAAAAATAGAGAATACCTCTCCTGAATCTGTGTTTTTATGTAGGATAAAAATATTTGGTTCAATCCCAGAAAACAGCTTTGTTTTATCAATGAGTTCACCACTAGATGGTGGTAAATCTAATCTGGAAGACATTACACTTCTGCCTGGACGGACTAAGACAGTTTGGCTCACATGTATGCCTAAAGATATTGGTTTGCATACATTAGTTGTGCATTTTTGTTTCGGAGATACGACGATTGAACGTGTAGCTTGTCTAATGGTCGATGATAATATCTCTAAAGCCTTATATGTTCGTACACCTCATTATTGGAGATGCTCTCAAAATATAAAACTTGATTACTCTCCAATTGTGCCATGTATCCATGATCATGGTTCAATTAGATGAAGACCTGATGCCTTTTCCTTGGATTTTAGCGTGGCAAACTACTATGAAACTTTCATGTCTCTTTTAACCATGGAAGAATCCCATCTCAAGGTATTTCAGCATCCATAGTAGATTAATAGTATTAATATGCAAATTTTATTTTGAAAAATTGTTATTTGGTAACTTCAGATGTCCACTTGTAGGAGTTACTAAGATCATATGACATGCGCGGTGTCTCATTAGAACTTTTGAATGGCTTTCCATTTGTTGAAGTCCCTGGTTTGGCAGAAAGGAGGCCATCACCACTCCACGGGGACAATATATCTGTTACCTATGTTGGTACACATGCTCAGACTTACAAAGTTAGTAACCTATAATTGATGTTTGAATATTTATTTGTCATTCTTAAAGGTCAGATATAGGTATATATATGCTACCAACAATTAATTATATGTTTGGCATTTTCATCAGGGCACCATTACAAAGGTTGCAGCGAATGGGATATTTGTAGAGTTCGGTTATGAGTTCTACAACAATCATCATAATCACCATCCCAAGTACTGGTACAATGTTCAGTTCAGATACAATGAAGTTGACTAGAGGCTCTACAGGTCTTTAAAGAGTGCACAACATTTCGGAGCTAAGATTTTATTTCCCTCCCAATCACCAGTAAGAACTGTGGAAAAGGTGTATTCTTTGCCTTTGATCCCACACTTAAACACCAAGCAAAAAAATGCAGTTGCAAGGATACTTGGCTGCCATGGTCTTCCACCATATGTCATACATGGACCTCTAGGAACTGGCAAGACATTGACAGTTGTAGAGGCCATTTCTCAAGCAGTCAAACAAAGGAAAAATGTTCTTGTATGTGCTGCTACCAATGCATCAGCTGACCTTCTATTGAAAAAGCTCCTGCCACATATGACTTGCCGCCCTTGTGATATCTTCAGGCTGAACGCCCCAAGCCGTCAATATGAAGATGTAGATCCTATATTGATCCAGTACTGCTTTGTTAAACATAAAAAATTCAAATGCCCCTGTTTGGAAAAATTGAAGCACTACAGGATTGTTATAACAACAAACATGATTTTTATCTGCTGCGACATAAGAACATTACCCGAGATCATTTCACACACATTTTTCTTGATGATGCTGGGCAAGTTTCTGAACCAGAGACGATGATTCCTTTATCCCTATGTGGAAGCGACACTGTAGTTGTTTTAGCAGGAGATCCAATGCAATTGGGGCTAGTGGTTTATTGTAGGGAAGCAGAAAAGAATGGTTTGGGGAAATCATATCTGCAATGGCTGCTTGAATCTGAGCAGTACCAAACAGGGAATTCTAACTATGTGACAAAGCTTGTGATTAATTATCGTTGCCATCCATCAATCCTGAAGCTACCATCGTAGCTTTTCTATAGTGGTGAAATGATCTCTCATGACAAACATAATGTGCCATTGACTTACGATTGTATTGGTCTACGTAATAATCTGTTCCCTATTCTTTTTATCGGAATACATGGATGTGATGAGATGGACAGCACTGATCCATCATGGTTCAATAGGATTGAAGTTAGTAAGGTTGTAAGCCTCGTAAGGAAACTCACAAGCAGCAGTCTTGTCCGTGAAGCTGATATAGGAGTCATTGCTCCATACCGGCAGCAAGTTGCAAAGATTAAGAAAGCCCTTAAAAAACTTGACATGACTCAATTGAAAGTTGGTAATGTGGAACAATTCATAGGTGAAGAGCGGGACGTGATAATCATCTCTACACTCAGGTCAACTGTAAAGTATAATGAATTTGACAAGTTGTTTAATCTTGGATTTTTGAGCAATCATAGAAGGTTCAATGTTGCGATCACCCATGCAAAATCACTGCTCATCATTGTCGGGAACCCTGATATGATCGCAAAGGTAATACTCTCTCTATCATTATCTATATCAATCAAGATGCACTAATATTTATACTTCCATCAAATTTACAATTTCAGGATTTGCACTGGGATAAGCTCATGCGGTACTGTGCTGACAATGGTTCTTATCAAGGATGCCCACTACCACCATCGCACTATGGGTCTTACTCGTTTTAGTTAGGAGCCTAATAGTTGTTATGAAATGAATACTTTGTGGATTGCTTGTTACACGTGCTCGTCTAACAAGTAAGTTCAGGTATCCATGATGCTGCAGCAATTTGGTTGCCATGGCAACAGCACAATCTGAACTGGCTGGCATCTCTTGTGGTGGTGGCTGGCTCGGTGTGGGACATCGTTGGCAATGACAACGGTGCTAGTGGTTGTTGTCGTCCGAGGTTGCAGCTGCCGATACGTGTTTTATTGGTTTGGCTGAGTTCAGCTAGTGGAGTTGTGCATCGCGTTGATATTGATTTTACTCATCTAAGGCATGGGACAATGGCAGAATCGCCGTCATCGGACCCAACTATCCAGGCCGCCGTTGAACGTTGCCAAAACTAGGTGATTCTTTCTTTCTTCCTGGTTAAAAGTGACGTGATGGGATCTGTTGCTGGACAAGTTGGTGGAGGTGAAGAAGCTATGCCACTATGTTTTAGTGATCTTTTTAGCCTGTTGGTGTGACTCACCTAGTTGCTCAATGTAAGTGATGAACTGATGTCATTGTGAACTGATTTCCCTCAACACTGACTAGGTTACGCACGGCGTCGGATACGGAAAATCCACGATGCTTCCAGTCATGGTCACTTTCAGGAGTTTGCAGTGTTGTGTTCCTGTTCACTGTTGAGTTATAAATAGAGTGTTGCGTTCCTGGTAAGTGTTGAGTTATAAATAGTGTTGAGTTACGCACCTATAAGACTGCTGGCTGCATGGCACAACACCAAATGGGTTACGCACAGATCGGTTGCACAAAATCCACGCTGCATCCGGTCGTGTCGGGCCTGATTGGTTGAGAGTCAAATGTGCCCTACCAAAATTGGGGCATGTCAAAACATGGGCATGCCAACATTTTCTACCAAAATCTGGGCAAAAGTTACACATGTTTTATTGTTAAATGTAATAGCCAAAAGTTTGGCACTCAATTGGTTTGATGCCAAAGCACATTTGCCAAAAATATTGGTCATGCCCCAATTTTGGTTTGGCAATTTTGGCTCTCAACCAATCAGGCTCGTCGATTCTGCATGCCACCTGCACCAGCTCGGTTACACACGGTTCAGCGACGCACCATCCCATGGTGCATGCATTACCGACTGCGTTACGCACCTTGATGGTTACGAATAATCCACGCTGCATTCTAATTCGATGCACCATCCTACTCGGTTACGCACCATCCATTCTGCATGGTGCGTGCATCACCGACTGGGTTACGCACGTAGTCTGTCACGCAAAATTCCTATGCATTCGGTCCTGTCGTTCCGTCACGTAACCTAGAGCCGATAAGGTTACGCAAAATGCACGCTGCATCCAGTCGTGTCGATTCAGCGCGTAGTGTTGGGTACACGAAACTACCAAACAAGAATTGGAGAACACGACGAACAATTCGCGGCTATTACCCACAGAATCAACTGAACAATATTTAAACCTTCCTCAAAGCTTTACACGGCCAATTTTCCAAAATGGCCGTCCCTTTACAATGAGGAGGGGGCCTCCTTTTATAGTGCCAAAAGATTAAATTTACATTCCACGTATGCCCCCGAAACCCTAACACCTAACAAGAATACATGGGGGCAAACTCAGTTTTTTACGTATGTTGCGGATTTAGCACCATGATTTGCGGAGCGCAAATCACGCCGGAGACAACGGAGCGGAAGAAGCACCGCGAAGATCGGAGACGATTCCGTGTTGGACCAGCTTTTGACCGAGTCGTCTTGCTTGAACCCTTGCGGTGCCCCGGGCTTCGCCGACTCGCTCCCTGCGGCGCTTTATCCTCGCTGTAACCACGAGCTTCGGAGTCCTGCAAGTGGAATGTAATGAACCGGCTCGACCTTGAGGGCGAAGCCAGGACCATCACCCTTTACTGCTCTTGATCGGGAGCTCCGAATTGCTCCCTGCAATGACACGTCGCGCAGTAGTGTTAAATCTTGCAATTACCTGGTACATGACAAAGATGCCGGAGCCCAGACTCCCTGGCCGTTCCTGGAAAAGAAGCCACTAAGATCATGTTCGCGGAATAAAACAACCGCTCTTACGGCGAGGAAAACATGCAGAACCCAACTTCCATTCTCCGTTAGCTCTATTTTTGGGCGCGGTACAACCCTTTTTCTTCACGAAAAACTCTTTGCGAAGCCCACTGCTTTTATTTTACCTAAAAAGAAATCGAAGCCCGACGACTTATTTTGCTTTTGGAAAACATCCGGTGTCCGTAGGAGTGGTCTTCTAGAGCCCAGAGCTTAAGAAGTCTGCGAAGCCCAGGACTCATGTTTACCAGTTTTTCAGAAGAAGGAAACAATCCGAGACAAAGTAGCTTCGCTTAGCCGGGCAAACCCCCGGTGCCTAGAAGTGTGGTTTTCTTCTGTCCCAACAGTAGCCCCTCGGGGAGAAGTGTTTGAACAACGAGATTAACCTTCTCCTCGATTTTTGCTTTGCGATCTTCAAGGTAGAAGAAAACGTCACCTTCGGCGATGAGGAGTTTGTGTGTTGCCGCTCCCTTGGCTTCGCTCGATCTCCTCGAAAAAACGACAAAAAAATCGCTCGTTACTCGAGGCGTCTGTTCAAATTCCGGAACCGTCGTGCCTTTTCTTTCTCCTCCGACTATATAAAGGGCGGTCAATCGGTCCCCCTTTCCTAGCATCGAGGCTTTCCGGGCACTGCGTTACGCGGCTTTGTTTGCTTTAGGATTCGTGCTAGCTACGTGATTTTTCACTTTGAACTGTGACGCTTGTTTCTTTTGCGGAGCTCGATCCTTTTCTCTCGTCCTGGCGCGTACGAAACAAACCGCGCGGCCAATGACTGAAGAAGAAATAGCTGCTTCCATTGCGCCAGTCGAAGCCCCAGAAGAGCCAGTTGGAGATATAGTTGATTACGAGCCGTCACCGTCGATCTGGGAAGGAGGTCGATCTGGGTGAAGATATTTCTAGAGTGGAGGCTTCGCCGTCGGAGCTGATGGCTGGGAGGGAATCAAAAACTCCGTCCTTTACACTCGGAGCTTCGCTACTTTCTGAAAATTTGATCAAGTATTATGAGGACAAGGGATTTTTCCCAGAGGGGATTGCTCGTCATCCAGAGGGTGAGATAATTCCGAAGCCCAAAGCTGGCGAAGCTGAACGCCGGTCTTCGTTTTCCTTGTTCTCGGCGTCTCCCTGAAATCCTTGATTGATACAGTGTCAAACTGCACCAGCTGACGCCGAATGCGTTTGTGCAATTGTCTATGTTCTTTTTTGCCGTGCGCTCTTGTGACGGTCGTGTGGACACCGAAGCTTTTGTTCGGTTCTACGAGATTCATGTTCAAAAGCAAAACTTCTGGGTGGATGGTGATCCCGCTGTTTATGAGAATCATTTTGGGTGCACCACTTTTACGACTCGGAGGAGGAATACCAAGAAGGATATAGAGAGAGTGGAGCTCAGCCCTGCCCATAAGAACAAATGGGACAATGATTGGCTGAACTACTGGTTCTACGTGAAGGTTGATATGCCCCGCGGCTCTGATGGTGTTGCGTTTTATCCCTTCAGCATCACAACAATGACTCCTTTGAGTTACGTGACAGGACCTGACTTTGCGAAGAATTGGGGTTTTAATGATTGTGAAAAAGCCTTTCTTTTGGCTTCGTAGTTTCTTCCTGGTCGTGATATCGCTGAAGAATTTGTTGCTGCAGATATTTAGCCTCTCGCCGCTGGCTGGAATCCTAAGGAGGTTAAGTGGCTTACGGTTGATTGGTTTTCGAAGGCTATTCCTTTCCCTCGCTTCGGGCTGAAGATGCCTGAAGGAAAGAATGCTCACGAATTCGTAGGTGAAGTGGAGCGCCGTGTGGTGGACCTACTTGGTCCTTATACTGAGGCGGAGTATCAAGCTTCGCGAAGGCTACCTACTGGGGGTCGTCACGTGAACCGCATTTTCTCTGAGCTTGGTATTGAAGTAGAGGACCGCGCGAAGCCCAAGGCTTCTTCTAAGCGCGCCCGTGATTCGACTCAGACCGTGCCTGACCCGGCCGACGCAAAGAAGAAGAAGAAGTCTGTGACTTCGCCAGAGGTGTCTGACGAAGCCGCTGCTACTGACTTACAGAAGCCTGCAGCTCCGTTGTCTTCTTCAAAGACAAGTCAGCTTGAACATGCTAAGAAAAAGCAAGTTGCGACACAAGAGAAGGGTCCCTCCGCTGAGAAGGCGGCGAAGCCTAGCCTTCGTCTCAAAAAGGCTGGCTCAAAACCCAGGCAGCAATGCCGCATCGTGAATATCCTTGGGTCCTCTGACACTCTGGAATTTCTTGACTCGGGGGCCGAAGATGCCGGAAACATTGAACGCGCGGCCGACCCTGAGCCTGAAGTTGAAAAAGCCGTCGAGCCCAGCCCCAAGGAGATTGCCATAGATCCTCCTATCCCTGGGAATGCTGGTGGTACGGACTCGGCTGGTGAAGGTGCGAAACTCCCCGGAGTCGAGAACGTTCAAGACAAAGGAGAGAGGCCTTTGCGCCTTGGCGATCATCCCGAAGCCCCGGAGGATACCAGGGCATCGCCTGAGTTTATGCAATCCTTAGCCAAGACTGTGAGTTCGTGTGGCGTTGTGGAACGGCATACTTTGGAGATGGTGCTTGCGGAAAAAAGTTCTTTCGACCCTTCAACTTACTCTAATAACAAGGCTGTTGGTATGAGGGATTTACAAACTTTATTATCTGTTCGTTTGCCTTTTTATAAAGAGGGTGGGGTGATCGAATCTCATGTGCTCTGGGAGCTAAGGGATTCTGCTTGGCTTGCAGGAGCCACATCTAAAGACCCTCCGCAGGCGGAGGGTGGCGCCCTTGACGATCAAGCTTTGGAGGAAGGGGAAATTCCCGGAGCTCCGGCTCCTTTGATTGTGAGACAACCAGGCACCAGTTCTACCGTTGAACCTTCGGCACCTTTTGATCCCAAAGGTTAGTTTCCTAACCTTTTTGTTTTTCTGTTCCTACATTTTTGCTTGTTGAGCGCTTTTTATATTGGATTGAATCATGCTATTTTTTGTAGCTTATGAGAAGTCTATAGAAGATATGGAGGCTGGCAACTTGGCTGGCTTGTCGGTGGAGCTCTGTTACAAATCGATGATTTCTAGTCAGAAACTGCTCAAGAAGTACCATGCTCAAGAGAAGAAGTTCTTGGCATCTGAGACTGCACAAGTTGAACTGAGCCGCGAGATTATTCGGTTGAAAGAAGAGAACGCGACTCTAGTCAAGCTCCACAAGATTCAAGAAGAGACGATTGAAATTTTGAAAGACAACGTCCAGACTTATCAGACCGCGGCGGAGAATTTGCATAAGGATGCGGAAAAGCGCGATAGCTTGATCGAGGAATTTAAGAAGATAGCCGAAGACGACGATCGTACTATTGAGTCTTTAAAGAAGGAGAAGGTAGCGCAAAAAACCAAGATTGAAGAACTTGAAAAAGATGTTCAAGGGCGTGACAAGTATATTGAAGAAGCTAAAGAAGTTTTGAAGAAAAACTTCAAAGTTCTGCATGAAAAGTACTCTTGCGATCTTGGTGAATTCGGTGCGGAGCCCCTGCCCTTCCCCAGTGATGAAGATGCTAAGGCTATATTCGATTGGATGGAACAAGCGTTTGATCATCTGCCCGGCGTGATGACGGGTGCTAGCGACTACACTGCTTCGATGTGCGTAGAAACCTTGCTTAGGCTGCTCGAGAAAACAGGATGTTCAGACTTTTTGGCCTTGGGGGCTAGGAACTACAAGTTTCCGACAGCGAAAGAACTTGAGTGTGAAGTAGCTTTGAAGAATGTTCAGGTGATTAAGAAGATTTTCTTGACCTTGTTTTGGGAGGCATCTGGGCAAGAGCATCCTAAGGCCGTGGCGCGTCGGCTTTTAGCGGAGGTAATATATTGCATCGGTGATTTTTCACTTGCGTTTTCTTTCTTTTTTCTTTTGGAGTACTTATTTTTCTGCTTTGCACGCTAAGGAAAAGGAGGCACTAGGAACTGACTCGAGCGAGGGCGACAGCGAAGGTGGTGGATCCCCGGTGAGCGCAGCCCCAAGTGGTTCGAGCTCTGTCGTTTGTAAAGATGTTGCAGATGATGATGCCGAGGATAAAGATGCCGAAGCCTGGGAACTTTTCTAAGCTGGCGGTCTTTTTGTAACGCCCTGCGTGGTGAGTAAACCTTTGGGTAGAAAAAACTTGTGATTAAGTATGATAATTGTAAAATGCTATTGGCTTCGTTACCACTTTCTTTTCTTATTCTTAGGCTTTGACTTTTGTTTACCCTATTTGAAGAAAACATCACCTCCTTTTTGAGAACGATTTTTCGGAGGTCGATTTCGATGTTTTTGGCTTCGGAAAAAAGAGCGAAAAAACTAACCTTGTTTTTGAAGAAAACGTCACCCCCCCTTTTTTTGGACTTTTTTCCCGTAGCCACTATCCGGAGAGGTACTCGTAGAGTTTTCAACTTTTCCGTAGGAATGGTGCGCTTTCTATAAAAGCTCAAAGTCTGGCGAAGCTTGTTCCGAGCGTCGCAGACTTTCCTTCCGTTGGTCAAATATTAGCAATCTTGTTGCTTTTTCGACAGAGGTTTGCTTTTCGTGTTTGCGAATGATCCTCCCAACTTTTTCTGATGCTGTGTGGGATAACATTTTCTTAAGATAGATACGCCTTTTGAAAAGGTTAGAGTCTAGCGAAGCTTGCTCCGAGCTTCGCAGACTTTATATTTTTGAAACGAATAATAGCAATTTTTTTTGCTTTCGAGTCTTTAGTACTCTTTTTGAATAAAATAACTGATCCTGCAACTTAGTCTGTTGCTGTGGGATTTTGGGTACTTAGGCATGAATGCTAAGATTTTAATGAGACAGCGCGTATAAGCTTGTTCCTTTTCGTTGCTCTTTTTGGGCAGAAACCCCCTTTGCGATAAGTAAATGACTGGAATTAAATTACTGAAAGTAAGTAACACAGGATTTCAAGGGGAATGTAATTTTATTAAGAGTGAAATTTAATACATAGATCCGCCTCATTAAAAACCTTGCCTCTTGATTTGGAGTCCCCTTTTTGCAAGGAAAAGAGTACGGATCTTAGCAATGTAAAGTACTGAGAAATGTAAAGAAAGAAAGAACGTAATATAACTGAGCTCTGGCTCCGTTTATAAGTTTACGAAACTAGAGCTTTACATTGTCTTTGCTTCTACGGTTAGTACTTGAGAAGGCTGTCCGCGTTCCAAGTGTGTGGCAACGCGTTGCCCAACTAATCTGCCAAGTGAAAAGACCCCGGTCTATTGTTCTTTGTTACGATGAATGGGCCCTCCCAAGGTTCTTGTAGCTTCCCTGGGTTGTCAAAACTTTTCTTCTTCTTGATGACCAAGTCCCCACCTGTATTTCTTTTCTTACAACTTTCTTGTCCCTACATTTCTTGGTTTCTTGTTGATATTTTTCTAAGTTCTCAGCAGCTTGGAGTATGTCTACTTCGATTAAATCTTTCTCTGCCTCCCCGAAGCCAACATCTTGCACTTTCAATACTCGTAAGCTTTGGTTCTTGATCTCTTCTAGTGTCATGGCTTCGGAACCAAATAGCAACTTAAAAGGTGAGAACCCTGTAGTTCTTGAGACACTGGTGTTGTGAGACCAAGTTACCTTCGGCAGCTCGTCTACCCATTTTCCTTTTCTCTGGTTGAACAAGCATTTCTTTATGCTGGAGAATATTTGGCCATTTGCTCTTTCTACCGCACCATTAGATTGTGGGTGATATACGGAAGCGAATTTTAACTTGGTCCCCATGGTGAGGCAGAATTCCCTGAAATCATTGCAATCAAATTGCTTTCCATTGTCCAAAGTTAGTTCCCTCGGAACCCCAAATCTGCAAATTATGCTTTGCCAAAAGAACTTTTGGTTGTTGCGAGATGTGATGCTAGCCAGCGGCTTGGCTTCGACCCATTTAGTGAAGTAGTCTACGGCGACAGCTGCGAATCTGCAGTTTCCTTGCGCTGCTGGGAGAGGTCCAACTAGGTCCATTCCCCATCTTTGCAATGGCCAGGAGGGTGGTATTAGTTGTGTAGGCATCGACGGGCTTTTCTGATTGTTTGCATTCTTCTGGCAAGCTTCGCATGTTTTTATCAAGTGATGGGCATCGTCAATAATGGATGGCCAATAGAAACCTTGCCATAGTGATTTTTGAGCCAAAGCTCTAGAGCCTATGTGTGCACCGCAAAAACCTGAGTGAATTTCTTGCAACAGTTCTTTTCCTGCGTCGAAGCTGATGCATATCAAGGTTGGAGCTGATATGCCAGATTTGTACAATTCTCCATCGATTATCTCGTAGCCTCGGGCTCTTTGTCTCATGCGGTTTAGAGAAACTTCCTCGGTAGGTTCATAGTGACCCCTTAGGAAAGCCAAGATCGGAGCCCTCCAATCGTATTTTTCTATGACATTGATTGTTTTGGCCTTGGGCTCTTTCACAGCAGGCGTGGTGAGGACCTCATAGAAAACACCCGGAGGTAAGGCTTGATTTTGTGCAGCGGCTTTTGCTAGCGCGTCTGCCTCATTGTTTGAGTTCCTTGGGACGTGCTCAACTATGAATCCCTTGAAATGCTTTTCCATGGATCTTACTGCAGCAAGATATTTAACCAGCTCTGGCTCTCTGGCTTCGCTGTCTTTTTAAACATGCCCCTGTATGACTTTGGATTCTGATCTCACGATAAAACTTTGTTGGCCTAGTGCTTTCATTTTTCTCAGGGTGAGGAACAAAGCTTCGTACTCAGTTGTGTTGTTGGTTGCTCTCTCATTTTCTGGGAAGTCCAATCTGACTGCAAATCGCATTTTGATCCTTGTTGGAGAGGTTATAATTGCCGAAGCCCCGGCCCCTTTGTGACAATAAGCCTCGTCGCAGTATGCGATCCATGGCTGCTCAGTGTCTACGGAGCTCGAGCTAGCAGGTGAAGTCCAATCCACAACGAAATTTGCTAGGACTTGGGACTTGATGGCGCTTCTTCTTTCGAAGTCAACTACGTGTTCTGATAACTCAAGAGCCCATTTAGAGATTCTCCCCGAAGCTTTCTGTTTTTGAAAAGTCGTGCAGAGGTTGATCTGTCACAACTATGATTCTGTGGGACTCAAAGTAATGCCTGAGTTTCCTTGCTGCCATAACGACTTCTATTTCTTTTTCTTGTATTAATGCTGCGCAGACGGCAGTTCGCGAAGCCGAGATGTAGAGTAACAAGGGAGAACCAGGCTCCGGGGGGCACAGCTTGGTTAGCTTGGTGAGATAAACTTTGAGCTCCACAAATCCTTTGCTCTGATCGGGCCCCCATTCAAATTTCTTGTTGTTTCTGAGCACTTGGAAGAAATGGAGGCTTCGCTCCACAGCCTTGGACACGAATATGTTTAGCGCTGCAATTCTTCCGGTGAGTTTCTATACATCTTTCAAAGATTTGAGCTCCTCCATCTTTATTATCGCCTGAATTTTGTCAGGATTAGCTTGTATTCCCTTTGTCTCTACCAGGCATCCAAGTACTTTTCCTCGGCGAACCCCGAACACGCACTTCTCAGGGTTCAATCGTAGGTTTGTGGCTCTCATGTTTGCGAAGGTTTCCGCAAGGTCAAAGATGTGATCGCCGCGCTTGTTACTTTTGACAACTATGTCGTTGACATATGCTAACAGATTTCTGCGCAACTGGTCAGGAAACACCAAAGCTGTCATTCTAGTGAATGTTGGTCCTGCGTTCTTGAGCCCCTCGGGCATTCGCAAGAAACAAAAGATGCCGAAGGGGGTAATGAAGCTGGTTTTGTCCTTATCCTCTTTTCTGATCCTGACTTGATGGTAGCCCGAAAACATGTCAAGCAATGATAACATCTCACTGTTTGCTACATCATCCACTATTTTATCTACTCTTTCTAGCGGGTAATCGTCTTTTGGGCAAGCTTTTTTTCAAGTCTGTGAAGTCTATACACATTCTCCACTTTCCATTTTTTTTTCTTTACAGGAACTGTGTTCGCGAGCCTGGTCGAATATTTGGCTTCGCGGATTACGTTGGCGTCCAACAGCCTTTGCACCTCGGCTTTCACGGCTTCGGCCTTTTCGTCAGACATTTTGCGAAGTTTTTGCTTTTTGGGTCTGATGTTCTTGTCCATCTCCAGCCTATGCTCGATGATATCCTGGTCAACTCCTTTTAGGTCTTGGGCTGACCATGCGAACACATCTTGATTTTTGGCCAGAAATGTTAGCAATTCTCGTTCTTCCTCTATGCCTAATTCGGCTTCGATTGTTACAGCCCTGTCTGGGATGTGAGCGTCCAATGGAATCCTTTTTGTTTCGCCATCAGCACTGATGTTTACTTTCTCCTTGTCTCTCTTGGGCTCTATGAACTTTTTCTTTCTATCTCTTTCTTTGGCTTCGTCAGCCTCGGCTTGGGTGAGATGGTGGATGCTTCTTTGGCCTGGTGATATGCCTTTTTCAATATCTCTTGCTGTTTGCTGATCCCCAAACACAGTGATGACTCCTTTGAGCGCTTGGATCTTTATACACAAAAATAGTTGTCGAACCGCTGCATCGAACTTGTTGATGAAGCCCCTGCCTAGAATGGCCAGGTAGGGATAATGCATTTCAACCACATCGAATGTGATCAGCTCCGTTCTTGGGTTGTCAAGGTTTCCGAAGGAGACGGGCAATGTGATTTTTCCCAATGCTCTGACGGGCTTCCCCCCGAAGCCCAGAAGTGGAACATCTGCTTCTTGTAGCAAGTGTGGGTCTATCTTCATTTCCCTGAAAGTTTTGGCGAAAAGGATGTCCGCGGAGCTGCCATTGTCTATCAAGACCTCCCCAATTTCCCAACCTGCGATAATTGTCTTGATGGCCATGGCATCGTTGTGTGCAACTGTTTTTAATTTGAAATCTTCCTCTGTGAAGGTGATAGGTACATGCGCCCAAGGTGGCTTGACCGGAGGTCCGTCTTGGACTATGGTGTGCACCTCCCTGAAATAATTCCTTCTCATCCTCTTGTTTTCGAACTCCAGTGATGACCCCCCCCCCCACAATTGGGAACACTTGGTGATAAGAGTTTTCCTGGTTTTGAGCTTCGGTTTGGGAAATGGCCATGATAGAGCCGAAGGTTGGTAAGGCTTTGGGATCGTTTCTTGGGTTTGGCGGCTCCGCCTTTGGAATTACATTTGGCATGCCGGGTGGCGGAGGTGGGATCTGCTGCATTGGCTGGGTGTTTTGCTGGATTTGCGGCTGGTATTGTTGTGCTGTTGGTGCTTGCCATGCTGGCTATGGTTGGCTATATGCTCTGGGTTGGAAATAGCTTTGGTTTCCTTGGTTTTAGGAATGGAGCAAAGGTGCGGTGGGATATGGGTTTTGGTGAAAAGGTTGTTGAGGCCAGGTGTGATTGACAGGTTTAGGTGGAGGTTGGTGTTGGGCTTGGGCGGCCCTCTTTTCTTCGGCCATTCTTTCTAGAGTTCTTTTGGTTTCGGGACAGTTGTCTGTGGAATGGTGAGGTTGTTTTCCGTGGAACGAGCAGTAAAACAAGCGTGGGCGAGAGTTTTGGTTTTGAGGAGACGGTCCATTGCCCCTCCCTCTTCCTCTTTGGTTATGACCTCCGCGGTTCGAAGCTTGCGGAGCTTGCTGCGGAGGCTGATTTTGTGGTGGGTTTGGGTTTTGGTTTTGAGTGTGTGGCGCAGCCTCGATTGGGAGCACTTGGTTTGGCGGGTACGGAGCTCTATTGTTTTGCACACTTTGGTGTGAGGGAACCCACTCCTGCTCTCTCTGGGTTTGCCTTAGGCGGTTTCTTTCAGCTACTCTTCTTCTGTGATCTTCATCTGATCTGCAATACTCTTCGAGCTCCGCCAAGAGCGCTTGCATTGTCTTTGGCTTTTTCCTTGAGAGGTGTGAGGCTGTTTGCCCTGGAGTGAGCCCTTTGATACAGGCAGCTATGGCAACCTTCTCTGATACGTCCGGAGTTTGGGATTTCAATTGGAGAAATCGCCTTATATAGTTTGCCAAAGGTTCCTTGTCCTTTTGGATGCAATAAAACAAGTCCCCCTCATCTGTAGTTGCAGCTTGGAAACCTTGGAAGTTTTGGATAAGCTTTGTCTTCAAATCGACCCAGCTGTATACTGAATGTAGTGGCAGTAATGAGTACCAGTTCAACGCTGCACCTTCGCATGCTATGATGAACGATTTGGCTAAAACAACTTCATCACCTCCAGCCGAAGGCACGGCGGCTTCGTAACTCATTATAAACTGTCTTGGATTTGTTCACCCGTTGTACTTTGGTAATGAGATAGTTTTGTAGGAGAAAGGCCATGGCGCTGTTTGCAGGCCAATAGATAGAGGCGAAGTTGCGTCGACAGTCATGAACATTCCTGAGGTGTTGTGGGTTGGGAAGTTGAATACTATGTTTTCATTTTGTGGAGGTGTGTCTTCCTCATGGACTGGGGTGGGAATTGGCGGTGTGCGCCGGTGGGATTGCAACTCCTCCAGTTCTTGCTGCATTTGAGCCAATTGTAGCTTCGCAGCTTTTATCTTCTTGATTTTTTCGTCAGCTTGTTTCTGAGCTTCGAGTTCCATGGTTACCCATTCTTTTTCTTTTTTCATGGCCTCGATTTGCCTTAGTACTGAGTCCAGCTCTCTCTCAGCTGCGCCCTCTTTATCGTTTGTGAGGCTAGTTTCTGGGTCCGAATCTTGCGTGGCCTCTCCTGCCACTTTTCTTTTTTCAGCGCGTGTTAGTTCGATATCTTCATCCTCTGGCCCGGGCTCCGGAGCGACTGTGATTCTTTTCTCCTTAGCGGCCACTCTGGGCTCTTCTTGGTCGACAGTCTTCTCCTTTGGAGGTGCCATTGTGGGTTCCTTAATGGCTAAGAACACGGTGGGCGCCTTTGTTGGGTACACGAAACTACCAAACAAGAATTGGAGAACACTACGAACAATTCGCGGCTATTACCCACAGAATCAACTGAACAATATTTAAACCTTCCTCAAAGCTTTACACGGCCAATTTTCCAAAATGGCCGTCCCTTTCAATGAGGAGGGGGCCTCCTTTTATAGTGCCAAAAGATTAAATTTACATTCCACGTATGCCCCCGAAACCCTAACACCTAACAAGAATACATGGGGGCAAACTCGGTTTTTTACACATGTTGCGGATTTAGCGCCATGATTTGCGGTGCGCAAATCATGCCAGAGACAACGGAGCAGAAGAAGCGCCACGAAGATCGGAGACAGTTCCGTGTTGGACCAGCTTTTGACCGAGTCGTCTTGCTTGAACCCTTGCGGTGCCCCGGGCTTCGCTGACTCCCTCCCTGCGGCGCTTTATCCTCGCTGTAACCACGAGCTTCAGAGTCCTGCAAGTGGAATGTAATGAACCAGCTCGACCTTGAGGGCGAAGCTAGGACCTTCACCCTTTACTGCTCTTGATCGGGAGCTTCGGATTGCTCCCTGCAACGACACGTCGCGCAGTAGTGTTAAATCTTGCAATTACCTGGTACATGACAAAGATGCCGGAGCCCAGACTCCCTGGCTGTTCCTGGAAAAGAAGCACTAAGATCATGTTCGCGGAATAAAACAACCGCTCTTACGGCGAGGAAAACGTGCAGAACCCAACTTCCATTCTCCGTTGGCTCTGTTTTTGGGCGCGGTACAACCCTTTTTCTTCACGAAAAACTCTTTGCGAAGCCCACTGCTTTTATTTTACCTAAAAAGAAATCGAAGCCCGACGACTTATTTTGCTTTTGGAAAACATCCGGTGTCCGTAGGAGCGGTTTTCTAGAGCCCAGAGCTTAAGAAGTCTGCGAAGCCCAGGGATGATGTTTACCTGTTTTTCAGAAGAAGGAAACAATCCGAGACCAAGTAGCTTCGCTTAGCCGGGCAAACCCCCGGTGCCCAGAAGTGTGGTTTTCTTCTGTCCCAACACGTAGCCTGCACAGGTTACGCACCGTTTGTGCTGCTTGATGCAATACCGTATGGGTTACGCACCTTTAAGACCGCTGGCTTTATGGTGCAACACGGACTGGGTTACACACGGCGTCGGATACGCAAAATCCACACTGCATCCAGTCGTGTCGATCCTGCACGTCACCTGCTCCAGCTTGGTTATGCACGGTTCGGCGACACACCGTGCATTACCGGCAGGGTTAGGCAAAATCCACGCTGCCTCCGGTCTTGTCAATTCAGTTCGGACGTTTCCTTGGGCTATCTATGAATGGACCGAGGCTTGCCTAGGCCTACTCGTCCTCAGAGCTAGAGATCTCTCACAGCTATGGCTGAATCCCGCCCCATCCGCCGTCGCCGCAGCCGCCAGCACCCGCCCCTGCCGCCGCTGCAGCCGCCGGCACCCGCTCCCACCACCATAACCGCGCTCGGTGATGACATCCTCTGCGAAATCTTCCTGCGCCTCCCCGCCATCACGAGCCTCGCCCGAGCGGCATTCACCTGCCGCACATTTCTCGGCGCCATCCGCTCCTCCCCCGCCTTCCGGCACCGCTTCCGTGTGCTCCATGCACCGCCGCTCCTCACCCTGTTCATGAGGCCCTACATGAGCGCCATCGTCCCTGGAGCTGCAAGCAAGCGCAGCGACATGGTCGCCGCCTTCGGCGGTCTACTCGAAAGCTCCGACTCCGAGTCTGAGTGGTATATCGAACCTGATGTCCACTACAGCGAGGGGTATGCCAGCTTCATCAGCAGCTCCACCTACCAATGCGCCTCCTACAGCCCGCACTCAAAGGCTCTAAAAATCTACCCCAAGATGGCCAAGGATCTCCGCTTGGACTTCCTCACAGCCGACACCTTTCTTGAGTTCTACACGCTCTCGGAAGACCACGAGGAGAAGAAGCCGTCCTGCGTGGTCTGCGTCCACCGGAACAACGCCTAGACATGGGCGCGCGTGGCCGTCTTCTCGTCGCAGACCATGGAGTGGCGGGTCGTTTTGCCGCAGACGCAGACATGGGGAGTGCTGAATGTTCATGAGAAATTCCCCACTGGCACAGTTGTCAATGGCTTCGTCTGTTGGATACACAAGTGGCAGGGATGCATCATCGCCCTCAACACTGAGGCATTTCAGTTCTCTTGGATGGAACTGCCACCGACCTTGAAATGGCCAATGTCAGTGTTTCAGCTTGGTCAGACCAATGATGGGAAGTTGTGTGTCGTCTGTGCACTGCAATGCATGCTTTCTGTTTGGCTCTGGGAAGCCGATGATGAGGGTGTCAAGAGATTCATGCTGCAGGAGATGATCTTATTGCGCCCAACTTTCAATAAGATCATCGAGCTTTCAGAAGAGGCTGATGTTGAAATGCATCCTATGGCAGTTATCAATGGCTTTGTGTACCTATCTGCCTACCTAGGTTGGGACCGTCGGTATTTGTTCCTCTCCTTCTGCTTGGAAACAGGCAAGATGAATTTGTTCTGTAAGGAAAGCCAGTTTGTAATATCAGAAGGTGTTCCGTACATCATAGTCAGCTGGCCGTCGTCTTTAAATGGCAAGGTGAGCCTATATGTATACGTATTCCTTGTGACATGATAAAATATGTTCTGTCCCTCAGTTGTAGGCCGTTCTCATCACATGAGAGTAGGTCATCGTATTATTGTGGAATTCTGTCATCGGCTTTCTGGTTTAGATGAAGTAACGTGAATAAAATTACTTATAACCGTGCTGCTCAATTGCTGATTGTATATGATAGCATGAGGGATTGTCTACATTATATGATACCATAAGGATTTGTAATGTTATTCGCTATATTTCTTGCTGGAATTCTTTGTCCACTTACTTTATAGTGCTAACCAATTCAAGGGTATCATATTTCAGTTTCATTGGTACTGTAGTACACACGAAGCAATTTGATTTGTACAATTAGAATCTATTACTCGTTCCTGCTGGCTACTACATTTTTTTCTATGCAAAATCTTATATTACATATGAGTTATCTTTATGTCACAGGAGGATTCAGACACTGCAGTTACAGGAAAAATGTCTGAAGACGATGGTCCTATGGGCATTGAAAAGGCTTCTCCTGTCCTTTTCACAGTGTTGAAATTATTCAGAGAACAACTAATTGATGATGACAACTCTAAATTTGCAGAGATAGAGGCCTTCTTACTTGATGAAGAGACGAACTCTCTTCTGAATAGAATCACTACTTTAGAGTCAGGATTGGAAGCTGCAAGACATTGTGTCTTGAGAATAGGTACTGAACCCAATAGCACGAATTAGCAGGGGATGGAGAGAGCAAGCTGCTGGCAAATGTGCAAGGGAATGTTGGGTAGAGCCTGTTCCCGATTCTTTATTGGGTGACCCTAGTTCTGTTGCCAGTCGAAGCCCCAGAAGAGCCAGTTGGAGATATAGTTGATTACGAGCCGTCACCGTCGATCTGGGAAGGAGGTCGATCTGGGTGAAGATATTTCTAGAGTGGAGGCTTCGCCGTCGGAGCTGATGGCTGGGAGGGAATCAAAAACTCCGTCCTTTACACTCGGAGCTTCGCTAGTTTCTGAAAATTTGATCATGTATTATGAGGAGAAGGGATTTTTCCCAGAGGGGATTGCTCGTCATCCAGAGGGTGAGATAATTCCGAAGCCCAAAGCTGGCGAAGCTGAATGCCGGTCTTCGTTTTCCTTGTTCTCGGCGTCTCCCTGAAATCCTTGATCGATACAGTGTCAAACTGCACCAGCTGACGCCGAATGCGTTTGTGCAATTGTCTAAGTTCTTTTTTGCCGTGCGCTCTTGTGACGGTCGTGTGGACACCAAAGCTTTTGTTCGGTTCTACGAGCTTCATGTTCAAAAGCAAAACTTCCGGGTGGATGGTGATCCCGCTGTTTATGAGAATCATTTTGGGTGCACCACTTTTACGACTCGGAGGAGGAATACCAAGAAGGATATAGAGAGAATGGAGCTCAGCCCTACCCATAAGAACAAATGGGACGATGATTGGCTGAACTACTGGTTCTACGTGAAGGTTGATATGCCCCGCGGCTCCGATGGTGTTGCGTTTTATCCCTTCAGCATCACAACAATGACTCCTTTGAGTTACGTGACAGGACCTGACTTTGCGAAGACTAGGGGTTTTAAAGATTGTGAAAAAGCCTTTCTTTTGGCTTCGTAGTTTCTTCCTGGTCGTGATATCGCTGAAGAATTTGTTGCTACTGATATTTGGCCTCTCTCCGCTGGCTGGAATCCTAAGGAGGTTAAGTGGCTTACGGTTGATTGGTTTTCGAAGGCTATTCCTTTCCCTCGCTTCAGGCTGAAGATGCCTGAAGGAAAGAATGCTCACGAATTCGTAGGTGAAGTGGAGCGCCGTGTGGTGGACCTACTTGGTCCTTATACCGAGGCGGAGTATCAAGCTTCGCGAAGGCTACCTACTGGGGGTCGTTGCGTGAACCGCATTTTCTCTGAGCTTGGTATTGAAGTAGAGGACCGCGCGAAGCCCTAGGCTTCTTCTAAGCGCGCCCGTGATTCGACTCAGACCGTGCCTGACCCGGCTGACGCAAAGAAGAAGAAGAAGTCTGTGACTTCGCCGGAGGTGTCTGACAAAGCCGCTGCTACTGACTTACGGAAGCCTGCAGCTCCGTTGTCTTCTTCAAAGACAAGTCAGCTTGAACATGCTAAGAAAAAGCAAGTTGCGACACAAGAGAAGGGTCCCTCCGCTGAGAAGGCGGCGAAGCCTAGCCTTCGTCTCAAAAAGGCTAGCTCAAAACCTAGGCAGCAATGCCGCATTGTGAATATCCTTGGGTCCTCTGACACTCTAGAATTTCTTGACTCAGGGGCCGAAGATGCCGGAAACATTGAACGCGCGGCCGACCCTGAGCCTGAAGTTGAAAAAGCCGTCGAGCCCAGCCCCAAGGAGATTGCCGTAGATCCTCCTGTCCCTGGGAATGCTGGTGGTACGGACTCGGCTGGTGAAGGTGCGAAACTCCCCGGAGCCGAGAACATTCAAGACAAAGGAGAGAGGCCTTTGCGCCTTGGCGATCATCCCGAAGCCCTGGAGGATACCAGGGCATCACCTGAGTTTATGCAATCCTTAGCCAAGACTGTGAGTTCGTCTGGCATTGTGGAACGACATACTTTGGAGATGGTGCTTGAGGAAAAAGTTCTTTCGACCCTTCAACTTACTCTAATAACAAGGCTGTTGGTATGAGGGATTTACAAACTTTATTATCTGTTCGTTTGCCTTTTTATAAAGAGGGTGGGGTGATCGAATCTCATGTGCTCTGGGAGCTAAGGGATTCTGCTTGGCTTGCAGGAGCCACATCTAAAGACCCTCCGCAGGCGGAGGGTGGCGCCCTTGGCGATCAAGCTTTGGAGGAAGGGGAAATTCCCGGAGCTCCGGCTCCTTCTTTGATTGTGAGACAACCAGGCACCAGTTCTACCGTTGAACCTTCGGCGCCTTTTGATCCCAAAGGTTAGTTTCCTAACCTTTTTGTTTTTCTGTTCCTACGTTTTTGCTTGTTGAGCGCTTTTTATATTGGATTGAATCATGCTATTTTTTGTTGCTTATGAGAAGTCTATAGAAGATATGGAGGCTGGCAACTTGGCTGGCTTGTCGGTGGAGCTCTGTTAGAAATCGATGATTTCTAGTCAGAAACTGCTCGAGAAGTACCATGCTCAAGAGAAGAAGTTCTTGGCATCTGAGACCGCACAAGTTGAACTGAGCCGCGAGATTATTCGGTTGAAAGAAGAGAACGCAACTCTAGTCAAGCTCCACAAGATTCAAGAAGAGACGATTGAAATTTTGAAAGACAACGTCCAGACTTATCAGACCGCGGCGGAGAATTTGCATAAGGATGCGGAAAAGCGCGACAGCTTGATCGAGGAATTTAAGAAGATAGCCGAAGACGACGGTCGTACTATTGAGTCTTTAAAGAAGGAGAAGGAAGTGCAAAAAACCAAGATTGAAGAACTTGAAAAAGATGTTCAAGGGCGTGACATGTATATTGAAGAAGCTAAAGAAGTTTTGAAGAAAAACTTCGAAGTTCTGCATGAAAAGTACTCTTGCGCTCTTGGTGAATTCGGTGCGGAGCCCCTGCCCTTCCCCGGTGATGAAGATGCTAAGGCTATATTCGATTGGATGGAACAAGCGTTTAATCATCTGCCCGGCGTGATGACTGGTGCTAGCGACTACACTGCTTCGATGTGCGTAGAAACCTTGCTTAGGCTGCCCGAGAAAACAGGATGTTCAGACTTTTTGGCCTTGGGGGCAAGGAACTACAAGTTTTTGACAGCGGAAGAACTTGAGTGTGAAGTAGCTTCGAAGAATGTTCAGGTGATTAAGAAGATTTTCTTGACCTTGTTTTGCGAGGCATCTGGGCAAGAACATGCTAAGGCCGTGTCGCGTCGGCTTTTAGCGGAGGTAATATATTGCATCGGTGATTTTTCACTTGCGTTTTCTTTCTTTTTTCTTTTGGAGTACTTATTTTTCTGCTATGCAGGCTAAGGAAAAGGAGGCACTAGGAACTGACTCGAGCGAGGGCGACAGCGAAGGTGGTGGATCCCCAGTGAGCGCAGCCCCTAGTGGTTCGAGCTCTGTCGTTCGTAAAGATGTTGCAGATGATGATGCAGAGGATAAAGATGCCGAAGCCTAGGAGCTTTTCTAAACTGGCGGTCTTTTTGTAACGCCCTGCGTGGTGAGTAAACCTTTGGGTAGAAAAAACTTGTGATTAAGTATGATAATTGTAAAATGCTATTGGCTTCGTTACCACTTTCTTTTCTTATTCTTAGGCTTTGACTTTTGTTTACTCTATTTGAAGAAAACGTCACCTCCTTTTTGAGAACGATTTTTCGGAGGTCGATTTCGATGTTTTTGGCTTCGGAAAAAAGAGCTAAAAAACTAACCTTGTTTTTGAAGAAAACGTCACCCCCCTTTTTTTGGTCTTTTTTCCCGAAGCCACTATCCGGAGAGGTACTCGTAGAGTTTTCAACTTTTCCATAGGAATGGTGCGCTTTCTATAAAAGCTCAAAGTCTGGCGAAGCTTGTTCTGAGCGTCGCAGACTTTCCTTCTGTTGGTCGAATATTAGCAATCTTGTTGCTTTTTCGACAGAGGTTTGCTTTTCGTGTTTGCGAATGATCCGCCCAACTTTTTCTGAGGCTGTGTGGGATAACATTTTCTTAAGATAGATACGCCTTCTGAAAAGGTTAGAGTCTAGCGAAGCTTGCTCCGAGCTTCGCAGACTTTATATTTTTGAAACGAATAATAGCAATCTTTTTTGCTTTCGAGTCTTTAGTACTCTTTTTGAATAAAATAACTGATCCCGCAACTTAGTCTGTTGCTGTGGGATTTTGGGTACTTAGGCATGAATGCTAAGATTTTAATGAGACAACGCGTATAAGCTTGTTGCTTTTCGTTGCTCTTTTTGGGCAGAAACCCCCTTTGCGATAAGTAAATGACTGCAATTAAATTACTGAAAGTAAGTAACACAGGATTTCAAGGGGAATGTAATTTCATTTAGAGTGAAATTTAATACATAGATCCGCCTCATTAAAAACCTTGCCTCTTGATTTGGAGTCCCCTTTTTGCAAGGAAAAGAGTACAGATCTTAGCAATGTAAAATACTGAGAAATGTAAAGAAAGAAAGAACGTAATATAACTGAGCTCTAGCTCCGTTTATAAGTTCACGAAGCTAGAGCTTTACATTGTCTTTGCTTCTACGGTTAGTACTTGAGAAGGCTGTCCGCGTTCCAAGTGTGTGGCAACGCGTTGCCCAACTGATCTGCCAAGTGAAAAGACCCCGGTCTATTGCTCTTTGTTACGATGAATGGGCCCTCCCAAGGTTCTTGTAGCTTCCCTGGGTTGTCAAAACTTTTCTTCTTCTTGATGACCAAGTCCCCCACCTGTATTTCTTTTCTTACAACTTTCTTGTCCCTCCATTTCTTGGTTTCTTGTTGATATTTTTCTAAGTTCTCAGCAGCTTGGAGTATGTCTACTTCGATTAAATCTTTCTCTGCCTCCCCGAAGCCCACATCTTGCACTTTCAATACTCGTAAGCTTTGGTTCTTGATCTCTTCTGGTGTCATGGCTTCGGAACCAAATAGCAACTTAAAAGGTGAGAAACATGTAGTTCTTGAGACACTGGTGTTGTGAGACGAAGTTACCTTCGGCAGCTCGTCTACCCATTTTCCTTTTCTCTGGTTGAACAAGCATTTCTTTATGCTGGAGAATATTTGGCCATTTGCTCTTTCTACCGTACCATTAGATTGTGGGTGATATACGGAAGCGAATTTTAACTTGGTCCCCATGGTGAGGCAGAATTCCCAGAAATCATTGCAATCAAATTGCTTTCCATTGTCCAAAGTTAGTTCCCTAGGAACCCCAAATCTGCAAATTATGCTTTGCCAAAAGAACTTTTGGATGTTGCGAGATGTGATGCTAGCCAGCGGCTTGGCTTCGACCCATTTAGTGAAGTAGTCTACGGCGACAGCTGCGAATCTGCAGTTTCCTTGCGCTGCTGGGAGAGGTCCAACTAGGTCCATTCCCCATCTTTGCAATGGCCAGGAGGGTGGTATTAGTTGTGTAAGCATCGACGGGCTTTTCTGATTGTTTGCATTCTTCTGGCAAGCTTCGCATGTTTTTACCAAGTGATGGGCATCATCAATAATGGATGGCCAATAGAGACCTTGCCATAGTGATTTTTGAGCCAAAGCTCTAGAGCCTATGTGTGCACCGCAAAAACCTGAGTGAATTTCTTGCAACAGTTCTTTTCCTGCGTCGAAGCTGATGCATATCAAGGTTGGAGCTGATATGCCAGATTTGTATAATTCTCCATCGATTATCTCGTAGCCTCGGGCTCTTTGTCTCATGCGGTTTAGAGAAACTTCCTCGGTAGGTTCATAGTGACCCCTTAGGAAAGCCAAGATCGGAGCCCTCCAGTCGTATTTTTCTATGACATTGATTGTTTTGGCCTTGGGTTCTTTCACAGCAGGCGTGGTGAGGACCTCATAGAAAACATCCGGAGGTAAGGCTTGATTTTGTACAACGGCTTTTGCTAGCGCGTCTGCCTCATTGTTTGAGTTCCTTGGGACGTGCTCAACTGTGAATCCCTTGAAATGCTTTTCCATGGATCTTACTGCAGCAAGATATTTAACCAGCTCTGGCTCTCTGGCTTCACTGTCTTTTTAAACATGCCCCTGTATGACTTTGGAGTCTGATCTCACGATAAAACTTTGTTGGCCTAGTGCTTTCATTTTTCTCAGGGTGAGAAACAAAGCTTCGTACTCAGTTGTGTTGTTGGTTGCTCTCTCATTTTTTGGGAAGTCCAATCTGACTGCAAATCGCATTTTGATCCTTGTTGGAGAGGTTATAATTGCTGAAGCCCCGGTCCCTTTGTGACAATAAGCCTCGTCGCAGTATGCGATCCATGGCTGTTCAGTGTCTACGGAGCTCGAGCTAGCAGGTGAAGTCCAATCCACAACGAAATCTGCTAGGACTTGGGACTTGATGGCGCTTCTTCTTTCGAAGTCAACTACGTGTTCTGATAACTCAAGAGCCCATTTAGAGATTCTCCCCGAAGCTTTCTGTTGTTGAAAAGTTCGTGCAGAGGTTGATCTATCACAACTATGATTCTGTGGGACTCAAAGTAATGCCTGAGTTTCCTTACTGCCATGACGACTTCTATTTCTTTTTCTTGTATTAATGCTGCACAGACGGTAGTTCGCGAAGCTGAGATGTAGAGTAACAAGGGAGAACCAGGCTCCGGGGGGCACAGCTTGGTTAGCTTGGTGAGATAAACTTTGAGCTCCGCAAATCCTTTGCTCTGATCGGGCCCCCATTCAAATTTCTTGTTGTTTCTGAGCACTTGGAAGAAATGGAGGCTTCGCTCCGCAGCCTTGGACACGAATCTGTTTAGCGCTGCAATTCTTCCGGTGAGTTTCTGTACATCTTCCAGAGATTTGGGCTCCTCCATCTTTATTATCGCCTGAATTTTGTCAGGATTAGCTTGTATTCCCTTTGTCTCTACCAGGCATCCAAGTACTTTTCCTCGGCGAACCCCGAACACGCACTTCTCAGGGTTCAATCATAGGTTTGCGGCTCTCATGTTTGCGAAGGTTTCCGCAAGGTCAAAGATGTGATCGCCGCACTTGTTACTTTTGACAACTATGTCGTTGACATATGCTAACAGATTTCTGCGCAACTGGTCAGGAAACACCGAAGCTGTCATTCTAGTGAATGTTGGTCCTGCGTTCTTGAGCCCCTCGGGCATTCGCAAGAAACAAAAGATGCTGAAGGGGGTAATGAAGCTGGTTTTGTCCTTATCCTCTTTTCTGATCCTGACTTGATGGTAGCCCGAAAACATGTCAAGCAATGATAACATCTCACTGTTTGCTACATCATCCACTATTTTATCTACTCTTTCTAGCGGGTAATCGTCTTTTGGGCAAGCTTTTTTTCAAGTCTGTGAAGTCTATACACATTCTCCACTTTCCATTTTTTTCTTTACAGGAACTGTGTTCGCGAGCCAGGTTGAATATTTGGCTTCGCGGATTACGTTGGCGTGCAACAGCCTTTGCACCTCAGCTTTCACGGCTTCGGCCTTTTCGTCGGACATTTTGCGAAGTTTTTGCTTTTTGGGCCTGATGTTCTTGTCCATCTCCAGCCTATGCTCGATGATATCCTGGTCAACTCCTTTTAGGTCTTCGGCTGATCATGCGAACACATCTTGATTTTTGGCCAGAAATGTTAGCAATTCTCGTTCTTCCTCTATGCCTAATTCGGCTTCGATTGTTACAGCCCTGTCTGGGATGTGAGCGTCCAACGGAATCCTTTTTGTTTCGCCATCAGCACTGATGTTTACTTTCTCCTTGTCTCTCTTGGGCTCCATGAACTTTTTCTTTCTATCTCTTTCTTTGGCTTCGTCAGCCTCGGCTTGGGTGAGATGGTGGATGCTTCTTTGGCCTGGTGATATGCCTTTTTCAATATCTCTTGCTGTTTGTTGATCCCCAAACACAGTGATGACTCCTTTGAGCGCTGGGATCTTCATACACAAAAACAGTTGTCGAACCGCTGCATCGAACTTATTGATGAAGCCCCTGCCTAGAATGGCAAGGTAGGGATAATGCATTTCAACCACATCGAATGTGATCAGCTCTGTTCTTGGGTTGTCAAGGTTTCCGAAGGAGACGGGCAATGTGATTTTTCCCAATGCTCTGACGGGCTTCCCCCCGAAGCCC
Organism: Cenchrus fungigraminus; assembly: GCA_036936925.1. NCBI lineage: Eukaryota > Viridiplantae > Streptophyta > Magnoliopsida > Poales > Poaceae > Cenchrus > Cenchrus fungigraminus. Next base: position 41,422,709 of record CM072775.1, read on the forward strand.
AGAAGTGGAACATCTGCTTCTTGTAGCAAGTGTGGGTCTATCTTCATTTCCCTGAAAGTTTTGGCGAAAAGGATGTCCGCGGAGCTGCCATTGTCTATCAAGACCTCCCCAATTTCCCAACCTGCGATAATTGTCTTGATGACCATGGCATCGTTGTGTGCACCTCCCTGAAATAATTCCTTCTCATCCTCTTGTTTTCGAACTCGAGTGATGACCCCCCCCCACAATTGGGAACACTTGGTGATAAGAGTTTTCCTGGTTTTGAGCTTCGGTTTGGGAAATGGCCATGATAGAGCCGAAGGTTGGTAAGGCTTTGGGATCGTTTCTTGGGTTTGGCGGCTCCGCCTTTGGAATTACATTTGGCATGCCGGGTGGCGGAGGTGGGATCTGCTGCATTGGCTGGGTGTTTTGCTGGATTTGCGGCTGGTATTGTTGTGGTGTTGGTGCTTGCCATGCTGGCTATGGTTGGCTATATGCGCTGGGTTGGAAATAGCTTTGGTTTCCTTGGTTGTAGGAATGGAGCAGAGGTGCGGTGGGATATGGGTTTTGGTGAAAAGGTTGTTGAGGCCAGGTGTGATTGACAGGTTTAGGTGGAGGTTGGTGTTGGGCTTGGGCGGCCCTCTTTTCTTCGGCCATTCTTTCTAGAGTTCTTTTGGTTTCGGGACAGTTGTCTGTTGAATGGTGAGGTTGTTTTCCGTGGAACGAGTAGTAAAACAAGCGTGGGCGAGAGTTTTGGTTTTGAGGAGACGGTCCATTGCCCCTCCCTCTTCCTCTTTGGTTATGACCTCCGCGGTTCGAAGCTTGCGGAGCTTGCTGCGGAGGCTGATTTTGTGGTGGGTTTGGGTTTTGGTTTTGAGTCGAAGGTTGGTAAGGCCTTGATGCTTGTTCAAACACTGACTGGGTCATGTTGTTGCATCGCGTAACCTAAACCCGCAAAGGTTACGCAAAATCCATGCTACATCTGGTCGTGTCGATTCAGCGCGTAACATGCACTGGTTACGCACTGTCTGTGCTGCTCGATTGATGCAACACCGACTGGGTCGTGTCGAATCAGCACGTAACCGCAGGAGGTTACGCACCATCCGTGCTACTTGATGCAATACCGACTGGGTCGTGTCGAATCAGCGCATAACATGCAGAGGTTACGCACCGTCCGTGCTGCTTGATGCAACACCGACTCGGTTAAGCACGTAGTAGGTTACGCACCTTTAAGACGGCTGGCTGCATGGCTCGACTCTGACTGGGTTACTCACTGATCGGTCGTGTCGATTCTACGCGTCACCTGAACCAGCTCGGTTATGCACGTTTCGGCGACGCAGCATCCCATGACGCGTGCATCACCGACTGGGTTACGCACCAAGACGGTTACGCAAAATCCACACTGCATTCTGATTCGACGCACCATCCTGCTCGGTTATGCACTTTTCGGCGACACACCATTTGTTCTGCATGGTGCGTGCATTACCGACTGGGTTACGCACCGGACGGTTACGCAAAATCCACGTTGCATTCTGATTCGACGCACCATTCTGCAAGGTTACGCATGTTTCGGCGATGCACCATCCGTTCTGTATAGTGTGTGCATCACCGACTGGGTTACGCACGGAGTCTGTCACGCAAAATCCCCATGCATCCGGTCGTGTCGTTGGATCACGTAACCTGGAGCCGATAAGATTACGCAAAATCCACGCTGCATCCGGTCATGTCGAATCAGCGTGTAACCTGTACAGGGCACCGTCTGTGGAGTGTGATGCAACACTGACTGGGTCGTGTCGAATGCAGCTTACGCACCGTCCTTGATGCTTGATCCAAAACTGACTGGGTCGTGTCGTTGCATCGCATAACCTAAACCCGCAAAGGTTACGCAAAATCTACGTTGCATCCGGTCGTGTCGATTCAACGCGTAACCTGCACTGGTTATGCACCGTCCGTGCTGCTTGATAGATGCAACAGTGACTGGGTCATGTCGAATCAGCACGTAACCGCAAAAGGTTACGCACCATCCGTGCTGCTTGATGCAACACCAACTGGGTCGTGTCGAATCAGTGCGTAACATGCAGAGGTTACGCATCCTCCGTGCTGCTTGATGCAACACCGACTCGGTTAAGCATGTAGTAGGTTACGCACCTTGAAGACGGCTGGCTGCATGGCTCGACACTGACTGCGTTACGCACTGATTGGTCGTGTCAATTCTACGCGTCACCTGAACCAGCACGGTTACGCACGGTTCAGCGACGCAGCATCCCATGGCGCGTGCATCACCGACTGGGTTACGCACCGAGACGGTTACGCAAAATCCACGCTGCATTCTGATTCGACGCACCATCCTGCTCGGCTACGCACGTTTCGGCGACACACCATCCGTTCTGCATGGTGCGTGCATCACCGACTGGGTTACGCACGGAGTCTTTCACGCAAAATCCCATGCATCCAGTCGTGTCGTTGCATCACGTAACCTGGGGCCGATAAAGTTACACAAAATCCACGATGCATCCGGTCGTGTCGAATGCAGCTTACACACCGTCCTTGATGCTTGATCCAACACTGACTGGGTCGTGTCGTTGCATCGCGTAACCTAAACCCGGAAAGGTTACGCAAAATCCACGCTGCATCCGGTCATGTTGATTCAACGTGTAAACTGCACTGGTTAAGCACCGTCCGTGCTGCTTGATTGATGCAACAACGACTGGGTCGTGTCGAATCAACATGTAACCGCAAAAGGTTACACACCATCCGTGCTGCTTGACGCAACACCGACTGGGTCGTGTCGAATCAGTGCGTAACATGCAGAGGTTACGCACCGTCCGTGCTGCTTGATGCAACACCGACTCGGTTAAGCACGTAGTAGGTTACACACGTTCAAGACGGCTAACTGCATGGCTCAACACTGACTAGGTTACGCACTGATCGGTTGAGCAAAATCCACGCTGCATCCGGTCGTGTTGATTCTACGCGTCACCTGCTCCAGCTCGGTTACGCACGGTTTGGCGACGCAGCATCCCATGGCGCATGCATTACCGACTGGGTTACGCACTGTGATGGTTACGCAAAATCCACACAGCATTCTGATTCGACGCACCATCCTGCTCGATTACGCACGTTTCGGCGATGCACCATCCTTTCTGTATGGTGCGTGCATCATCGACTGGGTTTCGCACGGAATCTGTCACGCAAAATCCCCATGCATCCGGTCGTGTCGTTGCATCACGTAACCTGGGCCGATAAAGTTACGCAAAATCCATGATGCATCTAGTCGTGTCGAATGCAGCTTACGCACCGTCCTTGATGCTTGATCCAACACTGACTGGGTCGTGTCGTTGCATCGCATAACCTAACCCCGCAAAGGTTACGCAAAATCCACGCTGCATCCGGTCGTTTTGAATCAGCGCGTAACCAGTACAGGGCACCGTCCGTGGAGTGTGATGCAACACCGACTGGGTCGTGTCAAATGCAGCTTACGCACCGTCCTTGATTCTTGATCCAACACTGACTGGGTCGTGTCGTTGCATCGCGTAACCTAAACCAGCAAAGGTTACGCAAAATCCTTGCTGCATCTGGTCGTGTCGATTCAGTGCGTAACCTGCACTGGTTGCATACCGTCCGTGCTGCTTGATGCAACACCGACTGGGTCGTGTCGAATTAGCACGTAACATGCAGAGGTTACGCACCGACCGTGCTGCTTGATGCAACTCGGACTTGGTTAAGCACGTAGTAGGTTATGCACCTTCAAGACGGCTGGCTGCATGGCTCAACACTGACTGGGTTACGCACTGATCGGTTGCGCAAAATCCACACTGCATCCGGTCATGTCGATTCTATGCATCACCGGCTCCAGCTCGGTTACGCACGGTTCGGCGACACAGCATCCCATGGCGCGTGCATTACCGACTGGGTTACGCACCGTGACGGTTACGCAAAATACACGCAGCATTCTGATTCGACGCACCATCCTACTCGGTTACGCACGTTTGGGCGACGCACCATCCATTCTGTATGGTGCGTGCATCACCGACTGGGTTTCGCACGGAGTCTGTCACGCAAAATCCCCAAGCATCCGGTCGTGTCGTTGCATCGCGTAACTTGAGGCCGATAAAGTTACGCAAAATCCACGCTGCATCCGGTCGTGTCGATTCAGCGTGTAACCTGCACTGGTTACGCACCGTTCGTGCTGCTTGATAGATGCAACACCGACTGGGTTGTGTCGAATCAGTGCGTAACCACAAGAAGTTACACAACATCCGTGCTGCTTGATGCAACACCAACTGGGTCGTGTCGAATCAGAGCGTAACATGCAGAGGTTACGCATCGTCCGTGCTGCTTGATGCAAAACCGACTCGGTTAAGCACGTAGTAGGTTACGCACCTTTAAGACGGCTGGCTGCATGGCTCGACACTGACTGGGTTACGCACTGATCAGTCATGTCAATTCTACGCGTCACCTGAACCAGCACGGTTACGCACGGTTCGGCGACGCTGCATCACATGGCGCGTGCATCACCGACTGGCTTACGCACCGAGACGGTTACACAAAATCCACGCTGCATTCTGATTCGACGCACCATCCTGCTCGGTTACGCACGTTTCAGCGCTGCACCATCCATTCTGTATGGTGCGTGCATCACCGACTGGGTTACGCACGGAGTCTATCACGCAAAATCCCCATGCATCCGATCGTGTTGTTGCATCGCGTAACCTGGAGCCAATAAGGTTAGGCAAAATCCACGCTGCATCCGGTCGTTTCGAATCAGCATGTAATCTGTATAGGGCACCGTCCGTGGAGTGTGATGCAACACTGACTGGGTCGTGTCCAATGCAGCTTACGCACCATCCTTGACGCTTGATCCAAAACTGACTGGGTCGTGTCGTTGCATCGCATAACCTAAACCCGCAAAGGTTACGCAAAATCTACGCTGCATCCGGTCGTGTCGATTCAGCGCGTAACCTACACTGGTTACGCACCGTTCGTGCTGCTTGATAGATGCAACACCGACTCGGTCGTGTCGAATCAGCACGTAACCGCAAAAGGTTACGCACCATCTGTGCTGCTTGATGCAACACCAACTGGGTCGTGTTGAATCAGCGCGTAACATGCAGAGGTTACGCACCGTCCGTGCTGCTTGATGCAACACCAACTCAGTTAAGCACGTAGTAGGTTACGCACCTTTATGACGGCTGGCTGCATGGCTCGGCTCTGACTGGGTTACGCACTGATCGGTCGTGTCAATTGTACGTGTCACCTGAACCAGCTCGGTTATGCACGTTTCGGCGACGCAGCATCCCATGATGCGTGCATCACCGACTGGGTTACGCACCAAGACGGTTACGCAAAATCCACACTGCATTCTGATTCGACGCACCATCCTGCTTGGTTATGCACTTTTCGGCGACACACCATCTGTTCTGCATGGTGCGTGCATTACCGACTGGGTTACGCACCGGACGGTTACGCAAAATCCAGGTTGCATTCTGATTCGACGCACCATTCTGCAAGGTTACGCATGTTTCGGCGATGCACCATCCGTTCTGTATGGTGCGTGCATCACCGACTGGGTTACGCACAGAGTTTGTCACGCAAAATCCCCATGCATCCGGTCATGTCGTTGCATCACGTAACCTGGAGCCGATAAGATTACACAAAATCCACGCTGCATCCGGTCGTGTCGAATCAGCACGTAACCTGTACAGGGCACTGTCCGTGGATTGTGATGCAACACTGACTGGGTCGTGTCGAATGGAGCTTACGCACCGTCCTTGATGCTTGATCCAAAACTGACTGGGTCGTGTCGTTCCATCGCATAACCTAAACCCGCAAAGGTTACGCAAAATCTACGCTGCATCCAGTCTTGTCGATTCAACGCGTAACCTGCACTGGTTACGCACCGTCCCTGCTGCTTGATAGATGCAATAGTGACTGGGTCATGTCGAATCAGCACGTAACCGCAAAAGGTTACGCACCATCCGTGCTGCTTGATGCAACACCAACTGGGTCGTGTCGAATCAGTGCGTAACATGCAGAGGTTATGCATCCTCCGTGCTGCTTGATGCAACACCGACTCGGTTAAGCATGTAGTAGGTTACGCACCTTGAAGACGGCTGGCTGCATGGCACGACACTGACTGGGTTACGCACTGATCGGTCGTGTCAATTCTACACGTCACCTGAACCAGCACGGTTACGCACGGTTCAGCGACGCAGCATCCCATGGTGCGTGCATCACCGACTGGGTTACGCACCGAGACGGTTACGCAAAATCCACGCTGCATTCTGATTCGACGCACCAACCTGCTCGGTTACGCACATTTCGGCGACACACCATCCGTTCTGCATGGTGCGTGCATCACCGACTGGGTTACGCACGGAGTCTGTCACGCAAAATCCCATGCATCCGGTCGTGTCGTTGCATCACGTAACCTGGGGCTGATAAAGTTACGCAAAATCCACGATGCATCCGGTAGTGTCGAATGCAGCTTACGCACCGTCCTTGATGCTTGATCCAACACTGACTGGGTCATGTCGTTGCATCGCGTAACCTAAACCCGGAAAGGTTACGCAAAATCCACGCTGCATCCGGTCATGTTGATTCAGCGTGTAAACTGCACTGGTTACGCACCGTCCGTGCTGCTTGATTGATGCAACAACGACTGGGTCGTGTCGAATCAACATGTAACCGCAAATGGTTACACACCGTCCGTGCTGCTTGATGCAACACCGACTGGGTCGCGTCGAATCAGCGCGTAACATGCAGAGGTTACGCACCGTCCGTGCTGCTTGATGCAACACCGACTCGGTTAAGCACGCAGTAGGTTACACACCTCCAAGACGGCTGGCTGCATGGCTCAACCCTGACGGGGTTACGCACTGATCGGTTGCGCAAAATCCACGCTGCATCCGGTCGTGTTGATTCTACGCATCACCTGCTCCAGCTCGGTTACGCACGGTTTGGCGACGCAGCATCCCATGGCGCATGCATTACCGACTGGGTTACGCACCGTGATGGTTACGCAAAATCCACATAGCATTCTGATTCGACGCACCATCCTGCTCGGTTATGCACGTTTCGGCGATGCACCATCCGTTCTGTATGGTGCGTGCATCATCGACTGGGTTTCGCACGGAGTCTATCACGCAAAATCCCCATGCATCCGGTCGTGTCGTTGCATCATGTAACCTAGGGCCGATAAAGTTACGCAAAATCCATGATGCATCTAGTCGTGTCGAATGCAGCTTACGCACCGTCCTTGATGCTTGAACCAACACTGACTGGGTCGTGTCGTTGCATCGCGTAACCTAAACCCGCAAAGGTTACGCAAAATCCATGCTGCATCCGGTCGTTTTGAATCAGTGCGTAACCAGTACAGGGCACCGTCCGTGGAGTGTGATGCAACACCGACTGGGTCGTGTCAAATGCAGCTTACGCACCGTCCTTGATTCTTGATCCAACATTGACTGGGTCGTGTCATTGCATCGCGTAACCTAAACCAACAAAGGTTACGCAAAATCCTTGCTGCATCTGGTCGTGTCGATTCAGTGCGTAATCTGCACTGGTTGCGTACCGTCCGTGCTGCTTGATGCAACACCGACTGGGTCGTGTCGAATCAGCACGTAACATGCAGTGGTTATGCACCGTCCGTGCTGCTTGATGCAACACCGACTCGGTTAAGCACGTAGTAGGTTACGCACCTTCAAGACAGCTGGCTGCATGGCTCAACACTGACTGGGTTACGCACTGATCGGTTGCGCAAAATCCACACTGCATCCGGTCATGTCGATTCTACACGTCACCGGCTCCAGCTCGGTTACGCACGGTTCGGCCATGCAGCATCCCATGGCGCGTGCATTACCGACTGGGTTACGCACCGTGACGGTTACGCAAAATCCACGCAGCATTCTGATTCGACGCACCATCCTGCTCGGTTACGAACGTTTCGGCGACACACCATCCATTCTGTATGGTGCATGCATCACCGACTGGGTTTCACACAGAGTCTGTCACGCAAAATCCCCATGCATCCGGTCGTGTTGCTACATCGTGTAACTTGGGGCCGATAAAGTTACGCAAAATCCACGCTGCATCCGGTCGTGTCGATTCAGCGCGTAACCTGCACTGGTTACGCACCGTTCGTGCTGCTTGATAGATGCAACACCGACTGGGTTGTGTCCAATCAGTGCATAACCACAAGAAGTTATGCAACATCCATGCTGCTTGATGCAACACCAACTGGGTCGTGTCGAATCAGAGCGTAACATGCAGAGGTTACGCCTCGTCCGTGATGCTTGATGCAAAACCGACTCGGTTAAGCACGTAGTAGGTTACGCACCTTTAAGACGGCTGGCTGCATGGCTCGACACTGACTGGGTTACGCACTGATCAGTCATGTCAATTCTACGCGTCATCGGAACCAGCTCGGTTACGCATGGTTCGGCGACGCAGCATCACATGGCGTGTGCATCACCGACTGGCTTACGCACCGAGACGGTTACACAAAATCCACGCTACATTCTGATTCGACGCACCATCCTGCTCGGTTATGCACGTTTCAGCGCTGCACCATCCGTTCTGTATGGTGCGTGCATCACCGACAGGGTTACGCACGGAGTTTATCACGCAAAATCCCCATGCATCCGATCGTGTTGTTGCATCACGTAACCTGGAGCCAATAAGGTTAGGCAAAATCCACGCTGCATCCGGTCGTTTCGAATCAGCATGTAATCTGTACAGGGCACCATCCGTGGAGTGTGATGCAACACCGACTGGGTCGTGTCCAATGCAGCTTACGCACCATCCTTGACGCTTGATCCAAAACTGACTGGGTCGTGTCGTTGCATCGCATAACCTAAACCCGCAAAGGTTACGCAAAATCTACGCTGCATCCGCTCGTGTCGATTCAGCGCGTAACCTACACTGGTTACGCACCGTTCGTGCTGCTTGATAGATGCAACACCGACTCGGTCGTGTCGAATCAGCACGTAACCGGAAAAGGTTACGCGCCATCTGTGCTGCTTGATGCAACACCAACTGGGTCGTGTTGAATCAGCGCGTAACATGCAGAGGTTACGCATCGTCCGTGCTGCTTGATGCAACACCGACTCAGTTAAGCACGTAGTAGGTTACGCACTTGTAAGACGGCTGGCTGCATGGCTCGACACTGACTGGGTTACGCACTGATCGGTCATGTCGATTCTACGCATCACCTGAACCAGCTCGGTTACGCACGGATCGGCGACGCAGCATCCCATGGCGCGTGCATCACCGACTGGGTTATGCACCGAGACGGTTACGCAAAATCCACGCTGCATTCTGACTCGACGCACCATCCTGCTCGGTTACGCACATTTCGGCGACGCACCATCCATTCTGCATGGTGCGTGCATCACCAACTGGGTTACGCACGGAGTCTGTCACGCAAAATCCCCATGCATCCGGTCGTGTCATTGCATCGCGTAACCTGGGGCCGATTAAGTTACGCAAAGTCCACGATGCATCCAGTCGTGTCGAATGCAGCTTACGCACCGTCCTTGATGCTTGATCCAACACTGACTGGGTCGTGTCGTTGCATCGCGTAACCTAAACCCGCAAAGGTTACACATAATCCACACTGCATCCGGTCGTTTCGAATCAGCGTGTAACCTGTACAGGGCATCGTCCGTGGAGTGTGATGCAACACCGACTGGGTCGTATCAAATGCAGCTTACGCACTGTCCTTGATGCTTGATCCAACACTAACTGGGTCGTGTCGTTGCATTACGTAAACTAAACCCACAAAGGTTACGCAAAATCCACGCCGCATCCGGTCGTGTTGATTCAGCGCGTAACCTGCACTGGTTACGCACCGTCCGTGCTGCTTGATGCAACACCGACTAAGTCGTGTCGAATAAGCGCGTAACATGCAGAGGTTACGCACCGTCTGTGCTGCCTGATGCAACACCGACTCGGTTAAGCACGTAGTAGGTTACGCACCTTCAAGACAGCTGGCTGCATGGCTCAACACTGACTGGGTTACGCACTGATCGGTTGCGCAAAATCCACGCTGCATCCGGTCGTGTCGATTCTACGCGTCACCTGCTCCAGCTCCGTTACGCACGATTCGGCGACGCAGCATCCCATGGCGCGTGCATTACCGACTGGGTTACGCACCGTGACGGTTATGCAAAATCCACGCAACATTCTGATTCGACGCACCATCCTGCTCGGTTACGCACGTTTCGGCGACGCACCATCCGTTCTGTATGGTGCGTGCATCACCGACTGGGTTTCGCACGGAGTCTGTCACGCAAAATCCCCATGCATCCGGTCGTGTCGTTGCATCGTGTAACCTGGGGCCGATAAAGTTACGCAAAATCCACATTGCATCCGGTCGTGTCGATTCTACGCGTCACCTGATCCAGCTCGGTTACGCACGGTTCGGCGACGCAGCATCCCTTGGCGCGTGCATCACCGAATGGGTTACGCACCGAGACGGTTATGCAAAATCCACGCTGCATTCTAATTCGACGCACCATCCTGCTCGGTTACGCACGTTTCGGCGATGCACCATCCATTCTGCATGGTGCGTGCATCACCGACTGGATTATGCATGGAGTCTGTCATGCAAAATCCCCATGCATCCGGTCGTGTCGTTGCATCACTTAACCTGGGGCCGATTAAGTTACGCAAAATCCACGATGCATCCGGTCGTGTCGAATCCAGCTTACACACCGTCCTTGATGCTTGATCCTACCCTGACTAGGTCGTGTCATTGCGTCACGTAACCTAAACCCGCAAAGGTTACGCAAAATCCACGCTGCATCCGGTCATGTCGATTCAGCGCGTAACCTGCATAGGTTACGCACCATCCGTGCTGCTTGATGCAACACCAACTGGGTCGTGTCGAATCAGCGCGTAACATGCAGAGGTTACGCACCGTCCGTGCTGCTTGATGCAACACCGACTCGGTTAAGCACGTAGTAGGTTACGCACCTTTAAGACGGCAAGCTGCATGGCTCGACACTGACTGGGTTATGCACTGATCGGTCGTGTTGATTCTACGCGTCACCTGAACCAGCTCGGTTACGCACGGTTTGGTGACGCAGCATCCCATGGCGCGAGCATCACCGACTGGGTTACACACAGAGATGGTTATGCAAAATCCATGCTGCATTCTGATTTGACGCACCATCCTGCTCGGTTATGCACATTTCGGCGACGCACCATCCGTTCTATATGGTGCGTGCATCACCGACTGGGTTACGCATGGAGTCTGTCACGCAAAATCCCCATGCATCCGGTCGTGTCGTTGCATCGCGTAACCTAGAGCCGATAAGGTTACGCAAAATCCACGCTGCATCCGGTCGTTTCGAATCAACACGTAACCTGTACAGGGCATCGTCCGTGGAGTGTGATGCAACACCGACTGGGTCGTATCGAATGCAGCTTACGCACCGTCCTTGATGCTTGATCCAAAACTGACTGGGTCGTGTCGTTGCATCGCATAACCTAAACCCGGAAAGGTTACGCAAAATCTACGCTGCATTCGGTCGTGTCGATTCAGCGCGTAACCTGCACATGTTACGCCCCGTCCGTGCTGCTTGATAGATGCAACACCGACTCGGTCGTGTCGAATCAGCACGTAACCGCAAAAGGTTATGCACCATTTGTGCTGCATGATGCAACACCAATTGGGTCGTGTCGAATCAGCGCGTAACATGCAGAGGTTACGCATCGTTCGTGCTGCTTGATGCAACACCGTCTCGGTTAAGCATGTAGTAGGTTATGCACCTTTAAGACGGCTGGCTGCATGGCTTGACACTGATTGGGTTACGCACTGATCGGTCGTGTCGATTCTACGCGTCACCTGAACCTGCTCGGTTACACATGGTTCGGCGACGCAACATCCCATGGCGCGAGCATCACCGACTGGGTTACACACCGAGACGGTTATGCAAAATCCACGCTGCATTCTGATTCAACGCACCATCCTGCTCGGTTACGCACATTTAGGCGACGCACCATCCATTCTGTATGGTGCGTGCATCACCGACTGGGTTACGCATGGAGTCTGTCACGCAAAATCCCCATGCATCCGGTCGTGTCGTTGCATCGCGTAACCTGCAGCCGATAAGGTTACGCAAAATCCACGCTGCATCTGGTCATTTCGAATCAGCGCGTAACATGTACAGGGCACCATCCGTGGAGTGTGATGCAACACCGACTGGGTCGTGTCGAATGCAGCTTACGCACCGTCCTTCATGCTTGATCCAAAACTGACTGGGTCGTGTCGTTGCATCGCATAACCTGAACCCGGAGAGGTTACGCAACATCTACGCTGCATCCGGTCGTGTCGATTCAGCACGTAACCTGCACATGTTACGCACCGTCCGTGCTGCTCGATAGATGCAACACTGACTCAGTCGTGTTGAATCAGCACGTAACCGCAAAAGGTTACACACCATCTGTGCTGCTTGATGCAACACCAACTGGGTCGTGTCGAATCAGCGCGTAACATGCAGAGGTTACGCATCATCCGTGCTGCTTGATGCAACACCGACTCGGTTAAGCACGTAGTAGGTTACGCACCTTTAAGACGGCTGGCTGCATGGCTCGACACTAACTGGGTTACGCACTGATCGGTCGTGTCGATTCTACACGTCACCTGAACCAGCTTGGTTACGCACGGTTCGGCGACGCAGCATCACATGGCGTGTGCATCACCGACTGGGTTACGCACCGAGACGGTTACGCAAAATCCACGCTGCATTCTGATTCGACGCACCATCCTGCTCGGTTACGCACGTTACGGTGATGCACCATCCATTCTGCATGGTGCGTGCATCACCGACTGGGTTACGCACGGAGTCTATCATGCAAAATCCCCATGCATCCGGTCGTGTCGTTGCATCGCGTAACCTGGGGCCGATTAAGTTACGCAAAATCCACGATGCATCCGGTCGTGTCGAATGCAGCTTACGCACCGTCCTTGATGCTTGATCCAACACTGACTGGGTCGTGTCGTTGCATCGCGTAACCTAAACCCGCAAAGGTTACGCAAAATCCACACTGCATCCGGTCATGTTGATTCAGCGCGTAACCTGCATTGGTTACGCACCGTCCGTGCTGCTTGATTGATGCAACACCGACTGGGTCGTGTCGAATGAGCACGTAACCGCAAAAGGTTATGCACCATCCGTGTTGCTTGATGCAACACCTACTGGGTCGTGTCGAATCAGCACGTAACATGCAGAGGTTACGCACCGTCCGTGCTGCTTGTTGAAACACCTACTCGGTTAAGCACGTAGTAGGTTACGCACCTTTAAGATGGCTGGCTGCATGGCTCAACACTAACTGGGTTACGCACTGATCGGTTGCGCAAAATCCACGCTGCATCCGGTCGTGTCGATTCTACGCGTCACCTGCTCCAGCTCGGTTACGCACGGTTCGGCGACGCAGCATCCCATGGCGCGTGCATTACCGACTGGGTTACGCACCGTGACGGTTACGCAAAATCCACGCAGCATTCTGATTCGACGCACCATCCTGCTCGGTTACGCACGTTTCGGCGACGCACCATCCATTCTGTATGGTGCGTGCATCACTGACTGGGTTTCGCACGGAGTCTGTGACGCAAAATCCCCATGCATCCGGTCGTGTCGTTGCATCGCGTAACCTGGGGCTGATAAAGTTACGCAAAATCCACGATGCATCCGGTCGTGTCGAATGCAGCTTACGCACCATTCTTGATGCTTGATCCAACACTGACTGGGTCGTGTCGTTGCATCGCGTAACCTAAACCCGCAAAGGTTACGCAAAATCCACGCTGCATCCAGTCGTTTCGAATCAGCGCGTAACCTGTACAGGGCACCGTCCGTGGAGTCTGATGCAACACCGACTGGGTCGTGTCGAATGCAGCTTACGCACCGTCCTTGATGCTTGATCCAACACTGACTGGGTCGTGTCGTTGCATCACGTAACCTAAACCCACAAAGGTTACGCAAAATCCATGCCGCATCCGGTCGTGTCGATTCAGCGCGTAACCTGCACTGGTTACGCACCGTCCGTGCTGCTTGATGCAACACCGACTGGGTCATGTCGAATCAGCACATAACATGAAGAGGTTACGCACCGTCTGTGCTGCTTGATGCAACACCAACTCGGTTAAGCACGTAGTAGGTTACGCACCTTCAAGACGGCTGGCTGCATGGCTCAACACTGACTGGGTTACGCACTGATCGGTTGCGCAAAATCCACGATGCATCCGGTCATGTCGATTCTACGCGTCACCTGCTCCAGCTCGGTTACGCACGATTCGGCGACGCAGCATCCCATGGCGCGTGCATTACCGGCTGGTTACGCACCGTGATGGTTATGCAAAATCCACGCAGCATTCTGATTCGATGCACCATCCTGCTCGGTTACGCACATTTCGGCGACGCACCATCCGTTCTGTATGGTGCGTGCATCACCGACTGGGTTTCGTACGGAGTCTGTCACGCAAAATCCCCATGCATCTGGTCGTGTCGTTGCATCACGTAACCTAGGGCCGATAAAGTTACGCAAAATCAACGTTGCATCCGGTCGTATCGATTCAGCGCATAACCTGCACTGGTTACACACCGTCCGTGCTGCTTGATAGATGCAACACCGACTGGATTGTGTCGAATCAGTGCGTAACCACAAGAAGTAACGCAACATCCGTGCTGCTTGATGCAACACCAACTGGGTCGTGTCGAATCAACGCGTAACATGCAGAGGTTACGCATCGTCCGTGCTGCTTGATGCAACACCGACTCGGTTAAGCATGTAGTAGGTTACGCACCTTTAAGACGGCTGGCTGCATGGCTCAACACTGACTGGGTTACGCACTGATCGTTCGTGTCGATTCTACGCGTCACCTGAACCAGCTCGGTTACGCACGGTTTGGCGACGCAGCATCCCATGGCGCGTGCATCACCGACTGGGTTACGCACTGAGACGGTTATGCAAAATCCACGCTGCATTCTGATTCGACGCACCATCCTGCTCGGTTACGCATGTTTCGGCGACGCACCATCCGTTCTGCATGGTGCGTGCATCACCGACTGGATTACGCACGGAGTCTGTCACGCAAAATCCCCATGCATCTGGTCGTGTCGTTGCATCACTTAACCTGGGGCCGATTAAGTTACGCAAAATCCACGATGCATCCAATCATGTCGAATGCAGCTTACACACCGTCCTTGACACCTGATCCAACACTGACTGGGTCGTGTCGTTGCATCGCGTAACCTAAACCCGCAAAGGTTACGCAAAATCCAAGCTGCATCCGGTCATGTCGATTCAGCGCGTAACCTGCATAGGTTACACACCGTCCGTGCTGCTTGATTGATGCAACACCGACTGGGTCGTGTCGAATCAGCACGTTACCGCAAAAGGTTAAGCACGTAGTAGGTTACGCACCTTTAAGACGGCTGGCTGCATGGCTCAACACTGACTAGGTTACGCACTGATCGGTTGCGCAAAATCCACGCTGCATCCGGTCGTGTCGATTCTACGAGTCACCTGCTCCAGCTCGGTTACGCACGGTTCGGCAACACAGCATCCCATGGCGCGTGCATTACCGACTGGGTTACGCACCGTGACGGTTACGCAAAATCCACGCAGCATTCTGATTCGACGCACCATCCTGCTCGGTTATGCACGTTTCGGCAATGCACCATCCGTTCTGTATGGTGCGTGCATCACCGACTGGGTTTCGCACGGAGTCTGTCACGCAAAATCCCTATGCATCCGGTCGTGTTGTTGCATCGCGTAACCTGGGGCTGATAAAGTTACGCAAAACACACGATGCATCCGGTCGTGTCGAATGCAGCTTACGCACCGTCCTTGATGCTTGATCCAACACTGACTGGGTCGTGTCGTTGCATCACGTAACCTAAACCCACAAAGGTTACGCAAAATCCATGCCGCATCCGGTCGTGTCGATTCAGCGCGTAACCTGCACTGGTTACGCACCGTCCGTGCTGCTTGATGCAACACCGACTGGGTCATGTCGAATCAGCACATAACATGAAGAGGTTACGCACCGTCTGTGCTGCTTGATGCAACACCAACTCGGTTAAGCACGTAGTAGGTTACGCACCTTCAAGACGGCTGGCTGCATGGCTCAACACTGACTGGGTTACGCACTGATCGGTTGCGCAAAATCCACGATGCATCCGGTCATGTCGATTCTACGCGTCACCTGCTCCAGCTCGGTTACGCACGATTCGGCGACGCAGCATCCCATGGCGCGTGCATTACCGGCTGGTTACGCACCGTGATGGTTATGCAAAATCCACGCAGCATTCTGATTCGATGCACCATCCTGCTCGGTTACGCACATTTCGGCGACGCACCATCCGTTCTGTATGGTGCGTGCATCACCGACTGGGTTTCGTACGGAGTCTGTCACGCAAAATCCCCATGCATCTGGTCGTGTCGTTGCATCACGTAACCTAGGGCCGATAAAGTTACGCAAAATCAACGTTGCATCCGGTCGTATTGATTCAGCGCATAACCTGCACTGGTTACACACCGTCCGTGCTGCTTGATAGATGCAACACCGACTGGCTTGTGTCGAATCAGTGCGTAACCACAAGAAGTAACGCAACATCCGTGCTGCTTGATGCAACACCAACTGGGTCGTGTCGAATCAACGCGTAACATGCAGAGGTTACGCATCGTCCGTGCTGCTTGATGCAACACCGACTCGGTTAAGCATGTAGTAGGTTACGCACCTTTAAGACGGCTGGCTGCATGGCTCAACACTGACTGGGTTACGCACTGATCGTTCGTGTCGATTCTACGCGTCACCTGAACCAGCTCAGTTACGCACGGTTTGGCGACGCAGCATCCCATGGCGCGTGCATCACCGACTGGGTTACGCACTGAGACGGTTATGCAAAATCCACGCTGCATTCTGATTCGACGCACCATCCTGCTCGGTTACGCATATTTCGGCGACGCACCATCCGTTCTGCATGGTGCGTGCATCACCGACTGGATTACGCACGGAGTCTGTCACGCAAAATCCCCATGCATCTGGTCGTGTCGTTGCATCACTTAACCTGGGGCCGATTAAGTTACGCAAAATCCACGATGCATCCAATCATGTCGAATGCAGCTTACACACCGTCCTTGACACCTGATCCAACACTGACTGGGTCGTGTCGTTGCATCGCGTAACCTAAACCCGCAAAGGTTACGCAAAATCCAAGCTGCATCCGGTCATGTCGATTCAGCGCGTAACCTGCATAGGTTACACACCGTCCGTGCTGCTTGATTGATGCAACACCGACTGGGTCGTGTCGAATCAGCACGTTACCGCAAAAGGTTAAGCACGTAGTAGGTTACGCACCTTTAAGACGGCTGGCTGCATGGCTCAACACTGACTAGGTTACGCACTGATCGGTTGCGCAAAATCCACGCTGCATCCGGTCGTGTCGATTCTACGAGTCACCTGCTCCAGCTCGGTTACGCACGGTTCGGCAACACAGCATCCCATGGCGCGTGCATTACCGACTGGGTTACGCACTGTGACGGTTACGCAAAATCCACGCAGCATTCTGATTCGACGCACCATCCTGCTCGGTTATGCACGTTTCGGCAATGCACCATCCGTTCTGTATGGTGCGTGCATCACCGACTGGGTTTCGCACGGAGTCTGTCACGCAAAATCCCTATGCATCCGGTCGTGTTGTTGCATCGCGTAACCTGGGGCTGATAAAGTTACGCAAAACACACGATGCATCCGGTCGTGTCGAATGCAGCTTACGCACCGTCCTTGATGCTTGATCCAACACTGACTGGGTCGTGTCGTTGCATCACGTAACCTAAACCCACAAAGGTTACGCAAAATCCATGCCGCATCCGGTCGTGTCGATTCAGCGCGTAACCTGCACTGGTTACGCACCGTCCGTGCTGCTTGATGCAACACCGACTGGGTCATGTCGAATCAGCACATAACATGAAGAGGTTACGCACCGTCTGTGCTGCTTGATGCAACACCAACTCGGTTAAGCACGTAGTAGGTTACGCACCTTCAAGACGGCTGGCTGCATGGCTCAACACTGACTGGGTTACGCACTGATCGGTTGCGCAAAATCCACGATGCATCCGGTCATGTCGATTCTACGCGTCACCTGCTCCAACTCGGTTACGCACGATTCGGCGACGCAGCATCCCATGGCGCGTGCATTACCGGCTGGTTACGCACCGTGATGGTTATGCAAAATCCACGCAGCATTCTGATTCGATGCACCATCCTGCTCGGTTACGCACATTTCGGCGACGCACCATCCGTTCTGTATGGTGCGTGCATCACCGACTGGGTTTCGTACGGAGTCTGTCACGAAAAATCCCCATGCATCTGGTCGTGTCGTTGCATCACGTAACCTAGGGCCGATAAAGTTACGCAAAATCAACGTTGCATCCGGTCGTATCGATTCAGCGCATAACCTGCACTGGTTACACACCGTCCGTGCTGCTTGATAGATGCAACACCGACTGGCTTGTGTCGAATCAGTGCGTAACCACAAGAAGTAACGCAACATCCGTGCTGCTTGATGCAACACCAACTGGGTCGTGTCGAATCAACGCGTAACATGCAGAGGTTACGCATCGTCCGTGCTGCTTGATGCAACACCGACTCGGTTAAGCATGTAGTAGGTTACGCACCTTTAAGACGGCTGGCTGCATGGCTCAACACTGACTGGGTTACGCACTGATCGTTCGTGTCGATTCTACGCGTCACCTGAACCAGCTCGGTTACGCACGGTTTGGCGACGCAGCATCCCATGGCGCGTGCATCACCGACTGGGTTACGCACTGAGACGGTTATGCAAAATCCACGCTGCATTCTGATTCGACGCACCATCCTGCTCGGTTACGCATATTTCGGCGACGCACCATCCGTTCTGCATGGTGCGTGCATCACCGACTGGATTACGCACGGAGTCTGTCACGCAAAATCCCCATGCATCTGGTCGTGTCGTTGCATCACTTAACCTGGGGCCGATTAAGTTACGCAAAATCCACGATGCATCCAATCATGTCGAATGCAGCTTACACACCGTCCTTGACACCTGATCCAACACTGACTGGGTCGTGTCGTTGCATCGCGTAACCTAAACCCGCAAAGGTTACGCAAAATCCAAGCTGCATCCGGTCATGTCGATTCAGCGCGTAACCTGCATAGGTTACACACCGTCCGTGCTGCTTGATTGATGCAACACCGACTGGGTCGTGTCGAATCAGCACGTTACCGCAAAAGGTTAAGCACGTAGTAGGTTACGCACCTTTAAGACGGCTGGCTGCATGGCTCAACACTGACTAGGTTACGCACTGATCGGTTGCGCAAAATCCACGCTGCATCCGGTCGTGTCGATTCTACGAGTCACCTGCTCCAGCTCGGTTACGCACGGTTCGGCAACACAGCATCCCATGGCGCGTGCATTACCGACTGGGTTACGCACCGTGACGGTTACGCAAAATCCACGCAGCATTCTGATTCGACGCACCATCCTGCTCGGTTATGCACGTTTCGGCAATGCACCATCCGTTCTGTATGGTGCGTGCATCACCGACTGGGTTTCGCACGGAGTCTGTCACGCAAAATCCCTATGCATCCGGTCGTGTTGTTGCATCGCGTAACCTGGGACTGATAAAGTTACGCAAAACACACGATGCATCCGGTCGTGTCGAATGCAGCTTACGCACCGTCCTTGATGCTTGATCCAACACTGACTGGGTCGTGTCGTTGCATCACGTAACCTAAACTCGCAAAGGTTACGCAAAATCCATGCCGTATTCGGTTGTGTCGATTCGGCACGTAACCTGCACTGGTTACGCACCGTCCGTGCTGCTTGATGCAACACCGACTGGGTCGTGTCGAATCAGCGCGTAACATGCAGTGGTTACGCACCGTCCGTGCTGCTTGATGCAACACAGACTCAGTTAAGCACGTACTAGGTTACGCACCTTCAAGACGGCTGGCTGCATGGCTCAACACTGACAGGGTTACACACTGAGTCAATTCAGCGCGTAACCTGCACTCGGTCGTGTCGATTCATCGCGTAACCTGCACTCGGTCGTGTCGATTTAGCGTGTAACATGCAGAGGTTAAGCACCGTCCGTGCTGCTTGATGCAACACCGACTAGGTTAAGCACGTAGTAGGTTACGCACCTTCAAGACGGCTGGCTGCATTGCTCAACACTGACTTGGTGACGCACTGACTCGGTTCAGCGCGTAACCTACACTCGGTCGTGTCGATTCAGCGTGTAACCTGCACTGGTTATGCAACGTCCGTGCTGCTTGATGCAACACTGACTGGGTCGTGTTGAATTAGTGCCTAACATGCAGAGGTTACGCACCATCCGTGCTGCTTGATGCAACACCGACTCGGTTAAGCACATAGTAGGTTACGCACCTTCAAGACGGCTGGCTGTATGGCTCAATACTGACTGGGTTACGCACTGATCGGTTGCGCAAAATCCACGCTGCATCCGGTTGTGTCGATTCTACGTGTCACCTGCTCCAGCTCGGTTACGCACGGTTCGGCGACGCAGCATCCCATGGCGCGTGCATTACCGACTGGGTTACGCACCGTGACGGTTATGCAAAATCCACGCAGCATTCTGATTCGATGCACCATCTTGTTCGGTTACGCACGTTTCGGCGACGCACCATCCGTTCTGTATGGTGCGTGCATCACCGACTGGGTTTCGCACGGAGTCTGTCACGCAAAATCCCCATGCATCCGGTCGTGTCGTTGCATCGTGTAACCTGGGGCCGATATAGTTACGCAAAATCCACGATGCATCCGGTCGTGTCGAATGCAGCTTACGCACCGTCCTTGATGCTTGATCCAACACTGATTGGGTCGTGTCGTTGCATCGTGTAACCTAAACCCGCAAAGGTTACACAAAATCCACGTTGCATCCGGTCATGTCGATTCAGCGTGTAACCTACACGCGTTACGCACCGTCCGTGCTGCTTGATGCAACACCGACTGGGTCATGTCGAATCAGCGCATAACAGGCAGAGGTTATGCACCGTCCGTGCTACTTGATGCAACACCGACTCGGTTAAGCACATAGTAGGTTACGCACTGTTGACAGTTGAAATGTGCTGCTTTTACACCGTCAATACCTGCGTAAAATAAATGTAAAATGATCATCAACACTAGAATAGGGCTTAAACTAACCATTTCCACAAGTGTTGGTGATTATGCAAATGCAGATGATTAGCACTAGAAAGAGGAGTAAAAGCACAAGTATTTGATCCAAGTACTTCAAGACCAGCCAATGAGGGGATGCCACCTAGGATTCCCCTAGATCACTGACGTCATCAATCCAAGAGAGGCAAGCCTGACGAATCACGAATCACCACGTGGACATCACATGGATCCAAGGGCCCACTCAGTACCCAAACTGCCAGGAAACTTGGCATGCACAGAGGACAAGCATCAGGGCCCACATGGCAGCCACCCTGAGAAAACACAACGCAGAAGGCCTCCCGGGGGTTTCGGGCGACCTTAGGATCGGCCGAACCGACCTACGGTCAGTTGATCCCCACCTTCCACGTGCTACTACCTGATTGGTCACTTGCTGCAATCCCGGGTGTTTTGGGGCACTTTGAGCCTCCGAGCAAGCCAGCCCCTCCTCTATAAATAGGAGGGGAGGGGCTCCCATTTGAGACACACACTTCTCCTCCTCCTCCTCTTCATTTTGTCTTGGAGCCTCTCTCTTTAGGAGAAGAGAGCTCTTTGTATAGGATTAGTGCTAGGAAGTGTGGTGGGAGACTTGAGGACATGTCATGTTCTTCATGACATCTTCCTAAAGAACGATCCTCAGCGGTGCCTTTGTTCTTCAACTAGACTAAAGTGAGTATTTCGATATTTCCTATTTAGACTAAAGTCGTATGCATGCTTAGTTGCTTTGTTCTTGTGTTCTTCGTTTGTTCTTGGTTTAGAGGCTTGTGTTCTTCGAACACAACCCTTTCAATCCAGTAGACTTAGATCATAAGTTTGCATCTAGTTTGCCAGCTTGTCTATTAGAGTAAAGTGAAGCTCCTGCATGTTTCTAGTTAGATCAAAGTGCATTCGTGATCTTGCATGAGTGATAGAGCATTCCTTGAGCTAGTGCCAGTATCTCCCTCGCGGATTGGTAGTAATAGTAAGTGGTGTAGACGTGGTGTCTGGACCATAAGCTATCCTTCGAAGACCACGTACGATCGTAGCGCAGAGGTAGGCCGCAGTGGTGACAGCCTGTTGGACCCTTTGTCAACCCTCTACGTCGCGTACCGAGTTGGGCTCGCTCCAGCACATTGGCCTAGGATGTGCCTGGTGCCCGAAGTGAGTGTCATACCTGAGAGACAGTAACTAGACTCTACGCTCGGTCGAGGCAGATCCTTTCTACCTATCATATCAATCAGTGTTGTGTCCTTGGATCATCTATACTAGAGTTGGAGATAGTGCACACCGTTCCTTGGATTCGATACCCTTGGAATACTCTCCTTCCTTAGGGAAGTGCTACAGCGGTATTTCCGTGCGCTTGCGGTATACCCGGTTGTTCTTATACGCTCCCTCTAGGTGTACAACTAGTGGTGACGTTAAGAAACGCCAACAAGCATTTCTGGCACCGTTGCCGGGGAACGGTTGCTGTATCTATCTTCGAACCTAGTGGTCCTCGTATTTATCTTTTTCTTTTTCTTCTACCTTCACCCACTGTTACCCATCAGATATCCTTTTTGTTTCTTTTCTTCTACCTTTACCCCCGTTACCCTTTGAGATGCCTTCCTGTCAAAGCCTCTCTACCCCTAGGGGCGAGTTCGTCTTAGAGCAACCATCAACTTCCTCATCTTGTTGCGAGCTTCGTCCCGGCTTTATAGCCATGGTTCGGAATCAACCTTTCTCTGGAGCGATCAGTGATGATCCTAATGTTCATTTAGAGGAGTTCGAGGACTTGTGTTTGTGCTTGGTAATTCCAGGCATGACACAGGAGACTTTGAGGTGGAAATTGTTCCCTTCCTCTCTTGTAGATAGAGCAGAGCAATGGTACACCCACACAGTAGAGCATGTGAATAATTGGGGAGAACTACGAGAAAACTTTTGTGACTCATTCTCCCTTTATGAACGCATAGAGCTCTTGCCGTGTGAACTCCTTGACTTTGAGCAATTAGAGGGTGAGTCCATAGGTGCAGCTTGGGCTAGGTTCCTACGTCTTATGACATCTAGCTCACACATGTCTATACCTGATGATATAGTGATGTATACCTTCTATACTCGTATAGAAATGGAATCTGCACAAGAGCTCAACCTTTTAGCTAGAGGTTCGTTCGAAAACCAAACTCTAGTGGAAAGAAGAGAGATCTTGGAATTCTTCTTAGAAACCTCTTCTCCCCATATCGTTTACAACGAACCCCATCAGGAGTCCGAGTTGGTCCATGAGAGTCTCTCAATAGCCGAATGTGAGCTTTCATTCTCTTTATTCCTTGATTCCTCTGTTGAGCCCTCTCTCGAACCACGAACATCGAAGGAAGAAGAAATTCAACCTTCGGAGTTCTCTTCCTGATTTGAGGATGATCCTTCTCAAAACATCAGAAATACCTCAGATCACTCTTGGCACGAGAAGCCTACGGCATCGTTGGACCTTTATGAGGTCCTCGATGAAGTTTGGAATCATGGGATGATAGTGGATTGGTCACCTCAGAAGCATACATCCGAAGCAATTCGGGTTAGCTCGACTTCTACGATCATCCACTGTTCCATGAGAGGAAACAGCGTAGATGCTGTCCATGACCCTACTGTTGGGGCTTGCATCATACCAGAGACCCTTTTGGATACTTTGGTGGGTGACATGCCCTTGATCCTGACTGATAGACTTTTCCATAGTCCCAGGTGGCGCTGTGTTTTTCCATGTCGAGGGATTGCTAGGGATGTGCCGATCACCATTAATGACGTAGAGGTGCGATTAGATTTCCACATCTATGACATCGTGGATTTTGATCTTCTTCTAGGTTTCTCCTTAGAAAAACTTCTTGCTAAATCTCAAGGAAACCCAGAAGAAGAGCTTAGGGAAACCGTTTCTGTCCATGCTGAACCATCCAGACATCCTCTGACAGAACCTTTCCATAGACGTACAGTATCTCCTTCGCCTGCCGATCCTCCTGACGAAGCATTTCCTGAGGAGGCCATGAAGAAGGAATGGGCAGAGGGAGTGATATGCTTTTCCCAAGCATTTTGGGATGGTACACCCTCTCTGGTTATTCCTTGTTCTATTAGAGGGATTGCCGTAGAGGCCCATTGTGACCCCATCATGGAGCTTAACATCATGCCATGGCACTTAGCCGAAACTCTTTTAGGAAAAGTTCCGCTAGCACATCCGACATGCTCCTCGAGACTTGTCCCTTTGGGCACGTTCTTGAATGTCGGGGGATCGCAAGTGCCATGTCGCTCATCATAGACAGGATCGAAGCTAGCTTAGACTTTCACATCTTCGATGTCCTCGATCCTGATCTACTCCTAGGCTCCCCGCTAGAGAAATTCTTTGAGGAATCCATAAAGAGACTAGATGGTAATCTGGGGGAAGCCACTTCCGCCACTACTACCCCTTGTTTGGGACACGCTATGGCGAAGCCTCTTCCCCAGCAAAACCCGCTCGAGAAGACGACACGTATACCTCCATTCATGTCATCCGAGCCTGTTCTCATTGAGGGCATAGAACTTTCTACTCCTCATGAGTACGACTCGGAAGACTCTCTTCACCTTTGTGAAGGAGAACGATCATCCCCATTCTCGACCGAGTTTCAGCCTCTTCCCGATGGCCCGTATCATGTTGCTTTCGATCATGATCGAGAGTCAACATCAAGCTTCCACGATGACTCTCTTGAGATGGAGAATTCATGGGCCATGGAACCTTTCGAGGCACTGACTCTGGAGTCTGGAGGAGAGGATTCCACAAACGAGCATGGTAGTTTCATCCTTGATCTACCACATAAACCATGCTCGCATCATGCCTTTCTAGAGTCAGCCATGCTTAGTGCGTAGAGCACATACGAGGGCTACAACCACCTTCTGGTCCTCTTTTGCAAAACGTTTGGAAGGTTGATTGTAGATGCATATGTTTACCATAAGCATTGCAGATTTCATGTGTGCGCTGTGGCACTAACCTTGCAGCTAAAGCTTCACTGATACATCAAGGATTGGTGGTGAGATAGGAATGACCCCACCAACGGTAGCTGCAAGATGAAGTTCCCATGGTCGAGCTTATGACCTTAAATAAACAAAGCACTACCAGGAGATAGCCTGGATTAGGTTAGGTTTTATTTCCCTTTTCGAATAAAAGCAAGAACATGTTTTTAGGATAAGTTGTCCTTCAGGTATTTTTGGTCACTAACCTTTCAGGTGGAGATTGAAAAGAAAGATGGCCAGGTGATGCCGATGAACTTGTGAGCCACATCAGGTGCAACACCTATATAAGCTTTGGTGAGGGAACATTTACAAAAGGAAGCTTGATCACCACACACTTGAGTTTTGTTGCCTAGCAATGCAAACTTCAAGTGTGGGAGAGGTATGTGAGCATCCTGAGTAAAGTTCCTCCTCTACTAAATCTTATCCTGGTGTGAGGGTGATGTCAGCTCTTGCATCTTGCCCACTAGCTAGGTAAGTCCTGCTTTTGACATTAAACAAAGCCCTTCCGGGAGGTTGCCCGAGGTTCACTGTCATATGCTCATGCTTATGTTCCTTTTGGTAATAGCTTGATCATGCTTTCATGTTTCATTTATCTTTGTTCATATGCTCTGGTTTGAATGTATATGATGTCATACGTTCATAGACTATTTTAAATTAAGCATGGTGCTTAGGTTAAAATCTGTCTTCGTCAGTCAAAACAAGACATGGTGTCGAGTTTTGACTGATGAACCTTAGAGTTATATTTTCATAGATCTTGGTTGCATGTATGCTGACTAACCCCTGCAGAGAATTGTCAAATCTGAATGGGTAAGTCATTAAGCTAAGTTCAAGTGGGAAGGTAAGTTGAGGTGTCAGAGTCATGTTGCACAACATGCAAAGGTGGTACGTATGACCTCTCAAAGGTCCAAGGTAAGTATAGTCCCCTTTGTTTATGGAATGCAATCTTGAGCTAACCCTTCTTGAGCAAATGACATGGAGACAATAAAAAAAAGAAAAAAAATATTCCAATTTGAATCAAGGCTCTATGGTTCTCGAACCAGTACAGTCCATCTTTTGTTTTCATTTGTCATTTGAAGAACAGCACCAGGATCAACCACCAGTGTGGGGGAGTTCTCTCAAGCTCATCATCGACATATCCACTCGAGAACTCCCACACGGGCGCTGCACAACATCGACTACGCCTTCATGACAAGAGCAAGGTAAACTAGAGTGAGATGGCTGCCCTCTAGTCAGCCAAATCACCACTAGTCCTCCTTGACCTCTTATCCTTCAGAAGCGATGGTATGTGCACCCTCTATCTCGCTCTCCGTTATCCATGAGTTTGATTGAATTTCAATTCATATCCTTTATATCAAACTCAGTGGTTGGTGCTATGCTTGTTCTACATGATTCCTGTGGTTGGTTTGCATATGTTTTATTCCTAACTTATCATCTTGATGCTTGTGAACAAATATCATTAGGGAACTCATGCTTATCTAAGTAGTTGATGTTTGTGATATGGTTTGATGATATGATCTTCGCTCTGAATGCTTGAGTGCTTGGGGATTTTATTTGAAAATCTGAAAACCCTTTGCAAAGCTCCTCTTTGATATGCCACCATCCTACTAGAGCCATATGATGTTCATAGTTGAAAACCTTCTACTCATATGCTGCTTGTCATTGCATCGAGCTTTGTCAAATTCTGTGACCCTTGTGAGAATTCTTTTCATTACTTTCATGATCAAGATTCATGTGCACACCACCTATTTGCCCTTGCTATGCTTCTACACTGGAAGTTAGCATTGTATCATTCATCCCTTTCATAAAAATAAAGCTCCATATGTGGTGTGACCTCTCTCTCCAAAAGTTTCCTTCAAAAAAAAAGAAGAGACATGGGCTATGAAAAAAAAGAGAAAAGAAAAGAGGTACATGCTCAAAGCATGATGAAAGAAAAAAAAAGAGAGGAAAGAAAGAATAGCCCATGTCCAAAATAAAGGAGAAATAAGAGAGAGATGGTCATACAAAAAGGAGTTCCATATGTTAGATGGTAATAACTAGTGTCCATTCCGGGGCTAGTGTCCACCTTACCATCTACCAACATTCATCATATACGTATGGTAATATCTAGCACCCATTCCGGGCCTAGTATCCACCTTACCATACTCACCATACCTATACACGTGCACATCTTGATCTGATTGTATGATTTGATTTTATCTGTGGATCCAATTTTTGACTTTGCAATATATGTGATACAAGTATGCCTTATCCTTTATCCTACCCTGAGCTCCACATATAGCCATCATTAGAAGTAGGGTGAAGAAAGGCAATCTAATGCCTTGGTGAGGACATATACACATTGAGCGATCTGAGAGAATCAAATGAGGAGCTAAGCAAGGTTTGTTTTGGAAATTTATTGCAAAACCCCAAGTTACTTGACATGATGAGCAGGAGTGATTTGATTCATGACCGTTCCGTTCTTCAACTACACAAGATAGCATGATAGACACTTCAGAGTTCACAAGTACAAGGTATGGTTTGGAATATCTCTTATGCTCGCTTCATACCTTTGGATATCATGTCTCGCCTTGACCTGACTCCCTTTACTCGGGACGAGCAAAGGTCAAGTGTGGGGGTGTTGTTGACGGTTGAAAAGTGCTGCTTTTACACCGTCAATACCTGCATAAAATAAATGTAAAATGATCATCAACACTAGAATAGGGCTTAAACTAACCATTTCCACAAGTGTTGGTGATTATGCAAATGCAGGTGATTAGCACTAGAAAGAGGAGTAAAAGCACAAGTATTCGAGAAGGCGCGCACACTGACCGGCACCGCCGTACGAGCGGCGTGCGCTGCGTCCCCTCCACCAACTCCGGCGCCGCCCGGCCATCCCGGGCGCTGTGCAACTGACCCGGGGGTTGTGCGGCCATCACCAGCACTATGCCGCCATCCCCACCGCTGTGCGACGGCACACACGACACTGTGCGGACACGCCGATGACGCACCGCCGTCCCGCGCCACCAACTCCGTCCCTTCCTCCGGCGGACAGGCCCTCGATCCAATGGGGCCGCCCCTCAAAGTCAAAGCAGGATGGGTCACGACGACCGCCACGATGCCTGCGGAAGCCGAAGGACGCCACCAACTCGCCCCAGGAACCATGACGCGCGGGACAAGACCGCCGGCGCCATGCTTATTAATACATAACCACTGTATCGGCTGCTGTGCAGCATCCTGTAACTGCCCTCCCTTGGCCTATAAAAGGGAGAGGTAGAGCCCCCTGCGCAGGGGGACGACGATCAGCATCACTTCTCACCCACACTCCCCTACTCGCTCATTCCCTTGATATTGGCACTCTGCCTCAATCATCTAGCAGGGACTTGGAGGCTTTTCCTCCTCTCCCGCCTAGCTTGTAGCCCCCCTCTACAGGCACCACAGTGCATTGCAATACAGCGCTCAAGCGCAACCTGCTGGACGTACGGCCCCACGGCCGGAACCAGGATAAATCCGTGTCCCCGCATTGCTTAGCACCGGCCATCGAGAGACAGATCACAGCGCTTTTCACTAGTTAGTGTCGGGACTAATCTCAACACCGACAGTTGGCGCGCCAGGTAGGGGGCTCGCGCTGTGATCGACCCCTCACCAGAAGTCTCGATGGTGATTCGCACCGAGATGACGTCCCAGAGGTACGCCATGGGCAGCTTGGACCCTTTCCCTGCCGGATTCGAAATCCGGTTTGGGAGCCTGAACTTTCAGGCTACGGGGAACGGCTACCACATGCGCCTTACCAATCGGGATGATCTCCACCCGTGGCGGTCAACCGGGCCAGGCCCGATCCCCGCCACGCTGACGACCGACGCCCCGGCGTCGGAACCCACGACGGCGGCTGCCTCGACATCTCGACGCCATAGACGCACGGGTCAGCGCTCGCGCCAGGCGCGCACGGAGCGGCGCCGGGCAGCACGCGACGCGGCCCGGAGGGACGCACCACCGCCGAGCGACACGACGGCGCAACCTGAAGGGGAGCACGCGGCCGCGGGGCCGCAGTTCCCCCATGGGATGCGCAACTCCACCGCAACGTACGCCTCATCCGTCAGCACCGACATGGCCGCATACGAGGATCTCCCGGGCCATCACCTGCTGTCAATCCGGAACCTCATCGCCACCACCAACGACGAGTCGTACCACGGCTCGGCCAGCGAACTGCCGCCCGCGACCTCGCACGGCTACGCGGAGTGGGACTTCTCCGGCGTACGGGACCCCGTGGTGTTCCGGCGGTTCCTTGACGCCGCGGACTACTAGTTCGGTTGCTCTGACGACTCCAGCGAAGGGAGCTACGATCCCTCACGCGAGTGCTTCATTGTCACCATCAATGAGCACGCTGACGGCGCAAATGGAGCAGGCGACGGGGATGCGGCCCAGCATCCAGAGCCAAACCCGCCACCGGCCCCAACAGCGGGCAATGTGGATATTACTGCGTAGCTGGCCCAGGCGCGCGAGCTCGAGGCGAAGCTCGCAGAGGAGTACCGGCAGGTGCGGCTCTTGCGTGCTACCATCACGGGGGAGGCCTCGGCGCGCGGCGAACGCGCCCGAGTGGCCGGGAAGCAAGCCCGCGAGCGCATCAACACCGACTTCAACGTCGATGACCCGCACACGCCACCACGAGCTAGCCAAAAGCTCGTCGCGGCAGCGACACTACTTTGAGCCATGCCCGAGCCATCGACGCCCAAGGCGCGCAATCTACACCGCGAGGCGTAGGCCCTCATCGAGCAGGCGGCCGTGCAGCAAGCTGAGAGCTCCACGTCCCGCATGCGCAACCAGTCCAGTGCGCGAGGCGGTAGCAGCGCACGGGACCAAGAAGCATCCGTCCACGCGGACGGCACGGCAGGACAGCCAGCGAACCAGGGCAGGACGCCTGTCAGGGTGCGGATCCTTGACACGCGCGGCCAGGCCCGAGATGGTGATGCTCGCAATGTCCTGAACGCCAAGAGAAGGGGCGACGCGGAGGCAAGAACGGCAGCAGGCTACCACCCTCAATGTGGTGGTCGCTACGACAGCCGGGAGGACCGCTCACCGACGCCAGAACCCCCGGGGACCCGTGTGTTCAGCCGGGAGATCCTCACGGCGAACATCCCCCAGCGCTTCCGCCAGCCCACGACCATCACCAAGTACACGAGGGAGACGGACCCTCGAGTCTGGCTCCACGACTACCGCCTGGCTTGCCAGCTGGGCGGTGCCACCAGCGATGCGGTGATCATCCACAACCTGCCACTACACCATGCGGATTCAGCCCGGACGTGGCTCGAACACCTGCCGGCCAGTCAAATCCACGGCTGGGACGACCTAATCCGCACATTCGTGGGAAACTTCCAGGGCACGTACGTGCGCCCCGGGAACTCCTGGGACTTGCGGGGGTGCACCCAGAAACCTGGCGAGTCGCTCTGGGACTTCATACGGTGCTTTTCCAAGCGCTGTACCGAGCTCCCGTGTGTCACCCAGTCCGAGATCGTGCATGCCTTCCTCGAGGGCACGACCTGCCGCGACCTTGTGCACGAACTCGGGAGGAGCCCGCCGGTAGACTCCAACGAGCTGTTCGACATCGCCACCAGCTTCGCTTCTGGAGAAGAGGCAGTGGGGGTGATTTTCGATGCCAAAAAAGGCAAGCATGCGGACGACGCGCCCGCGGAGGGCAGCAAGTCCAAGGAACCCGCGAAGAAGCAGAAGCGGGGCAAAAAGAGCAAGAAGCCCCATCGTGACGCGCGCGCATGGGCGCGGCGAGGATGACGACGAAGCCCTCACGGTCGACCCTGCACGTAAGGGTCCTCGAGGCCCCCCCTCGAGGCCCTGGTGTGTTTGACGACATGCTGAAGAAGCCCTGCCCGTACCACAAGACCCCGGTCAACCACACCCTCGAGCAATGCGACATGCTCAAGAAGTACTACAGCCGCGTCGCCGCGAAGGAGGACGAGGCCAAGAAGGATGGGGGTGACGGAGGCGCCGACGGTTTCCCCGCCGTGGAAAACATTTTCCTCATCTTCGGGGGACCAACAGTGGACATGTCCACAAGCCAGCGCAAGCACGAGCGGCATGAAGTTCTCGCCGCCGAGAAGGCCCCTCCCTCCTTCCTCGACTGGTCGGAGGAGGCCATCACCTTCAGCCGCAAGGACCACCCGAACCGCATCCCCAACCCGGGCCAGTACCCTTTGGTCGTCGACCCCATCATCGGCAATTCACGATTCTCCAAAGTGCTGATGGACGGCGGCAGCAGCCTCAACATCCTGTACGCATATACCCTGCGATTGATGAGGATCGGTCTGGATCAGCTGCGGCCTAGCACGATGCTGTTCCATGGCGTCGCACCGGGCAAGCGCGTCCAACCCCTCGGGCAGATCGACCTACCAGTCTGGTTTGGCACGCCGGACAATTTCCGCAAGGAGACCCTCACCTTCGAGGTGGTGGGGTTTCGGGGCGCGTACCACGCCATCCTCGGGCGTCCGTGCTATGCCAAATTCATGGCGGTCCCAAACTACACCTACCTCAAGATGAAGATGCCGGGACCAAAAGGCGTCATCACGGTGGGCTCATCGATCGAGCACGCGTTCGACTGCGACGTCGAGTGTGTCGAGCACGCCGAGGTGCTCGCACTGGACGAGTCGCTCATCGCAGACATGGAGAAGATGGCCAACGAGGGCCTCGACTCCCCCACGAAACACGCGGGCAGCTTCGAGGCTACCGAGCAAACCAAGGAGGTACCCCTCGACGCCGCTGCCCCCGAGGGCAAGGTGTTGAGGGTCAGTTCCACTCTCGACCCGAAGTAGGAAGTGGTGCTCGTCGACTTTCTCCGCGCCAACGCAGACATCTTCGCGTGGAGCCCCTCGGGAGATAATCCGCAACCCGGATGCCTCGGGTAGAATCGCGAAGTGGTCCGTGGAACTCATGGGTGAAACTCTCACCTATGCGCCACGCAAGGCGATCAAATCCCAAATTCTTGCGGACTTCGTCGCTGAATGGACAGACACTCAATTGCCCCCATTACAGATCCAAGCCGAGTGTTGGACCCTCTACTTCGATGGGTCGGTGATGAAAACCGGAGCGGGCGCGGGCCTGCTTTTCATTTCGCCCCTCGGAGAGCATATGAGGTACGTGGTGCGCTTGCACTTCCCCGCGTCAAACAACATGGCGGAGTACGAGGCGCTCCTTTGTGGCCTCCGAATCGCCATCGAGACTAGTATCAAACGCCTCGACGTCAGGGGAGATTCACAGCTTGTGATCGACCAAGTCATGAAGAACGCGAGCTGCCACGATGAGAAGATGGAAGCGTACTGCAACGCCGTGCGTGCACTTGAGGACAAGTTCTACGGCGTCGAGCTCAACCACGTCCCCCGCAAGTACAACGAGGAGGCGGACGAGCTGGCGAAGATTGCCTCGGGCGAATCACCGTTCCTCCGAATGTCTTTTCGCGAGACCTTGCCAAACCCTCCGTCGATCTTAGCAAGACCTCCTCGAGTCCGGAAGAACCCTCGGGGGCTCCCTCGAATCCAGCGGGTGCGGAACCCATGGACGAGGACCCCTCGAACGAGGAATTCGTACTCTCTTTACTTGAGGGGTACGGGGCTGACGAAGCCGAGGCCATGGAAATCGATACGGCCCTCCCCGCGGAAGACTGGCGAAGAATGTACCTCACCTGTATCAATCGAGGGGAGCTACCTTCGGATCGGACCGAGGCGAGATGCATCGCCAGAAAGGCCAAGTCATTCACCGTGATTGGCGGCGAACTGTACAAGCGTGCTGCGTCTGGAATCCTGCAGCGATGCGTCCCCATCCCTGAGGGCCGCTAGTTGATCCGAGACATCCACACGGGCGTATGTGGCCATCACGCAGCACCGCGCACCCTCGTGGGCAACGCATTCCGCCAGGGCTTCTACTGGCCCACGGCGGTCGCCGACGCCAACGAGGTCGTGCGCACCTGTGAAGGATGCCAGTTCTACGCCCGCAAGACTCACCTCCTGGCTCACGCCCTCCAGACCATACCCATTACGTGGTCGTTCGCCGTATGGGGATTAGACATCGTCGGGGCCCTGCGGAAGGCGCCCGGGGGCTACACGCATCTGTTGGTCGCAATCAACAAATTCTCGAAATGGATTGAGGCACGCCCTATTACTAACCTCAGATCCGAACAAGCCGTGTCATTCTTCACCGACATCGTCCACAGATTCGGGGTGCCGAACTCCATCATTACCGACAATGGCACCCAATTCACCGGCAGGAAATTCCTGGAGTTCTGCGATAACTACCACATCCGCGTGGACTGGGCGGCCGTCGCGCACCCGCAGACCAACGGCCAAGTGGAGCGCGCCAACGGTATGATTCTACAAGGCCTCAAGCCTAGGATCTTCGACAGACTGAGCAAGTTTGGTCGAAATTGGATTCAAGAGCTACCGTCGGTCATTTGGAGTCTCAGGACCACCCCGAGCAGAGCCACGGGATTCACGCCGTTCTTCCTCGTCTATGGCGCGGTGGCCATCCTCCCCACAGACTTGGAATACGGATCACCCAGGCTCAGGGCCTATCAAGAAAACTCGAACCAGCGGGCTCGCGAAGACTCGTTGGACCAAGTAGACGAAGCCCGCGATGTGGCGATGATGCACTCGGCGAGATACCAGCAAGCACTCCGGTGATACCAAGCCCAGAAAATCCGACGCCGTGACTTCAGCAAGGGCGACCTAGTGCTGAGGCTACGACAGGACAATCGAGGCCGACACAAGCTATCGCCGCCATGGGAAGGTCCCTACGTCGTCGTCGAGGTGCTCAAGCCCAGCACATACAAGCTTGCAAATGAGCAGGGCGAAGTCTTCACTAACGCTTGGAACATCCAACAGCTACGTCGCTTTTACCCTTAAAAATTCTAAGTCAATTTGTGCGTGTCCGACGCCCCAGTCGGTTGTATATACGTTAAGATTGTGAATAAAGTCAAGGGTGACTCGGCTTTCCCCCGAAAGCCAAGTCCCCCTCGGGGGCTACTACGGGGGGCACCCCCCCTAAACGGTCACATTTTTTTGCAAAAATCTTTTTCCCAAAAATGCTAAGTATGCCCCAACCCGAGAGCTTGGACAGAAAGAAGTAGGGCGCAAGCAGCCAAAAGGTAAAGACGGGTGAGTTAAGGACGGCCCACGCCTCCAGCAGGATACGGCTTCTCCTCCTCACCACTTTACCTTCAGGCTGCTCGCGAAAACGATCAATCCCAGCTGAAATTTGCCTAGGCGACGGGAAAGGACATAACGGCATAAACAAAATGAGTCTCAGTTAACTTACAAACATCAAAAGTGAACTGTCTTATTACAAAAGCCACCTGGCTCAAATTCTGACCACAACCTAAGGGCCTCAGCGCCCGACTACTTTCAGGGCTCGAGGGGACCCGCGGGAGGAGCGTTCGGGAAGAGATCCTCCTCAAAGGCGTCGGCGAGGTCCGCAGCAGCGTTCGCGGTAGCAGTGTCGAGGCGGTTCACGATGGCCTGCGCCCCGTCATCATCAAGATCGTCCGCGATGATGTAGCCCGTGGCCAGCGCCGTAAGGTCAATGACGTAGTGCGACGTCACCACGCCGAGGGTCTTCTGGATGCCGAGGCAGAGGGCGCCTTTCATGCGCTCGGCAACGCGACCGCCCAGAGCCCGAAGGCGGCTCACCACCGAACTCCCCGACAGACCGGCACCCTCGTCAATGCTCTGGCATGCTTCGAGGGCCGCCTGCTCCAGAAGTCCCAAATCCTGCTGGGATGAGTCGTAGGCCGCCTGGAGCACTCCCACCTGCGTCGCTGACTCCCCCAGGGCTTTCCGCTAACCTGAGAGAAAAAATGGTAAGTCGAGAGCGGATCTCGGCAAACCTGGTCAGCAAACAAAGGGCCGGGGGCGGCAACTCACCCTCGACCTGCTTCCTCTCCTTCTCGAGATTCGTACGCACAGCTTCGGCTTCCTGCTGCAGCTGCAGGACCGAAGCGTCCTTCTCCGCGCCGGCAGTCCTGAGGGCCTCGACGGCGACGCCCCCCTGGACCAGCTCCCCGGTGAGCCGCTCGATCTCCGCCTCTCGGAGTTGAAGTGCAGCTCTGGCCTCCGTCAGCGCGATACGTTCCTGGTGGAGCTGGGACTGCACCTCCTCCCGCGCCGAGCATTCGCGCTGGGTTGCGGACCGAGCATCCTTGAGCGCGGCTCGCTCTTGCTGGAGCTGAGTCTCCACCTGCGCACGCGCGCTGCGCTCCTGTCGGAGTTGGTCCTCCACCCCAGCGAGCGCCGTGACCTTCTCCTGCAGGGCAGTACCCAGCTTCTCGACCTCCTGGGCCTTCTGCTCAGCCTGGGTCTACCAGGACCGCACCCCCTCGAGGGTCGTGCGGTCCTGCAGGAGTTGGGCCTGCGCCTCGGCAAGGGCTGTCTCCTCCTGCGCCAGCGAGGTCTGTGCCTCGACCAGGGCGTCACGTGCCCTCTGCAGCTCGCCGCTTGCCGTCGACAGCGCCCCCTCCTTCTCCTGGAGCGTGGCCTTCACCTCCTCAACCTCCCTGGCTTTTTCCGCCGCCAAGGTACGCTGGTCGGTGTAGGCGTCCTCCACGCCCATGAGCTTGTACTCCAGCCAACCGTTGTCTTCCCGGAAGGCCTCCACCATGGCATCCAGGGACTCGTACTGTTCCCGGTACTAATCGAGGTCAGAGCTCAGCTCGGCGATGCGGTTGAACCTCTCGCCCGCCTGGCCCTGCAGCTCCTGCGGGTAGTAATGGGAAGGCAAGGAAGGGGATCAAGTCAGAAACGCTCAAACAAGAAAAGCGGGGGAGCAAGTAACGGTCAGACGGAGGTTCTTACCTGAAAGAGTTGGAGTGACCTGCCTCCGTAGAGCCGGAGCGCCTCGGTCAGAGCAGTGTTAAGAGAGGCGTCATGAGCACAGAATTCCTGCCACAGTACCCTCTCAGCCGTCGCCTCCTCGATCAGACTCCACGGCACCCCAGGGCGACGGAGCCTTCGCTCCCACTGCAGCACGTCAGCATCAGGCACTGGGACCGCGGCACCGGACGTCGACGCCCCGGCACCAGGCGCCGGTTGCTGCAGCATCACGCAGCCGTCGGACCGCACCACCAGTACCCCGGGCGCGGGCCGGGGGGCTGATCCGACCGCTACCCCCGTCCGACCCCCTCTGGGGGTGGAACCACCAACAGCAGGGGCCTCGGCTGCCCCGCGGCCCCCGACCCCCTGGCTCGCCGCGCGAGCCCGCTCTCGCCCATGCTGAGCACCACGGGTCACCGTCGCTTCCTCCACCGCAGCTTCCTCCCGCTGCCGTGGCCTCGTGGCCGCGGCCGTGGCACGCGACACCTCGCCCGTCGCCGCCGTGCCCGCCGCGACCCATGGCGTCCTCTCCGAGCAGGGCCTCATCACTCGTGGCGTCTCCAGCTTGAGCGCCTTAATAGGTGCGAGGCTGGGGGTAGCGGGTGACGTCCTAATAACGGGAGGGAAGAAAGGTGGGTGACCGGATCATGATATCAAGAACACGGAGAGTGGAACACAACGCACCTTAAGTTGGAGAAACCCCGTCTGCGCTTCCTCGAGGGCTCTGGGGGCGCCTCCCCAGAGCCTGCCGACGTCCTCGGCGGCGACCCTCCGACGGGCGGCACTGCGCCCGCCTCAGGGGTAGGCTCCGTGGCGACCCTCTCGATCCCTGGTGACGGAGGCGGCGCGGGTTCCCACCTATCGGAGGTGGTCCGCTCCCTCTCGCTCTCCTCCTCATCCGAAGACGAGTTCACCGGCTCTGGCGGAGGGGAGAGGCCCTGCTGCTCCCGCAGCCGGTAGTCCTCGTTGTACCTATCGAGGCGCTCCTGCCTCCTGGTCCTCTTCTCCTTCGCCCGGGCTGCCCGGTCCTGCTCCCTCTGCTGCCTGGCGCGGTTGTCGGTCTGCGACCGAGGCGTCGGCGGATCCAACGTGGGGACATTGACGCCCACCCTCTGTCGCCAGCAGCCACCGTTAGGCCAAACACGGAGATAAAGAGAGCAAAAGGTGAAGGGATGGTACTCACCTAGCCAGTGTCGGGGAGCATCGCAAACGACCACAGGTCGTCGTCGCTGTTCCGCACCGCCTTGGGGTTCACTGCGCGCCTCGCCCGCGTGGCCGCGTACCCCCGGGTGAGTGGCTCCTCCAGCAACCGCGAACGCGCTAAGGACACGGGGTTGGCTGCCTCACTCATCTCAAAGATGAGGAGTTCCCTCTCCATGAGGGGAATGATCCGCCGGTGATGGAAGTTGGCAATGACGGACGCCACTGTCAGCTCGGCGTTCGCCAACTGGCTTATGGCATTGGTGAGTGGCTCGAGCCTCCTCTGCCTCGCTAGGGGCGACACCCCATACGACCATGAGGTTGGCCTCTCCTTCAGTACCTTCCCGGTGTACGGCGGAAGGCCGACGCCGTCGTTGCGGAGGTAGAACCACCCCTTCTCCCAATCAGAGTTGTTCGACGTCATCGTGCACGGCAGGTACAACTCCCTCCGGGAGTCGCGCACCGAGAGCGTGAGGCCGCCGACGCAGACCGCTCGGCATGTCTTCCTCTCTCCTGTGACAAGTGTGTGGAGCTCGCCGCGGAAGAGGTGGACCCACAGGTCCCAATGCGCAGGGATTCCCAAGAACCCCTCACAGACGGTGACGAAGGAGGCCGCCTGTGAGATGGCGTTGGGGGCGAAGTTGTGGAGCTCCACCCCGTAGTAGTAGCACCGCCCCCGCATGAACTTGCTCGCAGGGGCGTTGAAGCCACGCTCGTGCAGCCGCAGGAAGCTGACGATGTAACCCGGCGGAGGGTTCGGTTCCTGGTCCGACGACGGCGGGATCATCCACGCCGGGTTCAGGCCGTCACCGGCCGGCGCCAGCTGACCGCTGAGCACCAACCCCTCTAGTGACCGCCGATCCGCCGTTGACCGGGGCCACAGGAATGCGTCGAGCACTCGAATCGAAGACATGGCGGGGAAGGCGGAGGAGCGCGGGCGGCTACGGAAACGGAAGGGCGCGGACAGATCCGGGGCGGCGAGACGCACGGCGCAGAGGAAGATGAAGTGTGGGGAATGCGTGTGAATGGCAGAGGTAAGGAGTTCCTCCCCTGTTCTCCCCGCATTTTATAGAATCGGAAGGGGCGGAGTCCCCGGGAACACCACGCGCGGCGGCAGTTAATGCGGCCGACACCCCACGTCGCTGACGGCCGGGCCCCGCCGTGCCGAAAAGGCCGAGCACACGCGCACGCGCACGCGCCATGATTACCGCGCAGTAACCCAGGGGACGCAGTGCCCGTCTCATCGCCTTCCCATGTCGCCCACGTCGCACTGCCTAAAAAGGAGCGCCCACTCTGCACGACCCGTGCCACGTCGATCGTTTGTCAATAACGGGGGTTCCTTCTCGCGTAAGGATAGCCCCCCGTGAAGCCAGAGCCGAGAACTCAAGGGCTGGCCCCTCGAGGGCACGTGATTAATGCCCTGATCTAGAGCAGGTTGCGGCCGGAAGGTCACGACCTACCGGTATGCCCTCAAAGAACGGACTCAAGGATTTCTGGGGTCCAGGCCCGCACGGCTTTACTGATCAGCGGCTCGAGGCCCAGCCCGCAGAGGGAACGGTGGGCACCGCAGATGCACCTCGATCTGGGGATTTACTGATCAGCGGCTCGAGGCCTAGCCCGCAGAGGGAACGGTGGGCACCGCAGATGCACCTTGATCTGGGGATTTACTGATCAGCGGCTCGAGGCCCAGCCCGCAGAGGGAACGGTGGGCACCGCAGATGCACCTCGATCTGGGGATTTACTGATCAGCGGCTTAAGGCCCAGCCCGCAGAGGGAACGGTGGGCGCCGCAGATGCCCCTCGATCTGGGGATTACTGATCAGTAGCTCGAAGCTCAACTCGATGACAGTTCGGTAAGTGCCACAGATCGACCAAGACGGGGGCACCCGGTGCCACCCCGCAAAGGCCCTACTAATCAGAGGTACGGAGCCTGACCCCCGACAGGTTCGAACAGGCGCCTTAGATTAACAGAGTCAGGGACAACCAGGGCACGCGCGATCGAGCCAGTCCTCGAACTCAAAGGTTCGAGGGCGCCCCATAGTTCATATTCAAGGCCGAACGAGGGCAGCTAGTCGAGGGATCCCATCGAGGGAGAGCTTTCGCGCCCTCGGTCCTAATCGAACGGGACCGAGCCCTACCTAGCATACCCACGTGAAGTGCTCTCATGGACGTGTCTCCGGACCACGAGCCGACCCTTATCGAACGGGGCACGGACGTCCACTTGAATTACCCGTCAACAGCTCAACGAGGGGTCCATGACTCGCGGCCCGTTCGATGGGAAGCATGGACCACCTCACCCCTCCCCCATACGGAAGGGCGGCGAGGGGCGTGCAAATAAGTCGAAGAGTTTGCCCCGATTGCCCCGTGTGGGCCCGGGCTCGGGGGCTCATCGCACGGCTACACCTCCCAGACGTGTCTGACAAAAGTCACATTCCCCCGCTCCTTCGAGGGCAGCGAGCGAACCCCTCGGGACTCGTCCCGGGCAGGGTTAACGTCGTTCCGCACGCGTAAGATTGCCGAGGCCGGCTGAAATATTGCCGAAGCCGGCTGAAACAAATGCCTCACGGATTGTCAGCTCAGCGTAAAAACCTTGCACGAGTGTGCACACTCCTCCAAGGCTTCGGGGGCTACACCCGCGGGTGCGCTAGCGCGCCCCCACGGAACGTCATACACATCCAGAAGGGAAGAAAATCCTAACAGAGAGCTTCAGCCTTTGTGGGTCCCTCCGGATACCCCTGCAAAGGCTCGGGGGCTACTGTCGGGGACAGCCATAGGGGTCCCCTAACTATGGGGGAGATTACCCTTCCTAAAACATTGACACAAAACCCCAAAAACACTCCCCAAACCGGCCACAGCCCAAATGCGAATAAAGCCCACGGCCCAACAACCTCCATGGCCCATCAAACCGCCATCCCCGGCCACCCTCGAGCGAACCTCCGCCTCGCTCGAGGGTCATACGCCGCA
The DNA here is from genome assembly GCA_036936925.1 of Cenchrus fungigraminus. Taxonomy (NCBI): domain Eukaryota; kingdom Viridiplantae; phylum Streptophyta; class Magnoliopsida; order Poales; family Poaceae; genus Cenchrus; species Cenchrus fungigraminus. The sequence continues at coordinate 41,462,894 of CM072775.1, forward strand.
CGGCAAAACCTTGCCTCGCTCGAGGGCACAACGCCCCTTGAGTGGATCTCCACCTCGTTCGAGGGCTCTGGCCCCTCGAGCGAACCTCCGCCTCACTCGAGGGATCCGGCCCGTCGAGCGAGTCTCCGCCTCGCTCGAGGCCTCCCCTCGACCCGTGGCACCTCACCTGCTCCCCCCGACTGGAGCATTAAATGCCCTGACACACCGCGGGCGCCCGGGTCAAAAGGCAAATCCCCGCCACGCCGATCTCCTGACACCGCCTGGGAATCTGACCCCGGCGCTGTTAGAGCAACCCACCACTGTGCGGCCATCCCCGGCGCTGTGCAAGTGCTGTGCGGGATGGCTGGTGTCATTCTTCGACACTGTACCACCCGCTCCCATCCTTCATCCCCGACATACCCCTCGAAAAGGGATGGCAACACCCTCGAGGGGCGTCCGGCCGCCGCCCTGACGCGCGCCCATGACAGTGCTGTGGCGCAGGGTAGGCAGAGCACGTTCCCTCTGTCACCTCCAGTGCCGTGCGGCCATCCCCAGCCCTGTGCCACCATCCCGGGAACTGTGGAACCATCCCCGGTGCTGTGGAGCCCTGTTCCGATGGGACACCGCCACGCCGGCCCCTGTGTGGCATGGGCGCTCCCGCCATCAAGGCCCTCGAAAGGGCATGGGGGCACCCTCGAAAGGTGTACGGACGGCGAGCAGGCGCGCACACTGACCGGCACCGCCATACGAGCGGCATGCGCCGCGTCCCCTCCACCAACTCCGACGCCGCCCGGCCATCCCGGGCGCTGTGCAACTGACCCGGGGCCTGTGCGGCCATCACCAGCACTGTGCCGCCATCCCCACCGCTGTGCGACAGCACACACAACACTGTGCGGACACGCTGATGACGCACCGCCGTCCCGCGCCACCAACCCCGGCCCTTCCTCCGGCGGATAGGCCCTCGATCCAACGGGGCCGCCCCTCGAAGTCAAAGCAGGATGGGTCACGACGACCGCCACGACGCCCGCGGAAGCCGGAGGACGCCACCAACTCGCACCAGGAACCATGACGCGCGGGACAAGACCGCCGGCGCCATGCTTATTAATACATAACCACTGTATCGGCTGCTGTGCAGCATCCTGTAACTACCCTCCCTTTGCCTATAAAAGGGAGAGCCAGAGCCCCCTACGCGGGGGGACGACGATCAGCATCACTTCTCACCCACACTCCCCCGCTCGCTCATTCCCTTGATATTGGCACTCTACCTCAATCATCTAGCAGGGACTTGGAGGCTTTTCCTCCTCTCCCGCCTAGCTTGTAGCCCCCCTCTACAGGCACCACGGTGCATTCCAATACAGCGCTCAAGCGTAACCTGCTGGACGTACGGCCCCACGGCCGGAACCAGGATAAATCCGTGTCCCCGCATTGCTTAGCACCAGCCATCGAGAGACCGATCACAGCGCTTTTCACTAGTTAGTGTCGGGACTAATCTCAACACCGACACCATCGTAGAAATGCGCTCACATCCTTGACGCACAGTGCAACTTCAACCTTTCGACGCAGTACATGTCGGCGACTGAGAGTAACACAGGCCAGGCGTTGGCAGGGGTGTCCCATAAATCAGCCTCCTCCGGGAGTGATCCTTCACTGGCATATTTGATCAGAAGCGAGAAGCCATCAGGGTGTGTGTCTTGAATTTGAATAGTTTCAGAGTTTGACTCCACTCCACCACCGTAGAGCATTGCCTTCATCACACAAGATACTGCGGCCACATCGGCATGTATCGCTCGTATTACCCGGCTGCTTATGTCGAAGACAACGTCCACAGGGGCTTGAGCTGCAAGTGTTGCGCATATGCTTCTGCGTACTGACGGAGGAGGAACATCAATGCGATCATCCTCAAGTATTGTAACAACACACGATATGTTTATGCGACCTCCGTTGGAGCTCACGCACTCAATGTCACGATGCTCCACCAGGCATTCGAAGCCTCGTTGTCCTAGATCCCCATTCCTGAATTCAACATCTTTTGTAGCTTGAACTCGAAACGTATCATTGTCATCGGTGGGGTATCCAGCCACCGCTCGCAACAATACTCGCACCTATGCGTGGAACCATGCAGTGTCATCACAGGCTCTACAACAGTGAGAGCATATATGCATGTGTGAATGTGTGTATTCATAACAATGAGAAACCTACCTTTTGGGCTATGTTCATAGAAACGAGGAGGACGGCAATGCCGTCTGGTACACCCGTCCACTGATGATCAGTCATACCTGTAGGATAGCAACGTAGCCTCCATTAACGGCCTCCAACCATGAATGTACCGGATTCCTTGTACTGCCCCGCGGTTCCTTCTGCTTTCGCTTCCTCGCTTGAGACTGAGAAGTCGACTTGCTTGGAAGGAGACATGTTAGTGTCTAGAGCCATGATCGCAAATGGCGGCAATGATTGACTCGTGGGTAAACTGCCTCCTTTTATTGTGGGAGTGCATGTGCCGTTCCGAAACGACAACCGTTCGTGGACATGAGTTACCACTACTTATTACCCAGTACACTGAACGGACGCGTCCCTTCAGTGCGGGTGTGCACACGTTTGGGTAATGAGCGCCCGGTTACCAGTCTCGAAAACCGTACCAATCCTTACTTAACTGCAGTTCACAATGGTCCTGACATGGATGAACTTGTGGGAGTGTCGTTCCCAAACGGTAATTCGACACACCCGTTCTATGCGGCAATGCCTTTTCAATTCCGGCATGTATATTGCATTTTGGCCTTGTCACGTCGGCAAGTTCGTCACGTTTCTCAGTCTCGCAGCGGCACGCGACAGTTTGCAATTTTTGTGCATCCCCATTGTACTGATGTAACTGGCATACAAGAACAAACAAGTCATGAACGAAACTCCCAACAGCTTAAGCTGATAGGAAAAGGTGGTCAACGATAGGATCACTCTCACTCGAGTAACAAAATGGAGGGGTGGAAACACAGAAGTAGGGATGGAAATATGGAGATGGAATCCGAATTATCCGACATCCGTATCCGCTAAAACGTAAATATGGATATCTGTATCCGTATTCGAATTCAAATGTGATAGTAAAGTGGATACATCCGAATTCGTTTTTGTCGATGCAATGAAGTAATTAACTTTGCAGGGATGAATGTACTACTAAACCTTGAGTAGACCATGCTGGAACTAATTGTTTCGATGGAGATGAAATGAATGCCTTCCGCGAGTCAATTTGAGAGCACACAAGTTTAATGCACATTTGACATAACAACATGGCATCCCATAATTAACTATATTTACGATTTATCCTGCACCCACTCTCTTACGCATCAGCAATGTTTTTTTTGAGATCCGCATTATTAGCTAGTAAGTTAGAACTTTGAAGACCGACGGCCTAGACTGACTGTCGATTCTGCACGTTACCTGAGGAAGGTTGTGTTACGCACGCAGCATCGAGGTTGCCGAGCAGCACGGCGGGCCGTGGGTGTTGTCAGAGCATGCGTAACCTAGGCGGTTATCACAGAAACCTGCACCACGTCGGTACACATGACACACCCCATCATGAAGGTGCATAACCTAGTGTGTGCTCAACCGCAGAGTCGGTGTTGCATCAAGCTGCATGAAAAAAAATTTCGTTCAGGGAATCTTTCACGCATGGAGTACTAAATTTCGTCTCGTGATTTTGCACGGAGTTGTGAAAATAGTTTTGCAAACTGACTTTATTTAATACTCCCTCCGTTCCTTTATATAAGCATTTCTAAGGTTCAAAATTGGTGTCTAAATATAAGCATTCCTAGGGATAGGACAAAATTAAATGGGGTTGGTGGGTAGGTAGAGAGTTGGTGGGTAGTGTAAAATGAGGGGTATAGATGTCATTTCCTTCCACAGTTATTTGTTGAGTTTGAACCCTTGGAATGCTTATATAAAGGAACGGAGGGGCCGTCGTCGCCTCCTCGATCCCCCCCCACCTCCTCCGCCCCCGCCACCAGTGACCTCCCTCTCCCCTCGGCAGGCCCGGATCTAGCGCGTGGCGGCCTCTCCCTCGGGGATTCCGACGGCGACGCGGGGTGGAGGGGACCGCAGCAGAGCAGGAGGCAGCCTCCCTGGAGAGGGCGTGAGGTGAGATCCGTCCCCGACGGGTGGAGCAGGGGCGCAAGGCGAGGTAGGAGGAACAGCGGCGCGACCTCCCTCCTCTGCCCTCTCCCTCCCATCGAGATCCGGCACGGAGAAGCTCAAAGCACAATGCCAAATATTCTTGACTTCTTTGCCTGTACAAAGCTGTTCCAAATCCAATCTGCTTCTGTAATAATACCCTCATAATATTGTAGAGGTGATATGCCCTTCTTGACAAATTTTTTGATTAAGTCGGATTTGAATTTAATTTTCTTTAGCACTACAGCCTTCACAGGTTCCTTTGAAGCCTCTAGTATCTTAAACTTAGGCTTCTAAGCCTTCACAACTTCCTTTGAAGCCTAGGTTTAAGATACCAGAGCCTTCAAAGAAAGATGTGAAGGCTGCAGCACTGAAGAAAAATTAAATTAAAATCCGACTTAATCAAAAAAGTTGTCAAGAAGGGTGTATCGCCTCTACAATATTACGAGGTATTATTACAGAAGCAGATTGGAACAACTTTGTCCAGGCAAAGAAGTCAGAAGAATTTTAGAACTGTAGCAAAGAGTAGAGTAGCCGGGTACAAGTGAGGTGGGAAGATACCACACCTCTAGCTACAGGTGAAACCGTATCCAAAAACCCTAGGTACGAGGAGGTGCTCCAGCGAACTGTAAGCTAACAAAATGACACACTAATGTTGTTCATCGACCAGTACTTATAAGCAAGTTACTAACAACATATTGTACCCTTGCAGCGTAAGTTTCCTCTGAACATTCACAGAGCCAGTGTCCTTCGCCAAACCAGGAAGATGTGGTAACCAAATCCCTGGGAAACAAGGATCAAGATGGGTGTTAGGAATAAACTCGTGTTCAGGTTTTAACTCTGTTTTCAGTTGGGCTTTTTGTTAGATTGTGGGGCTCTGCGGATCAGAGCCGCGTCTTGTCCAACGTCTTTCCAATACAAAGTGATTAGAAGCTCCTGCTCAACATCCCAATTCAGAACCCATAGAATTTGTTGTTTTTGGCCGGAGGAACCACCCTTCGCCTCCAGGTACCTGACCTTTCTAGTGCTTCACGGCATACTGTTCACCGTCTCGCATCACCATGGTTACGTACCACTCAGGCTTCACGGTGTAGGCAACACCGTCTCGCAGGTATCGGGCAACACCATTCATAACACAGCCCGATACCGGACAGGTTACGCATGCCCTTCAAAGTCCGCTTATCCCGGGGAGGTTGCAATACGCTAATACGCAGCATGGCCTGTGCGTAACCACAGGTTACGCATGTAAAACCCAGTTTGCACCAAGCCTCTGTATTGTTTGTTCCTGCAACCAGGCTCTGTAGGTTGCACCACTAGGTAGCACCCAGCCAGGCTGCATTGTTCCTGCAACACCGACTGCGTTAGGCACAAATAGGCTTCAGATATATGCGTAACCTGACCCATGCTGGATCCGGTGGTGTCGATTCTGCGCGTTACCTGCACCAGCAGCTCGGTTAAGCACCATCCAGGCTGCAACTGCCTGGAATACGCACGCGCACCTATAGGCTCCATATGTATGCGTAACCTGAACCCACTCGGACACGCACGGACTCTGTTACGCACCTTCATGCTGCAACACCGACTGGGTGGTGTCGTTTCATCGCGCAACCTGCATCCCGTCGTGTCTATCCTGCGCGTCACCTACACCAGCTTCGGTGACGCACAGTTCGGCGATGCACCATCCGTTCTACATGGCGCGTGCAACACTGACTGGGTTACGCATGGTGTCGGTTACGCACCGTCCGTGCCGCTTGATGCAACACCGACTTGGTTGCATGGTGGAACACTGACTATGTTACGCAGAGTGTCGGTTACGCAAAAACCACGATGTATCCTTTGTCGTGTCATTTCATCGCGTAACCTTGAGCCGATAAGGTTACGCAAAATCCACACTGCATCCGGTCGTCTTGAATCTGCGCGTAACCTTTGCAGGTTATGCACCGTCCGTGCTACTTGATGCAATACCACTGACTGTCTCGTGTCAAATCAATGCGTAAGCTGCACAGGTTACGCTCCATACGTGCTGCTTGAGTAGCAACACCGACTCGATTAAGCACGGACTAGGTTACGCACCTTTAAGACGGCTGGCTGCATGGTGCAACACTGACTGCGTTACTCACGGCGATGGTTACGTACGCATGGTGCAACCTCTAGCAAATTAGTACCCTCTAGGTTACGTACCATCCATGCTGCATGCAACACCGTCTTGCAGGTGCAGGCAGCACTGATAGTGTGTAACCGAACGGGTGTAGGTTACTCGCAGGATCAACAGGACCGGATGCAGCAGAGATGGTGCGGAACCCTCGGCTGGGTGCAGGTGCCCTGGATGCCGGCTTCTTGGCAACGCACCCCGAAGGCCACAAAATAGATCAACTTTATATGGCACTCCCTCCATTCTCTTTTGATAGGAATACTCCGTATTTCCAAAAATCAGATTTATACAAATGATAGTCCTATTTGCCATTGGTGTGGGCCGTGGCAATAAATGGCACAGATAACAATGAGTATCATGAGTAGAATGCCATTTGACAGAAGATAAGTTTAAGACTACTGGCTGCATGTAATCGCAAGGGTTACGCACACGGCCATGTAAAAGGCCGCTTGGGTTACACACGCAGCATCGCGCTCGATGAGGAGCACGGCGGGTCGTGTCGATCCTGCGTAACCGAGATTACGCCCTGAGCTAGATACGCCCTCGATCCCGGTGTTGCCTATCAAACGTACCACCGAACTCTTCGTCTTCAGCTGTTGCTGCCATGCGTCACCTTTCCAAACCTCCAACGGCTGACACCGGGCAAGCATTCCAGGACCCACATGGTAGTGGGTGGAACTGATGGTTACGCTGATGCCACATTGTGTGCTGCAGGGGTGGTTCAGTAGCGCACGTAAACAAAAGCTTTACTTTCCTTCTTTTGAGCTGATAATTTCACGTTTTTGCGGGATTTTCGGGATATCTGTTTAACGAAAACTAACTATATATCCATTATCGTAGACCCTGCAAGTTCAGATCGCGGAAGCACGGCGGAGGAAGAGGTTTATGCTCATGTCGGTCGCGCCGGAGAAATCGTCTCGTGTCCCTCATCTTGGCAAGCAAGGCGCACCGGACAGCAATGGGACGCCGACGACACAGAGTTCCGATGGCAGATCAACGGTGACTTCCGATGGCAAACCACAGTTGACGACGACGTCAAGGAAGTGGCCTCCTTGTCCTAGCGAAGAAAAGGTAGCACCTCCGACCGGCAGCACCGCCCATCCTCGGAGGCGGCGGCCCAACAACTTCAACTCCGGTGGCCCATTGTCGTCGTCTACTCCAGAGGTATGTAATCTAACACAACATCAGATTCCATACGACGCACTACCTATCCCTGCACGGCACGCGCTTATTGATTACTCTCTCTCCGTGACCAGATACCAATCAGTTCTACTTCTACCATTTCTTCGAAGTGCTCGAGCCTATGCATTCTAGGCACGCCGAAACGACTAGCGAATGTCCTTGGGCTGCTTTCAACAGCAAGAAAGAAAAAGCTAGAGTATATCAAGTTTGACTTCTTGCTACACATCAAACCAATCACCATAGATCATCCATTGCTGATGTCGCTTGTCAACACGTACGATCCGGATCAAGCAGGTTTCAAGCTTGGTAGCGAGCTGGTCCAGTTGACGCCATCAGATGTGAAGGACATCATGGGTCTACCAATTGAGGGAAAAGAGGTCAATATGACCAGTTGTGGTCCAGAAAAAACAAGGTCGTCACTAACATTGTCTGAGGTTGAAAACAGACTGAAGCAAAAGGACGGGCCTGCCGATGATTCGTTTCTTCGAGATTTCTTCATGTTTTGCCACAAGGTTTTATTTGACCCTGATACCAACCCAGCTATTCTAGCAAAAGTCCAGCGGCTAGTCGAGAATGTTGGTGACTTACATTTGATGAACTGGGGTGTTTATACTCTTAAGAATCTACAAGATGGTCTGGCTGCTTACAAAAGGCAAGAGAATAATCCGACACCTAGTAGTACTCCTAAAGGCAGCCTAATCTTGTTGCAGGTAATAAATTTCCATTTCATTACCAGTTTCAGGACTAGTATTTGGATTCACATAGGATATGTTTAACCCCGATTCCTAATCGTGCAGTACTGGTACCTCGAGCATGTCCACGCATGTAGCCACCACAAAATCGATTATCCTGGACAACGAGAGTACCCATTAATGAGGCATTGGACAGAACGTTTGGCATAGAAGTGACTGGAGATCGCCTCAATGGATGGTATCACTAACGGAATTGTTTGACAGTTATTTTCAATCTTTTGTGACAAAAGGTTTTCAAGAAGCTTCCATACAATCGAGAGAAGCAAAACAAACATGATGACGTTACTAGTAATGTACCTCGGGACAGAAGCCACGACACCAGTTCACATGCCCAGACGTTTTTATCCTCAAACAACGACTCTGCAAATGATGACGATGTTGCTAGATTCGGCAAAAGCAGCTACTACTACCACGGGAATGAGACGGGTGTCACTGTTGACGTATGTACTCACAACTGCATGGTTCATAAATGTTCAGTTTTTTTTGCAACCAAATTTTGATTTTATATTATTTATGTTTATGTCAGGAAATTTCAAAATTCCTTACAAAATACAACATTGGCACCCCACTACATCACGGAAATTATTCGCAGGTAATAGTTCTGTTTATGCCAGTATTTTTGATACGCCGGTATTTCAGAACTGCATTGCCTATTTTTATTATTAAAGTTGTTGTGCTGACAGGACATTTATAAATTCCCTGGCAAATACTCCAACCACGGCACAACACAGCACGACATAAATCACAGCCAGGTTAAATTTCTGTTATCACATTGTTTAAAAGACATGATTCGACTTGTGAATTTCAGAATTTGTATTTTCATAAATATTCTTTTAAGAAATGTTCTGATTCTGACATGACATTCTTACATTAATTGGTAAATACTCTGGCTTGAACACCCAACAGCTTGACGAAAATGATTGCTAGGTACAATCCCTACTATACAGCACCAATAACTGGTCCCAATATATAGAAAACGACATCTCCCTAAATAAGTTTATTTGTCATGACAAAACTAGAAAAATTTGTACACACATCAGGGCAGGCACGAGACGACAAATGTGCACAGTCCTGGAGCATACTCTCCTGCCTGTGAATATGACGATGACTACAGCCTGAATGCTAAGGATAAAGAAGTTTTAAACTTTGTCCTGAACAACTGTGAAGATGCAATTGTCGTCATTATCAATGACATAGAAATTCCGGTCAAAACATTGATGGGAATGGCTACTGATAAAAAAGGCTGGATCTCCAATAAAGATGGCTGGATGCTTGATGATGTGAGTGCGTTTTATTTATGTTTCTGTTTTGCTCTGCATGCAATATGTTACAATGCTGCGTTCTATTTTACCTACTGTACGTCCTAATCTATCACGGTGTCTGAGTGTGACAGGTAATAGATGCGTACGTAGTAGCCAGAAAACTACTAAATGAAAAGGTGGCATACGTCAACACTTTTCTTGCTAGGAAATTACTATCTCTAGAAGAATTGAAATCCTCTCACAGTGGTTGGATTGCCAGAACTGGAGAATACTTCTTTAAATGTGCTATGGTCTGTTCTTGATGCTAGCTTCGACACTTGATAGTACACTGCAAGATTGTAACAGCATTCCTGCATCTCAGGTATATATCCCTGTAAATGTCAGAGGTAATCATTGGGTTCTTCTTGTGTTCAACATCACGATGAAGGAGGTGCAGGTCCTGAATTCATTAGTCTGTAATGGAACGTGGGATGGCAAGATGGAACTATCGCTGGTGAGTACTCTGTATTATGTAGATGTCGTGCAAATGTAGTTAGCTCTTTCAACCATATGCACCTAATTCTTTGCTTTAGGTACAGTCAGTGCAGCATTGCATTGAAACCTACATTTCACAAAGAAATGTGAGTGGATCTTCAGAGATTGATGTCACCCGCCTCCAAAAAAAGATTGATGTCACAAAGTGGGATACCCTACATATTAGAGACATACCAACGCAACAAGACAGGTAAGATATATCGTTGCACTAAATATATTTACTGTATATACCATTGTATTATGTAACATGTGCATTTTGTAGCTCGTCATGTGGCATCTACGTCATCAAGTACATGATGCATTGGAATGGGAGAACACTTAATGCAACGTTCACCCAAGTCTGTACGCTTGTCCATTTTATTATCATTTCACAATGGATACATTTGTGAATAACGCAGTAAGTTTTTGCGGTCATTTGTTAACTTTAATCTTTAGGAACAAATGGATGCATTCAGGAAGAAGATGTGCTGTAGGTTGATTCTTTCTGAACACAACAAGATTCAGAGACAATCTTACAATACTCCTATTCTGGTTGGTGATTAGTTATTCATTTCCTAAGCATATTCGATTACTAGTACCTACTATATGTGAATCGATCTAATCTTAATTCAGATATACTTATTATCCTCTGATCACTTTAGGAAACTGAGGTTGGAGTCTCAAAAGTGGACATTCAACCACACGCAAATGAAGAGTAATTCACCACCAACATGCTCTTCAAACATCAAGGGTGTACACCTGAGGAAATAACAATGGTGTAGGCAGATGGTTAAGTGCTGATTAAAAATGGTTAAGTGCTAGTTAGAAAATGGTTCAACATTCGTTTAAATTAGTGTCAATTCTACGTGTAACCTGCGCTGGCTAGGTTATGAAACATCTGTGCTGCATGCTGCAACCTGCAACCCCCGACGGGGTCGAGTCGATTTAGCGCGTAACCTGCATTCGCTCGGTTACCCACCAGTCATGCTGCATTGTTCCTGCAACACCGACTGCGTTAACACTGACTGGGTTACGGATGATGTAGGTTATGCAAAATCCACGATGTACTGTCTTACTGATAAGAAAAAGTGACCAAGCCAGACTGAATTATTTGTTGATTTGTTGGCAAAATAGGTTCAAGTTTTTCGAATGAACATCCATCCAAAGTACTCCTCCGTAGTAGGAAACAGAGTCCAGTGATCGTACAACCAAAAAATAGCAGCACAATCAAATAAGGAGGGACCAAACTTAATCAGAAACTACTCCCTCCGTTCTTAAATATATGATGTTTAGGACAACAAATTAGTTCATTTTGAACTAAATTTCTTGTCCTAAACGTCATATATTCAAGGATGGAGGGAGTAGTAGTTATCATTACAGCAATGCAACACTTGTTATTGTTGGCAATTAGCGCTTCATCCAGTCTGGTTCGTCAATGATCATGGGCGCCGCCTCGCCTTCGAGCAGGGACAGGGGCAACATCAGTGGCCGAGCGCCTGGCAATGCAGCCGGTCTGTCGAGCAGGATCGGGAACGGCCGTGCCCCTGAGCTCTCCTGCACAGTCGGCGCGGCGGGCACACCTATCATTTATGGCTGAGCGGCTGGCAACAAGGCATACACCATACTTTCTCGACATGGCAAAGAGGCAAAGCAAAATAACTTAAGTCAACCAAAAGAATCACCAAAAACAACTGTGCAGAGTACTACTCCCTTAACTTCGTCTTGTGAAGCAGAAACTCGCAAGCAGCCAAGAACAAAGCGTTTGTAACCCAAACTCGCAAGCACGCAGCGTGGCTCCAGCAAAATCTAGACTGGGCAGGTTTCGCATGCCTCTATATGTCTGTGCGCGTGCGCACTGCGCAGTATCCACTCTGCAAAATCCACGCTGCATGGCTCAACACTGACTGGGTTACGCACTAATTGGTTGCGCAAAATCCACGCTGCATCCGGTCGTGTTGATTCTACGCGTCACCAGCTCCAGCTCGGTTACGCACAGTTCGGCGACGCACCATCCCATGGCGCGTGCATCACCGACTGGGTTATGCACGCCAGCATCGCGGTTGCCGCGAGACACGGCGGGTGGTGTTGACTAAGCACGTATCCTGCAAGGTCTCCGTTACGCAGGTGCCATTCAGCGGGCTGCGCACTAGAGAATTCCATGGACAATGAGTCAGCAGCCTCCCCCCCCCGGTGCGGGCTTCGCTTCGGGGAGAAGCAAACTGTGGCGAGGGCAGGCCGCTGTGGGCCGTGTGGTGCACCATCATTATTACGATGGACGACAGGATGAGACCTCCCTCCTCCGCTCCCTTCCCATCGTGTCGTCCGCAGCCACAGCTGCCGCCCGCCCCGAGGAGTAAGCTGGACCCACTGCGTTACGTGTGCCACGCGATGCTTCAGCCTAGGTTACACGGCTTGCTGCCAAGCCAAGGGTTACGCACGGTCACTGTGTTGTGTCGTGTGTACAGCCTTGACGGGACGGGACTGGACGGGCCTGCTGCTGCAGGCACCTCCGCTCCCATCTCGTCGTGTCATCCACAGCCACAACAGTGCTGCCCGCCCCGAGGAGTAAGCTGGACACGCTGGGTTACACACAATCCATGACGCACACGCGTACTGCATCCACTCTGCAATTAAGCTTATATAAACTATATATATAAACTATATAATTGGTACCCACTAACGATTTCTCTTGCCTCTCAACGCGCCATGTCATAACCCACTACACGCCATGTCACCATCCACTATAAACCATGTCAACATCCACTAAGACATGTATTTATGCCTTCGTCGATTTTCTGTGACTAATAGCATGTTGTATTTACGAGTGGCACGCCATAAAATTCTCGCAGTTGAAATACATGTAGGATCAATCATTTAAGAATGGTTCTCGCTCAACAAAATTAACATGCTTTCATATATATTATTGTTTATAGATAAATATCGTCATGTAATCGTTTTGGTGTTTCTACTTTCACATTTCACCTTAAAATTTTTCTTAAAAATTCCCGCAGCAACGCACGGGGTATCACCTACTAGTTATTAGTTACTCCTACCTCGTCTGTGACATCGCGATGATGATCAATTAAGCTGGAGCCGCTGGGTTACGCACAATCCATGACGCACACGCGGTGCTTCAGCCTAGGTTACACGGCTTACTGCCAAGCCAAGAGTTACGCACGGTCACTGTATCGTGTCGTGTGTACAGCCGTGACAGGACGGGACGGGACGGGCCTGCTGCTGCAAGCGCCTCCGCTCTCGTCCCGTCGTGTCGTCCAAAGCCACAACAGCGCCGCCCGCCCCGAGGAGTAAGCTGGACCCCCTGGGTTACGCAGAACCCATGACGCACACGAACACTGCATCCACTCTGCAATATCCACGCTGCATGGCTCAACACTTACTGGGTTACGCACAATCCATGACGCACACGTGTACTGTATCCACTCTGCAAAATCCACGCTGCATGGCTCAACACTGACTGGGTTACGCACTGATTGGTTGCGCAAAATCCATGCTGCATCCGGTCGTGTCGATTCTACACGTCACCTGCTCCAGCTCGGTTACGCACGGTTCGGCGCCCACCATCCCATGGCGCGTGCATCACCGACTGGGTTACGCACGCCAGCATCGTGGTTGCCGCAGGACACGGCGGGTGGTGTCGACTAAGCACGTAACCTGCAAGGTCTCGGTTACGTAGGTGCCATTCAGCGGGCTGCGCGCTAGAGAATTCCATGGACGACGCGTTAGCAGCCTCCCTGGCGCGGGCTTCGCTTCGGGGAGAAGCAAACTGTGTACAGCCTTGACGGGACGGGACGGGCCTGCAGGCGCCTCCGCTCCCGTCCCGTCGTGTCGTCCACAGCCACAGTGCCGCCCGCCCCGAGGAGGAGTAAGCTGGATCTGGTGGGTTACGCACAATCCACGACACACACGCTCTACTTCAGCCTACTCCTAGGCTACGCAGCTTGTTGCCATTTGTAGGCTCCTGGTAGATGCCCTGAGTACTATTGGCAAAGGGAGTAATTCGCGAAGCTTATCAGTATCAAGAGGATCATAGTGCATGAGGAACCAGAAGAAGAATCGACCTGCGATGTGGAAGCTATTTTCAGGAGGGTCATACAAGCTGACAATGGTATGCAACAGAAGACATGAAGATGCAATGAAGTAATTAACTTTGCAGCTATATCAATGATATAGTTTGTTGTTTTTTCCTTTTCTTTCTTTTTCCTACCTACTGTGATCATCTCCCGGGATTGTAGTCTTGTATTTTCTGCTATATCAATGAAATGTGCTACACCGTGTTAGGCCCGCACATCAAGAGACGGCAGGTGAAGTGGAATGCGTAATCTGCACAGTGTCGGTTACGCATGGTGCAACCTCGTGTCGGACCTGCGTAACCGATACCTTTTGGTGGCAGCGCCCGGCAGGTTATGCACGAGGAACCATGATGGATGCATGGAGCAACATGGCTCACAGTTACGCAGGTGCCCAATGCGTCTCTCTGTGAATTCTGAAACGTCACCGTTCACACAGACGACTCGAACTGCGCGCGCCTCGGGTCTCGCCGTCCAGCCCCTGTGCCCCTTCTTAAGTACAGCAGGCAAGGCGTGGCGTGTCCATACTCTATAGCATCTCCCATTCCTCTTCCATTCCGCTCGCATTCTCCATTTTGTCTGTTCATTTCTCCTATTCGCCATTGAGAAGATGTCCAACAGCAGTGACTCCGACGACTGCAACTCCTACAACGGCGAGGAGGAGTTCGCCCAGATGGTCACTGAGATGGCCAACGAGTTCGCCTCTGGTCAGCACCGCGTCCGCCGCGTCGGAGGGTACTATCATTGTACCTTCTGTCCCGGCCGGATGCAGCGCAACTGGAGCCTCCTCGAGTTGCTCAACCACGCTACCGGGTTGTCCACTAGAGGCAATGGCCTCAAGGGGCCGCAGCACAAGGCGCTCGCTGACTACATCCTCTACATCAGTGAACTGTCCCGCAAGCGCGAGATCGGTCGCGTTGGTGACTGCGGTGGCAACCTCGCCGTGCAGGTAGAGAGGGACCACATCCATGCGGCCAACTGGGCGAAGGCGGCGAAGCGCAAGAGCAAGGTTTTGATTCTTTCATTATTCGCACAACGCGTTGCACTTTACATTCGAAATGCTTTACCCATTTTAAACTTTGTCTTCCTCTTCTCATAGCGCATGGCGGCTTACCATCTCCCCGGCGACAAGCGTCGTCCCGACGTAGGCGCCAGCTGGTAGGCTGCGGCTCACTGATAGTGAGATGCGCGAAAGGATGCTCCAGCGGTGTCCGTACTAGGGCAGGGTTGCCCTTTATCTTAATCTATCTAGGTTTACTATTTTCACTATATGTAATTTCGATCCATACTTTATGTATCTTAATTTCGTACTTTGTTATAATGAACTTGCTATAATAGTGTTATGTGTCTAATTTAGAGATTATGTATTTTGGATTTGTTTCGTTTCATTATTCCATTCCAAACGCATGCTATTTCGATGGATCCATCAGATTTGGACTTTGTCGTTGGATCCCCTCGATTCCATGTTAGGACTAGGCTGTTATTGGGCCTGTAATAGGGTAGCGGGCCTGTGTGCCGCCGTGGGCCATTGGGCTTGTGTACGCTGTCCGGCCTGCTGGCCGTATCCGTAGGAGGCATAGGCATTTATTTATCAACACATAATATCAAAGAGTTGAACTGTTCTTGTTCCTCCTGGTGCTCCTGCGCCGTTCTCCTCTCGATTCCCCTTCTGTCTTCTTCCTGATCTCGGTTTCCTGCTGTTTCCACTCTGATTCCCTTCTCCAATCCCTTCCCTACTACCTGCTGCTAACATTCCATCGACCACATCTTCTTCTCTTCCCCATGCACTGTGCTAAGCAAGTAGAGATGGTGGTGGTGGCTGAGTTATAAGCACATCAATGTTCGCCGGAGGCCCAATGGTGAGGCTTATCTCTTGGGTTCGGTGCTGCGGTTTCAAATGGCAGGGGCGGTGCTATGATGCACGTCAAGGCCGCCTGCTTTGAGTGGCCGGCACTGCGTCGTTGCAAGCTGGTGCTTCGCGTCGTTGCAAGAATCATGCCAAACGAGTCTGAAATATCACGATTAAAGTTTATGGTACAACAAAAGAGTTAACTTGCAGCATATTTTGAAAGCAAAAGAGAATAGCTAAATACTGAAATAGGAGGCGACAACAAGCTAATCCTCGGAAAGGGACAACATGCATATATATGAGCTTTTGAATATTCATCGCAATGAGCAGAATACATATAGTAAACACTCTACAAATACATGCACCATGGGCCCCCCTCTTTCATGGGCCCACCCCCCTAGGACGGCCCTGCTGCTTAACCATGGTCAAATAAAAGAACTAACACTGAATGATTCATCGATGCCTACATGGGCTCAGCCCAAGAAGGAGTTAGGCACGCAGGCCCAGTACAAAACCCAGATAGCTATTTCTATAATAAATGAGTACATAAGTGTTTACTTAATGATACATCTAAAAAAGTGTTTATTTAATGACAAGTGTTCGAAAAATGCAACAAATAGCATAGAGCACATCAAAAAATACAACCAATGGCATAGAGCTCAAGTCCTAATTTCCAATGCCGCTCTACAGTGAATGGAAGCATGTTTGTTTGTTTGTAATATGATGGTAGGACGGTCCAGAGTCAATTATGCGCGTAACCTGCACGCACGCGCTCGGTTAGCCACGCCCTCGGTTACGCACTATCCATTTTGCATGGCTCTTGCAACACAGATTTGGTTATTACGCACTGCCCTGCATAACCTATGCCCAGTCTGTTACGCAGGAGGTAGACAAGAAACAATTCTCAAGAACAAAATCTCACCCTCCAACACCATCACCTACTCCAAAAGCAAACTGAATAGCACAAGCAAAGATACAAGAAGCAATGGGTGCCTCAAGTAGACAGGAATACAAAATTCTTCCACAAGATCAATAGTTCAACGGTGATTCTATATTTTTAGCGTCAAACTTCTGATGCTAATATTGCGTTGTAGCATAGCTATCTACCACCCCCAATTCTATACAGCGACAGTGACCATGCTCCAATCCCACAATTTCAAAAAAAAAGAAAAAGAAAAGAATACACAGGACCAGATAGACTCCGAGGCGCTTGACGCGCGGGCATCGTCGTCGGTATTCATGACCCAAACAACCCGACAAGCCCGACCTGACCCAACGACGTGACGGGTCGGAGTTTTGTCCCGAATCTCGAAATACCGGGGCTGACCCGACCCAACAATCTGATGGGTCGGGGCGTGGAAACCTGAAAAGACCAGAGAACATTTTTCGTTCGTGTATTTCGACTTTTTCGGATCGGCATTTCGGTTTTTGTAAGGGTACTTCGGATCGGTTTTCAGTCGTTGGTTAGTTTATACCTCAGTTCACGCGTGTTTTTCCATCTTCTGCGCACCCTTAAGTAATTTTGCCATAACTCCTAGCTCGGAAGTCCAAATGATGCACTGTTTGTTGCATTGGAATCTTGACTTGAAGGAGCTTCAAACTACTCCATGACACAACTTGTTAGATGTACAGGAATTTTCCGACATAAATTCCAGATTTCAAGAAGTATTTCAGCAATATGATGGTACAGAGTTGGACGTGAAGCTTCTCATGTAACCTAGAGTCCTGTGTGATTAATCCTTCTCAGCTTAGGCAGCAAACTTGGTGTCCTCCATGTAACCCTATGTGTCTTCTATGTAACTCTTGTAAACCTGACTAGGAGTAAAGTACAAGACTAGTAAGGTAGTATATGACTCTCATTAGTATTGCAATGTAACACAGAGAGGAACTTAAAGCATTCACTGATTAACCTCTTGTTGGAGTTTCTTAGCATGGCTGCTTGTAACCTGTCCTTCATACACATGTTCTTGTGTATCCAATGCTTGTTCCTGCCTAATCGCTTGCGTTTGATTCTTCAATCTTCATGCGTAACCCAAGGTGGACTTGGTGTAATTCGCGATGCATCTTGTATAACCAAGGGAGCTGGGTTACGTACGGCTAGGATGTCCTCATCATCTCCGGTGCTCTTAAATGTGCGTGACCTTCTTCTGTGCCTCATGGCGAGCGGTAGGGGAAGAATTCGTTGCGGCATGGGAGCGCGTCCCCGCCGCCTCCATCCGTGCGAGTTTTGGGAGGACTCTTTTCCTAAAACAATGTAGTCTTTGATGGCCTCAGCGGCGGAGGATACGAAAGTTATTTCGGGAAATTATACTGGTACCAAGTCAAATAGTATGTCAGCTCGTGTATTTATTAAGAAGAATGAGGTCATACCACTAAAACCATTTTTTAACTGTATACCTAAATATTATCAGTACAAAGGGCTCATTAGTAATACAAACACCAAATACATGTGCCAACTACGTGGCCCGTACTAGATGGCCCAGGCCCATCATATTATCACTTGATTTACTAATGACATATACAATTACGACATAGGAGATCTTCTATGCTCATATGCTAGGAATTTGATTCGACGACGTCGTACGTAACCAGTAGAGTTTTCGTGTAACCTAGTAATTTTGGATCTTCTATGATGAGGTCTCGTATCATTCACTTTCCCAATGGATTACGCATCATATACGTAAGCCATCAGTGTTTTCGTGTAACCAAGAATTTTGGATCGTCTGTTCCACATGCACACATGTGATTCCTGCCGTAACCATTATTTACGCACGTAAGGCACGAGACCGACGACGTAACAAATGCTATTGAGAGTAAAAATGACACTCCGGCGGCAGCGCCCGACCACCAACCTAACCCTTCTGAAGCTCCTTCGTTGATGCGTAACTCACCGGTGTGGTGCGTAATCCATGGCACTTTGCACTGTACCAGCTCTCTTCTTCGGGGAGCGGGGATAAACACAGTGGCTGTGTGCAAGGAACCCAATAGACCACGGCTGTAAAATGACGGTACTACCCTCGAAGGTTTCTCTGCACCTTTACGTGTGCCCGAAAATATGGTGCCACCTGTCGCAACATGATTGGCTTAACAATCCTTTACGTCACTTTATGCCGACCGCACTGAAGAAAGTCTCAACATGTTAATCACATGACATTTACTAGTTATATATAATTTTGTAGCAAAAATGTATTTTTGTTCAATTTTAAAATTCAACATGAATTTTTGACCAAAATAGCCACAATACTAAGTTTAATTAAGAAATTTGACATGTTTAAGATCTAACTTCACATTCCATAGTACCGGTTGTAGAATCTATTTTTTTATTTCACCGTGTCAAATATGATTTATAATAAATTTAACAAAGATTTTCAAAAGATTTGGGAATTAAAAGAAAACAAAAGGAAAAAGCCCATTAGCACCGGGCCTAGATAAGACCCGGTACTAATGTGTGCTTTTCGTTTTGGCACGAAACAAAAACAACATTAGTACCGGATCGTATTTAAGCCCGGTACTAATGTGCACATTAGTACCAGTGCCAGTTGAGGCCCAGTACTAATGTCACAATAGTACCGGGGCTAGTTGATGCCCGGTACTAATGTGGGGCGGTAGTATATAAGCAGCACTCCACTTCTTCTCCCCCAACACTTAGTCGTCCAACGACGCCGCCCCTCCCCATTCCATCACCATCGGCCGATCTGTCGTCCTCTGTCGTGCCGCCATTCGTCATCATGTCATCCCCGCACCACGCAAGCCCGGCCGCGCTGACGTAGTCATCCTCCGCGCCCTCCTCCGCCGCATCGCCGCCCCTCCCCGACTCGGCACTGGTGCCGCCGATCCCTGTCGCACCCTCCTCGGTGAGTCGACACCATTCCGGTGCCCCCGAGTCGCCGCCGCCCCTCCCCATCGTCCACGCGCTGCCATTTAGATTGTAATTTAGATTTGAATTTAGATAATTTAGATTTTAATATATGTTTTGTTCATTTTATGTTTAATTTATGATTGTAGATATTTAGATGAAATGTGCATTTATTGAGATGGAAATATGTATTTAGAGATGAAATGTGTATTTATTTAGATTTGAATTTAGATATTTGGATGAAATGTATTTATTTAGATTTGAATTTAGATATTTAGATGAAATGTATTTATTTAGATTAGAATTTAGATATTTAGATGAAATGTATTTATTTAGATTTGAATTTAGATATTTAGATGAAATGTATTTATTTAGATTTTGTCGCTCGCTCGCATGACTCTCGCCTGACACTTAGCTAGGCTCGCTCGACATGCTCGCTCCCGCCCGAATCGCTCACTCGCACGATCCCGCCTGACACGCTCGCTCCCGCCCGATTCGCTCACGACTCCCGCCCAAATTGCTCGCTCGCACGATATCGCTCGACACGTACGCTCTCGACTCCCTGTTGGCGGTCGATTTCCGTCAACCTAGAGCACTTGTTACACTTTGGATTGAGCTTGATTATGGAACTAACCCGCCACTAGGCACACTAATGATATAACAAGTTCAACTTTGTATGTGCATTTGGAAGTGTTGTATTTTTTAGGAAAACAAGGACAAAAGGGATGGAGTTACAACGAGTTCAAAGGAGCAAATGAGGAGTTCCGTTTGTGTTCAAATGCAAGGCGAAATCACTCCCAAAGGTGGCAAGGACCATGGTGCTACGACGGATCATCCCTGAGGACTAAGACGTAAAGATCGGACTTCATGCGAGAAGACCCCCTATCTTGATCGCGGGGATGACGACGCCAAAATGACATAAATAAAGGGTCATAAATCCAAATTGTCAAGATGAGCCACGAGGAGGAAGACGGGCCCGAACCGGGCCAGAAAAGGCCTAGGCCAGCCGGCCCATGCCGATCGGCCCAGGCCCTTTTCGTCTCGGTTCGTGGTCCCATTTGACCTAGATGCTCCTCGGTGTATTTATTTCCCCTGCCTCAGACGGCCGCCGCATCCAATCATTCGACCAACGGCCATTCACCAGAAAACCGCCGCCGCAAGATGAGGGATAGAGTTAGATGAGTTCGTCGCAAGGATCAATGCCGGTGGAGGGAAGGAAGCAAGAGGAGGACTCCAAGCCGTCGGCCTAGGGGTGTTCCCAAGCCTCCTCGCCGCCATCTTCATCGACGACGTTCTCCGAAGTCTTCATCACCCCTATGTGCTTCAATCTATGTAAGATGATGGGGTAATGCCTCTGTTCATCCCTAGGGTTTTATGGATCTTTGATATGTAATCGCTACATGAACCCTATGTCTCGATGCTTCATGGTATATATCTTTGCGAATGCTTTATTTACATATGTGTGTACAACATGTGATCTTAGTAGGGTTTGTGGTAATCATGGTGATTAGCTTAACTCTATGGATGCTTAGATATAGATGTGTTAGTGAAGTGATTAATTACCTTCGCATAGTGACGGTACGAGAGAAGGGAAAAGGCCTAGCGACCGCATAACCGCCGTGAAGCTAGAGAAGGCAACACCTCTTTCATGTAGTAGATGCATATCTATGTGATCCTAGACCCTAGGGAGAGAACGCTTATCTATCTTAATCTCTCTCTTGTTTCAACCCTCGCCATCTAGTTTAGCCTTAGATTAACATAGGTTAAATTGCTTTTTCTTTAGATTAATATCTTTCAAAGGTTTTCCAATCAACTAGATTAGTACTTGGTTAAGCGCTAGTAATTCCCTTGCTCCTTGGGTTGACAAGAACCTTGGGATCACCCGTGGTGAAAAAGGCTATAGGTGGTCTGTACGCTTGCGGATCGAAGTTCATTATGAGTTTCAACTATCAACAAGCCCTTTTTCTGGTGTCGTTGCCGGGGAGCAAGCCAGTTTGCTACGTTTAATCTTGTATTAATTTTGTTGATTAATAACATCTAACCCTCGTTTTCTAGAAAAAACCCTTTTTATGTTTTTCTTTTTTTCAGTGCCTAGATGGATTTGTTCACCTCACCATTGGAAGACGAAGAGATGTCGCTAAGGGAGCTAGTAATGCCGTCAACGGAGGACATTGAGATGCAAAAATCAGACTTGACACTTGCTACAACCCACTACGAAGTGAAGCCTAGAATCATCAAGTTAGTGGCGACAAACCTTTTTAGAGGATTGGAGGATGACAACCCATATAGAGACATTAAGCAATTCACGATGATATGCAACACGATGCAACAAGAAGGAGTTCCGGCTGCTTGGTTCAAGTGGAATCTTTTTCCATTCTCTCTCAAAGATGAAGCGTGAAGATGGTACACACTTGTGTCCGTTGAAGCAAAAGGAAATTGGGATGAGCTAGTGAAGAAGTTTCTTTTGAAGTTCTTTCCCATAAGCAAGGTCCAACACTTAAGGAGGCAAGTGCTCACTTTCAAGCAAGGATACGATGAAGGAATTGATGAAGCATGGGACCGTTTTAATGAACTACTTAAGCAAGGCCGAACTTGGGATTTTCCAGTGACTTGATGTTGCATACCTTTTATTTTTCACTAACCCCTAACCCCGCTAGTTTTGTAAGCATGTGTGCAGGTGATGATTTAATGGATAAAACAATTAGTGAAGCCGCACAAATCTTACAAAAGATAAGCAATGGAAAAAGAATGCAACGAGACTAGCAAAGACGTTGTCCGGAGGAGCAAAACAACAAAAGTAAGCCCGTGATGCTTGCTAAAATTTCTGAAAAAGATGAACCGGAGGTCAAGGAAGATGAACCAATCATACAAGAAATTGAAGAACCACTTCCTAAGGTAAGCAAAGTCATTTCGGATATTAAAAATGATGAAACTAACATGAATATAGGCCGAAGTACGGGGAATGCTAGACCATTGGCGGAGTTCAATCAGTCCGATTGGATTCAAATTGATTTTGCTCCCCTAATCAACTACCGAAGGAAGGATGAACACCGAGGCACTGCCAAAAGAATTGAAGACATTTTTGATCAAGAGATGAGTGGAGAATCGATCCAAAGAAAATTAGAAGAAAGAGACGAAGAAGATGAAGGATGGGTTGATCAATATGACAACTCGAAGTTTTATGATGAAGCAGGAGAAGAGTAAAACCATGATGAGCCTAAAAGTCCCCTCTCCACAACACCATGCACACCAATTGAAGAAGAAGATCTTGAAGAAATTGATTGGTCGTGGTCGTTCAACCTTGGGTGAGAATTCATTGCTAAGGAGATGAGGAAAATGACAAGAAGAGCTAGTGACTCGAAGGATAAATGGGAGAAAATAGGAATCAAGCTACAAGATGAATGTGAAGGAGATGACATAAAGCAAATGCTCCAAGAAGGCCCCTCTCCACAAGGTTATAGCTTGTGTGCTATTGAAGCCTACACACTAGCAAATCAAGACATGGAAGTGCTCAAGGATGAAGAAAAGAGTGAATCAACGATGAGCAATATTGACAACATGTGGTACATGGAAGATAAAGAAAGCAACGTACAAGACTTTGAAGATGAAGATTGTGATAATGAAGACTTCAAAGAAGAGACGAATGCATACATTGCTGAAGGATTACATGTTCCACATGATGAGATGAAGGGGATGCCAAAAGGTAACAAAGAGACACCTCCACTCGTCGAGATTGATTTGCTTTCAACACTACAAGACGAACCGAAGATCACTCTTGTTGAGAAAGCTCTGAGGCTAAGGTACACGCTGAAATCTCAAAATATTATTGGTATGGATGATGATATATTCAAATATTCATGTTGGACCAATAGTATGAATAATAGTTTAAATTCTATGCCTTGTCCTAATGATGATCATGTTGATAGGCTAGAATTTCTTGAGAATGATGTAGAGGTAATGTTTATGTTTGAACCAACTAATCTCACACCTAAAGAACCTTTGCCTAATGATGATCTATGTGCTTTGCATGAAACATATGCTTCTTTTAATTACACCTTGACTTGTTGCTACAATTTGCATGTGGTGTTGATTATGGACGCGTATGTTTACAACAAGATTTGTAAATCTCGATCATGCTTTGTGCTTGGTCAAGCTAATGACCTTAAAGAAGCATATGTCGGGAGAAGGCCTGATTTTCACTAACCATGCAGGAATACAATGGCTTGAATGATGTAAAGAGAAGTCATGCCCAAAGAGTTGCAAGATAAATCATCAACCTCTCCAAATCCTGCGATAGATGTTGTTGTCTTCATCAATTTGAGAGCTTGTTCAGATGTATACTGTTGACACCCAAAATTTGCAAAGGCCGGATCAGGCTAGGCTAGGCGGTCTGACCGGGTTGCTCAGGCGGTCTGACCGCGTTGTCCTGTAGCCAATCCGGCACGAAGGCCGCCAGGTGGTCTGACTGCCTCCCCTAGGCGGTCTGACCGGGTCTCCCCGAGTCCGACCCGAATTAGGAGTTTTTGTTAAGTTACGAGTTGTAAAGATTTCCTTGCAGGGAAAGACCTCTCCCCCTATAAATATAAAGGGGCGTGGCCGATTGAGAGGCACCATCCAATCGAATTATCAATTTACTACTTTATTTTCTCCAAACCCTAGCTTTACCAACCCCTTTGCTCTCCTCCTTCGTCTCCACGGTGGTTGAGGAAGTTCTGAGTGGCTTTGCCAATCTCAGGACAACTCTAGGCGTGTTTCTCCCGACGGGGTCCCTCCCGGAGCGACGAACTTAGGTTTTTGGCAACGCCTCTGTCCCAGGCGGTCTGACCGGCCCGTGCTGGAAGTCTCGGCGAGTTGATTTCCAACATCCGCGCAAGCTAGCGCACTTGTGTGTTTCGACCAGAAAAAGCGTCAACACACTTTTGGTGACTCCGCTGGGGAAGAAAGATCAGGTTTCTAAGACCGTTCAATCTAACCCTAGCCCGATGGGATCTCGCTGCAACCTCGACATGGAGAACATCATCACAGCTTCGCTTGAAGATCTATCTCCGGAGGAGCAGCAGAAGTTCAAGGCACTCCAAGAGTACATGCAAGTCTAATTTCTGGTGGGCGTCAAAAAGGATCGTCATGGCAAGGTGGCAAGATTGAAAGAATTTGAGTTGCTGGCGATCAAGCTAAACGACAAGAATATTGAGGTAATATCCACTGTAAGCAAAACTCAAACTCCTCTTGTTATTCCTTCTTAGAAAAATACTTTTGAGAGTGATGAGTTGCTTGCTTCTTACATTACTCGTTTAGAATGTTTAGAAGATCTTGAAAAAGATAGGAGCATTGCTGATTTTAATAACAATGAAACTAATAGTAGTGGTCCTAAAATTAATACTAGTAAGGGGATTCATCCTAGCTTAGCACCTTTGCCTGTTACTAATAACATGAATTATCAGTATGGCATGCCACATAATCCCATTGGTCAAACCCTGTCGTTTCAACCATTCAGGCCAAATATGGCCGCACCGGTTGAACCGGTGCAGGGTACCGGCCTGACCGGTCAGACCAGTGCACTGGATCTTGTGCCTGAACAGCCTGAGCCAAATTCTATCGTGCCAAACTTGTCTAATACATTTGGTAATCCAGGACCATATTATAGTACATCTGTTAATCCAATGGCTCAGAAAAATATAATTCCTGATGATGTTTATGAAAGTTATAGGCTTGCTCATGCTAAGATGTCTCCCTATCTAAATAAGATGAATTTGGTGAATCCAGCTCCACAACAGCCAAATAATCCTAATTGCGCAGAATTTAGTAAATTAAAGGAAGATTTGGCTAATGTGGTAAAAACCAAACTTGGTGTTGATATTGGTAATACAAATTAGTATAAAAAATCATATGATCCTGAGTTTGATGATTTCCCTCTCCCACGTGGTTGGCATATGCCTGATTTAATTAAATTTAATGGTGATGATGATCAGACCACATGGGGAACACATTAGTCAATATTCAGCTCAGCTAGGCGAAGCAGGTGCTTTTAATGCTTTGAAAGTATGTTTATTTTCTTTATCTTTAACTGGCGCTGCTTTTGCTTGGTTCTCATCGCTTGCTCCTTGTCCTATTATATCTTCGGATATGTTAGAACATAAATTTCATGATCACTTTTATAGCGGGAGCATGCAATTAAAATTGACAGATTTAACATCGGTTAGGCAAGGAAGAGATGAAAATGTCTCTTCTTATATTAAAAGGTTTAAAGAGACTAAGAACCGTTGCTTTAATCTGACATTTGCTTAAAAGGTTTAAGATCTGCTATTAGAGATAGAATAGAGGGTGGAAATTTTCATTCAGTTGCACAAGTTCAAGTTAGAGCTTTAATTGTTGAAACCGATTGAATAAAGAAAAAGATAATTTTAAATCACGTCGTTCAAATGTACATCATATTGATTATGATTTTGATAGCTTGAGCGACGGAGATAAAGAAATTTATACTGCTGAATTTATTTGGCCCTCTAAAGAAAAATCTTATTCTTGTTCATCTCTTAAGCCGGCTAGTAAAGGTCGGCAAGAAGAAGTAAAATTTACTTTTGATGTTTCTAAGTGCGATCACATATTTGATGAATTGCTTAAATCTGGAAACATTAAATTGACTCATACTTTGCCTCCACTTGATGAAATTAAATGACGTGCATACTGCATGTTTCATAATTCTTATTCTCAAGCTACTAACAATTGTAATGTGTTTTGTCGTCAGATTCAATCGGCCATAAATGAAGGTTGTTTGATGCTTCATGAGATGCAAGTGGACAAGCAACCTTTTCCTATCAATTCCATGGATCTGCAGCAACCTAAAGTGTTGATTCGGTCGCACCAAGTCGAAGCAACTAAAGGAAAGAATGTGGTAGTCGGGGAAGCTAAGCCCGACTTGAGGGGAAAAGAGTTGATAAGGGAAGTTGCATGTGACAAGACCCCTGATGGCAGAGAGACATTCAAGATTACTGTCAAAGCCTCTGGACTTGCATCGTCTGGTCAACAAACAACCGAACCTAATCAGCCTAGGGCGGTTAGACTGGTGCCCCAGGGCGGTCAGACTGCCCCTGTTCACGGTCGTCCGAAGATGCTTGTTCTGAAGCGGCCAGAGGTTGGAAACTGGAAGCCTAATGTGGAAAAGAATCAGGGGAGTGTTTCAAAGCCAAAGGTCACATTTGACATGCTATTTGACAAGTACTCCAAGCAAAAGGCCGTTACAAGTGATCGGCCATTAAAAAAAGGATGAGATCACCTCCACATCAAGAGAGGTCGTCGTCACCTCTAAGAACAGCTACAAGGTTTAGAGGTGAATCATCGCAGCAAGGGTGACACTTTACTCCACAATGGGCGCCTTCAAGTTCAAATCAACCTCGCCCGGTTTACGATGACAATGGAGTGATGTGGGTGCCTTATCAGCGGTCCTTCCATCCTGGATGGGGAGGACCAAGAAGACCAGCACTGGACAGGATTTCACGGCCTACACGGGATCGTTGGGCTCCACGTTGGTCAGGACAGCATCAGCAGGCCAACGCGGTCAGACCGCCCTGCCGAGGAAAAATGTCCAATCTCCTCCACGACAAATGTACAAGCCCAAGATCAGAGAGGAGGAGGTTCAGAAGATGGATATTGATCCAGAGAGGACTACTGGGCAAGACATCATACAGATTGGGACAATGGATGTTCCTAAAGTGGTAAAAGACCGGTTGTGCTAAATAATCAGGTTGTGACACCTACTCAAAAGGGATTTATTGCTGCTAATGATCATGAGGCCAGTGGAAGTGGCTCCAACTCCAAATACTTTTTGCCAAGATGGTGTCCTCCCGGTTTGACCCAGACCCAAAGGAGAAAGCTTCAAAGACAGAGGTTCCGGGAGAAGAAGGAAAAGGAGATGGAGGAAAAAAGAGATGAGATGTTCAACAACTACAGACCCATGGTGCCACAAGGGAAGGAGTGGAGAGCTAAGGCCACATCACATACCGAGGCGGTCAAACTGCCAGAGGGCGCGGTCAGACCGCAGGAGGTAGTCCAGCCGGCAGCAGAGGCGGTCAGACCGGCCCCCGCGGTCAGATCGGCCCTGGAGGTGGTCAGACTGGGTTCCCTAGAAACGCTGCCCGGTTTCACTTCTTCGACTTCCATGGTTTGCAATAATGAGTTGCCATCGGTGCCTGCATTAGAAGACGACGAGTGTTGACGGTTCAAAACCGCGTTCAACTTCACCGCAAGTACACGGAGTGACTTGGTGCCTTTTTCACCAAGGGAGGGGACCCCCTAGGTTCTTGTCAATCCACGGAGCAAGGGAATTACTTGCGTTTAACCTAACACTAACTTAGTTGATTAAGGACTTTATGATGTAAAGATTAATCTATAAAGTAAAGACAAACTAACTCTAGATTATGTTAAAGAGAGAGAGAGAAAGGTGGTTCTCGAGTATGAAAGACGTATGCCCATGGAGTCTAGGTACTTGAGATGCAATCACCCAAAACATGGTAAAATCCTGATCCAATCTATCTAAGGATGTGAACAAAGAGTTAAGTGTTTCCCTTCCCTCGTACTAGTCACTACGCGAAGGTAATCGTCTCTAACCCTAATGAACACGGTATGTTGACGTGATCTACGGGAGCAACCCCGATAGCAATGGTAGCTAACCTTAAACATTAAGCAACATCAACATGAAGATATGGTAGATAAAGATCCAAACAAGAGAGTGGGTGACTACATGTCAAGATCTATTACAACTCCATGGACAAACGATTAATTTACCCCATCAAGACGCTAGGCATGGCACCGTTGAACATGGTGGATGCCTCCGATGGAGTCCGTCTCTCGGTGTCCTTCAACTCCGGCGGCACCGTGGCAAGGCCTCGACGTCCTCCTTCCTCGTGGTGGCTTCCGTTGATCTAGATGATGATCCTCTTGAATCTTCACCCTCTCGATCAACCCTCTTCCTTGTGTTTGATCTCCTGAGGCTTCTCTGGTCGTCTTTCGCGAATGGCTCCCTCCCTCAAACAATTAGGGTTCCGCAAACTTATCCCCAAAGATAGGCGGCAGCGAACCGACGTGGGAAGGGGGTGGGCCGGCCGGCCTGGCCCATTGCCGGCCCGGTTTGCCTCTGTCTTTTGCCACATGTAATTTCTTGCTCTTTGGGGTTTTTCTTCCTTCGAATATGGGCTTTGGACGTCGTTATCTCCACGACCAAGTTAAGGGGTCTTCACGCATGATCTTCCGGTCTTTTTATCTTGGTCCTCGGAGATTCTCCATTGAAGCACGTTGGTCCTTGCCACCTTTGGAGTCAAGTTCACGCACGGTCGGAGCCTCTTGATCGTCATGTAAATCGTCCTCCGAACCGAGTACATCTCTTCTCTTTTAGTGCATGAATTCCTGCGTAAACATTATACTCCAAAACACACATCCAACGATGAACTTGTTATATCATCAGTATGCCTAGTGGCGGGTTAGTTCCAAAATGAAATCCAAACTATAACATAACAAGTGTTCTTGGTTGACGAAAATCGACTGCCAACATCCCCCCACGCTTAGATCTTGCGCGTCCTCGAGCAAGTTGCTCAAAAGTTGTTCATCCATGGAGTTAGAAACATGATTCGTCAAATCCTTCATTTCAAGTTAGTCAATCATTCATCTTTAATATAAGAGACATGAAACAAAGATCATAATGTAAACATGGGTGTTTAGAAATTACTAACTCAAGACTTACCCCACAACTCTTACCTTTTCACTAGAGATCTTCAACTTCATCCATACTTGCTTTCTTACTTCCATTGGAGGGTTTTTGCACTTTTAAAAATAAAATTCCTGCACAAAGCATTAGACAATGTCCTTCTCCAAGTTCTCACATGCACTCGTTAAAGTGGCTATCCAAGATAATTTTCATAAACCCTTCCAAGCTATAGGTGTGGCTAGTGAAGCTAGCACAAGTGTTATCAAGCTAGGAAAATCCTCTAGTGGTTGTTCACCTTCCAAGCCAATGATCATGAGAATTAAACCATAATGTAGGGGTGTCAAGGATGAGAAGATTTAGAATGGTGTACATGTGCAAAGGGAAAAAGAATAATGACGTCAAGGCACTAATGATGTCCTGGATTGCACATGGTATGGAATAAGATTCATTCCTAACATCGTGGCATCCTTCCTTGCACTTCATTTGGTCTTCACTAGACTTGTCATCCCTCACTACACCTTTCTTGCCTTGCCTTGGATTTTCTTTCTTTTCTTTTCCTTCTTTTTCTTCTCTCTTATTTTTTTCTTCTTTTCTTTTTTTCTCTTTTTTTTCTCTCTCTTGTGTGCACACTACACACATACACATATATATATTTTTTCTTTTTCTTTCTACCTCTTTACCTTCTTCTCCCAAGCTTTTCGCTCAACTTTTGAACATGATCACAATCTGAATTTTAAATATAAACATGCCTAGAGATTGAACGAATCTTTGAATATGGGTTGTGTTCAAGGAGTAAGATGATAAAAAGATGTTTAAAGGTTTGGGTAAGGAATCCAGCGATGTACGGGGCATTCAATGTGAAATTCCCGTTACCGAATACATGAAGAGGCTAGCAATAAAAGGTATACATCAAGGACAAGATCATTGCTTGAAATTAGACCTCCCAAGAGCGTAAAATCCTAACTTAACTCATCATGCTAATCAACACTTATGGTGGAGCTTATACATATATGTAAAGGCTTTGTAAAGGATAGATATTGCCTCTCAACTTGGAGAAAGAAATTGCTAACCTTTGTAATAAGGTGTTTTTCTTAATTTTCAGAAATAAAACCTCCAAAGTTTAGCATTACTAAAAGTATAGACGAAGCAAAGTCCTAGATCTTAGTTTAGTATGGGTGCTTTGCAAGGGTAAGTTTCCACTAAGCACCACGGTAAACAATTATTCAACAAGTTCATGCTCAAATAAGAAAGATAAAGTAAAAGATTAACAAGAAAAGAAACATGAGACTTTGCATAAGACACTTTTTATTTCTTTTTTCTTTGACTCAACGCTAATTTAAGACTCTTTCAAGCTAAAAAGATAAAACAAAGACTCTCACACTCTCACACTTGACTCAAAATTAAAAGACTAGACTCTCACACCACTATAAGCAAAAAATTTAAAAGGTAGCTAGCTAGCTCCCCCGCCCCCCACGCTTAGATCTTACGATGTCCTCGTCGTAATTTTACAAAAAGGTACAAAGGGAGAGAACTATCTAACTACAACAACTAGTGGTCCTTTCCACACGAGTTGCACCACTCCTTCTTGAAATTTTTATTCATCCCGAAGAGCTTCCTTATGTTGCGGTTGAGGTACTTGAAGTCATCTTCCGCCATGCGCTCCCAATCTACAATTCTTTGTTGCATGGCGTTGATGGTGTGCAAACACTCATCAAGGGATGAGAAGAGCTCCGCAATGGCGTTGCGGCAAGCCGCACAACACACGTTGTGCTCTTCCTCCGGATCATCATCTCCATCGTCTCCACTGTCTGGATCATTACCGCCGTCTGGGTTGCCGCCTTGCTCATGATGCTCCTCCGGCTCCTCCTTGGGCATCTCCTCCCAAACGTAGAGATCGTTGTCATCTCTTCCACCGGCTACCCATGAGCTAGGGCTTCGATCATCGGAGTAGTCACTATCTCCGTAGAATTCCGCCGGCTCGGGGGTCTTCTCCTTGTAATCCTTCCTCTTCTTCCCAAGGAGCCTCTTCGAGCGGCGAACGAGAGAAGCGGGCTTCTCCTTCTTCACCTCAACCCAGGGATTTGGGCTAGCCATGTGCCCTCTTGGGACACGCCCTCCGCATTGAATCCTCGCAGTTCTCTTCACCTTCTTCTTGGGCTCCGGCACCATAGCGCACCGGTGAAGCTCCTTGTTCGCCGGAGTTTGAGAGGGGAGGCGTGCTTCATCTTCCATGGTTGCCTTCACCTCCTCATTGCCTTTGGTGCTGCTCGAGGATGCCATGGGTGCTTGGGTGCTTTCGTGGAGGTTGGAGATTGCAATTGAGATGCAAACCTCGAGCTCCCTAGCCATCCTTAAATATCCCTGGAAAGATTCGGCCAAAACCCTCCCTTACCTATTTTTGTCGCCCCCAAAAAGGGAAGACAGGAAAAGGAAATTCACCGAACTGTGTCCCAGAGAAAAATGAGCGAAAACGGACGAAGGGGGGTGGTGGGCCGGTCGGCATGGGGCTGGCCGGCCTACCCCCTCCTTTGGGCCCCCGCGGCCCTCGGTGTTTCGTGAATACTAGCCTAGGTGGTGGTAGGGTCCAACTAAAAATTATGAAAAAGACTCGAAATAAATACGAAAACAAAAACAAAAACATCTTTACAGAAAATTTACCTCGTTTTACGTCTTAGGCGTGACGCTCGGGCTCGTCCTCCATGTGATATATATCAATGTAGTCGATGGGCACGATGTCTTGTTCAAGAAAAACCTTTAACCGTTGACCATTAACCACATATTGATCTCCTTTCACGTCCATGATTGTGACCGCTCCATTTGGCGAGACCGAGTGAACGATGTACGGTCCATCCCATTTGCTCTTCAACTTTTCTTTCCTGAATATTTTGAACCTTGAATTATAGAGGAGAACCTTGTCACCTTCTTTGAATTCCTTTGCTCGAAGCCTTTTATCATACCACCTCTTCATTCTTTCCTTGTAGATGGTTGCACTCTCATAAGCTTTGAGCCTCATCTCTTCTAGTTCACTTATTTGAATCTTCCGTTTGATTCCCGCAGCATCAAAATCAAAATTCATCTCTTTGATTGCCCAATACGCTTTATGTTCTAACTCCAAAGGTAAGTGACACGATTTACCATAGACAAATTGATATGGTGTCATACCTATGGGTGTCTTATATGTCGTCTGATATGCCCACAATGCTCCATCCAATTTCTTTGACCAATCTTTACCTCCCTTTTCAACGGTCTTGTTAAGAATGCTCTTGAGCTGCCTATTTGAAGTTTCCGCTTGACCATTGGTTTGTGGGTGATAAGCCTTGGCCACTCTATGCTCAATCCCCAACTTGGTCAAGCATTTTCTAAAGCTATTTCCCGTGAAGTGTGTTCCTCCATCACTTATCAATACTCGCGGGACTCCATAGCGTGGGAATATAATATTTTTGATCATGGATATGGATTCTTCCGTTGAAGCTCTTCGACAAGCGATAGCCTCCACCCATTTGGATACATAATCAACCATAACCAAAATATGCTCATATCCATTTGAACTTGTGAAGGGCCCCATGAAGTCAATTCCCCATACGTCGAATAGATCAATTTGCAAGTTGTAATTCAAGGGCATAGCATTTCTTTGATTTATATTCCCCGTTCTTTGACATTTCAGACAAGAAGCAACATACCTTTTCGAATCTTCATGCATCTCCGGCCAATAAAATCCACTAGCCCATACCTTTTCTTGCGTCCTAAAATGTCCATAGTGTCCTCCATATTCGCCTGAGTGACACTTTCTCAATATTTCGCCTCTTTCATCTCTTGGTATGCACTTTCGTAAGACTCCATCCGCTCCAAGTCTAAACAGGTAAGATGCATCCCAATAATATTTTCGGCTCTCGGCGATCACTCTCCTTTGAGCGTTCCTATCGAAATGATCAAGTGACATTTTTCGTATGGCCCGAATAATGTTGATCATCCAAGTATCTTTGTCAAGGATGTGATAGAGGTGATCATCTCTCATCTTATCTTCAATAGGCTCTTTATCATCCTCACGATTCATCCTTGATAAATGGTCGGCCACAACATTTTCTGACCCCTTTTTGTCCCGAATCTCCACATCAAATTCTTGCAAGAGAAGGATCCATCGAATCAACCTTGGCTTGGCATCTTTTTTAGACAAGAGATACTTAATCGCCGCATGATCGGTGTAGACAATCACCTTAGAATTCACAATATATGATCTGAATTTTTCAAAGGCAAACACTACCGCGAGCAATTCCTTCTCCATTGTTGCATAATTTAATTGAGCTCCATTGAGGGTTTTGCTAGCATAGTAAATAGCGTGCACCTTACCTTCTTTTCGTTGTCCCAACACCGCTCCAACTGCATAGTCACTAGCGTCGCACATTATCTCAAAAGGTTGATTTTAGTCGGGCGGTTGAATGACGGGTGCGGTTACAAGAGCTCTCTTTAATGTCCGGAATGCCGCCAAGCACTTGTCATTGAAATTGAATGGCACATCTTTTTGGAGAAGATTGGTCAATGGCTTGGTAATCTTTGAGAAATCCTTGATGAATCTTCTATAGAATCCCGCATGGCCTAAGAAACTCCTCAAAGATTTGATATCTGTTAGGGGTGGAAGTTTTTCAACCGTTTCAACCTTAGCCTTGTCCACCTCTATCCCTCTCTCGGATATCACATGTCTCAACACTATACCTTGTCTCACCATAAAGTGACACTTCTCCTAATTTAGCACCAAATCAACCTCTGAACATTTAGTGAGAACTTTATCCAAGTTTGCCAAGCAATCCGTAAAAGATTTACCGTAGACGGAGAAATCATCCATAAATACCTCAACAATTTCCTCGATGAACTCCGAAAATACCGCCATCATACATCGTTGAAAAGAGGCTGGAGCATTGCATAAACCGAAAGGCATTCTTCTATACGCAAATGTTCCATAAGGGCATGTGAATGTTGTCTTATGTTGATCATCCGGGTGAATAGGTATTTGCATGAACCCCGAGTACCCATCAAGAAAGCAAAAATATGCATGATTTGCTAACCTCTCAAGCATCTCGTCGATGAACGGTAGGGGGAAGTGATCCTTCTTCGTTGCTTTATTCAATTTCCGACAGTCAATACACATCCTCCATCTGGTCACGGTTCTTTGCGGTATCAATTCACCCTAGCCGCGGCCGGCCACACTGCTATTGCGCCCAGCCGGCTGCACCCTGGCCGCGGCCGGTCGCACCCTGGCCACACCCTGGCAACGACCGGCCGCACCCTGGCCACGGCCGGCCACGCCCCAGTTGTGCCCAGCCACACCCCGACCACAGCCGAAATGATTTTAAACTTACATATATATTTTTTAATTTGGATAAAAGAAGTTTGAATAGGTGGGAAAATGACCTATCATTCCTGGATGAATAGACTTTGTTTTCTATCTAATATAACACTAAAAAAGTGTTGCAATAGGTCTAAAATGGTTGCAATAGACACAATACTAGGAATTTAATTCGCAAAAAATGTCTGCTTGGGGATCGAACCTGAGACCTTTGGAACAAAAGTGACGTGTGCAATCCATCAGGATAAGCATTAGTTTATGTTGTATTAGGGTGTTTTATTTTTTTATTAATTGAAGTGTAATAATTTTTTTAAAACAAACTTGAAAAAACATGTGGCTATACAACACATTTTGCTTCCATAACCATCTCATAAAAGTTTTAAACGATCTCGACAAAGTGATACTATACATCTTTCACACTAGGAACATATCTCACGACAAAGTGATACTATACATCTTTCACACTAGGAACATATCTCACTTAGCTACATAGGACTGTGTGAGCTATATATATCTTTGTGAGGGATATTCAGCAATTCTTTATCGAAATCAGTTGAATTTTTTATATGACGCTCATACACCAGAATCATGTGACTACGTAACTTTTTAGATTTTTCTAGCCATTTTATGATATTTTCACATTTATTTCTTAGTAATTCAATAAATAATAACAGTAATAGCAAAACTTGATCAGAAAATTCCATAGATTCACACAACGACATATTTTGGCTCCATAATCATCTACTAAAAGTTTTAAACAATTTTGTCAAAGTGATACTATACATACTTCACAACTAGGAACATATCTCACTTAGCTACATAGGACTATGTGAGCCACACATGCTTTTGTGAGGGATATTCAACAACTCTTTATCGAAATCACTTGAAATTTTTATGTGACACTTATGCACCAAAATAATGTGACTACGTAACTTTTTAGATTTTTCTAGTCACTTTATGATATTTTCACATTTATTCCATAGTAATTCAATAAATAATTACAGTAATAGCAAAACTTGATAATCAAATTCCATATATTCACACAACAACATATTTTGGCTCCATAATCATCTAATAAAAGTTTTAAACGATTTTGACAAAGTGATACTATACATCTTTCACAACTAGGAACGTATCTCACTTAGCTAGATAGGACTATGTGAGCCATACATGCTTTTGTGAGGGATATTCAACAACTCTTTATCGAAATCAATTGAAGTTTTTATGTGATGCTCATACACCAAAATCATTTGACTACGTAACTTTTTAGATTTTTCTATCCACTTTATGATATTTTCACATTTATTCCTTGGTAGTTCAATAAATAATTACAGTAATAGCAAAACTTGATCAGAAAATTTCATAGATTCACACAAAAACATAGTTTGGCTCCATAATCATCTAATAAAAGTTTCAAACGATTTTGACAAAGTGATATTATACATCTTTCACAACTAAGAACATATCTCACTTAGCTACAAAGCACTATGTGAGCCATACATACTTTTGTGAGGGATATTCAACAACCCTTTATCGAAATCACTTGAAATTTTTATGTGACGCTTATGCACCAAAATCATGTGACTACGTAACTTTTTAGATTTTTCTAGCTACTTTATGATATTGTCACATTTATTCATTAGTAATTCAATAAATAATTACAGTAATAGCAAAAATTGATCGAAAAATTATATAGATTCACACGGCAATCTATTTTGGCTCCATAAGCATCTAATAAAATTTTCAAACGATTTTAACAAAGTGATACTATATATGTTTCACAACTAGGAACATCTCACTTAGGTAAACTTGAATATTCACGTATATTTTTTTATCTAAAATCATTTACTGTACAAATTATATGTGTGTCTTTTAAAAAACTTTAGTACAATCTAAATTTCAAATTTGATTTACAATTTAAATTTTGATTTTCAAATTCGATTTGGCCGACTAGCCTTCTGGTCGTCCGACTAATCATCGGTTAAACATGAATACATGATTAGTCGTCCGATTAGGGAACGGACGAGTAGGTTGAACCAACTCTGGACTTGGTTTTTTGGGCCGACGACTTGGCCCATTAGGTTTTAGGTCCATTTGAGTCCGATACCTGACTAACGAACAACGAGCCCGTGTGAACGACGAGCTCAGGTCCGTGCGTGAGCTCGATCCCGAATCCGCCGCCGCCGCCACCACCGCGCTGCCGCTGCCGCCGCCGCCGCGCAAGTGCCAGATCCCGACTCTACCGTGGCCATGCGTTGGTCTGCGTCCGGATCCCATTCCTCACGGAGTTCTGCCTGTCCCTGCCTTGACCACCCACCAGTTCGGCAGTTCCTCTACTCCGGCCGGCCATCCCCCACATTCAATCCCTGCCATGGCCGTCCGCTTGTAGCGAAGATGAGGAGGAACCTGATGGTTAGTGAACAAATGCATCTCCTATTGCTCTTCTATCCTCGAGCTTCCAATTGCTCTGATGTTTGCTCACTTTCAGTGCTTACGCCTCATAGTAATTGGTGTCTTGCTGTTAATTTCAACATCTGTGTACTCAATGCTCGTAATGCCAAGAGGTTTAGGGACCAAGAACTTTCTGCTACAATGTCTGATGGAAAAAGGATGGAAAGAAAATAAAAAGCGTCATGATGGGCATGTGAAGAAAAAATTGATACTCATACACAAGGGTACTTGTTTTTTTTGTTCCTTTTCAATCAATATTTCTAATTCATTACACTTAATTTAGGGTGCGGTACTTCCATGGATAGAGATGAAAATGATGATGGCAATATAGGTGGGATCAGGATGAGAATGATGACTGGGCTACACAGGGGACAGATTGATGGAAATTTGGATGACAGTAACCCCTCTGCCTCCATGTGTCCTTACACATATCAGGTGGAACTCTAGACTTTTATTTTTTTGTATACCTTTTTCATTTGAATCTTTCACATATGGCATCTCTGAATACAACATTTGAATCCACATATGGCCAATGTTGCCTGCATTCTGGACACTAAAGGAATCGATCGACAACTCCCAATACACAATGGTGATCATGATCTTGGTGAGGTAGGGTACAATCTTTTCGTCAATAGTTGTACCATTCCTGTTGGCACACGAGGTAAATACATGGATAAACTGCCAATCAATTGTGTCAACCTATGTGAAAGAGGTAATTGTTTCAGAGTATGCTTTACTGATTGAAGTCTCCTATCCTCCCAGGTACATACCAATATGCTTTCAAAACATTGTTCTTCAAGGAGCTCGTGTCGGTATATATTAAATGCTGCCTTACTCCATTCCGTTTGTAAGCTAGAAATATGCTGCTGGTCAGTTTGCTGTTACATCTGGAAGAGCCCATTACTCGAGTTGCTTTTACTTGGTCATCTCCATCATGTTGTTTATATGCAGTACTGGTATGTTTTTTTTCCATTTTATATTATTTGAATATGACTCCAAATTTCTTTTGAGGAGACAAGTTATGTCTTATATTGGTACTATGCACTTTCTTTTGGAGTCAGTATTGCTTGTTTATTGGGATAGATTCCATTAATTTTCATTTCTAATAATACAAATTGGTCAAGGTGTTTACTCATGTTATATTTAAATAATTGATCAGTACATGAGGCTTGTTGTTTACTGTTTCAGGATATAGCATTGTCAGTAGTATTGTGCTTCTGAATGGAGTGTGTTGTATTCACTTGTTGTTTTTAACACTGAATCTACCCTGCAGGCTATGATTCCATTGCCAAGACTACCCTTCTATCATTTTTTTCCTCAACGGAAGATTGTTTGATTGCATCATATGTGATATTACACATTTCTCCGGATGCTATTTGATATAAATAATCATCAATTTTGTAATTTCATAGATATTTATGCAAACTAATATGTGCTCTACAGATAATTCTTGGTTTACCTTTGCCTTGTGTTTCTATGTTTACTCTCTTGCACATAAAATCGGTGACAATGCATATTCTGATAATGTCAGATATACTATCTTTGCTTTGAGCTTGTCGTAGGTTCTTTGATTAAGCAACCTTTGCAAGAGCTAATTAAGCTCTGATATCTGGTTAATTTCTCCATGCTTTCCTAGTTAGCTACTAGTATAATCAGTAATTTAACTTGCTAATCCTGCATGTTAGTTAAGTCCTTTTAATTTAATTAACTTTGTACTTGCTCAGTAGCCTTGCTTGTTAACACTGAGCTTAGTTTTCTTGGCTGCTAGCTTAATTGAGTAATCCATGAAATGAGCTTATTAATTCCTACAACCTGCTAGCTAATCATACTGCTTTGTTTAACTTCTTAATGAACTATCTAATTTGCTCTTCATGATGTGTCCGTAATTATTTAGCTTTGCATGCTTAGTCTTTTTTTAATTAATCTTCTCATGCTTAGTCAATTCGAGGCTCACTAGTTCTTAATTTATTTTCAGGCAAGCAAATTGGTAGCTGTTGGGCACCTGGCAGCATGTGTGGTGTAGAGGCTCTATAATTTTCTGAAATTATATGTATTATGGGTTGTACCGTGTATTATAATAAATGGTTTTAAATTTGGTTCTCATTTAGTTTGACACTCGGTGTGTTTCGTTAAAGATTTGTATGAACAAATTATATTTTGTTTTAATGGATATCAATGCTTCATTCATTATGTATTTGTCGTTTTGTGATTATTGATTTAAGGTACCAAACCAAGCATCGTAATATGAATTATTAATATATTAATATGGTGTTGCAATATATGATGGAAATCAAATCAAATTGTGTTGCAACAATCACACATATAACAACTATATTTAGTCGTGGCAATAGGTGCGATAATCGTGGTAATAGAGAAATCATCTCTTGCAACTATAAAAAAAGATGACGGTGGCAATAGAAGACCTCTCTGTAGCAACCAACCTCCACAAGTGTTGCAATAACCTAAGCCACCTATTGCAACCATTTAAGTGACGTGGCAAAAGAGAAGCTCTATTGCAATGCTTGCTGCCCGTAGCAATATCAACTATTGCAACACCTATGTTCCGTTGCGACTGCATTGCGTTGCTACACGACCAGCGTGTCGCAATACGTGTCAATAGCAACACCTAGTTCATTGCAATTGATACTACTGCTACACTCATAGTGGTTGCAATTGATTATGTTACAACGCTCACCAAGTGTTGCAAAAGCGTCAAAAGTGTTGCAATAGATGGGTTGTGTGTCGCAACTAAAACGTAAACTGTTGCATTATGCTATTGCAACCGTTACAAGTGCAACGACTTTTTACCAAAAAAAAAAGTAGCAAAAGTACTATTGCTACCATTTTTGGGTCTTTTGCAACACTTTTTAGGCGTTGAATTTGATACAAACCTTGTAGTGGATGGAGTCCGTCTCTCGATGTCCTTCAACTTTTGCGGCGCCGTGGCAAGGCCTCGGTGTCCTCCTTCCTCGTGGTGGCCTCCGTTGATCTAGGTGATGATCCTCTTGAATCATCACCCTCTCGATCAACCCTCTTCCTTGTGTTTGATCTCCCGAGGCTTCTCTCGTCGCCTTTCACGAATGGCTCCCTCCCTCAAACAATTAGGGTTCCGCGAACTTATCACCGAAGAAAGGCGGCGGCGAACTGATGTGGGAAGGGGGTGGGCCGGCCGGCCTGGCCCATTCTCGGCCCGGTTCGCCTCCGTCTTTTGCCGTGTGTCATTTCTTGCACTTTGGGGTTTTTCCTCCTTCGGATATGGGCTTTGGACGTCGTTATCTCCACGACCAAGTTAAGGGGTCTTCACGCATGATCTTCCGGTCTTTTCATCTTGGTCCTCGAAGATTCTCCATTGAAGCACGTTGGTCCTTGCCACCTTTGGAGTCAAGTCCACGCACGGTCGGAGCCTCTTGATCGTCATGTAAATCGTCCTCCGAACCGAGTACATCTCTTCTCGTTTAGTGCATGAATTCCTGCGTAAAAATTATACTCCAAAACACACATCCAATGATGAACTT
The DNA here is from genome assembly GCA_036936925.1 of Cenchrus fungigraminus. Lineage (NCBI taxonomy): Eukaryota > Viridiplantae > Streptophyta > Magnoliopsida > Poales > Poaceae > Cenchrus > Cenchrus fungigraminus. The sequence goes on from CM072775.1 coordinate 41,503,686, forward strand.
GTTATATCATTAGTATGCCTAGTGGCGGGTTAGTTCCAAAATGAAATCCAAACTGTAACATAACAAGTGTTCTTGGTTGACAGAAATCGACCGTCAACAATGAACAACTTGTTGATTACAGTTCTTCTCTAGAGCGCATGAACGTTGATATTAATGTGGTTCATTTATTCGTGGATGGCTCTGCACCTTCGGAGGACTTCACTCATCTTGACTTTGGGCCAAAGGATGTTGTATTCCAGAAGCCTAAAGACACTGATAATCATCTGAAGGCTTTGTACATGAGGGGTCACATCAATGGGAAGCCTATCTCTCGGATGCTAGTGGATGGAGGTGCAATCATCAACCTGATGCCGTATTCTCTGTTCAAGAAGCTTGGAGGTTCAGATGAAGAGCTGATCAAGACCAATATGACCATCAGTGGTGTGGGAGGAGATGAGCCGATAGGTGCCAAATCCGTTATCTCCATGGAGCTCACCATTGGAAGCAAGACGCTAGCTACTGCCTTCTTCGTCGCTGAGACACAAGGTAACTTTAGCTTGATCCTTGGTCGTGATTGGATTCATGCAAATAGATGTGTGCCTTCTACCTTGCATCAATTTTTAATACAATGGATAGGCAATGAGGTAGAAGTTGTGCATGGAGATAATTCTGCTTGTGTAGCTGTAGCTGATAGTCATTCTATAAATGTGCATGATGATGTAAAATGTCTATCTGGCTTAGATTTAACATATTATGAGTTTGTAAGCTATTCTAACGATGGTTTCATCCCTGCTGTCATAAAGCTGGTCGAAAATCGGCTAAACCACTTCATATGAATCAATGAGTTCAACTAAAGAGTGGTTGCAGCAAAGGATTGATCACTATCGGGTGCATAAGAACGATACATGTGAAGCCATTGATGATTTAGATGATTTGGGGAAATTAGGACAAGGGTTTACGTCGGCTGATCCTCTTGAGGAGGTAGACATTGGTGATGGCACTATACCTAGGCCGACATTTGTAAACAAGAGTCTTGATCATGTCTTTAAATCAGAGTTAATAAAGCTATTAAAGGAGTACGTCGACTGCTTTGCATGGAATTATACTGAAATGCCTGGTTTAAGTCGTGATTTGTTTGAGCATAATTTACCTATTAAACCTGGTTTTAAGCCTTATAAGCAGCCTCGTAGGAATTTCAATCCTGATATATATGACCGAGTGAAAGAAGAAATCAATCGGTTACTTGTTGCTAATTTCATTAGGCCTTGTCGATATGCTGATTGGATCTCTAATATTGTGCCTGTTGAGAAAAAAGGAACAAAAAAGCTTTGCGTTTGCATAGATTTTAGAGATCTTAATAAAGCTACTCCTAAAGATGAATATCCTATGCCTATAGCTGACTTTCTTGTTAATTCTGCATTTGGACATAAGATTCTTAGTTTTCTTGATGGTAATGGTGGTTATAATCAAATCTTTATGACCGAAGAGGATATCTCCAAAACGGCTTTCATATGTCCAGGATTTGTAAGCTTGTTTAAGTGGGTAGTCATGACTTTTGGTTTGAAAAATGCTGGTGCTACTTATCAAAGGGCTATGAATTTGATTTTTCATGACTTGCTTGGTATAATTGTAGAAGTCTATATCGATGATATTGTTGTCAAGTCGGCTGGTTTAAATTCCCATTTAGCCGATTTAAGACTAGCATTTGAAAAAATGTGTCGATATAACATAAAGATGAATCCACTCAAATGTGCTTTTGGTGTGTCGGATGGCAAGTTTTTGGGCTTCATTGTACATGAGAAAGGTGTGGAGATTTATCCCAAAAAGATTGAGTCGATTAAAAAGGTTCAAGCTCCTTTTTGCAAGAAAGATTTACAAAAGTTCTTGGGCAAGGTAAATTATTTGAGGCGATTCATTTGTAACTTGTCTGGGAAGGTGAATGCTTTTACTCCTTTACTTCGTTTGAAAGCTGGATCAGAATTTACTTAGGGGACAAAACAGCAAGAGGCTTTTGATGAGATCAAGAATTTTTTGACTTCGCCGCCTGTTCTTCAAGCACCCAAGAGTGGTGTTCCTTTTAGACTATATGTGGCGGCTGAGGAGAGCGTTATTGGGGCTGTTTTGGCTCAAGAGATCGATGGCAAGGAGTATGTTGTTGCTTATGAAAGCAGAAGATTATTAGATGTTGAAATGAGGTACACTTTTATTGAAAAGTTATGTTTATCTTTATATTATGCTTGTACCAAGTTAAGGCATAATTTATTATCAAGCACTTGCTATGTGGCCTGTCAAACCGACATAATTAAATACATGTTGCAAAAACCTATTCTAAGTGGTAGAGTCGGCAAATGGGCTTATGCTCTTGTTGAATATGATTTACATTGTGAACCAATCAAATCAATGAGAGGTCAAATTGTAGCCGACTTTATTGTAGAACATAGAATTAATGAGCAACCTAATCTAGATGTCGGTTACTTAACTTTTACTCCATGGAAGTTGCATTTTGATGGATCGGTTTGTAAAAGTGGTTGTGGTGTTGGAGTCATTATTATTTCACCCAATGGGGCTGATTTTGAAGCTCTTAACCGTTTGGATCAAGATTGCACTAACAATCAAACCGAATATGAAGCTCTCTTGTTTGGTTTGCAAATTTTACATTATATGGGAGTAAAACATGTAGAAGCATATGGTGATTCTTTATTGGTGGTACAACAAGTATTCAAGGTATGCCAATGTTTAAATGGTGCTTTAAATGCTTATCTTGATAAATGTTTAGACATCATATCTTGTATGGATGAATTTATAATTTATCATGTGCCACGGGAAGAGAATCCAAGGGCAAATGCTCTGGCTCAGCAGCATCTGGTTATGATGTTCAGAAAAGAAATTTTCAAGAACGAAAACCGGTGTTTGGCAAAGCCGAGAGTTATGTCCTGGAGGAGCCAGTCAGACCGCGTCCTACACCCAGTCAGACCGTCCTACTCAGTCTGACCGCCCAGCCAGGCCGGTCTGACTGCCCTGCAGAAGAGAAAACCACTTCGGCCATTGTTTCTTCCAAAACTGTTGAGGACGAAGTGGATGATTGGAGAAAGCCTTTGATTATGTATTTACAGGATCCTAAAGGTACAAGTGAAAGAAAAGTCTGACGATGGGCTCTTAAGTTTGTTTTAGATATTGATGAATTGTATCATCGGACCGCAGATGATTTGCTTTTGAAGTGTTTATCTCCTGATCAAGCAAGGCTAGCTATGGCGGAAGTTCATGAAGGGATTTGTGGTACTCATCAATCGGCTCCTAAGATGAAGTGGCTCCTCAGGAGAGCTTGTTTCTATTGGCCTACTATGATAGCTGATTGTTTTCGGTATTACAAAGGATGTAAAGAGTGTTAAGAACATGGGGATATTCAGTTGGTGCTTGCTGCATTGATGCATCCGATTATTAAGTCTTAGCCTTTTAGAGGATGGGGTTTGGACTTTGTTGGCAAGATTCATCTGCCTTCGTCGAAAGTGCATTGTTTTGTGATCGTGGCTACTGATTATTTTACCAAATGGACTGAAGCTATACCTCTCAAGAATATGTCACATCGGGAGGTGATTGAGTTTATTACGGAGCATATTATTCATAGGTTTGGCATTCCACAAACTTTGACTACGGATCAAGGTACTTCATTCATTGCTGAAGAGGTGCGTGATTTTGTCAATTCCTATGGTATTAAGTTGCTCAATTCATCTCCATATTATGCTCAAGCTAATGGTCAAGCTGAGTCTAGCAATAAAACTTTGATTAAGCTCATTAAGAAGAAGATAGAAGATAATCCTAGGAGATGGCATGAGGTATTATCTGAAGCTTTATGGGCTCATCGTATTTCTAGACATGGTGCTACTATGGTTACTCCATATGAGCTTGTGTATGGTCAAGAGGCCGTTTTACCCATTGATGTGAATCTAGGCGCATATAGACTTGCAAAGCAAAATGATCTTGATTTTGATACATATTATGCTTTGATGATGGATAATGTTGATGAAGTGACTGATAAGCGATTGGAGGCTTTAGAAGCAATTGAGAAAGACAAAAGGCGAGTTGCTAGAGCATACAACAAGAAGGTAAAAGACAAATCTTTTCAGGTAGGTGACTTAATTTGGAAGACTATTCTACCTATAGGGTCTAAGAGTAACAAGTTCGGCAACTGGTCTCCAAGTTGGGAAGGGCCATACAAGATTGTAAGAGTTTGCTCTGGAAATTCTTATATGGTGGAAACTTTGCAAGGACAGCAGCTACCTCGGGCTCTCAATGGAAGATACTTGAAAAAGTTCTACCCAAGTGTGTGGCAAGACGCTTGAAGAGGATATGGCCTATTTCTAGTAAACATTGCCCTAAGTTCAAAAAATAGCTGGTGAAGTGTCACATCGTCCTTAGATTTATTTTTTAGCACGCAAGCTTTACTAAAAAATAGGGGGGCATATGCTGACACCCAAAATTGGCAAAGTCAGAGTCAGGCTAGGCCAGGTGGTCTGACCGGGTTGCTCGGGCGGTCTGACCGCGTGGTCCTGTAGCCGATCTGGCACGAAGGCCGCCAGGAGGTCTGACCGCCTCCCCTAGGCGGTCTGACCGGGTCCCCCCGAGTCCGACTTAAATTAGGAGTTTTTGTTAAGTTCCGAGTTGTAAAGAGTTCCTTGCAGGGCAAGACCTCCCCCCTATAAATATAAAGGGGCGTGGCCGATTGAGAGGCATCATCCAATCGAATTATCAATTTACTACTTTATTTTCTCCAAACCCTAGCTTTTCCAACCCCTTTGCTCTCCTCCTTCGTCTCCACGGCGGTTGAGGAAGTTCTGAGTGGCCTTGCCGACCTCAGGACAACCCTAGGCGTGTTTCTCCCGACGGGGTCCCTCCCGGAGCGACGAACTTAGGTTTTCGGCCACGCCTCTGTCCCAGGTGGTCAGACCGGCTCGTGCTGGAAGTCTCAGCGAGTTGATTTCCAACGTCCGCGCAAGCTAGCGCACTCGTGTGTTTCGACCAGAAAAAGCATCAACATATACAAATGAAGAAAATTAGATATTCAGAAGATCCATCAAGTTTCTATTCCAACGCATCAAGAACCAACGAATTTGGAGACTCGTGCAAGGAGTTATGGCGAAAATATTGAGCGTTGCGCGTTCTGAAATTTCAGGACAGATTTCGTCACCGGAGTAAAATAGACGTAACTCTCTTGTTCGGAGTCCGATTTGAGCAAATAAAGACTTGTTGGAAAGGAACATTTGTGCACTGTGTAATGGAGTAGAGTTTGGGTACAGATTCTGTTCTGGGCATTAAAGAAAAATTCGTGGAGAGGAGGCAGCACCGAAGGGCATTAAGGAAGGAGATAGCGATGACGTGGAAAGTGATAGCTTGGGCAAGACTTCCTTCGAACAAAAGTGATCATGAGCAACATGGGAAGTGAATTAAAGCTGTATTGGCACCTTTTCTTCTTGCATGAAGGGCCATGGCTATGCGACAAAAAGAAAGTATGTGAGAAAGTCGAGCTCTATGACTTTAAATGAAGCGCTTTTCGGGAGGTAACCCATTTCTTTGTGTTTTTATTTCTTCCTTAGAGAGAATAATGACACCATCCTATGATGATTAACTTGTGGCTAATTAATCTAAGTTTCATTTTTGTTTTTAGAAGCACCATCATGTTCATGCTCATATTTATTTATTTGCATACATTGCAATTTGTCATTGACGTGATGTTTCTTTCTTTGCATATAAATGTTTTGCATTTGGTTAGCTTCGTAGTTTTATAGACTCAATGATGAATGCTTCAGTTTCCATAATGCTTCTAGGGCTTTTTTTTGCAATCTTGTGTAAACGTGGTGTTTAAACATATTTGCGGACCATCATCGTTAAGTCTAATAAACCTTGCTAGCTTTTCATATGTTTTCATGTTACATTAGTTAGTTTATAAGCTTTGCAATGCGCCTAATTTTTCTTGTGCTATAAGAGTTATTGATCTAGGGATAGACATGGTGTTTTAACCCTAGATAAATAAATCTTTATGGCTATGGAGAAATTCAGCAACCTAGTTGTAAACATGGTGTTTAGAACTAGGTAAAAACATTATCTTTGCTTATATGCTTTCCTCTCATGTGCATACACACTTTTCACCACGTACACCCATTAGGTTTTTATTCCTAATTAGACTAATTATGCCACAAGTTAAGAGTCTTGGGAAATATTGTTGGATTATTGAAAATTTTATCTACTCCCAACCGTCACCTTGGGGGTAGAATGTGCGCTTAAAATGTCGTCTTCTTCCATGCTTAGCAAAATGTTAAGCATGGGGGAGGCCCTGAATCTTCAACACGGAAGTGCAACATGACGCTCTAGAAGATAGAATCAAGACCATCAACGTCTCCAGATCGATGCACAAGAAGCTATTGATCTCATCAAAATTTTGTATGGTCTCGAAGGGAAAACACTTAATACTTTTGGATATTTAGAAGTCTCATGAAGTTCCAATTCCAACAACTCAAGAATGAAATCGGAGGTTCCTACAAACGGTTATGGCCGAATCACTGAGTGCAACACGTCCTGAAATCCGTTTTGGACAGCACGCAGCGCTGAAGTAAAATGGACATAGCTCCCTTGTTTGAACTCCATTTTCAATGAATGACCACACGTTGGAAAGGTAATTTCATAAAATTTTCAAGAGATCCATATTTCGATATATATTCTGTTTTGTACAGAGTGGAAAATCCATGAAGAAGAGACAGCAGGGAGATGATGAGAACAAGAAAGAGGAGATGGTGATGACAACATTGAAGAGAAGGGTGACCATTGGCTCCATTAAGCATACATGATCAAATTCATAAGTATAGGAGTATTGGAAAAGTAGGACAAAAGCAAAGCCACATCCGATACATGGAGATGTCGGGAGAAGATAACGAAGAACTACAAAAGATGGTAACACCTCCATGGACATTCACTTTTCCAAAAATAAATGCTTGTAAGTATGCCTTCAACCCTAGGTGCAACTTTTTGTTTTTTCTCTTTAATAATAACATGGCTACTAGGAGGACAACCTGGATTTCTTTTTATTTTCAATAAATAGGCATGACCATGTGTTCACCTCAATGTTTTATACTGCCTATGCTTATGGAAAAATGATGAAAGTTGCAACTTTGTTTTACCTACATGAAGTTATACATGTCTTGGATAATTGCTCTCTATAACATGATATGAAATTAATTTTAATACCGACACTTTTATTTGTGGAGGTGAAATGACTATACTCTAGACCCACATATATATCTTTGCTCTTTGATTTAAGTTTACGGATAGCCGGATAACTTGTTGTTTTAATGAAAACTTAACTTTTATGCTATCTACATATTTGTGATACTCTTGCAAATTTCTACCTACCAAAGCCATATACATATATGTTCTATCATGATAAAACCTTTAGATTGCAAACATATGTTTTGATGAGTTGGATTAGGATTGATTTCTATGGTTCAAGACTAAGAAGCTGGTCATTCCTTTGTGTAACTTTATTGTGCTAGCCTTTTTGTCCATGCATTGTGGGTTTGCACATCGAAAATTTTACAAACCTCGCGGGGCATCCACCCTAAACCAAAAACATCTTTCGTGATTACCTCCTTGACCACAACCCAATTTTGAGTATGGAGTAAAATTCTCGATGAAGATTCAGATGTTCCTCAAAAAGATTATGGAATTTATGCTTACTTCAGCGGCTATTTCCCCCTCTTTTATGCTCAAGGACGAGCATTGTTCAAGCATGGGGGAGGAGTCATCGCATCATCTCTGACAAATGCTGAGTAAGTATTATGTTGCAAAAGTTCTGACGAGCAAAAAAAAGGAATAAAAATGATGAGAAAAGAAGAAAAAGGAAAAATAAGAAAAAATGAGATGAAAAAAGGAGGAAAATAAAAAAGAAAAAGAGGAAATGAAAAAAAATATAAAGATGCTCCTCGGTTCTTTTTGCTTCATAACTTCTCAAGTGCCTCAAAGACAAATCCATACTCAAATCTTCCAACCATGTGCAATCCGATAACGAGAACTTCACTTGTGCCTCGGGATCATCCATTTGCCACTTGCACATGTCCACCTATCTAAATGTGTGTGTTTCATCCCTCTCTCTTTCCAACATTTATTTTCCATGGCCTATTTGATGAGTCTTGGTAATTCCAGTAGATCTCTCTCTTAATTTGACAATACTTCAGATGTATGTTTTGCTAGGATTGTTTTGACCTACCAATCTCCACATAAGCCTTCCACTATCACATATGAGTAGAATAGGTTGAAAATAATCTAGTATAGGTTTGAGTGACTTGATGAGATGAGTGCTTCCATGAGCTTTTGCAAGAGATTTTCACTTATGTTGGATACACATCTTTTTGAAAATTCTTCAATGGAACAAGGTAACGGTTTGAAGTTCACTTAAGTTTGAGAGCATCGTATTTATTAAGTGTGGCTTGTTCTTTATTGTTAGTCTATCTTCCATATTGAAAAATAAGCCAGTCACAACTTGAACTTTAAAACTAAATTCTTAAGAGAGAGCAATTTGCCTCGTCATGAATGACTATGTGCAGGGACAACATTGGTAGGCAATGCTGATTTACCCTTTAAGCAAGGATTACTTACTCTAGGACGAGCAAGGTTTAAGGATGGGGGGATGCTGGCGGTCCATTTCCGTTAACCTAGAGCACTTGTTACACTTTGGTTTGAGCTTGATTATGGAACTAACCCGCCACTAGGCACACTAATGATATAACAAGTTCAACATTGTATGTGCATTTGGAAGTGTTGTGTTTTTGCAGGAAAACATGGACAAAAGGGACGGAGTTACAACGAGTTGAAAGGAGCAAATGAGGATTTCCGTTTGTGTTCAAATGCAAGGTGAAATCACTCCCAAAGGTGACAAGGACCAAGGTGCTACGACGGATCATCCCCGAGGACTAAGACGTAAAGATCAGACTTCATGCGAGAAGACCCCTATCTTGATCTCGGGGGTGATGACGCCAAAATGACACAAATAAAGGGGCATAAATCCAAAATGTCAAGATGAGCTGCTGGGAGGAAGACGAGCCCAAACCAGGCCAGAAAAGGCCCAGGTCGGCCTTCCCTTGCCGACCGGCCCAGGCCCTTGTCACCTTAGTTCGCGATCCCATTTGACCTAGATGCTCCTCGGTGTATTTATATCCCCTGCCTCCGACGGCCACGATATCCAATCATTCTACCAACGCCAATTCACCAGAAAGCCGCCGCCGCAAGATGAGGGATAGAGTTAGATGAGTCCGTCGCAAGGATCAACACCGGCAGAGGGAAGGAAGCAAGAGGAGGACTCCAAGCCGTCGGCCTATGTCACACCTGTTTTTTCAAAGAAAACCAAGTGCAAATCTATATACATGCCAGGATCTAGTTTCATTCATATAATTGACATAAGTGAATAACAGTACAATATCACGTAAAGAAAAAAAGGTTATCAAAGTATTACGCTAAATCCTGGAAACGAAGGCACCAAACATCATAGGCAGTCGACTGGGGGTTGCGTACGCCTAGCACCAGCAAAATCTTCACAACAACTTCATATCAGCTTCCTCTTTCTGAGCAACATTGTTTATAGGAAGGGTGAGCACATGTCGTACTCAACAAGTGTGGGGAAAGTATGAATGCAAAGGCTTAACAAGGAAAGGCTGACAGGTTGACTGCATTAAGCAATTTTAGTTGGTCAAATTTTTTTAGCACCTGATTACTAATAAAGTATAAGTATATACGAACCCACAATTAACATAAAGAGATACGCCATAAACATATGGCTAACATAACCAGAAACCACGATTTAAGTCCATCTTAAAGTTCAATTATCATGTGAGGATCCAGGCCACTCTTGACCGTGAGCACAACTAATCGATTAGTTTTTAACACTCTGCAGAGGTTGTACATCTTTACCCACAAGTCGCGTAAAAGTTCTAGGAACTTTAAACCCAACCATGCGATGCTAGTTAGGCATCATACCACACTACCGAGGTGTGATTACATAGGGACGCTACGAGGCCTTTACAAAGACTTCCCTAGTGTGTTCCAGTGCACGAGGTTCCGCGAGTCAGGCCCCCCCTTATCACCAGTCCAACACTAGAGTCCTCTAATTAATTAGCCAAGACAGAGCCATATGTCTTGTGGTTGCACTGTTTTCCTGGGTGGTTCTCCATGTTTCGATTAAGTATGGTGATCTTGTATTAACCAGAGATATATAGCATAAAAATAAATCAAGTTTATCATTGTTGTTCATTAAACCACCATAACCCAGGTAGAGCAACTAAGCATAGCTACCCAACAGAAAGATAAAACCCAGGTTGTCAAGGAATGATATTAAAAACTAGGATAAACCTTTATAGGACCCATCAATATTAATGCCGAGCATATGCAATAGTGATTAAACACAATTATTGGGACAAAAGATCAAGGACACACTTTCCTTTAACCAAAGTAATGTTGTTGCTCAGAATATCTTCACCTTCAAGCTCTTCAATGCTGTCGAACGACGTTCATTCTACTCGCATCAATCATCAGGCACAAGCATACAAAGCAAACATACAAGCAAACTAAGAACAATGCACCAATCAAAAGAAAAGCTTTAAAATAGCATACTAAAGGATAGTCTTGATTCTATGGATCACTAAACATTGAGAACGAAACTAAGGTCGAAAAGACAAAAGCTATCGGGAGATTATTATCAAACAACAAGAGACTACGAGCTTCACATGTTTTAATAAGAAATCATGTGGAGAGAATATTTCAAAAGAAATACTCTATGCTAGAATTAAGCAAGTTATTATATTTATTTATAAAAACATGATAAGTCTAATCATATTTTATTTGTAAACATTGAAGTACAAGTTATGCCAAATTAACAATTATCTTTAGAAAGACAAAACATGTGATAGGCATCTAGTCGGATAAATTGGTATTGCGTGTTCAACTAAACATGTTAATATTGAAAAGACAATGGTAATATCATTAGGCATATTAACTTTATTATGAAAACCGATGCTAAAAGCCAAATAAATTTTTATTTAGAAAAGTTCATTTAAATATTAATAAATTTAACATTTGATTTACGAAAAACCGTGGTAAAGATCTAATTAGATTTTATGTACAAAAGCATGTGAAATAAGTATTAATCAAGTTAACATTGATTATGAAAAACGGTGTGTAGCACTATATAGCTTTTATTTAGAAAAGATGTGTTTAATAGACATTAACAAAATTAATATTAAATAATTTTTTAGAAAACAAACATGATGAAAACTCACCACTAATGTGCACTTTATCTCGTTAAAAACCTAACGCAACTTGAACAGATTAAAACGGATCTAAAACATGAAAGATATGGGTAAAACAAGATTGAAAGGTCCTAGTTGCGATCACTGAAGATTTCAGGGGCTAACAGAGAAGATTCCCGAGACACATGAAACAGTGCTCGCGAATAGATTTAAAGCTAGGGTTAGATCTATAAAAGGGTTCGGGTTGGATCTAGATGCAAGCATCTAAATGATCTATGGTGTTTTCTGAGAAAAGTGCAAGAGACAAAACTAATCTAACCATTACAGATTTCACGAGGGGCTTAGATGCAAAAGAGCCACTTCTTCTTCCACTGGCTCAAGGCAGACGGTGGCCATGGCGGCCAAATCACCGGTGGTGAGGGGCCCTATGGGGTTCGATTAGGTGGCGCACGAGACAGAGGAGGTGGAAGGGAGTCTGGAGGGTCGCTCACCGGCGGCGGGGAGGTCCTGGGTCGGTCAGAATCTGGCAGCAGGCGGAGCTGGGCGGCCGGCAGCTCGGGCAACAAGCAGTGGTGGCACTCCGGTGCACCTTCGGCGACGACATGAGGTGTGGCAGCTTTGCCGTGGCCGAGTCAGTTTCGTCCGACGAGCAACACAACCAACAAATCAGCGCTTGACACCGGCGGCTCGGCGCTCCGGCGAGCGGCTTGCGCGGCGGAGGATCTGCGTCGGTGAGCGGCGGCAAGCGGAGGTAGCAGGGTTGCGCAGAGGGACTCAGGCTCCTCCTCTTATTGACGCGCGGACCGAGGATGGCCGTGGCGCGCATGCTAAGGAAGGAAGCGGCGGCGGTCATGGCCATGGTGGCCTGATGGGCCTGCCGCTAGGTCAGGACGGAGCGGGTCGGGCCCACAGGCTTGGCCTAGAAGGAGAGGATAAGATTTTTTTTAATTTTCAGAAATTATTTCTCGTGTAAAGAAAAATTTAGAAAATCTAGATAATTCCTTTAAAGCACGAAAAATACTCTGAAAATGCCAAAAATTCCAGAAAAATTCCCAGAGATAGATTGAGACACTAACAACCCAAATAAAATATTTGGAGCTCATGAAAAAGATTTTAGAGCCTTCTAATAAATAGAATAAGCTCAAAAAATGAGAATAAATTCTAGAAAAAGCCGGAAAATTCTCGGAAGGGTTTGGTCAGTGTTGACATTTCTTAACATCGATCACTTAAGAACAAATTTGGAATCCATCCTTAGCATCAGCGCTAGAAATGTTTGTTGGCATTTCTCAATGTCACAACTAATGGCGCAGGTTAGCGTGAACATCGAGACTTGCCGTAGGTTAATCTAAATGATCATGAACAAATCCACAAGCGCACAGATAAACTATTGTAGCATTTCCCCAAGGAAGGAGAGTATTCCAAGGGTATCGAATCCGTGGAAGGCAATGGCGGATATCTTAGACTTATGCTTTTGCTCTGAATGTAAACCAAGAGATAGATATAGGGAACAACACAATCAAAGACAGGGGTAAGATAAAAGATATAAGGGTAGTGTGACACGCACACACTCAAATCTACCTCTACTCTAGCACACTACGGCTTAGGGGGAACATACGAGTTAGCTCTAGGTTCTAATGCACTAAACATACAAAGCAAGAAGATACAAGAGATGGGCATGAGTATTGCATGAGAGAGATAAGGTTCAGCACCCAGGTACAAATGGGGAGCTAGCCCGCGACGACCAGCACTCTGCGAAACTAGACTTTAGACTCCTACAGCAGGTACCCCAGCGCGGAGGTTGCCCAAGGATCCAATAGGTCTGTCACCACCTGAGGACCGACCTCTATCGTTACGGGGGGTATGCTCATAACTATCATAGCCAGACAACCCAGGCACCATGCCTACGTTGCTGCTAGACTCCACCCGGCCCGGGCTATTGTGACCCAGGGTGAGAGCCACCAAAAGACTGGTCAACTAGACCGAGTACCGTAGCTTGAACACAGACCTCATGCAACACTCTCATGAACACGAGCCTCTAACTTATGAACAAACGCATAAGGAAGGAGTTTATCACCCTTCAAGTGGATCAAAAGGTAGTGTTCACGAAGAACACGAGCCTCTAAATGATGAACAGAGGATGAACTCAAGAACATATCAAGAATATGATCTACCATGACTTTATATGTAATAGCTGAATAACTGAAGTAGATCAAAGTCATACAAAGAAATAAAGATAAAAGAGAACTCATACCTAGACTTCCAAGAGGACTTGGAACCTGAATAAGAGCTACTCTAGCCTACCCCCTAGCCTTGGAAACTAAAAGTGAGAGGAGAATGAGAGAGTGGTGTGTGAGAAATGGGAGCCCCTCCCCTTCTATTTATAGGAAAGGACAAGGCTTGCTCGGAGCACCAAATGACCCCTAAACACCCGGGAGTGAGGCAATGGACCAATGAGCAACCAACACGTGGAGGGCCAGGATCAAAGGCCCCTAGGTCGGTTCGGCCGATCCTAGGGCCGGCCCCCTAGGGTCGCCTCCTGGCCTGTGTTTTCTCTAGGTGGCTGCCCTGTGAGCCCTCTGATCCATCCCCTGTGCATGGCTTGATTTGGTATCCGAGGTGGGCCCTTTGATCCATGTGAAGTCCATGTGGCGTCCTCTGATTCATCGGTGAGTGCCTCCCCTTGATCGATGACGTGGATTGCCATGTTTCCCTTGGTGGCAGCCACCTCCTCAGCTGAGTTGGCATGGTTTCTTCATAGAAGGTGAGTTTCCATCTCTTTTAAGGGGTAAATCACCTACATACAAATAATCTCCAAGGACAAGTGGAACTACATTATTCAAACCAAAATGCTAGTAAATAATGCATATGCCTCCATTTATGTAAGAATATTGAGGGTTGGAAATGGTGAATTTCCACTGTCAACAGTCAGCATCTAAACGCATTTTAAAACCTTTTTCAGTCATAAACACCAAGATGCATTGGCATGAATGCAACAATCACATAATCATTTTGTTTAATTCAAAAAATCAAACCAAAGCTTTTTCCTACAGTGTATTTCCTGTAAAGAAAATAAATGTTGAGGAATTTTAAAATTATGAGAAAATTGTTATTTAATTAATCTTTCTATTCACATCCTGAAATTGGAAATTTCAAGGTGTGACAAATCTACCCCCCTTAAACGGAATCTCGTCCCGAGATTCGAAGAAAGAAGAAGCAAGGAGTAGGTAGACAATTAAGATTATTGCTGTCGAGGCTGGCAGGCAGTCATCCTTTATTGTCGATCGATGCGGAATCTTCAATCTTGATCTTTCTTTACTCTCGTGATCTTCATTAGAGTGAGGTAGATGGGTTAGTAGCAAGCATAAGGTGGGAAAGAAAGTAGAGAGAGGTCTTCTTTTTTTCAACTTCCTCACTTCTAAATGACGACGATGGCAGTAGCTGGTGCCGGTTGGCATTTGAGGCGGGCTTCAATTCCTTCTTCTGATGTCCTTCATTCGATCAGGTAGAGAGAAAGAGAGATAACAAGGATATGGGAGGCACAAAGGAAGAACCCAACTAAGCGACTGATGATATTGTAGATATAAAACCCACAATACATCGACACTCACTACAAAGAAACGAATCAATCAAGATAAAAAAACCAAGCATCATCATGCAAGCACTGAATTCCACCAATCAAGAGTCAAAGGAACGATGCTAAACGTTGTTAATAAAGTCAGAGGGTATCCTCCTAATAAGCATGGGCATAACTTCACCGATCTTTGGTAATCTAAGGATGTTGAATCAGAAAGGACAAGTAGATGTTTAAAGAACATATATGGATAGAAATTGATAGATATGCTTAAGGTAGATAGGTAAGCAAGATATCAAGGGGGAATTATCAAAAGAAAATGGTCAAGGAGTGGGAATATTCATCACAGAGCTCAAGGGAATGGTAGTGATGAATTTTGGATCAAAAGAAACCTTAAGGAATGATTATTGCTATCTAGGTTTACGTCCTACAGTCGATACAGCTCTGATACCACTCTGTCACACCTGTTTTTTCAAAGAAAACCAAGTGCAAATCTATATACATGCCAGGATCAAGTTTCATGCATATAGTTGACATAAGTGAATAACAGTACAGTAGCACGTAAAGAAGAAAAAGATTATTAGAGTATTACGCTAAATCCTGGAAACAAAGGCACCAAACATCACATGCAGTCGACTGGGGGTTGCGTACGCCTAGCACCAACAACATCTTCACAACGACTTCATAGTAGCTTCCTCTCTCTGAGCAACATTGTTTATAGCAACGGTGAGCACATGTTGTACTCAGCAAGTGTGGGGAAAGTTTGAATGCAAAGGCTTAACAAGGAAAGGCTGACAGGTTGACTGCATTAAGCAATTTTAGTTGGTCAAATTTTATTAGCACCTGATTACTAATAAAGTATAAGAATATACCAACCCACAATTAATATAAAGAGATACGCCATAAACATATGGCTAACATAACCAGAAACCACGATTAAAGTCCATCTTCAAGTTCAATTATCAGTGAGGGTCCAGGCCGCTCTTTACCATGAGCACGGCTAATCGATTAGTTTTTAACACTCTGTAGAGGTTGTACATCTTTACCCACAAATCGCGTAAAAGTTCTAGGAACTTTAGACCCAACCATGCGATGCTAGCTAGGCATCATACCACACTACCGAGGTGTGATTGCAAAGGGATGCTACGAGGCCTTTACAAAGACTTCCCTAGTGTGTTCCAGTGCACGAGGTTCCGTGAGTCATGCCCCCCCTTATCACCAGTCCAACACTAGAGTCCTCTAATTAATTAGCCAAGACAGAGCCATATGTCTTGTGGTTGCACTGTTTTCCTGGGTGGTTCTCCATGTTCTGATTAGGTATGGTGATCTTGTATTAACCAGAGAAATATAGCATAAAAATAAATCAAGTTCATCATTGTTGTTCATTAAACCACCATAACCCAAGTAGAGCAACTAAGCATAGCTACCCAACAGAAAGATAAAACCCAGGTTGTCAAGGAATGATATTAAAAACTAGGATAAACCTTGTAGGACCCATCAATATTAATGCAAAGCATATGCAATAGTGATTAAATACAATTATTGGGACAAAAGATCAAGGAAACACTTGCCTTTAACCAAAGTAATGTTGTTGCTCAGAATATCTTCACCTTTAAGCTCTTCAATGCTCTCGAACGACGTTCATTCTACTCGCATCAATCATCAGGCACAAGCATACAAAGCAAACATACAAGCAAACTAAGAACAATGCACCAATCAAAAGAAAAGCTTTAAAATAGCATACTAAAGGATAGGCCTGATTCTATGGATTACTAAACGTTGAGAACGAAACATGATAAGTCTAATCATATTTTATTTGTAAACATTGAAGTACAAGTTATGCCAAATTAACAATTATCTTTAAAAAGACAAAACATGTGATAGGCATCTAGTCGGATAACTTGGTATTGCGTGTTCAATTAAACATGTTAATATTGAAAAGACAATGGTAATATCATTAGGCATATTAACTTTATTATGAAAACCGATGCTAAAAGCCAAATAAATTTTTATTTAGAAAAGTTCATTGAAATATTAAGCAAATTAACATTTGATTTATGAAAAACCATGATAAACATATAATTAGATTTTATGTACAAAAGCATGTGAAAAAAATCTTAATCAAATTAACATTGATTATGAAAAACGGTGTGTAGCACTATATAGCTTTTATTTAGAAAAGATGTGTTTAATAGACATTAACAAAATTAATATTAAATAATTTTTTATAAAACAATCATGATGAAAACTCACACCTAATGTGCACTTTATCTCGTTATGAACCTAACGCAATTTGAACGGATTAAAACGGATCTAAAATGTGAAAGATATGGATAAAACAAGATTGAAAGGACCTAGTTGCGATGACTGAAGATTTCAGGGGCTAACAGAGAAGATTCCCGAGACACATGAAACAGTGCTCGCGAATAGATTTAAAGCTAGGGTTATATCTACAGAAGGGTTCGGGTTGATCTAGATGCAAGCATCTAAAGGATCTAGGGTGTTTTCTGCGAAAAGTGCAAGAGACAAAACTAATCTAACCATTACAGATTTCACCAGGGGCTTAGATGCAAAAGAGCCACATCTTCTTCTTCTTATGGCTCATGGCGGACGGCGGCCATGGCGGCCAAATCACCGGTGGTGGGGGCCCTATGGGGTTCGATTGGGTGGCGCAGGAGATAGAGGAGGTGGAAGGGAGTCCGGAGGGTCGCTCACCGGTGGCGGGGAGGTCCTGGGTCGGCCGGAATCCGGCACCAGGCAGAGCTGGGCGGTCAGCGGCTCGGGCTCCAAGTAGTGGTGGCACTACGGTGCACCTCCAGCGGCGGCATGAGGTGCGGCAGCTTCGCCGTGGCATGGGGAAGCTCATGGCCGTGACAGTTTCGTTCGTCGAGCAACACAACCAGCGAATTGGCGCTTGACACCGGCGGCTCGACGCTCCGGCGAGCGGCTTGCACGGCGGCGGATCTAAGCCGGTGAGCGGCAGCAAGCGGAGGTAGCAGGGTTGCGCAGAGGGACTCGGGCTCCCCCTCTTATTGGCGCGCGGACCGAGGATGGCCATGGCGCGCACACCAAGGAAGGAAGCGACGGCGGCCATGGCCATGGTGGCCGGATGGGCCTTGGTTGGCCCGCCGCTGGGCCGGGACGGAGCAGATATGAGCGGGTCGGGCCCACGGGCTCAGCCGAGTAGGAGAGGATAAGATTTTTTTAATTTTCAGAAATTATTTCGCGTGTAAAGAAAAATCCAGAAAATCTAGATAATTCCTTTAAAGCACGAAAAATACTCTGAAAATTCCAAAAATTCCAAAAAAATTCCCAGAGATAGAATGAGACACGAACAACCCAAATAAAATATTTGGAGCTCATGAAAAAGATTTTAGAGCCTTCTAATAAATAGAATAAGCTCAAAAAATGAGAATAAATTCTAGAAAAAGCCGGAAAATTCTCGGAAGGGTTTGGTCAGCATCTAAACGCATTTTAAAACCTTTTTCACTCATAAACACCAAGATGCATTGGCATGAATGCAACAATCACATAAACATTTTATTTAATTCAGAAAATCAAACAAAAGCTTTTTCCTACAGTGTATTTCCTGTAAAGAAAATAAATGTTGACAAATTTTAAAATTATGAGAAAATTGTTATTTAATTAATCTTTCTATTCACATCCTGAAATTGGAAATTTCAGGGTTTGACAAATCTACCCCCTTAAACAGAATCTCGTCCCGAGATTCGAAGAAAGAAGAAGGAAGGAGTAGGTAGACTGTTAAGATTATTACTGTCGAGGCTGGCAGGCAGTCATCCTTTATTGTCGATCGATGTGGAATCTTCAATCTTGATCTTTCTTTACTCTGGTGATCTTCATTAGATTGAGGTAGATGGGTTAGTAGCAAGCATAAGGTGGGAAAGAAAGTAGAGAGAGGTCTTCTTTTTTATCTTGCTCACTTCTAAATGACGACGATGGCAGTAGCTGGTGCTGGTTGGCATTTGAGGCGGGCTTCAATTCCTTCTTTTGATGTCCTTCATTCGATCAGGTAGAGAGAAAGAGGGATAACAAGGATATGGGAGGCACAAAGGAAGAACCCAACTAAGCAACTGATGTTATTGTAGATATAAGACCCA
Source organism: Cenchrus fungigraminus (assembly GCA_036936925.1). NCBI lineage: Eukaryota > Viridiplantae > Streptophyta > Magnoliopsida > Poales > Poaceae > Cenchrus > Cenchrus fungigraminus. Next base: position 41,522,639 of record CM072775.1, read on the forward strand.
CAATACATCGACACTCACTACAAAGAAACGAATCAATCAAGATCATAAAACCAAGCATCATCATGCAAGCACTGAATTCCACCAATCAATAGTCAAAGGAACGATGCTAAACATTGTTAATAAACTAGGATGGTATCCCCTTAATAAGCATGGGCATAACATCAGCGATCATTGGTAATCTAAGGATGTTGAATCAGAAAGGACAAGAAGAGGTTTAAAGAAGATATATGGATAGGAATTGAGAGATATGCTTAAGATAGATAGGTAAGCAAGATATCAAGGGGGAATTATCAAAAGAAAATGGTCAAGGAGTGGGAATATTCATCACAGAGCTCAAGGGAATGGTAGTGATGAATTTTGGATCAAAAGAAACTTTAAGGAATGACCATTGCTATCTAGGTTTACGTCCTACAGTCGATACAGCTCTGATATCACTCTGTCACACCTATTTTTTCAAAGAAAACCAAGTGCAAATCTATATACATGCCAGGATCAAGTTTCATGCATATTGTTGACATAAGTGAATAATAGTATTATATCACGTAAAGAAGAAAAAGATTATCAGAGTATTACGCTAAATCCTGGAAACTAAGGCACCAAACATCACAGGTAGTCAACTGGGGGTTGCGTACGCCTAGCACCAACAACATCTTCACAACGACTTCATAGCAGCTTCCTCTCTCTGAGCAACATTGTTTATAGCAAGGGTGAGCACATGTCGTACTCAGCAAGTGTGGGGAAAGTATGAATGCAGAGGCTTAACAAGGAAAGGCTGACAGGTTGACTGCATTAAGCAATTTTAGTTGGTCAAATTTTATTAGCACCTGATTACTAATAAAGTATAAGTATATACCAACCCACAATTAACATAAAGAGATACGCCATAAACATATGGCTAACATAACCAGAAACCACAATTTAAGTCCATCTTCAAGTTCAATTATCATGTGAGGGTCCAGGCCGCTGTTGACCGTGAGCACGACTAATCGATTAGTTTTTAACACTCTGCAGAGGTTGTACATCTTTACCCACAAGTCGTGTGAAAGTTCTAGGAACTTTAAACCCAACCATGTGATGCTAGCTAGGCATCATACCACACTACCGAGATGTGATTGCATAGGGACGCTACGAGGCCTTTACAAAGACTTCCCTAGTGTGTTCTAGTGCACGAGGTTCCGCGAGTCATGCCCCCCTTGTCACCAATCCAACACTTGAATCCTCTAATTAATTAGCCAAGACAGAGCCATATGTCTTGTGATTGCACTGCTTTCCTGGGTGGTTCTCCATGTTCCGATTAAGTCTCAGTAGGGTTTGGTCAGCATCTAAACGCATTTTAAAACCTTTATTACTCATAAACACCAAGATGCATTGGCATGAATGCAACAATCACATAATCATTTTATTTAATTTAGAAAATCAAACCAAAGCTTTTTCCTAATGTGTATTTCCTGTAAAGAAAATAAATTTTGAGAAATTTTAAAATTATGAGAAAATTGTTAATTAATTCATCTTTCTATTCACATCCTGAAATTATAAATTTGAGGGTGTGACAGCCTAGGGGTGTTCCCAAGCCTCCTCGCCGCCATCTTCATCGACAACGTTCTCCTGGCGCCCCACGGGGAGGACTAATAGCGGACAGATCCGTCTCGAGAGTTAGTCCCCTTAAGGAAGTGCTTCTCATATCCCTACCTATCCTAGCGGAAGCTGGTGTCCTTGGATAGACCCTCTCTGGTTACTCTCCGTCCTAGGAACGAAACCGGATGGGAATACTCATTCTCATAGGGAGAAGTGCTACAACGGTGTATCGGTGCGCTCGCGGATTCGTTCGCACTCGTTAGTGTACCCAGGAGTTTCTTACAAGCTCACGCTACCACGGTGCCCAGTGTTGAGGTTAAGAAACGCCAACAAGCATTTCTAGCGCTGTTGCCGGGGACGACTGTTGTTAACCTTCGATCCCATCTATCCTCGTATTTATCTTTTTCCTTTTTTCTTCTACGTTCACCCCTGTTACCCTTTTTTGAGATATCCCTTTTGTTTTCTTTACTTCTACCTCTACCCCCACTACCCATGGAAGGTTATCCTTGTAAACACCTTCCGCCTTCAAGGAGTGAACCCTCAGAGCCACCTTTGTCAAGACCCATTCTTACATCTGGCTGTTGGCTTCACCCCTCTCTCATGAAGCTAATTCAGAACCTATCCTTCTCGGGGTTAAGTCATGAGAACCCCTTTGATCATGTAAGAGACTACGAGCGTCTGATTGAAACTCGGGGTGAAACCGGAGAATCACCGGATGCTCGAAAAAGAGTGTTTTTCCCGCTATCCCTCTCCGGGAAAGCACGGGACTGGCACCGTTGTTTTGGTAGGGACTACCTTACTTGGGAAAGGTTGAGAGTGGCTTTCTGCTCCCAATTCTTCCTGATACGACGTGTCATCTCGCTAAGGACCGAGATTCTCTGTTTCGAGCAATGTGAGGAGGAATCACTAGGGATGACATGGAATCGTTTCGCCTTCGCGGTGGAAGATTGCCCAGTCCTCTACATTCCCGATTGGATGTTGCTCCAGCACTTCTGGTTTGGATTGCGGAAGGATGATGCCATCAGGCTTAATGCTCTCTCCGGAGGATCCTTTGTGCACCTAGATGCTGTCAGGGGAAAAGAGATCGTGGAGAATCTTCGGAATTTCAGCTCCCCTTCCACCCCGGTCAATGAGGCACCCACCAGAGGAAATATTGAGCCACCTAGATCCATCATTAGCCGAGTCTGAGACTTCATATCCACTCTTTCTGAGCTCTGGCTGAAGATGTCATTCCTGAATAGCAGGAGTCTAAGGGAAAGATTTCGTGGTGTGAGATCTACCCTTGGGTTCCCCTCTCGTGCATCTTCTTAGACCTTCTCTCCGAGACTTTGTCTCGTGGGAGGACGGAGAGAGTAGTTCGGAAAGAATGATCATTCCCGGCCAGGATGATTTGCTCGATCCTAACTACTATCTCCTAAGGAGGGTACGAGAGGTTTGTCGTGTTCCTACATTGAGGTTTGAGCTGAAGTGCCTTGCACTGAAGTTTTGTATAAACCAAAACATCGGTCTTTGCTTTATAATCCATCGGATTCATTCATCAGACCGAAGGAGCACGATCATTTACCGATCGAATGGAGTACATTCACTTCTTATCTTAAGCCCATCAATCAATGTCGATAAGTCAGGAGAAGCTTAAACTTCGTATTTTATGCCTGACTCGATCGATGCCCAATGGGAGTTGCACTTTCCAGCTTATCCATAACCTCCCATTGGAAGCTTAGGCCAGACCTCGGGATGTTTCCATTGTCCCGACGAGAACACCGAACCCTCTGCCTAAGGTAAGAGTGAGTTAAATCTCGTTCTTCATCCAAACTCTGGTTCCTGATCGTACACCGGCCTTTGGAAGTCCATGCTCTATCCTCTTTGAAGGCCGAGTGTCTTTCTGAGCTTGAGTTCACTCGGAGATCGGTACCTGTTGATGAAGCACTAGCCTTAGTGCTCGATCTTTTCATCTCCGAGTTTCGAGACCCTGGTGCTATAGTTCTCGAGTCCCGTGACCACCTCAGGGATGCCTCGGCATCCCTGGGATGATCATGTTTGCTTTCGGCTTCGATATATCTTTTGGGCTCGAGTTCGTATATGCGCTAACCTTGCAGATCAAAGCTTATCATCACATCTCACCGTATCTGCAAGGGAGATGGTCATGTGTGAGACAGGAGATCGCAAGACACCCACACCCTGAGTACTCTTGGGACTCATCTCGTTCCCCAGGAAGACTTATCCTTCGGGTATCTTGTGGACATTGATTATGCAGGAGAAAGAATTTGCCAAGATAAAAAGGAGTAAGCAAAGGACCACAGGAAGGCAACACCATCGTGGCGACATGGTGAACGCTTCATGATCTCCATCAGAAGCTCCTACACTTTTGATGGACCAGGTATGTTGCCAAGGTGAGCTCCCCCAGATTTGCTATGGTTATATTATGGCTTGGCCAAAGTTATTATATAGTAGAGGTTGATTATTCAACCTCAACCTTATTCTAGCCTTAAGCCTAAGCCAACCTTTCCATCTCGAGGAATCCACCTGGGCCTTTGTTCCTGAGGCCTGCTTGAGCCCACACGAGAAGGGGGAAGGCCAGAGGGGGCCACCTAGGGTCGGCCAAACCCAGGTTCGGCCGAAACCCTGTGACACTACCTCCCTTCTTCTTTCGCGTGTGCATCTCGTTCTCCTCCAGAAACCTTCTCCCTACCGCCCCACGAGTTTTCATGTCGCGAATCCATCTCCTCCAACTCACCTCCCTAAACCCAGCGCATCCATGGCCAGCTACGGTTTTGCTCGGCTCTGTAGGGTGGCTTCGCCCCTCACTTCATGGGGAGGGAGCTCCTCTCGTCTCGTCAACCTCGACGACCTGGATGAAGTGATGGGATCGCTGGAGGCCATGACTCCCGAGAGAGGCAGGAGTGTAGAGAGCGCTCGAAGGGTGCACACCGACTCCTCAGTGCAGTCGTCCTGGCGAGGCTCCTCCTCCCCACCTTCTTTCCCGGTCAGGATGGCCACCATGGGAAACAAGACCACTGCATGCAAGCGTGTCTTGTTCGACGATCCTCCTGGGCCACCCCTGAAGCCAGGAGAGCGCTACATTGGCTCTGACTTCAACAGTTACAAAGAGGCCTTCTGCCACACGTATGAGCAGGACGTGTGGGATGAGTTTCCACTCCCACAGACCCGGTGCAAGATCTTCAGAGTGAAGACCGCCACTGGAGGCTATGGTACGCCCTACCATAAGCCACCTCAGTGGGAGCGAGACATCATCAAGATCCTCGCCGACATTCAGAGGAATGGCGCCAAGAAGACCCCTGCTTTAGCAAAGCTGGCAAACAAGTTAGATGATCTGTTCGTAGAACATGAGAAGCTAGTTGAAGGGCTAGCTAAGCAGAGGGACGAGTACCGTGAGCTCAGGCGTGAGTACCACCAGCTGGAGGAGGACATGACCCAGAAGCTGCAGAGGTTGGCAGTTGCTGAGGGAAAGGAGCAGATCCTTTCCGAGTAGTGGGGATTAGCCACAACTTTAGTTTATTAGGCGCTAGTCTAGGTCTAGGTTTATTTCCCTTTTATTTCCCTTTATTTCATTTATTTCTTTCCATGTGTGTAAGCGCCTAATCATTTTATTTCTAGAACATTTGGATTTGAATAAAGTGGCTCACCAGTCATATAACCCGGTTTAGCCACCCTTGTGTCATTACTTTGGTCTTTTGATTTAGAGGACATTTAGGTTCGAGATAGTGTGGGGGAAGAGCCACGACTCTCCCAATGCAGGCACGACATTTTCGCACGTACCCACTATGAGCACTTCGCGCTAGCCGATCGATCACCTACCGAGAACCTGAATAGGACCCGCACGAGTTCACTCCTGTGGAGAGCCTCTCACGGTTCAACTCCCATGCATAGCGACGGTTTGCATCTCGACATCTCACTCTCTTTCATTCCTGAGTTTTATAAACTATATCTGTCTATCTCTAAACTAAAACACGAATGATTATGCTAAAGATCACCCAGCTTGCTTGATGCCTCAGTAGACCCACATATATTTTATTCCTTGTTATCTACCTGATGCTTGTGAGCCATAACCGTCTTAAGGACCAGCGTGTTTACCTAAGTAATTGACGAGTATGATATGGCTGGATGATATGATCTGTTGCTCTGATGACTAACTCTCTTGGGTTATTTATTTTGAAAACTCAAAACCTCTTGGAAAGGCTCCTCTTTGATATGCCTCTGTCCCATTAGAGCCATATGATCTTCGTAGTTGAAAACCTTAGATTCATATGCTGCTTGTCACTGCATTGAGCCTTGTCAAATTCTGTGACCCTTGTGAGAATTCTTTTCATTACTTTCATGATCAAGATTCATGTGCACGCCACCTATTTCCCCTTGCTATGCTTTTACACTGAAAGTTACCATTGTATCATTCATCCATTCCATAAAAATAAAAGCTCCATATGTGGTGTGACCTCTCTCTCCAAAAGTATCCTTCAAAAAAGAGACATGGGCTATGAAAAAAATGGGAGCACATGCTCAAAGCATGTTGATAAAAAAAGGGGAGAAAGAAAGGATAGCCCATGTCCAAAGTAAAAGAGGAACAAGAGAGAGATGGTCATGCAAAAAGGAGTTCCATAATCTTGATGGTAATAACTAGTGTCCATTCCGGGGCTAGTGTCCAGCTTACCATCAACCCATAGTTTTCATCATAAATGTATGGTAATATCTAGCACCCATTCCGGGCCTAGTATCCACCTTACCATACCCACCATAGCCATAGTGGTGCACATCTTGATCTGATGGTATGATTTGATTTTCTCTGTGGATCCGGTTTTTGACTTTGCAATATATGTGATGCAAGTATGTTTTCTCTTTATCCTACCCTGAGCTCCACATATAGCCATCATTAGAAGTAGGATGAAGAAAGGCAAATGCCTTAGTGAGGACATATACACATTGAGCGATCTGAGAGAATCAAATGAGGAAGCCACCAAGAGTTTTGTTTATGAAAAACTTGCAAAACCCCAAGGTGTTTATCATCAGGTGCATAAGTGACTAGATTCGCAGCTGTTCTACTTTTCAATCACCCAAGGAGACATGATAGCCACTCCACAGAGGTTCACAGGAGCAAGGTATGACTTGGAATATTTCTTATGTTTGTCTTACTCTTTGGTATTCATGACCCACTTGGCTTTGTTTCCCCTTCACTCGGGACGAGCAAAGGTCAAGTGTGGGGGTGTTGTTGATGGCTGTTAAGTGCCATTTTTATGGCCATCAACTCCTGCAAATTGGAGCATGAATTGCACATCCACACTAGAATAGGAGCTTAAACTAATACTTTCCACCAGTGTCGATGTCTATTCGAATGCAGGTATTTAGCATAAGAAATGAGAGGAATCCATGCACATTTACTCCACTCAAATCCAAGGCACTCAAATGCTGGCCAATCAGGGGCTGCCACATGGATTCTCCTGGATACATGATGTCACCAATCCATGTGAAGAACTCTCGACGAATCATACGCTGCCACATCAGCATCACATGGATCCATGGGCCCACTTTGCCAACTAAACCATCAGGAAACGTGCCATGCACGGAGGAGAGGCACTAGGGCCCACATGGAAGCGAGTGTAAGGAATCGGATGCTCGTAGCCTAAGAGAGGGAGGGGGTGAATTAGGCAACTTAAAAACTTATCCTATGGCTTATCACTATTTGCATCAAACATAAACTAGAACATACTATCTAGATGTGCAACTAGGGTTGTTCTAGTGTGAAACTCCCATCCCAAAACAAGTTTTGCAACCTATAGCCAATCCTAGCAAGATACTACTCTAGGTAAGTAAAGGCAAATAAGGATTGCAAGAATGTAATGCGGAAACGTAAAGGGGGATGAGAGGAAGCAAACTCTTGACACGCGATTTATCTCGTGGTATCGGTAGGCACTAAGCCACCCCTAGTCCACGTTGTTGAAGCACTCTACACAAGAGTATTGCTTCCCGGTCACCAATTCTCTCCCAAGAGCACCACTTGACTTGCCACTAAGGCTCGCCACGAAGGCACTCGCCAAGCTCCCTTGGTCACCTTGATGCCGCCTCCACTAAGGAGCTTCTCCACCAAAGGAAGGGGGTCTCCACGTCCCCCGCACAAAGTGTCCTCGCCACTCCACAACAAGCCGGAGGGTCGAAGACGTTTGCCGGAGAGCCACCTAGGCTCCAAGGTTTCCGGCGCACCTCATACAACTTGATCCACTCGAGAATCACCTCACAAGGTAGGCACACCTTGCACTCACTCAACTCTAAGCTAAGCCTAGCACTAAGCAGACACACAAAGCATGTGCAAGTCTATGGATTAGCAATTTAGCACTTGGATGGCTTGGATATGATCTTCTATGAGTCTTGAACTCCTCTGCATTTCCACACACTCCAACAACTCCAAATGGGTGAGTGGAGGGGGTATAAATAGCCCAAGGCGTTCAAAGAGCCGTTGGATAAAAGCTTCTGAAACTAGTACCGTCGGATGAACCATCGCTATACTTTTCCCAGACGTCGGTTCATCCGACGCATACACCGACGGTCTTTCTCACATGTCGTCGGTTCATCCGGTGCTAAAGGATTTCTTCCCAAAACCTTACTGGTAGCTTCTTTGCTGCCGTCAGATGAACCGCTGCTCAATCCCTTGTGTCCATCGGTTCATCCGGTGCTGATGACTTCGCGGCCAGAACCTTACTGTTAGAAAACACACGGCCGTCGGATGAACCGCTGCTACATTGTCGGTTCATCCGGTGCTACTAACTCAGCTTGCTTCTTCACTGACAGTCATCCGGCGCAACTAAAATATCCACTGTCGGTTCATCTGGTGGTCATCTTGTAAACTCCAGTCTTCACGCAGTGTACCGCTTCATCCGGTGGTTGCACCGACGCTGCTTCCAAGGGTACCGTCGGTTTATCCGGTGCTGCTGTTTTCTGTCTTTTTCTTCCACGGTTTTGACCATTGAAAAATACACTATCTTCTCATTTTGGCATATGATATTTTTGCATCCTTGGGACCTAGAAGTGTCTACAAAGACATGCTAGACAATAGGCTTAGTCCCATTGATCATGTTGTCATTAATCACCAAAATTAAGCTTGAACAAATGGCACATGAGACCATGTTCGCTACAGCGAGCCAGAGGAAGCACAAGCCAGATGGTAGGCCGGGAGCTTCGGCCGACCCTAGGATCGACCAAACCAACCTAGGGTCGGTTGATCTCCCCCCTCCATGTGTTGCTCGCCCATTGGTCCTTGGCTGCATCCCGGGGTGTTTTGGAGCACTTGGAGCCCCGGAGCAAGCCACTCTCTTGCCTATAAATAGAAGGGGAGGGGTACCATTTCACACACACCACCAAGCTCTCAAGTTCCACTTCTCTCTTGTGTAGCTCTCTCTCCCTCTCTCTAATTCTGCCCATGTGAGGTGATTCTCACCTCTATGTGGTAGAATGGTGTTGAGAAGAGATCTAGACTAGGATTAGTTGAGAGGTAGAGCAGGGGTGAGGAGTGAGTTGATGTCCTCGTGGATGCTTGTTCTTCATTTAGATAAAAGTGAGTATTTCAGCATTTCTTATTTAGACTATAGTGGACATTGAGAGCCAGGTGTGGTTCGAGGACCGGTGGATGGTCGCTTCTTGGTGTGATGAGTGATTGACAACATGGTGTGGACTGATTCTTGGCTAAGTATTGCAGGTGCATGTTGCGGCTTGACTGGTGCAGGTGCAGGTGAAGAACAAGCGCGAAAGGTCGTTGCCGGTGAGGCCTCCAGGTGTGGAGAAGACAAGTAGGCTTGGTTCGAGGGACCCGGTGGCCAGCAGGGTCAAGTGCGGGCCGCATGGTGGCAAGAACGGCAAGATGAAGTCATGGACGGTTTCTTGGTTGAGCCTCAAAACCAAGGTCGAGCCGGGACTACGTGGGAGCCGAGTCATGAGTGGTGATTGGCGGAGGCTACACCGAGTTCGCGGGGTTTCCGGTGGTTCACCAGAAAACCACTGGGTTCCTTGGTTGATCCACAAAGCCAAGACCGAAGAACCGAAGACGGAGGTGCAGCAGCTCCAGACCGGTCTGATCGGTGGGTCTGACCAGTGGGTACCGGTCTGACCGGTGAGGAGCACCGGTCTGACCGGTGTGCGACGACGCAGTCTGGAATCTTCGAAGCGGAGGACACGCGTCGGGATCGCAAGGCTTGCGTCGAGGCTAAGCAAGTTTGCGGTCGCTGGGCATCCGTCCGATGGAGCGAAGACAAAGATTTCCGAATTCGCCCTTGAGGGGCATGTATCCCTAGTTAGCTAGTAAGGGTATTTTCGTCTTTCGGTTGCCTCCATATAACCCAAGTGGTGAGAGGATGGCAGCCATCTCTTGGAACTCTAGCTCATTTGGCTTTCCTATTTTCTCTTCCTATTTTCCTTAGGATTTTCTTAGGACTAGCTTGAGAGCTTCATGGTGAGATCTTGTGGGAGGGAAGGATGATCGGGCGGCAAGCTAGACCTTGTATGAACCTCTTTGGTATGTATAGATGATTCGGCGTGGTTCCTCAAGGCTTGGATGTGTCTTTCCCGTTTCTCCTTTTTGGTGATTTTCGGAGCCCTTTCTTGACGATTTTCTTGGAGCGATTTCGAGGCCTTTCTCTTTGGGATTTGGTGGGGGATGTATGCATGAACCCTTCGTGGTTCTTTTCCCTTTGATTCCCCTCCCAAATCCGTGAGCAAAGGGGCTCGATTTTGGGGTTTTCGTGGCTCTAGGGTTAGAGGCGTTCTTGGTGGGATTTCTTCGATTCCTCTTGTTTTAGCAAGTTTTGGTGGACCAAATCTTGGCTATGGAGTGCCCATGAGGTGTTCCTACTATCCCCAAAGTCTTGCACAAATCCGTGGAGCGATTCGGGAGATCGGGAGTTGGATTTGGGGGAGTTGACCCACGGGTGCTGTTCATCCCTGAGCGGCCCAGCCTGACCGGTCTGACCGGTGCTGCTCACCGGTCTGACCGGTGCAGAGGCTCTGTGGGTTTTGCCTCGGGTGAACGTCTGGGTGAGTTCGTTGTTGTCCCGTGTTGCTGCTGTTTCGAGTTTGGTCTTGTTTGGAGCTCGGTAGGTCAGTTTGGTGGATTTGGGATTTCCTGGCTTGGACCGGTCTGACCAGCGAGCTACACCGGCCTGACCGGTGTAGAGGCCTTCTGTGGAAGTTCTCAGATTTTGCTAGCTGCTCACCGGCCTGACCGGTGTAGCCCAGTAGCTGCTCGAGTCAGTTTTTCCACTGCGTTCTCGAGTAGGTGTAGGTGGTTGTTGGTTCCTAGGACCAGTAGCACTTCAGTGGCTGCGTGGTCTTGGATAACTTGGGTAGTTGAGTCGGAGACGTGATTTGGAAGCCGTGTTCGTCTTGTTGGAGTTCTCATCTCCTTCGAGAAGAATTTTTATCGGCTCCCATTCACTCCCCCCCTCTCTGGTTCGCCTAATCGGTCCTTCAATTGGTATCAGAGCCGGTTCGGGTCTTCATTGACTCTTACCAGTCTAAGATCCAAAGATGGCGTACCAGGAACGGGGTTCGGGTCCTCCGCACTTCGATGGGAAGAACTACCAGATGTGGTAGAGGCGGATGGCAGCGTTCCTCCGCGGAAAGGGTCAGATCCTTTGGGACGTTACGGTGAACACAGCTTATGTTCATCTGATGAACTTCCTTGCTCCAGGATCGAGGGATATGTTCGAAGCCAACAACAAGGCTGTCGACTACTTGTTTCGTGCTCTGTGTCAGCCTGAATTCGATCGGGTTCAGACAGAGGACTTAGCTTGTAGGATTTGGGAGCAGTTGAAGGATGCTCATGCTGGGAATGCTCAGGTTCAGGCTCGGATGTACGCGACTTACCAGAGAGAGTACGAGAACTTCACTCATCTCCCCGGCGACTCCGTCGATGCCCTTTTCCAGCGGTTTACGGTCGTTGTGAACAACATGAGAGCCAATGTGGCCGTGCTCCCATACGATGATCATGATAGAGCCGTGAAGCTCTTGCACTCGTTGGATCGTACCATATGGGACGGGAAGTTTGAGGCTATTGTTGAGTCCGAGAAGTATGACACCTTGACGGTGAACGAGCTGTTCTCGAAGCTCAAGTCGGCTGAGTTGGACCGTGGTATGACAGCCAAGATCGAGAGCCCGACTGATTCTCATAGTCTTGCTCTCGTTGGTGGCAAAGGAGCTAAGTCTAACGCTAACGCATCCTCCAGGATGTACTCTTTGTCTTCTTTGATGTCTTTGCCAGACGAGGAGTTCGACGTGCTTGGAGAGGACGAGCTGGCGTTGCTGACCAGGCGGTTCGAGAGGCTGCACGAGAACCGGGTGAACACGAGGAGGACAGCACGGACGTGCTTTCAGTGCGGCAAGCCAGGACACTTCGTCACCGACTGCCCGGAGAAGATGGAGAACAAGGACGGCTACAGGCACCGGTCGAGCAAGGATGGCAAGTACCGATCAAGGTGCGATCACAAGCACAAGAACAAGCACATGGACGAGCGATGGTCGAGGAAGAAGGACGGCCGCGGCAGGAAGGCCCGAGCGATGGTCGGAGCGAGCGACGTCGACTCCAGCTCCGCCTACTCTTACTCGAGCTCGAGTAGCAGTGAAGATGAAGGTGATCGGCGCAAGAACAAGAAGTCATCCAGGAACTTGAGCGGGTTGAGCTGCTTCACGGGAGATGGCTTCTGCGGCATGGCTCGTAGCTCCGGCAGTAAGAAGAGTCACCAGAGTGACTCGGACTCCGAGGATGAGGTATGTGATGAGCTCTCCTCTTTGCGCAAGGAGAATGATGAGTTGGTTGACTTGCTTGATAATCGCGATCACATGCTTAGAGAGGCCAAGAAGATGAGGAAAGAGCTTAGGGCCTCACTAGAAGATGCTAGGAACCGTGTGGCTGAGCTAGAAACCCAGAACCTAGATGCTAAGCTTGAGATTGATTCGCTTAAGGCTTCTCCTGTGGTTTCTGATGAGATTGATTGCTGTGATTGCTCTGTGTACCTAGCTGATCTTACTGCTCTTAAGGATAAGCATGCTTCTACTTGTGATGAACTAGATATGCTTAGGGTTGAAGTGGCTAAGCTTAAGTCTAGACCTGCTTTGCTAGGTGCTTGCACTTCTTGCCCTGTTTTGCATGGAAAGATTGATGAGATGCATGCTTACACTGTTTCGCTTGAGGGTAAGTTGAAAGAGCCTATTCCCACTTCTTGTTCTACTTGTGAATTGCATGCGGTTAAGAATTTGGAGCTTGCGCATTATGTTGATCGCTTGCAGGATGAGAATGATGAGCTGAGGAAATGTATGAGCTGGTTGTCGGGTCAGGAGCCTCAGCTTGGTATCATGATAGCGGCTTTCAAACGCTATGATGGTCAGGCACTTGGGGCTGACAAGCTTGGAGAGAACAGTGGTGAGGGAGTTGAGAGAGTTGGAGAGATTCCTATCCCACCACCAAACAGATACAAGAACAAGTTTGAGCCCAAGCCTAACCATCTCAGAAACAAACTTGACACTACTCTAGATCCACCCATATTCCCTCACCCAACAAATGATTTCCAAAAACCGGTGAAGTTTGTGAGCCCAAAGGGAGGTGAGGAAGGAGAGAAGAAGGGTGAGAAACCGAGTGGGCAGCCCCAACCCAAGCCAAAGCCTAAGCCACAGCCCATGAAGTTCCATTGTGGGTATTGTGGGAGAGATGGTCACAAGGATGAGTTTTGCTTCAAGAGGAAGCGTGAGGAGAGAATGGCTAGAGAGTGGGCTAACAAGGACAGGTACCACCCCTCTAATGGTGTACCTGAGCCTCGTATGCAGATGCCCAGGGCCAAGGCGATTGTGAGGACGGTTCCGGCTTGGGGAGACCGGAAGGCAGCAGGTGGTGCTGCTGGCCGAGCTACACCGGTCAGACCGGTGCACTACACCGGTCAGACCGGTGCAGGTCTGGGCAGACAGCAAGTTGGGTTTCGTGCTCGTGAGGATGCTCGGTTTGGTTCTGGTGGTCGTGGTTCTGGTGGTTGGTCTGGAAAGTTTGCAGGTGGTTAGTTTGCTAGGCGTTCTCCACCTCGTGCTCAATACGGGGGTGGGAGGAGTTGTAGCTTTGAGATGGAGAGGAGGAACGATCCACGGTTTTCCTTTCGTGGCTTTCGTCCTCCTCCAGCTAGAGAGGGTTGGTTCCCTCGTAGTAGTTACCGTGGTGGTGTTCGTGGTGGTAGCTTTGATAGGCGTGATGTTTTGGTTTGTGCTAACCCCACTTTGGAGCAAATGGCTCGGCACTGGTTTTACTCTTTTGGTACTAACCCCAGTGCTGAGTCGTTTGTTCACTCACGTGCTCGCTTTTGAATTTCAGGTGGGAGACTTGAGGAACGTTTGGTTGATTGACTCCAGTTGCTCGAGGCATATGACCGGAGACAAGGGGTGGTTCTCAAGTCTCGTCCCGGTGGTGTCCAAGACATACATCACCTTTGGGGACAATGGGCGAGGGCGTGTGCTATCAGAAGGTGAGATCAAGGTAAGTGACAAGGTCACTCTCAAGCGTGTTGCTCTTGTTCAATCACTGGGGTTCAATTTGCTTTCTGTGTCCCAGTTGTTGGATGAGGGCTTTGAGGTGTTGTTTCGGCCTGGTGGTTCTCGGATTTTAGATTCTCGAGGGGACCTTGTTTGCATGGTCGTTCCCGAGGGTCAAGTGTTCCGAGCTGATTTCTCTCAATCTTCTGGTGTGGAGCGTTGCTTTTTGGCTGGTTCTTCGAGTGAGTTGTGGAAGTGGCATAGGAAGTTGGGTCACTTGAGCTTTGACCTTTTGTCTCGCTTGAGTAAACTCAATTTGGTCCGAGGATTGCCACGGTTGAGGTTTGAGAAAGAGTTGGTTTGCGCGCTGTGTAGGCATGCCAAGATGGTAGCCTCTTCTCACCCGCCTCTCACCGATGTGATGACTGAGCGTCCATGCGAGCTGCTCCATATGGACCTTGTTGGCCCAGCTCGTGTGCGATCTGCGGGTGGGAAGTGGTATGTCCTTGTTGTGGTGGACGACTACTCTCGGTATGCGTGGGTGTTCTTTCTTGAGGAGAAAGGGGAGACGTTTGGTTTTGTTCGAGATCTTGTCTTGAGGTTAAGGAACGAGAGGCACGGAGATGCCATACGAGCGATCCGCAGTGACAATGGCTCGGAATTCAAAAACTCTCGCTTCGAAACCTTTTGCCATGACTTGGGTCTTGAACACCAGTTTTCGAGTCCGTATACGCCTCCCCAGAATGGCGTTGTGGAAAGGAAAAATAGGACCTTGTGCGAGATGGCTCGGACGATGCTCGACGAGCATAGGACTCCGAGAAGGTTTTGGGATGAGGCGGTCAATACCGCGTGCTATGTGTCGAACAGGATCTACCTCAGGGTTCATAAGAAGAAAACCTGTTACGAGTTGATGCACGGTCGCACACCCAAGGTGAGTCACTTCCATGTCTTTGGTTGTAAATGCTTCATTCTGAAGAAAGGGAAGAAGTTGGACAAGTTCGAGGCTAGGTCTGTCGATGGCATTTTCTTTGGTTATGCATCTCATTCTAGAGCATTTCGTGTGCTCAACCTTGAAACTAACCAAATCGTGGAGACTTGCGAGGTAACCTTCGACGAGACACAGCCACATAGTCAGCTTGTTTTTGAGTGTGCAGGTGACGACGAACTTGGCGAGGAGATCTTTCAGGAGGAGGAGCATGAACATGGAGATGATGAAGATGGCGGTGTGGTGCCCGCAGCTGAACATGTACCTACTACTTCGACGACGATCGTGAACGGGCCCTCTCCCACACCTACAACGACAAACCCAGATCAAGGCGAAGCTGCTGTTGAGGGGGAGGTAGCATCAAGGCGAGAACCTCCCCGGCGAGTGCAAGTGGATCACCCAGCTTCGAGAATCATCGACGACATGAATGAACGTACTACACGGTCGAGGGTTCGGAATAATTCTCATTTCGCTCATGCTGCTTTTGTTGCCACCTTTGAGCCCAAAGACATTGGACACGCGCTATCTGATCATAATTGGGTTAATTCGATGCATGAGAAGTTGGAGAATTTTGAGAGGAACCAAGTTTGGGTGTTGGTTGACCCTCCTCCAGGGTGTAAGCCGATTGGGACAAAATGGGTGTGGAAAAATAAAGAGGGAGAGAAAGGAGAAGTGGTGAGGAACAAGTCAAGACTTCTTGCTTAGGGGTACAGTCAGAAAAGGGGATCGACTACGAGGAGACTTTCGCTCCTGTAGCTCGTTTGGAGGCGATCAGGATCCTTCTAGCCTTTTCCATGGCTAAAGGGTTCAAGTTGTATCAGATGGATGTGAAGAGTGCTTTCCTGAATGGTGTGTTGGAGGAAGAGGTGTTTGTGAGGCAACCACCGGGGTTTGAGAGTGAGAAGTACCCCCACCGGGTGTACAAGTTGAGGAAGGTGCTGTATGGGTTGAAGCAGGCGCCTAGAGCTTGGTATGGTAGGCTGAGGGGGTTCCTGTTTGAGAGAGGGTTTGAGATGGGGAAGGTCGATCAGACCTTGTTTCTCCTCAGGCAGGGCAGAGATATACTGATTGTGCAGGTATACGTGGATGATATTGTCTTTGGTGGCTCGTCTAACTCTCTTGTTGCAAGGTTTGCAGAAGACATGAGCAGGGAATTTGAGATGAGCATGATGGGCGAGTTGCAGTTCTTCCTCGGGCTACAAATCAAGCAATCAAAGGAAGGAACATTCGTGCACCAAGCTAAGTACACCAAGGACATTGTGAGGAAGTTCAAGATGGAGGACTCCAAGGCCATGGCGACGCCTATGAGTAAGACTATAGCTCTTGATGCGGACGAGGAGGGTGAACACGTGGACCAGAAGGAGTACCGGAGCATGATCGGGTCACTCCTCTACTTGACGGCGACGAGGCTAGACATCCAGTTCTCGGTAGGTCTGTGCGCTCGCTTTCAAGCGTCTCCGAGGACTTCGCATCGGCAAGCAGTCAAGCGCATATTCAGGTATTTGCGACATACTCCCGACTTTGACCTTTGGTACTCCGCGTCTTCTTCTTTGGCTCCTCATGGATTTTCGGACGCGGATTTTGCTGGGTGTCGGTTGGATAGGAAGTCCACTTCTGGGACTTGCCAGTTCTTGGGTTCTTCTTTGGTGTCTTGGTCTTCCCGCAAACAGTCGAGTGTTGCTCAATCCACTACCGAGGCAGAGTATGTGGCCGCAGCTAGTTGTTGCTCTCAGCTCCTTTGGATCACATACACCATGAGTGACTTTGGTGAGGAGTATACCCATGTTCCACTTCAATGTGATAGCACCAGTGCCATAAGCGTTGCAAAGAACCCAGTGCT
Source organism: Cenchrus fungigraminus (assembly GCA_036936925.1). Lineage (NCBI taxonomy): Eukaryota > Viridiplantae > Streptophyta > Magnoliopsida > Poales > Poaceae > Cenchrus > Cenchrus fungigraminus. Next base: position 41,539,543 of record CM072775.1, read on the forward strand.
CCATTCCAAAACCAAGCACATAGAAGTGAGGTATCATTTTCTGAGAGACAACGTAGAGAAAGGAAAAATTGCTTTGATCCATGTACCCACACATGACCAGCTGGCCGATATTTTCACCAAACCCCTAGATCAAGCAACTTTCACTCGTTTACGGGGGGAGCTTGGTGTGTGTTTGATTTCTTGAGTTGGTGTGTGGGAGCCCCTTTGTAGCATATGTATAGCTTTCCTTTGTGCATTTCTTGCATTTGGCATGGCATATGTAACATGATGTATAGGCATCTTTGTATCTTAGGTTGCATGCATTTTGTATCATATGCATTGTTTAGGAAAGGCTTCTCCTATATACATTGTTCACCATGGAATGATATGTATGTCTTTGTGAGCTAGTTTGGTAAGCTATGGTTAGTTTGGCTTAGCTCTTGATAATCTTGGTTTATATCCATGGTTGATGGCTATGTTTTTTGAAAAATCTCATATGTATGCTCTCTTGTGAGTAAATGCCTTTATATGATCTTGACATGTTTTAGTGGCTTGGCTATGCTTAATTTGTGGTTGGATAGCTTATTTTGATCATATGGGGCCAAAGGCTCATTTGCCATCATGAATGTTTAGCCCCCATGCTTGATCTTGTGGAGGGGCATAAGTTCCTTTTTGTCGCAAAGACATTTCATGTACCAATTTCAAATTTGAAAATGAAATGTAAATTGCTTGGAAAATGTGCTCCCATGTCATATGTGCTAATTTTAATTTGCTTTGGGTGCTAAACCGTTGCATGATGCCTACCGATGAGAAGTCTCATATCTAGGAGTAGGCACATGGCTCGGTGGCTTTGACATGACATGAGGTGCTTGTGGGTGTTTATGATGGTCTTATGCTTAGAATGGTTGTCCTAGCATGAAGTTTGTGTGGCTTTGCCATTTTGACATGTTTTGCTCATGTTTAGGACTTTGCTCATGAGAGGGTGATTTTTCGCAAAATTGCTCAATTCTATCTTAGCTTCACCCAATGGTTGTGAAACTTGGTGATCATGAAGTTGATGTCATTACGAAGCTATAGAGTATCTAACTTGCTCATTTGGACATGTGTAGCATCCTTTGTTGAATTTTGTCTATTTGAGAAGCTCTAGGTTGCATTTTTTGCATTTTTAGCTTGATTCATGCATTGTCAACAAGGGGGAGAAGTTTGAGCATGTTTTGGCTTGCTGCATGCATTTAGAAGGTTTCCAAGTGGTTTCGAGCTAGTTTTGAGCTCGTGCAGTTCCCAGTTTTTCCCAGGTGGTCATCGGCCTGACCGGTGAGGTACACCGGTCTGACCGGTGTGAGGTTCATGTGCTGGGCGATCTAGCACACCGGTCTGACCGGTGTGGTTGACCGGTCTGACCGGTCAGAGCAAAGCTGAAGCAGCTGCTCTGTTTTGCGAGGTGGTTTACACGCATTCGTCCAGGGGGAGTTGCATTGGTTCAGGGGGAGCTTGCATGTGTGCAGGGGGAGCTCTTTGTGGTTTTCGAGCTTTGGATTGGTGTTTTGTGCTCTTTGCTTGAGCATGTTTTGTCTCGGATGTGTCGAGCCGTTGCCCTTGCCTAAGGGGTCCGAGACTTGTCTTCTTCAAGTGATCTTGCTCTTTGCCTTTTCTTTGGCTTTCGATCGCTTGTTGGAGTTTCTTTTGGTCGTTTCTTTTCTTTTTCTTTTCTCTTGGTTACCAAAACGTGTGTGTTGTCAATGCACTCATCAAGGGGGAGATTGAGAGCCAGGTGTGGTTCGAGGACCGGTGGATGGTCGCTTCCTGGTGTGATGAGTGATTGACAACGTGGTGTGGACTGATTCTTGGCTAAGTATTGCAGGTGCAGGTTGCGGCTTGACTGGTGCAGGTGCAGGTGAAGAACAAGCGCGAAAGGTCGTTGCCGGTGAGGCCCCCAGGTGTGGAGAAGAGAAGTAGGCTTGGTTCGAGGGACCCGGTGGCCAGCGGGGTCAAGTGCGGCCCGCATGGTGGCAAGAACGGCAAGATGGAGTCATGGACGGTTTCTTGGTTGAGCCTCAAAACCAAGGTCGAGCCGGGACTACGTGGGAGCCGAGTCATGAGTGGTGATTGGCGGAGGCTACACCGAGTTCGCGGGGTTTCCGGTGGTTCACCAGAAAACCACTGGGTTCCTTGGTTGATCCACAAAGCCAAGACCGAAGAACCGAAGACGGAGGTGCAGCAGCTCCAGACCGGTCTGACCGGTGGGTCTGACCGGTGAGGAGCACCGGTCTGACCGGTGTGCGACGACGCAGTTCGGAATCTTCGAAGCGGAGGACACGCGTCGGGATCGCAAGGCTTGCGTCGAGGCTAAGCAAGTTTGCGGTCGCTGGGCATCCGTCCGATGGAGCGAAGACAAAGATTTCCGAATTCGCCCTTGAGGGGCATGTATCCCTAGTTAGCTAGTAAGGGTATTTTCGTCTTTCGGTTGCCTCCATATAACCCAAGTGGTGAGAGGATGGCAGCCATCTCTTGGAACTCTAGCTCATTTGGCTTTCCTATTTTCTCTTCCTATTTTCCTTAGGATTTTCTTAGGACTAGCTTGAGAGCTTCATGGTGAGATCTTGTGGGAGGGAAGGATGATCGGGCGGCAAGCTAGACCTTGTATGAACCTCTTTGGTATGTATAGATGATTCGGCGTGGTTCCTCAAGGCTTGGATGTGTCTTACCCGTTTCTCCTTTTTGGTGATTTTCGGAGCCCTTTCTTGACGATTTTCTTGGAGCGATTTCGAGGCCTTTCTCTTTGGGATTTGGTGGGGGATGTATGCATGAACCCTTCGTGGTTCTTTTCCCTTTGATTCCCCTCCCAAATCCGTGAGCAAAGGGGCTCGATTTTGGGGTTTTCGTGGCTCTAGGGTTAGAGGCGTTCTTGGTGGGATTTCTTCGATTCCTCTTGTTTTAGCAAGTTTTGGTGGACCAAATCTTGGCTATGGAGTGCCCATGAGGTGTTCCTACTATCCCCAAAGTCTTGCACAAATCCGTGGAGCGATTCGGGAGATCGGGAGTTGGATTTGGGGGAGTTGACCCGCGGGTGCTGTTCATCCCCGAGCGGCCCAGCCTGACCGGTCTGACCGGTGCTGCTCACCGGTCTGACCGGTGCAGAGGCTCTGTGGGTTTTGCCTCGGGTGAACGTCTGGGTGAGTTCGTTGTTGTCCCGTGTTGCTGCTGTTTCGAGTTTGGTCCTGTTTGGAGCTCGGTAGGTCAGTTTGGTGGATTTGGGATTTCCTGGCTTGGACCGGTCTGACCGGCGAGCTACACCGGCCTGACCGGTGTAGAGGCCTTCTGTGGAAGTTCTCAGATTTTGCCAGCAGGGACCGGCCTGACCGGTGCTGCTCACCGGCCTGACCGGTGTAGCCCAGTAGCTGCTCGAGTCAGTTTTTCCGCTGCGTTCTCGAGTAGGTGTAGGTGGTTGTTGGTTCCTAGGACCAGTAGCACTTCAGTGGCTGCGTGGTCTTGGCTAACTTGGGTAGTTGAGTCGGAGATGTGATTTGGAAGCCGTGTTCGTCTTGTTGGAGTTCTCATCTCCTTCGAGAAGAATTTTTATCGGCTCCCATTCACTCCCCCCCTCTCTGGTTCGCCTAATCGGTCCTTCAGACATCATGCGTGCTTGATTTGTTCTTGTGTTCTTAGCTCGTTCATAAGTTAGAGGCTTGTGTTCTTCGTGACACAAGGCTTCGATCCTTTAGAGCTAGCCCAGTAGTTCATATACCTGTTTGCATGCTCTGATCCTGTTTAGCTATGTGAGTCTGCTGTATCTCGTTTGTTTGCATCCATAGCTTCCTTTCTGCTCCGTAGCTTGATGAATAGTATGATTTGATTCCGTTCTCTCTCTAGTTCGTGGTTCCGTATTTGTACAGGTTGCTATAGTGTTGTTAGCGGGTCGACAGACGTAACTGCACTATAGTAGTAATCGGTAGTGTAGACATGGTGTCTGGATTCTGGTTATCCTACGGATACCATGTGCCTTCACGAAGACATGGTGTCTGGGCTCTGGTTATCCAGCGAAGACCACGTGCGTTCATGAAACGATAGAGGTAGGCCGCAGCGGTGATAGCCTGTTGGACCCTTTGCAACCCTCCGCGCCTGCATACCGAGTTGGGCCTCGTTGCCAGTACATTGGACTCTCCCTAAAAAGTTACGATGGGCTGGCGCCCCATGGGGAGGACTAATAGCGGATAGATCTGTCTCGAGAGCTAAGCCCCTTAAGGAAGTGCTTCACATATCCCTACCTATCCCAGCGGAAGCCGATGTCCTTGGATACACCCTCTCTGGTTACTCTCCGTCCTAGGAATGAAACCCGACGGGAATACTCATTCTACTAGGGAGAAGTGCTACAACGGTTTATCCGTGCGCTTGCGGATTTGTTCGCACTCGTCAGTGTACCCGGGAGTTTCTTACACGCTCACGCTACCACAGCGCCTAGTGTTGACGTTAAGAAACGCCAACAATAGGAAAGCCTAACTCCTTGTGCTTTATATACAATCCGTGAAATTTTATATAAACACCTTGATCTTTATTATAAATACCTTGATTAACTTTACTAACTCTTACTAACTTCCTTAACAACGTGCAGATGGATGAGCTGACATGGATCCCCCCAAGACCGACGGCCACTGGGCCGGAGGGTTCTACAAGATCCTCAAGGAGTGTTTGGAGACAGCTGGAGTGGAGACCCGTGAGGTGTTCTACGAGGGACGCACTACTGCAGCTTTTGATCAAGCACCGACAGAGTGTACCAGAGTTTGAGGAAGTCAAGGTCTCGTGTTTCGACACCTCGACCTTGGAGGCTCACCAGTGTTGTGCCAGACTCCCACTGAAGAAGGTATGCCAGCAGTTAGAGCAGAGGCTGAAGGATACACCTTTCAGAGTCCTACCGACCGCGGTCTATGACCCCAGTAGGTGGAGCAAGGACCAAATAGAGTACACCAAGGAGAGCACAGAGGGTAAGGATGAGAAGGAGCAGATGACCAGCAGGTACATTCAGGCTCAAGACAAGGCACTCTTTTTGGCAGATTCAGAGATAGTGTTTCTGAGGCGTAAGTGGGACGACACCTTGGGACGGAACGCTCAGTTGGAGAGAGAGAGAACAACCACCTGGAGTTCTTTCTCAATGAAGCTCACAGAAGAAACATACAGATCACCGAGTGGGGACTCGCAGCCGCCAGAGCAAGTACTGAAAGGGATGCCTTGGAGATCGCCACCTTGAAAGCAAGACTGGAAGCTACATAGGCTACACTGAGAGAGTCAGCAGCAACAGCCAGAGAGGACAGGTTGAGGCTTCGGGAGAAGGAGTACTTGGTTGAGTCACTGGGAGCCGCTTGCACAGACTACCAGACGAGGTTGTGGGGACTCGAGGAGAGGCTAACTCGGAACTACAACCACTTGCGGCACTTGGGAGGCAGACTGTACGAGGCACAGGACACAGCTAGCAGGACCAGAGACGAGTGACAGAGTTCAGGGAGGTTGCAGAGCTAGTGCCACCACAGAACAGGCCGAAGCTGAGGACTGAGACATTTGAGTTACCACCGACCCAGCTACCAGCACAGCCACCGTACCCGAGAGGCAGTACCGACACTCCAGAGATGAATAGAGCTTTGGGAAGCTTGACTAACTACTTCAACCTACCAGAGATTGAGATCCCAGACTACCCAGGAGTGAACGACCCACCGTTCTACTCGGTTCCACCCAGTCCGAAGACAGTGTCACCACCGTACTCACCAGCTACCGTTCAGAGGCAGGCACCTTGAGGGGATGATCCTGTAATCAGCTAGAGTAGAGTTCATCATGTTGATCATGTTTAGTTGACCACCCTATATGTATCGCGTAGTAGTTCTCATGCTTCTGTGTAATCTCGAAGGTTGTGGAGTAGGCCTTGAGATACACACCTTTTGTATGGTGATCTTGCATGAGTGATTGAAGTTATCAATCTTTTGCCGGTGTTCATTCTTCTTTTATGCTTGTGTGAAATTGATTGTTGTTAACTAGATACTCCTTATATGCTTAAGTACCTTAAGGTTAATTTCCGATAACTCGTTTCTCACGATCTCAATTCTTAAACAGATGTCGGGGGTGAGGCGGTCAGGACAGCTCCTACGCCATTTTGAGGAGGCAGCCCAGGAGGACGCCGAGCAGGAGGACGTCCCTCTCCCTGCAGGAGGTTGAGGTCGTGGCCGCCGTGGAGGCCGTGCCCCACGTGGCGGACGTCATCGTGGACACCGGGCGGGCGAGGAGGTCGAGGAGGCCGAGTGCTAGTTAACCCTGACCCAGAGGCCCCAGAGGAGGAGGAGCCCGAGGAGGACGCTGAGCCTGAGCAGGAACAGGAGCAGTCGGCACCGCCCAACCTAGCAGCTGTGATGGCACTTCAGACCCAGCTGATGCAGATGATCGCCAATGCAGTGGCTCAGAACAACAACAACAGGAGGAACTTCAGGGACCAGGCAGAGAGCTTGCAGAAGAGAGTGGAGGGTTTCTCCAAGATGCGCCCACCGACAACTCAGCAGACCCGCTTGTGGCAGACAACTGGTTGAGGGAGATTGAGAAGAAGCTGGAGCTCACGGACCTTTCTGAGGAGGAGTGTGTGTCAGTTGCAGCGCACCAGCTGATCGGTACCGTAGGAGCTTGGTGGGATAGCTACTGTGACTCGCACGAGGACCCGACCCACATCAGGTGGGCGGAGTTTGTGGAGGCTTTCAGGGAGTACCACATCCCGGAGGCAGTGATGGATAGGAAGGCAGATGAGTTCAGGAGCCTGAAGATGGGTCAGATGTCAGTGCAGGAGTACACCAACCGCTTTCTGGAGCTGATGCGGTACGCACCGGACGACTCCCACACAGAGAAGAAGAAGATGTACTGGTACCGGAAGGGACTTCAAAGGGGGATGGCGCACCACCTGGCTGCTCACGACTGTGCTACCCTTCACACCCTGGTGGGCAAGGCTTTGGTTGCGGAGAAGTCGAGACTGGACTACGTGGAGGTCCGAGGTGAGAAGAGGCAGCGTGCAGACCGTGCAGGGCACCCAGGTTCCCATCAGAGACAGAGGTCAGCTCCACCGCAGTACCCACCGCAGAGGCAGCGCCCTTACTCACAGCAGCAGCAGACTCAGTACTCTCAGCAGGGCAGAGGTCACGCCGGAGGTAGTGGAGGTTCGGGACAGTGGAAGCCCAGGCCGCAGCAGCCGCCAGCCTACGACAGCTCACAGATCACCTGCTACTACTGCCGTCAGCTAGGCCACAAGTCTACCGTGTGCCCCCAGAAGCTTTAGCAGGGAGGTCAGAACAAGAACACTCAGTACCAGACACCAGCGAAGGGACCAGCTCCGGGAGGACAGCCCACGCAGAACCAGCAGAAGAGTGCACCACCGCCCACTCGAGGCAGACTGAACCACTTGACAGCGGAGGATGCAGCCGCAGCACCAGACGTGGCTCTCGGTGAGTTTTTAGTTGACTCAGTTATGGCAACTGTTCTGTTTGACACCGGTGCTCAGTTTTCGTACATTTCTATCAAGTTTGTAAAGGAATGGTCACTACCAACTAAGCCCAGACTACGGCCTATAGTAACTAGTTCCCCGCTAGGGGAGAAGAGGAGTACGCTGGAGTGTAGAGGAGTGAACATGGTGTTCGAAAAGAAGTTGTTCCTGGTAGACCTGACAGTCTTGGAGTCGACCGGAATCGACGTGATACTTGGGATGGACTGGCTAGCACAGCACAAAGGATTGGTGAACTGCAACCCAGTGTACGTACAGTTGGAGCACCCCAGTGGAGCCAGAGTGTTGATCAAGCCGCAGAGCCAGATGTCGACGCCAATGTTGTGCAACATGAAAGGAATGAGTATGGAGGAAATCCCGGTGGTGAGGGAGTACCCCGACGTGTCTCCAGAGGAGTTGACCGAGCTACCACCAGACAGGGATATTGAGTTTATGATTGAGCTCATGCCAGGACCTGGACCAGTGGCCAATAGCCCGTACAGGATGTCCGCGGATGAACTTGATGAACTGAAGAAACAGCTTAAGAAGTTACTAGAGCAAGGGTTTATACGATCGAGTGCCTCACCTGGGGGTTCACCAATTCTATTTGTGGATAAGAAGGATGGCACAAAGTGGATGTGTGTGGACTACCAGACTCTCAACTCGATGACAATCAAGAACAGGTATCCATTGCCCAGGATTGACGACTTGCTAGACAGGCTGCGGAAGGCCAAGTTCTTTTCAAAGACTGACTTGAGGTCAGGGTACTACCAGATGAAGATTCGAGAACAGGATGTTCCGAAAACAGCTTTCACGACTCGGTACAGCCTGTACAAGTTCGTAGTGGTTTCTTTCGGGCTGACCAACGCCCCGTCCTACTTCATGAACATGATGAACAAGGTCTTCGTGGAAGAGCTGGACAAGTTCGTGGATGTGTGCATCGATGACATACTGATTTTCTCTGAGACAGCGGAAGAACATGAGGAGCACCTTCGGATTGTGATAGAGAGGCTGAGACAGCAGAAGTTGTACGCTATGTTCAACAAGTGTAGTTCTGGATGGAGGAAGTTGCTTTCTTGGGTCACGTGTTGTCAGCTGAGGGAGTTGCGGTCGACCCTTCGAAAGAAGAAGCAGTTACCAAGTGGGAGCAGCCATTCAATGTGACAGATATCAGGAGCTTTCTCGGGTTGGCAGGTTACTACAGGAGGTTCATAGAAAACTTCTCCAAGATAGCGAAGCCAACGACAGAGCTGTTGAAGAACGATAAGAAGTTTGAGTGGTCAGAGGCTTGTGAGAAGAGTTTCCAGGAACTGAAGAAGAGACTCACGACTACTCCGATTCTTACCCTGCTAGATATCAAGAAGGATTTCGTGGTGTACTGTGACGCCTCGAAGCAAGGATTGGGACGTGTGTTGATGCAAGAGGGAAAAGTTGTCGCATATGCGTCGACGCAGCTCAAGAAGCACGAAGAGAACTACCCTACTCACGACTAGAAGCTAGCGGCAGTTGTTCACGCCCTCAAGATTTGGAGGCACTACTTGATCAGCAACAAGTGTGACTATATACGGATCGCAAGATTCTGAAGTACTTCTTTACCTAGCCAGAGCTAAACATGAGGCAGAGGAGGTGGTTAGTGCTGATAAAGGATTACGAGCTGGAGATTCACTACCACCCAGGCAAAGCGAACGTTGTGGCAGATGCACTGAGCAGAAAGTCTTATTGCAACAACTTGATGGTGAGGCAGGAGCAGCCAACACTTCACGAAGAGCTAGAGCAGTTTCGGCTTGAGATTGGGGAGCAGGGACAACTCAACGAACTGCAAGTGACCTACGACCTGGAGGAGAGGATTCGGGAGGCTCATGATGAGTCTGGCCCAGGTGGGATTGGATTATGGTAAGCCCGATGCACCGATTACTCAGTTTAGCATTCGCAAACCCGAGGTTTCGACTCTCACAATCCGACTACGACGAGCAAGCCTTGAAGCGCCAATGCAATCGCTGAACCGCAACTCAAGGGTGCCCCTTCGGGGAAAGGCCCAATCACCCCAAAAGACTAGTCCGTTAGGGGAAGGGTGGCTCTCCCCTTTAAGGTGGCTTCCTCCTCCCAAGCTAAGCAAGGTGGGATAATGAGACTCACACGGTCACCGCCCGACTACAACTGGGCCACATGGCCCATTTATGTTGCGTCTTTGCCAACGGGTAATAGTGGAGGATGTCCTCATCATTCTCCCCTTCTTAACAAGGGCCCAGCTCTGATACCAAATAATGAGTCTAGCCCAGGTGTGATTGGATTATGGTAAACCCGATGCACCGATTACTCAGTTTAGCATTCGCACACCCGAGGTTCTGACCCTCACGATCCGACTACGACGAGCAAGCCACGAAGCGCCAATGCAATCGCTGAACCGCAACTCAACGGTGCCCCTTCGGGGAAAGGCCCAATCACCCCAAAAGACTAGTCCGTTAGGGGAAGGGTGGCTCTCCCCTTTAAGGTGGCTTCCTCCTCCCAAGCTAAGCAAGGTGGGATAATGAGGCTCACACGGTCGTCACCCGACTACAACTGGGCCACATGGCCCATTTATGTTGCGTCTTTGCCAACGGGTAATAGTGGAGGATGTCCTCATCAGCTCAGAAAGCTTGCTAGGAGGTTGGAGCTATACGAGAGCAAATGTTGGAAGGAAAAGCAGAGGATTACCGAATAGATGAACAAGGGACAGTGTGGTTGAAGGACAGGATCTGTGTCCCGCAGGACAAAGAACTTCGAGAGCAAATTCTGAAGGAAGCCCACGATTCAAGGTACTCTATTCACCCAGGAAGCACAAAGATGTACCAAGATTTGAGGCAGAGGTTCTGGTGGAAGGATATGAAGAAGGACATAGCTTACCATGTGGCTTGTTGTCACACGTGCAGCAGAGTGAAGATTGAGCACCAGAAGCCTGCAGGGTTGTTGAAGCCGTTGGACATTCCTTAGTGGAAGTAGGATGATATCTCCATGGACTTTATAGTGGGATTGCCCTGTTCACCTAAAGGACACGACTCGGTGTGGGTCATAGTGGACCGCTTGACCAAGGTGTCACACTTTGTGCCAGTTAAAGCTACAGATGCAACAGATCAGTTGGCAAACTTGTATGTGGATCACATACTCAGACTACACGAAGCCCCGAGGAGCATAGTGTCAGACAGAGGACCCCAGTTCGTGGCCAGGTTCTGGAAGAGCTTTCACGCAAGGATGGGAACCACACTCAGCTACAGCACAGCGTACCACCCTCAGACTGATGGACAGACCGAAAGAGTCAACCAGACCTTGGAGGATATCTTAGAGCTTGTGCCCTCACCTACGGCACCGACTGGGAAAGCAGATTGTCCTACGCAGAGTTCTCGTACAACAACAGCTACCAAGCAAGTCTCCAAATGTCACCTTTTGAGGCCCTTTACGGGAGGAAGTGTAGGACACCCCTGATGTGGTCAAAGGTTGGAGAGAGGATGATCTTTGGACCGGATATTATTAAGGAGGCTGAGGAGAAAGTGAAGAAAGTCCGAGAGAACTTAAAGATTGCCCAGAGCTGGCAGAAAAGCTACGCAGATCATCACCGGAGAGACTTGTCGTTCAACAGAGGAGACTTCGTCTACCTGAAAGTGTCACCCATGAGAGGAACCAAGAGGTTTGCAATGAAAGGAAAGCTTGCCCCGAGGTATGTGGGACCTTACCAGATCACCGGAAGAGTTGGAAAGCTCGCCTACCGACTAGCCTTACCAGAGGAGTTGTCAGCTGTACACCCCGTGTTCCACGTGTCACAGTTGAAGAAGAGTGACAAGGAAGTTGAGGCAAAGCAAGTCCCGATTGAGATACTGGACGTGCAGAACACCTTGGAGTATGCAGAGTACCCGGAGAAGATCTAAGACAGGGCCACAAAGGAAACCAGGAGGACCACCATTCCTTACTGCAAAGTGTTGTGGAGCCACCACACTGAGCGAGAAGCAACATGGGAGAAGGAAGCCTACCTCAGGAGAGAGTTCCCTCACTTGTTCGAGGGAGAGGATGGAGCTTAAATCTCGAGGACGAGATTCCCGGTGGTGTGGGAGAATGTAACATCCCGTAAATTTATAAGTATGAATTTGCTGAAAATTTGAAACTTTTTATTTGTTTGATGTGTGACACCACATTTAAACCATGTGCTAGCCTCTCACATAAAATTCCTTTTAAATAAAACATAAATATATAAATATAAATTCAAATTATGGTATAAATAAGTGATTTGGATTTTATTTGGATTTATTTGAGTGTGTTTGTTGAATAAATTCAAATTCAAATATAAAGTTTAAACCCTTAATCAAATTAATTTCCAAAAACTCTTTACTAACTTGGGCCAGCTAACGGTCCTTGAAGTCTACCCTTGGCCCTCAATCTCTTGGCCTGCACTCTCCCGTCATCCCTCGCTTCAGCCCAGCCCATCAACGCGGCCCGTGCAGGTCCACATCGCGCCCCGCCGTTCTCGTCTCATTGACAGGTGGGACCGCCCCGGGCCACTGGTCATCTTCCTCCCCTCGCCCTGCTTTGACCGGGTGCCGCCGAACCACGCGCCGCGCTGCTCCGTGCACGCGCACGCCAGGCCGTGCTGCCCCGCCATGCTGGCGCGCACACCGAGAAGCTGGCACACACACCAAGGTGGGTCCCACGCGCAACGCACCTCTCCTATTCACTTCTTTGCCACCGCTCTTAGCCCCGTGCAAAGCCAATCTCCCTTCACCGCCGCACTGCGCCTTCGCTGCCAAGGCAAGAGGGGGAACAGCCGAGGCCCACGCTACTCCCTGGTCCCCTTGACCCTGTGCGCACCTAAAGCCCCCACAGTCAAGTCCCAATTGGCTCCATCGCCAGGTAGGGATCTCTTCCCCCTTTCCCCTGCTTCACCGCCGAAAGAGAAGGAGAAGTGGAGGAGAAAGAAGGAGGAGGGGAAGGAGAGAAGGGAGGCGCGCGTCACCGTCGCGTCGTCCCGCCGGAGCAGAAGCTGTGAAGCCGGAGCCGAACACGCAGAAGAGAAGGCCGTTCGCGACAAGACGGAGCCGGAGCAGAGCTGCCGCCATGCCGTCGTGTACCTCGTCGCTCTACTACTACGTCTTCACCTCCGCCCCAACGTGAGACACCCCGCGCCCTTTCTCCTGACCTTGCTTTCCCCTTGGGAGCGTGCCCCTGCGCCACACCGCGCCGGCCGTCGTGCCGAGCACCGGAGCCAAGTGCTCGTCATGATCTGTGTCTGGGCTTCGCCCCGCGCCGTCTTTCTTGCAGGATCCTAAACCTTGTGTAGCCGCCGTGCACCCGCGCACGAGCGAGCCTGGCCTCTGGCCGCTAACCTCGCCACCATCACTGCCATGTCGCCGCCGGTCGCCTCCGCGCCGTGTGTGTGAATGTGCGCAAGCACGGAACCCCGCTAACTCGCGCCGGGCAGCAACTACTCATGCGCCTGAAGTCCGTGCACCACAGCACGGGCACCAGTGCGCTCATGCCTGCTGCTGTTGACCACCGTGCCGCGTTGCTGCCACAGCACGCCGCACCACGCCGTGCACGCCTCCGTGTCGTGCCGCTCACCGACCGCACATGCCCTACCCCGGGGCCGTGGCCGCGCTAACCCAACCATCTAACCCTAGCGCTCAGCCCCATGTGCACGCTTGAGTGCCGGAGCCCCTGGAACCCTAGATCGCCGTACGCCGTCACCGTCGGGCGCACGCCGGGGCGCGCCGACGTGCGCGTGCGTGGCAGGGGAGCGCCCGTGCACCCCAGAATTCTCTGAGGACCTGCACCGGACTTCTCCGGTGCGAGTCTGAGGAAACGCTGGGCCAACCAGCCTGCTAAGACCCAGCGCAGCCCTTTTTCTTTTCTTTCGTGAACTCTGAATTTTGTTGAGGGGTAAAAGATGGACTTAGTCCATTTGGCCCATGAGGCTGAGTCCACTGGGCCGTATTCGGCCGACTAATTGTTTTGGCCCAATAACGGCCCACTAACCTGTGACGCTGACATCATGATGATGTCATGCTGACGTCATCACCTATTTTCAAAATAAAAACCCTTTTCTGATTTATAAATAAATTTGATAATTATTTTATAAATCCTTTAACCTTTGAAAAATCATAACTAATTATTTATAACTCCGAAAAATATGAAACCAGTTTCATTATTTTTCTAAAAATGAGACGGTGCTGTTTGTAGATAGATTGGATCTTTTTGGATCTTTTAAAATTGGGCTTCTTTGGATTTATGCTTAGTTGATTGCTAGTAATTTAGTGTCTCGTATCTCGTGCTGAGCAGACCCGAGCTACGAGCCAGAGGAGGAGTTCGACCCCGACTTCAACCCAGACCAGGACTACGGACGCCAGCTAGGTGTCATGTCACTCCCAACCATATAGATCCTATGCATGTTTTAGTTGCTAGTGCTTAATTATTATTTATGAATGTTCTTGAATTGCATAAGACAACTTTTAGCCGTACCTTGGTTTGTATTATCCTGTTCCCTGAACTTCCTACTTTTCGGAACTAGCTACAGACCCCTAGCTAGTTCCCGGCTATATCTATCCATATATTTTACCCTTAGTTATGGATGGATCTCTGGTTTTGACTGAGATTGGGATATCTCGGTATTCTAGCATGTGTTTTGGGTGAGTGTGTATCCTTGATGTGTTACCGTGGGAGCGAGCCGCTTTGGTTACTTGTGAGCGCCTGTCTAGGGGAGATGCGACCTGGCCTCCCACCCTAGCGGCGTGTCGTTCGGATGGAGTTGGTGAGTGCTCGCTCTTGCAATTAAGGACCGATCGACAGTTTAACCATGTATCTTTGGGCTATTTCCGTGCAAACCGTTCGCCTTGTTATGGGTGGGGTTCGGTCCAAGAACTAGTATGTGGATGGCATCCAACCTGTAGGCAGATCGGTGTGATCGTGTGAGGAGGACGGGTTATACCCCCCGAGTAGACGTCGCCCCGGCTCCTCCGGGGATGGTTTCACAGCTTCGAGGCCCTGCTGGCAAGTTTTGCGCCCCAGTTCAGGACGAGTCAGGCTTGGAGAGGCAGGAGAGTGCCATCCACTGCTAGGTCTCCGGTAGTTAGGTAGGGATGTGGATCGGAGGCATCCGGTTCAGCCCTACTCGGCGGGTCCAGTTGTACAACCTCTGCAGAGTGTTAAACCTATAGCTAGAGTCCGTGTCCATTGGTATGGACAGCCCTTGGAGCTGTTACTCTGGCTAGTCTCTTCTTGTGCTGCTTTCTCTTCCCTGTGTGTGTGAGCCCGGCTTCATGCTGTTGAGATGTGGGGATAGGACTTGGTGACCCCACATCGCAGATGAGAGTGGGATGCTGTGACTCGGATGAGATCCAGTGTTTGGTGTTCTTTCCTTGGTTGGGGTGTTGACCCCGGAGGCGTTGGCCTCGGAGGTGTGGATCTCCTCGGAGATGGTGACCTCTCGGCATTTCTGCATTCCTTGATGTTGCTACCGCTGCTTGCATAACCTTCTACAGCCATATATAGGAATATCCATGCATATTAGAATTATTCTCTTTTGCTTATGCTCTTTGTTGGGAAGCTGACATGACCTACTCGCTTATTGAGTAGATGACAGGTTTTCAGACCAGGAGCCGGACTACTACTTTGAGCACGATGGATGGGATGACTGAGGCCGTTCTACACTCGAGCTTGCCTATGGGGATTGAGTCCACTTCGCTACATGAGAGCCGCTGCGTAGTTGTTTTACTCTGTTTGATTCAGTCCCGTATGACTTGTACCCGACATGTGCCGTAATGATGTACTCAGATGCTTAATTATTATAATATTATTTATGTGGACCTTCTTATGTTACTCTTGTGTTGTATGGTTTTGATCACTATCTGAGATAGGGATTTCCACGTGATAGCCTCCTGGGACTATCACTGAGGTGCAGGAATCGGGTTTCCATTCTCGAAAATCCGGTTCGTTTCACCTAGCGACCGCATAACCGCCGTAAAGCTAGAGAAGGAAACACCTCTTTTCATGTAGTAGATGCATATCTATGTGATCCTAAACCCTAGGGAGAGAACACTTATCTATCTTAATCTCTCTCTTGTTTCAACCCTCACCATCTAGTTTAGCCTTAGAATAACATAGGTTAAATTGCTTTTTCTTTAGATTAATATCTCTTTCAATGGTTTTCCAATTAACTAGATTAGTACTTGGTTAAGCGTTAGCAATTCCCTTGCTCCTTGGGTTGACAAGAACCTTGGGATGACCCCATGGTGAAAAGGGCTATTGGTGGTCCGTACGCTTGCGGATCGAAGTTCGTTATGAGTTTCAACCATCAACACTCCCGCTCGAATCGCTCGCTGACACGATACCGCTCGACTCAGACAAATTCATTTATATACTTAGAAAATCATTAGTATACCTAGAAATTCATTTACGTACTCAAAAATTCATTTGTGTACTCAGAAATTCATGTATGTACCCAGTAATTTATTTATATACCAAGAAATTCATTTATGTACTCAGAAATTCATGTATGTACCCAAAAATTCATTTATATACCTAGAGATTCATTTATGTACTCAGAAATTCATTTATGTACCCAGAAATTCATTTATATACTCAGAAATTCATTTATATACTCAGAAATTCGTTTATGTACTTATAAATTTATGTACAATTGTTTTAGTTACGATAGTTCGATCAGAGAGGGAACAACAAGAGAAGAAAATGATCTTAAAGATAATTGGTCAAGATGCGCCCGAGTAGCGTCAAAACGAAGATGTACTCAACAAGGAGGCTGACAGCTTCCTCAACATGGTTGGTGATGGGCAAGAACATGTAGAAGAGAAACCAATTGCCCAAGAAAGAAACAATGTGCAACAACAAGAGATATAATGATGGTCGTCAAGATTTGCATCTTGACTTTTCTTCATGAGTTCAAATATATTAATAATAGTTTTTCTATTCTCCAGGTTCCTTCATCTTCAAGCAGCAAGAAGCGTCAAGGGAAACACGGGCCGAAGAAGCCACTAGAGGGTCGTTTCATCATAACAGAAATCGATGATGTTGGGAAACCTGTGGCTCTAGAAGATATCGTGACCAAATTGGTGAACCACATCGGATCTCTTGTCAGGGATCACATCCCAATAAGCATTCCGTATTGGAAAGCTGTTGATGCTCCTCCAGCTTCGGTACCTGAAGTAATAGAAGGTGAAGATGGGAATGCTGATCAGGCATCGGCGGCACAAGGAATCGGCAGAAGCCATGAAGATGATTGAAACCAACACCATCAATGCACGTAAGAAGAGAGAATTTCATACGCTCGGGCCCGGAGGTTACAACAAGGCCATTCCCAAATGGGATCGGGAGGAACAAGAACTAGTAGCTAGAGGAATCATACCCGCAACTCTAGATGGGCCGGGCGGGCAAAGCATTATTATTTTGCAAATGGTGGCAAGCTCAATCCGGAAGATGGATCTTTGTTACCGGGCGATCAATTAAGAGAGACAGCTGCAAGGCTTGTTGAGTTAATAAGGCTTGCGGCGGAAGGATCTTTTGTGCCTGATCGAGAGAATGACGAGCTTACTATGGCACTAGGTACAAAAGAACACCCTGGACGTTGCACAGGCAAAGGTTTCATTCCATGAAAATTTGCATTTTAGGAGCACATTGATTCCTACAGAAGTCGGCGAAGAACTAAGGAAAAACAAGCACGACGGATACGAGAGCAGCAAGAGCACGTCTATATGAATGAGAAAAAAATGGAAGCCATCATCGACCAGCGTGTGGTGGTTGCTCTTAGCAAGAATCAAGTGAGCAAGCACCTGCAGCTTCAGGGCCGCATGATGAAATGAGCCCATCCAACGGGCGTAGAAGTAGCGTCGCTTCCACGGAAGCAACTCCAACTGCCACGGAAGTAGCTGCCCCGTTAGAACAACGCCGCTACCTCGTGGACATTCTATTTCAAGTCAGAAACAAGAAAGTTGTGGTGGCGTACAGTGTGGCTGAGGTACCACAAGCAGGGGATATATTTTTGAACATAGATTATTCCAGTCACGGGTGCGCCAAAGTCTTTGTGGAATGAGTGGTTGATATCTGGGATGACCTGGAGCTGGAGTTCCTCAGAGCTGATGAGGCAAATACTCTAAGGAAAGCAGTGTACACTTGGATTTTGTGGCCCAAGGATCTCATAAAGATAACGGAACCGACCGTGGAAACATTTCCTGCACCTGACCAGCTAGAAGGGAACGCAGCAGCAGTCCAAGATCAGCTACCACCTTCACCAGCTAGAAGGGAACGTAGTAGCAGTCCAGAACATGCTGCAACTGACGAGTGCAGTCCAGAACATGCTCCTTCTCGTCCTCCTTCTCCTCCAAAGAAGCAGGGTTCCAAACGAGGACATCCTTCTCCTCCAAAGAGTACGGGTTCTAGACGAGGACATCCTCCTCCTCCTCCTCCTCCAAAGAAGCAGAGGATACCCAAGGAGAAGCCACCTCCACCGAAATTATCTTACGAGAAGACGTAAGAGGAACTTGATGCGTCAGTGCAGGAGGAGCTAGATAGACAAATATTCGAAAATAAGAGGCCTCCACCTGAGAAACCATTTGACCGTGTCAAATTTCATCGCTTCACGAAACATATGAAGGAAGAAAAAAGGAAAAAGCTGGAGCGACCCCCGTTGTCTGACTATAATCGCATGACACTCAAATTCCAGAAACTCAATAAGGCACAGAAAGTTGGGAAAACTGTTCCACAACTAGGGACCCAATCAAAGCAATCTATCCCGGACCGACAGGTGCTCTCATAAGCGAAGCATGGACTGCTTGAATTTGGTTTGGACACAAATCTGACACCTGCTCAAATTCTAGGCACTGCTGAAATTGAAAAGCACCCAGGGTCAGGTAGACGTAATTATGAGCCTGGGATGCCGCTTGTCTAGGAGCGATTGTTGAAGGACCTTACAACTAGGATGTATGCTCTGCACAAATGGCACATGGAAATGGCGGGACATGGGCTTGAATTTCTCGAGGTTAAAATTGAAGAGAAACAGTTTTTCCAAGATCGCACCACTTTCAATATTCCCATGAAGGAGTTCTGGTTCCTATTCAATATAGATGCAGTGGACGTCTCATTCGTCACTTGCTGGCTTCTGTAAGTATTTATTGTACCATAATCTTAGAATCACCGCTCTAGCCATTTTCTACCGTACCTGAACTTCTTTTTTTTTTTTGTATCATACAGTATGGAGATGAAAGCTTGCCGGAGGCTTGGAATGCACGACATCAGCTTCATGGATCCTACTATGCTAAACGAGACGCTTTTTCGTGATTTCCCTGCGCCTATAATGGAGAACTTATACACATTTCTGGACAGGCAACGCTTCAAGGACTGCATCTTATTCCATACAACTGCCAGTGAGCAACGTGTTTCTCAACTCTTTATCTTTTTCAAAATACATTAAATATTTCTATTAACTGATTCTTCCCTAAAATGTATTGACAACTTCCATTGGATTCTCATTATTATTATACCTGATTTAAGTCTTGCCCACATCTTTGACTCTATGGGCAGACATAGAGATTGGTACGAACCTCTCGTAGAATTGTTGAATGCTGCATGGGATATGATCCGTGTAAAGTTCGGCGGGCCCTTGAAAGAGAAACTTCAATTCTACAATGATTTCCCGGTACGTGTTTTATTCGCTAATGTCATGTCACATTGTTCAATGCAAGTTAACAAATATTTCTTAACTTTTATTTTCACATATGTGCGGTGCATGAAACAGCCACACGCGGTACCAATCTATGCAGATTCTATGTATGTGACTTCATCCATCATATATATATATATGCAAACGACTTTATAATGTTGTGTATTAGATTAGTATACGTGAACCAAACAAATACGTTTGAATACGTTCAAATACGAAACAAACTAAAAAGAAAAGATAAAAGGAAAATTAAGAAAAATACATTAGTACCGGGTGGTATCCCCACTCGGTACTAATATCGCATTAGTACTGAGTGTGTTGAACCGGTACTAATGTGGCCTCCACATTAGTACAGGCTAAGCCAGTACGGTACTAATGAGGATTTGGAACTAGTACTAAACGTTGTTTTACTAGTTGTGAAAATTGTAGATCTCAAAGAGATCTACAACTTTGTAGTATAAATAATTTTCAACTGGAATAATTTTCGTGCCAAAATAATCAACACAATCTTCAACTCTAAAATTGAAGACCATTTTTGCAAAGGCACAAATATTTTTGTAAAATCATAAAAAATAAAAATAAAAATTATTGTCATTCAAGTATGCTAAATTTCATATTGGAGATCCGTAGAGTTGCAAAAAGGATGCTCCAAAACAAAGATGAGCTGCATCCAAGTCCGTAGAGTTGGACCGTTCCATTAATTTCTAGAATTGGAATGTTTGGACGAATGTGGCGGACCAAATTGAAGAATATGATAATCTGTGGCTTACAAAAAAAAATTTTGAGTCTTTATTTGGAAATGAAAATGACTCTACATAACGCATTATTGAAAACTTTTGTAAAATACATGTAAAACTTTTGGCCATAATAAGGCTATGGATTCTCCATCAGATTGCTCACGCATTCAGATTCGCAACTTGGACCAGTGTTACAGAAATAGCCTAAAATATGCCGAAAACTGTGAACGTAACGCCAAAAACTGGATATACCGTACAGTACCGGCGTGCCGTAAACAATGGGCGAGCCATCACGAAGCAAGCAAGGAGTTGGTCGGCAACGTTGACTCTGCCACGCCACAAGTCTTCGGCGCACAGCCAGCCACAGCCAGTGTGGCCTCTCTGAACTAGTCAATCCAATCCAATCCAGCTAGCAATGCCGTTCAGCTTTTTGATATGGAGAGGAGGTAGACGTTGACTGCTAGCACCGACGGCCGGGCACTTGCCGGTGGCGATTCTGGCGCGCGATTGCCCGGGAGAATATGTACCGGAAACTGCATCTACGATGCAAACCTGGAAACAACGATCCTAAACCGTGAGTCAGAGATGTACGGCGCCAAATGCTACATACAGTACCACGGAACACTTTTCATCAAACACCTCCCCCGCTGGCTTTGGTACTTTTCTATGAGCCCCCTAGCAATGGGTCTAAATTACAAATCAATCCACAAATTCCAGATCGACCTATATGCGCTTTTCACTCCATATCCGCGGCCGTCTGGTTTCCAAAATCGATCTAGGAGCTTGCCATGATTTTGTGGGCAGGTCACACCACTTGTTTTGGTATTCTGGTAAGTTCCTTTCGGCTTCCTCTGGAGTTCGATTCGATCTGCTATCCAAATGTTCCGCACTGTTAATTCTCCGAGATTTCTCCAACTTCAAATAAGTCAGGGCTTTCGTTTGATGATCTGCTTCGAAGAGACACATCTGATGAGGACATCACCACGCTGGATACGCGCACGCCACGTCTTTCCTCACGCTACAAGTCGTCTCCAACTCAGCTGCCACGTTCGGTTTGGATTCAGCCGACATCCCTGCACGATTTTAGCAATATCTCTCACATCCGGTATCGAAACGAGGCATATAAGGATGCGTTGGAAAGGGGACGACGACGCCGTCGTTTTGGTTCTGGTCCCAGCTCCAGAAGGTTCGTGGATCATGCTGTGTGACCACGACAAGGTGTTGCGTCACCTTTTTGGGTCATTTGGGCCGTGTATCGTGTCGGGCCTTAAGCCCAGGTTGAGGCCGCCACCTGAACCCTAGGTCGCCCCTTAGGGGTTAAAACTCAGTAGCTGCCGTCATTTAGACTTGGGTTTTATTTAGTTGAAGATTTCGAAGTCGAAACTTTTGTGATTAGTTATAACTGTGACACCAAGTCCTTTTGCTGTGATCCAAGGTCCCTGTTCTTGCATCTCCTCGACTGTGTCGACTAGTCCTTCCAAATCAAGTGCTCGAACTCCATTCATATTCGCTTCATTTACATCTGCAATATTCGATTGCGTGTTTACCGTTTTCTTGCTTGTGTTCTCGATTCGCTTGCAGGGAAAAGCCTTTGTGGCGAGGTCAATAAGGTTGTGCTTGGTTGATAACCAACGGAGCAGTGGTATAACGGTTACGGGGTCCGAATCCTGTTGATTCGAAGCTAAGATCGCCAACGTCGAGTCTCTACCAATCGACATATCCATCTACCTCTTGGAAGATCGGACCATCGTCTATCAACATCACTAGGAACCTAGTTACAAGATGTGATGGCTAGGTGATTAGTCTTGTCCCCAAATTTTGGCTTGACGTTGGGAATTCCGTTTTGAGGATCCTGTGCTCTGCTAGTTTTCCTGCCCATTGTTCTTGCATGGTTGTGTATAAAGATTTCCTTGACAACACTTCCTGATCTATAGGGATTTTATAGTGTTTCATTTTTGTTTTCTTTAGACTTTAGACACGAATGCATACAGATGGCAAGACCTAATGTAAAGTATGCATTTAAGAAGTTGTGCTGTCACATTTAGTTTAGTTTTCACCACATCAATGAATTTCAAATTGTTAATCTGCCTGCTCTCATAATGCAAGTGATTAGCATTTTCTCTTCTCGTTCAATGTTCCATCCTATTGGTCTGAAAATGTATGAAAAATGCTACTTCCTTGTGTTTCTTGTTGCTTCTGTTGTGTCTAGTATGAAATTGCTTCAGTGTTGTATAGGTCTTGCATCTTAATAGATGCTGAAGTTTACAAGTACAGACAAAAAATTTAGAAGGGTACGTGCCTGATGTTGTGCTTGTGCTTCCTCCTACTAAATCTAATTCAGACATTTGACGTTATTGTTTTGCTTCTGGTGGAGAAACACCAGAATCTAACAAGGTGTGGGTGTAATGCTATGGTTGATTTCAAACGAAAAGACAATTTGGTATATACCAGTTGTTCATTTTGATGAGGCGCACACACACATGAACCACACCAATCATGTGGCCTCTTATCAAGATGAAGAGATGATAGAGAAAGACGGCAAATTGCCAACATTATTGTCGCAATGTGGCTCGCTTCACTTTTTGACATGGAGTCGCAGCTGTCGAAGCTTACATCAAAACTAGAGGGTCTGTGGTGTTACTTATTCAATAGTGAAGATCCATGGAGTTTGGAAAAGCAATACTTTCCAGAAAATTTAAGTTGTTATATACTGTTGTAATTGTATATGAAATATTATGCCTGGTCTTTATAGGTTCATACCATTGCACTATTACAAATAAAAAAGGCAAAATTTGCCCGCAGACACTGCTCGATGTTGGCTTTGGCCACTGGACACTAAAAAAAATTGCTTTTGCCAGGAGACACTAAAATTCTATGCCTATTTGCCACAACACATTAATAAGACCGTGTTCTTATCTCCGTTAGCTCCAGTAGCAGCGGGCCCACCTGTCATCCACTCCCTCCCTATCCTTATCTTCCCTGCGATTTCGTCCGCCGCCACACCCTGTCCACGATCTCCACCCGCCTCGCGCACGGTGACCAGCTCATCCTGGACGCGCCCGAGGTCGTGGAGCGCGCGCTCGCCAGCGAGCAGGACGCCGCCGCGCGGAGGAACGCGTTCCTCATGCTCTCAGAGCGCGCCGTCGCGTACCTGCAGCTGCAGACCAACACCGACCGCGCGCTGTCGCTGATGAAGCCGCCGAACAAAGCCGCCTGCTTGCGCGTTGCCATTGCTGCAACTTGGCGAGGTGCAGCTTGAGCAGCAGCGCCATGCCGGGTGCGCTGCTCTGCTTGCGCGGGCCTGCCCGCTGGTCACCGCACACACGACTGGAGGAATGCCGCCTGCTCTGCGCTGGTGGCCACGCCGGCTTGCTGCGATGCCTGCGCTGCGCCGCGAGGATCTGCACAGCCCCCGCCGGTGCTCACGCTGGAGACTGCCCCGCCGGCATGGGGACGAGGACGAGGATGACGGCGGGCAGCGGCGCGGCATGGGGACGAGGACGGCGGCGCGGCGTGCGTCATGCTGCGGAAGGCCGGCTTCTTCAGCGCTGCTGTCAAGAGGATGAAGGCACGGCGATGCACACGGAGGGCAAGACGGAGGCCAACGGCGGTGTGCTGTGGCAAATAGCCACCCTTGAGCAGTGTCTTTCGGCAAAGGCATTCTTTTTTAGTGTCCGGTGGCCAAAGCCACTCTTGAGCAGTGTCCGTGGGCACAGCACCAACAACAACATAGATAGAACCACATGAGTGCATAGTGTAGCGATAATGAAAATGTGATCTTGAGATCAACCAAAGAGAAGCAAACAAATGCACTGGATAAGCATACATCATTCTGGGTCGAGATTAATGATCATTTACAAAGTTTGACACTGAAGCAGCTGTAACCTTGGCATCCACACACACGGATGTCCAACGTGCTTCAGGTATCCATGATCCCCACTCAGGTGGTGCTTCAACTAAATCTATCCTAAATGTTACATGGAATTGATGGCAAAATGGAATGCTCAACTTTCACCATAACTGATTGACCACATGACTACTTTTTTTTAGCAATAGTTTCCCTCCATGCTTTGAGCAAAGTCATTCCTTCCTATTTTCAGAAATTTCTTCCTCCTAGTAAGCTGCAAAAAATAAACCCAACATGTATTTTAGGGAAATGAGCTACAACCTTCGTGTTGCCATGCTCGATTCACCCTCAAGCATCATAGTGGATACAATGGAAATTTACAGCCGTAGACAGGAAACAACAGCTCAATACTTTGTTTTTTTTGCAAAAATCAATCAAGTAAACTCATAGAAACTGACTCGTTTGGTCGAACCGGATCTCTCGACCCGGATCCCATCCGACAAGGTATAATCAATTTTGAGATCAATGTGCATGGTATTTTATTAGTTTTTGTTATATGTAGTACTGATCTAGCACCCTTTAATTTGTACACATGGTTTCATTAGGAGTTGTGAATCTACTATAGTTGGTTCTTTTTTTGCAATGACAAGTGAAGGGGATTATAGTTGGATGGAATTGCCTACTGCAAATGAAGCGTGGCAACTCAGATTTGACAAGTTTATAAGTGACACCTTTGAAAACACAGATGATGAAGAATACTTGTGGATGACGACGACGAAGGTGAAGGTGATCATGACGATCGGGAGGCCACCACTAATTTGTTTTCCTCTCTGATTAGTGGTGCCATACATGGTCAAATCAGAGATGGTAACAATGATGAGGAGGAGCCAAAGGAGGCAGCACACAAATTTTTCAAAGTAATGGAAGAAGTAAGGATAGAGTTGTACCCTGGTTGCAAGGAGGCTTCAAAGGTTTCTTTCATTTTCAGGCTATATCAGATCAAGTGCATATGTGGTTTAAGCAACGCTGCACTGGAGCAAATACTGTTCTTGTTCTCTCTTGTGCTTCGTAAAGGGCATTGTCTCCCGGATACCCTGGATAAAGTTCGTAAGGTGGTTCAAGACCTTGGCTTGGACTACCAGAAGATTCATGCTTGTGCCAATGATTGTGTGTTATTCCGTGGAGTGTACGCTGTTGGTATTTATTAAGCCTACAGAGAAATTAATGATCCGCAAGCGCACAGATACCGGTGAGCACTTCACCCGGGGAGATGGGTTTTAAAAATATCGTATCCACAAGGAAGACGGGATGGATTTATCGGTTGACTAAGGATGGCAGTAGACTACTATATGAGACTTTGATAGCATGGCACATACTTTAACAGGGATAAGCCAATAATAATATTATATATATATTGATAACACAGACAGGTAGAGGCACACGTGGAACATAGAATATACTACTTCCTAGTTAGATTAGAACTGGATAACATAAGAGGCACAAATTCTATATAGCATACAAAGACTAGTTATTCATCTATTCTATCATAGCATATCATCACATATAGCATAATCATGAGTAAATGTGTGCACCTCGAAGATTACCCAAGAAGATCAAGAGCGAAACTTGATCATCCCAAGAACCATTATCGACTAGTCTTATGCTCGGGGGGTGGATTACAAAGGACTCAATAGGCCTGTCACACCTACGATCTACCACACGACCCGGAGCATAAGGTGAATCCGCAAGTAAATCATATCTAAGCACCATGCTTACATAATCTCTACTACCTAGCATACTCGAGTAATATACTAGGAGCTCTACGAATAAGTGCGTGAATTTATCATAAATCATGACTATATCAAATATACTACTAGAACAAAGTAAGAACTTAGCAATTGCATACATAATATTGAAATAGCACAAAGTCATTGAGAAACTAAATAAGAACTGAATCTTGATGACTTACAGATCTGGAATTGGAGCAAAGCTCAACTCTACTCGAATCTGAATTTCTATCTAGAACTAGGTTCTAGATCTAAGAACGAGTTCTAGAACTATGAACTAGCTATCCTATTTCTTGTGTCTCCTCTTCTTCTCCTGTCTTGGCCTGATGATCTGAGATGAGATGATAGATCAGATGTCAGATGCCTCCAGAGGGGGTCAGGGGGGCTGCTTATATAGTCCTGAGGATGTGCTATGCGCCGTACGATCAAACCGACCTAATAGGCGGTTTAGATTGCTCCTCATAGGCGGTGGAAGAACCTTCCAGAAGTAGGGCTGAGGTGGCGCCCGGGGGGGGCGGCCCCACCACCAGGCCGATCGGCCTAGGGTGAGCCCCCCTCGGGGCCTGTTCTGGCGTGGTGGTTCCTTGCTCCTTCCAGAAGCCTCTTTCTTGCAAGTCAAGTCGCTTTGGGTTCGGGAGTCTTCTGGAGTCTTCTAGTTTTGATTCCTTGCGTATTTTCCTGAGTAGTCCCTGAAATTATATAATTCACCAGAACTCGTGAAAATCATTAGTCTAAAGCCCTATACTACTGTTGAATTATTATTTTGGTCCTTTTCCCTGCATTGTTGATGTATAAAAATAAGAGGTAGTGAGCATCAACAAACTCCCCCAAGCTTACCTCTTGCTAGCCCCTAGCAAGACTCATTGTGAGTGCTGTACCAAATTAAATTCTCCTCCAAGGTAGGATGAAAAAAAACTCAGACTTTCAAACCTGCTTATATCTACTAGAGAACATGGGGTTTTTATCTAAATTTGGGTCTTGAGTGGTTGAAAGATAGAATAATCAAGTTAAACACCATATCTCAAGTTCTTGGTTTCACTATAATTATGGAGTTTTGCAAAATATTTTCAGAATAAAACTCAGAGTATTCCTTTATGACATATGACAACAGTGGTAAAAATTAATTTTTGCTTCTTTTGTTCCTGAAATATATCTCTCTTTTTAGCAATAATTTTAAGAGAACCTTGGGTTACATGACAATTGGAGAGGTGGGCCCTACTCGCCCTAGACACTTGTCCATTTTTCTCTATCCTTTTCTTTTTTATGAGATGTGGGCCCTACTCGCCCTGAACACTTGTCCATTTTTCATCTCTTTTTATTAGGGAGGTAGGCCCTTCTCGCCTAGTAGAACACTTGTTCATTTCTCTCCCTCTTTCTCGTCTCACTTTTCTCTCTTCTTTTTTTTATGTCACACCCAAGTCTCTTGAATGCATAGAAAGATATATAACAGAAACAACTTGGCATATTTTCAACAAGGCTTTTTTTTAACGGGACATGAAGTCTTGTGTCATACAGGAGACTCGTCATGCAAAAGTAAGATTTTTCAAAATAAACCTCCAGATTTTTAGTGTCACATTGAACAAGATAAACAGCAGCTCAACTTAATCATATCATATCAATCAATCACCTAGACTTAGATCAAGAATATACTCCCACAAAACTCAAGCTCAAAGCATGTTTTAAATCTAAACAATTGTATCCATGCCTTGGGAGGATTTAAAGATGGTAGTCTAGGCATTGAAGAGCATTTATTATCAGGTCCATTAAGCATACTTCTCTAGTTCTTATTTATTTAAAACAAGGAAAAATATTTATTTATTTTATTATTATTTTAACACACTATAAACTTATAAAACTAAACAAACCTTAAGCAAAAACATATAAGTAGGTAGATGATACTTACCTCGGGGGCACTCCTTCCCCGAGTGGTGTGACAGTTTGTTGGGGCTGATGCCCCAATTGGTCGATGTTGACAAGGCTTCCCTCAGCTGTGGTTTTTAATGGGGACCACTCCCCCAAGCTGCTCGATCTTACATCCTCCACTGGCGGAATGTTCTCGCCAACAGTTCAGCATTTGCATCCGTGGTTTCTTGTATATTGTCCAGTTGTTGTCCTGCCTGGTTTATCCATTGTTGCTGTTGGTATAGTAGGTCGGTGTGGAGATTTTGGGTGTCCATTTGCATTCTCATGTTGTCGTGGACACCTTGGCAGAATGTTGCAGTGTGCTGATGATCGAATCCTGAAAAGGAGTTACGGGCAGGTACAAAATTTGAAGATGATGGATAAAACCTGCCACTCGCAAATTCCTGTCCTCTAAGATCACTTGGTCCTTGTGATTGTAAACCCCCTCCTTGGTATGCGCGGCGAGGATGTGGTGGTACGAAGCCTTCATATGATTGATAAGCGGCGTCTTCAGAGGGTAGGTCTGTTCCGGCGTAGTTTGATGATGAAGCTCGTGCCGACGTTCGCGGGGGTTGCTGCTGGACTGGTTGTGCCTAAAAGTTGATCGGGAAAGACTGCACGGAATATATACCCAACCCCGGGTTAGGTAACGGGATTGTGTCTTTATTGAAAATATAGTACAGCTGTCCTTGAATCTTTTTGACCCATCTTCCTTGGCGAAAATAATCATAGCCGATAAACTCTCTAGGAGTGTCAATGTTGATGATGGTAGCATCTCCTAGAATGCCCAAATCATCGGCTATTCGTGTGATTAGAGAGGTGCAGCTCACTTCTCCAACTAGGTTGGGGAGTGAAAGCCAGTGCTCTACTAGCAGCTTTACAGGGGAGACAACTTTTCTTTTTACAGCAGCGTACATGAGTTGCATGTCTGCCACTCTTACGCTGATGTTGTCATTTCGTGGAAAGAAAACAAGGCTTATCCACTTATGAAAGAAATGGAGAGCGGGATGCTGTATTTCGTTAGTACGCGGTCTATGTGCATTCTGTCTCCCTGAAATGTCTGCCCAAAAATGTAGCCTATCAAAATCTTCAAGTGCCGTGTCTATGTCTAAAGCGCATCCTTGTGCAATCCCCAGGGTGTTGCTTAGCCTCCTCCAAGACAAAGTGTATTTTGACGGAAGAGCCAGAAGGTTACTCCATCATCAGCGGGTGTTAAGGTGCACAGAAATTTTAGTGTGAGGAGACAGCAACCCCGTTCCGAAGTGTTGTAAAAGGTAGTCCATCCTAGTAAAAGAAACATTTGGGCAAACTCGGTATTCATATCTGTGTCTTGCATGAAATCCTCGTCAAACATAGGTGTAAGGACAAAGTCACGTCTTTTCAACTTCTCATACCTCTCTTTTTCCTCCCCTCTCCTTATGTGAAGATGTACATCACTGGTTAGGATCTTTCCTTGCGACGGTGGTGCCGACGGTGAGGGATTGAAGATGGGTGAGGGGAACTCCTGAGAGTCAACGCTCATTGATTGTCGAGAGTTGGTCCTGGAGCGAGTGTGTCCAAGGAGTCTCCCGAACATGGTGTTTGTCTAAAAAAACTTCCACACAAGGGTATATATGAATTTGATTAGAGCAAAACTACCCCTGGAGGAACTTCCTTTCTATTTCTCCTCTACGTTCTTCCTAAACCTCCTTACTCTCGTGGCAACACTACAATAGCTCGAAATGAAGTTTTCTGAGCTTGTGAATGTATGAAGAAATAGGCAGGAGGTGGCTGTTTTTATAGAGCCGAGGGGAGGCCGGTCAGCCTTGTGGTGGGGCCAGTCGGCCCCACATGGGCCCCACTCAGGTGCCCTCTCCTCCGTCCATTTCTTGCTGCAATCCCACGCCAAAATAAGTGGATGTTGAGTGGGAATAATTGAGGCTGGTGGAGGAGAAGAAAAGGTGAAAGAAAGTGATGATTTGATGTGTATCCCTATAACAAGTGGGTCCCATGTGTAAGGGTAAATAAAATGCATGAAAATATAACAGCAAAAGTATGAAAGTAAAAATATTTTTATGCCACCACGAAAAATTATTATACGGGTTTTGACACACCGTAAAAATTATTTACCATGGGGCGTGAAAAAGTTTTTACTGTAGTAAATATGGAAATGTAGAAAAAATATTTTTGTGTTTTTACCGGTTACCTTCGGCGAGGGTTCGTAGTTTAAGTCCTTGAACGGGACTTCCAAATCTTCTAATCTTCAGGTGCATCCTCCGTCTTCGGAGATGATGGTTCTTCTGGTGATATCTTCTCTTGATCGATCATGTTCGTGTTGATGCTGAGCTCTGGTCTGGGTTTGAAGGCAAACTTCTCTTCCTTTCCATTGATCTCGAATGTGATCTTTCCCGCGCCGACATTGATTCGTGCGTTGGCGGAGCTCAGGAATGGTCGCCCGAGAATCAGTGAGACCCTGGAGTCTGGGTGCATATCCAATACCACAAAGTCAACTGGCACCAAGAACTCTCAGATTTTCATTAGAACATTCTCAGCGATTCCTGATGGGTAGCGAACTGATTGATCTGCTAATTGTAGACACATTGCTGTTGGAACCAAGGTAGGGTGCTTGAGCTTGTCGAAGACAGCCTTGGGCATCACACTGACACTTGCTCCAAGATCACAGAGTGCATTGTTGAAGTATTGATTTCCAATGGAGCACTCTATAGTGGGGCATCCTGGATCCTTTTTCTTGATGGGTGATGTGTTCAGGATTGCCGCACTACATTCTTTAGTCAACTTGATGATCTCCGTAGTTGGCAGAGGTCTCTTCTTATTCAGGATGTCTCGGATGTACTTGGCATATGTCGGGACTTGCATGGCGTCTAGTAGAGGTATGTTGACATAAAGCTTCTGGATTACCTTTATGAACTTCCCGAATTGATCATCAACTTGAGGTTTTCTCACTCTTCTTGGATATGGTAGGAAGTTGGTGTCGTGGAAGTCTTGTCTTGCTGGATCTTGTTCTTCTCGCACAACTTCTTCTACATCATCATCCTTCTCTTCTGGAGCTTCAGCTGGTGCTAACGGGTGCTGCAGAGGTTGCAGGTGCTGTAGGTGTTCTAGCCGACGGTCTTGCTGCGCCATTTGGATATGGTGGATCAGTTGTTTGCTTCCCACCCCTTGTTCAGACATTAAATACCTGCTCAGGGTTAGTGGCAACAGGCACAGCAGCAGACAATTTTGATAACTTTGAATCTAGTTTAGCATTAAAGATAGCTTGATCGTTTAAGATGGCAGAAAAACTATCCATTTTAACATTTATGTCCTCTAGAATCTTATCATTAGCAACAAGCTTCTTAGAGAGATTATCATTAATTCTAACCTGTTCTTCAATTAATTCCCGTAGTGAAGGTTGCTTAGAATTATTACCTGGATACTTACCTGCGTAAGTCAGTCGTGGTTGTAGGTCTTTTCCTTGGGTTGGTGCTGACTTGTGGACCACCAAGCTTAAATTTCTTGAAGTATTCATAGAGTCTTGTAAAGCTTGTCGATCCTTCTTGAAGTTGGCTCGTTCCTCAAGCCGGTTCAACAGCACATCCATCCCAGTTGATACTGCTTTCAATTCTTCATCTTCTTGTACTTCTTCACTCTGATGACAGTGTTGGGTGTTCTTCTAGGTCCAGCCTTGATTTTCTGATATCTTGTGCATAAGTATGTCGGCTTCTCCTGGAGTGAGTGACAAGAATGATCCTCCAGCAGTTGCATCTAGATGCTCACACACTTTTTGGTTTAGTCCATGGTAGAATCCTTGTAAGAGCATCCATTCTTCTATTCCATGATGAGGACAATCTGATATGTATTCTTGCAAACGTTCCCATGCTTCTGGAATTGACTCGCCTTTCTACTGCTGGAAGTTGGTGATTTTTCCTCGTAAGGCATTGGTTTTGCCTGTGGGGAAAAACTTTGATAGGAAGGTTGTAGAACATTTCTCCCATGTGTTTATTTCTTCTTCATTGGAGTAGAACCATTGTCTCCCTCTTCCCGTTAGTGAAAATGGGAATAAGCGGAGTAGGATCGTGTCCTTTGGAATGTTCTTGATGGAGATGGTGGCGCCTATCTCCAGAAAGTTTTGGAGATGAGTGCTTGCATCTTCATGTACCTTTCCACTAAATGGATTGGCTTGCACCATGTTGATGAGGCTAGCCTTGAGCTCAAAATCATGATTGACTTGAAGTGTTGGTCCAGTACGAAGGTTCTTGATGCTTGGAGCAGAGAACTCTCGCAATGTCTTCTCAGGCAAGGCTTCAGGAACTTGGTGTAGAGCTTCCTTGGTTGATTTGACTCAGATGATCAAAGTGTGGTGAATCACAATCAAACCTGTTAATACCCTGTAAATAAGATAGAAAAAGACAAACAAGGGTAATTCTGTTTAAGCAGAGGTGCCAAATTACAATGTCATCATAAGTATCTAGCCATCGATTTTCAAAAGGTAGCCATCCAATCATCCCCGGCAACGGCACCAGAAATGCTTGTTGGTATTTATTAAGCCTACAGAGAAATTAATGATCCGCAAGCGCACGGATACCGGTGAGCACTTCACCCGGGAGATGGGTTTTAAAAATATCGTATCCACAGGGAAGAAGGGATGGATTTATCGGTTGACTAAGGATGGTAGTAGACTACTATATGAGACTTTGATAGCATGGCACATACTTTAACAGAGATAAGCCAATAATAATATTATATATATACTGATAACTCAGACAGGTAGAGGCACACGTGGAACATAGAATATACTACTTCCTAGTTAGATTAGAACTGGATAACATAAGAGGCACAAATTCTATATAGCATACAAAGACTAGTTATTCATCTATTCTATCATAGCATATCATCACATATAGCATAATCATGAGTAAATGTGTGCACCGCGAAGATTACCCAAGAAGATCAAGAGCGAAACTTGGTCATCCCAAGAACCATTATCGACTAGTCTTATGCTCGGGGGGTGGATTACAAAGGACTCAATAGGCCTATCACACCTACGAACTACCACACGACCCGGAGCATAAGGTGAATCCCCAAGTAAATCATATCTAAGCACCATGCTTACATAATCTCTACTACCTAGCATACTCGAGTAATATACTAGGAGCTCTACGAATAAGTGCGTGAATTTATCATAAATCATGACTATATCAAATATACTACTAGAACAAAGTAAGAACTTAGCAATTGCATACATAATATTGAAATAGCACAAAGTCATTGAGAAACTAAATAAGAACTGAATCTTGATGACTTACAGATCTGGAATTGGAGCAAAGCTCAACTCTACTTGAATCTGAATTTCTATCTAGAACTAGGTTCTAGATCTAAGAACTAGATCTAGAACTATGAAGTAGCTATCCTATTTCTTGTGTCTCCTCTTCTTCTCCTGTCTTGGCCTGATGATCTGAGATGAGATGATAGATCAGATGCCAGATGCTTCCAGAGGGGGTCAGGGGGGCTGCTTATATAGTCCTGAGGATGTGCTATGCGCCGTACGATCAAACCGACCTAATAGGCGGTTTAGATTGCTCCTCATAGGCGGTGGAAGAACCTTCCAGAAGTAGGGCTGAGGTGGCACCCGTGGGGGGGGCGGTCGGCCGCACCACCAGGCCGATCGGCCTGGGGTGGGCCGCCCTCGGGGCCTGTTCTGGCGTGGTGGTTCCTTACTCCTTCCAGAAGCCTCTTTCTTGCAAGTCAAGTCGCTTTGGGTTCGGGAGTCTTCTGGAGTCTTCTAGTTTTGATTCCTTGCGTATTTTCCTGAGTAGTCCCTGAAGTTATATAATTCACCAGAACTCGTGGAAATCATTAGTCTAAAGCCCTATACTACTGTTGAATTATTATTTTGGTCCTTTTCCCTGCATTGTTGATGTATAAAAATAAGAGTTAGTGAGCATCAACATACGCAGACATGGACACTTGTCCAACATGTAAGGAGAGTAGGTGAAAAACTACAGATTCACAGGGGATTGACATTGCTATAGCAAAGAAGAAGTTTCCTTGTAAAATACCAAGATATTTTCCACTCACTCCGCGTCTGCAAAGATTGTATATGAATGAGACCACATCGACGGATATGCGTTGGCACAAGGACGAATTGGTTGAAGATGGGAAGATGCGACACCTAGCTAACTCAAGGGCATGGAAGTACGTCAGTGACACGTTTCGTAAAGAATTTGCATATGAGCCACGTAATGTCAGGCTGGGACTTGCATCAGACGGCTTCAATCCATTCGGGAAGTTGAACGTGACTTACACTACATGGCTAGTTATCCTGATTCCTTACAACCTGCCACCTTGGCTGTGCTTCAAACAATCATTTTGGATCATGTCCATGCTGATTCCTGGGTCCGAATCTCCAGGAATTAGCATTGATGTGTATTTGCAGCCTCTGATCGATGAGCTCAAAATGCTTTGGCTTACTGGAGTTGACACTTGGGATGCTAGGGGAAGAGCAATTTTACAATGCGTGACATGTTACTTTGGACAATAAACGACTTTCTTGCTTACGCGATGTTATCTGGCTAGAGCACCAAAGGGAGGTTTGCTTGTCCTTATTGTCACAAGGACACTGAAAGCATGTGGTTAAAATTCGGTTCAAAGCATTACTACCTGGGGCATCATCATTTTTGGCCAAGAAACCACAAGTGGCGAAGGGTCAAGGCCAGCTTTGACAACCAGACTGAAATGAGGGACCCTCCAGAGCCACTCAGCGGTGAACAAGTACGGGAGCAGCACACCAGTTTTGAGCAAGTCATTTTTGGAGCCACTACTTCGAAGAAGAGGAAGCAGCGTGACGAAGCGAATAGATGGCACAACTAGAGGAAGAAGATTATTTTCTTTGATCTTCTATATTGGGATTCATTGCTTATATGTCATAATCTAGATGTGATGCATATTGAGAAGAATTTTTGTGAGACCTTGATTGGGACTTTGCTGCTATTACCAGGAAAAAGTAAGGATAGTGAGAAGGCTCGACTCGATCTAAAAGAATTAGGTATAAGGAAGGATCAACATCCAGTTCTTAAACCGAGTGGAAAATATGATCTGCCACCAGCAATGTACACACTAGGTGATTCTCAAAAGGAAATCCTTTGCAACTTTCTACAAGGTGTTAATATGCCTGATGGTTTTGCCGCTAATATCAGGAGATGTGTTGATGTCGATGCGCGCAAGGTTTCTGGATTGAAAAGTCATGATTACCATATTATAATACAAAAACTCCTACCCTTGGTGGTACGCAATATATTGCCAGAGAAAGTAGCATTCCCATTGATCCAGCTCAGTAGGTTCTTTAACGCGGTATATTCAAAGGAGATTGACGTGACCGAGATGCAAGAACTTAGCAAATCTATTGGAGAGACCCTTTGTCGGTTTGAGATGATTTTCCCTCCAACATTTTTTGATATTATGATGCACTTACCAGTTCATATTGCTTGGGAGGCTGAATTTGGAGGCCCTGCTTCATATAGGTGGATGTATCTAGTGGAAAGGTACCTACGTAAAACGATACATGAGGAACCAAGCGTTCCCAGAGGGTTCAATAGCAGAGGGATATATCTCGGAGGAGTGCCTTACTTTCTATTCTCGGTTCTTTGAAGGTGTTAGTATGAAGATTAATCAGCCAGAGCGTCAAGAAAAGAGCACTGTTACTGAACCACCTGCTGGTCTGAGTGTATTTGCGAGCAAGGACAGTGGGCAAAAATAAATATGTTTCTAAGAATAATGTGGAGGTACTAGATGAAGATGTCTTGTTCACAATGAGGCACTACATACTATCAAACTGTGATGAGGCCATTCCATTTGCAGAGTAAGCAACACATCAAAATTTCTTGAATTTTGTTAATTGTCTACACTATATATCTAACTGTGATAATATATTTTTTAAATGTTGTAGTGAGCATAAGGCCGAATTGATGAAAGCCAGCTCGGAGGATGTTGAAAGCAGGCACAAGGAACACTTTGTACCATGGTTCGAGCGAAAAGTGAGTCATATACATTTCTGTTAAATTTAAATCGTCAAATTTGAATGTGCACTGAACATATTATCTTTACATCTGTGAGTGTAGATGAGGAATCTACATTTTAAGGGAAAGCAGATGACATGCTACATTCTCTATCCCGTGGTCCTAATAGAATTGCTAATGTGAAGAATAAGTGCTCAATCAATGGTTTCTACTTTCGGGCATCACATATAGAGGATAATCGAACAACACAGAACATTGGTGTTGTCGTCAAGGGTACTATACCGGGCGTGGAATGGTACGGAGTGATTAGAAAGATCATCGTACTTGATTTTCCTAAATCAAAGCAAGTAACGTTGTTCCAGTGTGACTGGTTTGATGTTCCGGAACAAGGACAAAGCAGATCAAAAGGGTACATTAAAGATAAATATGGGATTATCGATGTTGATACCTCTATGCTTCGCTCTTCACGTGATGATCCATACATCCTGGCAACACAAGCAGAGCAAGTGTGCTATGTGAAAAGTGGGAATCAGAAGGACAATTGGTGCAGCGTCCTCAGAATAAAACCTATGGCCCTGTTTGCCATGCCTGAAGGAGACGAAGACATTGATAGTAACATTGACATGAATGTTGGTGATACTGAAATGGACTTGGTTGTTTTAGGTGTTGCAAATATTACTGTTGACAACCACCTTGAGGATTTGACAACTTGGACGAGGGAAGGTGTGGAAGGGACAAGTGTTGATGCTTCTGTTATTACTCGTGCTACACACATGCCTGAACCCGATCACGCAGACATACCTTAAGACGATGACAATGGTGATGAGACCTACATTGGCGACAAAGTGGTTGCTACAGAATATTCAGATAACCCAGACGATGACGGTTTTTTCTCGTAATTAGGTGGTTGCATTGGTTACTTGTATATTGAACTAGTACGTCCAAAATTTGTGTGCAATAAATAATTTTAGGTGGAGATTGATGTTTTATGGTAGATTGGCTTGATTCAGATAAATTTTTGTACAGTCATGTTTATGGTTATGATGTCAGCTTCATTAGGCTTAATTTGTATATCACAAAATTATTGTCATGAAAAAACAAAGGAAAAGCAACGCACAAAAGGCAAGCAAAGATAATATACTCCATGTAGCATACATATAAGATAGCATAATTCAGCAGACTATAGGCACATCTGCTTTTTTTAAGGTAGCATCGTACTGCCAATATCTATGTGCAACACAGAAGCACAAGCAACAGACAAAAGACAAAGAAGAAGATATCCTACCTAATTGTTCAGTTCATATCGCTTCATCATCCGCTTCAGTCCTTAGCAGATTCCCTAGTGTAGAACTCACCCCTCGCATGCTTTCTCTTGACTGCGACGTGAAGTTCTTCCACCATTTTAAAAATTTGACATTTTACAAGGGGGCACAGTAAGCATTTACAGAAGGCCATCAACTGCATTATGCTAGTTGGAAAATTATTTTTTCAGAATATCTCATACTCATGCTAAACTTAAAGGGTAGGAACATCACCTCACGTAGATACTTAGTAGGTCCATTGTCTTCATCATCTTCATCACTATCTACCATCATCTTGAATTTAATCTTTGGGAAACAAAACTCATAGTTCTTTCCTTTTTCCTAAATTACATGCAAAATTGGGTCAGAACATAATGCACTAACAATAATTATGAAGAAAATTCACTCCATGTCAACCAAACTAGTAGTTTTGCCCTCACCTCGTACAAGCATCCTGGTATGCCAAAATCGTCGATGCCCATGTTTGCGTCCGATTCAGTTCTGGGCCTGGCGTTGGTGTATAAGTGGCAGCTCTTTTGCTACATCAAAGAAATATTTACAATTTATCATCAACATAATATATGTTCGAACGCAAAAATTATAGCCACAACATAATATTGCAAACTTTCATACACTGATCATGAACCCAAAATATGATAAATGGAATCTATGAAATGTGGACCTTTATATTATCAATGCAACACCTTGATTGTCAACATGCTGGAAAAAGGGTTCTGGCTCACCTTCCTCTTTCCACGCGACGATGAAGGACCGAATAGGTGACTAGAGGGGGGAGTGAATGAGAGCTGATAAAAATTCTTTCCGAAGGATGAACTCGGCCTATACCCCGATTGCCACTCGGATCACTCGCACACACCAAAGAAGCTCTAGACTAGGCACACACAAGCCTACAAGTCCTAGAGACAAGCCATGAATCAAAGAGCGGAAGAACTAAACAAGAATCAAGCACTTAGCCAAATCTAGACAGGCTAGGCACGGACCGTCCATGCAGTACGGGTAGACTGTCCGCCAGGCTGGGGCGGACTGTCCACAGGGCTGCCGCGGACCGTCAGAAAATAGCAGCAGAAACTCCAGTTGCGTACCCCAAAAAATCAGACTGTCCGCGAGGGACCCGCGGACTGTCCGGCCCTTCACGGACCGTCCGGCACTTGAGTATGGACCGTCCGCAAACATCGTGCAACCAAAAACACCTGAGGCAACGGATCAAAACACGGGCATGCAAGAACTCGCGAAGAACACGACGAACAGCCCTTGTGGACTGTCCGCCGGCCACTCACGGACTGTTCGCACGGCTCAGACAGAAGCAGAAACAGCCAGCACGCGAGGTCAACTCCTCCAAGCCATCACCGGATCTCCCAAACCACTTGAGCTCTTGAGACAAAATTTGGGGGAGATGAGTAGCGTCACTAGGTGAAGCTATACTCCAAAAATCTCGACCTCTAACTCACTAAATCACCAGGAATCGCAGATCACATGAACAACCTCCAAGAACTCAGGTTCCTCCAAGAACTCGCAAATCGAAGGGATTTCCCGGCTTTTGAGGGGTCAAGATCACACCCAAAGATGCACAAGGCATCCACCCATGACCCCCTAAAAGAAATCTGAGGAAAAATGCCCTCAAATCAACGAATCAAACGAAGAACAAAACCACCCAAAAATAGCTCTGAAAATGACATGAAAATCACAAGGGGCTAAGAGAGGGATCGAACCACAACGCTGAATGCTTCCATACATCCAGAGGTCAGAGTCTATACAAGAATCTACCCTAAGGAAATACTGGGAAAAGAAGCAGTCCAGAGCGAGTCCAGAGCCAGAGAGAGAGAGAGAGAGAGAGAGATGACATCCACCTCTCCGCTATATATATGAAGTTCACCAGAGGAGGAAAATGACCACGCTACCTCTATAACTTAAACATAAGACACACACCCCTCAGGGGTATTTTGGTCAAGTCTTCGGATATTCCCATCGAGCGGACACGCTTCCATCACGGACTTGCTTAGCCTCGACGCAAGCCCCGCGATCACGCCACGTGCCCCCCGCCTCGAAGCTTCTCGACACTCCCGGATCACCATCTCCGTCGCGTTGGGCCTCCGGCCTTGGTTTTGAAGCCCAAACCAAGAAACCCTCCTTCGATGGTTTTGTGGGCAAACCA
Organism: Cenchrus fungigraminus; assembly: GCA_036936925.1. Classification (NCBI taxonomy): domain Eukaryota; kingdom Viridiplantae; phylum Streptophyta; class Magnoliopsida; order Poales; family Poaceae; genus Cenchrus; species Cenchrus fungigraminus. The sequence goes on from CM072775.1 coordinate 41,578,450, forward strand.
CCAAACCCCGCGTGCAAGCTTCGGCCTCGGACCGCCACCTTGAACCGGCCCATGTCCATGACTTCAACTTGCTAGTCTTGCAACGCACGGCTCGCACTTGACCCCATCGGCCGCCGGGTCCATCGAGCCAAGCCTACTTGCCTCTCCATCACCCGGAGGCCACCATAGCTAAGGCCTTTCATGCTTGTTCTTCATCTGCACCAACACGAGTCATGCTGCAACCTGTACCTGCACACTGAGCAAGCATCAGTCCACACCACGCTGTCAATCACTCATCACTAAGAAGTGACCCTCCACTGGTCCTCGGACACACTTGGTCCTCAATCTCCCCCTTGATGAGTGCATTGACAACACCCACAGTAACCAACACAGAGAAAAAGGAAAAGAAAACAACCATGAACACAAACCTCCAAGCAAGTGATCCAAAGCCAAAGAACACGCGAAAAACACTATCACTCGCTAGACCAAGTGCATCGTAAAATTGAAAGAGATCCTAGATTTTATCCATAATTTAAGAACTGCTTAGGTGCAATTGATGGCAGTCATGTACCCATCATTATATCATCAGACAAAGCCGCTCCATTCAGAAACAGAAAGGGCACACTTAGCCAAAATATGATGGTTGCTTGCGATTGTGATCTTAACATCACATTCATGTCTACTGGATGGGAAGGGTCCACTACAAATGCTAGAGTTCTTAATTCTGCAATCAACAATGGATTTCAAGTACCACCGGGCAAGTTCTTCTTGGTTGATGGTGGCTGTGCCAACACCCCTTCTTTCCTAGCACCATATCGTGGAGTTAGATATCATCTAAAGGAGTATGGGCATGGTCACCGTAGACCCCATAATTACAAGGAGTTGTTTAACCATCGACATGTTGTACTAAGAAATCATGTTGAACGAACCTTAGGTGCTTTGATGAAGTGTTTCCTGATCCTTAAAGGCGGGACATTTCACAAGAACCAAGTCAAGATACTAGTGGCTGCAACTATTCTGCATAATATTATCCGATCACTCAAGGGCAATGAAAAATGGTTGGATAATCAACCAGATAATATTACTCTAGAAAATTATATCGACCTACCAGATGGTGATGAAGACAATGATCAGAGCAATGATCAAGGCAATAATCTGAGAGATATGATAGCACAACAAATGTGGCATGATTTCTGGCAGAATAGAAATTGAATTAGTGCCACTGTTGTGAATGCTTTGTGGGCTGTAATAAATTAGATTTTGCATTGTGTGTTCTTTTTATGCTTTCTTTCACATATGAAGGCAGCAAGAAAGAATTTTCTTCCCACTCACCTATTTTTTGTTGCTGTCATATATTCTGTCATCCCTCAGCGTTCTCAAAGGAAGCCTGATATATTCAGAAAAAATTATCATGAGAAAACTAATCCTATCATTGTCACCGCCTCTCCTCTCATGTGCTTGGTAAGACATTAGATCATATGTTGTTTCATGTAACCTGATACTGCTAGAAGTATGGTAATAATTAGAAGTAATGCATATGGTAATAATTTGGATAGGAGACGACTAATCTGTTGCTTCTGGCTGCTAACCAGTTATTGGCCATTGCTTGAGTAGATTAATTGCATTATTGTTAACCTGTTGCTGGCTGTTTAAACTGTCTACTGGTAACCTACTGTGAGCTCTGTGAAAGTTAGGAACTATTGCTAGGAGAAACCATTTGCTCTGCTATGTTGCACTTGATGCCGGTCTGCTGCAGTTCAAGAGCCTAAACTGAAATGTTGTGCTGCATTGTGTTTCAGTACTTGCTGGTGGGGTACGCCAAGGTGAGGCTGACCAAGTGGGAGGACACGAAGCAACTTCTGCGACAAGATCAACTTTCAAGATAGATAAGAGCAATCCAAAGGAGTGGTGGCTCTGATGTACAATGCATGTTTCTGAATCAACCATATATGCATAGTACATACTCGGCAGTGTTTAAGTTTTGAATTCTCCCTTGAAAAAACTTCAGGTCAATTGTAGGCTGGTAAAACAAGGTGCGAGTGTGCATGTTACATAGAAGGATGTCATGTGATGGAGTCACTCGTAAATTTATCAGTGTTCATCCATACATAGCTAAACAAAACTCTTCATGTTTGAAGCTTAATGATATTTATTCACGTGTATGTATATCAGCAATGTTTTTGAAGCTTATCATTGTTCAGTATGTGACTGTGTCATGTATTCAATTGTACTTATCAGCATGCTTTGAATATCTGATTCCTGGTTTAACCGAACACATGTTTTGGTGGGAGGGATTATGGGAAGACAGGGATTAATGCCAGGAGGTTTGAGTGGCATGGGAGGGATTCACTTAATCCCTCCCTTTATTAGTTCCACGTTGGGAACTAATACCCTGCAGCCAAACAAAGCCTGATGCAGAATGCCACCCTCGAGCTTACTAGGGATGGCAACCTTATCCTCCATGATGGCAGTCTTGTCTGTCTGAGCGACACTGTAGGCATGTCAATTGCTGGCTGATGATCACAGAGCTAGGCAACCTGGTGCTGTCTGATCAGAAGAATGCAACAGTGTGGCAGTCGTTTGATCATCCGACTGATGCATTGGTCCCTGGGCAGTCACTGCAGGAAGGCGTGAGGCTCACTGCAAATACATTTGCAACAAACTGGACTCAGAATCAGCTGTACATGACTGTTGAACCTAGTGGATTGTATGCCTATGTTGAAGCCACACCACCACTGCCCTAGTTCTCAGCATTAGTGGACAACAAGACATGAAACCATCCAACACAAGTTACCTTTTTGAATGGCAGCCTCAACATCTTTGTAGAGTCCATGCAGCAAAATCCAGACCCAAGCATCAGATTGCCACCAGCCAAGTCTACCCAGTACATGAGATTCAAATCTGTCGGATACCTGAGGCTGTACGAATGGTCCAACACTGAAGTAAAGTGGGATGTGATGGCTGATGTCATCAAGATATTTCCTGACAATTACAACTATGTTTTCCCAACTTTCTGTGGGGAGTACGGGGTATGCACAGGAGCGCAAGCGTAATGCAGTTGTCCTTTTCAGAGTAACTCTACTTCAGGCTTATCGATGGATGGAAGCCAAATGTTGGTTGCGTGCCAGTGACACCAATCTCCTGTCAAGAAATGCAACACCATGAGATCTTGACCCTAACTGATGTTTCATACTTTGATACATGCCACACCATTGTAACTGCAAGAAACAAAGATGCCTGTAAGCAAGCGTGCTTGAAAAACTGTTCCTGCAAAGCCGTGATGTTCAGGCATGGCGATAATGAGTCCGATGGTGACAGCCAGTGGGTGATGAAGGTCTTCTCCATGCAATCAATACAACCTCAGATTGTTCATTACAACTCTTGTGCTTACCTCAAGGTGCAGCTTAGCCCTTACACTTCTGCACCTACTGGAAACGCAAAGAAGGTTATTATAGGCACTACAATTGCAGGTATTATTGGTCTATTGATTGTCACAGCTGTGACTCTGTATGTACGAAGGAGGGCAAAGTATCAAGAGATAGAAGAGGAATTTGATTTTGATCAATTACTAGGCATGCCAATGAGGTTTTCATATGAAAAGTTGAGAGAATACACTGAAGACTTTAGTAAAAAGCTCGGAGAAGGTGGATTTGCATCAGTTTTTGAAGGAAATTAAATGAGGAGAGGATTGCAGTCAAACGCTTGGAAAGCGCTAGACAAGGGAAGAAAGAATTCTTGGCAGAGGTCGAGACTATTGGTAGCATTGAGCACATTAATCTTGTGAGACTAGTAGGACTCTGTGCAGAGAAATCACATAGACTTCTAGTATATGAATATATGCCTAGAGGTTCCCTTGATCAGTCTATCTATTATCGCCGTAATAATGCACCTCTTAATTGGGGTACCAGATGTAGGATCATTCTGGATATTGCCAAGAGGCTATGCTATCTTCATGAGGAGTGCCGGTGGAAAATTTCTCATTTGGACATGAAACCACAAAACATTCTCTTAGACGAGAACTTCAATGCCAAATTGGCTGATTTTGGACTATCCAAGCTAATAGATAGGGTCCAAAGCAAGGTAATGACTGTGATGAGAGGCACACCTAGATATCTGGCACATGAATGGTTAACATCACAAATCACTGAAAAAGTTGATATCTGCAACTTTGGGGTCGTTGTAATCACTACAAGATTTTGGCCCTGCCGCGACCGATTTTCTTTGGCAACGAGACGTTTTGGTCGCTATACGCCGTTTCTGTTGCGACGGTAGTCCATTATGGTCGCGATAGGGGGTTATCTTGTGACCAATTGTGGATTGCTGCATTATTTATGGTGTTTGGTCGCTATACGTAAGGGTCTATGGCGACGCATGTGTGTGTGTTGCAATTGTGGCTACGGTGTTGCCACGATTTTTCCTACGTGTTGCAATTGTTGCCCCTTTCGCAATGACTATGACACGTTGCTATTCGTGGTGTCGTGTGTTGCAAAAGCGTCTTACCTATAGCAACGACTGGCACTGTGTGTTGCAAAAGAGTCTTTCGTGTAGCAACGAAAATGCAATTGTTGCGACTGAATTCGGTGATATAGCATCGTGGATCGATAATGTTGCAAATGACTCATAGGTATTGTGACACTATCAGGAATCGTGGCACTAGAGCAGATGCTATTGCAACCATATATCGTCGTTGCAATGGAAGGCACTACTAGTTGTAACTGAGGAGTTTGTGGGTGCCACCAGGATATCGTAGGCCTGTACAATATGGCCTTGGGCCTAGATAATGTCCTGCGCCCATACAACACAATCTTCTTTCACGATCCGATCCAAAGAAGATCACAACATTGACACATTGTTGACAAACGACCAAGGCGGTTAGACCAGCCTCGTAGGGCGGTTAGACCGCGTTAGCCTATAGAATCCGTGCAGAAGTTGTATTTCGTCACAGTTTTGTAAGAGTTTCGACTGGTAACGCAGCAAGACCTCCCCTCCCTATAAAAATAAAGTGCCATGGCCGATCAAAACTCTTTCAATAATATTTTGGCGCTAGCTTTTCCAATCTACTACTTCTGTTGTTCCTCGTTTTTCATCTCTATGTTGGTTGAGGTGCGTGCTATAGGTGCTACTCCTCCAAGATCTCTCGACCCGGATCCCATCCGACAAGGTATAATCAATTTTTTTGAGCAGGAATCGTGGGGCAAAGCCCGCCGGCAACAGGAAATATATTAAAAGAGGTAACAAGATAACTTACAAACATTAAACCTCCCAAACCAGAAGTTGAGGAGGGGCAGGGAACTGAAGAAAGGCTAGAGAACCTAAAGAATCTAAGCAAGCGAAAAACAGGAGCAAACTGAGCCAACACAACTTTATAGGGCATTAAGCCAATTTCTAATGGAGCTATGAAAACATTGCTTGATGCAGATCAGATGACTAGTGACTGAATCTTTGACAGAGGCTTTCCAATTGGTGATATTGGGATGTTTGTTGTTGAAGATGAGATCATTCCTTTCTTTCCAAAGGCACCAAGCACCAATCAGGAAGATATCCATGAAGAATGGCTGACCAAAACCATTCTTGGCAATGTAGATCTTCTGTTGGACATTGGAGTTTTCAACCCAAATAATACCAAGAGCAAACTATCTGCTAACTACGGAGGAACACTGAAAGAAGAGGTGCTCCAAGGTTTATTCCACATTATCATGACACATAACACAGTTATATCCTTCCTGCAGAACTCTCTTCCTTCGTCTCAACATGTTCCTAGTGTTGAGCCTGTCAACAAGGAGAAGCCAACCGAAGAACTTGATTCTTGGGATACACTTGGTTTTCCAAATCCAGAGAATAGACTGCTCTGGAGGAATACTTTGGAACTGATACTGGTAGCACTCGTGAGGAGAGTACCATTGTTGTCCCCAAATAAAGGTCCATAAATCTTTGTCATCCATAGAATGCTCAGCCAGATCATTGATTTCTTCCTTTAGCTCCAAGAATTCATTATAAGCCTGCTTAGTCATTGGGATTTTGAAATAATCAAGGAGGTTGGAAGCAGCCCTAAGATCCCACAAGGAGGCTTTGTGATCCACGGCAAAGTGGAAGAGATTGGGGAAGGTATCAGCAAAAATCTTGCCATTAATGAGGTCTTCCCAAGCCCCAATCGTGTCACCTCTGCCCGGGTGACAAACAAGAACACCCCGGTACTGAATGTTTAAACGGAGAATATCTTTCCACCAGAATGAGCCCTTCTCTCTGGCCAAGTGAGGGACAGATGAAGAATAATACTTAGTCCAAATGAGCTGGACCCACTGCACATCCGCCTTGTTATTGAATTTATCAAGTTGCTTCAGCAAGAGGGCATCATTTTGAATGTTGAGATTGATAACACCAAGCCCACCCTTGTCTTTAGGACGTCGAACCAGATTCCAGGCAGCAAGATTGTAACCTTTGTTGTTGAAATCTTTGCCTCTCCACAAACAATTCTTCCTATATTTATCAATGATCTCAATAACTCCAGGAGGGAGTTTGAGTGAGCACATGAAATAGGTGGGCAGGGAGGCGATGACAGAGTTAACCAGTTGAAGCCTACCAGCATAAGACATATACTGGGAGGTAGCAGACATTCTTCTTTCAATTCTACAGATGAGTGGGGCATAATCCTTTATTAGAGGCTTGGTTAATCCCATAGGCAATCCAAGATATGTAAAAGGAAAGGAGCCAACCAAGCAACCCAAAACTTCTACCAGAGAACTAGCCTTTTCATGAGCAACATTGATGGGAACCAAGCAAGATTTGTGAAAGTTCACCTTCAGTCCACTTGAGAGCTGGATCTTATGGAGAATTGCCTTAAGAATATTGAGTTGAGACTTACAGGCTTCCAAAATCAGAATGGTGTCATCAGCATACTGAATAATTGGGAAGGGGATATTATAATTCTGTGGTAAAGGAGGCCTGAGAATCCCATTTTCGTACTCATGGTTCACTGCAATCTAAAGGAGATCAGCTCCAATGGCAAAAAGGAGAGGGGAGAGGGGGTCCCCCTGCCTGACACCTCTTCTACATCTGAATTCTTTACCAGCAGTACCATTAAGGAGGACAGAGGTGGTAGCAGTGGAAAGCAAAGAACTGATCCAGTTAATCCACCTAGGGGGGAAACCCTTAGCATCAAGCATGGCAAAAATAGTCTCATGTTCCAGCAGATCAAAAACCTTCTCAATGTCCAGCTTGAGGATAACAATTTCCCTTCTAGAATGATGACATTGGTGGAGATACTCAAAAGCCCATCCTAAACAGTCTTGTATAGTTTTTTCCCTTGATGAAACCATATTGATTCTCATGAATAACCTGAAGGGCCACTGAGGACCAGGTGTGTCCGAGGACTAGTGGAGGGTCGTTCCTTAGTGATGAGTGATTGACAATGTTGTGTGGACTGATGCTTGGCTAAGTGTGCAGGTACAGGTTGCAGCTTGACTCGTGTTGGTGCAGGTGAAGAACAAGCGTGAAAGGCCTAAGCCGTGGTGGCCTCCGGGTGATGGAGAGGCAAGTAGGCTTGGTTCGATGGACCCGGTGGCAGATGGGGTCAAGTGCGAGCCGTGCAGTGCAAGGCTAGCAAGTTGAAGTCGTGAACATGGGTCTGTGCAAGGTAGCAGATCGAGGCCGAAGGTTGCACGCGGGGTTTGGTGGTTTGCCCACAAAACCATCGGTGGACGGTTTCTTGCTTTGGGCCGCAAAACCAAGTACGGAGGCCCGATGCGACGGAGACGGGGATCCGGGAGCGTCGGGAAGCTTCGAGGCGGGGGGCATGTGGCATCATCGCGGGGCTTGTGTCGAGGATATGCAAGTCCATGGTGGAAGCGTGTCTGCTCGATGAAGACTTGACCATATTGCCCCTGAGGGGTGTGTATCTTCAATTTAAGTTGTAGGGGTAGCGTGGTCATTTGCCTCCTCCGGTGGACTTCGTATAAATAGCGAAGAGGTGGATGACATCTCTCTCTCTCTTGGACTCTAGGGTTTCCTCCCCTGGTAGATCACTCTAGACTGCTTCTTTACCTCTCCTTTCCTTAGGCTAGATTCTTGTATAGACTCTGACCTCTGGATGTATGGAAGCATTCGGCATCGTGATGATCTCCTAGCTCCTTGTGATTTTCGTGTCATTTTTGGCGCTATTCTTGGGGTGTTTTGTTCTTTGCTTGATTCGTTGATTTGAGGGTGTTTTCTCTCGGATTTCTTTGAGGGAATCATGGGTGGATGACTTGTGCATGTTTGGGTGTGATCTTGACCCCACAAACACCGGGAAATCCCTTCGATTCGCGAGTTTTGGTTGAAGCCTGAGTTCTTGGTGGTGGTTCATGTGATCCGCGATTCCTGGTGATTTAGTGAGTTAGAGGATGAGATTTTGGGGCATAGCATCCTCTTGTGACACTTCTTATCTCCCCCAAATCTTGTCTCAAGAACTCAAGCCGTTTGGGAGATCCGGTGATGACTTGGTGAAGCTTTCCTCCCGCGCGCGTGCGTTTCTGCTTCTGTTCGCATCGTGCGGACCGTCCGCATAGCCTTGGCGGACAGTCCACGTGGCTGTTGTTCTTCGTAGTTTGTCACGTGTTCGTGCGAGTTCGTTTTTAGATCCATTCCACCCCTAGGGTTTTGTTGCAGGCAGTTTTGCTGACAGTCCGCCGGTCAGTGACGGACGGTCCGCGTGGGCAAGTTTTGGCAGGTGTTTCTGGTGGTTTTGCCGGACAGTCTGCGACACTGGCGGACGGTCCGCGTGGCTCAGCCGGACAATCTAAATTTCTTGGTGCGTCCCTGGTGGTTCTGTTGGAGTTTTCGGACAGTCTGCGTAGGGGGTCCGGACAGTCCGCCCAGGTGCTGCGGACGGTCCGCCCGTACTGCACGGACAGTTCGTGCCTAGCCTTCCCAGATTTGGCTAAGTGCTTTGATTCTTGTCTTGTGCTTCAGCGCTTTGATTCAAGGCTTATCTCTAGGACTTGTAGGCTTGTGTGTGCCTAGTCTAAAGCCTCTTTGGTGTGTGCGAGTGATCGGAGTGGCAATCGGGGTATAGGCCGATTTCATCCTTCGGGAAGAATTTTTATCGGCTCCCATTCACTCCCCCTCTCTGGTCGCCTATTCGATCCTTCAATTGGTATCAAAGCCAGTTACGGATCTTCGTGATTCTAACCAGTCTAAGATCCAAAGATGGGTGACTATGGAAAGGGGTCGGGTCCTCCGTACTTCGATGGCAAGAATTACCCGATGTGGGAGAGGCGCATGGGCGCGTTTTTGCATGGGAAGGGAACTCTGATCTGGGATGTGACCCAAAATCCTCATTATGTCATTCCAGACAGTTTTCTGCTTCCAGGATCGTGGGACATGTTTGAGGCCAACAGCAAGGCCGTTGATTACTTGTTCCGTGCTCTCTGTGCCTCGGAGTTTGAGCGAGTGTACGGAGAGAATGTGGCCGGAAAGATATGGCTTAAGCTAAGGAATGCTCATGTTGGCAATGCCCAGGTGTAAGCTCGTTTGTTTTCCACTTACCGGAGAGAGTACGAGAACTTCACCTATCTCCTCGGTGAGTCGATTGATGCAATGTTTCAGCGCTTCACCAGCATAGTCAACAACATGAGGGCCAATGTGACAGTGCTCCCATACACGGATCATGATCAAGCTATCAAGCTTTTGCATGCACTGGATAGGTCTGTGTGGAGTGCCAAGGTTGAGGCCATGGAGGAGTCGAGCGTGTATGACACCTTGTCGCTTGATGAGCTGTTCTATAAGCTCAGGTCTTCGGAGGTTGATCGTGGCTTGAGAGCCAAGAGCGAGAGCCCCACTGATCCTCATAGTTTGGCTCCTGTCTCATGATCGAGGAATAATGATAACTCTGTTGGTTTTTCTTTGTCTTGTCTTGTGTCCATGCCAGATGAGGACTTTGAGGTGCTGAGCGAGGAGGATTTCGCCTTGTTGAGCAAGAGGTTTGTACGGATTTACGGGAACCTCAAGAACTCGAGGAGAAGCTCGGGGATGTGCTATCAGTGCGGGAAGCACGGGCACTTCATCGCTGAATGCCCTAAAGCCATGGAGATCAAGAACAACTACAAGGGCAAGCCCAAGCACGACTACAACAAGCACCATTCCTGGAACGACTAAAAGGACAAGCACAAGGACAAGGGCGGGAGAAGGCTGAAGAAGAGCAGCGGATACAAGAAGAAGACGGCTCGAGTGATGGTTGCCGGAGCAAGCGACATCGACTCCACTTAAAGTGACTCTTCTTCCGGTTAGAGCAGCGATGAAGAGCAAGATCGACGCAAGGACAAGCGGCACATGGGCAAGAACTTCACCGGCCTCAGCTTCATCGCACAAGGTGGATTTTGCGGCATGGTGCACTCCAAGAAGGGTGGGAAGCACAGCTCGGATTCGAACTCCGACTCCGAGGAAGAGGTACGACATGATCCCAACTTCTTGCTAGAGGAGAATGCTAGGCTGAATGAGTTGCTTGATAATAGTGATGATGTGCTTAGGAAGACCAACAAGAAGAAGAGAGAGTTTAGGTCTTTGTTGGGTGATGCTAAGGACAAGATAGTTGAGCTTGAGTCTTTGCTTGTTGATGCTAGAACTGAGATAGACTCTTTGAAAACTGCTCCTGTTATTTCTGATGAGGTTGATTGTGGTGATTGCAATGTTTTTCTGGCTGACTTGACTGCTCTAAAGGAGAAGCATGCCTCAACTCTTGAGGAACTAGATGTGCTTAGGGTTGAGTGTGATGAATTGAAATCTAGACCTGCTTTGTTAGGTGCTTGCACTTCTTGTCCTGTGTTGCATGCTAGGCTAGATGAATCTCACACCAAGATAGTTTCTCTTGAGGCTACATTGAAAGCTCCTATTCCTACATCATGCTCTACCTGTGAAATGCATGCTTTGAAAAACATGGAACTTGCACACTATGTTGACCGTTTGCAGGATGAGAATAATGAGTTGAGGAAATTGATGGGGTGGTTGTCTGGGCATGTGCCACAATTGAGTTTGATGTTGGCTCAGTTTAAGAGGTTTGATGGTCAGGCGTTGGGGGCTGGCAAGAGTGGTGAAAAGAGTGGTGAGGGAGAAGAGAAAGCTGGAGAGATTCCTATTCCACCACACACCACACCCATGAACAAATTTGAACCTAAGCCAAACCATCTCAGAAACAAGCCTGATACAACCTCAGATCCACCAGTGTTCCCCCACAAGTCAGAAAACTACCAGAAACCCATCAAGTTTGTGAGCACCCAGGGGAGTGTTTTTGGTGGGAAGTCAGGAGAGAAAGCTGTTGAGAAGCGACAGCCTAAGCCACAGCTGATCTGCTTCCATTGTGAGTATTGTGGGAGGGATGGGCATAAGGATGAATTCTGTTTCAGGAGGAAGAGAGATGAGAGGTTTGCTAGGGAGATGGCAAACAAGGACAGGTACCACCCGTCCCATGGGGTGCCTGAGCCTCGAGGGCCTCTACCTAGGGGTGAGGTGTTTGTGCGTACAGTTCCCACTCGTGGAGGTGGAGGTGGTTTTCCTCAGAGAGATAGGTGTGTTGGGTTTGGGCGTGGTGAGTTTTCTGCACGTGCTCCTGCTCGTGACCGTTACGAGTTTGGGAGGCACGATCGGAGCTTTGGGTCTCAGATGGACTACGAGCCACCTTTTGCCCCTCGTGGTGCACGTACTCCTCCAGTGAGATGTGACAGGTTCTTCGGTGGTAGGCGTGAGAGGGCTCCGCCTAGAGGTTTTGATAGGATGGATTTTGCTAACCCTTCTTTTGAGCAAATGGCTCGACACTGGTTTGACTCCTTTGGTACTAACCCCAGTGTTGAGTCGCTTGCTCATTCTCGTCCTTGTTTTTGATTGCAGGTGGGAGGCTTGGAGGACTTTTGGTTGATCGACTCCGGTTGCTCACATCACATGACCGGAGATCGTGGGTGGTTCTCCAGCCTCACCCCGGTGAGTACGAGGGAGTACATCACTTTCGGGGACAATGGGAGAGGACGAGTGCTTGCTGAAGGTATGGTGAAGGTGAGTAGCAAGGTGACCCTGAAGAGTGTGGCTTTGGTCAAGTCACTAGGTTTTAACATGTTGTCAGTATCCTAGTTGTTTGATGAAGGTTTTGAGGTTCGTTTTAAGTTGGGTGCTTCTCGTGTGCTTGATTCTCGAGGCGATCTTGTCTGTACGATCGTCCCCGAGGGTCAAATCTTTCGTGTTGATTTTTCCCAGTCTGTTGGTCCTCCTCAATGCTTTGTTGCTGGCATTTCGGCCGAGCTTTGGCAGTGGCATTGGAGGTTAGGACACTTGAGCTTTGAGTTGCTTTCCCACTTGAGTGGTCTTGACCTTGTCCGAGGATTGCCTAAGTTGAAATTCGAGAAGGATTTGGATTGTGCTTCTTGTCGGCATGGAAAGATGGTTGCTGCTTCTCACGCCTCTCTAACTGCGGTCATGACCGAGTGACCTTGTGAGCTGTTGCACATGGATTTGGTTGGGCCAGCTCATGTTCGTTCTGCGGGTGGGAAGTGGTATGTTTTAGTTGTGGTTGATGATTTTTTGAGGTACTCTTGGGTTTTCTTTTTGGAGGATAAGAGCGAGACATTTGGCTTTGTTCGAGACTTGATCTTGAGGTTGAAGAATGAGAGACATGGTGATGCCATTCTAGCTATACGCAGTGACAATGGCACGGAATTCAAGAACTCTCATTTGGATGCCTTTTGCAGTGATCTTGGTCTCGATCATCAGTACTCTTCTCCATACGTTGCTTGCTAGAATGGCGTAGTGGAGAGGAAGAACCGGACCCTTTGTGAGATGGCCAGGATGATGCTCGATGAGCATAGGACTCCTAGGCGTTTCTGGGCCGAGGCGGTCAATACCACTTGCTATGTCTTGAATCGCATCTTCCTTCGTGCTTTCAAGAAGAAGACCTCTTATGAGCTGATGCATGGGCGACAACCCAAGGTGAGTCACTTTAGAGCTTTCGGTTGCAAGTGTTTCATTCTGAAGAAGGGCAAGTTGGATAAGTTTGAGTCTAGATGTTCAGATGGTATCTTTCTCGGTTATGCGATTCAATCTAGAGCATATCGTGTGCTCAATCTTGACACTAACCGAATCATGGAGACTTGCGAGGTAACCTTCGACGAGACACAACCATGTAGCTCTTCTGCTTTTGAGTGTGTAGATGACGAGGAAATTGGAGCGAGGATCTTTGAGGATGAGAAGGATGGAGATGAAGATGAAGACAATGATGGTGGTGATGCTCCAGCGGCTGATCGTGTACACGCTACTTCCACTACGACGACGACGATCGAGGATGGCCCATCCCCTACACCCACTACGACTGAGGTTGTTCGAGTGCAGGCTGTTGCTGAGGGGGAGATTGTGTCCAGGCGAATGTGACAGAACCGCTCAAATTAATTCTATATTATTACCTAAACCATTCCATTTGGTCATTAAGCAATAGTACAGAAGTAACTTGTCGCCTCTGCCGGGTCAAGCCCGGTAAAACATGTTAACAAGGATCGAACACTTGTACATCAAAACTCACACGACGACGAGTCCAGAGACAAACATTTCACAAACAATACATCAACCTCCATAAGATTCATTATTACAAACCATGTCTTTTGCATAAGGTAAATAGTTTAGAGTTCGAAACACAGCGGAATTAAAATACTAAACGTCATAAGTAACATCATAGGAGGCCATCCATGATGTCACTAAGCACTGTCATCCTCCCACTCAACTTCCCAACCGGGTGGGAGAGAACCAGGCCACGGGAACCCATCATCATTCATATCACCTGAAAACAACATCAAAAGCAAGGCTGAGTATACTAATACTCAGCAAGACTTAACTGTCGGGTGATGGGAAATCACCAACTCTCTAGACATGCAAGACTTTATGGCTAGTGGGTTGTTTTGCTGAAAAGCAACAAAGAGTTTGTCCTTACTTTCAAGTTTTAGCACAAAATTCTAGTTGATTATCCATTACTAAGTAAGCAACTATTGCAAGCATGAGTTGTGCAAACAATTAAGCATATATCCAAGTTAAAGCTCAGTTCCATCATTAATAGGACACAGAGTGTATGGTTAAGCAATCTCGAGTAACGGTGAGAGGCCGACGATCGATCGATTAATAACCTTGTAATGGAAACCTAAACACATGGGAGAATGCACACCCCAAAAATAGCTAACTAGAAACCAACAGGCGGTGGGGTGTGCACCAACCAGGCGGTTCCCAACCGTCCTCGATTCAGGATCGATTTCTACAGTCTTTGGTACAAGGCTTGCTGGTCACGGAGACACACGCCGCCCAGCTTCACACATGCACCACACTGCTGCAGGCAGGGGGGACTCTTCAAGAGATTAGTGGTCATAGATCCCTTACCGGATTCAGAAGGTACTAGGCTTACCGGTCCCATTCCCGGCAAATGTCTAGTACGTTCAAATGCTTAACCACAGACCTACTGGCCGGAGCCGGTCCCATGCTCTTACCACATGAGCATATCCATTTTACAAAGTCTTATGATTCCAACATAAGAAACCTATAGCTCGCGAGTGACGAACATCACTCGACTTTTACCGAGTCCTTAGAGCATGGCAACTAGTAACCTATCATGCTAGTATTTGAGCATAGGAACCTATGATCATGCATCTAGGGTTTCAATTCAACTCCTGAAACGTTAATGCACAAACTTTGCATAACATAATTGTAAAAGTTAGAAAACTGGGTTATGCTCCGGGGTTTGCCTTCACTAGCAAAGTCAGTGGAGAAATCCTTCGAACTTTGGTTCGGGTCTTACTGCACCTCCACCACGTTCACTTCTCCTTCAGCTAGATCTCCTTTGGATTCCGGCACCAACTCGTAGTTTCCGTCCAGAAGTTCTACACGACATGCATATGCATTAACTTCATGTATGTATAAATGAGGAGTGAGAACGTAGTTTAGAATTGAAGGGTAAACGTGGGGGTGTATGGGTGACCACATTCACCTAGACAAGGATATATTCAGCATACTCTTCCTATCAAAGTAAGGGTGTGTGTGGTTTAACTTTCTCATTTGATGGTGATTGTGTGCACATTTAAATTAATTAATTAATTTCTCTTCACCAAAATAAGGGTGATGTTCCTGAGTTGAATTGGCGAAGCTTAAACAAAAGATTTAAATTGCACTCAAAAGGTGATCTCTATTTTGCTTTTATTTCATGGATTAAGTTTGATTTACTTCGAAAATTCATTCTGGAAGAAATACAAACAATGTGACCATGAAACTTGGTAAACAAGAACATAATATAATACATGAGCTACTGCCAAAATTTCAGATCAATCCAAACCATAGATCTAGCATGAAAAATACAACTAGATTCATTCATTAAAAACAAAAATAAATCATACAGAGAGGTGCATAGATCTAGCATGAAATATACCACATCTTGAGCTAGAAATTCATGTAGAGGTGCAAAACATCTAACCATGCAGAGATATGCACTTACTCAGCAAAGAAAATTTAAATTACTTTAAATTTATGAAGGAAGGTTAAACTGGTGCAAAAATTACTTGACCTTATTAATCATGATAAAAATATCTCTACCATTTATCATGAGTGCAAATCATTAAACAGGACCATAGCAAAAAGAATGGATCCAAAAGGTCAACAGATTAATTTACAAAAATCATAAACAAGAGAATTGCTGAAAATCAACTTTAATTCATAACTAAAGTTCTACTAGATAACTATGTGCCAAATTTGAACCAGATAACCAACATGACATATAAAACAATATATCCAAAATTGAGCTTCAGATCATGCATAGAATTTGAATTATTTCAAATCTAGCCAAACTGGTAAATTCAAAATTATTTAAAATATACACAAAAGTTTGAAAACTTCCTTTGTAGAAAAGTTTGTTCTAGTCGTAAGGATCACAACAAAACTGAGTTTGCATTTTCCGATTTTTTTGTGATTTAACATGTATTTTACCAGATCCAGCAATTTGAAACTAAAAAAGGAAGAATCCTTTTGCAGAAAGGCCCTTGGCCTTTACACAGAAGTCCTTGGAAAGAAATCGGGATTCACAATTCAGCCCTCGGCGGCACGGCTGAGATCATCCGGACTAGCTCGGGCGAGCGGCGGGGGAGGACCAGAGGCTCACCAAGGTGCTGTCCGTGGCCGGCGTTGGGCAGTGGAAGGCGCCGGCGAGGTGCGGCGGTGGAGCAGTGGCAGAGCAGCCGCGGCGGCACTTGTTCCGGCGAGCTAGGCGGTGGTGGTTGACAACAAGTGGCTGGGGAAGTTTTAGTTGGGCCTGGGGGTGGCTCCGGTGTGCTTCGTGGCCGGCGGAGTCGAGCGGGACAGGGAGCTCCATGGTAGCGCTCGAATGGCGGCGGCGGAGCTGGGTGAGGACGGCGCGACGCTGCGACTCGGCAGGGAGGGAGGCGCTGGCCTTTATAGGCGGCGGCAAGCTCACGTGGAAACCATGTGGTCCCTGGCCGGCTTCTTGCGCGAGTAGGCAGCCACCCAAGGCGCGCACAAGCGCCGTCGAGGCGCGGCGCACAGCTCGCGCGTGGCGCGGGCGGGCGTGGTGCCGCGCATGCCATCTGGCGCGCCACTGGGCCGGCTCCACCCTGGGGAGGCGTACCTAGACGTGGCACACTTGACGGCACAGGCGGGGTCCATGTACGGTCACAACATGAACGTCGAAACGGAAGCGGCCGGCGCGGCGCACGCGCGTCCGCGCTCTGGAGCGCGCACCAGCGTTCCCGGGATGCAAACATTTCGGTCAGGGCACGTTTGACCGGCCCTAGCTCCAAAATTTTGAACTAGACATCGAAATCTCCAAAAACAAAACTTCTAGACTAGCTATCCCTCTCAAATATTTGTAAAGGCCGACCTATGTAAAACTCTATGGATTTGGAGTAAAATTGGTTTGAACTTTGGGATTTTCTCTATTTGGTCAAAATGAGTCCCTGAGCTTTGACCAAGATTTTTAGGGGTTTCTACTTCGAATTTCAAAAACTACCAATTGAATGAAATGTGTCCCATGCAAAAATGAGCAACTTTCATATTGGCCGATTTTGAAGTTGTTATATAAAAAGTGGAGTTTGAATTGAGCCATCAAAATAGGTCAAAAAGGAGCTTTAGGGGTTGATTAAGATGCCTAGGGTTTTTCTCCCACTAACAAGCCAAAACTCAAAAAGTGCCAATGGACAAAGTTGTGTCCCATGAAATTCTTGACAACTTTTATTTTGGCCGAATTTGAAGTGTTTAGTGAAAATTTGGAGAACGAGCTAGATCATCAGAGAAAGGTATAGTGCTCTAAGGGTTTGACTTGGGTTTTGAGTGGTTTGACCTAGGGTTAGGGGTTTGACCATGTCAACCATGTTAAGTACCATGCTTAGCCTTGTTAATGATGGTGATCACTGTTACATAAACATCAGGGATGTTACAGCCTACCCCCGTTACAAAGAATCTCATCCCGAGATTCGGAAAATAAAAGATGAAGGTACGGAAAACACTTACGGTTGCAGGATTGTAGAAAGCCTGGATACTTGGTGTTGAGATAACGTTCCGTCTCCCAAGTAGCTTCTTCTTCAGTATGGTGGCTCCATTGGATTTTATACATTTTTACCGAATGTCGTCGAGTCTTCCTCTCTTTTTGATCCAAAATTCTCAGAGGATGCTCAACCACGGATAGGTCGGGTTCGATCCAAGCATTGGATTCAATGATAACTTTTATCTCCGGCTTATTTGCACATCTCCTTAGTTGTGAAACATGAAACACATTGTGGATTGCCGAAAGCTGTTCAGGACGCTGAACGCGATAGGCAACCGGTCCACAAACTTGGATGATTTCGTAAGGGCCAATATAGCGTGGTGCTAATTTCCCTTTCACTCCAAACCTTTGAATTCCCTTTGTTGGTGAAACTTTGAGATAGACATATTCACCAACTTGATACGGCTTAGGTTTCTTTCCTTGATCGTGGTAACGTTGTTGTCGCATTTGAGCTATCTTTCGATTTGCTTGTATTAATTTTACTTTTTGTTCCGCTTCCGCAACTAAAGCTGCACCAAAGAATTTTCTTTCCCCGGTCTGTGACCAGTTCAAAGGAGTTCGACATCTCCTTCCATAAAGAGCTTCAAATGGTGCCATTTTCAAACTAGCTTGGTAGCTATTATTGTATGAGAATTCAGCCAAGGACAAGCAATTGTCCCAATTCTTGTAGAAATGGATAATACAAGCCCTCAACATATCCTCTAGGACTTGATTGACTCTCTTAGTCTGACCATTTGTTTGAGGGTGGTAAGCAGAATTGTGAAGTAACTTGGTTCCCATTGAGGTATGTAGGTGTTCCCAGAAACGTGACATGAACTGAGAACCTCTATCAGAAATGATGGTTCTAGGAACTCTGTGTAAACACATGATGCGTTCGACATAGATTTCTGCATATTGCTTGGCTGAGTATGTGGTATGAACGGGAATAAAGTGTGCGGTCTTGGTGAGTCTATCCACAATCACCCAAATGGAACCATGGTGCTTAGAGGTGAGAGGTAGTCCCACTATGAAATCCATACTTATATCATCCCATTTCCATGAAGGTATCAGCAAAGGTTGAAGAACACCATCGGTTTTCAAATGACTGGCTTTAATTCTTTGAAATGTGTCACACTCGGACACATATTTGGCAATCTCTACTTTCATATTTGACCACCAGAAGTTTTCCTTCAACTCCTGGTACATTTTGCTACTCCCAGGATGAATTGAAAATTTGGATAGATGAGCGTCATCCAAAATTTCCTCCTGAGACTAGTATCATTTTGCACAACAAGACGTTGCCCAAACCAAACTGTACCCTTTGAGTCTTGGTGAAAACACTTGTATTTAGGATCACCTTCTGACAAATTTTGCCTTATCTTCTTAACATCCTCGTCGTTGGACTGAGCATTTAAAACTTTGTCGTACAAGGTTGTCTCCATGCCAATAGCATTTAATTCACCTTGACTATCAATTTCCAAATTGAGTTTGTTCATCTCGTGGCACAGTGTGTCACTATAGGTATCCACAGATAAGCAATTGCAATGGGCTTTTCGGCTAAGAGCATTAGCAATGACATTTGCCTTATGGGGGTGGTAATGTACCTCCAAGTCATAATCTTTAATAAGTTCTAGCCACCTTCTCTGGCGTATATTCAAGTCGGCTTGAATGAAAATATACTTGAGGCTTTTGTGGTAAGGGAATATATTGCAACGGGTTCCCATCAAGTAATGCCTCCAAATTTTGAGAGCATGAAGAACCGCTGCTAATTCAAGATCATGAGTGGGGTAATTCATTTCATGGGGTTGAAGTGCTCGAGAAGCATAAGCAATGAACCTATTTTCTTGCATGAGAACATAACCGAGACCAGTACCCAAGGCATCACAATAAACCTCATATGGCTTAGAGTGTCTGGTTGAGCCAAAACGGGTGTTGAAGTCAAATGTTTCTTTAGGGTGTGGAAAGCTTTTTCACAATTCTCATCCCACACAAACTTGACCCCTTTCTTCAAAAGTTCGGTCATAAGTTTGGCAATTCTGGAAAAATCTGGAACGAAGCGACGATAATAACTAGCTAATCCAAGAAAGCTTCGAATCTGGTGAACGGACTTAGGTGGTTTCCAATCCATCACTTCTTGCACTTTACTTGGATCCACTGAAATGCCATTACTAGAAATAGTGTGGCCCAAGAATTTCACACTGTCCAGCTAGAATTCACATTTGGAGAATTTAGTATAAAGCTTGTGATCTCTCAAACGTTGCAGAACAATGCGGAGATACTCGACATGTTCTTCTCCATCTTTGGAATAAATTAAGATGTCGTCGATGAAGACCACCACGAACTTATCCAGTTCGTTCATGAATACTGAATTCATGAGGTACATGAAGTAAGCAGGAGCATTAGTCAGCCCGAAGGACATGACTAAAAATTCATATAGCCCATATCGTGTGGAAAAGGCAATTTTAGGAATATCACAAGGCCGGATCTTTATCTGCTGATATCCTGATCTAAGATCAATGTTGAAAAAAGACCTTTGCTCCTGATAGTTGATCAAACAACACAACAATGCGGGGAAGAGGATATTTAAGGTTTTAAAAGTGCGTTTAGATGCTAACTGAGATCTTCTAAGAATTGTCCAACTTTTTTGTGGAATTTCTTCTCTTTTCTCCTGAGCTAATTATATTTAGTAGAAGGTTCTAAATTTTTTTTCACGACCTCCAAATATTTTATTTGGGTTCCTCGTATCCAAAATCATCTTCAATAATTGTCTTGCATTTTTCTGATTGTTCAGAATATTTTTCGTGATTTAATTACGATTTCAAGATTTTTTGGAATTGTTTTCTAATTAAAAATTAATTCCAGAAAATAGAAAAAGAAGGGAAAATAAAACCAGACTCAATCTCGGTCAATAAATAGTTCCCTACTATCTTCTTGATGCCTTCTTACTAATGCCTCAAACCTCATCTCGATTCGACAACTATAGCTCCCACAAATCGTCGCCAAACTTTCGCATCTACTAAATTCTTATGAACTTTCCGATGAGGTTTTACATTGAAACTGTGGACTTCCGATGTAAAAAGGACACCACCTTGGAGTCCCCCTCTTCGAGTTCTACGCCGTGATGTGGTCGGTCACGCGAATCCGACGTAGACTCCGTCATCTTCCCCAACTCCGGTGATCTCCTCTCCAACTCCGGCGATCTCCTCCCCAACTCCGGCGAGCTCTTCCGTCGCCGTCGTTCATCTCCGCCCGAAGGTGAGTAGACCACGACATTCGGCATATTGTTTCGTAAACCGAAGCTCCCTCGATATATCAGGGCTGTTTTCTGTTCCTGTACTAGTCGACTACAAGCTTCTTCCCGTCCGGCCCTGCTGGTTCTGCTCGCCCGTGCGCACGTCACGTGCCTAGCCTTCGCGCCCCTAGCTCCGGCCCGAGCTGCTTTTCTGTGAGCCCTTGCACCTAGCTCGCCGCAGCACACCGCCTGACCTTGTGCGTCTCACCCTGCGCGCGCCCTGCCGCCTCTAGCCGCCCCTGCGTAGCGCCGTCGCCTCTGCTCTGTGCCCAGCCGCGCAGCTGACTAGCATCGTCGCGCATGCCTGCTGTCCTGGCTGCCGCTGCCGGTCGCTTGCTCTTGAAGGTCGGCCATGGGGGTACCAATGAGATGCGTCTCGAGGAAGAGGAAAGGCCTCTTTGTGTTTTAATCCCTGAAAAAAAGGAAACTGCAGCCAGAGATCTTGTGTCTTGCGTCTTTACTAGAAAAGCCTTCCGAAAGTTTAGATGCTCACGATGCAGTCCAGCTTGCAGTTTTTGAGCGATAGCCCTCGGGTTTACTTACATAATTATGTTTGTGCCCTCAGTTTCTCGCAGTTATATCCCTGGAAGTTCCTAAACCTTGCCAACAAGTCCCTAGACCTTTGTTTAGCCATATCTTTCTTGTTTTAACTCCGTTTTCAGTGATTCTTTCGCTCACGTGTTCGTCTCAACGTGTAGATTAGTTTTGTACCACTTTTCAGTAGGTTTTACAATTATTGGTGTACTGTTTTTAATTTAGTTCATTTGTTTGCCAGTACGTGTGTGCTCTAGATGTTTTGCTTTGGATGATTGATGTGAATAGAATGAGTGTGGTTTGAGTGCTTTGAAGAGCATGAAGATGAAGATATTCTGAGCAATAATATTTCCCTGATTAAAAGCAAGTGTGTCCTTGTTCTTTTGTCCCAATAACTTTATTTAATCACCATTGCATATACTTTGCATTTAATATTGATGGGTCCTATTGAGGTTATTCCTAGTCTTTATGATCATTCCTTGTCAACCTGGGTTTACCTTTCTGTTGAGTAGTATTGCTTAGCTGCTATACTTAGGTTATGGTGGTTTTAATGAACATTAATGTTGAACTTGATTTACTTTTATGATATATACCTCTGATTAATACTAGATCATATGATTAATTGGAACATGGAGAACCACACAGGAAAACAGTGCAACCATAAGGACTATATGGCTCTAGTCTTGGCTGAATAACTAGGGACTCTAGTTTGTGGTAGTCTTACCGAAAGGGCAAAATGGGGTCTTGTGATGCGGTATAGCTCGGCTCCTTGGAGTGGTGTTCTCTGTGTAGATAGTCACCTTACGGGAGGGTTATGCACACGCAATTGTCGAAACCTAGCAGACTACTACTTACTAGGAAATCTTTGTAAAGGCCTCGCGGTGTCCCTATGCAATCACACCTCGGTAGTGTGGTATGATGCTTGGCTGGCATCGCATGGTTGGGTTCAAAGTTCTTCGGAACTTTTACGCGACTTGTGGGTAAAGATATACAACCTCTGGAGAGTGTAAAACTAATCGATTAGCCGTGCTCATGGTCAAGAGCGGCCTGGACCCTCACATGGTGATTGAACTTGAAGATGGACTTAAATTGTGGTTATGGTTATGGTAGCCATAAGTTTATGGTGTATCTCTTTATGTTAATTGTGGGTTGGTATATACTTATACTTTATTAGTAATCATGTGCTAATAAAATTTGACCAACTAAAAGTGCTTAATGTAGTCAACCTGTTAGCCTTTTCTTATTAAGCCTTTCCATTCATACCTTCCCCACACTTGCTGAGTACGACATGTGCTCATCCATGCTATAAACAATGTTAGTCACAAAGAGGAAGCTGCTATGAAGATGTTGCTGAGTTCTAGGCGTACGCAACCCCCAGTCGACTGCTTATGGATGTTTGGTGCCTTTGTTTCCAGGATTTAGCGTAATACTCTGATAACCTTTCTCTTTCTTTACGTGATACTGTACTGTTATTCACTTATGCCAACTATATGCATGAAACTTGATCCTGGCATGCATATAGATTTGCACTTGGTTTTCTTTGGAAAACAGGTGTGACACTTCCTCTAGCTAGTCTTCCTTCCCTTTAATAAATAATTTCAGCCTCATACCCGAGAGAGGAACATTAACTTTTGCCACCTTGTATCCCTTGCTATAATCTCCACTAATGTCTTTCCCTTGCTTCATATATTCGATTCCCAAAGAAGTCCCAACAATCTTGAATTTCAGGTTCTTCCAAATTGTTGGCTTTAATGCATTAGCTATCATGGTGAGGTAACATCCTGAACCAATATCTCAGGTTCCTGAGATTGCTTCAGAAGCCCACCGATTAACCATAATATAAGTTGGGTCAATGACTTGCCTTGTCACCTGTTGGCTGTCGATTTCCGTCCACCAAGAGCACTTGTTACACTTTGGTTTGATCTTTGAATTATAACTAACCCACCACTAGGCATACTAATGATGTAACAAGTTCACACTGGCATGTGGTTTTTGGAGTATTTTGTTTATGCAGGATTTAAGCGCCTAAATGTGGACCTCCGGGCAGAGTTCATCGAGCACTTTATGAGAATACCACGAAGCCCGGCACAAGTCAAGACACGAAGTGAACATGACTCCAAATGACCCCAGAAACAAAGCATGAAGCCGTGAAACTCCAAGGACCTAAACAGAAGATGCGGGAGTTCGTGCGCTAAGTACCCTTATCCAAACCACGGGGAAAATGACGTCAAGGACCCACATGAAGTTCGGCAAATATTCAAGAAAGTGCAAGAAGTGTCGTGGAGGAATATGGGCCCGAATCGGGCCAAAAAGGGCCTGGGCCGGCCGGCCCATGCCGACCGTCCTACCCCCTTTCGGGCCTGGTTCACGACGCCCCTTGACCTAGATGCTCCTCGGCTCATTTATATCCCCTGCCTCCGACGGCCGCCCGATCCATCCACCAGAATTTGGCAAAACCTAGAAGCAAGCACCGGAGGGAGACGACGGCGGCCGCGAGTCCTCGAGGTTGTCTAGGAGATGGCCTAGGCCGACCCTAGCTGCCATGGCCACCCTGCGTGGTTGTGCCATGGTGGAGTTCCGGAGCTACGTGTTCATCATCATAGGTATGGCCTCGGTGGTGATGGTGTAATGCATACTTTCATGTGAGTAATGATAATCTTGTCATCCGATCTATTAGCGATTCCATGTCTCCATTTATGCTTTTTACCTATCCTGAATGTGATTTAATCCTTAGTCTAATACATGTTTAGACAATATAGCATGCTCTATGTAATCGTGGTGATTAGATTTAGCATGTCGACCCCTCGTGATTCATAGACACGTTCATGTTTGAGCATGCCCCTAGATTCCCCGCTTCATTAAGGGTGCATCATGATAGGATGATACCCCCGAAAGAGCGGATGTCTTCGGGAGGTAGGCTGGAGGTAGGAGTTTAAGGATGCTAGTAGATGAGATGCTCGATTCGTTGCTTGTTTACCGGAGCTTCAACTAGAAGGTGCTAGGCCTAGTTACCCCTTCGGTGGAGCTTTTCCTTAGCCGATGTTCTCAGGTGTGATCAACCTATACACTTCATGAATATCTCTTTAGGTTACCCTTTATATGCAATCAATGCCTCATATGAGGTTAGATTGACTAGATAAGGTAGAGAACCTTAGCGGTTTGCTTCTGATCCACGGTTCGATAACCTTGGTCATACTACGAGGGAAAAAGTGCTACGATGATCCGTGAGGGATGGTGAATCTTGACGTGTTTTTAGACCGTCAACAAGCCCTTTTTCTGGCGCTGTTGTCGGGGATCGGCAACTCAAACCCTAGGGTGATCTACCTTTCTATTTGACTAACCCTAATTTTTATTATTGTATATACGCTTGTTTTCTTGTTTGTGTCCTTGAAAGAAGGTGAAATGCTAGACACAAGATATTTGATGAGTTCTCTACATACACACCCCAACAAGATGACTGCGACATCAAGATTTGCTCTTTAGTGGTAGGTGCTAACGTTTGTTAGTGGCCCATCATCCGCTATTGAACCCACACCCTACACAAGAGCACATGAACAAGGTAAGTCAACATGTCAATTAAAATTTTAAGTCTAATGTTTTGAGGAGATTTGTTTAATCAAGCAATAGGTATTGGAAGCAATCGCGAAGCCCCCAAGATCACAAGATCATATCAAGCTCGTCAACATCTTCAAAGTTTCTGTTCGCATCAATTTTTGCACAGCCTCATGGGAAGAACAACAGAATATATTTGGATATTAGAAGCCCCACGAAGTTATGCTTCCAACGAGTCAAAAATCAAGTCGATCGGAGGTTCCTACAAGCGGATATAGCCGAATCACCGATGGTTGCGCGTCCGGAAAATTTCTGGACAGCAAGCAAAACTGAAGTGAAACAGCCCAAACTCCCTCATATGGACTCCGATTAAGATGAATGAGTACCTGTTCAAAAGGTAATTTTATAAATTTTTCAATAGAGCAATATTTTGGTATATGTTCTGTTATGTATACAGGGGAAAATCCATGAGGAAGAGGCAGCAGCAATACGATGAGAACAAGATGGTGAAGATGAGGACGACAACAACGAAGAGGAGCTTGGGGAATGCTCTCATTAGACCACACATGAAGAAATTCAGAGGCTTGGAACAAAACAAAGACCCCTGGATCATTGGCAAATGAAGGCACAAGTTGGCGACATCCGACGCAAGAAGATGTTTGAAGAAGACCACGAAGGATTACACACAAAGGACGACATCCAATGGCGCGGATGTTTTAGGCTCTCACACGAAGGATCATGGAGATACATTTTCACAACCAAGATGTGTGAGCCCACAAGTTAAGAGGAGTGATCCTACACAAAGCAACCTTGACGACATGTGCCACGAAGGAAGGAATTGAGAAAAGTCTACGCGAGCCACCTTCGATCATGAAGGATTGTTCGCTTTCAACTCCGGAGGATCACTCACGATGAAAAGCTCAAAGGCTAAGGTACACATTAAACTCTCAAGGTACTTTTGGATACGATATCTTTCTTTTGATATATTCATGTTCATATCCAATAATATGTTTTGATTCTATGCCTTGCACCTTTGATGATCATGATAGGCTAGAATTACTTGAGAATGATGAAGAGGCTATGATGTGCTTAAACTTTGTTAATTACTTGCCTAATGACCCCACGCCTAATGAGAGCTTTAGAACTGAGCAAGAAACTTATGCTACATTTAATCACATTTTGTTCATCCAATTTAAATTGTAGTTATGTATGCATTTGTTTGCCTTACGTCTTGCAACTTCCTACATCATGTTCAACCTGTGAAATGCATGCTTTGAAAAACATGGAACTTGCACACTATGTTGATCGTCTGCAGGATGAAAATGATGAGCTTAGGAAGTTGATGAGTTGGTTGTCTGGGTGAGCCACAATTGAGTTTGATGTTGGCTCAGTTCAAGAGGTTTGATGGTCAGGCGTTGGGGGCTGACAAGTGTGGTGAGAAGAGTGGTGAGGGAGAAGTGAAAGCTAGAGAGACACCTACACCACCCCACACCATACCCATGAACAAATATGCACCCAAGCCAAACCACTTGAGAAACAAGTTTGATACAACTCCAGACCTACCAGTGTTCCCCCAGAAAACAGATAATTACTAGAAACCCATCAAGTTTGTGAGCAACCTAGGTAATGTCTTTGAGGGGAAGTCGGGAGAGAAAGCGGTTGAGAAGCCCACAGAAAAGCCACTGCCTAAGCCACGACCGATCCGCTTCCATTGTGAGTATTGTGGAAGGGATGGGCATAAGGATGAGTTTTGTTTCCGGAGGAAGAGGGGTGAGAGGTTTGCTAGGGAGATGGCAAACAAGGACAGGTACCACCTTGCTCGTGGTGTGCCTGAGCCTTGTAGAGGGCCTCTACCTAGGGGTGAGGTGTATGTGCATATAGTTCCCACTCGTGGAGGTGGAGGTGTGTTCCCTCAAAGAGATAGGCGTGTTGGGTTTGGCCGTGGTGAGTTGGCTTGATGTGCTCCTTCTCGTGACCGTTACGAGTTTGGGAGGCACGATCGGAGCTTTGGGTCTCAGATGGACTACAGGCCACGTTTTCCCCCTCGTGGTGCGCGTACTCCTCTAGTGAGACATGACGGGTCCTTTGGAGGTAGGCGTGAGAGGACTCCGCCTAGAGGTTTTGGTAGGATGGATTTTGCTAACCCTTCTTTTGAGAAAATGGCTCGACACTGGTTTGACTCTTTTGGAACTAACCCCAGTGTTGAGTCGCTTGCTCATTCTCGTCCTCGTTTTTTATTTCAGGTGGGAGGCTTGGAGAACTTTTGGTTGATCGACTCCGGTTGCTCAAGACACATGACCGGAGATCGTGGGTGGTTCTCCAGCCTCACCCCGGTGAGTACGAGGGAGTACATCACTTTCGAGGACAATGGGAGAGGACGAGTGCTTGCTGAAGGTATGGTGAAGGTGAGTAGCAAGGTGACCTTAAGAAGTGTGGCCCTGGTCAAGTCACTTGGTTTTAACCTGTTGTCAGTATCTCAATTACTCGACGAAGGTTTTGAGGTTCATTTTAAGTCGGGTGCTTCTCATGTGCTTGATTCTCGAGGCGATCTTGTCTGTACGATCGTCCCCAAGGGTCAAATCTTTCGTGCCGATTTTTCCCAGACTGTTGGTCCTCCTCGATGCTTTGTTGTTGGCGTGTCGACCGAGCTTTGGAAATGGCATAGGAGGATGGGACACTTGAGCTTTGAGCTGCTTTCCCGCTTGAGTGGTCTTGATCTTGTCCGAGGATTGCCTAAGTTGAAATTTGAAAAGGATTTGGTTTGTGCTTCTTGTCGACATGGAAAGATGGTTGCTGCTTCCCATGCCCCTCTGACTGCGGTCGTGATCGAGCGACCTTGTGAGCTGTTGCACATGGATTTGGTTGGGCCAGCTCGTGTTCGCTCTACTGGTGGGAAGTGGTATGTTCTTGTGGTTGTTGATGATTTTTGGAGGTACTCTTGGGTTTTCTTTTTGGAGGATAAGAGTGAGACATTTGGCTTTGTTCGGGACTTGATCTTGAGGTTGAAGAATGAGAGACATGGAGATGCCATTCGAGCTATACACAGTGACAATGGCACAGAGTTTAAGAACTCTCATTTTGATGCCTTTTGCAGTGATCTTGGTCTCGATCATCAGTATTCTTCTCCATACGTCGCTTGTCAGAATGGCGTAGTGGAGAGGAAGAACTAGACCCTTTGTGAGATGGCCAGGATGATGCTTGATGAGCATAGGACTCCTAGACGTTTCTGGGCCGAGGCAGTCAATACCGCTTGCTATGTCTCAAATCGCATCTTCCTTCGTGCTTTCAAGAAGAAGATCTCTTATGAGCTGATGCATGGCCGACAACCCAAGGTGAGTCACTTTAGAGCCTTTGGTTGCAAGTGTTTCATTCTGAAGAAGGGCAAGTTGGATAAGTTTGAGTCTAGATGTTCGGATGGTATTTTCCTTGGTTATGCGATTCATTCTAGAGCATATCGTGTGCTCAACCTTGACACTAACCGAATCATGGAGACTTGCGAGGTTACCTTCGACGAGACACAGCCATGTAGCTCTTCTGCTTTTGAGTGTGCAGGTGACGAGGAAATTGGTGTCAGGATCTTTGAGGATGAGAAGGATGGAGATGGAGACGACGACGATGATGTTGGTGGTGCTCCCGTGGCTGATCGTGTACACGCTACTTCCACTACTACGACGACGATCGAGGATGGACCATCCCCTACTCCCACTACGACTGAGGTTGTTCGAGTGGAGGCTGCTGCTGAGGGGGGGATTGTGTCCAGGCGAGAGGCTCCCCGGTGTGTACAAGTGGATCACCCACTGACGACAATCATTGGTGACCTTCATGAACGCACTACACGGTCGAGGTCAAGGAACACTTCTCATTTCCCTCACTCTGCTTTTGTCCCTTCTTTCGAGCCCAAAGATATTCGACACGCTTTGTCTGACGAGAATTGGGTGAATTCCATGCATGAGGAGTTGGAGAATTTTGAGAGAAACCAAGTCTGGGTGTTAGTCGATCCACCACCAAATTTTTGTCCCATAGGTACCAAGTGGGTGTGGAAGAACAAAGAGGGTGAGAATGGGATGGTTGTGAGAAACAAGTCGAGGTTGGTGGCTCAGGGGTTCAACCAGAAGGAGGGGATAGATTATGAGGAGACATTTGCTCCTGTGGCACATTTGGAGGCAATTAGGATCCTTCTAGCCTTTGCCGTGGCTAAAGGGTTCAAGTTGTACCAAATGGATGTAAAGAGTGCTTTCTTGAATGGGGTGATAGAGGAAGAAGTGTATGTGAGGCAACCCCCGGGGTTTGAGAGCGAGAAATACCCACACCATGTATACAAACTCCAGAGAGCACTCTATGGGTTGAAATAGGCACCTAGAGCTTGGTATGGCAGGTTGAGAGGGTTTTTGCTGAGTAAGGGGTTTGTGATGGGCACAGTTGATAAGACCCTGTTTCTCCTTAAGCATGGGAATGACCTTTTGATTGTTCAGATATATGTGGATGACATATCTTTGGTGGCTCTTCTCATGATCTTGTTGCCAGATTTGCAGATGACATGAGCAGGGAATTTGAGATGTCCATGATGGGCGACCTGCAGTTTTTCTTGGGCCTCCAGATCAAGCAGCGCAAGGACGGGACGTTTGTACATCAGGCGAAGTACACCAGGGACATGGTGAAGAAGTTTGGCATGAACGACTCCAAGCCGCTGACTACACCGATGAGTACCACTACGGCTTTGGACGCGTACGAGGATGGCGAACCCGTGGACTAGAAGGAGTACCGGAGCATGATCGGCTCCCTCCTCTACTTGACGGCGACGAGGCCGGACATACAGTTCAGTGTGTGTCTGTGCGCTCATTTTCAGGCTTCACCGAGGACTTCACATCGGCAGGCCGTCAAGCGGATTTTCAGGTACTTGAACTACACTCCTGAGTTTGGTCTTTGGTATTCTGCCTCCTCGACACTCAGACTTCACGGGTACTCCGATGCTGATTTTGCTGGGTGTCGATTGGACCGCAAGTCTACCTCTGGGTGTTGTCAGTTCCTTGGTTCTTCTTTGGTCTCTTGGTCATCTCCCAAGCAATCCAGTGTAGCCCAGTCCACTACAGAGGCCGAGTATGTAGCTGCTGCTAGTTGTTGTTCCCAGCTGCTTTGGATGACCTATACCATGAGTGATTTTGAAGAGGAGTGCTCCCAGGTTCTACTTTTCTGTGATTGCACCAGTGCCATAAGCATAGCCAAAAATCCTGTCCTCCACTCCAAAACGAAACACATAGAAGTGAGGTACCACTTTCTGAGGGACAATGTTGAGAAGAGAAACATATCTTTGTCCTATGTCCCTACCCAAGAACAGCTAGCCGACATATTCACCAAACCGCTTGATCAAGTCACTTTCACTCGCTTGCGGGGTGAACTTGGAGTTTACTTTCCTTTCTAGCTGGGTCTTAGAGCTTCTCATGTATATATGTGTCCTATGTTCATTTTGTTGCATTGCATTCATGCATTTTACTTTCTGTACAAAACCTGGTAGGATAGCCATCTTTGGATCACTTGTGCTAGAAATGAGCTTCTCTTATATACATTGATCACTGATGTGCTATATGTGTGATATGTGCATGTTTGGTAAATTGTGGATGTGAATGCTATGCCCTTGATGGTTTTGCCATATACTTATGTTGAGATAGCCTTCTTTTAATGAAAATGCTAAAATTGTGTCTCTCATGAGTAGATGCTTGTCTATGCTCAATTTGTGCTTAAATGCCTATATCATGTTTAGTTTGTGCTTGAGAATCATGCTCTCTTTGCTTGGGGTCAAAGACCTTGTTGTCATTGTAAATGTTTAGCCCTTTTGCTTGCTTGGGGAGAAGCATAAGCTTCTTTTTGCCGCAAAGGCACTTCATGTACCATGTTTTAACTTGAAAATGAAATTGGTGTATGAATTGCCTTATGCTTGAAAAATGAGCTCCTAATCATGTTTTTATGCATTGATATTCATATCTTGGGTGCTAAATCATAGCATATTGTCTACCATGAGAAGTCTCATTTTAAGAAGTAGACACATGGCTTGGTGGCTTTAACATGACTTGAGTGGCTTGTGGGCGTTTATAATGATCTTGCGATGAGAATTTGTGATCTTGCATAAACTTTGGATGATCTAGTGTTTTTATGCTCAAATTGGTATGGATAGGGTCTTGCTCATGAGATGAATGTTTCTTTGTGAAAATTTCTTAAAATTGCTTTTGGCCATGTCACATGCTTATATGTCTCTACCTTCTTGATGGCAATATGCTAACTACACCATATCTACTTTGCTTGCTCTATGTCTCATGTGTAGCATTTTGTTGTGCTCTTTGTATATTTGAGAAGCTTGGTAGATTGTATATATGCTTTGACATGTATTTTTCATGAAAACAAGGGGAAGAGTTTCATATACCTTGATTCATGCATTGTCAACAAGGGGGAGAACTTTGGGATATACATTCAAGGGGGGATTTTGTGGAAAATTGGTATGCATTTGTGAGAGGTTGCATGTGAGGAGAAAAATTGAGAAGAAGAGGTTGCATTTGCTCAGGGGGAGTTTGCATATGTGCAGGGGGAGCTCCTTTGACTTTCCTGAGTTTTGTGCTTTGTGGTGTGCTCCTTGTGAGCTTTGTTTTGTCTCGGCTGTGTCGAGCCGTTGCCCTTGTCTTAGGGGGCCGAGACTTGGTTTGGCGGGTGATCTTATTTTCGCGTGTTCTTTGGCTTTGGAGGTTTGTGTTCGTGGTTGTTTTCTTTTCTTTTTCTCTATGTGATTTCTATGGGTGTTGTCAATGCACTCATCAAGGGGAAGATTGAGGACCAGGTGTGTCCGAGGACCAGTGGAGGGTCGCTCCTTAGTGATGAGTGATTGACAACGTTGTGTGGACTGATGCTTGGCTAAGTGTGCAGGTACAGGTTGCGGCTTGACTCGTGTCGGTGCAGGTGAAGAACAAGCGCGAAAGGCCTTAGCCGTGGCAGCCTCCGGGTGATGGCGTGGCGGCTTGGTTCGATGGACCCGGTAGCCGATGGGGTCAAGTGCGAGCTGTGCGGTGCAAGACTGGCGGGCTGAAGTCGTGAACATGGGCCGATGCAAGGTAGCGGATGGAGCCCGAAGATTGCACGCGGGGTTTGTTGGTTTGCCCACAAAACCATCAGTGGACGGTTTCTTGGTTTGGGCCTCAAAACCAAGCCCGGAGGCCCGAGGCGACGGAGACATGATCCGGGAGCTTCGGGAAGCTTCGAGGTGGTGGGCACGTGCCATGATCGCGGGATTTGCGTTGAGCTGAAGCAAAGCCGCGGTGGAAGCGTGTCCGTCCGATGAAGACTTGACCAAAATGCCCCTAAGAGGTTGTATCTTCATTTGAGTTGTAGGGGTAGCGTGGTCATTTACCTCCCTCTGATGGACTTCGTATAAATAGCGGAGAGGTGCTAGGCATCTCTCTCCCTTGGACCCTAGGTTTTCCTCCCCCGGTAGATTGCTCTGAACTGCTTCTTTTCCCTCTGTTTTCCTTAGGCTAGATTCTTGTATATACTCTGACCTCTGGATGTATGGAAGCATTCGGCGTTGCGGTGATCTCCTAGTCCTCTGTGATTTTTGTGTCATTTTCGGGGCTATTTTTGGGGAGTTTCGTTCTTCGCTCGATTCGGGGATTTGAGGGCGTTTTCCTTCAGATTTCTTTGAGGAGATCATGGGTGGATGCCTTGCGCATCTTTGTGTGTGATCTTGACTCCTCAAACACCATGGAGAGCCTTCGATTCGTGAGTTTTTGGCCGGAGTTCGTGTTCTTGGTGGAGTTCGTGTGATCCGCGATTCCCGGCGATTTAGTGGCTTAGAGGTCGAGATTTTTGGGGCATAGCTTCCTCTTGTGTTGCTTATCATCTCCCCCAAATCTTGTCTCAAGAGCTTTTGGCGTTTGGGAGATCCGGTGATGAATTTGGAGAGTTGACCCCGCGGGTCGAGCAGTTGTGGTTCTGTTCGTGTGCTGCGGACAGTCCGCCTGGTGCACGCGGACAGTCCGCGAGGGGGCCAATTCGTCACAGTTCGTCGCTTGTTCGTGCGCGTTCTTGTTTGGATCTATTTCTTCCCTAGGGTTTGGTTGCAGGTGGTTTGCGGACAGTCTGCGGGGTGTTGCCGGACAGTCCGCCGGGTCTAGATTTTGTCTGGGGTTCTGTCTAGGGTTTTCAGGGAGGTTGGCGGACAGTCCGCGCAGACCTCACGGACGGTCCGTGACACTAGCGGACAGTCCGCAAGGCGTAGCCGGACAGTCCGTATTTCCGGGTCTGTCTCTGGTAGCTCTGGTGTTCATTTCGGACAGTCCGCACAGCACCAACGGACAGTCCGCCGTACCATAGCGGACGGTCTGCCCGTACTGCACGGACAGTCCGCGCCTGGCGTTTCCAGATTGTGCCAAGTGCTTTGATTCTTGTCTAGTAGCTTCCGCTCTTTGCTCCTAGGCTTGTCTCTTGATCGTGTAGGTTTGTGTGTGCCTTGTTTGGAGCTTCCTTTGTGTGCGCGAGCTTTTGGAGTGGCAATCGGGGTATAGGCCGAGTTCGACCTTCGGGAAGAATCTTTATCGGCTCCCATTCACTCCCCCTCCCTCTCTGGTAGCCCTATTCGGTCCTTCAATAAATCATGTCTAAGTCATCTAGTTAATGTTAGATTTTCATGTGCATTTCATAGATGAGTTTAATGTCAATTTTGGGCAGTAGCCTTATTGCCATGCTATGTGCTTGTATGAATTTTATCCCTGTTTGTTTGTGTGTGGAAAATCCAGAATTGATTTTGGAAGGAAATCAAGCTTAATAAGTGGAATAAAAGGAAAACCAAATTCACCTTTAATGTGATGCAAATTTAAATAACAAGCTTCACCAAAATACACCCTGAACATCACCTTTTATTTTGGTGAAGTCAAATACATTAATTAGTTTAGATATGCACACAATCACCATCAAATAAGAAAGATAAATAGCACACATACAATTACTTGATAAGGAAGACTATGCTGGATATAATCTTATCTAGGTGAATGTGCCCAACAATACACCCCATGTTTACCCTTTAAATATGAACCAAGTTCTTCCTTCTTAAAAACGAACACTTAAAGCTTATGCATATGCATGTCGTGTAGAACATCCAGACGAGAGCTACGCGTTGGTGTCGGAAGCTGAAGGAGAGCTAGTTAAAGGAGAAGGTGAACGTGTTGGTTTTGCAACAAGACCCGAACCAAGTTCGGAGGATCTCCTACTAACTTTGCTAAGTGAAGGCAAACCCCGGAGCATAACCTATGATTTTAACTTATGCAATTATCTTTTTTATGATTGTGCATTTAAGTTTCAGGAGTTGTATTGAAACCCTAGATGCATGATCTTAGGTTCCTATGTTCAGTTACTAGAATGATAAGTCACTAGTCTCCATGCTCTAAGGACCCGGTAGAAGTCGAGTGATGTTCGTCACTCGCGAGCTATAGATGTCTTATGTTGGAATCATAAGATTGTTAAACCTACCCGCTCATGTGGTAAGAGCATGGGACCGGCTCCGTCCAGTAGGTCTGTGGTTAAGCGTTTGAACGTACTAAGCATTTGCTGGGAATGGGACCGGTAAGCCTAGTACCTTTTTATCCGGTAAGGGAACTCTCTACCACTAATCTCGGGAGTAGTCCCCAGGTTCATGATAGTGGTGCATGTGTGGATCCGGGTGGCATGTGATGTAAGACTGTGACCTAATCACCTTGTACCAGGGACTGTGGGCTCTGATCTTGAACCGAGGATAATTATGAACCGCCTGGTTGGTGCTTACCCCGCCCTTTGGGCTTTAGTTGTTATGATGGGGTATGCATTCTCCCGTGTGTTTAGGTCCACCTTGCAAGGTTATTAATCGATCGATCGTCAGCCTCTCACCGTTATCCAAGATTGCTTATCCATACACTCTATGTCCCTTAATGATGGAATTGAGAAGTAATATTGTTGTATGCTTAATTGTTTGCACAACTTA
Source organism: Cenchrus fungigraminus (assembly GCA_036936925.1). Lineage (NCBI taxonomy): Eukaryota > Viridiplantae > Streptophyta > Magnoliopsida > Poales > Poaceae > Cenchrus > Cenchrus fungigraminus. Next base: position 41,613,313 of record CM072775.1, read on the forward strand.
TGCTTGCATAGTTGCTTACCTAGTAATGGATAATCAACTAGAATCTTGAGCTAAAACTTGAAAGTAAGGACATACTCTTTGTTGCTTTTCAGCAAAAGAAACCCACTAGCCAAAAAGCTTTGCATGTCTAGAGAGTTGGTGATGTTCTCATCACCCGACGGTTAAGTCTTGCTGAGTATTAGTATACTCAGCCTTGCTTTGTTGATAACTTTTGCAGGTGTTGATGTGAATAAAGGTTTCCCATGGACTGGTTCTCTCCCACCCTTTGGGAAGGTTGAGTGGGAGACTGACAGTGCTTAGTGATATCATGGATGGCCTCCCATGATGTTACTTATGATGTTTAGTAATTTATTTCCACTGTGTTTTCAAACTCTGAACAGTTTACTTTCCTGTATGAAACTTGGTTTGTAATAATGAACCTTTGATGAATATGATGTAATAAAGGGTATATTGATTATCTCTGGACTCACCATCGTGTGAGTTTAATGTACAATCTTCGATCCTTTGTTAAGTGATTTACCGGGCTTGACCCGGCAGATATCGACAAGTTAACTCTTCTTTAACGCATAGTGACCAAGTGGATGGTTTATGTGTTAAATGGGAATTAATTTGGACGATTCTGTCACACTGATGTAGGGCTCTATCACTCTTGTTTGTCAGCCTTCCTCTGTCACGCTTCTTATTTGGCACACGTAGTGGAAATGGATCAGTAGTGTCTGTTATAGGTTCAGCTGCAACCTCCACACGATCAGCCAGTCCCATTCCATCGCTAGCAGTATTTGATTCCTTCATAGCTTTCTTCCCTTCTTCCAGCAAATGTAGAGCTATCTTGTAGCTATCCACATTCTTATCACCCATCTCAACATACTCGAGAACACTTATCATCAGTGAAGAATGATGGTATGTTTCAGCTCGAAGAACAGGGTTTTCCCTTTCATAGCAGGCAAGGTGTCCTGGTAGAATGATCCTAGCCTTCTTAGTCCATCTTCTCATTACAATGCTATCTGGCAACTTCTGCACACCTGTGCTGATTAGCACCTGTGTATTTTGAACACCAATCCATCAATGATAATTTATTAATAATTAATTAGCAAAGTACAATGCAAAATCTAGTAATGCTAGAGTTTACTTTAAATTGCTACACATACTCGTAGTATGTGGCTGCAAGGAATCCCGAAATGCTCGTATAATCCACACTCACACTCATAACAAGACCCGTCTTCTTTTACTAAAACCTTGTATCTTCCCTTCCACCATCGCTTAATACGTTCGAGCTCATAGTGCTCAACAACATACTCCTGATTATTGCTGCTCTTGGTTGCAAAGTAGAATTCAGAACGATCTTTGATATCTTGGAAATGGCTAAAAACATTTGGGGTGTATAGTTCCCTAGCATGAGCCACTAATGGTCCTCCTTCCTAATGATTCTTTGGTTTCTGGTATTTTCATATGAAATTTTAAGCATTAGTAATTAACTCAGAATATTAGAGCCAGCAGCATGAAGTAATTATTCGTCTTTATACATGTTTTGATCTTTTCTCCTGGTAGTCCTCATCCTGATCTCTTATGAACTGCAACTTAGCATACTACTCAACAAACTTGTGTAGCGTTGAGTTTGGAGGAATAATATTCTTCAACATCATATTTGCACTCTCACCTTCTTTGAGTGCTAGTCATCCTTGCACAGAAAACTCCTTTGAAATAACATTTAGCCCACTTCTCTCTTGTAGCACATATTTGCTTCATTAATTCATTACCCTGTAGACCATACTCCTTCATCAAATCTTCCCATTGAGTAACAAATTCTTCAATTGTAAGCATTTCATTCAACATCTTGTGGAACTTATCTTTGAAATCTGTATCAGCAGTGTACTTCGAACCAAGACATTCTGTCACCTTCTTCAACACATGCCACTCGCACCATCTGTGTGTTGTGTCCTTCCACTCTTCTAGTATTGCCAATTCCATCGCACAACACTGATCTGTACACAATTATATGCACACTAATCTTAGAATTAACCTTACATTTACTCGGTTGTACAACAATATGATTACCGGATCAAAACATGAAAAATCTGTAACAATAAACTACAAATCTATGAGATAAAGAATGTACCTGTTAAAATTGTTTTGGGCTCTTTCCCTCCCATAAGTTTGGCAAATTCCTTGAAAACCCACTTAAAAGTCTCTATTGTTTCATCTGTCATTAAAACCCCTCCTAGCAGCACACTCTGATAGTGATTGTTCACACCAACAAACAAACCGAATGGCATCTCATAAAGGTTTGTTTTGTATGTTGTGTCGAATGTGATTACATCTCCAAAATGTTCAAACTGCATTTTGCTCCTGCTGTTAGTCCACATTAGAGTTTTAATCCTACCATCCTCATCCGGATCAATAGAGTACATGAACCCTGGGTCATACTTTCTGAACTCACTAAACAGTTCCAAAGTCTTCTTAATATCACCCTCCGACTCTTCCATGTTAATCTTCTGGCATAGATTCTTAAGACATCTTTTTGTAGTTGGTACATTCTCCATCTTCCTAAAGAAGGAACCAAGAATATTGTACAACTTGGTTATTGGAACATTATTCTCCCTAAGCTTCCTTATCAACGACTTTGTGTAAGGATCAATATGGTTGTGAGAAGGCCACAACCTGTTCTCTCCATGACTCTCAGATAACTCATGGTTATGGTTAGGGTTATGTTCAACAACAACCCAACCATGGTCACTTGTACGTCCCAACCTTAACTTTCCTTGAAAGTTAGTCTTGGTTGAAGCAGTCTTTAGGTCTTTACCAGGACGACCCTGCATATAAATTGTATTTAACTTAGTTAAGATGATTGAAACGAATGTATGAAATTGTGAAGTGAACTAACAATCTTCCCAGAAAACTCACGATGCAGCTGCAGTTGAATTGTTGTCCTTGTTGGTACCTCTTCTCCAAAGGCAATTTCCGCGACTCCCTTGTGTCTGAATGCCTTCTCTTCCCATAATGAACGCCAAAACCACATTCCCATGAATAAAAGTTGCAGTACTCAAAAGCTTCCTCAACAGAATCAAACTATGTCCCAATATCTGGACTTATTATATAATCAGAAGTCCAGTCTGCAAACTTCATCAAAGCTTTCTCCAATGCACTAGTTCTTCCAATCAACTTCTCTCGACGATCAGGTCTAAAGCTAACACAGTTCCTGAAACAAAAGAACCATAAAACTATACATTTCCTCAAATAACATGCAGCACACTATGTAGAGTGTACTGGCCAATAATAGAGTACGAAAAAAACATTCGTACTACAGTTTTCAACTTCAACTTATCTTCACATTCTAGTGCTACTGCTGTTATGAACCTATTCATTTGCATCATTCCATTCAATTATTAATGCAATTTGCAAGGTAACTTGCCTTGTTTTCCAAGGCACAATGTCGGTTGCCTTGCTACATATCTCACTTTGATCACCAAGAACTTCTGATGCACTATCACTGATTGCCACAACATTTGAAGTTTCACAACCACTACAGGCAGGAAAGCAGTTTAGGTCGACGCAAACATTTTCCATCAAGGCCCCCCTGAAATATGATGGAAAAATTCTTAAACAAATAAGTATTTTATCTATTATCAAGATAAAATCCAACAGCACTTAATCCTCACCTTTGAACATAATTTACAATATGCATTCTACCACTAGCAGATGTACGGCTCTCATCACTCACACCGTCTTCCAAGGGTACAACATCAACTGATTCTCCCATAAAATCTTCAAGCCCTTCATGATCTAACAATTCATACTCATTGCCTCTAGTTTGAACATCCATCTCTCCATCTTGCATCAAATTATTTAAAAACCTAAAATTCAAACCATTGAAAAACTTAATTATTGAACTATCTAATTTGTACTACCAATCCACATTTATATCTACTGCCCTACATATCAGGCAAACCCTAGAAGCTTTAAACACATTGGAGGCAAACTAAGTTAAAACATAAGTACCAAACAGTACTCTGCTGAACGCCTACTATATATTGTTACCAATGTAATTGAACTGTACAACCAACGTACTCATACTGTCTTACCTTCCCTCACTGACAGATTCTTGCTCCATATTATCGCCCTGGAAACCACAGAATGCAACAGGTCTAGCAGCCACCGTCCTACCCTCTCTGAAAGAACTGCAACAAACATATGGTTTTCATCAAAATAAAAAATAGCCACTTATCCTTCCCACAGAACCAACAAACCCTAATTCTAGAATAAATAAACACTAAATAAACTAACCATGCGGAGGTCTCCACTTCAGAACATAGACCATTTACAGTTCCCCTTCCTTCCTCAAGTACAGCATCCCGCAAATCAGTCAATTCCTCAAACAACTCCTTCCTAATAGAAACCAATCAGCAAACAATGCAAACAATTCTTCTTTCAGAAAACACAGCCATCTAACTGAAAATTACAGCCAAATAATCAACAACGCTGCAAAAGTTAGCTGAAACAAACCTGGATCTGCTACCCTCTTCACACGCCGCCTCCTTTCCAGAAAATGAAACTTCCTTCCAATCTCTGAATACACTGCCACCGATTCCAAGTTCTTCTTTTCCACCGCTCCTAGTATGCCTACAACCAGCTCTTGCTTCGTCACCGACTCCATCTACTACCTTCTCGCCTACAACCAAGTTACCCAGTACCCACCGTCGCCAATCTTTCCCAGACTCCCCTTCTACCACCACCGGCCGAGTTGGTACAGCAGCTCGCCGCGGCGGACAGGAACCTTGACCTCCCAGTCCGGAATCCATACCTCCACCACTCCGAATTGCCCTGCCGCCGGCGACTCTATTCGACGGTGGAAGCACTCTTCCCTGTTTCAAAATTCGAAATGTCTTTGCCTCACCGAAGCCAACGGGTCCGACGCCAGGTTATTACTGTCGCCTTTGTACAGCTGCATCGATACTGCTTCTATACAAAGGGACAACACACCATATATGATTTGACATAATTCAAGGGGGCAGGTACGGTGTAGGATCTCAAGGCTGAACAGGACCACTAACCTACGTACTGGATTACTCCTATCCGGACTTCCGAGAGTATAATATTCTAGTTCGGTTTGCAGTGTCCCCTCGGGGAAAAATTAGGTGTACTATGGGCACCCACTATGGATTCACGCCAGGCGTCATGAATCCACGGTGGTTGTCTAATAGGTGCAAGGTGAGGATGGTCAACACCCAATTTTTTCCTTAAGTAGAGGTGCAAGGTACAAGGTGGGTGTCTAATAGGGGAGCGGGGGTACATCCTTTAGTAGATCAAGTCCTAATTGAGTCCATCTAGGTATAGGATTTGCTCGCCGACGATGCTCAGCGGTGGAGTTAGGTTTTACCGGAGGAGCGTGGCTCCTCTGCGGCTTGGTTTTCCTGGTGGCGCCGACAATGCGGAAATGACGGCGTTGCAGAGGAATAATTTCTCCCAGTTTCTTTCGTTCTCCGGTGGCGATCTTCTCCGACGCTAACGAAGAGGCTGGGGAGACGAGTCCGAGGCCGACGCATCGTCGTCTTCTTCAAGTGATGATGTTGTTGACCCTGTTAATATCGAGGAAGATGATCTTTGGCGAAAATCTGAGCTTGCTCGGGTTGCCGACGTTGGAAACGAAGGTTGTGTCATGGGTGCCGGAGTTAGCCGATGCGTCTAGGAGGCAGTGCACTCGGCTGATTCGCCTAGCAGTAAGCCCTCCCTTACGGCCTCCACCTTGTGGAGTTTGGCTCTGGCGTCCGGCGACGATTGGGAAGCGGATTCGACGGCGGTGACGAACAGATCCCTGAGGACTTCGAGGAAGATAATAAGAAATTTTGAACTTCGTTATAATTTTCCTTTTCTTTGAGATCCTGTTTGTAAACGGACCGGTGTAATATGCTAAGATCTAAAAACACCCAATTTATTCCGGTTCGCTAGGCGGTAGTTGTCTATATTAACAGGTAATGTCTCTGGAAATGGTTTTCAGAAAACTCCAAAATTAAAAAAAATGTATTTGAGGAATCAAAAGAAAATGTGTCTTTAAGGAATCAAACCCACAACATAGTTACCACTTAACCATAACGCCTCTTTACCACTACACCACAAGCTGATTTATGAGTACAAATAAAATACTATATTTTACATCAACATTTTGTAATCTCATATTAAGTATTTTGGCTACTAAATGAACTAAAATTTTAAAAATAGTTTTAACTATATAGTTTTAAATCTTATCGAACACTACAACTTTTGGAGTAGGATGTGTCTCCATCGAAGGTTGTTTCAAAAATTCGATAGTGGTTTTAAAATACAATAGATGTGCTATAATTTGCATGCATTTATACTGTGTCTTCTATGATGTAGGCTCATTATACTGTTAAATGCTGAGTATAGGAGTATGCTTGGTTATAAGGAAGATTGCAGTAGTTTGGACAGAAATGGAGTACCTGTAATCATGTTTGTAAACTGTCAATGCAACTATCCAGTAAATGGAGTTCGTATCATACCTTATGAAAAATGAGATATCAAATATATATGCCAAAAATTATAGAAATATGAGTTCCAAGCATTTTGAAATGTGATGTTGTCTACTAGAACTGTGAAATTCTTGAGTATGCTGGTAAGTAACTAACTGAATATGCCAACATTTAACTGAACAAGCTAATGATCTCACTAAAAAAATTCAGCATCTGGTGCCATACCATGGGCTCAAAAGGACAAAACAATTAGCCTTTAGTTACAAATGATTCAAAAAATTCTCTTTTATTTTGTTGTTACAAATGTTGTACAACAAAGGAACATTAAGAGCAAACATAAAGGGACCTGGGATGTAAATTTTCCTGCAAGTCACTCAGTACAATGATATTTATTATTTACACATGCAGGGATCGAGGCAACAAAGGTAGAGATTAATAAACTACTAGTGAAAGTAGTCAGATAAATCTTAAGTGCATGATGCCCTTGAAAAAGAGGACGTGAATTTACAAGCAGAATTCTATGAGAATCCAACAATGGGCGGAAATCAGAAAAATTTTGAAATCAACAACCCCCTTTCATCTTCGTATGCCTCTGACAACAATTTAAGCAGAGTATGAAAACGTCACATCTTCATGAAGTCACGGTAGTTCATGCACACAGCACTATATATTTCTCTCCATGGTACAACAGTAGCCAGGGAGTGCACATCCTACAACAAAAAATGATCTAACTCGTATCACTTGCTAAGTAGTTTGTGAACTAGTCCCATTGCTCAGATTGATTGCCTACAAGAAATATGATAGGAAATTAGATATGTTTTGACAGAGAATAATGTGTCAACACATTATACAACTGCTGCCGAATGGAATAGCACAGTTACTATTTACAAGCAGAAAAGATAGTGTCATGAGAGCACTTTAGGCAGTAACATATGGCTGGACTGAAAAACTACCTGCAGAACATTGTAAGTGCAGAGGTAGCATATCTGCATAAATAAGATGGGTCTTGTATTGAAACCTAATTGCCGGTTTTCTTTTATGCAAAAAGGCAACTATTGTTAAGCATAGGCAAACAATCATATGGCATGCTAGAACTAGGAGTGTTTCGAAAGAGCATCACCAAGATTTGATAATAATTAACCAATTTTATTATTTTTTCACTAAAATATTTCACCTTTGATTGAAAGGTAGGTACTTCAAATAATTCAGATACAAACAATTATTAAGGGAATTCAGGTTTTCCATTATTCACAATTTTACTATCAGCTTATAACTTATAATCTTGAGTGCAATGCCTCCCTACATTATAGAAGATAATGAGCCTACACACAAGGATTTAACAGTATCCATAAATAAATTATTAGTTGCACCTTGAAAGATCCCCATTTCTACACACCCTCGAGGCAGACTCTTGTAAAATGATCAGGCACAGAAGTAAATGGATCAATGACATAACAACTCTCATCCAAAACAACAGACACATGAATTAGAATGAACAAAGTATGCTCAAGCAAATATACATCAGTAGTCTTAACCAGGTGAGGATAAACTTGCATAGATAACCAAAATAAAAAACAGAGCTTCGGGGAAAAAACTCTCTGAACTAAGACAGCTGAAATTCCTTTGCCAGCTCATACACGGTAAAGAGACAGAAAAAATTAATTTCAAACAAAATTCTTGAATATTAGCAGAAAGTGCTTCCGATTTCCGAAACACTAGCAGTGATATACTTAAAATAACCATTAAGACACGATAAACATGACTGATTTTTGCAAGACAGCACAATATGAACCTTGGTTGGTGTAAATAAATTTGTAAAACAAGGCAAAACTTTATCAGCTAATAGATCCTGAGAAAGGTAACAGCTGCAACATATATTAACAGAGAAAGTAAGGGAGTTATAAAGCTGCATTAGGGCATGAGGATACATAAAAGGATACAGCTGCAGGCTAATAACCCAGAGCCTTGTATTATTTAGCTACTGCAAGATCATGTCAAATAGCAGTGTAAAAAACAAGTGTCAAACACTAAAAAAATAACATAATATAACAAACGTACCTGACATAGAAAGCAAAAACATCTCTACTATCCTTCAGTGGTGGTGATCATGCTTTCTTTCATGATGTCTGCGATGGTGTGCTTCCTCAATAGCATCACCAAGCATGCTTGTCGCGGGATTTCCATCAGAATATGTGTTTTGAGGATCATATCTGTCGCTGAACTGGTCTTGGGTAACAGATACTGATCTATGTCGCTTACTAGCTCTACTTTGATCATCGCACCCTTCTCCTGACATGCGAGCATATTCTGTGACAGAAGATCTTTGTGATCGCGCTGAACAATCACTAGATTCAGGACGGTGGTCTGAGACACCCTTCTTATAACCATCATAATTCCTATTATCATTGGAGCTTCTTTGACGTCTATGGTTCTCTTGCTGGTAAGGATAACTTTGATCTATTTCACTTTCTGATCCTACACTCCATTTATTTTCATTCCCAGATAAATAACGCTTCCCATGAGTTTCATATCTTGAGGTCTTGTATGAATCTCTTGTGTCACGGTTCCTTGATGAAAATCTCGCCAGATAATCAGAACGTGGTGACTTGTGACAACCAGATGACCTAGAACCCAATGCTACCTTGTCATGAGAAGAGCTGCTAAAAAAATCATAACTTCCTTGATGTGTACTGCCATGAGAGTTGCTCTTAAGCACATTAGGTGTGATGTCAGCGTGACCTTCCACAAGACAACCAATACCTCCTGCCTGTTTGATTTCCTCCATATGCTCATCAATTATGTCTCTTAGTATCTTCACAAGGGAAAGGAAACCATCAGATTCATATCTTGGTCAAGGTAAGTAACTTCCAGAAATCAACAGAACAAAAGGTGATGCAACATAAAGAAGTTTTTTCAATTGTTCCATCAGCAGTAAAAATGAGGTCAAACTGAACAGCTTAAAAAATTTAGTGAAAACAACTTTTAAATTGGACAATTAGGTACAACAGGGAAATGGAACTTGATCAGATGCAGACAGGAAACTATACTAGCCTTCTTATTTGGAGTGAAAGGTTGTCCTGTTTGCAATGTTAGATATAATATATCACAAGAAGCTAAAGGCTAGTCAAAGAAAACAAGATAGAACCTGTTTGCAATCTGTAGGATAATCAGAAAAGCTGAAATTACAAATTTGGCATGCACCTCTGTAGGGTTTCGATTCACTTTCTTGCCACGGTAAGATGCTCTTCTTCGTTTGTAATCTCTTTCTTCAGCTAAAAGCTCCTCCTTTGTCTTGGATCTAGCAGATTCCTATCAAAAAAAAAAAAGAAGCAAAGTAGTAGCAAAAACTTATGCAATTTCAACTCTTAATTTATTTGCAAATCTATCTCCACTCAGTATGATTATACATTTTGACAAGCAACTTTGAGATAATATATTATTTTAGCAAGTGTTTCTCGATTAAACAGTAAAAGAAAAGCGAATAAGTATGTCAAATACAAATAATTCCTACAGAACAATCAAGCTTCACAGAACCTACAGTACTACTGCATGAAGCATCTTTTTTTTTTTGCAATTGAACTGTCATGACTCGAAATGAATTTACAATAAGTACTATCGTTAATACTATCCATTTTGAATATTCTTACAAAAAATACTCCCTCCATTCTAAAAAAATGATTCTCTCCCAAAAAAAAATGATTCTAGAAATTCTAGGACAGATTAACAAGGATGTAAAATGAGCTTGCTTGCCCCTATTTATTAGCCATATTTGGTGCTAATTGACTGCCTCATGCGCATACCAAATCGGGGTAATGACTTGTTTTTGGGACAAATTTTAAATCCCAGGGTGCCTAAGAAGCACACCATTCTTGCTTTTCTTAGCAAGATGAGGTTTTGGTCAATCCAATGGGTACAAGTTTGATATAATTTCATATATTATGGCATTTTGCCGCCTAATATGTGGACTCTGGACTGGACATATATTGTAAAATAAATGCAGTAATTGTATTGATAATAGCCTATTGCATAAAACTGGAAAATATAGAGACAACTGTATGACGTGTGCTATCTAGATTTGGGCAACTATTTTTCAAAAGATTGGTTGCATGTCTATACCTGGTTCTCTACTTGCCGTGACAGAATCCCATCATACTCCGTAACAGCTCTGTAGTTTGGTCTGTTTGATCGCTCCAAGTTCCCTCGTTCCAATGCTTGTGAATATTCAATTAATCTATAAGAAAATAACATGCACTTATCAAGGCAAGAAAATGTTTTGCCAAACCAAGCAAAAGTAATCACAATGTAAAAGGAAGGGGGGAAAATCTATAAATTACTATCATCGTGAAAGAGATTAATAGCTTTGTTTGCATAGCAACATGCTACTTACACATGATCAACAATTCGATATCCTTATACATACAAGCTACGTAGTATCTGTTAACTTGGTGAGTATGTCCATCAAGGTTGTTTAATCATAAATTGCTGACTATGATCCTACCTTTTTATTATGTGAATATGCACAAAAAAAAATGTAGCACACTCCCTTTGTCCTTAGAGAAAAATAAGATATTACCAAGCACGTACACAATAAGATGGTAAGTTTATGCCCATTGTCTCAATTGTGTGCCATACAAACTGAACAAACATAATTCACAGGAGAGTATGTAGCTACAAGCTGATCTGTTATCCTAGTACATTCATTTTGTTAAACAAGCTAGAAATAGAACTAGTGAAATTTGAATTTCTACCCCCAAATTGCCTTGATGTTGAGCTTTGATGTTCTTGGTAAATCTCCCTGCTCATAAACAGGCATCCTCACAGCACTAGGAACTAAGTATGCTCTCCTAAGCTTTCATCTAGTATCATCACACATTTTAATGATAATATGCAATGCTGAATAAGTAGAACACAAAACTTTAAGAAAGCATACAGCTGACATTTTGACAGGCGTTGAGCTCGCAGTGCTTTGGTCTTCTCCTCCAAGGAGAACCTCTCATACAATGCCATGACAGCAGCAGCAACCTGGGAAAGGAAAACAGGGCCGGCCACAACATCTCCAGCATCACTTCCTTTTTCACCCTCTCCTCCACCAGCTGCGCCTACACCAACAGCCAAGCAATACACCATCTGCAGCACCGCCTCCTTCACTGCTGCAAGAGCAAAGAGTCTCCCATTGCTTTCACCATACAGAACCCCGAGCTGTGCGCCTAACCATGAAACCCCCTCGACCAGCCTCGGGCACTCAAACCTCATGTCCCTGGGATCAAAACATACACCCTCGCTGCCATCCTCATTGTTCACCCCCACCAGCGAGCACCCAGCCTCCGCCGCAATCACCTTCAAGCAGAGCCACAGCAGCACCCATATATGATCGGCCTCCGCAACATTGACCTTGATCCCGTACCTCAGTGAGCTCCCAAGCACCCACCGCCGCAAATCGGCCTCCCACCGTGGCGGCACACCCAAGCGGAACGCGGCCGCCACCCGTGTCACAGCATAGGAGTACGACCCCGGGAGGTGGTGGCCCCCCGCGCCCCAGGAGTCCAACTCCCGGCGGAGGAGGCTGAGCTCCAACGGCAGGATGCGGGGCGGCAGGAAGGAGGGGCTCCGAGCGGTCCTGGAAGAGGAGAAATCCGCGCACTCGGCAACGATGGCGGCGGGGAGGGAGGAAACCGCGGGGATTGGGGTAGGGGTGGTGTGGACGACGGCGGGGCAGTCGGCGTAGGGGGCTGGGGCGTCCGGGAGCGGGAGGGTGATGACGGTGGCGGGCGGCGGGAGTGCAGGTGTGAGGGTGGTGGTTGGGGGTTGAGGTGAGGGGATGCTGGTGCGGGGGCTGGTTGCGTGGGGGAGGAGAGGGGAGAGGAGGGCGGCGAGGGCGGAGGACGCGGCGGAGAGGAGGGAGCGGAGGCGAGCGAGGGCGGTGGTGAGGTCGGGAGGCGGATGTGGCGGCGGATGGGATGGCGGAGCGGCAGGAGGGAGAGGCGGCGCCTCCATCGGAGCGGAGCGGATGCCACGCCGGCGGATGAGGGTTTCGTAGGGGAGGTGCGACGGCAGTCCGTGGCCTGCGGCGGCGGAGAAGAAATAGGTAGAGGTGCAGTGCGGAGAGACCATGCTGTTTGGTCGTTGATGCGCGCCTGATTGGAAATTGACGGTGTGGATCGCTAATTGAACAGTGTTTTTTAAAACTTTGCGAATTTACATTGTATTCAAACTTTGATAAAAAAATTATTTAATCGGTTAGTTTGGTAAAGAAATGAGGATATTAGATCTAACATCATCAAAACTAATGCGAATTTAATTTGTAGATTTATCAATTTGCATAAATATTCATAGAAAAAGGTTAAAAAGCAAACAAATAAAACAAATAATGGTATCGTATATGTAATTTGTATATTATAAGTATGTAAAACATGTGTTGTCGTTGTAATTCAAATGTGTTGTCGTTGTAAATCAAATGATAGTAGTTGGGTTAGCGGAGATGATGGTGAGAGTAAGACTGACAGCACCAGCAGCGTGAAAATATAGGGGTTTGGAGGAAAATCCATCGCAACACCAACCTGTATAGCAACCTCCAAATTCCAGAAAGCAACCTCCAAATTCCAGGGTGCTGCTTCCCTCCTCCAAATTCACAGGCGCCGCTTGCTCCCCCAAATCTCGCACAGCAACAGCATCACTTGTCCCCAGCTCGGGGAGGAGGCCGGAGCCACTGCTCCCCAAGCTCGGGGAGGACGGCCCCGCGACAGCCTTCTTATCGGGCATACACCCCGGGTATACATGGAAGAATACAAACTCATACCATAAATCCCTGTAATCTTACTAGGACTCATACCGTGTAATCTATCCGAACTTCTATCTTGTAACCGAGTAGACACCCGCCCCCTAGACTATATAAGGGAGAGTCGGGTACCTAGGAGGACATCAGACAATCCCTTCGAAGAACAACACCCAAGCGCAGAACGCCACATATGACACTCCAAACAGGACGTAGGATTCGCTACTTTGGCGACCCGAACCTATATAAATCTTTGTCTCGTGTCCTCGCTTTAACCTTCGGGTTTCAGGTCTGGCGATCCCCCACCGCACAATCTACTACCTCGGGTACCCCTTGATAGATTTGCCGGGTTAAAACACCGATACTCCTCCTCCCACCCCGGCGACGCGGGGGCCTTCCCCCGAGCTCGAGCACCCACCGGCGAGGGCCTTCCCCGAGCTCGCGAGCCCACGGCCGAAGCTCACCCTCTCCATACTAGGCTCCACCGGATGCGCCTCCTCGCCGAGTCCTCGCGCGTCCTCTGCGTCGCCGCGGGCACAGGCCGCCCGAGGCGATGCGAACACGTAGTCATGCACATACCTTGATGCTGGGCAGCGCATCGAACTGATAGGCTGTTGCGATGGCCGAGGGAGCCGGCTGGGAGCAGAAGACGTCGTCCTCGCTGCCGCTTGTGGACGCGTCGGACCCAGATCCGCTGTTATAGTCGAGGGGCGACGCGGGGCTGCCCTGCGTGTCGCACAGACGCCGACCTCGACGCCGACAGGGTCCCCACGCGACGTGACCGCGAGCGCTTCCTGCGCGCCATAGCCGGCCACGCCATGCCCCCGCCCACCTCCTGGGCGTCACCGACGCAGCCGCGTCTTCCTTGCGCCAAGCGGCATCCATCCGCGCGAGGTCGGCACCGCGCAGCGAGCATATAATGTCGGCGGCCGCCGCGGCCACTGCACAGGACTCCGTGTCCACGCCCGTCATGGCTTCCCTCTGCTTCGGTTGCTGCTCCCCCGGCCGGTGAGTTGGTACAACCGAGCACGCGGAGGCGTGGGGGCTAGGGAGAGAGAAGAGAGAGGAAGGAGGCGAGGGCGCGGGCGGTCGGGCAGGCCTGCTGGGCGGAGGAAGAGGTCGTGTGTCTAGGCAGCAGGCGTCGTGGCTACAACCTGGCCCAGAGGCAGAGTGAGGGTAAATTTTGCACGCCATGGAGCTCGCTGTCGCTCCCGCTGCGTCTCGCCCAGGAGCAGAGCCACATCATTCGTTAGGGAGAAGAGGTGGTGCCCGGGAGGCGCCGGCGGCGGAGTGGAGGCGGAGGTCGCAAGGGCGCCGACCGGCGTGGGTGAGCGGGAGGATTCCGGGGAGGAGGGGCGCTGGCGGCCGAGCCATCGAGGAGGAGGCCGCCGACTGAGTGGAGGGCATCAGGCAGGGGCCGCACGGGCAAGGAGACCTAGGTGGAGGGGTGTCGGGGTTTGTTACCACCGGTAAGTAAATTTATACGATCGCGTGTCGGGGACCGCACAGTGGCACAAGAGACACAAGGGATTATACTGGTTCGGGCCTCCGGAGAGTAATACCCTGCGTCCAGTCTGATGAGGTGTGTTCTTTATGCTCAAGAGCTCGTAGCAGGGGTTACAAACTGGTCGGGAGAGGGTCTCTTTCTACCTAGTCTCTGGTGCGCGTGCACGTGGTTCTTGTAGCAGAGTCCTGCGTATGTGAGTGGGTGTGAACGACTATGGGGGTGTTATTAGATGAGATATCGATCAGGTGTGTGTTGTGATGGCGTGAAGGCGTGTAAGCGTGCGTATGTGTGACCCCCTCCTCCCCCTTTTATAGTTGCAAGGGAGAGGCCTACGGGGGGTAAAACGAGAATGGAAACTAGATTACAGTGTAGGGCGTCCTTCTCCTAAGTACTCGGTGTGCCAGTCCGTACTGTACCTTTTGGTAGTCGTGGTGGGCCCTGGTCTAGGGCCTCGTCAAGGAGAGACCCACAAAAAGGCGATGCAAATAGAGATGGTGCTGCGCAAAATGTAATTTAAGGGGTAAAATTTTTTGAAGGACCCCTCAGATACTTTCTTAGAGGATGATTTTTAGAGGTTACTGCTGCGATAGTGTAAGAGTGCTAGTGAGAGGAAGAGCGAGCTAGTTTAGCAACACTACTGTTTTGTATTTTTTTTATCAATGAGAGTAAGGAGGGTTTATGACCACCACAATTGCTTTTGTCCATCTCAAACGAACTTTGTTAGGCTGATGAAAGTGGTACGGATATTATCCGTATACGATATACTACTGAAAGGTCAAGCACTCATGGTAAAGATCATATTCGAATCCGAACATTAAATATGTATAATTATCTTTACCGTATTACTATCTAGATATTCAAAGTTGAATTTCTAAGATCTAAATATGATAAATATCAATATTGAACACATCATAGTGTGTATCCGAATTCAATCTATCTGCATCTGTACCACAGTATCCAATCTGTATTCATCGCTAAGCTGAACGAAAGGTTCAAAAAAGTTGGGCTTTTGTTTTTCTTCCACTCCTACCCTCTCCAGGATTGGCTAGCCAGGAATTTATATAAATCAAACAAATTGTGTATTCGGGACCTTAGCTTGAAGTCACAGGTAACTGTGCACCATCTTCTTAAAACAATGGATGCAGACACATGGTGTAAAATCTCCATTAGACCTCAGGGATCAAACACAGCATTAACACAAAAGCATTTAATCAGTGGATGCAGAGCTCCTCGTAAGCATGTGCTTCTCTGGCAGATACGCATTTGACACCAACCAACCAATAAAGACCAAACAAGAAATACACCATTCAGAAAGCAATATGAGATAAACCAAAACTGCTGAACAGAAACTGTCCAGAAACAGTGAACTTAAACATCACGAGAATACAACCACGGCAGGGTGAACATTCTCAGTTCTTTGAAACTAGAGTTGATTCACTTTTCGAAAATAGGTGTTCAATCAGGTCTGCAACACAACATAACATACTTGAGGACTAACAAAACCCAGAGTAAAAGGATAAGATAGGCCACCCTTGGAGCAAGATAATGCATCTAAGCTGCAGCACCCTTGCCCTTCTTCTTCTGGAGCTTCTTCATGTAGAACTCGAGCTCCTTACCCTCAAGGATGTACCTGCCATACAAAGGAAAATACAATTACTGGTGACACATTCACAGATTTGCTTTTTAAAACTAGTTGATCCCAAGAAATGATTTAAATGATGACTGCATGCAACTTAATGGATGGGAACCAATCACCAGAAATCCACAACCAAAACGGCATTGACCACAAACCACCAATCTAATTCACTTCAGCATCCATGAGCTAAGGAGTAACACAATCTCAGCATTACTTACCCATCAGCTCGGCCACACTGTCCAGGACGAGAAGCGATGCACGCCAACAACCTTCCACTGCTAAATTGCTCCTCAATGTGCAGGTCAAGTGCACGTCCCTCCTTGCGCTTCTCAAGCTTCCTCTTGACATGGTTACTTTTCTTTGTTTCTTCAGCTGCAGCCTCACCCTCTTGACCCTGCACATATAATCAAACAACTCATTAAGCAAACCATAACATAATATAGGAAAAGAAATCCAAGCACTATTACTTTGGTTAACTGCAAGACTCAATTCAATTACAGATACCAAGTTCAACATTTTTCATACACAAATTGAAACAGTTATTTTATTTTCTACAAATTCCCAAGGAAACATGCATAATTAAACTGTCGCATGAAATCCAAATAAGATACAAATGCATAAACAAGTTATCAATACAAAAGGTCAACAAAAATGCAATCTACTAAACAGTAAACACAGGACTAGTTAAAAGAAAGCAGCAAGTACATGCATGTACAGTAGTGAGATCTCTCATCAGATTAAACAATAGTAATTAAGATTTCATACATGCATGTACAGTAGTGAGATCTCTCATCAGATTAAACAATAGTAATTTAAGATTTTACAACCAACAACAAACTTGTGTTGCAAAGAATGGTACCTCTGCAGCATCCTTCTTGGCAGCAGCAGGTGCCTTCTTCTTCCTACCAATGTCCACTCCATAATGAGTAAGGTACCACTGCTTAAATGGGGCAGCATCAACTTGCACAATAGCGCTCTTCACAAGGGTCTGGGTGCGAACAAGCTCATTGTTTGACGCATTGTAGACAACATCCAGGATACGGGTCTTGCGTGTAACAGCCTCACTTCCCCATGAGTAGTTACCAGTATCCAGGCGGAGAGCCCTCCACTTCACATTTCCTCCCCGGACACGGACCCTCCTCACTGTCTTGTTGCTGGACAGCTTGGTGTTAGCAGGCTGGCGGCCAAGCTCATACCTGCAGATGACAAGCTGAATCTGAGAAAAGTCCACGAGGAACTCCTAGCTGATAACACCAATTCAAATATCAGAACCTCAGAAGATCTATTTAACAAACATAAATTGCACTGCACATATTACAAGCTGCAAATAAGGTTGGAATTTGAAGTACCACAAAAGATACATTTCACAACAGCTATCCTTCTATCAATCAGTCATGTTAAAACCAATTGTATTCTAGAAAGCCATGATTGAAACATAGGCTCGACCATTATTCATTTTCACAGCAGCAGGACTTCGTCGTTCCTTAGAAGGATCATTGCTAATGATTCAACAGCCCAAGTTGATTTTTTAGGACTTCGTCATTCCTTAGAAGGATCATTGCTAATGATTCAACAGCCCAGGTTGATTTTTTTTTTTGGCGAATCACAGTGTACTAAAACAACGACATGTGACTAGAGTTCCACAAATCTCGAAGAGAAAAAACAATAATACAGCTTGGATCAATTGCAGATCGAAACCAAACCCTATCGACCCGAATACTACTGACCTAATCAACCACTCGTCAAATCTACACATATGCAAACGGAAATGAGTAAAGAGGGGGGATAATCGGCAATTACTTTCGCTTCTTCCTCCAGGCCTTCTGCTTCCCACCGGTGGCCCGGCGCTTGTGCATCGAGTCACGCGAGATACCTGTACAGACACGCCCAGAGAAAACGCCGACGCATCCATTAGCATCTCACAAACCGAACAGCCTCTCCCTCTCCGGGGTCGGGACACGAACAAGCAGAACGAGAAGCAGGCGGCGGGAGCGGAGCTCTAACCCATGGTGGCGGCGGTTGCTTGGTCCGGCTCCTGCTGCTCCGCCTCCTCCTGCTCCGCCCGCGCCGCCGGTCCTGTGGTTGGGTCTCGTAGGGAAGAGGAGAGCGAAACCTTGGAGCTGAGGCTTATATAGCGGGCGGCGGCCGCGGGTTAGGGTTTATTCACAGGTAGGGTTGGGCTGATCCGACGGTGGAGATCATACCATTCTTCAGAGGTTGCAGCCCAGTAGGCCTGTGTAGTTTTGTGAGGCCCAAATGGAGTACTAAGTCTTCTTTCTATTTTTTATTTTCTATTTAATTTTCATGATTTTTCAAAAATATATAGCTCATGAAAAATTGAAAAACTATACCATGCCGCCGTTTCAAATGGGCCACCACCATTTCAAACGGCGGTTGGACCCTACCGCTATTTGAAACGGCGGTAGCGAACAGTAACCCGCAGCGGATACTGTAGCACTCCAAACCGCCGTTTTAACATGTGGTAGGGATGAGTTTGTTTTCAAAACATCATAACTTTTTTTTTATAAATTTGAATGAATATAAACGTTATATGAAAATTTCAGCTTTCGTTGAGATTATTTTTTCGTTTGAAGTCATCTTATAAAGTTCAAATAATCGACATACTATCAAGATCTAAAATTTGAATTTTAAATCTAAACATTGTGTCAATCATTTGAGCGTCAAAATGAATTCAAATGGACGTGGTTTGAACCACAAAGTTGCAGACCTCGTCGAGATACACAATTTCGGTGTAGAGTTTACCTCCATCCGAATTTATACCAAAATTTTATAAATTTTTTGAAGATATATGTTGTCGAGAGAAAAAAAATCTCGTCAAATTCGAAATCTGAATATATTGTCGGTTATTTGAGCATCTAAATGATTTCAAATGACAAAAGTATGAACTACAAAATTGTAACTCTCAACGAAAGCTACAATGTTCGTATAACTTTTGTCTGCATCCGAGGTTCACATGAAAGAAATATGTTTTTTTTTTTGAAAATATGAAGTCAAGAGAAGAAACATTTATATCGATTATTTAAGCATCAAAATGACTTTAAATGAAAAAAAGTTTCAATTACAAAGTTGTAGATCTGGATAAAAGCTACAATTTTCATATAAAATTTATCTTCATCGGAGTTTATACAAAAAGTTATGATTTTCTGAAAACAGACCCGCCCTACCGTCATTTGTTGGGAGTGCTACAGCACCCATCGCGGTTTACTATTCACTACCGCTGTTTAAAATGGCGGTAGGGGGCCAACCATAGTTTGAAATGGTGGTTGCAATGCTACCGCCATTTGAAATGGCGGCATGCAAATTTTTTATTGAGCTATATATTTTTAAAAAATAGTAAAAAATAAAAGAAAAATCTCTTCTATCTTCTTGAGGCTGGAGAATGAGGCCCAGTTAGGCCCGGCTCACTACGCCTACTGGTCTAAAGCTAGCCCATCTCCGCGCAATGTGGAAGAGCTTCGGTTAATTCTCAGTGAGTGGAGCTGATGAAGCTTATGGTATTAAATACCGCTAAATGAACAATGACAGCCATAGAGATGTTCTCATTCTTTGCTTGTATCTGATATTGAGAACTCAAGCATGATGCAATGCCCCTCTACTCATATCGCACATTATAATGGGCTGATTCAACCTTGTGTAACGAACATGGCCTCATATGCCATTTGTTCAAGTTGATTTTGGTAATTCATGATAACACAAGCCATGAGACTAACCATATTGTCCAGCATGTCCTTGTAGACATATGTAGGTCCCATGGATGCAAAAATACCACATGCCAAAATGAGAAGATAGTATATATTTTGAGGATGTAAACCGACAGAAAGAAAAAGAATGGAAAGGACACCGTCGGATGAACCGACGGTCCATATTCTAGTTGCGTCAGATGAATACGAAAGAAGAAGCAACTGTCAGCTCGTAGAAGATAGTAGCACCGGATGAATCGACGGTCAGGGTGTTTTAACCGTCAGTCTATCCGATGCCTTGTTTGATCAAGACAGAGACGCGCCAAGACAGGAGCTTCAGCACCGGATGAACCGACGTGGAGGTAGCGGTTCATCTGGCGGCCCATGGAGACAAGACAGTGAGCTGCCAAGAGAAAATCCTTCAGCACCGGATGAACCGACGGGGTTTTCAGCGGTTCATCCGACGACGTCAAATCAGCTAACAGAGAGATTTTGGTCGCTAGCCCTTCAGCACCGGATGAACCGACGGCATGAGAGAAGAGCCGTCAGTGTAAGCGTCGGAGCAATTGTGTCAGCAGGTGGCAATAGTCATGTGACATGGAGGGCACCAGATGAACTGACGCCTGGGAAAAGTATAGCAACGGTTCATCTGACGGTATACTTTTCAGTAGCCGTTAGCCAACGACTAGCTTTGCCTTAGGCTATTTATACCCCCTCACCCATTTGAGTAGGCTGGATTGTGTGGAAATGCAAAGGAGTTCAAGACACATTGAAGATCACATCCAAACCATCCAAGTGCTAAATTGCTCATCCATAGACTTGAACATGCTTCGTGTGTGTGCTTAGTACTAGGCTTACTTTAGAGCTGAGTGAGTGCAAGGTGTACCTGCCTTGTGAGGTGATTCTTGAGTGGATCAAGTTATACAAGGTGTGCCGGAAGGCTTGGAGCCTAAGTGGCTCACCGGTAAACGTCTTCGACCCTCCGACTTGGTGTGGAGCGGCGAGGACACTTTGTGCAGGGGACGTGGAGACCCCCTTCCTTGGTGGAGAAGCTCCTTAGTGGAGACAACATCAAGGTGACAAAGAGAGCTTGGCGAGTGCCTTTGTGGCTGAGCCTAAGTGACAAGTCAAGTGGTGCTCTTGGAGAGACTTGGTGACCGGGAAGTAATACTCCTGTGTGGAGTGCTTCAACGTGGACTAGGGGTGGTTTAGTACCTACCGATACCATGAGATAAATCATGTGTCAAGAGTTTGCTTCTTCTCATCCCTTTTTACGTTTCCGCTTTACATTCTTACAATCCTTGCTTGCCTTTACTTTCCTAGAGTAGTATCTTGTTAGGATTGGTTATAGGTTGCAAAACTTGTTTGGGATGGGAGTTTCACACTAGAACAACCTTAGTTGCACATCTAGGTAGTATGCTCTAGTTTATGTTTTGAGCAAATAGTGATAACTCTAGGCTTAAGGTTTTAAGTTGCCTAATTCACCCCTTCCCCCTCTTAGACTACGAGCATATGATTTCCTTACACCTTGAACTTTTATTTTTGATAATATTGGTTATGCAAAGCGTTTACTCTCTGCAAAGATCTTTAATGAGCCTATACACTTCCTTTAGGAAGTTACCAAAGTGAGTAAGGCCTGCAAGACAGGATGAGAACATCTGAATGCAAACCATTGATACCAATCACTAGCATTTTTTTCATGCAACATGGGGTTTATCCATTAGCGGTTGATTATAAATGAAAAAGAATAGGCAAAAGTGCATCCACGGGTACCTCAAGAAGTTAAGAAAGAAGCAAAAAAAGATTAGAAGGGTTATACAAAGGTTAATTTTCTAGCCGTTTTGTGGGAAGTATTTTTTTTCTTTACTCCATTGGATAACTAGAGCAAATTCTTTGTTGAAAATAACCCTGCAACTTTCTCCGGGTCAGCTGCAGTACCTGAAGATCAGATCTTTTCTTGCCCAACTCATTAACATAATTACTTCCGTAAAAATGGCACATGTAAAACTGGACTATGCAGCCTTCTACAACATCAAATGGATCACTTGTGGGAGGAGCAAGGATAAGGTTCAGTGAGGCCTCTGCAAAATCACAATCTAGGAAAAGTTGTTCCATTGTTTCCACCATGTACTGCGTGCAAAGGACACGATCATATGAGGTTAATCTATATGCAGAAGCCACCAAAAGACTCCACATTTGAGTTGACAAAGACGATCACCAAATCCCCCTTGTAAGCTGGTTTTGCCCGAGCCAAGCCTGGGCTATATCACCACGACTTCCACACATTCTGTATCACCTTTTCTCACCTTTCCCCCCTTTGCCAGCAGGAAGAATGAAAATATAATTGAGAGAGAATAAAATGAACATCATAACAGCAGAACG
Organism: Cenchrus fungigraminus; assembly: GCA_036936925.1. Lineage (NCBI taxonomy): Eukaryota > Viridiplantae > Streptophyta > Magnoliopsida > Poales > Poaceae > Cenchrus > Cenchrus fungigraminus. The sequence continues at coordinate 41,635,793 of CM072775.1, forward strand.
AGAACATTGCCGTACAGACTGTAAGTGAACATGTGAAATATCACCAAACTGAGAACAACAGGACACCCATAACCCAGAATTCATCATGGATTATTTCGAGCCTGAACAGACACAACAGGCAAAGGCAGCTTTGCAGGATCACTCAACCTTACCAAGCGGATTGTTAAGTTCTGAGAATTTGGGACATCTAGACCATCAAGAATGGAAATTTCCTGTACTCGAACACCTTCGATATGCGCCAAGTAGAGTTCTTTCTCCACCTCCAAGTACACAAATTCAGCATGGTTCCCTGTGTTGCAGTCGCTGTCTGTAACCATGATGCTAGACGAATCCAGTCACTTACATGGATGAGATAAAACCTAGAGTCATCTGCACATGAAAGCTCAAGCATCCCATAAAAACTGAAATCTACCCCGTCTGGATGGTTTTTAAAAAACAAACTCGGACGGTGAGAGAAAGACCGCCCCCACCGTATTAACTTAAGAAGAAGCCTCGACTTCCCCGACCGAGAAAATCCCCGAACCCTGACCTCGTCCTGACACTGGGAGTCGTAACCCGTGGAAAACTATCTACCTGTGCCATACACGATTCTCAAGCTGACCTGGGCCGTCTCTTAACCAGTGCTTTGGCACACAGGGTCAGTGAGGGGAATTTTTTACCCACACACCACTACTAGGAATTGACCCTTAGAGCACCATTTTTTTTCGCAATACCACACATTTGGTTGCAATATTTGGTTTTATAGCAACCAACATTTTAATGGGTTGCGATATTTGGATCTTATGGCCACCAAAAATGTGGGTTGCGTCTATTGAAACATTCGTTGCAACATATTGGTGTTGAAAAAAGTGGTTGCCTTTATGGGTACCTATTGCCACAACTCATTGTGCATTGCGATAGTATTGATTTAGTGTTGCGATAGATGTGTGTTTCTTGCCACGAAAAGTTATTTGGTTGCGAATAGGCATACCTGTGGCCACGATGAAAGAACATTGTCTACAACTTAACCTTTGTTGCGATAGCTCATGTGCCTGTTGCATCCAGAAAATCATTCGTTGCATTTGACGTGTCTTTGTTGCCACGAACATTTAGTTGGTTGCGAATAGGCATGCCTGTGGTCACGATGAAATAATGTTGTCTAAATTTTAACCTTTGTTGCCATAACTCATGTGCCTGTTGCATTGATAAAACAGTTCGTTGCGTTTGATGTGCGTTTGTTGCCACGAACATTAAGTTGGTTGCGAATAGGCATGCCTGTGCCCACGATGAAATAACATTGTCTAAAATTTAACCTTTGTTGCGATAGCTCATGTGTCTGTTGCATCCATAAAACAGTTCGTTGCACCAATTAGGTTTTATTGCCACCAAGGAATTATGTAAATTCATTAAACTATTTTTTGGTTGCCCTAAAAGGAAACTAAAGACGTGATTAAGCCCACCGGCTCATTTGAAGAAAAAAAAAACCAGCCACCAAAAGAAAAAACCCAGCCCAGCCCACCGGCGTATGAGGAGAAAACAAAAGAGGCCCACCCAGGCGCACATGAGAACAAAAAAATTGACGAGTCCTTGTCGCCTCCGGTAGGTCGCGCATCTCGTTTCTGCGCCGGCACTACCGCCACGGCGACAGGCAAAAACGGTGACGGCGCGGCGGCGTGTCCCCATCCTGCGGCTGCTTCCTCAACCCTTCTCTCATTCCCAGCGCCAAGGAGACGGCGACAGCGACGACTGAGCAGCGGCAAAGAGTCGCCCGCCCCTGTTTCCCTCCGGCCTGCAGCCATCCAGCTCCGGCGACCCCGGCTTGGTCCCCCGGCCCTCGGCTGGCTACTACTGTGCTTCAAACAAGGTGAGCAGACAACACAGGGTCCTAGTTAATTTTCCTCTACTTGATGAACTGTTGAAGAATTTCAAACTCTTGGAGAGAGCTGCTACGACATATCGTGCTCATTAGGAAAATAGCTTGTCAATTCGTAATGTTAGCTTGATAGCAAGTATTTAATCTATGGATTTGTGCTCAATGTAGGGATACCGTGAAGGATGTCAAATAAAGATAATAGCTGGATGCGGATGTCCAGATATACTTCAGAATGGCAGGCAGGATTCAAGAAATATTAAAAGAGTGTTTTTGGGGGCACATCTAGTGAAGAAACAGCTCCATGTCCATGTACTCGATGCCGCTACATGTCTTATCGAAGTGAAAAGGAGGTTCGAACTCACGTGGCACTGAGAGGGTTTGATGAGAGTTTCATTCAAGGAGAAGTTAATTGTGAGCCTTCTTTAGTTCAGAATGAGATCGATGATGGCGCTGCACTAGATCATGCTGAAAGTTCCCATGAATTAATTTCTTCACTGATCAGAGGTGTTATACATGGACAAGTCACAGGAAGAGAAGAGGACGAGCAAACTGCGAATGCAAAAAACTTTTTAGGTTACTAGATGAGGCAAAGAAGGAGTTGTATCCAGGTTGCAAAGAGGTTACAAAGATTTCTTTCATTGTCATGCTATTTCAGATTAAATGCATGGATGGTATTAGTAATAACAGTCTAGAACGCATACTTCGGTTGTTCTTGCTTGTGCTTCATGATGGCCATTGTCTGCTAACTTCCTTGGAGAAAGTGGAGAGGGTTATTCGTGATCTTGGCCTGCATTACGATAAGATTCATGCCTGTGTCAATGATTGTGTGTTATTTCGTGGGGATTATGCTAAATTGGATAAGTGCCCAACATGCGGTGAATCTAGGTGGAAAGAGACAGGCGGTACTGAAAAGGATGATCCTGTTGACAGTGATTGTGGAAAGAAGCAGAAGCATTTTCCACGTAAGATCCTTCATTATTTTCCACTTATTCCTCGCTTGCAAAGATTGTATATGTGAGCATCAACATCGAAGATGATGCGTTGGCATGAGGAAGAACTAGTAAATGATGGGAAAATGCGTCACCTGGCAGACTCATTAGCATGGAAGCATGTGAATAAAGAGTATAAGGATTTTGCTAAGGAACCTCGCAACATACGACTCGGTCTTGCAGTTGATGGCTTTAATCTGTTTGGGATGTTGAGTGTTGCACATACTACATGGCCTGTCATCCTAATCCCTTACAACTTGCCTCCTTGGTTGTGTTTGAAGCAACCCTATTGGATGATGTCTATGCTGATACCGGGGCAAAAATCACCTGGTATGAATATTGATGTCTATTTGCAACCCCTAATTGATGAGCTAATAGAGTAGTGGGTGACAGGTGTTGAAACATCGGATGAGAATGAGAAGGAGAAATTTACTCTTCATGCGCTTCTGTTGTGGACCATAAATGACTTCCCTGCCTATGCCATGCTATCTGGTTGGAGTACTAAAGGAAAGTTTGCATGTCCATACTGCCACAAAGATACAGAGTACTTATGATTGAAATTTGGGTCGAAGCATTGTTACAAGGGTCATCGTCGATTTCTCCCTCAGAATCATAGGTGGCGCAAGAGCAAAAGCAGCTTCAACAACATGATAGAGATGAGGAAGGCACCTGTGCCACTGACCGGTGCTCAGTTCTATAGTAGTATAATAGTTTTGAGCAATCAAAATTTGGGACAACAACAAAAAAGAGGAAGCAATGTGAAGAAGACATTAGTGGCACAACTGGAGGAAGAAGAGTATATTTTTTCAGCTTCCTTACTGGGAAAAATTGCTTATAAGGCATAACTTGGATGTTATGGACATCGAGAAAAATATCTGTGAAAGCATTATTGGGACGTTGCTTCACATAGATGGTAAGTGTAAGGATAGTGAAAAGGCGCGGCTTGACATGCAACATCTTGGGATACGATAGGATCAGCATCCAGTGGTGGAGAATGGAAAGTATACTTTGTCAGCATCATTGTACTCCTTAGACAGGGACCAAAAGAAGATGCTATGCACATTCTTAGAAGGAGTGAGGATGCCTGATGGTTACGCGTCTAATACAAAGAAATGTGTGGATGTGAATGGATGCAAGGTATCTGGACTGAAATCACATGACTATCATGTTATTTTGCAGAAACTGTTGCCCTTAGTTGCAAGGCATATCTTGCCTGAAGCTGTTGCTAGACCATTGATTGAGCTTAGCAGGTTTTTCAATGCATTGTGTTCAAAGGAGCTGGTACGGTGCAAACTGACATGGAAACACTAAGCTCGTCAATTGTAAAGACTTTATGTAAGTTTGAGATGATATTCCCACCAGCATTCTTTGACATTATGATGCATTTGTCGATTCATTTAGCTGAGGAGGCTAAAGTTGGTGGACCAGTGTGTTATCGGTGGATGTATCCAATCGAGAGGTATCTACATACACTTAAAGGATATGTTAGGAACAAGGCACATCCTTGTCTGTGTCCGCAACCACATCTCCCCGCACCTCCGGTGCCTCATCATCCCCATCTTTGTAATCGGGAGCATCAGAAGCTCTCCAATACGGAATGCTTATTGGGACGTTATCCCTGACAATAAAGCCAATGTGGTTGACCAATTTCATCACATTTTCTTCTGGAGCAAGTGCTCTCCCTGATTCAGCGACTTCTGTGATGATGAAACGACCCTCTAACTTCTTCTTTGGGCTGCGTTTCCTTTGAGACTTTTTCCTGCTCTTGCTCGAAGAAGGAACCTGAAAAATGGATAAACTATTATTAATATTTGAGAAGTCGTGAACGATGTCAAATCTTGAAAGTCATCATCCATATTATACCTCCTCTTGTTGCGTCTCGTTGCTTTCATGGGCAACTGGTTGCTGATCTTCTTACTGATCTTCTTGCTCTTGTTCCCCATCACCCGCCGGGATGTTGAGGAAGCTATCAGCCTCCCTTCGAGCGGCCTCGTCATTGTTTTCATTTAGAGCGATCATATCCATTAAGATTCGCTCCTGTTTATCGAACTCATCCTCATTTGGATCCATCTCGTAACTATAATAATTAGACAAGAATAAATGTTACATGAAATAACTATTTGAAATAATGACTATAAATAATTAGACAAGAATAAATGTTACATGAAATAACTAGTCGGGCGCGAGCGTGTCGGGGGGGAGCGTGTCGGGAGCGAGTCGTGCGGGAGCGAGTCGGGCGGGAGCGTGTCGGGCGGGAGCGTGTCGGGAGCGAGTCGTGCGAGCGAGCAAATCGGGTGCGAGCGTGTCGGGCGGGAGCGTGTCGGGAGCGAGCGGGGCTACCTAAGTGTCGGCGAGCGTGTCGAGCGAGTTTGGCGCGAGCGAGGCTACCTAAGTGTCGGCTACCTAAATTCAAATACATACGCATTTCATCTAAATAACTAAATTCAAATCTAAATACGCATTTCATCTAAATAACTAAATTCAAATCTAAATACGCATTTCATCTAAATAACTAAATTCAAATCTAAATACGCATTTCATCTAAATAACTAAATTCAAATCTATATACGCATTCATCTAAATAACTAAATTCAAATCTATATACACATTCATCTAAATAACTAAATTTAAATCTAAATTTAAATGTCCATAAATACACATTTAAATATCCATAAATACACATTTCAATGTCAATAAATACACATTTCAATATCCATACTCATGCATACTAAATTTGAATAAATCTAAATACACAATTCATCAAAAAAAAATCTGCTGACGTCAGCCACCGCGGGCTGACGTCAGCAGATCACTTGTATACCGTAGAGGCCGGCGGCGAGGAGAGGGGCCGGCGCGGGCGCGGGCGCGGGGGGCTCCGACGGCGATCGAGGAAGAGGGGCCGGCGGCGAGGACAGGGGTCGGTGCGAGCGCGGGGGCTTCGGCGCAGAGGATGGCCGGCACGGCGCAGAGGGTGGCCAGCGCAGAGGATGGCCGACGCAGAGGGGCCGGCGGCAAGGAGAGGGGCTGGCGACGAGGAGGATGACGACGACACAGAGGCGATGGCGGCGGCCGGGCGCATGACGGGGACGGGCGCGCCGACGGCGGAGGAGGGCGCGGCGACGGCGAGGAGGCGATGGAGGAGGAAGCGGCGCAGCGGTGGAGGACGCAGTGGTGCGGCAGTGGAGGCGGCGGCGCGGCGGATCAGGCGAGAGGAGGGAGAACGGCTAAGTGTGGGGGAGTGCTCCAGTTAATATACCCCCCACATCAGTACCGGTCCTAGTTTAGCCCCGGTACAGATGTGCTTTTATTTCTCCGCCAAATGAAAAGCACATCAGTACCGGGGCCAAACTAGGCCCGGTACTGATGTTCTTTTGTTTATTTTCCTTTTCTTTTTCCTTTTTCTTTTCTTTTTCCTTTTCTTTTACTTTTAAATTCCCAAATCTATTTGAATTTGCTGTTAAATTTATTATAAATCATATTGAATACGGTGAAATGGCAGATTAAATCCTATTGTGCTTAACTTAGATATATACTGTGGAATGTGAACTTACATCTCAAACTTGTCAAATCTATTAATTTAACTTAGTAATAAGTTATTTTGGTCAAAACTCTTATGTTCACTTTAGAAATCGAACATGAATATTTTTTTGCCATGCAAAATTTTACATTCATAAGACTTGTCGTGTTATTAACATGTATATCTCGATTTAGTCTTGCTCGTGTATATTTTTACGTTAAATTATTTATTTTATACCCGACGATGTATAGAAAATTAAAATAATTACTTTTGATCCAGAGAAATACAAGTCCTTGTTACTGAATCATAGGTACATATTACATTACTTTATTACATGACCATAAATTTTAAAAAAACTTGTTACACATCATCATCTAACGGAACGTGCGTAACCTTCCTCTTCACGAATGTTCCTTGGTTGTGATCGCGACGTAAGTACGGAGCGTCCTCTTGGGCTAATAGAAGGCTTGGGCCAACCTTGACTGAAAAAGGAGGAAGATCATCAACGAACTGATCATAGTCTTCTGAAATGTCAGTTTTGTCCTCAACTCCAACGATTTTTCTTTTTCCTGGTAGAACAATGTGACGCTTCGGCTCATTAGCATTCGACTTATTATCAGCACCCTTCTTTATCGGTGGTTTGCTTGACATGTCTTTAACGTAGAAAACTTGACTCACATCATTGGCTAAGACGAATGGTTCGGCTTTGTACCCAATCTTGTTGAGATCCACTATTCTCATTCCAAAGTTGTCTGTCGTTAAACCTCCTTTATTGTTGACCCACTAGCACTTGAAAAGAGGGATTTTTAGAGGTTCGTAGTCCAATTCCCATATCTCCTCAATGACACCAAAGTATGTTTCTGTGTTCCCTTCGTTGTCTATTATTGCATCTATACGGACACCGCTGTTTTGGTTTGTGCTCTTTTGGTATTGGGCTCTCGTGTAGAATGTGTACCCATTTATCTGGTATCCTTGGAATGTATCTACTGAGATAGATGGGCTCCTAGCCAACCATCGTAGTTGCTCATGAACAGTTTTATCACCCCTTATTTTCTGCCAAAACCAAGACGCGAAAGTATCAATGTGCTTACGTGTCATCCAAGCTTCTGTCTTCCCTATATTTGAGGCCCGAACAATGGACTTGTGCTCCTCCAAGTATGGAGACACAAGGGATGATTGTTTCAGGATAGTGTAATGTGCTTTATCGTATAACTCTGCATCCATGTCCATCCGAGCTTTCTTCCCTAGTGTGCCCTTTCCTCTGAGTCTCCCCTCATGGCATGATACAGGCAGTCCAATCGGAGACATGTCATCAATAAAGTCGACACAAAACTCTATCACCTCCTCCGTAGCATGTCCCTTTGCGATGCTTCCTTCAGGACGGGCGCGATTGTGGACATACTTCTTAAAAACAGACATCAACCTCTCAAAAGGGAACATGTTGTGCATATATACAGGTCCGAGGATAAAAATCTCTTCAACTAGATGGACCAGAAGGTGGGTCATGATATTAAAGAACGAAGGTGGAAAGATCATCTCAAAGCTGACGAGGCATTCCACGACATCATTCTATAGCTTCACTAGATTGCGTGGATGGATTGCCTTCTGAGAGATCTGGTTGAGGAATGCACACACCTTAACGATCGCTAGTCTCACATTCTCTGGTAGAATACCCCTTAGTGCAACAGGCAGGAGTTGTGTCATCAACACGTGGTAGTCGTGAGCCTTCAGATTTATGAATTTTTTCTGTTTAAAATTTATTATTTGTTGTATATTTGAGGAGTAGCCTGTTGGGACCTTCATGCTATTCAAGCAATTAAACATTCTCTGCTTCTCTTCCTTGTGAAGGACCAGAATGGCGACCAGAGAGGGGGGGGGGAGTGAATGGGAGCCGATAAAAAATTCTTCCAAGGAAGAACTCGGCCTATGGTCCCAAACGCAACTCCGGAGTCCTCAACACCTCGCTAGCCAAATCCACACAACCACTAAAGTGCTGCTGGACCTAGGAACTAGCACACCACCGAAAATACTTGAGAACGCAGCGGAAAACAACTCGAGCAAAACTCCAGCTACAAACCGGTCAGACCGAATACTCAAACCGGTCAAACTGGTTTTCCAACACTTAGACTCTCACACACAGGGTGAAACCGGTCAGACCGGTTTGGCAATCCGGTCAGACCGGTTTGGCAATCCGGTCAGACCGGTTTGGCAATCCGGTCAGACCGGTTTTGCCCAGAAATCCCCCAAAGATCAACGAGGCCAAAAACCAAGCAAACGAACTCCAATCACGACGAAACTTGGACTAGAGAACTTCTTAGATAGAGAACAATGCGTCGGCGAAAAATCTTCCCAAACGGCCACTGTGACCAAAACCGGTCAGACCGGTTTCCCAAACCGGTCAGACCAGTTTCGCCCAGACAGACGGGAAAAACGCAGCCCGCGGAAACCACCTCTACTTCCAACCAATCGATCTCCCGATTCACCCAACGGATTGCAACCAAACTTCGGGGGAAGGTGGATTACCTCTTGGGCAACCTCTATCTCAAAGGATCTATCCCGAAATGCATCCAAAAGGGAGGAATCGAAAGTCAACCGCCAAGAACACCTTTTCCCGAGTTCATCCAAAAACCACCAAATCCAAGGGATTCCGGGAAGTTTGTGGGGGCAAAGATCACCAAGCAAATGTACCCAAGGTACTCATACGTGATCCCCACAAACAAATCCCAAAGGAAACACCCTCAAATCCTCTCCACGAAAATCCAAAGAAAAGGCTCCGAAAATCACCGAAAAAGAGAAACGAGATCAACACGAAGAACACTTGAGGAACCACGCCGAATCTTCTATACATACCAAGAAAGGTTCATACAAGGTCTAGCATCCGCCCGTACATCCATCCCTCACAAGATCTCACCATGAAGCTCTCATGCTAGCCTAAGGAGAAATTAGGAAGCTAAAAAGAGAAAATGCTAAGAGCAAATGAAAACCCTAGGGTGCAAGAGATAGCTGCCACAACCCTTCCACTCGGTTTATATATGAGGTCCTCCGGTGGGGGTAAATGACTAGAATGCCCTCTAGGTGATACAACCCCTCGAAGGACATATTTGGAAATTTGACAGCCTCTCCATCAGACGGACGCGCAGCAATCACACCTCGCGTAGCCTCGACGCCAAGCATGCGATTCCGACGCGTGTCCTCCGCTTCGACGACTCCCGGCCGCGCCACGACCAAACCGGTTAGACCAGTTTCCCAAACCGGTCAGACCGGTTCTGGTGCCTTGGCGGCACCGGAACCTCAGGTCGGCTTTCTGGAGCAACCGACGACCCCAACGATCTTTTGGCGAACCACTGCAAGCCCCGCGAGCATGGTGCAGCCTTCACGCCGAGCTCCTCGACTTGGCCGCCACGTCCGCTCCGGCTCCATGTTGGCTTTCGGATCAACCAACGAACCCGCTATCCGACTTCGACTTGCTCTTCTCGCACCATGTGACTCGCACTTGATCTCGTCTGGTCGCCGAGTCCATTGAACCAAGCCTACTTGTCCCTCCAGTCCTTCGGAGGCCCCACAAGGCTAAGACCTTTCGCGCTTGTTCTTCACCTGCACCAACGCACATCAAGCCGCAGCCTACATCCACAAGATAGAGCACAGCGTCAGTCCACACAACGTTGTCAATCACTCATCACTAGAGAGTGGCCAACCACTAGCCATTGGACACTCTGGTCCTCAATCTCCACCTTGATGGGTGCATTGACAACACACCACATAATCATAAATCATAAAGAAAAGTAAAAACGAAAGACAAACAAAAACCTCCAAACAAGTGATCCACAAACCAAACAACACAAACCCTGATCACTTGCACTCCAAGTCTCGGTCCCCTAAGGCAAGGGCAACGGCTCAACACAACCGAGACAAACACCACCAAAACTCTCAAAGAGCAAAGCAAAGCTCACACGGAGCAAACCACCAAATCAAGAACTCAGACGACACATGGAGCTCCCTCTGAACACATGCAGCTCCCCCCGAGCAAATGCAACTCCCCCTGAACCAATGCGTGCAAACTTACCGAACAGCAGCAACCAAACCGATCAGACCGGATTACTAAACCGGTCAAACCGGTTTCTGACACCAACTTCCAAACCGATCTCCAAACCGGTCTGACCGATTTCCAGACTGGTTTCCTTGTCAGAAAAAATGCTCCAACGCAGCCCGAAAATGCATGAAAACCTTCTAAATGCTTCCAGAAAACTTTTCCATGCCCAAACTTCTCCCCCTTGTTGACAATGAATGAATCAAGGCATTTCTACGAAAATTTGAACTAAAGGCTTCTCAAATGGACATAGAGCCATAAAATGTGCTAGGAGCAAGCAAATGGACTACTTAGAGTTGGCAAAGGTTCGAAATAGCACAGCCATCAAGAATGTTCAGTTGCATACCCACAAGTTCAAGCTATGGTAAAAAGTAGCATTTTTGCGAAAAATTTCCCTCTCATGAGCAAAGACCTAAACATGAGCTAAACATGCCAAAGTGAATCTAAATCACACAAACTTCATGCTAGGTCACATATCCTTGACACAAGATCATTATAAACACCCATAAGCATCTCGTGTCATGTTAAAGCCACCGAGCCATGTGTCTACTTCTTAAAATGAGACTTCTCATGGTAGACAACATGCAACGGTTTAGCACCCATATTAAATTCAGATTTAAAGCATTTATGACATGGAACAAGTGAGAGCATAACTTCAAGCACAAGCATTTCATACCAATTTCATTTTTAATATTTAAGCACAAAATGGTACATGAAGTGCCTTTGCGGCAAAAAGAAGCTTATGCTCCCCCACAAGGTAACACATGGGCTAAACATTCATAATGACACATGGGTCTTTGACCCCAAGTGAAAAGCACATGATATCCATCCATGAATTAAGCATGATATAAACCACCAAAGCGCACTAAGATCATGTAAAGCCTTAAACTCACAAGAGAGAGCCTATCTAGCATTTTTGTCAAAACTAAGCTATCTCATCATGAATATACAACCAAACTACCAAGAGCATAGCTTATCATCCCAAATATCAATCAAGCATATCCACAAGCTCAAACATAGCATATCATAGGGATCCATGTACATAGGAGAAGCCATTCCTAGCCAATGCATATGATACAAATGCAATGCAAAACATATCTTACAAAGATGCAAAACTATACATCAAGATACAAATATGGCTACTCTATGAAATTAAACATGCATGCTATACATCAAATCAAATATGTATGATACATATGCTACAAAGTGAGCTCCCAAAGATCAACTCAAAAAGGACAACACACACACCAAGCTCTCCCCGTAAACGAGCAAAGGTAGCTTGGTCAAGTGGTTTTGTGAATATGTCGGCTTTTTAGTCTTGGGTAGGTACATGGCTCAACACTATGGTTTCCTTCTCAACATTATCCCTCAGAAAGTGGTACCTCACTTCGATGTGTTTTGTTCTGGAATGGAGCACTAGATTTTTGGCACGCTTATGGCACTGGTGCTATCACAAAGAAGTGGGATCTGAGTGCACTCCTCACCAAAGTCTCTCATGGTATAGGAAATCCAAAGCAGCTGGAACAACAATTAGCGGCTGCAACATACTCGGCTTCAGTGGTAGACTGAGCTACACTCGACTGTTTACGGGAAGACCAAGAGACCAAAGAAGAACCAAGAAACTGACAAGAACCAGAGGTAGACTTGCGCTCCACACGACACCCAGCAAAGTCAGCATCGGAAAAAATAAGAAGTGTGAGTGTCGAAGAGGCAGAATACCAAAGACCAAACTCAGGAGCATACTGCAAATACCTGAAAATCCTCTTGACGGCCTGCCGATGTGAAGTCCTCGGAGAAGTCTGAAAACGAGCGCACAGACACACACTGAACTGTATGTCCAGCCTCGTCGCCGTCAAGTAGAGGAGGGAGCCGATCATGCTCTGATACTCCTTCTGGTCCACTGGTTCACCATCCTCGTCCGCATCCAAGGCTGTAGTCGTACTCATCGGTGTTGACATGGGCTTCGCATAATTCATGTTGAACTTCCTCAGCATGTCCTTGGTGTACTTGCACTGGTGCATGAAGGTCCCGTCCTTGACCTGCTTGATCTGTAGCCCCAAGAAAAACTGCAGCTCGCCCATCATAGACATTCCAAATTCCCTGCTCATGTCATCTGCAAACTTGGCAACAAGATCGTGAGAGGAGCCACCAAAGATTATATCATCCACGTAAATCTGAACAATCAAAAGGTCATTCCCATGCTTAAGGAGAAACAGGGTCTTAACAACTGTGCCCATCACAAACCCCTTACCCAGCAGAAAACCTCTCAACCTGCCATACCAAGCCCTCGGCGCCAATTTCAACCCATAGAGCGCCCTCTGGAGTTTATACACACGGTGTGGGTATCTCTCACTCTCAATCCCCGGTGGTTGCTTCACATACACTTCTTCCTCTATCACCCCATTTAGAAACGCACTCTTCACATCCATCTGGAACAACTTGAACCCTTTAGCCACGGCAAAGGCTAGAAGGATCCGAATCGCCTCCAGACGGGCCACTGGAGCAAATGTATCCTTATAATCTATACCCTCTTTCTGGTTAAACCACTGAGCCACCAACCTCGACTTGTTTCTCACAATCATCCCATTCTCACCTTCTTTGTTTTTCCACACCCACTTGGTACCAATGGGACGACAATTTGGTGGTGGATCGACTAACACCCAGACTTGGTTTCTCTCAAAGTTCTCCTACTCCTCATGCATGGAATTCACCCAGTTTGCATCAGAAAGAGCGTGTCCAATATTTTTGGGCTCGAAAGAGGCAACAAAAGCAGAGTGAGCGAAGTGAGAAGTATTTCGTGACCTCGACCGTGTAGTCCTCTCGTTCATGTCTCCAATGATCTTCGAAGGAGGGTGATCCACTTGTACACGCCTAGGAGCCTCTCGCCTGGAGACTACCTCTCCCTCCACAGCTGCTTCCACCCTTGCTTGCGGTACATGTTGATGCATCGTAGTCGAAGTAGAAGGCCCGCCATCAACTGTAGTCATCGTCGTGGAAGTAGTATGTACACGATCCGCAGCAGGTACACGATCCTCGCCATCACCATCACCATCTTCTTCTTCCTCCTCAAAGAGTGTCTCGGTCATCTCCTCGTCACTTGCACAATCAAAGCCAAGAGAGCTACATGGCACTGTCTCATCGAAGGTCACCTCGCAAGTCTCCATGATTTTGTTAGTCTCAAGATTAAGCACCCTATAAGCTCTAGAATGGTTTGCATATCCAAAGAAAATACCATCACTAGATCTAGCCTCAAACTTATCAAGCTTTCCCTTCTTGAGAATAAAACACTTGCAGCCAAAGACTCGGAAGTGACTCACCTTAGGAGCTCTACCATGCATAAGCTCATAGCACGTCTTTTTCTTGAATGCTCGGATAAAGATCCTATTCGACACATAGCACGCGGTGCTCACCGCCTCAGCCCAATACCTCCTAGGAGTCCTGTGCTCATCAAGCATCGTCCTAGCTATCTCACACAACGTCCGGTTCTTCCTTTCCACAAGTCCATTCTGAGGGGGCACATAAGGAGTCGAGTACTGATGCTCAAGACCAAGATCACAACAAAAGGCATCAAACTGAGAGTTCCTGAACTCAGAGCCATTATCACTGCGGATTGCTCAAATAGTGTTCCCATGCCTCTCATTTTTCAACCTCACGATCAAGTCTCGAACAAAACCGAAAGTCTCACTCTTATCCTCCAAGAAAAACACCCAGGTATAGCGAGAATAGTCGTCCACCACTACCAGGACATACCACTTCCCACCCACCGAACGAACTCGAGCTGGCCCAACTTGGTCCATATGCAACAGCTCTATCGGACGCTCTGTCATGACAGCAGTCAGGGGTGGATGAGAAGCAGCGACCATCTTACCATGCCTACAAGGCGCACAAACCAACTCCTTCTCAAACCTCAACCTCGGCAATCCTTGGACCAAATCGAGACCACTCAAGTGGGAAAGCAGATCAAAGCTCAAGTGTCCCAACCGCCTATGCCATTTCCACAAATCAGGAGAACCAGCGACTAAACACCGTGCAGGACCATCGGACTGAGAGAAATCAGCTCGAAAGATCTGACCCTCGGGGATAACCATACAAACACGGTCACCTCGAGAATCAAGCACCTCAGACGCACCCAACTTAAACCGAACCTCAAACCCCTCATCAAGTAGCTGAGACACAGAAAGCAAATTGAACCCCAGCGACTTGACAAGAGCAACACGCCTCAGAGACACCTTCCTGCTTACCTTCACCATTCCTTCACCAAGAACTCGTCCCTTACCATTATCCCCAAAAGTGATGTACTCCTTGGTACTCACTAGGTTGAGGCTTGTGAACCACCCCCTATCTCCGGTCATGTGTCATGAACAACCGGAGTCCAACAGCCAAACGTTCCTCAAGCCTCCCACCTGCACATCAAAAGCGGGGACGAAAGTGAGCAGACGACTCAACACTAGGGTTAGTGCAAAAGGAATCAAACCAGTGTCGAGCCATTTGCTCAAAAGAGGGGTTAGCAATATCCATTCTACCATATCGACCAAAGCAACAACCCCTACCAAACTGAACCACCTCACGTCTCGCTGGAGGAGCACGATCACCACGAAAGGAAGAGCGTGACCCGTACCTCCTCTGAGACTCAAAGCTACGATGACCTCTCCCATCCTTATATCGACCATGAGATGGAGAACGTCCAGCAAACAACCCACGACCAGACTCAAACTGTCTACCACCTGCACCACGACCAATTAAACCCACTCCACGGCCTCGAAACTCAACACGAGCACCTCTCTGGGCTGAACCGGTCTGACCGGTTTCCCTAACCGATCTGACCGGTTTCCCTAACCGATCTGCAACACGATCTCGATCAACCACTCTCTGACTTTCCCAAGCTGGTATAGATCTCACCACAGCCTCTCCCCTGGGTAATGGCATACGAGGCTCAGGTACACCATGAGTAGGATGGTACCTGTCCTTGTTTGCCCACTCCTTCGCCAACCTCTCATCCCTCTTCCTCTTGTAGCAAAATTCACCTACATGACCTTCCTTGCCACAATACTCACAACGGAATCGGACTTGCTTTGGCTTTGGCTGTGGGTTCTCAACGAGTTTCTCTTCCTCTTTCTTCTCACCCTTCCCCTCAAACACGTTTCCCTTGTCGCTCACAAACTTGAAAGGTTTTTGATAGTTTTCTGTTTTGTGGGGGAAAATGGGTGGATCGGGAGTGGTGTCAAGCTTGTTTCTCAAGTGGTTAGGCTTGGGAGCGAATTTGTTCATGGGGGTAGTTTGTAGTGGAATAGGAATCTCTCCAACTTTCTCTCCCTTCTCACCACTACTCTCACCAACCTTGTCAGAGCCCAATGCCTGACCATCAGACCTCTTAAACTCAGCCATCCATAAGCTCAATTGTGGCTCATGCCCAGACAACCAACTCATTAGCTTTCTCAGCTCATCATTCTCATCCTGCAAGCGATCAACATAGTGCGCAAGTTCCATATTTTTCAAAGCATGCATTTCACATGTAGAACAAGAGGTAGGGACAAGAGCTTTTAACTTAGCCTCTAAGGAAACAATTCTAGCATGTGAGTCATCCAATTTAGCATGCAACACAGGGCAAGATTTACACACACCAAGCAAACTTGATCTAGCTTTCAACTCAATCAATTCAACCCTAGCCACATCTAGTTCCTCAACAGTGAGGGCATGCTTCTCTTTCAGAGCAGTCAAGTCAGACGAGAAAACTGAACAATCATTGCAATCGACTTCATCGGTAACAAGAGGAGCAGATTTCAAAGCATCCATAGCAAGCATGTCATCCAAATCCCTAGCCTCTAACTCAGCTACTTTCTCCCTAGCTTCCTCAAGTGAGGCCCTAAGCTCTTTTCTCATTTTCTTAGCATCCCTAAGCACACTATCCCTATTATCAAGCAATTCATTCCCTAGTATTCCAAGGGTATCGTATCCGTGGAAGGCAATGGTGGATATCTTAGACTTATGCTTTTGCTCTGAATGTAAACCAAGAGATAGATATAGGGAATAACACACTCAAAATAGGGGTAAGATAAAAGATATACGGGGTAATGCGACACACACACTCAGATCTACCTCTACTCTAGCACACTATGGCTTAGGGGGAACATACGAGTTAGCTCTAGGTTCTAATGTACTAAACATACAAAGCTAGAAGATACAAGAGATGGGCATGAGTATTGCATGAGAGAGATAAGGTTCAGCACCCAGGTACAAACGGGGAGCTAGCCCGCGACGACCAGCACTCTGCGAAACTAGACTTTAGACTCCTACAGCAGGTACCCTAGCGCGGAGGTTGCGCAAGGATCCAACAGGGCTTTCACCACCTAAGGACCGACCTCTATCATTACAGGGGGTATGCTCATAACTATCGTAGCCGAACAACCCAGGCACCATGCCTACGTTGCTGCTAGACTCCACCCGGCCCGGGCTATTGTGACCCAGGGTGAGAGCCACCAGAAGACTGGTCAACTAGACCGAGTACCATAGCTTGAACACAGACCTCATGCAACACTCTCATGCCATCTAACAGGATCAACTAAGGCTAGACATACAAACAGATATGAACTCTCTTATGTCTAATCAATAAGATCAAAGGGTCGTGTTCGTGAAGAACACGAGCCTCTAACTTATGAACAAACACATAAGGGAGGAGTTTATCACCCTTCAAGTGGATCAAAAGGTAGTGTTCACGAAGAACACAAGCCTCTAAATGATGAACAGAGGATGAACTCAAGAACATATCAAACATATGATCTACCATGACTTTATATGAAATAGCGGAATAACTGAAGTAGATCAAAGTCATATAAAGAAATAAAGATAAAAGAGAACTCATACCTAGACTTCCAAGAGGACTTGGAACCTGAATAAGAGCTACTCTAGCCTACCCCCTAGCCTTGGAAACTAAAAGTGAGAGGAGAATGAGAGAGTGGTGTGTGAGAAATGGGAGCCCCTCGCCTTCTATTTATAGGCAAGGACAAGGCTTGCTCGGACGCCCAAAGTGCCCCTAAACACCTGGGAGTGAGGCAATGGACCAATGAGCAACCAACACGTGGAGGGCTAGGATCAGGGGACCCTAAGGCGGTTCGGCCGATCCTAGGATCGGCCGGCCCCCTAGGGTGGCCCCCTGGCCTATGTTTTCTCTGGGTGGCTGCCCTGTGGGCCCTCTGATCCATCCCCGGTGCATGGCTTGATTTGGTATCCGAGGTGGGCCCTTTGATCCATGTGAAGTCCATGTGGCGTCCTCTGATTCGTCGGTGAATGCCTCCCCTGGATCGATGATGTGGATTGCCATGTTTCCCTTGGTGGCAGCCACCTCCTCAGCTGAGTTGGCATGGTTTCTTCATAGAAGGTGAGTTTCCATCTCTTTTAAGGGGTAAATCACCTACATACAAATAATCTCCAAGGACAAGTGGAACTACATTATTCAAACCTAAATGCTAGTAAATAATGCATATGCCTCCATTTATGTGAGAATATTGAGGGTTGGAAATGGTGAATTTCAACCATCAACACTAGCCAAATCCACACAGCCACTAAAGTGCTGCTGGACCTAGGAACTAGCACACCAGCGAAAACACTTGAGAACGCAGCGGAAAACAACTCGAGCAAAACTCCAGCTACAAACCGGTCAAACCAGATACTCAAACCGGTCAAACTAGTTTTCCAACACTTAGCCTCTCACACACTGGGCCAAACCGGTCAGACCGGTTTGGCAATCTGGTCAGACCGGTTTTACCCAGAAATCCCCCAAAGATCAACGAGGCCAAAAACCAAGCAAACAAACTCCAAACGCGACGAAACTGGGACTAGAGAACTTCTTAGACAGAGACAACACGCCTGCAAAAAATCTTCCCAAACGGCCAATGTGACCAAAACCGGTAAGACTGGTTTACTAAACTGGTCACACCGGTTTCGCCCAGACAGACGGGAAAGACGCAGCCCGCGGAAACCACCTCTACTTCCAACCGATTGATCTCCCGATTCACCCAACGGATTGCAACCAAACTTCAGGGGAAGGTGGATTACCTCTTGGGCAACCTCTATCTCAAAGGATCCATCCCGAAATGCATCCAAAAGGGAGGAATCGAAAGTCAACCGCCAAGAACACCATTTCCCGAGTTCATCCAAAAACCACCAAATCCAAGGGATTCCGGGGAGTTTGTGGGGCACAGATCACCAAGCAAAGGTACCCAAGGTACTCATACATGATCCCCACAAACAAATCCCAAAGGAAACACCCTCAAATCCTCTCCACGAAAATCCAAAGAAAAGGCTCCGAAAATCACCAAAAAAGAGAAACGAAATGAACACGAAGAACACTTGAGGAACCATGCCGAATCTTCTATACATACCAAGAAACATTCATACAAGGTCTAGCATCCACCCGTACATCCATCCCTCTCACAAGATCTCACTATGAAGCTCTCATGCTAGCCTAAGGAGAAATTAGGAAGCTAAAAAGAGAAAATGCTAACAGGAAATGAAAACCCTAGGGTGCAAGTGATAGCTGCCACAACCCTTCCACTCGGTTTGTATATGAGGTTCTCCGGTGGGGGTAAATGACTAGAATGCCCTCTAGGTGATACAACCCCTCGAAGGGCATATTTGGAAATTTGACAGCCTTTCCATCAGACGGACGCCCAGCAATCACACCTCGCGTAACCTCGACGCCAAGCATGAGATTCCGACGCGTGTCCTCCGCTTCGACGACTTCCGACCGGGCTACGACCAAACTGGTCAGACCGGTTTCCCAAACCGGTCAGACCGGTTCTGGTGCCTTGGCCGCACCGGAACCTCAAGTCGACTTTCTGGAGCAACCGACGAACCCAGCGATCTTTTGGCGAACCGCTGCAAACCCCGCGAGCTTGGTGCAACCTTCACGCCGAGCTCCTCGACTTGGCCGCCACGTCCGCTCTGGCTCCATGTTGGCTTTCGGATCAACCAATGAACCTGCTATCCGACTTCGACTTGCTCTTCTCGCACCATGTGACTCGCACTTGATCTCGTCTGGTCACCGGGTCCATCGAACCAAGCCTACTTGTCCCTCCAGTCCTTCGGAGGCCCCGCAAGGCTAAGACCTTTCGCGCTTGTTCTTCACCTGCACCAATGCACATCTAGCCGCAGCCTACATCCACAAGATAGAGCACAGCGTCAGTCCACACAACGTTGTCAATCACTCACCACTAGAGAGTGGCCAACCACTAGCCATTGGACACTCTGGTCCTCACCTTGCTTAGGGTGTAACTAGCAGGAGCCAAGTAATTTCCTTTATCTCTCTTCTCGGGATGTAGGCTTTCTCGTTGCTTCATATCTTTCAGGTCCCTACGTGCTTGAATTCTATCTTTTGCCTTTCCATATACACCTAGGTGGGCAAGTAAGTTCACGCAAAAATTCTTCATCACGTGCATCACATCAATTGCATTGCGAACCTCAAGTATTTCCCAATAAGGTAGCTCCCAAAATATCGACTTCTTCTTCCACATGGGTGCATGTCCGTCAGCGTCGTTTAGTACATGTTGGCTACCAGAACCCTTGCCAAACACTACCTTCAAATCTTTCACCATAGAAAATACAAATTTACCAGCACGGTGCAAGGGCTTCTTACGTTTTTCTCCAACACCTTCAAAATGCTTTCCTTCTTCTCTTAACGGGTGCTTAGGAGGAAGAAATCGACGATGGCCCAAATACATGATCTTTTTACTGTGTTTTAGATACATGCTGTAAGTATCATCTAAACAGTGGGTGCATGCTCAATATCCCTTGTTTGTTTGTCTTGATAGATTACCAAGTGCTGGCCAATCATTGATGGTTATGAACAGCAATGCTCGTAGATTGAAGACCTTTTTGTCCTCATCCCAAACTGGTACACCTTCTTTCTTCCACAACTTTTGCAGATCTTCAATCAACAGTCTTAGATACACATCGATGTCATTGCCTGGCTGCTTTGGACCTTGGATGATTATTGGCATCATAATGAACTTCCGCTTCAGGCACAACCAACCCGGAAGGTTGAACATGCATAAGGTCACAGACCAAGTGTTATGACCGCTACTAAACTCACCGAATGGATTGAATCCATCCGTACTTAAACCGAACCGAATGTTCCTTGCTTCCCCTGCAAAGTCTGCAAATTCTCTGTCAATTAATCTCCACTGGGACCCGTCAGCGGGGTGCCTAATCTTTGCATCTGCTTTGCGTTCTTTTTGGTGCTAACTCATCAACTTTGCATTGGCCGCGCACCTAAATAAACGCTTCAGTCGTGGTATCACTGGAAAATACCACATTACCTTCGCAGGAATTTTCTTCTTCTTATCCCCCTCAACTTCATCACCCTCATTGCGTGGGATCTTATAACACTTCGCTTCGCACACAGGACAAGCCTCCAATTTCTCATAATCGTCACCTCGGTAGAGGATACAATCATTAGGGCATGCATGTATCTTTTGTACCTCCAAACCCAGAGGACAAACAACTCTTTTAGCTTCGTACGTTGACGCTGGCAATTCATTTCCCTCGGGAAGCATGTCCTTTACGATCTGCATCAAATCATCGAAGCCCTTGTCTAAAAGTCCATGTCTAGCCTTCCATTGCAGCATTTCCAGTGTGCTACCCAACTTCTTCTGCCCCTCTTTGCAACCTGGGTACAACGGTTTCTTGTGATCTTCCAACATACGCTCAAACTTCTTGGACTCCTTCACATTTTCACAATCTTCCTTTTCACCGCATAACATCTCACCGAGTTCGTCGAGAGGCTCATCGGCCGGAGCAGCTCCTTGAGTGTCACCCATGTAATCCTCTCCCATTGGATCAACTGCAAAGGCACCTTCTTGAGTCCAATCCGGAATCTGATCATCTTCTTCTTCATCGTCTTCCATTATGACCCCCCTTTCCCCATGCTTTGTCCAAACAAAATAATTTGGCATGAATCCCCATTTGTATAGGTGCTCGTGAAGACTCTTTATCGATGAGTAATCCTTCAGATTATTGCACTTTTTGCATGGACAAATAATGAAACCAGACGGGGGCTTGTTTGCTTCTGCCACATCTAGAAATTCACGCAACCCATTAATGTATTCCATGGAGATTCTCTTGTCGGAGTACATCCATTACCGATTCATCTACAAAGTATCACCAAAAAATCTTAAAGTGTTCATATCCAATCCACAATACACAATACGACAAACTTAAATGACCGGCTTACAGAAATTTAAAGTGCAATATATATATATATATATGAAAAATTAATTAAAATCTATGCTAATTAACCGATGTTTCATATTTCCACAAGAGTAACTGTAGACAAATTTCTAATATTTCTAAACTAACTCTAGCATTTCTAGTATTTCTAAAAGTATCATTTCTAAAATATTATTTAATGGAAGAATTAATTTAACTATCATTTCTAAATTGTACTCCTATGGAACAAAATTGTAAATTGATGCTTGGGAAACCCGAGATGGTGAAAGATGCAACAAAGTTCAGGAGCTTGGTTGGCAGTCTGAGATATTTGGTGACCACAAGACCTGACATTGCCTACTCTGTAGGCCTTGTCAGCAGGTTCATGGAGACACTCTCTACTGATCAATCGGCTGCTCTGAAGAGGATCATAAGGTACATTGCTGGTACAAGTGATTATGGATGCACATTCACTAGTAAATCAGTTGCAAACCTGGGACTATTGGGTTATTCTAACCGTGATTATGCTGGTGATCTGGAAACAAGGAAGAGCACTTCTGGAGTTGTGTTTTTCTTGAATGGGAACATTGTGCCCTGGACCTCACAAAAGCAAAGTGTTGTGGCATTGTCCAATTGTGAGGCCGAATACATTGCTGCAGCTTCAGCAGCTTGTCAAGGTATTTGGCTCCTGAGGCTAATCTCAGATCTGACAGGGGAAAGGATGCAGAGGTTCAAGTTGTTGATGGATAGCAAGTCAGCCATAGAGCTGAGCAAGAATCCAGTGTATCATGAGCCCAGTAAACACATTGACACTAGGTATCATTTTATCAGAGAACGTGTCAGTGTTGGAAATGCAGATGTTGGACACATCAGTATTGACAAGCAGCTAGCAGATATTTTGACGAAGCCCCTCGGGAGAATTAAGTTCGTCGAGATGCGCCAGCAATTAGGAGTCTGGGATGTGTGTCACGATTAAGGGGGTGTAATGTTGGACCTGCTGTAATCGTGTCGGTCGTTTTGTATCCATGTAGGTGCATTAGGCAGTTTGTTTAGTCACTAAGCATGTTTTGTAATAACGCGTAGAATTGTGGGTGAGGCGGAGGCTGCACGTCTTGCGCCATGACCGCGTCAGGAGGGCTCTCTCTCCGCTGCTGCTCGCATGCCGTGCATGTCGCACGGGCGTCCACAAATGATGGCGCACCGTGCAGCTGCGAGTGGTGGTGGGGATTTCGGATCGGCCCTGTTATAATCAAAGAAGAATGCATCTGACAAGCTGCGCCGTTGGGGCAGTGAAAAATACTTGTCTTTCTTTCTCGCACTCGCGTTCCAGAGCTCGCTGCCGCGTTCCAGCTCGCCACGGTTGCCACCTGCCGGGACCGTGATGTTGCCGAGCTCCTCGCCGGAGTTCGGTTCCAACAGGGGTCGCTGCTGGTCCCCACGCTGCCGTTGCGGCGGAGGCGGCCGTTGTGCTTGGCCACCACGAACCGACTAGCGACTGCACCAACTTGTTGGAGCCTACGTCCTTGATATCCCTCCGCGCGCCCACTGCCGTATCTGCCGTCGTTGGCGCGGTAGCAACAACGACGGCGAGGAGGGAGAAGAGAACAGGAGGATGGACGAGGTGATGGTCACCATTCTTGCCATTTGCATGTGTGTGGTGGTATGGTGAGAGTGAAGGTGAGGAAGGGGGTGGTTTCGGTGCACGTATATGTAGTGTTAGTCTACTCTACATGGTGCTGTGGTTTTATTTATTTTTTGCTATTTGAGAAAAGAATGGGAATGAATCTGTTCTACACCTCGATGGTTTACTATATATAGAGTGAGACGGTGTGTCTTGTTCATAACCGACAATAAGGATAAGGTTAGGGGTGCTACTAATGTTAGAGGTTACTTGCAAGCCACCCTAATGTAGCTGCTAGTGCTACTAGAACCAGGTCCAAAACAGTCCACACCACCACCCCTAACAAGATGGCCAAATCTAGCAGGCAACGGCATGTGCCCAACCCCTGTTTTCTGAAGGATTTTTTGCATTGAGATTCAGAGGTGTGTCCTCTAGAACCTTTCGTCACGGGCGATCGGAATTCACTCCCTCTCATCTGCAAACCATGCAAAAGCTGCAATTCATCTCCTATTATACTCCTACAGATGATCACCTCTCTGGTTGGTTGGAATGTGTTGGCACCTTTTCAAGGTGAACAAGCACGCGGAGGAGCTCGCTGCAGCACCTCTGCGCAGGCACCGGTCCGACCTGTGTAGGGCACCGGTCAGACCTGTGCGAGGCACCAGTCAGACCTTTGCCAGGGTAAACCGGCGAAAGACCTCCTAACGTCGCCCGGGCAAGATCCCGGCGGGCGGCGCACGTAGGGTTGCTCTAGGGTCGGTAAGGCCACATAGAACGCCTTCAAACATCGCGGAGACGAAGGAAGAAATCCAAATAGTAGATTGGAAAAACTTCGGAAGAGATAAAAGTAAAGACGAAACAATAAGTACATGTATTTGATCGATTGTGATAGTCCCTCAATCGGCCGTGATCCTTTATATTTATAGGGTGGGGAGATCTTGCCCCGCAAGAAAATCTTTTTACAAGTCTAAATCTATTAAGACTTCTTGATTTAACTTGGACTCAGGGAGTATCGGTCAGACCGGTCTGCCTAACGTGCAGAGCTTCTCGTAGGCATATCTCTCTCATCCGAAATCCGAATCGGACATTCTATATATGAATCTTGATCTACTCGACGAGAGCTATCCAATGGTGAAGTTCAAATTGCTTTTTGAGCAACATGACTACACCGGTCTAACTGGTTGGGTTCACCGGTCTGACCTGTGCGCTTAACTCTCCCAATTCTGTGTGTCAACAAATGTATAAGGAGTCTACGGAACCATCGCATTCGGGTGGAGGGTACTGCAACGCGAGTGTTCTTTTTTCAGAGTTCAGATGCCAACAATATATCGTTTGGGAACGGGGGCCCTAACAGCATCTGCTGTCGTTCCGGCTGGGTTTCTCACCTTTCTTCCACAGATGCATGCCACCGCTGGCAAGCTGTTAATACGTGTTAGAGCTAGAGCTCTGTAGCATGTCCCAAGCAGACAGATCCCTTCCTTTGTGCTCTGGTGCTAGACCTCCAAGAGATCCAGTCAGCTGGTGCAGTACTTCTTGGGATGATCCGCGTATGTTTTATATTGGAAGAATGGTTACAAACCAAGCTCTGCTCATATATCACCTCAGAAACACAGTAAAATGCAGCGGAATCGCTTGATGACGACCGCCGCATGCAAAGCAACAACTCAAATAACTGGCACCTACTACCGCCGACCCTCTCCTGTACTGCTGGTGCAAACAAAACTTCGAATACATTTCAGAGCAAACAAACAATCAGCTCCGAAGAAATGGATAGAGCCATAGACGCATGTTTGGAGAAATGGTGAACCCAGGATATGTGAAGCACACATGGCAGAGTTTGCCGAAGAAACGATCGTGCATCTAAGAGAGGTGTGGTACTGAAATTGAAGTATTCCCTGATTTGCTCACCTGACACTGTGGGCTACGCGGCAAAGATCAAAAAAACGCACGGTAAAGAATTTGTTGCGCGTTTTCTGCCATGGCACACGACAAAAGCCGCTCAACAACATTTTGCATGGCATACAGACCTTTGTCATGCGCCGTTTATTAGGGCGTACGGCCAATCCTTTGCCGTGCGCCAAAACTGAAGCACGACAAAAAAAAGTTGATACCAATGCGCGACAGGAGAGTGGCGTTAACGATGCCACGGAGGGGGTTCTTTGCCGTGCGCCCCCAGGCAGGCGCATGACAAATATTTTCAAAAATAAAAAAAATAAAAAATGGAGTGGCCCCACCACCAGGGGAGGGAGAGGTTGCTAGAGCTCCTGGCCGCCGCGCTGCTGCCCGTCCTCCAAGCTGCACGTCGCCACCTCCTGCTTGCCGGATCTAGAGGTGCTCCGGGGCGGAGAGCTCGAGGAGGAGCGGCACGACCCCGCCACCGCCACTGCCACACCTCGGCTCCAGGGCGAGCTCGAGGAGGCCGTGCCTGCAGCCGGGGTAGAAGAGGTCGCGCCAGCCCCGTGGATCCCGTCAAGGCCGTGCTCGTCGCCGTAGATCTTGCAGCCGTCGTAGATCCTTCGCACTACGTGAAAAACAGACATTGGTAACGGGCGCGGATGACCATTGGTAATGGGCAAAACGCCCGTTACCGATCAAGCGTTACAAATAAGTCAAGAAAGGTAACGGGCGGATGCCCGTTACTGATAACACGTAATTGTAACGGGCGTCTAACAAAGGCCGTTACCGAAACTAGTTACCGGTCACCTGAAATGTCTGTTTCTCTGGGCCCACATGGACCTTTGGTAACGGGCACATAAACCTAGCCCGTTAAATGAACTAAATATCGGAGACGTTTGTTGTGGACACGCATCTGCACGTAAGGAGACGTATTTTTTGTACACGCGTCTTCTCTGTCTGGACGACAGGAGACGCGTGCTCTGGACGCACGTCTCGCCTGTCTCCAAGAAAGGAGACGTGTGCTCTGGACGCGCGTCACGTCTGTCTCGACGACAGGAGACGCTGTAGCGAACATGGCCTCATATGCCATTTGTTTAAAGCTTAATTTTGGTGATTAATGACAACATGATCAATGGGACTAACCATATTGTCTAGCATGTCTTTGTAGACACTTCTAGGTCCCAAGGATGGAAAAATACCATATGCCAAAATGAGAAGATAGTGTAATTTTCAAGGGTCAAAACCGCGGAAGAAGAAGAAAAGGAATGGCACCGTCGGATGAACCGACGGTACCCTTGGAAGCGGCATCGGTGCAATCACCGGATGAAGTGGTACACTGCGTGAAGACTCAAGACAACATGAAGATCACCAGATCATCCGACGCCCCCATTTCTAGTTGCGCCGGATGAATCAAGAGACCAAGCAAGCAGGAATCTTTAGCACTGGATGAACCGATGGTGTAGCGACAGTTCATCCGGCGACCGTGTATTTGGTAACAGAGACGTTCGGGCGCAAAGTCCTTCAGCACCGGATGAACCGATGGTATAAGGTTCTGAGTGACGGTTCATCCGATGGCTGCGAAGAAGCTAACAGTAAGGTTTCTGGCATGGAATCCTTTAGCAACGGATGAACCGATGGTAGGAGAAGGAAGCCGTCGGTGCAAGTGTCGGAGCAATTGTGTCAGAGGATCTCAATGGATATGTGACGTGGAGGGGCACCAGATGAACCACTGCCCTAGAATTCAATAGCATCGGTTCATCCGGTGTTATGAATTTCTGCAGCTTTTAGCCAACAGCTCTTTGTACGCCTTGGGCTATTTATACCTCCTCTACTCACCCATTTGGAGTTGCTAGAGTATGTGGAAGTGCAGAGGAGTTCAAGACTCATAGAAGATCATATCCAAGCCATCCAAGTGCTAAATTGCTCATCCATAGACTTGCACATGCTTTGTGTGTGTGCTTAGTGTTAGGCTTAGCTTAGGACTGAGTGAGTGCAAGGTGTGCCTACCTTCTGAGGTGATTCTCGAGTGGATCAAGTTGTATGAGGTGCGCCGGAAGCCTTGGAGCTTCGGTGGCTCTCCGGCAAACGTCTTCGACCCTCCGGCTTGGTGTGGAGCGGCGAGGACACTTTGTGCGGGGGACGTGGAGACCCCCTTCCCTTGGTGGAGAAGCTCCTTAGTGGATGCAGCATCAAGGTGACTAAGGGAGCTTGACGAGTACTTTAGTGGCGAGCCTTTGTGGCAAGTCAAGTGGTGCTCTTGGGAGAGACTTGGTAACCGGAAAGCAATACTCTTGTATAGAGTGCTTCAATAACGTGGACTAGGGGTGGCTTAGTGCCTACCGATACCACGGGATAAATCGCGTGTCAAGAGTTTGCTTCCTCTCATCCCCCTTTACGTTTCCGCATTACATTCTTGCAATCCTTGTTTGCCTTTATTTACCTAGAGTAGTATCTTGTTAGGATTGGCTATAGGTTGCAAAACTTGTTTTGGGATGGGAGTTTCACACTAGAACAACCTAGTTGCACATCTAGATAGTATGTTCTAGTTTATATTTGATGCAAATAGTGATAAGCCATAGGTTAAGGTTTTAAGTTGCCTAATTCACCCCCTCCCCCTCTTAGGCTACGGGCATCCGATTCCTTACAAGTGGTATCAGAGCCGGAACTCACTTCCTTCACAAGGATACGCCAAGTCGATTGGCAATTTGTGAAAACCGGCTCATTGGATCGGTTAGGCTTCACCGCCTAGTGAGTTGCTCTTTAGAGGATGAAAGGGGTGGATACCATAGGTTTGGCTCCACATTTCGATGGCACAGGCTACTCTCGTTGGAAGGTCCTTATGGAAGCTTATTTACAAGCTAAGGATCTTGATGTTTGGAGGGTCACCGATGAGGGTGTTAGAAATGGTACTAGGAAGGAAAAGCAATTTGATGTTATTGCAAAGAGTATCATTTTATCCACTCTAGATGTAGGTGTTTTCAATAGAGTTTTTACTAGTGAATATGCTCATGTTCTATGGAATACCATCAAGGAACAAAATGAGGGTTCAAAAGAAGTAGCTAATGAACGCTACGGTTGTTTCCTTGAGGAATTCAATAGCTTTAAGCAACTTGAAAATGAAAATGCCGAATCTATGTACTCACGCCTAAATGTTCTTGTCAATGAGATTAATACTTTAGGTGTGAAGAACATCACAGACATGAACATGAACCGCAAGATCCTTCAAAGTCTCTGGAAGCCCGATTATGACTTAGTGAAAGCTATCATCTATGAGAAGAAGCTTGAAGAGTTGAAGCCTTCTCAAATCTTGAGCAAGATCATGGCACATGAATTTCAAGTCATGCCCAAGTCCAAGAAAGCTTCCAAGGATGAGCTCAAGACCAAGGAAGAACCAAAAGTTGAGCTCAAGGCAACACCCCAAGAACCATCTTCTCCAACCGCAAGCCATGCTCTCTCAAGCCAACAAGAGAAGAAGTTGAGAAGGATGGCGATTCATGGAAGCTCAAGTGAAGATGATGATGGTGATGATGAAGGATCCTCAAGTGATGAAGAGGTCGAGTCGATGGTTGCCATGTACGTCAAGAAGATCTTCAAGTATGTGAAGAAAGTCAACATGTACGGCTACAACATCCACTTGAGAGAAGGGCGTCATCATCAACATATCAAGTTCACCAAGATCAAGCGCAAGCTTAAGAAGAAGGTGGTCAAGGAAGGGAAGCCGAAGCAAGAAGCACTCACCGCCGTCTGTGAGTGGATAAGTGGTGGAGAATCAAGTTCTTGTAGCTCAAGTGATGAATCAAGCAAGAACTTCACCACCCGCTTCATGCAAGGTCCCCTATCATCATCACACATGTGCCTTATGGCCCAAGGTATGGAAAGCAATGTGAGTGATGATGAATCCGATGCCACTTCAATTGATGATCTTGTTGAGGTAGTAAATGAGCAAAAAGGAATGCTAGAAAAACAAGCTAAAGAAATTAAAGAACTTAATGCTCTCAATGATCTTAGTGCTACCCTTGCTACAAATTATGAACATTTGTTGTGCAAATTCAAATTGCTTAGCGTGGAGAATGAAGAGCTAAAATCTAAGCTAGAGAGCATTGAGATTAAAACTAGTGATTCCTTTGAGCTTGATGAATCATCTATCCCTTGTGCAATTCCTATACCCAAGGTAGATGCTTCAACTTCTTGCATTGATTTAATTGATGAATCTTGCTCACCATCTTGCAATGAGAATGTTAAGATTATAAGCATAAAGAATGATGAGCTCAAGCAAGAAGTAAAATGGCTCCGAGAGAAGTTGGTTAGCTTGATGGGCAAGGCCAAGAACAACGAAGAAAAAGTAGAAGCCTCTCAAGACATGAAGAGCAACGTCCAACCTCCTCAAGATAACCGTGATGACATGGTGAAGAAGCTTGAGAAGGGTTCAACCGTGACTTGCTACAAGTGTCATGAAGAAGGGCACAAGTTCTACAAATGCCCTCAATTTGTAAAGAAGATGGACAAGCGTGAGAAGAAGAAGATGAACACCACCATCAAGAGCTCTCTCATCTACACCATGCCCAACCGCAAGAACAAGACCAAGAGCAACTCCTATGTCATCAAGAAGAAGGCTAATGGCAAGGTGGTTGCACACAAGGATGGGAAGATGAAGGAGTGGGGTTGGAACCAACCCATTTGGGTGCCCAAGGAAGTCATCGCCAACATGAAGGGGCCTCAAATGGTTTGGGTTCCTAAGGCCACATGAAGGCCATAAGAGCGGGGACTTGGGAGGCTTGGCACAAAGAAGAAGTGAAGATTCAAGTCTAAGAAGCCAAGCTTGCAAGATTGGACATGTGTTGCCCAAGCTCCCCGGTTAAGGTAATGGAAACTAGAACCCATCTCATATATCCTTGTAGCTCCATTGCCTTGTTTAGGTTGCATTTGTTGCTTTGCCTAGTTGTTTACATATGGTAGGTTGCTTGTGTCATGTGCTAACCCATGAGCAACCTACATGGTTTGATTGGTGTGTAGGAAAGCTACACTTGTTTCTTTCATGATGCATGTTTTTATATATATCTCTTTGCATCATGAGCAAGCTATAGGGTTAGCTTCCCTCTTGGTTGTCATAAACAATGTGCATATATTTGGTTGGTGATTCAAACACAAAATGCACACATTTAGGGGGAGCTCATCCTATGGTTTGTTTGTGGGACTAACATCATTTCAAGCTTATCTTGTGTAGTCCCTTGGTGACGCGTTCCGGTGCAGTACTTCATTCTAAGAGAATGCTATTTCACTCTAAATGTGATCTAACATCTCTAAGAGAGTGAATATAGCAATATGAGCTTCATGCTATTGAGTCATGTCCTTGCGAGCTTATGTCTTTATATAAGTTCAAAGGCAATGAACTCATACATTCCTAATCCTTGTGGTACCCCAAGTGTCTTCTTTGCAAGCTTCTTTCAAAGTGATGTCATCTCCAAGTGATATCATTTCCAAGTGGCTTATCTCAATGTGGTGCCAACAAGGTAAAGAGGAACAATCCCCGGAGGTGTGCAATGCTCAAAATCTACAA
This sequence comes from Cenchrus fungigraminus, assembly GCA_036936925.1. Lineage (NCBI taxonomy): Eukaryota > Viridiplantae > Streptophyta > Magnoliopsida > Poales > Poaceae > Cenchrus > Cenchrus fungigraminus. The sequence goes on from CM072775.1 coordinate 41,666,514, forward strand.
GTGGTAATGTTGCAAGAACTCTCTTGTATTATCTCTTGTCTTTTAAGCTACCTCCTTGCATGATATGCTCTACGCTTCCTTATCTTACAAGTATTTGTAGTTGTGCACTTGATTTTCACACTATCTTTTTGTGCACACACTTAGGGGGAGCTTAGTTTGTATCATGCTAGTCTCATGAGCTCATGATCCACCTTAGTTATTCACACATGTGGTATCTTCATTGATATCATACATATGGATCATGATTCATGCGGCTTTCTCCCTTGTATTTAACATTTCTCTTTGAGTTATGATTGCTAGGACTTGCTAAGTTTCCTTTGGAGACTCTTTTGTTTTGGACACTTTTTGGAGATTTTATTCCAAAGGGGGAGAATTTGGAGCCAAAGCAAGCCATGTTTTCAAAGGGGGAAGTAGCAAGCTATATGTGAAGAGAAGATCATGAAAGAGGGAGAACACATCTAGGGGGAGTTGGATGATGGTAAGCATCCAAGCAAGTGTAAGTGGTTCAATTTTGTCAATTTTTGCAAATTTATGCTTGCTTTGATTGAGTTGTCATAAATCACCAAAAAGGGGGAGATTGTAGCGAACATGGCCTCATATGCCATTTGTTCAAAGCTTAATTTTGGTGATTAATGACAACATGATCAATGGGACTAACCATATTGTCTAGCATGTCTTTGTAGACACTTCTAGGCCCCAAGGATGGAAAAATACCATATGCCAAAATGAGAAGATAGTGTAACTTTCAAGGGTCAAAACCGCGGAAGAAGAAGAAAAGGAATGGCACAGTCAGATGAACCGACGGTACCCTCGGAAGCGGCATCGGTGCAATCACTGGATGAAGTGGTACACTGCGTGAAGACTCAAGACAACATGAAGATCACCGGATCATCCGACGCCCCCATTTCTAGTTGCGCCGGATGAATCAAGAGACCAAGCAAGCAGGAATCTTTAGCACTGGATGAACCGATGGTGTAGCGACAGTTCATCTGGCGACCGTGTATTTGCTAACAGAGACGTTCGGGCGCAAAGTCCTTCAGCACCGGATGAACCGATGGTATAAGGTTCTGAGTGACAGTTCATCCGATGGCTGCGAAGAAGCTAACAGTAAGGTTTCTGGCATGGAATCCTTTAGCACCAGATGAACCGATGGTAGGAGAAGGAAGCCGTCGGTGCAAGTGTCGGAGCAATTGTGTCAGAGGATCTCAACGGATATGTGACGTGGAGGGGCACCGGATGAACCACTGCCCTGGAATGCAATAGCATCAGTTCATCCGGTGGTATGAATTTTTGCAGCTTTTAGCCAATGACTCTTTGGACGCCTTGGGCTATTTATACCCCCTCTACTCACCCATTTGGAGTTGCCGGAGTATGTGGAAGTGCAGAGGAGTTCAAGACTCATAGAAGATCATATCCAAGCCATCCAAGTGCTAAATTGCTCATCCATAGACTTGCACATGCTTTGTGTGTGTGCTTAGTGTTAGGCTTAGCTTAGGGCTGAGTGAGTGCAAGGTGTGCCTACCTTGTGAGGTGATTCTCGAGTGGATCAAGTTGTACGAGGTGCGCCGGAAGCCTTGGAGCCTAGGTGGCTCTCCGGCAAACGTCTTCGACCCTCCGGCTTGGTGTGTAGCGGCGAGGACACTTTGTGCGGGGGACGTGGAGACCCCCTTCCCTTGGTGGAGAAGCTCCTTAGTGGAGGCAGCATCAAGGTGACCAAGGGAGCTTGGTGAGTACCTTAGTGGTGAGCCTTTGTGGCATGTCAAGTGGTGCTCTTGGGAGAGACTTGGTGACCGGGAAGCAATACTCTTGTGTAGAGTGCTTCAACAACGTGGACTAGGGGTGGCTTAGTGCCTACCGATACCACGGGATAAATCGCGTGTCAAGAGTTTGCTTCCTCTCATCCCCCTTTGCATTTCCGCATTACATTCTTGCAATCCTTTTTTGCCTTTATTTACCTAGAGTAGTATCTTGCTAGGATTGGCTATACGTTGCAAAACTTGTTTTGGGATGGGAGTTCACACTAGAACAACCTAGTTGTACATCTAGATAGTATGTTCTAGTTTATATTTGATGCAAATAGTGATAAGCCATAGGTTAAGGTTTTAAGTTGCCTAATTCACCCCTCCCCCTCTTAGGCTACGGGCATCCGATTCCTTACAGACGCGTGCTCTGGAAGCGCGTCTCCTCTGTCTCGACGAAAGCATCAACTTCTAGGGCCCACCGGTCAGTATTAGTAACGGGCCTTTATGCGGCTCGTTACAGTGTTGTCATACTTGTTACGGGCGTTCCAACTGAAGCCTGTTACTCACGGATCTGTTTTTGTAACGTGCCTTACTTAACGCCCGTGACCGATACGTAGGGCACCTACAGTAACCTGCCCATTTTCTGGCTGCATCCCGGAACCAGCCAGGATTTGGCAGCCACCAGATCAGGGGCTGCATCTTGGAAACAGCCAGGATTTGGCAGCCACCACAACAATGCTAGGAGACATCTCAAACACATTCTCATCACAAATATGCACAAGCAAGATCACATATATATACATAATAATGCGAGATCACATCAAGTTCCTCATCAGATCGACATGCATGCTAAAGTTTCAAGTTCGTCATCGGTGCTTTGATTGGATGGAGTCCTGAGAAAACTGCCTAAACTAGGCAACATCTGACCCCAGCCAAGCAGGTTTCTCAAGCAGTACTAAACTAGCCTGAATGTAGCAAGTTTCAAGTTTGTCAGGCAGTACAATGAACTCACGGTGCACCATTATAGAGGTTGCCGTTTCGGTCGAGGATCTCCTTAACAATGTACTCACATAGCATCTCCCGGACCGGCTTTAGATCTTCTGTAGAAACATTTAGGGCAGGTTTGAAATCCTGCAAAATAAAATAATTATGAGAATACAAGTACAAATCAGTTTCTAAAATCAAATGGAGAATATGAGCAGAGACAAGGGTCAGAGCATTATCTACTTACAACAGCCTTCTTGATGTGAGATATGTCTTCGAGTAGTTTGAACATATTGAATGCCACATGGAATCCATGCAAAAAGGACCCTGATGGCTGCTGAGCACGCTGCGCATCAAGGTACCAAAATGATAAGTTAATGCAGTACCAAATTGGTATGAAGGGACCATAAAAAAACCTCGGTCTTACAGCGGTATTTGGCTTGTGCTTGAATGTCTGATTGGATTTTAGCTTTGTCTTCTTTCCTTTCATCCCTTCGTCCTTTGGGAATATATTTTCAGAGGCCCTGCATGATCAGTAATACCGATTAGAAACACTAAGAGATTGAATTTTGTGAACAAAACCTACAAGGTACGGACCAATTCACAAGCGCTCGGAGGTCTTCGAACTTTCGCGCGGGATGATGTTTAGTAGAATCTAGATACCAAACCTCTTTGAACTTCATACAGATGATCAGTGTTACACAGTGGCCACCGGTGCCGAAGGCACCCACCACATAGTCATTCGTCATTGCATTTCTCAATGCTTGTATTACAAGGTTAGACTTCTTATCAATCTTTGTGGTCGTGAGAACCTGTGGATCCAAAAACCCAACACTGATCTTCATCTCCGCTGCCTTGTCCATAATTTTCCTACAAAAAATCTAAATGTTAGCATGCATGAACTTTGTGGTCAAAATTAAAGAAATATCTATTTAGCTTTTAAGGCACTTACAATGTCAACAACCTCAAGAAGGTCTCATCTAGAGCAACCAGGGTTATAAGGTCATACACGTGACTGAATGCAATGTTTAACATTAAATCACCAGCACCATGAAAGGAGTCTTCAGGCAACTTTCCTGGAAAACTAAGTTTATCCTTATTGTGATCCATGACGTAAGCATGCAACCTGGCACAATTCGGTCCAGCAGCCGGTAAGTTCGCTTCTGACAACATAGGCACAGCAGACTTGTATTTTGGATCCGGTTTTGTCCAAATACAGTTAAGAAGCTCATCTCTAGGCAGAGATTTCCTCACCCCCTTCTTTTGCGGTGGCTGCTGCTCAGGCGGAGATTGCCTGTCCTCCGCCTGTCACTGCTGCTACTTAGGCGGAGATTGCGTGTCCTCCTCCTGCTGTTGTCGATGCTCCTGCTGCGTAGTTTTGCAGATCTGCTGCTACTGCTTAGGCGGAGATTGCCTGTCCTCCTGCTGCTGTTGTCGATGCTCCTACTGCGTAGTTTTGCTGATCTGCTGCTGCTGCTGCTGAGCTTTCTCTTGCTGACGCTGAGCTGCAGTACCTCCATCTGATGATGTACCCCTGCTACCTGATGTGGGTGCAGGGTTGGTATTTCTCGTAATGGGTGGTACATGGATCCTGTTCTTTGACCATTGGATCCTTAGACAGAGAGCCTCAGCTAGGGTTATTACTTCATCCCCCCAATTGGTACAGGCAGAGGGTAGTGACCCGTATTGTCCCACACATAACTAGTTTGCACCACAGCATAACCATCCTGCACTGGTACTGTATGGAGAGTCTTTTGCAATGGAAAGACAATGGCTAGTGCGAGCTCCACTTTATTCCCGGAGCCATCCAAATGGCTGCACTTTGTTGGCTCTGTCAGCTTATCTATTGTGTCCAGCATAGGTGATCGACTATCAATGTGCTGTTTACTACCTTCGTCCTCGTTGACATGCCAATGGTCTTCCTCTCTGCCACGTGCTTCTTCTTCCTCGCTGCCATGCACATCTTCTTCCTCAAGGCCATGCACATCTTCTTCCTCGCTGCTACTAACAGGTGGTGATTGGGGAGGATGAAGTACATTTTCCGGTATATGGACCATGCTTGATTGTCTTAGCATGGAGATAAGTCTGGTGAATGCTTCACCAACTAGCTCTTCCATCTCCGGTACAGCCTTCTTGTTCCTCTTCTTCCTGTACATTCTAACAAACTCTTCACCAAGTCCTTTACACCAGCCAAGTGAACTAGACACGCCTCGGACCCGACCTCGATGCTCTGGAGTCTCAAGTGCTGCGGTGAGGATATCATTCTCCCTAACCCCATGGAAAGAACCATCGCTAGCCTGAGCTGTAAGTGTTTTCACCCTAGTTGCTACCCCCACCACCGTAGGGTTACTGAAAGTTATGTCCCCACTTCCTTCACTAGCGGTCTTCCTCTTTCCTACCCTTGCCCGCAGATAAGGCCTCAAACGTCCAGGAAATTGGTCCCAAGGGTTCTGTTTTCTTTCTTCAGCTAGCTTTGCATCCTCCTCCTCCCACTCTTTCCTTTTACGTACATAACCTTTTCTGCCCGTCCTGTGTGGCTTATTATGCAATGCTCTCTTTTCTTTAATCCCCTGGCTCAATCACTGAAATCTAGGAGAATTGGTTTCCTGCACAAACACGGTCCAGTCTTCTGGCTGCAAAAAGGCATGCTTCACAAAGGGAGTCTCCTCTTGGCTCACATATTTTTTTCTTAAATGGGTCTTGAACCGCCGTTGCAAGGTTGCAATCTCTGACATAGCTGCCTTAACTGCCTTCTTGCGAACAAATTCAGCCAGATTGGCTGGGTAATCTAGCTTTTGAAGGACCAGAATGGCGACTAGAGGAGGGGGGGGGGAGTGAATGGGAGCCGATAAAAATTCTTCTCCAAAGAAGAACTCGGCCTATGGTCCCAAACGCAACTCCGGAGTCCTCAACACCTCGCTAACCAGATCCACACAACCACTGAAGTGCTGCTGGACCTAGGAACTAGCACACCACCGAAAACACTCGAGAACGCAGCGGAAAACAACTCGAGTAAAGCTCCAACTACAAACCGGTCAGACCGGATACTCAAACCGGTCAAACCGGTTTGACAACACTTAGCCTCTCACACACAGGGTGAAACCGGTCAGACCGGTTTGGCAATCCGGTCAGACCGGTTTTGCCCAGAAAACCCCCAAAGATCAACGAGGCCAAAAACCAAGCAAACGAACTCCAAACTCGACGAAATTTGGACCAGAGGACTTCTTAGACAGAGAACAACATGCCTGCCAAAAATCTTCCCAAACGGCCACTATGACCAAAACCGGTCAGACCGGTTTCCCAAACCAGTCAGACCGGTTTCGCCCAGGCAGACGGGAAAAACGCAGCCCGCGGAAACCTCCTCTTCTTCCAACCAACCGATCTCCTGATTCACCCAACAGATTGCAACCAAACTTCGGGGAAAGGTGGATTACCTCTTGGGCAACCTCTATCTCAAAGGATCCATCCCGAAATGCATCCAAAAGGGAGGAATCGAAAGTCAACCGCCAAGAACACCTTTTCCTGAGTTCATCCAAAAACCACCAAATCCAAGGGATTCCGGGGAGTTTGTGGGGCAAAGATCACCAAGCAAAGGTACCCAAGGTACTCATACGTGATCCCCACAAACAAAACCCAAAGGAAACACCCTCAAATCCTCTCCACGAAAATCCAAAGAAAAGGCTCCGAAAATCACCAAAAAGAAAAACGGGGGAGACACCAAGACACTTGAGGAACCACGCCGAATCTTCTATACATACCATGAAAGGTTCATACAAGGTCTAACATCCGCCCGTACATCCATCCCTCTCACAAGATCTCACCATGAAGCTCTCATGCTAGCCTAAGGAGAAAATAGGAAGCTAAAAAGAGAAATTATCTAGAGTAAGTGAAAACCCTAAAGCCCAAGAGATGGCTGCCACAACCCTTCCACTCGGCTTATATATGAGGTCCTCCGGTGGGGGTAAATGACTAGAATGCCGTCTAGGCGATACAACCCCTCGAAGGGCATATTTGGAAACTTGACAGCCTTTGCATCGGACGGACGCCCAGCAATCACACCTCGCGTAGCCTCGACGCCAAGCATGCGATCCCGACGCGTGTCCTCCGCTTCGACGACTTCCGGCCACGTCACGACCAAACCGGTCAGACCGGTTTCCCAAACCGGTCAGACCGGTTCTGGTGCCTTGGCTGTACCGGAACCTCGGGTCGGCTTTCTGGAGCAACCGACAAACCCAGCGATCTTTTGGCGAACCGCTGCAAACCCCGCGAGCTTGGTGCAGCCTCCACGCCGAGCTCCTCGACTTGGCCGCCACGTCCGCTCCGGCTCCATGTTGGCTTCCGGATCAACCAACGAACCCACTATCCGACTTCGACTTGCTCTTCTCGCACCATGTGACTCGCCCTTGATCTCATCTGGCCACCGGGTCCATCGAACCAAGCCTACTTGTCCCTCCAGTCCTTCGGAGGCCCCGCAAGGCTAAGACCTTTCACGCTTGTTCTTCACCTGCACCAACGCACATCAAGCCGTAGCCTACATCCACAAGATAGAGCACAGCGTCAGTCCACACAACGTTGTCAATCACTCATCACTAGAGAGTGGCCAATCACTAGCCATCGGACACTCTGGTCCTCAATCTCCCCCTTGATGAGTGCATTGACAACACACCACTTAAACATAATGTAACAAAAAGTAAAACAAAAGACAAATGAAAAACCTCCAAACAAGTGGTCTAAAAACCAAACAACACAAACCCTCGATCACTTGCAATCCAAAGTCTCGGTCCCCTAAGGCAAGGGCAACGGCTCAACACAACCGAGACAAACCACCAAAGCTCTCAAAGAGCAAACCAAAACTCACACGGAGCCAACCAACCAAAGCAAGAACTCAAACGACACAAGGAGCTCCCCCTGAACACATGCAGCTCCCCCTGAGCAAATGCAACTCCCCCTGAACCAATGCGTGCAAACTAACCGAAAAGCAGCAACCAAACCGGTCGGACCGGATTCCCAAACCGGTCACACCGGTTTCTGACACTATCTTCCAGACCGGTCTGACCGGTCTCCAGACCGGTTTTCCTGTCAGAAAAAAAATGTTCCAATGCAGCCCGAAAATGCATGAAAACCTTCTAAATGCTTCCAGAAAACTTTTCCATGCCCAAACTTCTCCCCCTTGTTGACAAAGCACGAATCAAGGCATTTCTACGAAAATTTCAACTAAAGGCTTCTCAAATGGACATAGAGCCATAGAATGTGCTAGGAGCAAGCAAATGGACTACTTAGAGTTGACAATAGTCCGAAATAGCACAGCCATCAAGAATGTTCAGTTTCATACACACAAGTTCAAGCCATGGTAAAATTGAGCATTTTTGCGAAAAATTTCCCTCTCATGAGCAAAGACCTAAACATGAGCAAAATATGCCAAAGTGAATCTAAATCACACAAATTTCATGCTAGGTCACATATCCTTGACACAAGATCATTACAAACACCCATAAGCATCTCATGTCATGTTGAAGCCACCGAGCCATGTGTCTACTTCTTGAAATGAGACTTCTCATGGTAGACAACATGCTACGGTTTAACACCCATATTAAATTCAGATTTAAAGCATTTATGACATGGAACACGTGAGAGCATAACTTCAAGCACAAGCATTTCATACCAATTTCATTTTTCATTTTTAAGCACAAAATGGTACATGAAGTGCCTTTGTAGCAAAAAGAAGCTTATGCTCCTCCACAAGGTAACACATGGGCTAAACATTCATAATGACACATGGGTCTTTGACCCCAAGTGAAAAGCACATGATATCCATCCATGAATTAAGCATGATGTAAACTACCAAAGCACACTAAGATCATGCGAAGCCTTAAACTCACAAGAGAGAGCCTATCTAGCATTTTTGTCAAAAGTAAGCTATCTCATCATGAATATACAACCAAACTATCAAGAGCATAGCTTATCATCCCAAATATCAATCAAGCATATCCACAAGCTCAAACATAGCATATCATAGGGATCCATGTACATAGGAGAAGCCATTCCTAGCCAATGCATATGATACAAATGCAATGCAAAACATATCTTACAAAGATGCAAAGCTATACATCAAGATACAAAGATGGCTACTCTATGAAATTAACCATGCATGCTATACATCAAAGTAAACATGTATGATACATATACTACAAAGTGAGCTCCCAAAGACCAACTCAAAAAGGACAACACACACCAAGCTCTCCCCGTAAACGAGCAAAGGTAGCTTGGTCAAGTGGTTTTATGAATATGTCGGCTTTTTGGTCTTGGGTAGGTACATGGCTCAACACTATGGTGCCCTTCTCAACATTATCTCTCAGGAGGTGGTACCTCACTTTTATGTGTTTTGTTTTGGAATGAAGCACTGGGTTTTTGGCAACGCTTATGGCACTGGTGCTATCACAAAGAAGTGGGATCTGAGTGCACTCCTCACCAAAGTCTCTCATGGTATAGGAAATCCAAAGCAGCTGGGAACAACAGCTAGCGGCTGCAACATACTCTGCTTCAGTGGTAGATTGAGCTACACTCGACTGTTTACGGGAAGACCAAGAGACCAAAGAGGAACCAAGAAACTGACAAGAACCAGAGGTAGACTTGCGCTCCACACGACACCCAGCAAAGTCAGCATCGGAGAATCCGTGAAGTGTGAGTGTCGAGGAGGCAGAATACCAAAGACCAAACTCAGGAGCATACTGCAAATACTTGAAGATCCTCTTGACGGCCTGCCGATGTGAAGTCCTCGGGGAAGCCTGAAAACGAGCGCATAGACACACACTGAACTGTATGTCCGGCCTCGTCACCGTCAAGTAGAGGAGGGAGCCGATCATGCTCCGATACTCCTTCTGGTCCACTGGTTCACCATCCTCGTCCGCATCCAAAGCTGTAGTCGTACTCGTCGGTGTTGACATGGGCTTCGCATCGTTCATGTTGAATTTCCTCAGCATGTACTTGGTGTACTTGCTCTGGTGCACGAAGGTCCCGTCCTTGACCTGCTTGATCTGTAGCCTCAAGAAAAACTGCAGCTCGCTCATCATAGACATTTCAAATTCCCTGCTCATGTCATCTGCAAACTTGGCAACAAGATCGTGAGAGGAGCCACCAAAGATTATATCATCCACGTAAATCTGTACAATCAAAAGGTCATTCCCATGCTTAAGGAGAAACAGGGTCTTATCAACTGTGCCCATCACAAACCCCTTACTCAGCAAGAACCCTCTCAACCTGCCATACCAAGCCCTCGGTGGCTGTTTCAACCCATAGAGCGCCCTCTGGAGTTTATACACACGGTGTGGGTATCTCTCACTCTCAAACCCCGGTGGTTGCTTCACATACACTTCTTCCTCTATCACCCATTCAAGAACACACTCTTCACATCCATCTGGAACAACTTGAACCCTTTAGCCATGGCAAAGGCTAGAAGGATTCGAATCGCCTCCAGACGAGCCACCGGAGCAAATGTCTCCTCATAATCTATACCCTCTTTCTGGTTAAACCCCTGAGCCACCAACCTCGACTTGTTTCTCACAACCATCCCATTCTCACCTTCTTTGTTTTTCCATACCCACTTGGTACCTATGGGACGGCAATTTGGCGGTGGATCGACTAACACCCAGACTTGGTTTCTCTTAAAGTTCTCCAACTCCTCATGCATGGAATTCACCCAGTTTGCATCAGAAAGAGCGTGTTCAATATCTTTGGGCTCGAAGGAGGCAACAAAAGCAGAGTGAGCGAAGTGAGAAGTATTTCGTGACCTCGACCGTGTTGTTCTCTCGTTCATGTCTCCAATGATCTTCGAAGGAGGGTGATCCACTTGTACACGCCTAGGAGCCTCTCGCCTGGAGACTACCTCCCCCTCCATAGCTGCTTCCACCCTTGCTTGCGGTACATGTTGATGCGTCGTAGTCGAAGTAGAAGGCCCGCCATCAACTGTAGTCATCGTCGTGGAAGTAGTATGTACACGATCCGCAACAGGTACACGATCCTCGCCATCACCATCACCATCTTCTTCTTCCTCCTCAAAGATTGTCTCGACCATCTCCTCGTCACCTGCACAATCAAAGCCAAGAGAGCTACATGGCACTGTCTCGTCGAAGGTCACCTCGCAAGTCTCCATGATTTTGTTAGTCTCAAGATTAAGCACCCTATTAGCTTTAGAATGGTTTGCATATCTAAAGAAAATACCATCACTAGATCTAGCCTCAAACTTATCAAGCTTTCCCTTCTTGAGAATAAAACACTTGCAACCAAAGACTCGGAAGTGACTCACCTTAGGAGCTCTACCATGCATAAGCTCATAGCACGTCTTTTTCTTGAATGCTCGGAGAAAGATCCTGTTCGACACATAGCACGCGGTGCTCACCGCCTCAGCCCAATACCTCCTAGGAGTCCTGTGCTCATCGAGCATCGTCCTAGCCATCTCACACAACGTCCGGTTCTTCCTTTCCACAACTCCATTATGAGGGGGCACATAAGGAGTCGAGTACTGATGCTCAAGACCAAGATCACAGCAAAAGGCATCAAAACGAGAGTTTCTGAACTCAGAGCCATTATCACTACGGATTGCTTGAATGGTGTTCCCATGCCTCTCATTTTTCAACCTCACGATCAAGTCTCGAACAAAACCGAAGTTCTCACTCTTATCCTCCAAGAAAAACACCCAGGCATAGCGAGAGTAGTCGTCCACCACAACCAGAACATACCACTTCCCACCCACCAAGCGAACTCGAGCTGGCCCAACAAGGTCCATATGCAACAGCTCCGTCGAACGCTCTGTCATGACAGCAGTCAGGGGTGGATGAGAAGCAGCGACCATCTTGCCATGCCTACAAGGCGCACAAACCAACTCCTTCTCAAACCTCAACCTCGGCAATCCTCGGACCAAATCGAGACCACTCAAGTGGGAAAGCAGATCAAAGCTCAAGTGTCCCAACCGCCTATGCCACTTCCACAAATCAGGGGAACCAGCCACTAAACACCGTGCGGGACCATCAGACTGAGAGAAATCAGCTCGAAAGATCTGACCCTCAGGGATAACCATACAAACACGGTCACCTCGAGAATTAAGCACCTCAGACGCACCCAACTTAAACTGAACCTCAAACCCCTCATCAAGTAGCTGAGACACAGAAAGCAAATTGAACACCAGCGACTTGACAAGAGCAACACGCCTCAGAGACACCTTCTTGCTTACCTTCACCATTCCTTCACCAAGAACTCGTCTCTTACCATTATCCCCAAAAGTGATGTACTCTCTGGTACTCACTGGGTTGAGGCTTGTAAACCACCCCCTGTCTCCGGTCATGTGTCGTGAACAACTGGAGTCCAACAGCCAAACGTTCCTCAAGCCTCCCACCTGCACATCAAAAACAGGGACGAAAGTGAGCAGACGACTCAACTCTGGGGTTAGTGCAAAAGGAATCAAACCAGTGTCGAGCCATTTTCTCAAAAGAGGGGTTAGCAACATCCATTCTACCATATCCACCAAAGCTACGACCCCTACCAAACTGAACCGCCTCACGTCTCGCTGGATGAGCTCGATCACCACGAAAGGAAGAGCGTGGCCCGTACCTCCTCTGAGACTCAAAACTACGACGACCTCTCCCATGCTCATATTGACCATGAGATGGAGAACGTCCAGCAAATAACCCATGACCAGACTCAACCTATCTGCCACCTGCACCACGACCAACTAAACTAACTCCACGGCCACGAAACTCAACACGAGCACCTCTCTGGGCTGAACCGGTCTGACTGGTTTCCCTAACCGGTCTGACCGGTTTCCCCCTGCCAGCAACACGGTCTCGATCAGCCACTCTCTGACTTCCCCAAGCTGGTATGGATCTCACCACAGCCTCTCCCCTGGGTAGTGGCATACGAGGCTCAGGCACACCATGAGTAGGGTGGTACCTGTCCTTGTTTGCCCACTCCTTCGCCAACCTCTCATCCCTCTTCTTCTTGTAGCAAAACTCACCAACATGACCTTCCTCGCCACAATACTCACAACGGAATCTAACTTGCTTTGGCTTTGGCTGTGGGTTCTCAACAGGTTTCTCTTCCTCTTTCTTCTCACCCTTCCCCTCAAACACGTTTCCCTTGTCGCTCACAAACTTGATGGGTTTTTGATAGTTTTCCATTTTGTGGGGGAAAATGGGTGGATTGGGAGTGGTGTCAAGCTTGTTTCTCAAGTGGTTTGGCTTGGGAGCGAATTTGTTCATGGGGGTAGTTTGTGGTAGAATAGGAATCTCTCCAACTTTCTCTCCCTTCTCACCACTGCTCTCACCAACCTTGTCAGAGCCCAATGCCTGACCATCAAACCTCTTAAACTCAGCCATCATTAAGCTCAATTGTGGTTCATGCCCAGACAACCAACTCATTAACTTTCTCAGTTCATCATTTTCATCCTGCAAGCGATCAACATAGTGCGCAAGTTCCATATTTTTCAAAGCATGCATTTCACATGTAGAACAAGAGGTAGGAATAGGAACTTTCAACTCTGCCTCTAAGGAAACAATCCTAGCATGTGCATCATCCAATTTACCATGCAACACAGGGCAAGATTTACACGCACCAAGCAAACTTGATCTAGCTATCAACTCAATCAATTCAACCCTAGCCACATCATATTTCCTCAACAGTGAGGGCATGCTTCTCTTTCAGGGTAGTCAAGTCAGACAAGAAAACTGAACAATCATTGCAATCAACTTCATCGGTAACAACAGAAGCATATTTCAAAGCATCCATAGAAAGCATGTCATCCAAATGCCTAGCCTCTAGCTCAGCTACTTTATCCCTAGCTTCCTCAAGCGAGGCTAAGCTCTTTTCTCATTTTCTTAGCATCCCTAAGCACACTATCCCTATTATCAAGCAGTTCATTCAGAGTGGCATTTTCCTCGAGCAAGGAGTCAAGGGTAGGTGGTGATACCTCATCCTCGGTGTCGGAGTTCGAGTCCTCTTTGCTGCTCTTCTTGCTCCTGAACTGTGTGCCATGCCGCAGAATCCGCTCGTCGCCATGAAGCTCAACCCGGTGAAGTTCTTGCTTGAATGCTTTTTGTTCTTGTGTCTTCCACGGTCTTCATCTTCACTACTCGAGCTTGACGTGGTGTAGCAGGAGGAAGATGTGTCCACGTCGCTCGCACCGGCAACCATTGCTCTCGACTTCTTCTTGTGGTAGCCGCCCTTCTTCTTGCCCTTGTACTCGTCTCGACTCTTGTACTTGGAGTTGTGGTTCCGGGATCGATACTTGTGCTCGGCCTGCTTGTACTCGTTCCTCGGGCGATGCTTGTACTCTTGCTTGTACTCGGGTTTCTTGTGCTCGATCTTGTTCTCGTCTGCTTCTGGGCACTCGGCGAAGAAGTGTCCATACTTCCCGCACTTGTAGCACATCCCCGAGTTCCTCCTGAAGTTCTTCCTGTTCTCGTTCAGGCGCCCGAACCGCTTGGTCAGCAAAGCAAGATCCTCATCATCCAAAGCCTCAAACTCCTCATCTGGCAAAGACACAAGAGCAGACAAAGAGAACATCCTAGAGGATTGATTAGAGTTAGTTCTCGATCCAGTCATAAGCGCAAGGCTATCATCAGCAGGACCCTTGCCCTTCTTGGCTCTCAGGTCTCGGTCCACCTCGGACGACTTGAGCTTAGAGAATAGCTCGTCCACCGTCAGGGTCTCATACACACTGGACTCCTGAATAGCCTCAACCTTCGCTCCCCATACATCTAGATCCAACGCATGTAAGAGCTTGATAGCTCTATCATGATCATCGTATGGAATCTTGGTGATGTTGGCTCTCATGTTGTTCACAATCAACGTGAAGCGCTCGAACATGGCATCCACAGACTCTCCGGGGAGGTGAGTGAAGTTCTCATACTCTCTCCGGTAGGTCATAAAGTGACGCGCCTTCACCTGATCATTACCACCATGTGCATTTCTCAGCTGAGTCCATATCCGATTTGCCAACTTCTCTCCATACACCCTACTGAACTCGGATGCACAAAGAGCACGGTAGAGATAGTCCACTGCCTTGTTGTTGGCTTCGAACATGTCCCTACTCCCGGGCAGCAAGAACGTCTCCGGTATGACATAGTTCTCGTCAATCGTGACATCCCAAATCAGCTGTGCTTTTCCACTCAAGAACGCGCCCATCCGGGCTTCCCACATCTGGTAGTTCTTCCCATCGAAGTGGGGAGGACCCGAACCCTTCCCATAGTCCGCCATCTTTGGATCTCAACCGGTCAAGGTCTGAATGATCCGTATCCGGCTCTGATACCAATTGAAGGACCAGAATGACGACCAGAGAGGGGGGGGGAGTGATTGGGAGCCGATAAAAATTCTTCTCCAAAGAAGAACTCGGCCTATGGTCCCAAACGCAACTCCGGAGTCCTCAACACCTCGCTAGGCAGATCCACACAACCACTGAAGTGCTGCTGGACCTGGGAACTAGCACACCACCGAAAACACTCGAGAACGCAGCGGAAAACAACTCGAGTAAAGCTCCAGCTACAAACCGGTCAGACCGGATACTCAAACCGGTCAACCCGGTTTTCCAACACTTAGCCTCTCACACACAGGGTGAAACCGGTCAGACCGGTTTGGCAATCCGGTCAGACCGGTTTTGCCCAGAAAACCCCCAAAGATCAACGAGGCCAAAAACCAAGCAAACAAACTCCAAACTCGACGAAACTTGGACCAGAGGACTTCTTAGACAGAGAACAACGTGCCTGCCAAAAATCTTCCCAAACGGCCACTATGACCAAAACCGGTCAGACCGGTTTCCCAAACCGGTCAGACCGGTTTCGCCCAAGCAGACGGGAAAAACGCAGCTCGCGGAAACCACCTCTTCTTCCAACCAACCGATCTCCCGATTCACCCAACGGATTGCAACCAAACTTCGGGGAAAGGTGGATTACCTCTTGGGCAACCTCAATCTCAAAGGATCCATCCCGAAATGCATCCAAAAGGGAGGAATCGAAAGTCAATCGCCAAGAACACCTTTTCCCGAGTTCATCCAAAAACCACCAAATCCAAGGGATTCCAGGGAGTTTGTGGGGCAAAGATCACCAAGCAAAGGTACCCAAGGTACTCATACGTGATCCCCACAAACAAAACCCAAAGGAAACACCCTCAAATCCTCTCCACGAAAATCCAAAGAAAAGGCTCCGAAAATCACCAAAAAGGAAAACGGGGGAGACACCAAGAACACTTGAGGAACCACGCTGAATCTTCTATACATACCATGAAAGGTTCATACAAGGTCTAGCATCCGCCCGTACATCCATCCCTCTCACAAGATCTCACCATGAAGCCCTCATGCTAGCCTAAGGAGAAAATAGGAAGCTAAAAAGAGAAATTATCTAGAGTAAGTGAAAACCCTAAAGCCCAAGAGATGACTACCACAACCCTTCCACTCGACTTATATATGAGATCCTTCGGTGGGGGTAAATGACTAGAATGTCCTCTAGGCGATACAACCCCTTGAAGGGCATATTTGGAAACTCGACAGCCTTTCCATTGGACGGACGCCCAGCAATCACACCTCGCGTAGCCTCGACGCCAAGCATGCGATCCCGACGCGTGTCCTCCGCTTCGACGACTTCCGGCCGTGCCACGACCAAACCGGTCAACCGGTTTCCCAAACCGGTCAGACCGGTTCTGGTGCCTTGGCCGCACCGGAACCTCGGGTCGGCTTTCTGGAGCAACCGATGAACCCAGCGATCTTTTGGCGAACCGCTGCAAACCCCGCGAGCTTGGAGCAGCCTCCACACTGAGCTCCTCGACTTGGCCGCCACGTCCGCTCCGGCTCCATGTTGGCTTTCGGATCAACCAACGAACCCGCTATCCGACTTCGACTTGCTCTTCTCGCACCATGTGACTCGCACTTGATCTCGTCTGGCCACCGGGTCCATCGAACCAAGCCTACTTGTCCCTCCAGTCCTTCGGAGGCCCCGCAAGGCTAAGACCTTTCGCGCTTGTTCTTCACCTACACCAACGCACATCAAGCCGCAGCCTACATCCACAAGATAGAGCACAACGTCAGTCCACACAACGTTGTCAATCACTCATCACTAGAGAGTGGCCAATCACTAGCCATCAGACACTCTGGTCCTCAGCTTTTCCTCTAAAACTGTGAACAACTCTTCCTTCTCAATTGGTGAGAGATCTTCAATTGCCTTGTTGATTGACACCCTCTCTCGAGCAATGAGGCCATAGACCAATACAAATCTATCCCTCGCAGCATCTGGGGTAGGCCAATAATTGTTATCATGTCCAGTTGCGGTTACCTTGTCTTCTGGCCATTTGGTTTGTGTCCTTGACCCGCGGGATCGAGTACTACTCGCAACAGTATGTGCTGAGTGACCATGTGAAGAAGGATCACCGTCGATAGGCTGTGAACAAGGTTCACCGTCGATGGGCTGTGATGGTGCACTGGAGGTAGAGGAGTTTGGTGTTGTGGGATACTGCATAGATGATATGTCAGGTTGTGAGTAGAGCAACATAAGCTAGACTGAAAACCTATACAAAATTAGATAAGTTCTTATTCTCTGACAGGCAAAATAGTTGATATTAGCATACAAGTTGGGGATAGGTGCTAACCATTTTGACAGGGTGAAGCAATATACTTATATATCAAAGCAGAGACTAAATTCCTTCAACTGCTTCCTTATCCAACTTCAGCAGTAATGAATTGTGTGTTCCATGTGTATATGCAATAAGAGGACAAAGCAATCAGAATTAAAGTATGCTAACAGGTCCAAAGCATAATTGTCGATCTGGTACATTCGAAGCATAACAAAATTTGGCGCACCAAGAACATGATAATGAATTTCAACAGTTCATATAAGTTCATCTATTAGCAACAATTTATTCAAATAGACTTGCAGCAACAAAATTCATCCGTCAAATCCACAACCAATCAATTAAAAATGAACTATTAAGGCATGCTGTACTAATGCAGGCAATTCCAGGAGAATAATCATATGTGAACTGACCCTAAAGGCCTAAACAACCGTAAAGTAGCATGTCTCCTTAATCCACCTTGACAGGAATATCAGATTGGGTGGCCGAGCAGAGAGAGGGCGTTGGGGGTTCAAGCAGCACTAACCTCTGCCGCGAATGAACTAAGTTTATCCTTACTGTGTTCCATGGCGTAAGCATGCAACCTGGCACAATTCGGTCCATCAGCCTGTAAGTCCGCTTTTAACAACATAGGCACAACAGGCTTGTATTTTGTATCCCGTTTTGTCCAAAAACAGTTAAGAATCTCATCTCTAGGCAGAGGTTTCCTGACCCCCTTCTTCTGTGGTGGCTGCTGCTCACGCGGAGATTGCCTGTCCTCCGCCTGTCGCTGCTGCTGTTGTTGCTGCTGCTGCTTAGGTGGAGATTGCCTGGGTTTCTCCTGCTGTTGTCGATGCTCCTGCTGCGTAGTTTTGCTGATCTGCTACTGCTTCTTAGGCAGAGATTGCCTGTCCTCCTCCTGCTGTTGTCGATGCTCCTGCTGCGTAGTTTTGCTGATCTGCTGCTGCTGCTGCCGTTGAGCTTTCTCTTGCTGACGCTGAGCTGCAGTACCTCCATCTGATGCTGTACCCCTGCTACCTGATGTGGGAGCAGGGTTGGTATTTCTCATAATGGGTGCTACATGGATCCTGTTCTTTGACAATTGGATCCTTAGACAGAGAGCCTCAGCTAGGGTTGTTACTTCATCCCCCCCAATTGGTACAGGCAGAGGGTAGTGACCCGTATTGCCCCACACATAACTAGGTTGCACCACAGCATACCCATCCTGCACTGGTACTGTTTGGAGTCTTTTGCAATGGAAAGACAGTGGCTAGTGCGAGCTCCACTTTATTCCCGGAGCCATCCAAAAGGCTGCACTTGGTTGGCTCTAACAGCTTATCTATTGTGTCCAGCATAGGTGATCGACTATCAATGTGCTGTTGACTACCTTCGTCCTCGCTCACATGCCAATGGTCTTCCTCTCTGCCACATGCTTCTTCTTCCTCACTGCCATGCACATCTTCTTCCTCGAGGTCATGCACATCTTCTTCCTCGCTGCTACTGACAGGTGGTGATTGGGGAGGATGAAGTACATTTTTCGGTATATCAAAGCCTGATTCTGCTAGAATGGAGACAATTCTGGTGACTGCTTCACCAACTAGGTCTTCCATCTGCGGTACAGCCTTCTTGTTCCTCTTCTTCCTGTACATTCCAGCAAACTCTTCACCAAACCCTTTACCCTAGCCAAGTGAACTAGACACGCCTCGGACCCGACCTCGATGCTCTGGAGTCTCAAGTGCTGCGGTGAGGATATCATTCTCCCTAACCCCGAAAGAACCATCGCTAGCCTGAGCTGCAAGTGTTTTCACCCTAGTTGCTACCCCCACCACCGCAGGGTTACTGAATGTTATGTCCCCACTTCCTTCACTAGTGGTCTTCCTCTTCCCTACCCTTGCCCGCAGATAAGGCCTCGAACGTCCAGGAAATTGGTCCCAAGGGTTCTGTTTTCCTTCTTCAGCTAGCTTTACATCCTCCTCCTCCCACTCTTTCCTTTTACGAACATAACCTTTTCTGCCCATCCTGTGTGGCTTATCATGCAATGCTCTCTTTTCTTTCATCCCCTGGCTCAATCGCTGAAATCTAGGAGAATTGGTTTCCTGCACAAACACGGTCCAGACTTCTAGCTGCAAAAAGGTATTCTTCACAAAGGGAGTCTCCTCTTGGCTCACAATTTTTTTCTTAAATGGGTCTTGAACCGCCATTGCAAGGTTGCAATCTCTGACATAGCTGCCTTAACTGCCTTCTTGCGAACAGATTCAGCCAGATTGGCTGGGTAGTCTAGCTTTTCCTCTAAAATTGTGAACAACTCTTCCTTCTCAATTGCTGAGAGATCTTCAACTGCCTTGTTGATTGACACCCTCTCTCGAGCAATGAGGCCATAGATCAATACAAATCTATCCCTCGTAGCATCTGGGGTAGGCCAATAATTGTTATCAAGTCCAGTTGTGGTCAACTTGTCTTCTGGCCATTTGGTTTGTGTCCTTGACCCGTGGGATCGAGTTCTACTCGCAGCAGTATGTGCTGAGTGACCCTGTGAAGAAGGATCACCGTTGATAGGCTGTGAACAAGGTTCACCGTCGATGGGCGGTGATGGTGCACTGGAGGTAGAGGAGTTTGGTGTTGTGGGAGACTGCATAGATGATATGTCAGGTCGTCAGTAGAGCAATATAAGCTAGACTAAAAACCTAAACAAAATAAGATAAATTCTTATTCTCTGACAGGTAAAATAGTTGATATTAGCATACAGGTTGGGGATAGGTGCTAACCATTTTGACAGGGTGAAGCAATATGCTTATATATCAAAGCAGAGACTAAATTCCTTCAACTGCTTCCTTGTCCAACTTCAGCAGCAATGAATTGTGTGTTCCATGTGTACATGCAACAAGAGGACAAAACAATTACAATTAAAGTATGCTAACAGGTCCAAAGCATAACTGTCGATCTGGTACATTCGAAGCATAACAAAATTTCAACAGTTCATATAAGTTCATCTGTTAGCAACAATTTATTCAAACAGACTTGGAGCAACAAAATTCATCCGTCAAATCCACAGCCAATCAATTAAAAATGAACTATTAAGGCATGCTGTACTAATGCAGGCAATTCCAGGAGAATAATCCTATGTGAACAACCGTAAAGTAGCATGTCTCCCTAATCCACCTTGACAGGAATAGCAGATTGGGTGGCCGAGCACAGAGAGGGCGTTGGGGGTTCAAGCAGCACTAACCTCTTTCGCAAATGAAGTAGTTGTTCTCGTGGTGGTCGGAGAGGCCCGATCCGCATCGCCTCGTTGCCTGAGGTGGCCGGCTCGTCGTCGTGGTCGGGGATGCCGGATCCGCGTCACCGTCTCTAGGTTGGCCGGGATGCCGTCCGTACGCCAGTAACCGCGTCCTCGTCACCGTCGTCACAACTGGAGCCGCTTCGCCGACGTCACGCCGGGAACGGTGGGGCTGGAGAAGAGCAGGGCTGCGGTGGGGAGAGCGGCGGCGGCGGGCTAGGGCTGGAAAAGGAGCAGGGCGGCGGCGGGGAGAGTGTGGGCGTGGTGGATGTGTCTGAATTAGACTCCCGAGTATATGTCCCCTGCGTGCGCGTTACTATGTTCACGGAAATTACTGGCGTGCCCTTGAACGGCTCTCTGGTGGAATTGGAATTCCATGGGCATTATAGTCAATATAGGTGGAAATTTTTGAACAGCGCACGCAAGGTTTGCCTGCTGACGCTGACAATAGATAGTCATCACCGACGCTAGTTAGTAAACCCGCATCGGCTTCGTCGGCAGGTATCTTCTTTATATAGGCTGCTGACACTGACGCGTGGGCCTGCCACTATTTTTTAGAAATAAAACTCGCATCCATCAAATATTAGAGCCGGTAAAACAACACCTAAAAATTCATTAAAAATAACATCAATTCATATTTGGACATTTAGTATTTTAATAAAATATCAACAGTCACACTTGTGTACCCAACATTCTTATAATTCGAATATACATCTCATGCTTGTGATATAATAATTCTAATAACATCTTAGTTCGCTCCAAAAATTCTACAAATTGACGTGGCAACATAAATTGGGTACCTAAACTTGTCATAAAAAATTCAAATGGTTTCGATAAAGGAATAATATACTTGTGTACAAATGGCTACATTTCTCACATAGTTTCTTAGAATGTTGCTTGAACATTGAAGTTTTCCACACTTTGCAACATGTTCGATCTCGTACGCATTTGAAATTTTTACACAAGCTTGTGTTCACCTTAAGATTACGAAATGCAAAGTTTCATTACTAATGGTTGTGGAAAACAAATATTATTTCTATGTTGTACTTACAAAGAACAAGATAAAGACATATAAACATTATTCACGAAACGGAATATACACTAAACAATGAAATTAATGAAAATATGGGGATTTTAGAAAAAATAGGAAAAAATCATCAAATTTGGACTAAGTACGACGGAGAAATACATGTTACAAAATTTGACTGCAGATTAAAAGGAGAAATGAGAACTGTTCCTCATTCCAATAGAACAGAGGGGGTGGTTAACCCGCGTCTCATTTGCCCCTCCAATCCTCGTCTCCTACGCCCACCCAATAGAACAGAGGAGGAAGCAGACTAGCAGAGGCCACTGCTACCGCCGCCGTGCCCGCTTTGACATCCAAGAGGGCACCCTAGGCCTCTAATGCAGTAAATGAGACCACCGCAACCTTCGATTTGACTCAGAAACGTGACAAATCAAATCTTGTGGATGCGACATAGAATATGTAATAATTTACATTCAAGATACATAATTTTTATTGATGTTTCCGCCTACATCCCGATGTTCATCCTGCTGACGGCGTACTCCACCATGACGCTGAATCCACGCGTCCAGAGGTCGAACTCATGACGGATGCGACACTCAGCGCTGCAGTAGTGGATGATCCCTGGGGTCTCCAGCCCGTAGCGCCTACATCCCGCTACCCAAATGCAGACGTGGGGATTCTGGACGGGTAGCAACGGAGTTCCATCGTCGCCGTCACGAAGCCAGTACCACCACGCAATGTTCTGGAGATCCCGGCGGATGAGGTAGCGCAGCCGGTGCAGGTTATGGTTCTTCCACCGCCGTCAGGGGGCGACGGCCCGCCGCTGATTTCGTGGAGCAGTGCCATCGCTTCGGGGTCCGCAGGGTTGCGACGGTACTTCAGCATCGCTAAGAAGTACTTCGCACCGGCGTCTTTGGCAGCGGCCTTTCTGACGAGCTCCAGACCCTCATCGGGATTCCACCGCCTCATAAACCTCTCCATCCCCTCGAAGCATAATGCCTCCAGATGTTTGGCGAGGCGGAAGCGCTCCTCCAACAAGGACCTGACGTAGCGATTCTTGCACTCTTGACGAAGCTGTTGGCGTTTCTTAACGTCACCACTATGGCGCCGGGATAGTGTGAGCGTGTAAGAATCACCCGGGTATACTGACGGGTGCGAACGAATCCGCAAGCGCACGGATACACCGTTGTAGCACTTCACCTCAGGAGTATTCCCAAGGGTATCGAATCCAAGGAACGGTGTGCACTACCTTCTATCCTAGATGAACGGTCCAAGGACACCAAGCCCCTAGCTAAGGTTGAGAGGTGATGAGGCGCTTCCTATGATCCCAGAGGAGAAGAGCAGGCAATTATGCTCGCTTCGGACACCGGCCCCTCCTGGCTATAACAGTTGGTTCACGGCAAATGGTTGCCTACATGCTGTATCCGAACGTGGGGGATTTCAGAGGGTCCAACGGCTGTCACTACCGCGGCCTACCCCAAGACAAACCGTGGGATACAGGGCATTCGAAGGATAACCCGTAGTCTAGACACCACGTCTACACTACCGATTACTACTATAGCACGGCTACGTCTGATATCTCGTAGAAACACTATAGCACTCCGTATAAATATGGAGCGACGAACCCGCGACCTTCGAGCTAATCTCACTTACCACAGGATCACACAGATGATAGGAAGAATGAATGCCAGCATATTAATGTACTCCAACAAGATCTAACGGGATAATTCACACAAACGGAATGCAAACTTATGCACTTGTAACAAAAGATCAAAGGGTCGTGTTCGTGAAGAACACGAGCCTCTAACTTATGAACAAACACAAAAGCGTGAGTAACTTGTTCGTCAACTAGATCGAGGAATGTGTTCATGAAGAACATGAGACTCTAAATGATGAATGAACGAAGAACTCAAGAACATGTCACTCATGCATGAATAACACTTTGGTCTAATTGGAAAATACAAGAATACTTACTTTGCTCTAATTGAAGAACATGACACCCTCACCAATACCACACTCTACCTAGCACCTACTCTCACCCACATGGATCAACTCATTTGATCCATGAGAGATCACATGAGGGAGGAAACAAGTGTTTCTAAAGAGGAGGAGGAGAATGGGATGTCTCTTTCTTTACCCTCTCCACTTCTATTTATAGGCCTGAGCACCGGCGTGGAGGCACCCCAAACACCCCGGGAATGAAGTCAGGAGCCAACCAGGAACCACCACGTGGAAGGCCAGGGTTGGACGCCACAAGGTCGGTTCGGCCGACCTGTGGGGTCGGCCGACCCCTTGTGGGCCCCACCTGCCTTGTGTTTTCTCCTGGTGACTGATCTGTGGGCCCTTATGATGGTTCCCAGTGTATGGGTCATTTTGAGGTGGTTTGCTGGGGTTGTGGGCCCTTGGATCCTTGTTCTGGACACGTGGCAGCGTCTGATTCGTCTGGCCTCTCTCCCTTGGATTGGTAACATCACCAATCCGTGGCACTTTGCATGGCAGCCCCTCATTGGCTGAGGTGGAGAGGCTTGGATTGATGAGGTGGATGGATAAGGTGTGCTTTTGCTCTATTTCTTGTGCTAATTGCCTGCATTCAAATAGACATCGCCACTTGTGGAATTTGTCAGTATAGGCCATATTCTAGTGTTGATGACCCTTTTATATTTATTTTATGCAGGTATTGACATTGTAAAAGTAGCACTTAACAGCCGTCAACAACTCCCCCACACTTGACCTTTGCTCGTCCCGAGTGAAGGGAGTCCGGTCAAGGTGAGACATGATATCCAAAGGTATGAAGCAAGCATAAGAGATATTCCAAACCATACCTTGTACTTGTGAACTCTGAAGTGTCTATCATGCTATCTTGGGTAGTTAAAGGATGGAATGGTCATGATTCAAATCACTCCTACTCATCATGTTAAGTAACTTGGGGTTTTGCAATAAATTTTCAAAACAAACCTTGCTTAGCTCCTCATTTGATTCTCTCGGATCGCTCAGTGTATATATGTCCTCACCAAGGAATTAAACTGCCTTTATTCATCCTACTTCTAAAGATAGCTTATGTGGAGCTCAGGGTAGGTATGAAAGATAAGGCATACTTGCATCACATATATTGCAAAGTCAAAGACTGGATCCACAGAGAAAATCAAATCATACAATCAGATCAAGATGTGCACGTGTATGGATATGATGGGTATGGTAAGGTGTATACTAGGCCCGGAATGGGTGCTAGATATTACCATACGTATATGATGAGAGTCGATAGGTGGTAAGGTGGACACTAGCCCCGGAATAGGTACTAGTTATTACCATCTAAGATATTGAACTCCTTTTTGCATGATTCTCCCTCTTGTATAAAAATCTTTTGAGAACATGGCTATCTCTATATTTTTTTCCTTATAAACCTTCATGTGTCCAACTCTTTTTTTTCTTTTTTTTAATATCTGGACCTTCATGTGTCCATATTTTTTTTCGATAGCCATGTCTCTTGTGTAACAAAAATTAGGAGGGAGAGATCAACACATATGGAGCCTTATTTTCACGGAATGGATGAATGATACAATGCTAACTTCCAGTGTAGAAGCATAGCAAGGGGAAAATGGTGGTGTGCACATGAATCTTGATCATGAAAGTAGTGAAGAGAATTCTCACAAGGGTCACAGAATTTGACAAAGCTCAATGCCATAACAAGCAGCATACGAGTATAAGATTTTCAACTATGAACATCATATGGCTTTGGTAGGACTGTGGCATATCAAAAGAGGAGCCTCGCAAGGGTTTTCAAGTTTTCAAATAAAATTCCCAAGCACCCAAACATAAAGAGCGAAGATCATATCATCAAACCATATCACAAACACCAACTACTTAGATAAGGATGAGTTCCCTAATGATATTTGTTCACAAGCATCAAGATGATGAGTAAGGAATAAAACATATGCAAGCCAACCACAGGAATCATGTAGAGCAAGCATAGCACCATTATTTGAGTTTGATTTACTGGATAAGAATTCGAAGATCACTCAAACTCATAGGTAGAGAGTGAGATGAAGGGTGCACATACCATCGCTCCTGAAGGATATGAGGAACAAGGAAGACTAGTGGTGATTTGGCTGACCCGTGGGATTGCCAGCTCACTCTAGTTTACCTTGTCCTTGTCATGAAGGCATAGTCGATGTCGTGCAGCCCTTTGTGTGGGAGTTCTCAGGTGGATATATTGATGATGAGCTTGAGAGAACTCCCCCACACTGGTGCTTGTACTGGTGTTGTTCTTCAAGCAAAAATGGAAACAAAAGATGGACTCTACTGGTTCGAGAACCATAGAGCCTTTATTCAAAAGCAAATATTTTTGGGTTTTTATTTTATTGTCACCATGTCATTTGCTCAGAAGGTTAGATCAAGATTACACTTCATAAACAAAGGATAATATACTTACCTTGGACCTTTTGTGAGGTCATATGTTCCTCCTTTGTATGTTGTGCAACATAAATCTGACACCTTAACTTACCTTCCCATATGAATCTAGCTTAATGACTTACCCATTCAAGTTTGACAATTTTCTGCAGGGGTTAGTCAGCATATATGCAACCAAGATCTATGAAGATATAACTCTAAGGTTCATCAGTCAAAACTCGACACCATGTCTTGTTTTGACTGAAGAAGACAATTTTAACCTAAGCACCATGCTTAATTTAAAACAGTCGATGAATGTGTGAATTCATAAACATTCAAACCAGAGCTTCTGAGCATAAATGAAGGATGCATAAAAGCATGATCAAGCCATTTTCGAAAAGGAACATAAGCATGAACATAAGACAGTGAACCTCGGGAACCTCCCGGAAGGGCTTTATTTGATGTCAAAAGCAGGACTTACCTAGCTAGTGGGCAAGATGCAAGAGCTGACATCATCACACCAGGATAAGATTTGGTAGAGGAGGAACTTTACTCAGGATGCTCACATACCTCCCCCACACTTGAAGTTTGCATTGCTAGGCAACAAAACTCAAGTGTGTGGTGATCAAGCTTCCTTTTGTAAATGTTCCCTCACCAAAGCTTATCAAGGTGTTGCAGCTGGTTTGGCTCACATGTTCGTAGGCATCATATATCCATCTTTCTTTTCAATCTCCACCTGAAAGGTTAGTGACCAAAAATACCCGAAGGACGACTTATCCTAATAACATGTTCTTGCTTTTATTCAAAAAGGGAAATAAAACCTATGCTAACCCAGGCTATCTCCTGGTAGTGCTTTGTTTATTTATTGGTCATAAGCTCGACCATGGGAACTTCATCTTGCAGCTATCGTTGATGGTGTCATTCCCGTCTCACCACCAATCCTTGATGTATCAGTGAAGCTTTAGCTGCAAGGTTAGTACCACAGTGCATGCATGAAATCTGATATGCTTATGATAGACATATACATCTACAACCAACCTTCTGAACTTTCTACAAAAGAGGACCATAAGGTGATTGCAGTCCTCGAGCGTGCTCAGCGCACTAAGCATGGCCGGCTCTGGATAGGCATGATGCAAGCATGGTTCATGTGGTATATCAAGAATGAAACTACCATGCTTATCTGTGTAACCTTTGCCCATGAACTCCAGAGTCGGTGCCTCAAAAGGTTCCATGGCCCATGAATTCTCTATCTCAAGAGATGCATCATGGAGGCAAGATGTTGACTCTCGATCATAATCGAAAGCAACATAATACGGGCTAGCGGGAAGAGGCTGAAACTCGGTCGAGATAGATGATGATCATTCGCCTCCACAGAGGTGAAGAGGATCTCCTGAGTCATCCCCTTGAGGAGTAGAGAAGTCTACAACCTCAATCGGAACAGGCTCGGATGATGCGAACGGAGATACGTGCATTATCGTCTCGAGCGGGTTTTGCTCAGGAATAGGCTCTACCATGGAATGTTCATGACAAGAGATGGACGTGGTAGAAGCGGCTTCCCTAAGCTTTACATCTAGGCTTCCTTGAGATTTATCAAGAAGTTCATCCAATGGGAAACCCAGAAGAAGATCGAAATCTGTGATGTCATAGATGTGAAAATCTAAGTGCACCTCAATCTTGTTTATGATGATTGGCACGTCCCTAGCAATCCCTCGACATGGTTACATGTATTCTTTATACCTCGGACTTTGGAAATATCTATCAGTCGGGGTGAGGGGCATGTCTCCCACCAGAGTGTCCAAAAGGTACTCCGATATGATGCAAACTCCAGTAGCAGGATCATGAACAGCATCTACGGTGTTTCACCTCATGGAGCAATGGATAGTCGGGGAAGTCGAGCGGACCCGAATTACTTCGGAAACAGGATCTGATTTCCAAGGTGACCGATACACTATTGCCCCATGATTCCAAACTTCATCGAGAACCTCATCAAAGTTCAACGATGCCGTAGGCTTCTCGTGCCAAGAACGATTTGAGGTATTTATGATGTTCCGAGAAGGATCACCCTCAAATCGAGAAGAGAACTCCAAAGGTTGAATTTCTTCTCCCTTTGGTGTTCGTGGTTCGGGAGAAGGCTCTCTAGATGAATCATTAGATATGCAAGGTGAAAGCTCAAATTCGTCTATCAGGAGACTCTCTTGGATCGACTCTGATTCTTGATGGAGGTCATTGTATCTGGGATGGGAAGAAGAGGTTTCTAAGAAGTATTCTAGGGTCTCTATTCTTTCCGTTGGAGTTTGGGTTCTGAATGAACCTCCAGCTACAAGGTCGAGCTCAAATGCAGATTCCATGTCTATCATCCCGTGAAAGATGGTCAAAGACACATTATCGGGAATAGACAAGTCTGAGTTAAGCTCCAACAGGTGTAAGAACCTAGCCCAAGCTGCACCTATCGACGCACTCTAGTTGCTCAAATTCACGGAATTCACACGGTAGCAAATCTAAGTGTTCAAAAGGGGAGAACGAGTGACAAAAGTCATCTCGTAGTTCTTCCCAATTGTCTACACTCTCTATCGTGCGGGTGTACCATTGGTCCGCTCTATCTACAAGAGAAAAAGGGAACAACTTCTACCTCAAAGTTTCCTGTGTCATACCTGGGATTACCAAGCACGAACACAGTTCTTCGAACTCCTTTAAATGATCATGGGGATCATCACTGATGGCACCAGAGAAAAGTCGATTCCGAACCATGGCTATAAAACCGGGATGAAGCTCGCAGCTAGATGAAGAAGTTGATGGTTGCTCTAAGACGAACTCGGCCCTAGGGGTAGAGATGCTATTGCAGGAAAGCTTCTCCATGGGTAATGGGGGTGAAGATAGAAGAAAAGAAACAAAAATGATATCTGATGGGTAACGGGGGTGAAGGTAGGAGAAAAAGGAAAAACAAAAGATACGAGGACCACTAGGCTCGAAGATAGATACAGCAACCGTTCCCCGGCAACGGCGCCAGAAATGCTTGTTGGCGTTTCTTAACATCACCACTATCGTGCCGGGATAGCGTGAGCGTGTAAGAATCACCCGGGTATACTGACGGGTGCGAACGAATCTGCAAGCGCACGGATACACCGTTGTAGCACTTCACCTCAGGAGTATTCCCAAGGGTATCAAATCCAAGGAACGGTGTGCACTACCTTCTATCCTAGATGAACGGTCCATGGACACCAAGCCCCTAGCTAAGGTTGAGAGGTGATGAGGCGCTTCCTATGATCCCAGAGGAGAAGAGCAGGCAATTATGCTCGCTTCGGACACCGGCCCCTCCTGGCTATAACAGTTGGTTCACGGCAAATGGTTGCCTACACGCTGTATCCGAACGTGGGGGATTTCAGAGGGTCCAACGGCTGTCACTACCGCGGCCTACCCCAAGACAAACCGTGGGATACAGGGCATTCGAAGGATAACCCATAGTCTAGACACCACGTCTACACCACCGATTACTACTATAGCACGGCTACGTCTGATATCCCGTAGAAACACTATAGCACTCGCCATTTATAAAATGGAAAGGTGACGAGATTTGGAAATTGAAAGGCGACGGGGTTTGGAAATTGAAATGCGATGCGGCCATTTATAAAAACCCGTTACTAATAATATGTATGGAACTTTAAATGCGACACGGTTTGGCTGCTGACGCGTGGGCCCGACAACTGCCCCTGCCCCTCCACCTTCCCGCGAAATTGAAATGCGACGCGTGTTTTTGGACGGTTTTGCTCCCAAAAAATGGTTCCCGAGGCGTAGGGGGACGTGGGGCGTGGGGTGGAAGGCGCCCTGACGGTTCAGGTCTTGTCATCATAAATCCCCGACTGCTGGTTGCTCCATAATCATATCATTTCTTTCGCTTCATCTTCTTCCCCCTCGCCATCAAAAAACCACAAACTCCAGTCAATGAGAGATCACACCAACAAGGAGCGAGAAGAGCATGGCGTCGAGTGACCCGTCGGCGAAGCGGGGACGAAGAGAGGATGACGACGACGAAAGTCGCCGTCGGAGGAAGTTGACCATCAAGGAGAAGGTGAAGGAGCCGACGGCACCCAAGGAGAAGAAGGAGAAGAATTCGGAGGCCGCCGACATCAGCTTCGCCGTCGAACTGCTCCAGGGCACGTTCATGAAGCTCCAAGATGTTGGCGCAGCGTTCAAGATCGAGGCGCCTGATGATTACAAGGATCGGAGCCTCTAGGGTCTCGCCTTCAGGATCCATGTGTTGGCTGAAAAGTTTGAGAAGCTCCCCGTGGTCCAGCGGTCTCTCCTCGGTGACGACGACGGCTCTGACGGCGGCGACGATGGCTCCGACGGCAGGACTCCGACAGCGGCGACCGACTAATTGATCCACTCCTGTACCATTAATAATGTGTTTGTGATTATTGTGTACTGTGTTCGTCAGTTTGTTCATCAGGTTGTTGGACTGCTTAGTTTGTCGATCATGAACTGCTTAGTTTGTTTGTCGATCATGAACTGGTTAGTTTGGTTGTTGGATTTTGTATACATGTCGCATGAACTCGATCTAAGAGACGCGGGCAGATCCATCAGCGTCGCCTACATTATCTGTTCCTCCTGTGATGAACTCGATCTTGGAGACAATGGATAGTCATCGCCGACTCTGGTTAGTAAACTCGCGTCGCCTTCGTTGGCAGGTAGGTCCAGGCGGTTATCTTCTTTATATAGGCTGCTGACACTGACGCGTGGGCCTGACACTATTTTTTAGAACTGAAACTCACATCCATCAAATATTAGAGCCGGTAAAACAGCGCCTAAAATTCATTAAAAATAACATCAATTCATATTTGGACATTTAGTATTTTAATAAAATATCAACAGTCACACTTGTATACCTAACATTCTTATAATTCGAATATACATCTGATGCTTGTGATATAATAATTCTAATAACATCTTAGTTTGCTCCAAAAATTCTACAAATTTACGTGGAAACATAATTTGGGTACCTAAACTTGTCACAAAAAATTCAAATGGTTTAGATAAAGGAAGAATATACTTGTGTACAAATGGCTACATCTCTCACATAGTTTCCTAGAATGTTGCTTGAACATTGAAGTTTTCCACACTTTGCAACATGTTCGATCTCGTACGTATTTGAAATTTTAACACAAGCATGTGTTCACCTTAAGATCACGAAATGTAAAGTTTCATTACTAATGGTTGTGGAAAACAAATATTATTTCTATGTTGGACTTACAAAGAACAAGATAAGGCATATAAACATTATTCACGAAACAGAATATACACTAAACAATGAAATTAATGAAAAGGTGGGGATTTTAGAAAAAATTAGAAAAAAATCATCAAATTTGGACTAAGCACGACGGAGAAATACATGTTACAAAATTTGACTGCAGATTAAAAGGTGAAATGAGAACTGTTCTTCGTTCCAATAGAACTGCCCCACCCTAATTAGAGACGCGGGATGGTTAATCCTCATCTCATTTTCCCACACAAACTGTTCTTCATTCCAATAGAACAAAAGAGGAAGCAGAGGGCGCCGCAACCTTGGATTTGACTCAGAAATGTGAGAAAGCAAATCTTGTCTATTAATAACTGTTTGGACGATACTTTACACGATAGAAGAAGACATTACATTTGTAACGAAGCCTACATTCATCACTACATAAATACATGCAAAACCCCCTCCGGCTCGGCGCCGTACCGCAGAATGCTTTGCCTGCGCAATGTTGAATGTTGCCTCGCGCCACCGCCGTTGGCAGCGTCGGCCGGCGGAGGGCGACACTCCTAATTTGCCAAGCCAGATTGACCCCACGATGCCGAAAATCTAGGGATTGCACATTACTGATCAAACACGGACGCCACTGCCCTTGCTCCTCGCTCTCAACCTATTTCATGTATGCAATTGCAGTGGCATCGGCGTCGGCCCCGCTGTTCGCTCTGTAGAGGAAGACGGCGGACACATAGGCCGCCCCTCTGTGCCCGTCCTTGGCAGCGCGGTTGAGAGACATGGGTACCCATGGGTCCCCACCGGCTAGGGTCCCAGGGGCCCCTGACAGGTGGACCCGACCTTCCAGAAGACCCGTCGACCTTACAAGTGGACCCAGTGACCTTATCCGCACCTCTGAAGACCGCGGGCGACCTGATCAGGATCCCGAAAGACCCGCGAAGCCTTGGCGTGCAAGTCAAGACATGGCAACCTGGCGCACCGCCACATGTAGCTCCGAGTATCACGGGATACTCCTTGTAATCCGGGAGATAAGCTTCCCAGGTCAACTGACCTGCGCATGCAAACCCTAGCCCGTCCCCCATATAAGGCGGCCTAGGGCTCCATGCACAGGGACAACTCATCTTCATCCTCGCATAATCCACCACAACTGGACGTAGGGTTTTACTCTCCGGAGGCCTGAACCAGTATAAACCCTTGTCTCCTTGCTCCTCGCCGCCATACTCGCCTAGTTCTGTGTGCATCCCGTGCATAACCACCTACGCTCTTAGGTCCCGATCCTCCATTAACCTGCAAACCACTAGGGCAACCCCCTAGCGGATCTGTCTAGGTCTCACCCCCTGACAGTTGGCGCGCCAGGTAGGGGCGATCGGGAACTCGATGTGCAGCATGGTGGCCCAATCTGGCGTCGTCTTCCCGGCGAGCATGGCGGCCTTACTAGCTGACCCCGTGGAGATCTGCTTCGGATACTTCACGTCGACCTCTCCTACTCCGGCAGCCTCCACTCCTCTGGCGACCTCTGAGCAGGTCGTCACGGCGTCCGCCACCATCTCTGTGCCCGATCCAGCATCGGAGACCCACCCGCCCAGACCCTGTGACCTTGTCCAGGGGATGGAAAGCGTCATCGGCTCGATGAGGGAAACCCGGGAGACCTGCGAACGAGCCCAGCACTCGGCACATACAGCGCTACGCCACGACACGTTCCCCTTCGGCCTGCAGTCTGTGCCCGGCCTTCGCCTGAGCCAACTCTCCACGCCTCCCCAGATCCAATCTGGGTGGCGACCTCCTCGCGACCCAAGGACTGCACCTCGTGTAAGGCGTGACCCTCTCGACGTGCCCTGCACCTACCACAAGGGTGCGAAGCACACCCTCCGCGGGTGCCGCCTGCGGAAGAAGATCGACAACGAGCTCCCTCGCCGAGCTAAGCGACCTACCCAGTCTCCGGACTGCGGGGAGTTCCAGAAGGTCCGGGTTCGCATCTCCCCCAACGACTTGGAGATCGTCTTCCGTCAGGTGATGGTGATCTCGGAGAACGAACCACCACGCGTGGGCGCGACCAACTCTGAGGAGGCGGCCCGGATCCAAGCCAACACCCGCCGCGCTGAGCGACGTGCGGAAGAGCAGCGGCGCGTCTTGCCCTGCGCTCGAGACCTGCGTCTGGAGTTCGAGGAAGCTGGGATCCCGGCCTTCAACAACCCCAGGACAACCTGGGTGCGGCCATTACCCGACTCCAACAAGTCCAAACGCCTGAAGCTGAGCAGGCCCTCGCGTACCTTCGGGTCGCCAATGCCCTAGTGGAAGAGAAGAGCGTGGCCTCCAAGTCCGCTGCGTCTTCGTCGACCCGCCACTCGCGTAGTCGATCTCATCGACCTGCGCGCAGCCATCTCTCCCCCATCCGGGAGGAGGTCGCTCAACACAACCCTGAGCAACCCGCCCAGTAGCCCGCAACCTTCGCGTCAACCTCGACGCCAATAGGCGTGCTCGCGATGTGTTGGTATTTCTTAACGTCGCCACTATGGCACCGGGATAGCGTGAGCGTGTAAAAATCACCCGGGTATATTGATGGGTGCGAACGAATCTGCAAGCGCACGGATACACTGTTGTAGCACTTCACCTCAGGAGTATTCCCAAGGGTATTGAATCCAAGGAACGGTATGGGGGACTCTATGAGTGACTATCCAAGGGAACACAGTCCCTGCTGAGGTACGTAAGTGATGTGAAGTCTCTTGTAGGTTCTCGACTCTAGAGAGGAACAAGCTCGGATAAGATCTCACTTCGGACACCGGCCCCTCCTAACTATAACAGTTGGTTCACAGCAAAGGGTTGCCTACACACTGTATCCGAACGTGGGGGATTTCAAAGGGTCCAAAGGCTGTCACTACCGCGGCCTACCCCAAGACAAACCGTGGGATATAGGGCATTCGAAGGATAACCAGCAGTCTAGACATCACGTCTACACCGCCGACTACTACTATAGCACGGCTACGTCTGACGTCCCGTAGAAACACTATAGCACTCCGTATAAATACGAAGTGACGAACCCGCGAGGTTAAGCTAGACCATACTCGTCACTGAATCGATTCGCTCAAGGAGATATGATTGATACTTGGTCTAAATCAGATATGCATGAGCTCACTATATTCTAATAGATAGGCAATCATACAAACGAGATGCAAACTTATGCGTTGATAACATAAGATCTAGGGTCGTGTTCGTGAAGAACACGAGCCTCTAACTTATGAACAAACTCAAAAGTATGAATTACTTGCTCGTCAACTAGATCGAGGAGACACGTTCATGAAGAACGTGAGCCTCTAATTGATGAGCGAACGAAGAACTCAAGAACAACTCATTCATGCATGAGAACCACTTTAGTCTAAATAGGAAATAATGAAATACTCACTTTAGTCTAAATGAAGAACACCATCGCTCACGAGGTACAAGGGGCAGATGGATGATGAATGGATCATCACCACCTCACCTCTACTCATCCACACACTCCTCTCTACCTAGAACCACCTAGTCTAGATCCTCCTCACACACACACTCATGATGGGATGAGGTTTCACCTCCACCAAGAGAGAATGAGAGAGGGAGAAGAGGCAAAGGTGAGAAAATGGCTTCAAGTGTGCTTCACCCTCTTCTTACCCCCTCTCCTCCTATTTATAGGCTTGTGCAACCGGCGCGAGAGCACCCAAACACCCCGGGAATGGCCTCTAGGACCAATGGGCAAGCACCACGTGGAAGCCCCTGAGTGGGCGCCACAAGGACGGTTCGGCCGACCCCACAGGTCGGCCGACCCCCTGTGGGCCCCACTCGGGGTGTGCTTTCGCGTGGTGACTGCTCTGTGGGTCCTAAGGTCGGTTCCCGGTGTCCACGTGGTTTGGAGGTGGTTTAGGTGCTCTGGTGGGCCATAGGATCCATGTGAAGTCTGCATGGCGGCTTCTGATTCGCCGAAGCTTCCTTCCTTGGATTGGTGATGTCATGGATCCAGGGGATGCTTGCATGCAGCCTCTCATTGGCTGAGCCTATCTTGCTAGGATCATGAGGGTGTATTTTCTCTTCATTTCTTATGCCAAACACCTGCATTCAACTTAGCATAGCCACTGGTGGAAATTGTCAGTTTAAACCCCTATTCTAGTGTGGATGCTTAGTTCTTATGATAAAATGCAGGGATTGATGGCCCTAAATTAGGTACTTAACAGCCGTCAACACGATGCCCGCGGCGTCTTCGACCAACGCCACCGGGAGCACGAAGAGCGCGAGCTCCGCCGCCGCTTGGATTACGACCGTGAGTACGGTGCACCCAGGGGCGTTCATCGCATCATGGAGCGCGAGCTCTGTGACCAACACGAGATCGAGAACTGGTGACGTGCCAACTACGACGTCGAGCACGGCGACCCCGCCATCATCTAGACCAACCGGGATCGGCAGCCACGTTCCCAGGTTGTCGTGCCGGAGCGCAGTGTCCACTCCGCGCCGAGGGAGGCCGCCCCGGCAAGAGGCTCCAGCGACGACCTTGCGCTCAACGCTTTCCCAGCGCTGGATGCCCGCTTCAAGAGGGTGGAGTACCCCGACAACTTCAAGCCCAACATCAAGCCGTATGATGGGCGCTCCGACCCTAACATCTGGCTGTCGACGTACTACGTCGCTGTCAAGGCGGCCGGTGGTAGCTTCGACCATATGACGGCCTACTTCCCACTGGTGATGGGTAAGGCCCCTTCGCTGTGGCTCAACAACCTCGAGCCTGGCAGCATCAAGACCTGGGCCGATCTGTCCCAGGCCTTCACGTTGAACTTCCAGGCGACCTATGATCACCCTGGAAACGCCTTCAGCCTAGGGCGGGTCGTGCAGAAGCCTAAGGAGCAGCTCCGCGACTACAACACCCGGTTCTTCGAGAACCGAAACGAGTGCGTTGGCGTCAAGAACGACCAGATCGTCGACAGATACAAGAAAGGCATCAAAGACCGCAAGGTCTTCGAGAAGATCCATGGGGCTGGCCCGACCAACGTCAAGGAGCTCATGGTCATTGTCAACAAGCTGATGGACACGGAGGATGCACACCAGAACCAGTTCGACGCTGATGCTGCTGGTACATCTGGTACTGCAGCAGACAAGCTTCGCAAGCGACCTTCTGAGGTCCTAGCGGTCGATGGGCGCCGAGGTTCGACCGTCAACCAGGAGGAGTTCGACCTGGCGCTTGACAGCATCTACGGGTTCCACGAGAGAGCCACCCACACTCTCCGCGAGTGTTTCCAGTTCAATAGGGCCTTCAGTGCCCCTACGGACCCCAAGCGACCCAGGAACGACGGCGGGCGCCGCGACAACCGCCCCTACAACAACAACTACCGCCGTGATGACCGGCGACATCAGCGAGACGACCGCCGCGAAGAGCGATACGACAATCGCCGCGAGGCACCTCGCAGCGACCCACCTCGTTGAGACCCTCCTCCAGCGGCTCCTCGCAACGAGACGAACCTGCCCCCTCTACCAGCATCGGTCAATCCCAATGGGCCTTTCCAGGCCGCAAACCGCGCGATCAATATGATCGTCGGTGGCATCAAGTCCAGCGCCAACAGGAGGCGCTATAGGAAGGACAAGCGCGACGTCCACCTCGTCCACACTCAGCCAATTGTGCCTCTGCGTTGGTCTGAGCAGGCGATTACGTTCTCCAGGGAGGATCACTGGGTCCACATCCCAGATCCCGGGTCCTATCCGCTCGTTGTCGAGCCCACGGTGGACGGGGCCCTGCTCTCCCAGACCCTGATCGACGGAGGCAGCGGGCTCAACATCATCTTTGTTGAGACCCTCAAGAAGATGGGCTTTGACTTTGACAAGATCACGGAGAGCGACGAGCCCTTCTACGGCATCGTCCCCGGGAAGGCAGCCTACCTGATGAGTCCGGCCCAGGTGGGATTGGATTATGGTAAGCCTAATGCACCGATTACTCAGTTTAGCATTCGCACACCCGAGGTTCCGACCCTCACGATCCGACTACGACGAGCAAGCCCGAAGCGCCAATGCAATCGCTGAACCGCAACTCAAGGGTGCCCCTTCGGGCAAAGGCCCAATCACCCCAAAAGACTAGTCCATTAGGGGAAGGGTGGCTCTCCCCTTTAAGGTGGCTTCCTCCTCCCAAGCTAAGCAAGGTGGGATAATGAGGCTCACACGGTCGCCACCCGACTACAACTGGGCTACATGGCCCATTTATGTTGCGTCTTTACCAACGGGTAATAGTGGAGGATGTCCTCATCATCCTCCCCTTCTTAACAACGGCCCAGCTCTGATACCAAATGATGAGTCCGGCCCAGGTGGGATTGGATTATGGTAAGCCTAATGCACCGATTACTCAGTTTAGCATTCGCACACCCGAGGTTCCGACCCTCACGATCCGACTACGACGAGCAAGCCCGAAGCGCCAATGCAATCGCTAAACCGCAACTCAAGGGTGCCCCTTCGGGGAAAGGCCCAATCACCCCAAAAGACTAGTCCGTTAGGGGAAGGGTGGCTCTACCCTTTAAGGTGGCTTCCTCCTCCCAAGCTAAGCAAGGTGGGATAATGAGGCTCACACGGTCGCCGCCCGACTACAACTGGGCTACATGGCCCATTTATATTGCGTCTTTGCCAACAGGTAATAGTGGAGGATGTCCTCATCACTACCCCTTGGGTCGGGTCTCCCTCCCCGTCACCTTTGGCACAGAGGCAAACTTCCGCACGGAATACCTCAATTTCGAGGTTGCCAACTTCAAGTCCTCCTATCACGCGATCCTAGGTCGCCCGATGCTGGCCAGATTCATGGCCATCCCGCACTACACCTACCTAGTGTTGAAGATGCCGGCTCCACACGGGGTCCCCTCTGTTAAAGGGGACCTCATCATTTCCTTCAGGTGCAACACGGAGGCCCTCGACCTCGCCGCAACCTCCGCCGCCGCTGATGCCTCTGCGGTCTTGGTCGCGGAGGCCAACAAAGTCGATCCGGTCGACCTACCTGTCCCGGAGTAGAAGCGCACCGACATCGCCCTAGACGCGGCTCCCTCGACGAAGAAGGTCTGCCTCGGCCTTGCCGACCCAAAGAAGACGGTGGTGATCGGTGACGGGCTCGACCCCAAATAGGAACTTGCGCTCACCAGCTTCCTCCGGGATAACGCCGACATATTCGCATGGAGTCCATCGGATATGCCGGGCGTCCCCAGGGAGCTGGCTGAGCACGCCTTGGATGTAAGCAAGACGGCCAAGCCTGTCAAGCAGAAGCTTCGCCGCTTTGCGAAAGATCGCAATGACGTCATTAGGGTAGAGCTAATAAAGCTCCTAGCTGCCGGATTTATCCGAGAGTGTAAAAACCCGGTTTGGCTCGCCAACCCGGTTCTTGTACCAAAGAAAACTTGTCAATGGAGAATGTGTATCGACTACACCGACCTCAACAGGCACTGCCCTAAAGACCCCTTCCCTCTTCCGCGCATCGACCAGGTCGTGGATTCCATGGCCGGAAGCGTCCTCCTCTGCTTTCTCGACTACTACTCAGGGTATCACCAGATAGCCCTGAAGGTCTCTGACCCAGACAAGATGGCATTCATAACGCCCCATGGCATCTACTGCTACACGGCCATGAGCTTTGGCCTCAAGAACGCTGGCGCGACCTACCAGAAGGCCATCCAGAAGTGCCTCGCTAGCCAGATCAGCAAGAACGTAGAAGCCTACGTCGACGATGTGGTCGTCAAGACCACCCACGAGGACAATCTCATAGCTAACCTCGCGGAGACCTTCGCCAACCTCCGCACCTATCGCTGGAAACTTAATCCAGAGAAGTGCGTCTTCGGTGTCCCGTCTGGCAAGCTCCTGGGCTTCATGGTCAGCAATCGAGGCATCGAGGCCAACCCCACCAAGGTGGATGCCATCCTCAGGATGTAGCGACCTACTGGCAAGAAGGACGTCATGAAGCTCACCGGCATGATGGCGGCCTTAGGCCGATTCATTAGCAAGCTCGGAGAGAAAGGCCTGCCCTTCTTCAAGCTGCTAAAAAAGGCGGACAAGTTCGTCTGGACCGAGGAGGCGGACCAAGCTCTTGAGCAACTCAAGACCTTCCTCACGACACCCCTGATGATGGTGCCCTCGGTGCCTAAGGAGCCTTTACTGCTCTACATCTCGGCGACCACCCTCGTGGTCAGCGCCGTTCTGGTGGCTGAGCGACCTGAAGAGGGGCAACCTTACCCCGTCTAGCGACCTATGTACTACGTCAGCAAAGTCCTGTCT
This sequence comes from Cenchrus fungigraminus, assembly GCA_036936925.1. Classification (NCBI taxonomy): domain Eukaryota; kingdom Viridiplantae; phylum Streptophyta; class Magnoliopsida; order Poales; family Poaceae; genus Cenchrus; species Cenchrus fungigraminus. The sequence continues at coordinate 41,706,002 of CM072775.1, forward strand.
GACAGCAAGACCAGGTACAGCCAGCCCCAGAAGATGCTCTACGCACTACTCATGACCTCTCGCAAGCTCCGGCATTACTTCCAGTCGCACAAGATCAAGGTCGTCTCGGCCTTCCCCCTTGGCGAGATCCTACGGAGCTGTGACACCACTGGGCGCATCGTCAAGTGGTCCATCGAGCTAGGTGAGTTCGACCTAGAGTTCTGCCCCAGGCAGGCCATCAAGTCCCAAGTCATTGTAGACTTCGTCTTGGAGTGGACAGAGATTCAACAGCCTCCATCGATGGAGCGACCTGAGCACTGGAAAATGTACTTCGATGGTTCCCTGAACCTCGAAGGAGCCAGCGCGGGCGTCCTGTTCATCTCCCCCCAGGGCGACTACCTCAAATATGTCATGCAGATCCACTACAAGGCGTCCAACAACGGTGCTGAGTACGAGGCCCTCATCCACGGGTTACGCATCACTGTCTCCCTCGGGATCAAGCGCCTCATGGCCTACGGCGACTCCAAGGTCGTCATCGACCAAGTCAGCAAGGACTCTGAAGCTAGGAAGGACACGATGGATGCCTACTGTGCTGAGGTGCGCAAGCTCGAGCGTCACTTCGAAGGCCTCGAGTTCCACCATGTTTGCCGTAACAACAATGTCGCGGCTGATGTCCTCTCCAAGCTTGGCTCCAAGCGCGCACTGGTCCTGGCCGGTGTGTTTGTCCAGGACCTACGCAAGCCGTTCATCAAGCTCCTCCCCGACCCAAAGTCGGCTGACGACGAGGTGACCTCGCCTGCAGGTCGCGAGATCCTCAAGATCGACACGAAAGATGACTGGCGCCTCGACTTCATCACCTTCCTCCTCGAGCATCGAGTGCCTGAGGATAAGGCGGAGCGAGAAAAGATCACGAGGCGTAGTGCTAACTACGTCGTCATCGGCAAGGAACTCTACCGGAGGTCTGCCTCCACCGGAGTACCGATGAAGTGCATCCTACGATCTGAGGGCCTCAGGCTCTTGGATGAGATCCACGGTGGCGAGTGCGGCAACCATGCCGCCTCTTCCAACCTGGTAGGCAAGGTCTTCAGGTCTGGCTTCTACTGGCCCACGACCATGGCTGATGCCCAGGAACTTGTACATCGATGCAAGGGGTGTCAGTTCTTCGCTAGGCAGCAACATGTCCCGGCTCAGGCCCTGAGGACCATCCCTCCATCGTGGCCCTTCGCAGTTTGGGGTCTCGACTCTATGGGACCCTTCAAGACCGCCCCTGGTGCTACAAGTGGATCGAGGTCCGTCCCGTATCCAGTGTCACATCCAAAGAGGCGGCCAAGTTCATCGAGGAGATCACCCACCGCTTTGGGGTGCCAAACAGGATCGTCACCAACCTTGGCACGGCCTTCGCAGGAGCCGAGTTCTGGGACTTCTGTCAAGACAGCCTGATCGATGTATACTACTCCTCGGTGGCGCACCCACGGTGCAATGGCCAGGTCGAGCGGGCCAACGGCATGGTCCTACAGGTCATCAAAGATCGCATCTTTGACGGCTCAACGCCTGACGCAACCAGGTGGCTCTTAGAGCTTCCTCACATCCTCTGGGGTCTCAGGACCCAGGTCAGCTCGACTACAGGGTACTCACCCTTCTTCCTGGTCTATGGGTCAGAGGCTATCCTCCCCGCCGACGTGGCCTTCGGTGCTCCTCGCATCCAGAACTTCGACGAAGGAGAAGTAGAACAGACACGCAGGCGCGACCTCGACAGCGTCGAGGAACATCTTGTGGCCGTGCTCTTGCGCCACACCCACCACGAACAACAACTACGTCGCTACCACGACCACAATGTGCGGGAATGTACCTTTAACGTTGGCGACCTAGTCTTACGGCGGATCCAGAACACCAAGGACATGCACAAGCTCTCTGCGCCTTGGGAAGGCCCCTTCATAGTTAAGGAGGTCATTGGACCGGCGACCTATCGCCTCCAATGGGCCGATGGCCAGGGCGTTCCTAACCCCTGGAACATCGAGCATTTACGTCGCTTCTATCCTTAGGAGCCTTGTATCACAATAAAGCTATGTACTCTATCCTTTGTAATTCAATATATATATAAAGTTCCCTCTTTCGATCTGCTTGTTTTTCTGTTCATCCCTCCCCTTCGACATGCTCGGGGGCTTGGTTTAAAACCGGACCCCTCATGCTCGGGGGCTTGGCTTTAAGCTCAGCCCTTCACGTTCGGGGGCTTGGCTTCGCCAACCTAAGGGTCATTCGACCTGGGGTTTCTACCTCTCTTTTTTACCAGTGTTCCCTTACCATAACTTTTTGTGCACCTTATAAGTATTCCTAGGTCATGGGGTTGCTTGGCCTTAGGTCCCCGACCTCCCTCCGCGCGCCGGCTGCACGTAAGCCTCCATGCCGAGCCGTGTAGTCGGTAAGCTGTTCCTCCACTGAGTTGGGTTAGCGGGGGGAAAAGGATTCTTGCAACTTCGTTACCTTTGCATTCTTATAAGGAGTACTCAAAGACAAATAAGGGATCACATTAACTTAATTAAACATGCCTTTTTTTCATGCAAGGTTTATCTTACATCAAAAGGGTCCACGACCCATTGGCGCTAACTATCTGCTACGTCCTAAGTTACATTTCCAGGTCTATCTTCTTCATAATTTCATCTGCAGCGGCCTGGATATCTTCGCTGCCCACCAGCTGCAACAAGGCGAGCTCCTCCTTGACCTTCTCAAGGTCGAACGACGACTCATGGTGCTTCACCGTGGCCAGCGCCGTAGCAGCGGTGAGCTTGCCGCTGTCTATCAGCAAGGTCTTTATGCGACCTTCCGCATCCTCCAACCACGCGATGAGCTCCTGTGGACCGCCCTCGACCTTGGGGGCGTACACGTCCACAAGGTACTCAGCGGCCTCCTTGAGGTCGTCCAGCTCCTTCTCAAGATCTGCAGTCATCTCTTGATGATAAATAAGGGTTTGCATTGCCCGGCCCAGGTCGATCTCTAGATCCCAGCGGACACCGAATTCATATGCAGCTTTTCGAGTGAAGTAAGACTCACTGGCGACGACCTCCTTGTGCTTCTCCTTGAGGACCTTCACCTGTTCCTTCGACTCCTTGAGGTCCTTCTTCAAGGCAGTCTCCCTCTTCTTGGCGTCTGCAAAAGCCAAGGTCAGGATGGATTCACCACGGTGTAAAAGCATAAGAACTAAGGGCGTCATATGACGTACCTGCGGCGGCGACCTTCAGATCGTCCTCTACTTCCTTCGCCTTCAGCTTGGCAGCCTCCAGCTCTTGCTTCAAGGCCTCTATCGCCTTGTCCTTCAAGGTCGCCTCGTCCTTGAGGCGTTGTACCTCCTTCCTGGCCTCAATCTTGGCCTGAAGCACGGCCTCCCGTGTTGTGGACAGCTTCGCGTGAAGCTTGGCGCCCTCCGTAAGAAGGTTTTCCCTGCCTTGCACCCGCTCAGCAAGAGTTTGCACCCACACATTATGAAGGTTTGTTAAGTCACAGTGCCTAAGTGAATTGAAGACTTAGCCCCAAAGGTAATATTGACTCACCATGAGTGTCCTGCCGATCGTCTTCGCCGCCTCCGTGATGGTCCCCTGTGCCGTCTTGAAGTCGGCAAGGTCTTTGGTGTCAGCGATGACGTCATCCTCCCACGGAGTGCCGGTGTAGAGGCACCGATGCCGCTCGTCCTCCTCGCTCCCACCTCTGGTCTCCGCCAACCTCGTCTCCGGCAGGCTTGATTCAGGCGGGTCTTGTTGGCGCAGGCCTTCCTCCTACTGACCGCTCTCAGCAGCGACCTTGGCCGCCGCCGACGATGTTGCCCCCACGGTCTCAGGGACCCTGCTAGTGACGTCCCTGCCTGAGGTCGCCAGCGACTGCCCCGCCGGCAACTTCTCAATCTTCCGCCCAAAGGCCTCTTGGCCTGAGGCGTTCTTGCTGGTACCCGATGCAGCAGGAGTCCCCCTGCCCAAGGTGCACAAGTTCGTCAGCACCGACGTACTCAACAAGCCGCAAAGATGAAGAACAACATAAAATCAAGCTGAGTAACATACCCGTTGCCGGTCTTCAACTTAAACGACATCGGCCTGGGCGGCGCCCACCTCGGCTTCTTTTGCGACCCTTGGTCACTCACGCCCTCCGCACTCGGCTTCTGCTGCTGCTCGCTGGTAACCATGAGCGGGGCGTCGCTTCCTCTTGCGGCTGCTGTGTCGCCCGACCCTGCAGCAACATCACGCGACCGCGCATCATCTTGCTCCTCGAAGACGACCTCGGTGCTAGTCGTTGCCGTCTTCGACGATGTAGTGGTGTCCTTTCTCTTCCTCTTCTTCTTCTCCACCTCGATAGTGGCGGAGATAATCTTGACGCCCTTGTGCGCCAGGATCTTCGCGGTGGCATGCCGCGTACGACGAGTCGTTGGCGCGGAGCTCACCACGGGCGGATCCTCATCATCACTACCCCCCACTGATGAGTCGGAGAGGTAGTTCTCCAGTAACTCCAGCGGCGGAGCCTGCACCGCCGCCCGGACCTTGAAGCTGCACTCACCCTCGTCAATGAGGGGAGCCGGGCTCCAGAACAAGCCCTCACAACCCTGCAACAGGCGACCTTCATCTCAAAAATCGGGGAAAGACCAACTCAACAAAATAGGAATCAAGGTCGATCAATGACTTACCACTTCGGCGGGCCGCTTGAGGGAGAATGCCTTGGGGCACGTCCGGTTCTGGATCACCTCGTTGAAGAACTCCCTCACCCGCGCCACCATCTCCTGCTTGGAGACCTTGCGCTGCTGTACACGGGTCGGGTCGGTTTGGCCCTAGTACTCGTCGGCTGGATGCACCCGATCTTGGATCGGTTGCAGCAGCCTCCAACTGAAACTGATGGCCATTGTGCCACCTGTCAGCCCTTCCTCCTTCCGCGCCTTGAGGTCTTCCAGCAGCGGCTAGATGGCGTCCATCTCCCGCGACGTCAGTTGGTTGGTCCACTCCGGCACCGGGACCGGAGCGAGCCCCGACTTGGTGGCCAGCGCTGGCTTTGGGTTGTCGATGTAGAATCACCCTCGCCTCCACCCCTGGGTGTTGTCCGATAGCTCCATGTCGATGTACACCGTCTTCATGTTCCGGCGTAGAATGAAGCCGACGGCCCCGACGATGCCGTTCTTCCCCGTCTTCTTCACCTCGAAGAAGTACCGCCACAGGTCGAAGTGTGGCGGTATCCCCAAGTATGCCTCGCACAGGTGGATGAACGAGGAAACTGTGGTGATGGCGTTGGGGACGAGGTGTACCAGGTCGATGCGGTAGAAGTGGAGCAGACCGCGGAAGAAGTCACCCGCCGGGACTCCAAATCCGCGCTTGATGTACGTGACGAACGCGACGGACTCCCCGGTCCCTTCGGAGGGGAAGGCCTCGCCGGTGGTTGGCCTCCAGCCCACCTGCTCCCGGGGCTTCAGTAGCCCGCGCTCCACCAGACCTTGGAGCTGCGCCTCCGTCACCGTCGAGTGCTCCCAAACCTTCTCCAGGGGCAGCGCAAGCTCTGGTGCCATTTCTTCTTCGTCGAAGCCCGTGGATCTAGTTCTAAATACTACTAGGGACTTCTGGCACATAGGGCGGCGCTGGGCGCGGTGGATCTAAGCACGGCGGCACCGGCGAATCTGTGCGCTACAGCTCTTGGCGGCGGATCGAAAACCCTAGCTGTTGCGGGGAATGGAAGAGAGTGGGGTCCTAGACCCCTTACTTGGCCTTTTATAACTGGGCCGCATTAGTGCGGTGGGCCGCGGCGCCCCAAACGTCCCTTCGGATTCGGCGATATTCCCGGTGACCCAACGGATACATCGCCCAATGGCTCTTTCGGCCTAACAGCCACAGGTAGTAACGGCTCGCGCCGTGCGGGAATCCATGCCCGTTGGCCTTCCTCCCAACGGCCCGGCGACCATGGACTCGTTATGCCCTACTTCAAGCCCCTCTCCCATCATTTTCTTCACGGTCTCCTGGCCTCTAACGACCTCCGGGTCTATGATAACACTTTCACAAGGTCGACAGGTACTACCGCTTGGTAGGTCGCCTCAGCTTTTCATCAGCGGGTTTTCCATCCCTGGCTCCTAGGTCCTGCTACCTACTGGATCGCCTTAGCCTTCGTGGCTGGTTTATACCAACGGCCCCGTGCTTAAAGGCTCCACTGCCCGTTGGCGACCTCCGGGTCAAGTAGCACCTCCCTGAGGTCGCTAAGGTCCTGCTACCTACTAACGTTGCCTTAAATGGATACACCAACGGCCCTGCGCTTAATGGCTCCACTGCCCGTTGGTGACCTCTTGGTCAAGTAGCACCTCCACGAGGTCGCTAAGGCCCCGCTGCCTTCTTGGTCGTGTAGACCTAGAATTTCCAGGCTGACTACCTGCATTGTGTCACTGCACAACAGCCGTGTCGACCCAGGTCGACACGGGCTCTTTGTCTCTACGAAAAGGCCTCCCTAAGGTCGGCGTGCTATTACAGCCCTGCTGGGACCTTGGTATCCTTACAATTGCAGCCTGGGCGCCCTTACAACCACTAAATTCATGATATTCTTCATGTAAAACTACATTTACAGCTTCATAAGCTACAAGGAGTTTGGCCCTTGGCCAAATTACAAGATACAAAGATCTTAAAGGTCCTGAATTACCTTCCACAGTGCTTACGACTCAGTCTACACTAATAAGGCTTGTCGCAAGCTTTCTTCTAGCTTCAGGACCTACTCGACGACCTCTACAGCCACTGTGGAGGCAGCTGCCACACATCCACCTCTACTCGTGCACCAACCGGTCTCCTGCAGCGCCCAGCATCAAGTCTGAGCTTCGCCGCAAGATTGCAGAAGGTCTGAGCTTTAACACCAACCTCGCCGGGTGGAGCGCAGCACCCACCAGCTTCACCTCAGGCCCGAAAGTGTCAAGGCCGACGATGCAGCTGCTGCTTCATACTCCTCCTGGGTTCCTCGGCGGGACTGGGAGAAGAGGCCAATCGAGTTCTTCAAGCCTCGCAAGCATTCTTCTAGCTCCAAGAATGAACTACATCAACCCTACACTCTGGTGGGTGGACACACGCCCATGGCATGTGTTGGGTATTTTAGCGTCACACGAAATAAATTCGCAAGCGCACGAATACTGTTGTAGCTTTCACCTCAGAGTATTCCAAGGGTATCGAATCCAAGGAAACGTGTGTGCACTAACTTTGTACTAGTCGGTCCAAGGACACACCCAGATAAGAGGCAAGGATAGAGAGGATTCCTAAAGATAGCACTATAGATGAGATTAAAGGTCGATCTCTAGATAGAACTTGGCTTAGGGTACCGCTAGCCCTGACTTAACAGGCGACTCTAGCACAATGATCTATGTGGAACGGAGCTCTTACTATATCCAGCTGCGGAGGATCAACGAGGGCCAGATGGGCTGTCACCACCACCTGAACTGCCTCTACCTAACCTTGGGATAAGCCGAACGAATGATAACCGGTAGCGTGACACAACGTCTACGCTATGGTTACTGCCGTAGCCAACGGACTACGGCACTCTATACTTATAGAACTACGACCACGGAAGAGAACAGATCTCACTCACTATAGGTACTACTAGCTTATACTAAAGGCATACGAGAGAGCACTCAACCTCGTACTGTGCTTCCAATGTATACGAACGACTTGCAGCAGACGAACGCATAAACCCAGGATCTACGCACTAGCAGAGGAAAACATCTACTCATGCAACCTAGCATAAACTATTAGAAAGGAATCACGAACACACTTTATTCTAATCAGAGCATGCAAGCATCCACTTTATCCTAATAGACTAGTCATACAAATGAGATACAAACTTGTGCACCTAATCAACTAGATCGAGGGGGCATGTTCGTGAAGAACACATGCCTCTAAATGATGAACATGCGAAGAACACAAGAACATATCACACACACTTTAGTCTAAATAGAAAATGCGGAAGTACTTACTTTACTCTAATTGAAGAACGAAGCATCCGTAGAGATACAAATCACTCTCTCACTCTCCTACTCTCTAATCTACCAAGGAGAGGCCTCTCCTTTGAAGGGAAGCTCTCATCCTTGGGTGAGATGGTGTGTCTCAAATGGGAGCCCCTCCCCTCCTATTTATAGAGGAGGGGGTGGCTTGCCATGAGGCCAAATGCTCTCCAAGATGTGCAGCCATCCTTGGGCGCCACCAATAGGAGAGCGACACATGGCGAGGTATCTTGCAATGCACTCTTCTCTAGCTTCCAGGGGAAGGAACCAAACCAACCTTGTACCGACCAATCAACGGGCGCCATGTCACCAATCCACCCCGGAATGTTGCAAGGGATCAACCAGGAGGCACCACGTGGAAGCAGATGGCGAACGGAGACCAAAAGGGTTCGGCCGAACCTAGGTTCGGCCGACCCTGGCCCACCTCCTTTTGGCCCGTGCTTTCTCTGGGTGACTGATATGTGGCCCCTTATGACGGTTCCAGGTGCATGCCAAGTTTTGAGGTGGTTTGGGTCTCTGGTGGGCCCTTGGATCCTTGTGCTGCACACGTGGCGGTGTCTGATTCGCCGGGAGTTGCTTCACATGGATTGATGAGGTGTCATGGACACATGGCATCCAATGTGGCACATGTCACCACGTGGCCTGGTGTGGGTCCCACCGAGCTCACAAGACATCGGGAGTATGATCTTGTCTTGTGCATATCTTTCCCATCCGAACTCCGAAGTAGACAAATGATATATCCATTTCGATCGTCTCGACGAGCCCGTCGCAATGGAGCAGTCCAAATTGGAATTTGCAGTTGTTTATGATGATGTCCTTTAATAGCCATTGGACTACTTGCTCTCAACTGTACCATTTGGCACGTATTTCGGTGCATCCTGCAACAAAAGCTAGAAACACCAACACTTGTGGAAATCATCAGTATCAAGCCCTATTCCAGTGTTGATGATCCTTTTCCCATTATATTATGCAGGTATTGATGGTGTAAAAGTAGCACTTAACAGCCATCAACAACACCCCCACACTTGACCTTTGCTCGTCCCGAGTAAAGGGGAAAAGATCAAGGTGAGACATGATATCCAAAGGTTTAAGCGAGCATAAGAGATATTCCAAACCATACCTTATACTTGTGAACTCTGTGGAGTGTCTATCATGCCATCTTGGGTAGTTGAGGAATGGAACGGTCATGAACCAAATCACTTCTGCTCATCAAGTCAAATAACTTGGGGTTTTGCAATAAGTTTAAAAAACAAACCTTGCTTAGCTCCTCATTTGATTCTCTCAGATCGCTCAATGTGTATATGTCCTCACCAAGGCATTAGAAATGCCTTTCTTTCATCCTACTTCTAATGATGGCTATATGTGGAGCTCAGGGTAGGATAAAAGATAAAGCATACTTGCATCACATATATTGCAAAGTCAAAAACCGGATCCAAGGAGAAAATCAAGTCATGCAATCAGATCAAGATGTGCACATGTATAGATGTGATGGATATGGTAAGGTGGATACTAGGCCCGGAATGGGTCCTAGATATTACCATATATATGATGAATGTTGTGGTGATGGTAAGGTGGACACTAGGCCCGGAGCGGGTGCTAGTTATTACCATCAAATTTATTGGAACTCCTTTTTGCATGATTCCATCTCTCTCCTTTTTCTTCTTTCTTTTGGACATGGGCTGCCTCTCTTTTTTTTCTCTCTTTTTTTTTCATGCCTTGGGCATTTTTTTTCACTCGCGCTTTGAGCCTTTTTTTTGCATAGCCCATATCCTTTTTTCGAAGATACCTTTGGAGAGAGAGGTCACACCATACATGGAGCTTTATTTTTATGGAATGGATGGATGATACAATGCTAACTCCTAGTGTAGAAGCATAGCAAGGGGATATGGAGTGCACATGAATCTTGATCATGAAACCATGAAAAGAATTCTCACATGGGTCACAACAATTTGACAAAGCTCAATGCAATAACAAGCAGCATATGAGTATAGGGTTTTCAATTGAAACATCATATGGCTCTGGTAAGACGGTGGCATATCAAAGAGGAGCTTTGCAAAGGGTTTTCAAGTTTTCAAATAAAAATCCCAAGCACTCAAACATTCAGAGAGAAGATCAAATCATCAAACCATATCACAAACATCAACTACTTAGATGAGCATGAGTTCCCTAATGATATTTGTTCACAAGCATCAAGATAATAAGCAAGGAATAAAACATATGCAAGCCAACCACAGGAAACATGTAGAGCAAAATGAGCACGATTCCATGAGTTGATTTAATAGATAAGAATTGAAACTCATTCAAACTCATGAATCAGGAAGAGTGAGATAAAGGGTGCACATACCATCGCTCCTGAAGAAATGGGGATCAAGGAGGACCAACAGTGATTCGGCTGACCCAAGAGGCAGCCGGCTCACTCTAGTTTACCTTGTCCCTTGTCATGGAAGCGTAGTCGATGCTGTGCAACGCCTGTGTGGGAGATCTCAAGTGTGTACGTCGATGATAGGCTTGAGAGATCTCCCCCACACTTGTTCTTGTACCTGGTGCTGTCTTCAAACAAAAAGGGAAAACAAAAGATGGACTCTACTGGTTCAAGAACCAGGGAGACTTTATTCAAATTCAAATATTTTTTTTGTTTTTGTTGTTTTTTATTCACCATGAAACCAAGCTCAAACAAGGCTGACATGCCTTGGCTTACCTTCCTATTTGGATCGAGCTCAATGACTTACCCTATTTTGATTCAAAAATTCCTGCAAGGGTTAGTCCGCATATACAACCAATATCCATGAAAGCATTAACTAGGTTCATCAATCAAACTCGACACCATGTCTTGTTTGATTGAAGAAGACAGTTTTAACCTAAGCACCATGCTTAATTTAAAACATCCTATGAACGCACGTAGCTAAACATGCACTCAAACCATAGCATTATGAACATAGATAAAGGAAGCATGAAAGCATGATCAAGCTATACTCAATGGGAGATAAACATGAGCATAAGAAGGTGAACATTGGGCAACCTCCCGAAAGGGCTCTGTTTAAAGTCAAAAGCAGGACGTACCTAACTAGGAAAGATGCAAGAGCTAACATCATCTCCAAACCAGGATAAGATTTGGATGAAAGGAACCTTACTCGGGATGCTCACATACCTCCCCCACACTTGAAGTTTGCATTGCTAGGCAACAAAACTCAAGTGTGTGGAGATCAAGCTTCCTTTTGTAATGTTCCCTCACCAAAAACTTACCAAAGTGTTGAGGTGATCCATCTCACATGTTCTTAGGTGCTACCTGTTTGTCGTTCTTTATAATCTTCACCTGAAAGGGTTAGGACCAAAAATACCCGAAGGACAACCTATACTAAAAACATGCTCTTGCTTTTTATTTGAAAAGGGAAATAAAATCTAACCTAATCCAAGCTATCTCCTGGTAGTGCTTTGTTTACAGTCATAAGCTCAACCATGGGAACTTCCTCTTGCAGCTATCATTGGTGATGTCATTCCCGCCTCACCACCAATTTTTAATGTATCATGGAAGCTTCAGCTGCAAGGTTAGTGCCACAGTGCATACACGAAATCTACAATGTTTATGGTAAACATGTGCATCTACAACCATCCTTCTAAACTTTTTACAGGAGAGGACCATAAGGCGGTTGTAGCCCTCATGCATGCTCCGTGCACTGAGCATAGCTGACTCTGGAGAAGGATGATGCAAGCATGGTTCCTGAGGTATATCAAGAGTGAAGCTACCATGCTTGTCAATAGAATCCTTTCCTCCAGGCTCCAGAGTCGGCGCCTCATAAATTTCCATGGCCCATGAATTCTCCATCTCAAGAGATGTATCGTGGAAGCTCGATGTTGATTCTTGATCAAGGTCAAGAACAACATAATGCGGGCCAGTGGGAAGAGGCTCAAACTCGGTCGAGGGTGATGATGATCGTTCGTCTTCACAAAGGTGAAGAGGGTCTTCCGAGTCGTACGCTCGAGGAGTAGAGAATTCTACACCCTCAACGAGAATGGGCTCGGACGATGTGAACGGAGATACATGCATCGTCTCCTCGAGCGAGTTCTGCTTGGGAAGAGGCTTCACCATAGAACTTTCTGAAAACAAAGGAGTGGTGGCAGAAGCGGCTTCCCTAAGCTTTTCATCTAGGCTCCCTCGAGATGCATCGAGAAGTTTTTCTACAGGGAAGCCTAGGAGGAGATCAAGATCGAGGATATCAAAGATATGGAAGTCTAGAGTGACCTCAATCTTGTCTATGGTGATCGGCACGGCACATGCAAACCCCCGACACTCAAGAATGTGTCCCGAGGGACAACTCTTGAGGAGCTTGTCGGATGATCGTAGCGTAATGTTGCCCAGCAAAGTGTACGCTAGGTGCCATGGCATAATATTAACCTCCATAGTGGGGTTAAGAAGGGCTTCTACGATAATCCCTTTTATGGAACAAGAAACGATCGTAGAGGGTGAACAAATCCAAAGTGCTTCGGAAAAGTGTCACACCCCAGCCGACCACTTCTTTTCCATGGCCTCCATGACAGATGTTTCGTTTGGAGGATCAGGAGGCAAAGGAGGTACCGTAGGCCTAGGGGAAGGTTCTATCAAAAGATTTCTAGCTGGCTGGATTTGGACAGAAGAGGGCTCCTTCCCTATTGGGTCATCTAAGAAATTCGAGGTGTTCTTGATATTTTCAGAAGGGTCACCCTCGAATTGACGAAGGAACTTTGGAGGTTGAATTTCTTCTTCCTCCATTGTTCCTGGTTCAGGTGAGGGTTCTATGGCTGAATAAGAGGATGTGGAAGATGATGGATCGGATTCAGCCACTAGAGGACCCTCATGGCTCGACTCAGATTGGCGGGGTTTGCTATGATCGGTGGGGAAGAGAGAGCTCACCATGAGGGAATCAAGGATCTCTCTTACTTCTCCTAGAGTTTTGCGAACAAATGAATCGCCGATGGTGTCATCGAGATCTAAGGCAGCATCCGTATCTAGACCCATGCAAAAGATGTATAGTGATACATCTTCGGGAAGAGAGAATAAGTCTAGGTCAGAAGCCAAAAGGCGTAAGAACCTAGCCCATGCTGCACCTGTAGACTCCTCCTCTAATTGCTCGAATTCGAGAATGTCCATTGGGAGAGAGGTTATGCGAGTGTACCATTGCTCCATCCTCTCCATGAGAGAGAACGAGCTACAAAAGTCAAAGCTCTTCCCAATTACCGTTCACACTCCCTACAGTGTGAGTGTACCATTGTTCCGCTCTCCCCATGAGAGAGAAAGGGAACAACTTCCACCTCACGGTTTTCTGTGTCTTGCCTGGGGTAACCAAGCGTGAACACAAATCCTCAAATTCTTTCAAATGAATGTAGGGATCTTCATTGATCGCTCCAAAGAAGGGTCTATCCTGAACCATATCTATGAGATCAGGGTTGAGTTCATGGTTGGATGAAGACGTTGATGGATCATTGAACTCATAAGTTGAGGTGGAGAGGTCGTGAAAGGATGGCCTCTCCATGGGTAACGGGGGTGAAGGTAGAATAAAGAAAAAAGAAAAGATACGAGGACCACTAGGTACGAAGATAGATACAACAACCGTTCCCCGGCAACGGCGCCAGAAAGCTTGTTGGGTATTTTAGCGTCACACGAAATAAATCCGCAAGCGCACGGATACCGTTGTAGCTTTCACCTCAGAGTATTCCAAGGGTATCGAATCCAAGGGAATGTGTGTGCACTAACTTCGTACTAGTCGGTCCAAGGACACACACAGATAAGAGGCAAGGATAGAGAGGATTCCTAAAGATAGCACTATAGATGAGATTAAAGGTCGATCTCTAGATAGAACTTGGCTTAGGGTACCGCTAGCCCTAACTTAACAGGCGACTCCAGCACGCGGATCTATGTGGAACGGAGCTCTTACTATATCCAGCTGCGGAGGATCAACGAGGGCCAGACGGGCTGTCACCACCACCTGAACTGCCTCTATCTAACCTTGGGATAAGCCGAACAAATGATAACCGGTAGCGTGACACAACGTCTACGCTGTGGTTACTGCCGTAGCCAACGGACTATGGCACTCTGTACTTATAGAACTACGACCATGGAAGAGAACTGATCTCACTCACTATAGGTACTACTAGCTTATACTAAAGGCATACGAGAGAGCACTCAACCTCGTACTGTGCTTCCAACGTATACGAACGACTTGCAGCAGACGAACGCATAAACCCAGGATCTACGCACTAGCAGAGGAAAACATCTACTCATGCAACCTAGCATAAACTATTAGAAAGGAATCACGAACACACTTTATTCTAATCAGAGCATGCAAGCATCCACTTTATCCTAATAGACTAGTCATACAAATGAGATACAAACTTGTGCACCTAATCAACTAGATCGAGGGGGCGTGTTCGTGAAGAACACGTGCCTCTAAATGATGAACATGCGAAGAACACAAGAACATATCACACACACTTTAGTCTAAATAGAAAATGCGGAAATACTTACTTTACTCTAATTGAAGAACGAAGCATCCGTAGAGATACAAATCACTCTCTCACTCTCCTACTCTCTAATCTACCAAGGAGAGGCCTCTCCTTTGAAGGAAAGTTCTCATCCTTGGGTGAGATGGTGTGTCTCAAATGGGAGTCCCTCCCCTCCTATTTATAGAGGAGGGGGTGGCTTGCCAAGAGGCCAAATGCTCTCCAAGATGTGCAGCCATCCTTGGGCGCCACCAATAGGAGAGCGACACGTGGCGAGGTATCTTGCAATGCACTCTTCTCTAGCTTCCAAGGGAAGGAACCAAACCGACCTTGTACCGACCAATCAACGGGCGCCATGTCACCAATCCACCCCGGAACGTTGCAAGGGATCAACCAGGAGGCACCACATGGAAGCAGATGGCGAACGGAGACCAAAAGGGTTCGGTCGAACCTAGGTTCGGCCGACCCTGGCCCACCTCCTTTTGGCCCGTGCTTTCTCTGGGTGACTGATATGTGGCCCCTTATGACGGTTCCAGGTGCATGCCAAGTTTTGAGGTGGTTTGGGTCTCTGGTGGGCCCTTGGATCCTTGTGCTGCACACGTGGCAGTGTCTGATTCGCTGCGAGTTGCTTCACATGGATTGATGAGGTGTCATGGACACATGGCATCCAATGTGGCACACGTCGCCACGTGGCCTGGTGTGGGTCCCACCGAGCTCACAAGATATCGGGAGTATGATCTTGTCTTGTGCATATCTTTCCCATCCGGACTCCGAAGTAGACAAATGATATATCCATTTCGATCGTCTCGACGAGCCTGTCGAAATGGTGCTATCCAAATTAGCATTTGAGGTTGTTTATGATGATGTCCTTTAATAGCCATTGGACTACTTGCTCTCAACTGTACCATTTGGCACGTATTTCGGTGCATCCTGCAACAAAAGCTAGAAACACCAACACTTGTGGAAATCATCAGTATCAAGCCCTATTCTAGTGTTGATGATCCTTTTACCATTACATTATGCAGGTATTGACGGTGTAAAAGTAGCACTTAACAGCTGTCAACCGCATGGCAATATTACTACATTGGATCATCTTGCTTCACCTTCGAAGATTGGTGCGGCTTGCTTCAAGGTATGAGTGCCTATTTATACCCTAGCACCCGCCATTGGGTGTCAATCCGCAAGCCAGCTTGCATGGTGTCCTTATCCGCAAAATCACTGTACCCTCGTGGAGCATGAGCTCACTGTTCGCTCGTGGGAGGCATTGGCGCGCTTGTCCCCTACCTACCTACTTCCTGGAGCACTTTTGTCTTTCGCGGGTGATAGCGACCTGTGCTTCATCTGCATGATGGCCTGTGACCGTACAGTGCACTTATGACTCTGGCTGCGCCAGACCTGTCGCCTGCTGACTTCTGCAAGATTCTGGAGCTTTTGTCCTATAGCGTCGGTATTGCAAGAGCACCTGTTTCTTCAGCAGAAGGTCGTAGGTTCAGATTTTTTCTCTCTTCTTCTTTGGAGCATCAAACCGGCCATCTTGGTCGCTTTCCTGCTCGGGGGCTACTACACTAGTGCGTCTTCGACGCCCTATTTTCTTCAGGTCGCCTTGACCTAATGGAAGCCCGCTTCCATCATATCTCTGCTCGACCTACCCTTGGTAGGCTTGTTGACCTTTCTGAAGGTCGAGGCTGCTACTACAACATGCCTGACTCAGGTTAGGTCGGCGGTTTTGCAAGATCTACGCCTCGTCTTCACTTCGACCTCATGGTCCTTCGACCCAGAAGCTCGACGCTCAACTTCGTGCGCGCATCGGAGTGGTTTCTTTTCTTTTTTGATCCCCGTGCACCCTTCACGACCTTGATGGTGCCGCGTCTTGCTACTCTTCGACACAGCCCCGCCTCGACCACTACGCCTACATGTCGACCAGGGGCTTGAGAGACATCGGTACCCATGGGTCCCAACCAGCCAGGGTCCCAGGGGCCCCTGACAAGTGGACCCGACCTTCCAGAAGACCCGCCGACCTTACAAGTGGACCCAATGACCTTATCCGCACCTCTGAAGACCGCGGGCGACCTGATCAGGATCCCGGAAGACCCGCGAAGCCTTGGCGTGGAAGTCAAGACACGGCGACCTGGCGCGCCGCCACCTGTAGCTCCGAGGATCACGGAATACTCCTTGTAATCCGGGAGATAAGCTTCCCACAGTTGTAACCGACCCCGACACGGGTCAACCGACCTGCGCATGCAAACCCTAGCCCGTCCCCCCATATAAGGCGACCTAGGGCTCCATGCACAGGGACAACTCATCTTCATCCTCGCATAATCCACCACAACTGGACGTAGGGTTTTACTCTCCAGAGGCCTGAACCAGTATAAACCCTTGTCTCCTTGCCCCTCACTGCCATACTCGCCTAGTTCCGTGTGCATCCCGTGCATAACCACCTACGCTCTTAGGTCCCGATCCTCCATTAACCTGCAAACCACTAGGGCAACCCCCTAGCCGATCTGTCCAGGTCTCATCCCCTGACAGCGATGGAGCTCGTCGAGGGGAGGCTGAGGGCTGCGGTTCCTGCCAAAGATGTTGTCCATCCCGGTGAGGAAGCAGGCCACCGGGTTGCTGGCTACAGCCAGGCTACGAAGGAAGACATCGTAGCCGACGGGGTCGTTGTTCTGCATCTGCTCGACTGGAACCCGATCCAGCGCCAGGCGCCTACCGACGTCTCTATCGTGGCAGGGGCAGAGCATGTCCTTGCAGGTTGCCTGTAGGCTACAGAGGTCCTCCATAGGCCGATTCGATGTCGCACCGACTCGGCCAACGATGATCGCCAGCACCTCCGACGGGAGTTCTGCGAGCGACCGCGAGTGCTCCCTCGATGCCATGAGTGCCGGCGTGGAAGGGAAGTCGCTTGGCGTGGAGCGGAAGAGGCACGACGAGGAGTGTAGCCAGTTGTCATTTTCTCGCGGGTAGATGAAGGGGCTGTGGTGGTTTCGCGGGTAGAAGAAGGGGTTGGGGCAACGGTTTTTTATTTTGGAGAGAAGATACAGGAGACGTGTCTCCGATGAGTGGATACTACTAATTGCACATCTCGCTTATCGAGGAGTCAAACTCTTTGAAGTTTGACGAAATGTAGACAAAATAATATCAATACTCTCAGATGAGTGGTACTACTAATTGCACATCTCGCTTATAGGCATCTTAGGCAGTATCTTAGGCATCTTAGGCAGTATCTTAGGCAGAATATATAGGCATCTTAGGCAGTATCTTAGGCATCATATATTACAGAAAGGAGATTCATTCAAATTCCACCAATACACATCCTATATATATTACAAAAAGGATTCCATTTCCAGCAATAAACATCCCTGCATTTTACAAAAAGGATCGGATTCAGCAGAAATCAATCTTGCTTCTTTTTCTTCTTTGATTTTTGTATATGGATCTTTTCACGATGGTCGCTTCGCAAGTATGGTGTTTTGTCAGCTCCCAAGACTCGGGGCATGTATGAAGTGTGAAAGGATGGACTTTCGTCAAACTGGTTGTATTCCTCCTCCTCAACAAAATTTTCAACCCCAACAATCCTTTTTTTTCCAGACAAAACCACACTCCAGTTATTCTTTCCAAGGTCAAGTACATATAACACTTGCTCAACATCCTTGGCGAAGACAAACGGTTCGGTTTTGTAACCAAAGACCCAGAGATCAACACTAACATAACCAAATTTGTCCTTGATCATAGCTCTATTCACATTGGTGACACATCTACACCGAAACAAGGCTACCTTGAATCCAACATAATCAAGCACCCAAATTTCCTCTATTTGACCATAATATGTGGTTGTGTTCTTCTTATTGTCGACGGCCCGTACATGCACACCACTATTTTGATAGACGCTCTTGGCATCCTGGGCCATGGTGTAGAACGTGTATCCATTGATATCCATTGCTTGATATGTTGTAACAGTGAATAATGGCCCTGCTGCTAGTTTTCTTAGATCCTCGGTTATAGCAGCGTTGCCACTCTGTTGGACATAATCTCGGAGCCACCTGTTGAAGCATTGCATGTGCCTCTTTGCAACCCAATCCTCAGTATAGCAAGGGTTTTGTTCACGTAGTTGTTGCTTGTGCTCATTGCCAAATGGTGTAACCTCTACGCTCTATTCTATCACGGTGAAATGAGCCTTCCTAAAGTCCTCTAGGTGCGGAGTGATTGACTTTTTCCCTAGGGTCCCAACACCTGAAAGCCTACCTTCATGCCGTGAACGAGGCACACCAATGGGGTTTTGGGGTCCATATAACCCATGGCCCACTCCACTGCTTCAATGGTCTCATTGCCACGAACAATGGCTCCCTCCGGAAATGACCTGTTATGTACCAATGATTGGAGGAATCCAAAGTACCTCTCATATGGAAACATCTGATGAAGGTAAGATGGGCCAAGGTACCAGATCTCCCTCACGAGGTGTGTTGTTAGATGCAGCATGAGATCAAAGAATGATGGTGGGAAGGTAGCTTCAAGCAGGCATAGGGTCTCGAAATGCCTCCTCTCTAAGGCCAATAGTTTTTCCTCATCAATCATCTTCTGTTCTATTTCATTGAAGAATAAACACAAGCTCGTGACCGCGTCACGAACCAGTTCTGTCTTGATACCTCTTAGTGCAACAGGAAGAATAGATGTCATCAACACATGGCAATCATGAGATTTCATCAAGTTGAAATTCATTTTCATGTCCTTCACCGGCACTAGACTCTTGAAGTTCGATGAGTAGCCTGAAGGTACTTTCAAACCATGCAAAAACTCACAGAATTCTTTTCTCTCTGCCTTTGACAAGGTGGTTGCAACAACGGGAAGGTCCATCCCCGTGTCTGTTTCCTCTGCATAGAGCTCCGGCCTAATGCCTATTTCTTTAAGATCATCCCTTGCATTTTTATGATCTTTTCCTTTCGACTTCTGTTGTAGCAATGTTCCCAAAGTAGCTTCACACACATGACGTGCATGTTGTCAATCGAATGATGCACATCCAAAAGCGGCCAATACTCTAGCTCCCATAGAATTGATTTCTTGTTCCACATTCCTCGCCCCATCTTCTTCTTCTTCTTCACCATCTTGCTTCTTTCTTTTGCGAAGTTTCTTTTCGGACAATTTGGGTAACTCCTCGATAGTGTCGATGTCCTTGACTTGCAAGTGGAGCAAATCTCCAGTCACATGCATTGGCGCCTGTCGATTCTCCTTTTCCCCATTAAACTGACAATCCATGTCCTGGTAGGCATGTTTCTTGCTGAGGAAACGACGGTGCCCCATAAATGAGAATTTCTTTGAATTTCTTAGCCACACTGCACAAGTTTCTTCCTAGCAGTGTGGGCAAGCTGCACCTTTCCTTTTACTCTGGCCAGAAAGGTTGCGATGAGCCGGGTTGTCGTTGATGGTGGTGAACAACTGTTGACAGCTGTTAAGTTCCTACTTTAGCCGTCAATATATTCATGAATAAAGGAGCATAAGGCATTTCTTACAAGTATTTAGTTAAGAATAATGTAGTTCCACTTGTCCTTGGAGATTATTTGATTGCAGGAAAATAAGCAAGAAAAGAGTGCCAAACTCATCTTCTAGGGTCCATGCCACATCACCTCATCCTAGGTGGGCTGCCAACAAGGATGCCATGCATGCAAACCTGCCAACCAGGGAGCCATGCATGCATGCCATGCAAGCAATCCAAGTGAAGCAACCCCCGATGAATCAGAGTGCGACACGTGGACATCACATGGATCCATGGGCCCACAAAGGCATGCAAACCGCCCCAGAATAGTGTGGACACCGGGAACCGACCTAAGGACCCACAGGGCAGCCTCTAAGAGGAAGCACACCCCGAGTGGGGCCCACAGGGGGTCGGCCGACCCCAGGGGTCGGCCGAACAGACCTTGAGGCCACCACTCAGAGGCTTCCACGTGGTGGCTCTCCATTGGTCCTAGGCGCCTTTCTCGAGGTGTTTGCCTCCATTCTTCGCCGGTGCACGAGCTTAGAAATAGAAGGAGAGGGGGCTCACTTAGGAGACATCCACACTTGCAACACCTCTCTCACTTTTAGTCTCAAGGCTAGGAGGTAGGCTAGAGTAGTTCTAATTCAGGTTCCAAGTCTACTTTGGGATCTAGGTATGAGTTATCTTGTGTCTTATTTCATTTGTATGACTTTGATCTACTTCATTTATTTATCTATTTCATATAAAGTTGTGTTAGTATGCATGAGTGATTTGTTCATGTGTTCTTCACCTGTTCATCATTTAGAGGCTCCTGTTCTTGATGAACAAGGCCTTTCGATCCACTTGACGGGTGACTTTTACATGTTTCTGGTGTTTGTTCATAAGTTAGAGGCTCGTGTTCTTCGCGAACACGACCCTTTGATCCAGTTGAACAGACATAGGAAAACACAAATCCGTTTGTGTACATAACATGGTTTGATCTAATTAGATGACATGATTACGTTGTATGAAGTCTGTGCTTGAGCTACGGTACTCGGTATAATTGGCTGGTTTATCTGGTGGCTTGACCTGGGTCACAATAGCCCGGGCCGGTCAAGTCCGGCTAACAACGTAAGCATGGTGCTTGGGTTGCGTAGCTACCTTACTTATGAGTTTATCCCACGGTTTGTCATGGGGTAGGCCGCGGTAGTGACAGCCGTTGGTCCTTTGAAATCCCCCACGTTCGGATAAGCTGTAGGAGTCTAAAATATAACAACCGAAGTTGTGCAGAATCAACACGGGAGGTTATCTCCCCGTGGTACCTGGGTGCTCAAGTCAATGTTCTTCAACGCTAGTGTATCTAACTCGTTCCTTCCAGCTTTATGTGTATAGTACATTAGAACCTAGAACTAACTCGTGTGTCGCCTCCTATGCCTAGGACTCTTTAGAGAGAGAGTGAGTGTGTGTGATCACACTACCCCATTATCATATCTTTACCCCTGCACTTGAGTGTCTGGTTTGTTTCCGTCTATGATCTATACTCATTGCAATAGAGTTGATCTTGTCATTCCGCCAATGCCTTCCTTGGATTCGATACCCTTTGGAATACTCCTTTGGGGAAATGCTACAATGGTACTTCCGTGCACTTGCGGATCTCTGTAAACGTTAAGATTTGCCAATCAACATTTCTGGCGCTATTACCAGGATGGGTTCCAAACCTGTTCTTAGGTGATTGCGTTAAGAAATGTCAACAACAACATTGCGTGCAATGTGAACTCCTCACGGCCGAACTCATCCCAAACCTCCTTCACATCAGGCTTCCAAAGTATCTTCAAGTCATGAACTAGTGGCCTCAAGTAGACATCAATACGGTCGCCAGGTTGCTTTGGCCCGGAGACCTATATTGTCAACATCATGTATTTTCGTTTCTTACATAGCCAGGGTGGAAGGTGTACATTGACAGCATGACAGGCCAGGTGCTATGTGTTGAGCTCTGGTTACCGAATGGGTTCACGCCATCTGTGCTCATAGCGAACCGAATGTTCCTGTTTCACCGGCAAATTCCTTATAGTGGGAATCAATGTTTTGCCATTGTTGGCCATCTGCGGGGTGCTTAATCTTTCCAACTTCCTTCGTTCATGTCTTATGTCAATGCAAGAGTTGGGCCTCCTTTCGTGTGGCGAACCATCTTCTCAACTGAGGAATAATGCAAAAATACCATGCTACCCTCACAGGAGCCCCTTTAACCTTCTTCTTCTTCCCTGTGATCTCCACGGGCTCGTTCTCGTCATCATCAGCATTGTTATCATCACCACCATCTTTTTTCCTCTTGTACCCATCGAACCCACACTTGGGGCACTTGTCAAGGTCTGCATAATCTCCACGGAACAATACACAACTGTTCTTGCAAGCATGAATTTTTTCAACCTCTATTCCCAGAGGACAAATTATCTTCTTTGCCTCATAGACAGACTCGGCTATTTGGTTTCCCTCGGGTAGCATGTCCTTAAGGAGATCCAATAGTTGTTTGAAACTTTTGTTGCTCCAACCATGATCTGCCTTAAGCTGCAGAAGTTTTAGATCACCAGAAAGGCGAGAGTACTTCTTGCAACCAGGATAGAGGGATTTCTTTGAATCTTCAACGAACTGCTTCAGTCTCGCTAATTCAGAAGCTGTATACACTCCTTGAAACTCAACATCCCGCAACATTTGATCAACATTGTGCACACATTGCAACAACTCACCATCATTGAAGCTCGTAACTTCTTGATCAGTGATATCCTCAGGCCTCATCACAACTGGTGGGAATGGTTAATTTTCCTCATCAAAAACTCCACCTTCATCAAGCTCTTCATCATGGCATAGCGCTGCCCCTTCATTATTAAGGCCTGTAGCATGGTGTCGCGCTTCACCTTCATTTAGACATCCTGCTTCGACTTCATTAAGCCCTTCCTCACCATGTTTATTCCAACATGTGTAATTTTCTTTGAAACCACGTGTGATCAAATGATGAAAAATGTTATCCCGTTGTCCGAACTTCTTCTCGTTGAGACAATCTATACAGGGGCAAAGCATTGCCTGAACACCACGGTTTCTCATATCCGCCTCTGCTTGATCTAGAAAACCACTGACCCCCATTAAGAAACTGGCCCAATCTCGGGACTTACTACTGTACATCCAAGCCCGAGCAGCAGCAGCCATCTGCAATTTTCATACATCAAATGAGCATAATGCATCACAAAAACCGATGAGTAAGAGGATTAGGACAGCGAAGTTCAATAAAAGGGGGCAATTTCCACCTTGACAAGGTCTGTCTACGAGGTGAGCGCTTCCGAGGAGGAGGACGAGGCGTCGCGGCCGTGGCGACGGCGACGGCACGGAGGACGGCGACGACGCGGAGGACGGCGCCGAGCCCGAGGAGGAGGATAAGCTGCTGCTTTGGATGACGTACAGCACGGAGGGACTCCGCGCCGCGGTTGATGTCCGCCGGCACCTTTCGCCGTCGCGCACGCGGCCAGCCGGCCTGCTGCAGCACCGGCTTTCTGAGGAGAGAGAGAGCACGCGCGCAGCGAGTGGGGCCTTCAGAGAGCGCGCGCGCAACGAGTGGGGTCTTCAGAGAGCACGCGAAAATGCTGCTGCAGCAACGGCGGGGAGAGAGCGAGTGGGGCCCTCAGAGGAGAGAGAGCGAGTGTAGTTGTCCGAGATAGCAGAGTGGTCGGAACGCAAAAACAACGACTTGTAATAACAACATGCATCTCTATTGTGAGAAAACAAAAGAGATGCTAGCTCCAAACAAGCGTCGCCAATTGGGTCGTCATAAAATGAGATGCGTCCTAAAAACAATGCGTCTCCAATAGGAAAGTCATCGGTAACGGACTTAAAGAGCCCGTTACCGATAGGTTTTACTTTCGTAATGGATTCATGTTAACGTCCATTACAAAGAAAACATGTAACAGGCGTTTAAGAAGTCCGTTACCAGAAGTCCTCATTGGTAACGGGCATTATGGTGGTGAGGTCAGGACGAGGTCGTGGTCAAGCCTGCCGCGCTTATGCGTAACGGGCGCCAAACAAAAACTGTTACAGATGGGGTCCATGTAACGGGTGTTAAGGGCCCGTTACAGATGCTGCGTGACCTATGTGAGGTTTTCACGTAGTGTCGGCTGCCACTACGCCGTGTGCCATTGGAGAAGGAGGCTGTGTGCCATCGGGGGAGGAAGAGGCCGCTTGTCGCGTGCCGCCCTGGACAATGGAGGAAGCCGCCCCGCCGTGGGAGGAAGAAGAGGGGGCGACCACCACGCGCCGACCACAAGGGATGGAGAGGGTGAAAGGATCAAGACATGTGGCTTAGAGGGGTGTGAATAGGCCCGCCAAACAATTTTAAACTTTTCTTACAATTTCACTGCCGGACTCTGGAACCTTCGGGAAATTCCGCGGAACCTCCAGGAAAATACGCAGAGCACAGAACTTCTACGAATTTTCGCAGAGCTTCCGAGAATAGATCCTTCATAAGAACTACTACGAATAAGGAGAGATAAAAACAAATCTGGTTCAAGAGAGATGTTAGCAAGGCTATGAATTGAAGATCTACACACTTAATTACTTCTAGAGCACTAGGAACAAGTAGATCTAAATAAACCCTAAACGAGCTAGTAGCTAACCACCAAGAACAAGCAAGAACAATACGTAGAGAATGTAGAGCACAAGAGACACCAATTTATTCCGTGGTTCAGCTCGCTACCAAGGCTGGCCTACATCCATGTTGTTGAGGTAAGCCACAAAAGCTATGAGATCTCTTTCAATTCACTTCTCTCTCACACCTATCAGGTAAGTAATAGATTGAGGGTTCCACTAGCACAACGGGGTAATACAAATTTCTTCGAGCTTCCACACGAAGATTGAAAGCTTCCAATCAACCTCTAGCCATCTAGGAACAAGGTTCAAAGAGTAAAAGATCCACCAAGTAAGTTAGAGTTTCACCAAGTGCACAAGAACACAAGAGAAGGATTGGTTTTTTCTCTTTCTCACAAGAAATCACCCAATCCTTCAATGATGTGCTTGGAATTTGAATTGAGTTGGTAGAAGTCAATGCAAGACTGAGAGAGAGAGAGAGGGGGGAGAGCAAAAGGTATGTCTGAAGCCATAGGGAAGAAGAGCGTGACCGTTGGGGAACTCTAGAGTATAAATACTCCCAGATCTGAACCTGTAATGGATAGATTTGAAAATGTGGAACCTCAACGTTCCGTAGAAAACAGAACTGAGACATTTTTGCTGGTTATTTTTGTGGTTGTGTAAATGAGTGTTTGAGATGGAAATCATGCACTTGGTTTCACCCATACCACAATTAGTATCCCTGTTGATAGTACAGCTTGTCCTATACTCAAGTTCAAAATAGAAAATAAATTTAAAAACTCCAACTTGAGCCAAAGAAGCCTTCTCCTTTTGAATTAGGGGTCTCATTGTTCTCTTTTGCACCCATGGTGAAATAGTAACTGGTCTCATACACTTGAAAGCTCAATAGTCCTTTAATTGTGTGGTCAACATCACCAAAACCCACTTAGGGGCTTGATTACACTTACAATCTCCCTTTTTTGGTAAATGTTGACAACCCAATTAAAGCCTACATTAATTGAAAAGATTAAGCTTTTGATGAAATGTACATAAGGCTCCCCCTTAATATATGCATTTCTCAATTTGAATACAGAGGAAATGTCTCCTCAAGACATATTTGCATATATTATGAGTAAGTGCAAAAAGATACATTGTATTCATTTCATCATGGGGTGCAAAACATATTGTGTAATATGTGAACATAATGCATATGACACTTTATAGCAATCAGAGGGTTATCTATTGTCAGAACGTGGAACCTCAGCGAAAATCCACGGAGTCTCCAAGAAAATTCTCAGAACCTCCGCATTCTGGCAGCACTGCAACTCCAATAAGCATCACAACAACAAATAAACCACAATTCTAACAAGATCTAGATTCGATAGAGCATCACAAGCACATCTAGTCCTGTTACATCACATCACACAGTTTTAAAGTTTTCAAATCCACAAATTTTGTCCACGACCGACCATAACTTGCCACGAAGGTCAAACACCATAGAGTACCAATATATTACAGACCAAGAGTTCAAATGAGTTCTGCAGTAGCCTCTCTTACATCTCGTAGAAGATAAACCATCAAACATGTCTCCATAAGCATCATCTCAATCTTTGTTTCCCCCCTTTGTCAACATGTTAATAGAAAGGAAAGAAGAGAAAGAAAGGAAGTAGGTAGCATAACTTGTCCATCATCTTCACTCTTCACCACTCCAGGACTCTTCCTCTTTCTCGACCTCTTCATCATCAACTTCTTCAACTGCAGGGCCTTTCCCATGAGGTTTAGGAGTCCTGAGAGTCTTCCTTACAACTATCTTGGGGCCTCTGGTACGAGCATGAAAGCGAGCACTAAGAGGCTCATCATCATCAGGAACATCCCTCTGAGTCTCTTCTTCACTAGATGATGAGTCAGGAAAGAATGTGAAAACAGGGGGAGGAACAAGTGGCTGAGTAGAGAGATTAGCATTTAGGAGCAGCTTGTTGACATCCTTCCTAGCCTCAAAGACTTGTTCAGCTGAATATCTGCACATAGAGAATAAATCTCTCAGCATCTGCCTCAAATTCTTGCCACCTGAATCCTTCCTCTTGGAGCTGCTAGGGTCTTCTTCATCGGAGTGAGCAGTAGGAGTTGCTGGTTCCAGGAGGGCCTTTATTGCCTCTTCTTTCCTTATATGACTCCATGTTTTCAGCTGATAGGGTTGATACTCTCCATCTTTCTTGAACATCAGCCCACTGACCCTCTCTATGACCATACATGATGTATGGAGCATAAGGGAAGTTGTTCCTTCCATCATCTAGCGTCTTGCAAGGATCAAGCCATATAAACCGGCTAACTGAAAACAGCTTTGAGCCAGGGGGCATCCTATAGATGAGATTTGTAGCATACTTCCTTAAAGATGTGGAGTCACTTCCTCCCTTTGGATTGATTGTTTCCCTCAGCAGGTTGTTCAAATTATAGTAGACCAGTTTCAGTCCCACAGTGGTGCCATAAGCCAACTCTTCCAAGTCATATGCCTCATCAATCTTTTCTCCCTTCATGTGGCTCTCACCATGAATGAGTTCAGCTTCTCTATCCTTCCTTCCAAAAACCAGCAGCCTAGCAAAGGTGACAAAATCCACCTTATAATGAACACCTTCAGTCATCTAATGAATGGTGTCCTCATCCACATCATAGTGAAAGGTAGTGCGAAACTGAGCAATTATCTCAGTGTTCTAGTCATGTCTGAAACCCATCAGCTCTCTCATCTCATGCTTGTTGATCAGATCAAGGACCTCCTCAACTTCTGGTTTGCCACTCTTCTCAAAATGCTCCTAGTCCACCCACTTCTGTAGAAGTTGTAGTGAAATACTGGCCAGAACCTATAGTCTATGGTTGTAAGTCTAGGTGAGGTGTAGGGGTTTTGTTCTCTAGATTTCTTCATGTGAGTTCCAATTCCATCATAGTTCTGAAAGTCCAACTGTACAGAGCTATCATATTTAGTGGGAGGTTTCTTGTGTAGGTTACTTCTGCCTTGTAATGCACAAGATAAGAATCATCCATATGTCCAAGTTTAGGAGGTGAGTCAAGGCCCACTGGAATAATCTTCCCTTCTGTCCCTCCATTGTCAATGACAAGTGGCCTAGCAACTGCACCTCGGCCTGCCACAATGCATGTGCCTCTACCACCCCTAGCACTTGTACTAGAACCAATCCCGCGGCCTCTCTTAGGTGTGGCTTTCCTAGCACTCTATCCTCTTTCCCTGTCGGCCACCATTCTAGAAGCCAATTTGTATGCTTCCTCTCCTTCAGGGTCATCAAAAGGCATAGCCCACTTGTCCCTTCTCCTTGCTGAGTCATCAACCATCTCAAGATAGATGGAGTAGATGATGAGGCGCCAGTGCAAAATGAGATAGCAACATCAAGATAAAGTTCAGTTGAATTTTGAATCGAAGACAGAGTTCAAGTCATTGCAGAACGTGGAACCTCCAAGGATTATCCCATAACCTCTGCATTTCATGCACTGGGAGAGCTACTGTTGTTTGATTCAACTTTCAACTGAAATCTAGCTTAAAATGTACTATGCCATCAACACTAAGAGACAACTAGGAACACATCTACATGAGAATTGACTCATAGAATGGATCGAAAGAACAGATCGAGTAGAATTAGGTCTTCACCTCAGATCTGCAAACGAAGGTGAGGAGATGCACCCTTGGTGCTGAGAAGATCGTCTACTGACCCCAAGATCACGGGAGTGACCCAAGAGAACAAGGACGTCGAGGGAGAGTAGATCTATGGCGGCGGTTCCTTGGCTCCTTGTGATAAATGCCTGCATTTGAATATACATCGCCACTTGTAGAATTTGTCAGTATAAGCCCCTATTCTATTATGGATGTATGTTTCTCATGTCAAAATGCAGGAGTTGACAGCCCTAAAAGAGGTACTTAACAACCATCAACAACACCCTCACACTTGGCAATGCTAATAAGCGTGCGTGCACTACGGGCGATCGATCTCAAACAACGTTAGTTTCCTTTTAGATACATACAGGACCACGTAATCATTCTCTTTTGGCGCTTTTCGTGCGGCAGCACGGCTCTGCATTTCATGCAGGCACATGCACCACAGTGCTGCTTCTCTTTCTGCAGGAGCTTGTTGATTTTTATTTTCGCATGATGGGACTCTGGGAGGCCTGCTAGCACTCGCTCCAACAGCCCACCTCCCCCATTCGACTCCATTTTGAGAAAAAAAATATCACTCATAATTTTTTCACTTTTGAAATATATGTACATAAATTCGATGTATAAATTTTTCCTGCAATAATTTATGTGTATAATTTTTTGGTAACGATAATTTATGCATATAACTTTTTTCCTAACAACGAGTTATACGCATAACTTTTCCTTTGACGACAAGTTATGCAGATAAATTTTTCTTCGACGATGAGTTATGTGGATAATTTTTTTACTAAAAACAATTTATGCACATAACTTATTCTCTAACGACGAGTTATGCGCATAACTTTGTCCCTAACGACGAGTTATGCACATAACTTTTCTCTAACCATGAGTTACGCGTATAATTTTTCCCTAGCGATGAGTTATGTACATAACTTTTCTCTAATGACGAGTTATGCGCACAACATTTTTTCTAAAAATAATTATGTGCATAACTTTTTTTCTACAATAAATTATGCAGATGTTTTTATACATTTATATAATATTTACTGCTATGGGGAAAAACAATAACGAAACAAAAAGAAAAATCAGAGCACCACCACATGTGTGCCAGCGCAGGCGTGAGGGTCAAATCACTCTTGCGTATGTTATAAAAAAATTTCACTCTTGCGTCGCCGGAAAGGTGAAAACGAAAAAGAAAATAGTATTAGGGCCCCCACAGAAAGTCTAGTGTAGGTGTGGCGCGTGGTCCGCGTCGATTGCCGGGAAGCTCGCTAGCGGCCGAAGGCTGAATTGACTTTGCACCTTTACTCGTCCCGAGTGAAGGGAAACAGATCAAGGTGAGACATGATATCCAAAGGCTTGAAACGAGCATAAGAGATATTCCAAACCATACCTTGTACTTGTGAATTATGTGGAGTGTCTGTCATGCCATCTTGGGTAGTTGAAGAGTGGAACGGTCGTGAGTCAAATCACTCCGACTCTTTATGTCGAGTAACTTGGGGTCTTGCAATAAGTTTTCAAAACAAACCTTGCTTAGCTCCTCATTTGATTCTCTCAAATCGCTCAATGTGTATATGTCCTCACAAAGGCATTAGATTTGCCTTTCTTCATCACAGATTCTACAGTGCGCTCGGGTATCCACAGTCCGCCACGTGTCACCCAAAAACAACGTTGCGGAGCCTCCTCCGGCTCCCTCTCGTAAATACTTTATTCTGCTGCATAAAGCTTTACGCAGGGGCAACACGGTCATATATCCATAGCATAACCCGATACCGAAGGATACTGTCGCCGTGCCATGGATTACGCATGATTCTGGTGAGTTACGCAAACTGTCACCGTGCCATGGATTATGCACGATTCCGGTGAGTTACGCAAAATGTTTTTTCACGATTGGGTTCCTTGCACAGCCACCGCGTTTATCCCTGGAGAAGAGAGCTGGTGCAAAGTGTCATGGATTAGGTACCATGCTAGTGAGTTATGCATAACATTTTCTCAGGATTAGATTATCTGTTCCGCCGCAATATGCTGCACAGAGGATCCCTTTACATTATGTTTATCCCCGGAGAAGAGAGCTGGTGCAAAGTGCCATGGATTACGCACCAGGCCGGTGAGTTACGCATAACATTTTCTCAAGATTAGATGTCGTGCTATCTGTTCCACCGCAACATGCTGCACAGAGGATCCCTTTACATTATTTGCGTATCCGTTACGTAGTAGTTACCCCGCACCATCTGTGCAAGTGGTCACAGAAGATCTTCAATGATCCATTTACTCTTTTGGCAAGTCGTAATATCGTGGGTTACATACATCAGATACGTATGAAATATTGAGATATAACCACAGAAGATCCACAGTAATTCCGAAGGTTACGATCATGGGTTCTTGCCGTGCGTGTGGGCCAACACGATTAAGGCCCAAATTAATCATTGAGCGACCATGTTGCATCTTGGCGGCCTTGTCTACCGTATACGGTGCCCCTTTTGTTCATAAGCCCTTAGCGTACACTATAATTCAGTATATGTTGGATCACGTTTTTACTGTATTGACCTCAATGTTTTGAAAAATAAGGATCCACGGCCAAAGTATTTATTTTAATATATCCTTCCACTTTTTTTGAGGCAGGCTGATTGATTCGGATGTACATGGGCTTGATGGGCTTGGAGTCCAGGAACGGTTTGTTTGTGGGGTGGGGGTGGTTCAAAGCTATGCGGATCGAATGACTTCTCTGAACGTGATTGGTCCCAAAAATCTCTGAACATGATGAAATCTTTTGCATCCGTGCTTGATCCTATCATCGGTGCTCACAATTAGGTCCATTCATCACCATTATACGTACGAACGGTGGTGGTAACCCAATCTGCCTTGATGTCTCATGTGTAGTGACCAATTACAGAAGGTTACACAGTTCGGTGGCCATCTGGACGAGACAAGAGAGGAGGTAACCAATAGTCGAACCAAGTGATAGGTTACGCGTGTGCCTCATGAGAGTACATGGCTCGTGCGAAACTGAGTGGTCCAGGTTACGAAGATCATAGAGAGAGAGAGGTAGATAGACACAACAGCTCACATGTGTTTATGAAAGCGTGTCAATAAATGTCCAATGGCGGCGGCACAACTGCCGCTCCTTCTCATGTTGTAGTGGGTTGCTCAGTTTGGGACATCGACTATTCGACTATAATGACGACGGTGCG
The DNA here is from genome assembly GCA_036936925.1 of Cenchrus fungigraminus. Lineage (NCBI taxonomy): Eukaryota > Viridiplantae > Streptophyta > Magnoliopsida > Poales > Poaceae > Cenchrus > Cenchrus fungigraminus. The sequence continues at coordinate 41,737,339 of CM072775.1, forward strand.
GTGGTGCCGGCCGGTGGTGGCCGCAAGTCGTGGTATGGAATGGTACTGTGGTAGATCCGTGTTGTATACGTGTGTTTTGTTTTGTTTTGGTTGAGTTGAGGCAGTGGAGTGATGCAACTGCATCGAACGCACCACGGTATGATGAACACATCCGATCCGCTGCTAGGCCTGCAAATCAAAAAATTTCGCGGAAGCAATCATATAGTAGATGCGCAACGCGATCACTAGCTGTTACACAGCTTCAGGTGCACACACATCATTTCATGCAGTATATATAAATGAGTGTACATACATATGCATTTATACTGCATGAAAATATGTGTGCATACATCGGTACCTTCCTGTAGTGATAACAACGAAGCACTGAAGCACCCAAAAACAACTGTGTATCCCTAAAAAAAAACCCAAAAACAACTGTGTGACTCGCTGCTAAAGACCAAGGTAGAAGTAGAAGATGATGTAACCTCCGGAGGAGACGCCCAACAAGTGAAGGTAGGGCACATAGAAAGGACCACACATTGGTCCTGCAGACTCCGGAGTGCCAACCGGGTGGGCGTCGAAGCAGGAGATGCTCCGAGAGCCCAGCGTGGAGCCGAGACACCAGACCCGCCCAACCCAAACCATGTGACGGGTCAGATTGTTTGCCCGAAACTGATGGGTCGGGCGTGGTAACCCGAAGGACCCGACCCGCTGACCAGGAACTTTTCGATGGGCCGGTTATTTCGAACGGTGGACAACTTTTCGGAATGGCTTTCAGTTTTCGTCAGGTTTACTTCGTTCGGTTCTCTCGTTCATTGGTTAATAGTAATTAATGCTCACCCCCGCGGCCCCGCCCGTCCCGTCAGGCAGGCAGGCTGGGCTTTCATAGGCATATGGTTTTCTAAACAAATAAACGATCTTATAGAGATGGGCCGTGGGCGTATGTGTGAGCGGTTGACTTTCCAGTTTTTTAGGTTTCCTTCTTTGTAAACAAATAAATGATCTTGTAGAGATGGGCTGCTATGAATTTTCAGTGTCATTTGTGAACTTTCACAGCAACGTTTGTAATTGCCGTGTATGTTCTATACTAACATAGTTTTAGTCTCAACGTCTCTTCTATGCATGATGTACTAAACGAAGTTTATTTGCTAAACCTGTGAAACTTTGTGTGACGAAATCTAATCAGCATAATTAATCTACGATTTTGCTGTAGTAAGATTATTCTTGCAAATTAGCCCGAGTTTGTGATGATAGTTTTAAAACTGAGTTTGTCTAATACCCGTAATTAGTGGTCAGACTTGTAACTTTGGACCGGATAAAGTTTAGCCACATATACCAAATACATGTCATCACATAATCATGGTACCGTCCAGCTTCCGCACTTCCACCTGTAGCACGTGGTTGTCATCTTCCGACTGGTCCTCCCACTCGTCATCATCGTTGATGCACTCGCCCTCGCAGATGGCTTTGAAGAAGCAGGTGTCGCTGACCTTGAGTTGGTTGTCCTGAACGAAGTGGTACCAGCCGTACTTGAAGTGTGCTCTGACCCTTCTCACAGCCTGCGCGTGGTTCAAGCTCACTGTCCACAACTGACCGCGCATCCGCAGTTCCACGAGCCGCCGTCGAGCATACCCATGCGCCTCCTGGAAGTGCAATGGCACGTTCTGCGACGGCATCACCGAGACGACGCGCGAGTTAGATGTGGATGCACTGCATAATGCAGTAAAGCAAAAACTTGCAGCGATGGCAACTCACCAAGTACTGGGACTCCCTTGACCGCAAGTTGCACGCCTTCAGGCACACGATAAATTGAGAGGGCTCAGCCACGGGCAGCAACCTGGCGCCGGTGTTCCCTCCGTGCGAGACGTTGGCCTGCAGGTATCGATGGCGGTAGGCGGACGTGTCAAAGACAGTTACGTCGAGCATGGCCGTGGCACGGTCGTACCGAAACATGAGCAGCTGGCAGTCACGTAGGTGGTGTGCGCGATAAAACTCCTCCCAACCTTCGGCTAGGTACATGGAGCCGATGTTGTCGCCAACGGAGATGCTGACGCCCCACGTACCCAAGCCTGCGCCGTTGACCCGCAGGTTCAGCCTTCGGCGACCTCCGAGCTGCTGCACGAACTTAGGCGGCAGCACCTGCACACCACGGTCGAAAATGCTGATCAACAATTAATTTGTAAGCACAACACCTGGATATCGCTTTTAATTAGAAGCAGCACTTACCAGCGATTTCTGGTACATCCCAGGGAGCAAGATCTTGTAGAACTCGAACGCGTTGTCTGCGTATAAAAACAGAGAATGTCATGCTATGTCGTCAATGACATGCATGCAGCAAAGGACTAAAGGGAAAATTAGATGTGTACCATTAAAAGAACTGGTCTTTAGAAAAAAAGCATTGAAAGATCAAGCTTCAGAAATCTAGCACCGAAAGTGTTGTCCGTTATTGATTTCTAGCACAACCGTGAACTCAATGTTACCAGGCCTCCCAAACATGTTCACCACGGCAGAACAGACTGTCGACGGTGTCTTCCGGTGCCAATTCTGGCGATTTCAGTGGCAGAGGAGACGGGGAACGGGGACTGTAGTAGCAGGGGCTCACCATGATTCCATTTTGCAGGTCGGATGGGGAAGAGGTGGCCGGGACGGGAAGTTCACCGGCGGCGCCCGCTCGGGGCCGACGGTAATGGCAAACGCAAATTGCCTGACCACAGCTGGTGCGCGGGGCTGCCGGCGTGTGGGTCCGATCGGTGGGAGACGCTACTGCGCGGGGCAGCCGGCGGACGAGGGCATGTGCGCGGGCCAGCGGCGAGCGAGGCAGCCAACGGGCTGGTCTAGGTGCGGGGCCGGCGGCGAGCGAGGCAGGGGCGGGTCCAGGCACGCGCGGCCCCTGGCGTGTAGGGTGGCTGGTGAGCAAGGCCAGGCACGCAGGGGTGTGGGCTTGGAGGTCATGGGCAGGGAGCCTTTGCTCCGGTTGGTGGTGGCTGGAGGTTAGGGATGACGAGTGGGGTCTATGTGTCACAGGGAGAGGAAGGCAGCTGGTAATGGTGAGCTAACGTGAATGGTAAAAATCCATAACTGAGTAAACTTTCGATGCTATTTTTCTAGAGTTGAATCTTTCCATGCTATTTTTCCAAAGTCTGCATCTTTTGATGGTATACAAATCTAATTTTCCCAAGACTAAGGGTTTAGTGTTTGATTAAGTTCAGTACAAGTTACACAAAAGTATTGAAATTAAAAGCAATTCAAATGCTATTGTTTGGGTGACTATTGTATTCTCTTTTCGAATTGTAATAAAAAATCAGATACAATTGCTGGTTGGGTGTACAGAAGCATTGTATTGGTATTAGACCATTCTTCCACAGCACCAGAGGTCAGCAGGCGAGGCACTCGCCGATGGAAAGTCGCGGAGCTCGCCGCCGGATGGCTTGCCGACGGAGAGGATCGACCACACGGGTCACTGGTGTAGGTTTGCAAGAAGGGAGGGTCGCAGTGTGGAGAGGAGGGGTGCCGGATATTGGGGCGGAAGGGAGCTACGCGGCGGCGCTCGCCTCCTACGCGTGGGATGTCACCGGTCGACGATCCGCTCAGTGGCGTGAAGGACGTCGACGCTTACTGCGCACAACCTAGGCGCGCGCAGGACACTACCCGCCAACCGCGCACGCGACACCGCCGCCAGCCATTCCTCCACCCAGCCGCGTAGGACGCCACGCAAGTGAAGCTGATGCCGCGCGATATTGGATCATTGTTTGAGTTTCCAATTCATAGGACGTCCAAACAACCGAATTGGTGTCCTTAGATTCCAAATCCTAGTTCTACACTCCAATGCCAACATCCAAAAGCTACCCAAATGCATGGAGCGGGACGTACCAGCTGCGCCGCTGTGAGCGTACATCTTGCAGCAAGCACTCAGGTCGAAGACCGTGATGGCGAGCGTAGCGGCAACGCTGTCGTAGCGGAACAAGAGAACGTAGCCGTCCAGAAGTTCGTGGGCGCGTGCGAACTTGTCCCAACCGTGCACGAGGCACATGGCACCGCTCTTAGTGTCGCCCAAGATCTCCACGTTCCACGGTGGCATCCCCTCACCGGCTAGCCGCATCTTCAAGATCTTGGCATGTCCAAGCTCCTGAACGAACTTATTCGGCAGCTTCTGAAAGTAGCAAGATTGATATGTGTCAGCGAAATCTCTTGCTCCCAAAGCGGACGGATCAGATTCGCAACCTACACAAAGTATGCGATTCGATCACTTACCAGGGTGTCGTACATGCCAGGAAGAAGAATCTTGAAAAATTCTAGTTGTTCGAAGTTCAAATCTGCCATTGCCTGTTCTTGCCCTACCCTACGCGGACTGTCAGAGATAGATGAGAGAGGAGACGATTGACACAGGAGCCACAGACCTGGTGATGCCTGGGTACCTGCTGATGGGAGTAGCTTCTAGTCTAAGGGAGGCTTTCATGACCAATGCCAGTCGCCATGTCTTGGGACTCTACCCTTTTGACTACCATTGACAGGAAAGACGTTACTGTGACATCCATGCCCCTCCATTTCGGTCGATGACGTGTGGGGTATAGCACGGTGGGGTTCCCTCGACAGACACACGATTGCAGATGTGCGAACGGCATGCGTCACTTGTGTACTTACTGAATCCACTTCCCGTGCATGCCGCATCTTATTGGTTTGATTAAAAACTACTCCCTCCGTCTCTAAATGTAAGCATTCGTTGACTTTTTATGTTCATATTTGACTGTTCGTCTTATTAAAAAACTTATGAAAATATTATTTATTTTGTTATGACATGTTTTATCATCGTATATATTTTAAGTATTTTCATAATTTTTTTGAATAAGACGGACGGTCAAACGTGATGCACAGAAATCGAAGAATGCTTATATTTAGGGATGGAGGGAGTATTAACTAATTTGCAATCCTATTGGTTTCACTTCAAACTCTCAACTACTCCAAGGTGGGGAAAATGCTAAGACATTGAAAGAATTAATTCCAGCAGTGCATCAGGTAAAAGATTTATTTCCGTTACAAAATGGTAAGACATTGAAAGATTTAATTCCATCAGGCATTTTTTGAGTACAGTCCATAGAAAGCAAATAGAACATTACAAATTCTGATGAAGGAAGAAATGAAGGTTAAAGGTTGCAACAATATAAAGATTCCACACTTGAACAAGCAAATACTATAGAGGGAAGATAGGTTGCCACTGGTATGGAGTGGTACTGTGGTAGATCCGTGTTGTATACGTGTGTTTTGTTCTGTTTTGGTTGAGTTGATGCAGTGGAGTGATGCAACTGCATCGAACGCACCACGGTATGATGAACACATCCGATCCGCTGCTAGGCCTGCAAATCAAAAAATTTCGCGGAAGCAATCATATAGTAGATGCGGAATGCGATCACTAGCTGTTACACAGCTTCAGGTGCACACACATCATTTCATGCATGTACGAGGAGTCACTGGTATTGCCCTGATGCTCGCCGAGGCAGCGCCCGGCAGGTTACACACGAGGAACCATGATGGATGCGTGGAGCAACATGGCTCACGGTTGGGTTACCATAGCATATGCCTTTGATCAAAGCATGCCATGTATCCTAGGCGTCCACGCGTGTAACCGAGGCGGTGCGGGTTACAGTGATGGCCGCCTGGGTTACGCACGCCAGCATCGTGGTTGCCGCGGGACACGGCGGGTGGTGTCGACTAAGCGCGTAACCTGCAAGGTCTCGGTTACGCAGGTGCCATTCAGCAGGCTGCGCACTAGAGAATTCCATGGATGACGTGTCAGCAGCCTCCCCCCCCGGCGCGGGCTTCGCTTCGGGGAGAAGCAAACTGCGGCGAGGGCAGGCTGTTGTGGGCCACGCGGTGCACCATCATTATTACGATGGACGACGAGACGGGGCCTCCCTCCTCCGCTCCCCTCCTGTCGTGTCGTCCGCAGCCACAGCCGCCGCCCGCCCCGAGGAGTAAGCTGGACCCGCTGCGTTACGTGTGCCACGCGGTGCTTCAGCCTAGGTTACGCGGCTTGCTGCCAAGCCAAGGGTTACGCACGGTCACTGTGTCGTGTCGTGTGTACAACCTTGACGGGACGGGACGGGACGGGCCTGCTGCTGCAGGCGCCTCTGCTCCTGTCCCGTCGCGTTGTCCACAGCCACAACAGCGCCGCCCGCCCCGAGGAGTAAGCTGGACACACTGGGTTACGCACAATCCATGACGCACACGCGTACTGCATCCACTCTGCAATTAAGCTTATATAAACTATATATATATATAAACTATATAATTGGTACCCACTAACGATTTCTCTTGCCTCTCAACACGCCATGTCATAACCCACTACACACCATGTCACTATGCCTTCGTCGATTTTCTGTGACTAATAGCATGTTGTATTTGTGAGTAGCACGCCATAAAATTCTCGCAATTGAAATACATGTAGGATCAATCATTTAAGAATGGTTCTCGCTCAACAAAATTAACATGCTTTCATATATATTATTGTTTACAGATAAATATCGTCATGTAATCATTTTGGTGTTTCTACTTTCACATTTCACCTTAAAATTTTGCTTAAAAATTCCCGCAGCAACGCGCGGGGTATCACCTACTAGTTATTAGTTACTCCTACCTCGTCTGTGACATCGCGACGATCATCAATTAAGCTGGACCCGCTAGGTTACGCACAATCCATGACGCACACGCGGTGCTTCAGCCGAGGTTACGCGGCTTGCTGCCAAGCCGGGTTATGCACGGTCACTGTGTCGTGTTGTGTGTACAGCCTTGACGGGACGGGACGGGACGGGCCTGTTGCTGCAGGCGCCTCCGCTCCCGTCCCGTCGTGTCGTCCACAGCCACAACAGTGCCGCCCTCCCCGAGGAGTAAGCTGGACCCCCTGGGTTACGCACAACCCATGACGCACACGAACACTGCATCCACTCTGCAAAATCCACGCTGCATGGCTCAACACTGACTGGGTTATGCACAATCCATGACGCACACACGTACTGCATCCACTCTGCAAAATCCACGCTGCATGGCTCAACACTGACTAGGTTACGCACTGATTGGTTGCGCAAAATCCAGGCTACATCCGGTCGTGTCGATTCTACGCGTCACCTGCTCCAGCTCGGTTACGCACAGTTCGGCGACGCATCATCCCATGGCGCGTGCATCATCGACTGGGTTACGCACGCCAGCATCGCGGTTGCCGCGGGACACGGCGGGTGGTGTCGACTAAGCGCGTAACCTGCAAGGTCTCGGTTACGCAGGTGCCATTCAGCGGGCTGCGCACTAGAGAATTCCATGGACGACGCGTCAGCAGCCTCCCCGACGCGGGCTTCGCTTCGGGGAGAAGCAAACTGTGTACAGCCTTGACGGGACGGGACGGGCCTGCAGGCGCCTCCGCTCCCATCCCGTCGTGTCATCCACAGCCACAGCACCGCCGCCCCGAGGAGGAGTAAGCTGGACCCGGTCGCACAATCCACGACGCACACGCTCTGCTTCAGCCTACTCCTAGGTTACGCGGCTTGCTGCCATTTGTAGGCTCCTGATAGATGCCCTGAGTACTATTGGCGAAGGGAGTAATTCGCGAAGCTTATCAGTATCAAGAGGATCATAGTGCATGAGGAACCAGAAGAACAATCGACCTGCGATGTGGAAGCTGTTTTCAGGAGGGTCATACAAGCTGACAATGGTATGCAACAGAAGACATGAAGATGCAAGTAATTAACTTTGCAGCTATATCAATGATATAGTTTGTTGTTTTTTCCTTTTTTTTCTTTTTCCTACCTACTGTGATCATCTCCCGGGATCGTAGTCTTGTATTTGCTGCTATATTGTTGACGGCTGTTAAGTGCTACTTTTATGCCGTCCAATCCTGTATTAAATAAATGAAAAGTGATCATCAACAATAGAATAGTGCTTATACTGACAAATTCCACGAGTGTTGGTGTTTCTCTACTTTGTTGCAGGACACTCCGAAATACGTACTAAATGGTACAATTGAGAGCAAGCGAATCAATGGCTTATATAGGACGTCATCAGAAACAGTCTCAAATGCCAATTTGGATTGCGTCATTGTGACGAGCTCGTCGAGACGATCAAAATGGATATATTAATTGCTTACTTTCGAGCTCGGACAAAGGAGATGTGCACAAAAAATATAAATAGCATTGGCTGACATCAGCATGGTGGGACCCACCGGTGGATCAGTGCTCCCATGGTCGCAGACACCTGCACAGCCAGGCACTGCCGGGCCAGCGGACGACACAAGCTGCTGGGGTCAACCGACCCTGTCTAGGCGCACGCGGAACCAAAACTTCCGAATTGTGTAATAGATTGATTTTTTTAGATCATAATAAAATAAATTTGGTGCTAATTTTTTATGCATTATAACCAGCTAATTACTGGAAAAAATAAAAAAAATTAGCTACAATTTTTTTATGGATTATTTGCTTTCGATAGAGAAAAAGGTGAAAAAACATCTGTATCCGAATCTGATTCCGAATCCGAATTTCTTTTCATCATTTGATCAAAATATAGCACACATTTGGGGTTTATTTTGTATGAATCTTAACAAGCACAATACCAAGAACAAGAATATAAATTTTTAGATACAAAATATTATGCTTAATTTAGCTAAAATCAAAAAAGACCGGCTAAAAAATGCTATCCGAATTGGTATCTGGTTCCATCCCTACCAGTAGCAGTGGCGGAGGAGAGGCTAAGGCCACTAAGGCCATGGCCTTATACGTGGGCCGAATTTTACATACTGTAGCACACTGTTACAAAGAAGCCCATGTTAATTAGCCAAACTGGCCCATGGAGCGGCCTTAGTCGTTGGATCAGCCCAGCTCCGCCCCTGGCCAGTAGGGCCCACAGCCGGCAGCAGCAGGCGCATGCCTGTCCCCCCACGCCATGCCACGATGCGGAGACCGATGCAGGCCAGCAGGGTCCACACGGACGCGGGAGCACACTCCTCCGCGAGGCGCGCGCGGAAGCTGCCTGGGCCCGGGGACACGCGGCTACTGGCTGTTGGGCAACGCCCTCCCATCACGCGGAAACCAAAGGGGCCAGGCGTGCCCCACACCGACGCCGGAGGGCACGCTGGTGCGCGCTTGGGTCGCGTGGCGACACCGCGTTGGCTCCCAGCCACGCATGCAAATCGCGCTTGCGATGACCGGCCAGACCAGGTACACGTGGCGGCCCACGGTAGGCTAGCGGCTTTTCCGTCCGCGGGAAGACGCGAAGCGTGCGGAGTCAGGGTGCCGTGGCCCCTGCGTTACCTCCCGCCACGTGGCGCCCTATGGTTGGCTGCGCCCAGCAGTTTGGTGCTCAAACACCCTCGTGTCTCCATCCACCCTTGCCTATAAATATTAGGGGAGGGGTTTCATTTAGAGACACACCACTTCACCCAAAAGATGAGAGTTTCCCTTCAAAGGACAGGTCTCTCCTTGGTAGATTAGAGAGTAGGGGAGTGAGAGAGGGATTTGTATCTCCATGGATGCTTCGTTCTTCAATTAGAGTAAAGTGAATATTTCTGCATTTTTTATTTATACCAAAGTGCAAGTGATATATTCTTGTGTTCTTCACCTGTTCATCATTTAGAGGCACATGTTCTTCACGAACACGCCCCCTAGATCTAGTTGATTAGGTGCACAAGTTTGTATCCTGTTTGTATGACTAGTCTTTTAGAATAAAGTGGATGTGCTTGCATGCTCTAATTAGAATAAAGTGTGTTCGTGATTCCTTTATAATAGTTTATGCTAGGTTACATGAGTAGACTTTTTCCTCTGCTAGTGTGTAGATCTTGGGTTTATGCGTTCGACTGCTGCAAGTCATTCGTATACGTTAGAAGCACAGTACGGGGTCGAGTGCTCTCTCGTATGCCTTTAGTATAAGCTAGTAGTACCTATAGTGAGTGAGATCAATTCTCTTTCATGGTCGTAGTTCTATAAGTACAGAGTGACGTAGTCCGTTGGCTACGGCAGTAACCACAGCGTAGACGTTGTATCACGCTACCGGTTATCATTCGTTCGGCTTATCCCAAGGTTAGGTAGAGGCAGTCCAGGTGGTGGTGACAGCCCGTCTGGCCCTCGTTTATCCTCCGCAGCTAGATATAGTCAGAGCTCTGTTCCACATAGATCCACGTACCGGAGTCGCCTGTTAAGTCAGGGCTATCGGTACCCTAAGCCAAGTTCTATCTAGAGATCGACCTTTAATCTCATCTGTAGTGCTATCTTTAGGAATCCTCTCTATCCTTGCCTTTTATCTGGGTGTGTCCTTGGACTGACTAGTACGAAGTTAGTGCACACTGTTCCCTTGGATTCGATACCCTTGGAATACTCTAAGGTGAAAGCTACAACGAGATCCGTGCGCTTGCGGATTTATTTCGTGTGACGCTAAAATACCCAACATATATTAATGAAACGTGCTGCACCGTATCAGGCCCGCACATCAAGAGATGGCAGGTGAAGTGGAATGCTTAATCAGAACAGTGTCAGTTACGCATGGTGCAACCTCTTGTCGGACCTGCATAACTGATACCTTTTGGTGGCAGCGCCCGGCAGGTTACGCACGAGGAACCATGATGGATGCGTGGAGCAACATGACTCGCGGTTACGCAGGTGCCCAACGCGTCTCTCTGTGAATTCTGAAACGTCACCGTTCACACGGACGACTCGAACCGCACGCGCCTTGGGTCTCGCCGTCCAGCCCCCGTGCCCCTTCTTAAGTACAGCAGGCAAGGCGAGGCGTGTCCATAGCATCTCGCATTCCTCTTCCATTCCGCTCGCGTTCTCCATTTCGTCTGTTCATTTCTCCCGTTCGCCATTGAGAAGATGTCCAACAGCAGCGACTCCGACGACTGCAACTCCTACAATGGCGAGGAGGAGTTCGCCCAGATGGTCACCGAGATGGCTAACGAGTTCGCCTCTGGTCAGCGCCGCGTCCGCCGCGTCGGAGGGTACTATCGTTGTACCTTCTGTCCCGGCCGGATGCAGCGCAACTGGAGCCTCCTCGAGTTGCTCAACCATGCCACCGGGTTGTCCACCAGAGGCAATGGCCTCAAGGGGCCGCAGCACAAGGCGCTCGCTGACTACATCCTCTACAGCAGCGAACTGGCCCGCGAGCGTGAGATCGGTCGCGTTGGTGACTGCGGTGGCAACCTCGCCGTGCAGGCAGAGAGGGACCGCATCCACGCGGCCAACCGGGCGAAGGCGGCGAAGCGCAAGAGCAAGGTTTTGATTCTTTCTTTATTCGCACAACGCGTTGCACTTTACATTCGAAATGCTTTACCCATTTCAAACTTTGTCTTCCTCTTCTCATAGTGCATGGCGGCTTACCATCTCCCCAGCGACAAGCGTCGTCCCGACGGAGGCACCGGCTGGTAGGCTGCGGCTCACTGATAGTGAGATGCGCGGAAGGATGCTCCAGCGGTGTCCGTACTAGGGAAGGGTTGCCCTTTATCTTAATCTATCTAGGTTTACTATTTTTGCTATATGTAATTTCGATCCATACTTTATGTATCTTAATTTCGTACTTTGTTATAATGAACTTGCTATAATAGTGTTATGTGTCTAATTTAGAGATTTTGTATTTTGGATTTGTTTCGTTTCGTTATTCCATTCCAAACGCATGCTATTTCGATGGATCCATCAGATTTGGACTTTGTCGTTGGATCCCCTCGATTCCATGTTAGGACTAGGCTGTTATTGGGCCTGTAATAAGGTAGCGGGCCTGTGTGCCACCGTGGGCCGTTGGGCTTGTGTACGCTGTCCGTCCTGCTGGCTGTATCCGTAGGAGGCATAGGCATTTATTTATCAACATATAATATCAAACAGTTGAACTGTTCTCGTTCCTCCTGGTGCTCCTGCACCGTTCTCCTCTCGATTCCCCTTCTGTCTTCTTCCAGATCTCGGTTTCTTGTTGTTTCCCCTCTGATTCCCTTCTCCAATCCCTTCCCTACTACCTGCTGCTAACATTCCATCGACCGCATCTTCTTCTCTTCCCCATGCACTGTGCTAAGCAAGTAGAGATGGTGGTGGTGGCTGAGTTATAAGCGCAGCAATGTTTGTCGGAGGCCCAGTGGTAAGGCTTATCTCTTGGGTTCGGTGTTGCGGTTTCGACTGGCAGGGGCGGTGCTATGATGCACGTCATGGCCGCCTGCTCCGAGTGGCCGGCACTACGTCGTTGCAAGCTGGTGGCTTCGCGTCATTGCAAGAATCATGCCAAACAAGTCTGAAATATGACGATTAAAGTTTATGGTACAATGAAAGAGTTAACTTGCGGCATATTTTGAAAGCAAAAGAGAATAGCTACATACTAAAATAGGAGGCGACAACAAGCTAATCCTCGGAAAGGGACAACATGCATATATATGAGCTTTTGAATATTCATCGCAATGAGCAGAATACATATAGTAAACACTCTACAAATACATACACCATGGGCCCCCCTCTTTCATGGGCCCACCCCCTAGGACGGCTCTGCTGCTTAACCATGGTCAAATAAAAGAACTAACACTGAATGATTCATCGATGCCTACATGGGCTCAGCCCAACAAGGAGTTAGGCACGCATGCCCAGTACAAAACCCAAATAGCTATTTCTATAATAAATGAGTACATAAGTGTTTACTTAATGATACATCTAAAAAAGTGTTTATTTAATGACAAGTGTTCGAAAAATGCAACAAATGGCATAGAGCACATCAAAAAATACAACCAATGGCATAGAGCTCAAGTCCTAATTTTCAATGCCGCTCTACAGTGAATGGAAGCATGTTTGTTTGCTTTTCTCCATCAAATTTCTTGATACCAACAAAATCTTAGTATGTTTATACATAACTCTGAGGTTCAGAAAGAAGAGAGGTTTGTCCATCCTTAAAGACCTTAACATGGCAGAGTGTTCCTCCAATTTCATCTGCAAAAGTGATCTTTCTTTGTTTCCTTGGCACTTCAGGATGTGAAACAACATTCTTCTTTGCTAGGCTCTGCAATTGAAAACATAGTCATGAAAGAAGCATCAGGTCAGATTTCAAATTTGTATATAAAAAATGTTAGTAGTCTTAAAAGTTGATAGGGACGGACTAATATTTTACACAAGTGTTAGTGATTATGCAAAAACAGGTGATTAGCACTAGAAAGAGAAGTAAAAGCACAAGTCTTCGATCCAAGTACTTCAAGACTAGCCAATGAGGGGATGCCACCTAGGATTCCCCTGGATCACTGACGTCATCAATCCAAGAGAGGCTAGCTCGACGAATCATGAAGCGCCACATGGACATCACATGGATTCAAGGGCCCACTTATCCCCCAAAACCGTCGGGAAACTTGGCTTGCACAGGGAAGTGACTTCAGGGCCCACCAGTCAGCCACCAGGAGAAAGCACAGGGCGCCACGTGGCCCTGGGGTTTCGGCCGAACCCAGGATCGGCCGAACCGACCTTGGTTCGGCTGATCCTGGCCCTCCATGTGGCAGCCCCTGATTGGTCCCTTGTCGCGATCTCGGGTGTTTTGGGGCACTTGGAGCCCCGGAGCAAGACACTCCCTCCTTTATAAATAGGAGGGGGGGCTCTCATTTGGGACACACACTTCTCCTCCTCCTCTTCATTTTGGCTCGGAGCCTCTCTCTTTAGGAGAGGAGAGCTCTTTGTATAGGATTAGTGCTAGGAAGTGAGGTGGGAGGCTTGAGGCCATGTCATGATTCATGACATCTTCCTCAAGAACGATCCTCAGCGGTGCCTTTGTTCTTCAACTAGACTAAAGTGAGTATTTCGATATTTCCTATTTAGACTAAAGTCATATGCATGCTTAGTTGCTTTGTTCTTGTGTTCTTCGTTTGTTCTTGATTTAGAGGCTTGTGTTCTTCGAACACAACCCTTTCGATCCAGTAGACTTAGATCATAAGTTTGCATCTAGTTTGCCAGCTTGTCTATTAGAGTAAAGTGAAGCTCCTGCATGTTTCTAGTTAGATCAAAGTGCATTCGTGATCTTGCATGAGTGATAGAGTATACCTTGAGCTAGTGCCAGTATCTCCCTCGCGGATTCGTAGTAATAGTAAGTGGTGTAGACGAGGTGTCTAGACTATAAGGTATCCTTCGAAGACCACGTACGATCGTAGCATAGAGGTAGGCCGCAGTGGTGACAGCCTGTTGGACCCTTTGTCAACCCTCTACGTCGCGTACCGAGTTGGGCTCGCTCCAGCACATTGACCTAGGATGTGCCTGGTGCCCGAAGTGAGTCTTATACCTGAGAGACCGTAACTAGACTCTGCGCTCGGTCGAGGCAGATCCTTTCTACCTATCCTATCAATCAGTGTTGTGTCCTTGGATCATCTATACTAGAGTAGGAGATAGTACACACCGTTCCTTGGATTCGATACCCTTGGAATACTCTCCTTCCTTGTGGGAAGTGCTACAGCGGTATTTCCGTGCGCTTGCGGTATACCTGGTGTCTCTTACACACTCCCGCTAATCGGTGCCATAGTGGTGACGTTAAGAAATGCCAACAAGCATTTCTGGCACCGTTGTCGGGGAACGGTTGCTGTATCTATCTTCGAACCTTGTGGTCCTCGTATTTATCTTTTTCGTTTTCTTCTACCTTCACCCCCATTACCCATCGAGTTATCCTTTTTGTTTCTTTTGTTCTACCTTTACCCCCGTTACCCTTTGAGATGCCTTCCTGTCAAAGCCTCTTTACCTTTAGGGGCGAGTTAGTCTTAGAGCAACCATCAACATTCTCATCTTGCTGCGAGCTTCGTCCCGGCTTTATAGCCATGGTTCGGAATCGACCTTTCTCTGGAGCGATCAGTGATGATCCTAATGTTCATTTAGAGGAGTTCGAGGACTTGTGTTCGTGCTTGGTAATTCCAGGCATGACATAGGAAACTTTGAAGTGGAAATTGTTCCAATTCTCTCTCGTAGATGGAGTGGAGTAATGGTACACCCACACAACAGAGCATGTGAATAATTGGGGAGAACTATGAGAAAACTTTTGTGACTCGTTCTCCCTTTATGAATGCATAGAGCTCTTGCCGTGTGAACTCCTTAACTTTGAGCAATTAGAGGGTGAGTCCATAGGTGCAGCTTGGGCTAGGTTCCTACGTCTTATGACATCCAGCCCAGACATGTCTATACCCGATGATATAGCGACGTATACCTTTTATACTCGTATAGACATGGAATCTGCACAAGAGCTCAACCTTTTAGCTGGAGGTTCGTTCGAAGACCAAACTCTAGTGGAGAGAAGAGAGATCCTAGAATTCTTCTTAGAAACCTCTTCTTCCCATATTGTTTACAACGAACCCCATCTAGAGCCTGAGTTGGTCCATGAGAGTCTCTCAATAGCTGAATCTGAGCTTTCATTCTCTGAATTCCTTGATTCCTCTGTTGAGCCCTCTCTCGAACCACGAACATCGAAGGAAGAAGAAATTCAACCTTCGGAGTTCTCTTCCCGATTTGAGGATGACCCTTCTCAAAACATCAGAAATACCTCAGATCACTCTTGGCACGAGATGCCTACGACATCGTTGGACCTTTATGAGGTCCTCGATGAAGTTTGGAATCATGGGACGATAGTGGATTGGTCACCTCAGAAGTGTACATTCGAAGCAATTCGGGTTGGCTCGACTTCCACGATCATCCATTATTCATTGAGAGGAAACACCGTAGATGCTATCCATGACCCTACTGCTGGGGCTTGCATCATACCAGAGGCCCTTTTGGATACTCTGGTGGGTGACACGCCCTTGATCCCGACTGATGGACTTTTCCATAGCCCCAGGTGGCGCTGTGTTTTTCCATGTAAAGGGATTGCTAGGGACGTGTCGATCACCATTGATGACATAGAGGTGCGATTAGATTTCCACATCTATGACATCATGGATTTTGATCTTCTCCTAGGTTTCCCCTTAGAAAAACTTCTTGATAAATCCCAAGGAAACCCGGAAGAAGAGCTTAGGGAAACCGTTTTTGTCCATGCTGAACCATCTAGACATCCTTTGATAGAACCTTTCCCTAGACCTACGGTATCTCCTTCGCCTCGCGATCCTCCTGACGAAGCATTTCCTGAGGAGTCCATGAAGAAGGAAAGGCCAGATGGAACGATATGCTTTTCCGAAGCATTTTGGGATAGTACATCCTCTCTGGTTATTCCTTGTTCTGTGAGAGGGATTGCCATAGAGGCCCTTTGTAACCCCATCATGGATGTTAGCATCATGCCATGGCACTTAGCGGAAACTCTTTTGGGCAGAGTTTCGCTAGCATCATACGACATGCTCCTCAAGACTTGTCCCTTTGGACATGTTCTTGAATGTCGGGGGATCGCAAGTGCTGTGCCGCTTATCATAGACGGGATCGAGGCAAGCTTAGACTTTCACATCTTCGATGTCCTCGATCCCGATCTACTCCTAGGCTCCCCGTTAGAGAAATTCTTTGAGGAATCCATAGGGAGCCTAGATGGTAATCTTGGGGAAGCCACTTCCACCACTGCTACCCCTTGTTTGGGACACCCTATGACGAAGCCTCTTCCCTAGCAAAACCAGCTCAAGAAGACGACACGTATACCTCCATTCATGTCATCCGAGCCTGTTCTCATTGAGGGCATAGAACTTTCTACTCCTCATGAGTACGACTCGGAAGACCCTCCTCACCTTTGTGAAGGAGAACGATCGTCATCACCCTCGACCGAGTTTCAGCCTCTTCCTGCTGGCCCGTATCATGTTGCTTTTGATCATGATCGAAATACAACATCGAGCTTCCACGATGACTCTCTTGAGATGGAGAATTCATGGGCCAGGGAACCTTTCGAGGCACTGACTCTGGAGTCCGGAGGAAAGGATTCCGCACATGAGCATGGTAGTTTCATTCTTGATTCACCATACAGACCATGCTGGCATCATGCCTCTCTAGAGTCAGTCATGCTTAGTGCGCTGAGCACATACGAGGGCTACAACCTCCTTCTGGTCCTCTTTTGCAAAACGTTTGGAAGGTTGATTGTAGATGCATATGTTTACCATAAGCATTGCAGATTTTGTGTGTGCACTGTGGCACTAACCTTGCAGCTAAAGCTTCAATGATACATCAAGGATTGGTGGTGAGACGGGAATGACACCACCAACGATAGCTGCAAGATGAAGTTCCCATGGTCGAGCTTATGACCTTAAATAAACAAAGCACTACCAGGAGATAGCCTGGATTAGCATAGTTTTATTTCCCTTTTCAAATAAAAGCAAGAGCATGTCTCTAGGATAAGTTGTCCTTCGGGTATTTTTGGTCACTAACCTTTCAGGTGGAGATTGAAAAGAAGGATGGACAGTGATGCCTACAGGACATGTGAGCCACATCAGCTGCAACACCTAGATAAGCTTTGGTGAGGGACCATTTACAAAAGGAAGCTTGATCACCACACACTTGAGTTTTGTTGCCTAGCAATGCAAACTTCAAGTGTGGGGGAGGTATGTGAGCATCCTGAGTAAAGTTCCTCCTCTACTAAATCTTATCCTGGTGTGGAGATGATGTCAGCTCTTGCATCTTGCCCACTAGCTAGGTAAGTCCTGCTTTTGACATTAAACAAAGCCCTTCCGGGAGGTTCACTGTCTTATGCTCATGCTTATGTCCCTTGTTGATGATAGCTTGATCATGCTTTCATGCTTCCTTCATCTGTGTTCATATGCTCTGGTTTGAATGTTTGTTCGAACATACATTCATAGGTTGTTTTAAATTAAGCATGGTGCTTAGGTTAAAACTGTCTTCTTTAGTCAAAACAAGACATGGTGTCATGTTTTGATTGATGAACCTTAGAGTTATATTCTTATAGATCTTGGTTGCATATATGCTGACTAAACCCTGCAGAAAATTGTCAAATTTGAATGGGTAAGTCATTGAGCTAAATTCAAATGGGAAGGTAAGTTGAGGTGTTAGATTCATGTTGCACATCATGCAAAGGTGGTACATACGACCTCTCAAAGGTCCAAGGTAAGTATATTCCCCTTCGTGTATAATGCGTAACCTTGGTCTAACCCTTCTTGAGCAAATGAAATGGTGACAATAAAAATAAAATAAAAACCCAAAAATATTTGAATTTGAATAAAGGCTCTATGGTTCTCGAACCAGTAGAGTCCACCTTTTGTTTCTACTTTTTGTTTGAAGAACAGCACCAGGTTCAACCACTAGTGTGGGGGAGTTCTCTCAAGCTCATCATCGACATATCCACTCGAGAACTCCGACACGGGCGCTGCACAACATCGACTACGCCTTCATGACAAGAGCAAGGTAAACTAGAGTGGGTCGGCTGCCTTATGGTCAGCTGAATCACCACTAGTCTCCCTTGATCTCCTATCCTTCAGAAGCGATGGTATGTGCACCCTCTACCTCACTCTCCTTTATCCATGAGTTTGATTGAATCTCAACTCCTATCATTTGAAATCAAACTCGGCAATTTGTGCTATGCTTGCTCTACATGATTCCTATGGTTGGCTTGCATATGTTTTATTCCTTACTCATTATCTTGATGCTTGTGAACAAATATCATTAGGGAACTCATGCTTATCTAAGTAGTTGGCGTTTGTGATATGGTTTGATGATATGATCTTCGCTCTTCATGTTTGAGTGCTTGGGAATTTTATTTGAAAATCATAAAACCCTTTGCAAAGCTCCTCTTTGATATGCCACTGTCCTACTAGAGCCATATGTTATAGTTGAAAACCTTCTACTCATATGCTGCTTGTTGTTGCATTGAGCTTTGTCAAATTCTGTGACCCTTGTGAGAACTCTTTTCATTACTTTCATGATCAAGATTCATGTGCACACCATCATATCCCCCTTGCTATGCTTCTACACTGGAAGTTAGCATTGTATCATTCATCCATTTCATAAAAAAATAAAGCTCCATATATGGTGTGACATCTCTCTCCAAAAGTGTCCTTCAAAAAGAGACATGGGCTATGAAAAAAATAGATACATGCTCAACGCATGATGAAAAAAAAGAAAGAAAGAAAGGATAGCCCATGTCCAAATAAAGGAGAAATAGGAGAGAGATGAGATCATGCAAAAAGGAGTTTCATATCATAGATGGTAATAACTAGTATCCATTCCGGAGCTAGTGCCCACCTTACCATCACCTCAGCTTCCATCATATATTTATGGTAATATCTAGAACCCATTCCGGGCCAAGTATCCACCTTACCATACTCACCATATCCATACACGTGCACATCTTAATCTGATTGTATGATTTGATTTTCTCTGTGGATCCAGTTTTTGACTTTGCAATATATGTGATACAAGTATGCCTTATCCTTCACCCTACCCTGAGCTCCACATATAGCCATCATTAGAAGTAGGATGAAAAAAGGCAATCTAATGCCTTGGTGAGGACATATACACATTGAGCGATCTGAGAGAATCAAATGAGGAGCTAAGCAAAGGTTTGTTTTTGAAAATTTATTGCAAAACCCCAAGTTACTTAACATGATGAGTAGGAGTGATTTGATTCATGACCATTCCATTCCTCAACTGCCCAAGATAGCATGATAGACACATCAGAGTTCACAAGTACAAGGTATGGTTTGGAATATCTCTTATGCTCGCTTCATACCTATGGATATCATGCCTCACTTTGATCTTGTTCTTCCCTTCACTCGAGACGAGCAAAGGTCGAGTGTGGGGGTATTTGTTGACAGCTATTTTCCACCCACTTCTTACCTGTCAAACAAGTGCCTTTTGGCATGGAAAATGATTATCAACACTAGAATATGGCTTAAACTAATCATTTTCACAAGTGTTGGTGATTATGCAAAAACAGGTGATTAGCACTAGAAAGAGGAGTAAAAGCACAAGTCTTCGATCCAAGTACTTCAAGACCAGCCAATGAGGGGATGCCACCTAGGATTCCCCTGGATCACTGACGTCATCAATCCAAGAGAGGCAAGCTCGACGAATCATGAAGCGCCACATGGACATCACATGGATTCAAGGGCCCACTTATCCCCCAAAACTGTCGGGAAACTTGGCATGCACGGGGGAGTGACTTCAGGGCCCACCAGTCAGCCACCAGGAGAAAGCACAGGGTGCCACGTGGCCCTGGGGTTTCGGCCGAACCCAGGATCGGCTGAACCGACCTTGGTTCGGCTGATCCTAGCCCTCCACGTGGCAGCCCCTGATTGGTCCCTTGTTGCGATCCCGGGCGTTTTGGGGCACTTGGAGCCCCGGAGCAAGCCACTCCCTCCTCTATAAATAGGAGGGGGGCTCTCATTTGGGACACACACTTCTCCTCCTCCTCCTCTTCATTTTGGCTTGGAGCCTCTCTCTTTAGGAGAGGAGAGCTCTTTGTATAGGATTAGTGCTAGGAAGTGAGGTGGGAGGCTTGAGGCCATGTCATGATTCATGACATCTTCCTCAAGAACGATCCTCAGCGGTGCCTTTTGTTCTTCCACTAGACTAAAGTGAGTATTTCGATATTTCCTATTTAGACTAAAGTCGTATGCATGCTTAGTTGCTTTGTTCTTGTGTTCTTCGTTTGTTCTTGATTTAGAGGCTTGTGTTCTTCGAACACAACCCTTTCGATCCAGTAGACTTAGATCATAAGTTTGCATCTAGTTTGCCAGCTTGTCTATTAGAGTAAAGTGAAGCTCCTGCATGTTTCTAGTTAGATCAAAGTGCATTCGTGATCTTGCATGAGTGATAGAGCATACCTTGAGCTAGTGCCAGTATCTCCCTCGCAGATTTGTAGTAATAGTAAGTGGTGTAGACGAGGTGTCTAGACCATAAGCTATCCTTCGAAGACCACGTACGATCGTAGTGTAGAGGTAGGCCGCAGTGGTGACAGCCTGTTGGACCCTTTGTCAACCCTTTACGTCGCGTACCGAGTTGGGCTCGCTCCACCACATTGACCTAGGTTGTGCCTGGTGCCCGAAGTGAGTCTTATACCTGAGAGACCGTAACTAGACTCTGCGCTCGGTCGAGGCAGATCCTTTCTACCTATCCTATCAATCAGTGTTGTGTCCTTGGATCATCTATACTAGAGTAGGAGATAGTACACGCTGTTCCTTGGTTTCGATACCCTTGGAATACTCTCCTTCCTTGGGGAAGTGCTACAGCGGTATTTCCATGCGCTTGCGGTATACCCGGTGTCACTTACACGCTCCCGCTAACCGGTGCCATAGTGGTGACGTTAAGAAACGCCAATAACGACAAACTTTCATCCACTATACTTCTCATGTGCTTCAAGCTCCTTGTAAGTTTTGCAGCTATGTTTTCTATATCATGCATCTGTCTTTGAGAAAACTCAACAGCTTTCTCAGTGTCTAAGACCACCGATGAATTTATCATGCAAGACCAAGTTGTCTGTTGATGATAGGGGGATCCTGTTGACTTGAGAATTCCTTTGCTTGTTGGGGAGACATCAGTCCTGCCCTTACGTCTTCTATCTGTGCTGAACAATGATCGATCTTGCTTTTGTGCTTGCTGAGGTAATGCTATTCTAGTTTTGTTACAATCTTCAGTAACAATTTTCCTCTCTGCAACAATAAGAAAGAGTATGATTATAACTGATCTTTGTACAAATATTAGAAAATATTAGCAGCAAATACTGCTTACTCAGTCTTTGGACTCCATCACAGAAATCAATACTAGTCAGAGCATTGCAAAGTTTCTGCTGAGACGTTGGTGACATAATCTGAAAACAAAAACAGGAGGAGAAATTTGTTAGTATGGCTATCTTGTTCATCATTTGTACTGTAACATTATTGAAGGAATGGTTCAGACCTTTCTCTTGGAAAATAATTTCTTTGGACCATGTTCTTCAATTGATTCGTCGTCAATAAGAAGTTCTGACTTCTTAATTTGGCTATCAGTTTCCTGAGAGGTAACAGAGGAATTTGGATCTCCAGCAGATAATTTATGTGATTCTTCAGCATTAGAGATCTCTGGCGTGACACCGGTAGGGTTTAATTTACCAGTACAAGACTGGAGTAATTGATGTTGAAGCACTAATTCTTCTGGTCCTTCATTATTAACAGACCTACAAATATCATCATCTACTATAGAATGTAACTTATCCTTCGATGGCCACTACACATTATTCGGAAGTGAGATTTTATTATCTAAAACATTTTTAAGAAGTAGTACACTCCCCAGCTATTTCTTCAGTACAGTCTGGAAGTGTAATAAACAGTTACCCACATGATTGCAAGGGAATGTTTATTTCAAGAAGTATTTGCGGAAATAAGAAGAAAAAAGCGGTAGACATTCATCTGAGAAATTTAGACAAATAAGAAATGTACTTTGTATGAATAGGCTAGTTACTCACTAATAGCAATTTCAAACTGCTCCAGATCATCAGCTCTCCTTCCAAGCTTCTCCAATGTTGGGTCATCTGTTGTCACTTTGAATGGGGAGCTATGTGTGGGGCTAAGAGTATCACCTCTCATTGATGTTGTATCTTCCACTTCTACAGCATGTGGAGAAGATGTTAATACTTCCATCTTTCTATTAGCTTTAGCAGGAGATGTTTTTGGCCTTTTCTGCTTCAACACAATAAGAGGCTTATTAAGATCAGATTCCTCCCAGTCAGAATCTTAATCATATATTACGTGGATCTTCTTAAGCCTTGGAGATCTTCTAGGAGTACCCAAATCAATTTTTTTGGAAGCAGAAGTAGGCATGTTTCCTGTAGAAATGCAGAAAATCAAGTATTATCAGCACGTGCATGCTCCATAGATTCATGAATATCATCACTTAAAATGCGAATACTGCTAAAAAATGTAAACCACATCCAACAAGAGCGTCAAACTCTTCAATGAAAAAACAGTGAAACTTAATGTAACCAGGAAAAATGATGTTGACAAATAACAGAATCATAATATGTGATATAAGAGAAAAGGAAACATGAGTACCCAAAACGAACACCTTTTCTCCCAAAACAAATCTGTGATGCCCACTTCACCCCCCGTGGAAATGCCCAGATAAACATAGATCTACAACAGCGCGCAGCTAACGAAAGTACCGAGAGGGGAGGTGGCGACGTGTTCAGCGGGAGGTACTGACCTTGGACGGCAGCGAATAGCAGCTGCTGAGAGGGGAGGACGGGGAGACAGCACCCTGGATGCCGGCTTCTTGGCAACGCACCCCAAAGGCCCCAAAATAGATCAACTTTATATGGCACTCCCTCCATTCTCTTTTGAAAGGAATACTCCGTATTTCCAAAAATCAGATTTTTACAAATGATAGTCCTATTTGCCATTGGTGTGGGTCGTGGCAATAAATGGCACAGATCACAATGAGTATCACGAGTAGAATGCCATTTAACAGAAGAGAAGTTTAAGACTACTGGCTGCAGGGTGCAAGACTGGCTGGGTTACGCACGGGGTCTGTTACGCAAATCGGTCATGTCGATCCTGCGCGTCACCTGCATCCGGACGTGTCGGTTCTGCGCATCACCTCAGCTTGGTTATGCACGGTTCGGCTACGCACCATTCATTCCGCATGGTGCGTGCAACACCGACTGGGTCGTGTCGATTCAGCGCGTACGCACCATCCGTTCTGCTTGATGCAACACCACCGGTTCCAGATGTATGCGTAACCTGAACCCGCTCGTACCCGCATGGACTCGGTTACGCACCTTGATGCTACAACACCGACTGGGTGGTGCCCATTCGGCGCGTAACCTACATCCGGTCGTGTTGATCCTGCGCGTCACCTGCACTGCACCAGCTTCGGTTACGCACGATTCGGCTACGCACCATCCGTTCTTCATGGCCCGTGCAACACCGACTGCGTTGTGTCGATTCAGCGTGTAACCTGTACAGGTTACGCACCATTCATTCCGCATGGTGCGTGCAACACCGACTGGGTCGTGTCGATTCAGCACGTACGCACCGTCCGTTCTGCTTGATGCAACACCACCGGTTCCAGATGTATGCGTAACCTAAACCCGCTCGTACCCGCATGGACTCGGTTACGCACCTTGATGCTGCAACACCGACTGGGTGGTGCCGATTCGACGCGTAACCTGCATCCGGTCAAGTTGATACTGCGCGTCACCTGCACCAGCTTCAGTTACGCACCATCCGTTCTTCATGGCGCGTGCAACACCGACTGCGTTGTGTTGATTCAGCGCGTAACCTGTACAGGTTACGCACCGTCCGTGCTTATTTATGCAACACCGACTAGGTCGTGTCAATTCAGCGCGTATGCACCGTCTGCTGCTTGATGCAACACCACCGGTTCCATATGTATGCATAACCTGAACCCGCTCGTACCCGCACGGACTCGGTTACGCACCTTGATGCTGCAACACCGACTGGGTGGTGCCGATTCGGCACGTAACCTGCATCCGGTCGTGTTGATCCTGCGCGTCACCTGCACTGCACCAGCTTCGGTTACGCACGATTCGGCTACGCACCATCCGTTCTTCATGGCGCGGCGCGTAATAACATAAGAAATAGGCTTCGGTTGTACTCCGTTTGCGTAACCTACACCCACTGGGTTATGCACGATCAGTGCTGCTGCATGCATAGGGCAACTATGACTGGGTAACGCACAGACTCGGTTATGCACCATTCAGGCAACACCAACTCGCAGGTGCAGGCAACACTGATAGTGCGTAACCGAGCGGGGGTAGGTTACTCGCAGGATCGACAGGACCGGATGTAGCAGGGATGGTTACGCCGAATCGGTGATCGGCTGGTGCAGGTTACGCCGGTCTGGGTTATTTGCTATTTTTATTTGTATTAGCAGTGAATATAAAACAGCAAAAATAGAAAAGGGTGCAAAGGCACTAATATAATATAGATGCAAGATATATATATTATGAATTCTGAATTCATCCGAAGGCACTAGATTGATCTTCTCCATTCCCGTTATTACTACTACTGCTAGTACTAGACAAGAGGCCGGCCGTTTTGTCTCCACCAGCAAACTAACTGCTGCATCATATCATCAGCCAGTAGCGCAGCGGCGTGGGATCTAGTGGGGTGGCCCATGTTGCACACACCTTCCTTGACCTGGTGTTTATTATTTGCTCGATCTCCCGGCCCGGAGATTACTACTCGTCGTCGCTGCCTGTATTATATTATTGCGAGACAAGAAAAGGCAACCAAGTTAGAGGCAGCAGAAGCACACTCGTCGATATATATACACGACGACAGAGTATATACGTATATTATTAGCACCTGCCATACTGGAGGGATCGTCTTCGTCAACCTCAACGGATGGAGCATCAGGAGCTGCAGGTGGATCGTGCAGGATGTACTGATCCACCGAGATGTCGTCATCATCTTCCTTGTACATCACACCAATTGCGGCCAGAACATCCAAAAGTTCCTTCTCCAACTTACTCATCAACTGCGCGTGCCCATGCATGAAGAACAAGAAAATGAGGAGATGGAAATTAAAATAATTAAATGGCACAAAGTGTAGTGCGGGAGGAACACCACCAGATCGATCATCCCACCAGTATACGTACGTACCTCAATGTCGTCTTCATGCACAGGCGGTTCTTCGACGGTGGAATGAGCAGGAGCGGCCGGCTCATCAAACAGTAGACGCTCGGCGGTGGGCGGCGGCGGCGGCGTGTCCATCGTCTGCAGACGCTTGGCCGGGGAACTTACATCATCAGTATCAGAAGTCTCGGGTCGGCGCTTCGAAGGTGTTTGCTGTTGACGGTCGAAAAGTGCTACTTTTACACCGTCAATACCTGCATAAAATAAGTGTAAAAGGATCATCAACACTAGAATAGGGCTTGATACTGATGATTTCCACAAGTGTTGGTGTTTCTAGCTTTTGTTGCAGAATGCACCGAAATACGTGCCAAATGGTACAGTTGAGAGCAAGTAGTCCAATGGCTATTAAAGGACATCATCATAAACATCCTCAAATGCCAATTTGGACTGCACCATTGCGACGGGCTCGTCGAGACGATCGAAATGGATAAATCATTTGTCTACTTTGGAGTCCGGATGAAAAACATATGCTCAAGACAAGATCACCCTCTTGATATCATGTGGGCCTGGTGGGACCCACACCAGACCACGTGGCGACGTGTGCCACATTGGATGCCATGTGTCCATGACACCTCACCAATCCATGTGAAGCAACTCCTGACGAATCAGACACCGCCACGTGTGCAGCACAAGGATCCAAGGGCCCACCGGGAACCCAAACCACCACGAAACTTGCCATGCACGGAGTATAGATCATGGGACCCACATATTAGTCACTAGGAGAAAGCACACCGCGAAAGGCGCCGCTAGGGGGTCGACCGATCCTTGGATCAGCCGAACTGCCTTAGTGCCCGTTCATTGTGGCCTTCCACGTGGTGGCCCCTGATTGGTCCCTTGTCGCGATCCCGGGCGTTTTGGAGCACTTGGAGCCCCGGAGCAAGCCACTCCCTCCTCTATATATAGGAGGGGAGGGGCTCCATTTTGGAACACACACTTCTCCTCCTCTTCATTTTGGCTTGGAGCCCCTCTCTTTAGGAGAGGAGAGCTCTTTGTATAGGATTAGTGCTAGGGAGTGAGGTGGGAGGCTTGAGGACATGTCATGTTCTTCATGACATCCTCCTCAAGAACGATCCTCAGCGGTGCCTTTGTTCTTCAACTAGACTAAAGTGAGTATTTCGACATTTCCTATTTAGACTAAAGTCATATGCATGCTTAGTTGCTTTGTTCTTGTGTTCTTCGTTTGTTCTTGGTTTAGAGGCTTGTGTTCTTCGAACACAACCCTTTCGATCCAGTAGACTTAGATCATAAGTTTGCATCTAGTTTGCCAGCTTGTCTATTAGACTAAAGTGAAGCTCCTGCATGTCTCTAGTTAGATCAAAGTGCATTCGTGATCTTGCATGAGTTATAGAG
Organism: Cenchrus fungigraminus; assembly: GCA_036936925.1. Classification (NCBI taxonomy): domain Eukaryota; kingdom Viridiplantae; phylum Streptophyta; class Magnoliopsida; order Poales; family Poaceae; genus Cenchrus; species Cenchrus fungigraminus. Next base: position 41,764,169 of record CM072775.1, read on the forward strand.
CATACCTTTAGCTAGTGCCAGTATCTCTTTCGTGGATTCGTAGGAATAGTAAGTGGTATAGACGAGACGTCTGGACCATAAGCTACCCTTCGAAGACCACGTACGATCGCAGCATAGAGGTAGGCCACAGTGGTGACAGCCTGTTTGACCCTTTGTCAACCCTCTACGTCGCCTACCGAGTTGGGCTCGAGCCAACACATTGGCCTTGTGCTTGGTGCCCGAAGTGAGTGCTATACCTGAGAGACCGTAACTAGACTCTGCGCTCGGTCGAGGCAGATCCTTTCTACCTACCCTATCAATCAGTGTTGTGTCCTTGGATCATCTATACTAGAGTAGGAGATAGTACACGCCGTTCCTTGGATTCGATACCCTTGGAATACTCTCCTTCCTTGGGGAAGTGCTACAGCGGTATTTCTGTGCGCTTGCGGTATACCCGGTCGTTCTTATACGCTCCCTCTAGGTGTACAACTAGTGGTGACATTGAGAAACTCCAACTAGCATTTCTGGCGCCGTTACCGGGGAACGGTTGCTGTATCTATCTTCGAGCCTAGTGGTCCTCGTATTTATCTTTTTTCGTTCTCTTCTACCTTCACCCCCGTCACCCATCGAGACATCCTTTTTGTTTCTTTTGTTCTACCTTCACCCCCGTTACCTGTTGAGATGCCTTCCTGTCCAAGCCTCTCTACCCCTAGGGGCGAGTTCGTCTTAGAGCAACCATCAACTTCCACATCTTGCTGCGAGCTTCGTCCCGGCTTTATAGCCATGATTCAGAATCGACCTTTCTCTGGAGCGATCACTGATGATCCTAATGTTCATTTAAAGGAGTTCGAGGACTTGTGTTCGTGCTTGGTAATTCCAGGCATGACACAAGAAACTTTGAGGTGGAAATTGTTCCCGTTCTCTCTCGTAGATAGAGCGGAGCAATGGTACACCCACACAACAGAGCATGTGAATAATTGGGGAGAACTACGAGAAAATGAAGGACCGATTAGGCGAACCAGAGAGGGGGGGAGTGAATGGGAGCCGATAAAAATTCTTCTCGAAGGAGATGAGAACTCCAACAAGACGAACACGGCTTCCAAATCACGTCTCCGACCCAACTACCCAAGTTGGCCAAAACCACGCAGCCACTAGAGTGCTACTGGTCCTAGGAACCAACACTCAACCCTCCGAGCCAGAACTCACCAAAACACACAGCGGAAACTTGCACGGCTTGCTGTCTGTGCTACACCGGTCAGACCGATGGCCTGCGCCGGTCAGACCGGTGACACCGGTCAGACCGGTGGACAGCGCCGGTCAGGCCGGTGGCTACAGTAGCCGCACAGCAAACATTCCAGGAAGCCTCAGTGACTCCTCTAGGCCCTGGAACAAAAACCACCTCCGAAACACAACCTGGAAGGAAGAAGAACCCCTCACAAAACCTAGCAAAACAACCCCAAACACGCCAAGAACTGACCAGCAGAACCACGGGACAAAACCACACGGACAAGGCTGTTCCCCGAGACAAAAACCCACCAAGGGCTAGCACCGGTCAGACCGGTCAAGAGCACCGGTCAGACCGGTCGAGCCTGGGCAGGTCGGGATGAACAGCGCCCGCGAGTCAACTCCCCCAAATCCAACTCCCGATCTCCCGATTCGCTTCACGATTTTGCACAAGACTTTGGGGATAATAGGAACACCTCATGGGTACTTCATAGCCAAGATTTGGTCCACCAAAACTTGTCAAATCAAGAGGAATCGAAGAAATCCCACCAAGAACACCTCTAACCCTAGAGCCACGAAAACCCCAAAATCGAGCCCCTTTGCTCACGGATTTGGGAGGGGAATCAAAGGGAAAAGAACCACGAAGGGTTCATGCATACATCCCCCACCAAATCCCAAAGAGAAAGGCCTCGAAATCGCTCCAAGAAAATCGCCAAGAAAGGGCTCCGAAAATCACCAAAAAGGAGAAACGGGAAAGACACATCCAAGCCTTGAGGAACCACACCGAATCATCTATACATACCAAAGAGGTTCATACAAGGTCTAGCTTGCCGCCCGATCATCCTTCCCTCTCACAAGATCTCACCATGAAGCTCTCGAGCTAGTCCTACGAAAATCCTAAGAAAATAGGAAGGAAAATAGGAAAACCAAATGAGCTAGGGTTCCAAGAGATGGCTGCCATCCTCTCACCACTTGGGTTATATGGAGGCAACCAAAAGACGAAAATACCCTTACTAGCTAACTAGGGATACATGCCCCTCAAGGGCGAATTCGGAAATCTTTGTCTTCGCTCCATCGGACGGATGCCCAGCGACCGCAAACTTGCTTAGCCTCGACGCAAGCCTTGCGATCCCGACGTGTGTCCTCCGCTTCGAAGATTCCGGACTGCGTCGTCGCACACCGGTCAGACCGGTGCTCCTCACCGGTCAGACCGGCACCCACCGGTCAGACCGGTCAGACCCACCGGTCAGACCGGTCTGGAGCTGCTGCACCTCCGTCTTCGGTTCTTCGGTCTTGGCTTTGTGGATCAACCAAGGAACCCAGTGGTTTTCTGGTGAACCACCGGAAACCCCGCGAACTCGGTGTAGCCTCCGCCAATCACCACTCATGACTCGGCTCCCACGTAGTCCCGGCTCGACCTTGGTTTTGAGGCTCAACCAAGAAACCGTCCATGACTTCATCTTGCCGTGCTTGCCACCATGCGGCCCGCACTTGACCCCGCTGGCCACTGGGTGCCTCGAACCAAGCCTACTTGTCTTCTCCACACCTGGAGGCCTCACCGGCAACGACCTTTCGCGCTTGTTCTTCACCTGCACCTGCACCAGTCAAGCCGCAACCTGCACCTGCAATACTTAGCCAAGAATCAGTCCACACCACGTTGTCAATCACTCATCACACCAGGAAGCGACCATCCACCGGTCCTCGAACCACACCTGGCTCTCAGAAAACTTTTGTGACTCGTTCTCCCTTTATGAACGCATAGAGCTCTTGCCATGTGAACTCCTTGACTTTGAGCAATTAGTGGGTGAGTCCATAGGTGCAGCTTGGGCTAGGTTCCTACGTCTTATGACATCCAACCCAGACATGTCTATACCTGATGATATAGCGACGTATACCTTTTATACTCGTATAGACATGGAATCTGCACAAGAGCTCAACCTTTTAGCTGGAGGTTCGTTCGAAGACCAAACTCTAGTGGAAAGAAGAGAGATCCTAGAATTCTTCTTAGAAACCTCTTCTTCCCATATTGTTTACAATGAACCCCATTTAGAGTCTGAGTTGGTCCATGAGAGTCTCTCAATAGCCGAATCTGAGCTTTCATTCTCTGAATTCCTTGATTCCTCTGTTGAGCCCTCTCCTGAACCACGAACATCGAAAGAAGAAGAAATTCAACCTTCGGAGTTCTCTTCCCGATTTGAGGATGACCCTTCTCAAAACATCAGAAATACCTCAGATCACTCTTGGCACGAGAAGCCTACGACATCGTTGGACCTTTATGAGGTCCTCGATGAAGTTTGGAATCATGGGACGATAGTGGATTGGTCACCTCAGAAGCGTACATCCGAAGCAATTCGGGTTGGCTCGACTTCCACGATCATCCATTGTTCCATGAGAGGAAACACCGTAGATGCTGTCCATGACCCTACTGCTGGGGCTTGCATCATACCAGAGGCCCTTTTGGATACTCTGGTGGGTGACACGCCCTTGATCCCGACTGATGGACTTTTCCATAGCCCTAGGTGGCACTGTGTTTTTCCATGTAAAGGGATTGCTAGGGATGTGCCGATCACCATTGATGACATAGAGGTGCGGTTATATTTCCACATCTATGACATCATGGATTTTGATCTTCTCCTAGGTTTCCCCTAAGAAAAACTTCTTGATAAATCCTAAGGAAACCCGTAAGAAGAGCTTAGGGAAACCGTTTCTATCCATGTTGAACCATCTAGACATCCTATGATAGAACCTTTCCCTAGACCTATGGTATCTCCTTCGCCTCTCGATCCTCCTGACGAAGCATTTCCTAAGGAGGCCATGAAGAAGGAATGGCTAGATGGAACGATATGCTTTTCCGAAGCATTTTGGGATAGTACATCCTCTCTGTTCCTTGTTCTGTGAGAGGGATTGCCGTAGAGGCCCTTTGTGACCCCATCATGGAGGTTAACATCATGCCATGGCACTTAGCGTAAACTCTTTTAGGCAAAGTTCCCTTAGCACCATCCGACATGCTCCTCGAGACTTGCCCCTTTGGGCATGTTCTTGAATGTCGGGGGATTGCAAGTGTCGTGCAACTCATCATAGACGGGATTGAGGCTGGCTTAGACTTTCACATCTTCGATGTCCTCGATCCTGATCTACTCCTAGGCTCCCCGCTTGAGAAATTCTTTGAGGAATCCATAGGGAGCCTAGATGGTAATCTTGGGGAAGTCACTTCCACCACTGCTACCCCTTGTTTGGGACACCCTATGGCGAAGCCTCTTCCCCAGCAAAACCCGCTCGAGAAGACGACGTGTATACCTCCATTCATGTCATCCGAGCATGTTCTCATTGAGGGCGTAGAACTTTCTACTCCTCATGAGTACGACTCGGAAGACTCTCTTCACCTTTGTGAAGGCGAACGATCATCATCATTCTCGACTGAGTTTCAGCCTCTTCCCAATGGCCCGTATCATGTTGCTTTCGATCATGATCAAGAGTCAATAGTGAACGTCCATGATGACAATCTTGAGATGGAGAATTCATGGGCCATGGAACCTTTCGAGGCACTGACTCTGGAGTTTGGAGGAAAAGACTTCATTGACGAGCATGGTAGTTTCATCCTTGATCTACCACATAAACCATGCTCGCATCATGCGTCTCTAGAGTCAGTCATGCTTAGTGCGCTGAGCACATACGAGGGCTACAACCACCTTCTGATCCTCTTTTGCAAAACGTTTGGAAGGTTGATTGTAGATGTATATATTTACCATAAGCATTGCAGATTTCCTGTGTGCACTGTGGCACTAACCTTGCAGCTGAAGCTTCACTGATACATTAAGGATTGGTGGTGAGATGGGAATGACACCACCAACGATAGCTGCAAGATGAAGTTCCCATGGTCGAGCTTATGACCTTAAATAAACAAAGCACTACCAGGAGATAGCCTGGATTAGCATAGGTTTTATTTCACTTCTTCGAATAAAAGCAAGAACATGTTTTTAGGATAAGTTGTCCTTCGGGTATTCTTGGTCACTAACCTTTCAGGTGGAGATTGAGAAGAAAGATGGACAAGTAATGCCTACGAACATGTGAGCCACATCATTTGCAACACTTAGATACGCTTTGGTGAGGGAACGTTTACAAAAGGAAGCTTGATCACGACACACTTGAGTTTTGTTGCCTAGCAATGCAAACTTCAAGTGTGGGGGAGGTATGTGAGCATCCTGAGTAAAGTTCCTCCTCTACCAAATCTTATCCTGGTGTGCGATGACGATAGCTCTTGCATCTTGCGCACTAGCTAGGTAAGTCCTGCTTTTGACATTAAACAAAGCCCTTCCGGGAGGTTCCCGAGGTTCACCGTCTTATGCTCATGCTTATGTTCCTTTTTGAAAATAGCTTGATCATGCTTCATGCCTCCTTTATCTTTGTTCATATGCTCTGGTTTGAATGTTTTGAGTACTTGCACATTCATAGATTGTTTTAAATTAAGCATGGTGCTTAGGTTAAAACTGTCTTCTTTAGTCAAAACAAGACGTGGTGTCGAGTTTTGATTGATGAAACTTAGAGTTATATCTTCATAGATCTTGGTTGCATATATGCTGACTAACCCCTGCAGAAAATTTTCCCATTTGAGTGGGTAAGTCATTGAGCTAAATTCAAATGGGAAGGTAAGTTGAGGTGTCAGATTCATGTTGCACAACATGCAAAGGTGGTACATATGACTTCTCAAAGGTCCAAGGTAAGTATATTCCCCTTTGTATATGAAGTGTAATCTTGGTCTAACCCTTTTCGAGCAGATGACATGGTGACAAGAAAATAAAATAAAAACCCAAAAATATTTGAATTCGAATAAAGGCTCTATGGTTCTTGAACCAGTAGAGTCCCTCTTTTGTTTTCACTTTTTGTTTGCAGAACAAGCACCAGGTTCAAGCACTAGTGTGGGGGAGTTCTCTCGAACTCATCATTGACATATCCACTCAAGAACTCTCACACAAAAGTTGCACAACATCGACTATGCCTTCATGACGAGCAAGGTAAACTAGAGTGAGCCGGCTGCCTTATGGTTAGCCGAATCACCACTGGTCTTCCTTGGTCTCTTATCCTTCAGAAGTGATGGTATGTGCACCCTCTACCTCACTCTACCTTATCCATGAGTTTGTTTGAATTTCAATTCATATCCTTTATATCAAACTCAGTGGTTGGTGCTATGCTTGCTCTACATGGTTCCTGTGGTTGGCTTGCATTTGTTTTATTCCTTACTCATCATCTTATGCTTGTGAACAAATACCATTAGGGAACTCATGCTTATCTAAGTAGTTGGTGTTTGTGATATGGTTTGATGATATGATCTTCGCTCTTTATGTTTGAGTGCTTGATAATTTTATTTGAAAATCATGAAAACCCTTTGCAAAGCTCCTCTTTGATATGCCACCGTCCTACTAGAGCCATATGATATAGTTGAAAACCTTCTACTCATATGCTGCTTGTTATTAGATTGAGCTTTGTTAAATCCTGTGACCCTTGTGAGAAGTCTTTTCATTACTTTCATGATCAAGATTCATGTGCACACCACCATATTCCCCTTATTATGCTTCTACACTGGAAGTTAACATTGTATCATTCATCCATTCCATAAAAATAAAGCTCCATAAGTGGTGTGACTCTCTCTCCAAAAGTATCCTTCAAGAGACATGGGCTATGAAAAAAAAGAGAGAAAAAAAAGAGACACATGCTCAAGGCATGACGAAAAAAAGAAAAAAAAGAAAGAAAGAATAGCCCATGTCCAAAATAAAGGAGAAAGAGGAGAGAGATGGTCATGCAAAAGGAGTTCCATAACTTAGATGGTAATAACTAGTGTCCATTCCGGGGCTAGTGTCCACCTTACCATCAACCAACATTCCCCATATATGTATGGTAATATCTAGCACCCATTCCAGGCCTAGTATCCACCTTACCATACTCCCATAGCCATACAAGTGCACATCTTGATATGATTGTATGATTTGATTTTCTCTGTGGATATGGTTTTTGACTTTGCAATATATGTGATGCAAGTATGCCTTATCCTTTATCCTACCCTGAGCTCCACATATAGCCATCATTAGAAGTAGGATGAAGAAAGGCAATCTAATGCCTTGGTGAGGACATATACACATTGAGCGATATGAGAGAATCAAATGAGGAGCTAAGCAATGTTTGTTTTGAAAATTTATTTTAAAACCCCAAGTTACTTGGCATGATGAGCAGGAGTGACTTGATTCATGACTGTTCCATTCCTCAACTACCCAAGATAGCATGATAGACACTTCAAAGTTCACAAGTACAAGGTATGGTTTGGAATATCTCTTATGCTCGTTTCATACCTTTGGATATCATGTCTCACATTGACCTGACTCGCTTTACTCGGGACGAGCAAAGGTCCAGTGTGGGGCTATTGTTGACAGTCGAAAAGTGCTACTTTTACACCGTCAATACCTGCATAAAATAAGTGTAAAAGTATCATCAACACTAGAATAGGGCTTGATACTGATGATTTCCACAAGTGTTGGTGTCTCTAGCTTTTGTTGCAGAATGCACCGAAATACGTGCCAAATGGTACAGTTGAGAGCAAGTAGTCCAATGGCTATTAAAGGACATCGTCATAAACATCCTCAAATGCCAATTTGGACTGCACCATTGCAACAGGCTCGTCGAGACGATCGAAATGGATATATCATTTGTCTACTTTGGAGTCCGGATGAAAAAGATATGCTCAAGACAAGATCACCCTCTTGATATCATGTGGGCCCGGTGGGACCCACACCAGACCACATGGCGACGTGTGCCACATTGGATGCCATGTGTCCATGACACCTTAACAATCCATGTGAAGCAACTCCCGACGAATCAGACACCACCACGTGTGCAGCACAAGGATCCAAGGGCCCACCGGGGACCCAAACCACCACGAAACTTGCCATGCACGGAGGATAGATCATGGGACCCACATATCAGTCACTGGGAGAAAGCACACCGCGAAAGGTGCCGCTAGGGGGTCGGCCGATCCTTGGATCGGCCGAACCGCCTTAGTGCCCGTTCATCGTGGCCTTCCACGTGGTGGCCCCTGATTGGTCCCTTGTCGCGATCCCGGGCGTTTTGGAGCACTTGGAGCCCCGGAGCAAGCCACTCCCTCCTCTATAAATAGGAGGGGAGGGGCTCCATTTTGGAACACAGATTTCTCCTCCTCCTCTTCATTTTGGCTTGGAGCCTCTCTCTTTAGGAGAGGAGAGCTCTTTGTATAGGATTAGTGCTAGGGAGTGAGGTGGGAGGCTTGAGGACATGTCATGTTCTTCATGACATCTTCCTCAAGAACGATCCTTAGCGGTGCCTTTGTTCTTCAACTAGACTAAAGTGAGTATTTCGACTTTTCCTATTTAGACTAAAGTCGTATGCACGCTTAGTTGCTTTGTTCTTGTGTTCTTTGTTTGTTCTTGGTTTAGAGGCTTGTGTTCTTCGAACACAACCCTTTCGATCCAGTAGACTTAGATCATAAGTTTGCATCTAGTTTGCCAGCTTGTCTATTAGAGTAAAGTGAAGCTCCTACATGTCTCTAGTTAGATCAAAGTGCATTCGTGATCTTGCATGAGTGATAGAGCATACCTTGAGCTAGTGCCAGTATGTCCCTCGCGGATTCGTAGGAATAGTAAGTGGTATAGACAAGGTGTCTGGACCATAAGCTACCCTTCGAAGACCACGTACGATCGTAGCGTAGAGGTAGGCCGCAGTGGTGACAGCCTGTTGGAACCTTTGTCAACCCTCTACGTCGCGTACCGAGTTGGGCTTGAGCCAAAACATTGGCCTTGTGCTTGGTGCCTGAAGTGAGTGCTATACCTGAGAGACCACAACTAGACTCTGCGCTCGGTCGAGGCAGATCCTTTCTACCTATCCTATCAATCAGTGTTGTGTCCTTGGATCATCTATACTAGAGTAGGAGATAATACACGCCATTCCTTGGATTCGATACCCTTGGGATACTCTCCTTCCTTGGGGAAGTGCTACAGCAGTATTTCCGTGAGCTTGCGGTATACCCGGTCGTTCTTATACGCTCCCTCTAGGTGTACAACTAGTGGTCAAGTTGAGAAACGCCAACATTTGCCTGGACCTGGAGGCACCAACAACCACCTCTTCTGGCGCTGCTAGTGTAGTCATAAGTACTACTGTACTACGACGACTATACTACCTGTATCCGGTGGGAAAACCACTAATTGTTTCTAGTAAACCTGTAGTAAAATGAGACACTACAGTATGAATGAATAATGGACCAACACACCTCTCGGTCCCTGTTTATATAGCTATACTGCAGTGAAAGGGCTAACGGAATCTGGGAGAGAGATGGAAACGATCGTCTCATTAGGGAAGCCTCCGTGCACCATGAAAAGGACGATCGCAAAATTGCCGGGATAGTGCGCATGCGCACATATACCTAGAGAGGAACGCTCCTTGGTGGCTGAAAACGGCGGCCGGTGTCGATCCTGCGTAACCTGACCCAGACGGTTACGCGTGAGGCACTCTCTCCTGCTCCTGGTACGCGCACTTAGGAATGCGGGGTCTTGGTTACGCTGTGAGGATCACTGCTTGGTGCAAAGACTAATTTAAATGAATCCATAATAACTTGCAGGGGTGGACCTACGTTATGCTGAGCGAGGGCTCACTCAAATTCTATAAATCAAGCTAATCGACGAAAATTCTCTATATAAAATATTCATAAATTTCTGTATTCTCAAGGTGTGCCCTCGCTCAAATTGTGCTCTAGGTCCGCCCCTAATAACCTGCCTTTCCAATCAGCACTTAACCAGTTTCAACCAGTGGCTGCTGCATAGGGCAACTACGATTGGGTAACGCACTGACTCGGTTACGCACCATTCAGGCAACACCGACTCGCAGGTGCAGTCACCACTGATAGTGCGTAACCGAATGGGTGTAGGTTACTCGCCTATCATGGGGTGCTGGTGATAGGCGCACCCCGTAACGCAGTCGGTGTTGCAGGAACAATGCTGCAACCGTCGGTTCACCTTTTGCCTCCGTCCCCTCACCTCCGCTAGGAGCTGATTTCTGCCATTTGTGCCCACGCGGAAGAAGCAGGTGAGATCAGATGTGGACAGGTCGTCCTGGATGATTTCATAGCAAGACGCGAATGTTGAAGACGATTTCATTGACAGCGTGACCTCGACCCTCGCGCACACGTAACTTCTCAGACGAATGAGCTCTAGACTGCAGAATAATTTCTAATAGTGAAATATAGTCGTAGGAATACGTTTTTTTGGCCAAAAAAGATCGAGAACATCGTCCGGGTGAAAGAACGGAAATCAACATCCATGCGTAGTAGGGATCTATCAGATCTAGATCGTTGATGCCCCCCAGCTCTCCAGCAACTTATCCCAGAGCTGGTCGTTGGCCTTCCCCTCCTGTTGAAGGATCCTTTCCAGACTCGCAACCATTGAGAGGAGATGAGCCGTGTAGACTTGGATGTGCGCGTTAACAGGCGGATCCACCCACTCTGTGTAGCCACAGTCATCCACCTGCAGGAAGAGACAAGATGCGAGTCAAGGCAAGTGCATGCCGATCGATCCGGTGTACTAAATGAAACATGCATGGAAGAGTACTGTGTTATTAGAAGGAATTAAGTTTCGGGAACTTTCCATGAAGCGAGGGCATCGGAAGAAACGGCACCCCCATCGATGTAGCCGACGTAAGTTTGGATGGTGGCGTCCTCCTGGTGTATGCATTGAGGCCAAGGATACGGTCGGTGAGGGTAGTGTCGAAGAGGATTGTTGTCGGTGTAGTAATGCCTACGGCTGATTACTGCTTGGGGTGGGGGCGGACGTGGTTTGCTAGGACCGCCCCATTCCACAACTTTCCCTCCCATTGTCGTCTTGCTCTCCTCGAAGGAGCTGCTCAAAGGCTGGGGCGCAGCTTCTTTGGCATTCCGTTATATGTGATAGCACGGGGAGCAGGCCGCAATATCTTTTTTCTTTTCTTCTCTCACGACAGGGAATGGGGGTTTGCCTCTTACTATTAACAACGACCCCCGGTACTTGAGGGCCGAGGTTGTTGCCGCCAAAATAATAATAATAATAATAATAATAATAATAATAATAATAATAGCGTGGCAGTCGCGTGCGCAATCCGGCGTCGAAGCCGCCATGCTTGGAATGTAATCTGCTGCTCGGCTGGTGGTATGGAAGGAGATTGCTACGTGGTTTTGCCGATCAACATGAGATGCTGCTGCGAGCCGGAAGAGCAAACCATTTATTTGAAACCCCGGAACGGCCGCGCTTGGCGTATCGTGCTTTCATTCCACGTTGTGCTTTTAAAAATATCTAAACCTGTGCCTAGTTGGTCACGCACGATCCATGGTGCGTAACCTGCACCACAAGGTTACGCACGATCCTTTAGGGTTGACGACAGTGACCACAGCATGGATCCAAACTCCATTTTGTTACTCGAGTCGAGTGAGAGTAATCATATCTTTTCCCACCTTTAACACTAATTCAAGTATCAGTAATTAATTAACACTAATTTAAACCAATACAACTTCTGTCAAAATCACTCGTGAAAGGCATTCATTTCATCTCCATCATATCCTGACCAAAATGTCCATCATCTGTTAATTACTTCATTGCTACAGAGATAATTCCCACAACAGCACACAGACCCACCATAACAACTAACATCTTCATGGTCCTGACCAAAATGTCCATCCTCTGTTCCATTCCATTGTCAGCTTGCATCACCCCAGAAGCAGCGTCCTCTTCAGAGGTCGTTTCTTCTTCTGGTTCCTCATGCACTATGATCCTCCTGATACTGATAAGCTTCGCGAAGTACTCCCTTTGCCAATAGTACTCAGGGCATCTATCAGGTGCCTACAAATATAGTTCAAAAATGCTCAAACCCTAGTTCGGAAAAGCAATCACCACATTGAAACTCGACACGTCGAATGCATAAAAAAACAACTCACCCCCTTGATGTTCCTTGGGCACTTGAAAAACACCCGGCCTCTATTCGTGTCAGTCGTTGCGCGGAGCTCAATGATCCGCGCCAACCCACAGACCGTGCACTGGATCAAGGGAAACCCGGTTTCCCTGCCCACCGCATTGGACGACTCATTCACACATGAGGTGCTAGCCCTAGAGACCGACGGATCCACCCGGCGCAGGGACATTGCGAACCGGAGGGATTGGTGTCGGCGTGCTGCCGCCGTTCGTCAACTAGGTCAAAAAGGTGAAGTTGGACGCCGAGTGTTGTTATCAGGAGCCACGAGGGGACGCCGAGTGTTCTTATCCCTGCTACATGCCCTCACAGGAATGCGTAACCCGCAGGAGGGCCGGACGGGTGCCGACTTGCCGTGTGGGCAACCCAGGCAGTTGCACGCAGAGCGCAGCGTGGCTCCAGCGTAACCCATACCGGACAGGTTACGCATGGATCTCAAAGTCTGCTTATCCCGCGGGGAGGTTGCAATACGCCAATACGCTACGCACATGGCCCACGGGTAACCGGTAAAACCCAGGTTGTTGCAGCACGCAGCGGGGCTCTCGGTTAGGCAAGCCTCTATAGGTTGTACCACTAGCTAGCACGCAGCTAGGCTGCATTGTTCCTGCAACACCAACTGCATTTCGCACAAATAGGCTTCAGATGTATGCGTAACCTGCCCATGCTGCATCAGGTGGTGTCGATTCTGCGCGTTACCTGCACCGGCTACTCGGTTACGCACCATCCAGGCTGCAACCGCCTGCAATACGCACGTGCACTTATAGGCTCTAGATGTATGCGTAACCTGAACCCGCTCGTGGGTAACCCTCTTGGATGCAGGTTACGCGCCGAATCGGCACGACCGGATGCAGCGTGGATGGTGCGTAACCGAGTTGGTCCAGCTTACGCGCCGAATCGACACCACCGGATACAGCGTGGAATCGTGGATAGTGCGTAACCGGCTCATGTTACTACGCACCATGCACGCGTAAAACCGACCCGGTGAAGGTTACGCATACATCTGGAGCCTATATTTGTTATTACGCACAGGCACGCATAAAACTGACCCGGTGAAGGTTACGCATAAATCTGTAGCCACGAGTAAAAGGCCCGCTTGCGTTACGCACGCACACACACATGACACACGTATTTGTTGGCAGCGCCCAGCCGGTTACTCACGAGCCGTGTATCCCAAGGCGTCGACGTGTGTAACCGAGGTGGTGCAGATTTGGCATGCACACCCGACACACCTGTTGTGAGACTTTGGAACAGCGCATTCAGAGGTTCAGACTTGAAGGAAACCATTCATCATTCATAAAAGAATAATAATAATTAGGAGTTTAGGACTGATTTAAAAGTTCAAATAGGAGTACTTAATTAGAATAATAATAATTACTTCCTCCGGTGTGCTTCTTTCTGTTGAGAGAAGTAATTTTGTGTCGCAGGACGTAACCTGGGAGGGCTCTCCATGTATGACTAAAAGTTACTTCCTCCTGTGTACTTTTTCTGTTTAGGGAAGTAATTTTGTGTCGCACGAAGTAACTTCGGAAGACTCTCTATGTAAGACCAAATAGAGAGACCTCTCCGTGGATGGTGCCCTGGATGCCGGCTTCTTGGCAACGCACCCCGAAGGCCCCAAAACAGATCAACTTTATATGGCACTCCCTCCATTCTCTTTTAACACTAATTCAAGTATCAGTAATTAATTAACACTAATTTAAACCAATACAACTTCTGTCAAAATCACTCGTGAAAGGCATTCATTTCATCTCCATCATATCCTGACCAAAATGTCCATCATCTGTTAATTACTTCATTGCTACAGAGATAATTCCCAAAACGAATACAACCGAGCGGGTCCATGATTGAAAAGTTCAGGGAAAGCAGTGCCAAAGCACAAATCTCCTATAGTAAACCATATAGAAGCAAACCCACTACTCACAAGATTTTGCTCAAACCTCAGCGAGTCATATCAGCAAATCTCATCGTCCACCAAATATCAACAATCAATATCAGCTGCCACTTGATCTTCCTTCAATCTCCACCAATGCAGAGGCAAAAAGTCACTGTAGTAGCATTAATTAATATTAACATAAGGCTCCAGTGACCCAGGAAAGTCTACCGAAAAGCTCTCTCAAATCCCGCGGCCACACGCAGGAAATCACCTAGTTAAATCTATTAACGGCCACCAATATCATTATCATCCTCCAATACTGGACTACTTAATTCGGGATACCTAAAATCTTCAGCATAACATGTATTCTCAGCCTTTCTCACCTATATAGAAAAAACAAATAGTCAGTTGTAAACTGTGCCAGCAAGTCCGATATGCAAACAAATAAGGGTATAGTTACCTTCAGGCTTCGAAAACATGTAAAAGATCTACAGCCGACTGTGCTAGGACCCTCAACTGCCCTTAAATCATTAGCATGCCAAAGAGTAAAACGAGGTTCACCGATAGGTGGTGCTATAAACAGATGATCCAGCCAATCCAGTAAATACAACTGTGTAGATGGCACATGGGTAAGTGATGAATTAAAATAAATAAATAAATAAATAAAAGGTAGGGGAACAGAGTTCTTGATTGGTACTACATAATTAATTGTTACCCCGAGAAAATAGGTGGATCCTGTTACAAAGGGCACACCACGTCTGTCTGTACACCTCTGTAATATTTTGGCACAGTTTCTAAGTTCTTCCAAAATGTAGCCTACCCAGTCGTAGGTCATTATATTATTAACATCAATGCAAACATCTAACAATCCTTTGTTTACGAAGGCAGATGCTGTAGGAGCAAAGATTCTGTGTACCAAAAGTAAAGTCCAACAGGTGACGAAAACGTCATCATCACGGCCGTCAAGGATTCTGTCTATTATGTGATGGTTCCAGTTTTTCTTGTCGAGAGGCATGCCCAAGCATGTTTTGAAGTATATGGTAGACTTCTCATTGTATATCTCCACCACATGCTTTCCCTTGTATGGTAAACCAGTCAATCTACAAAGACTTCTCTGATTCATAGGGATGCATTCGCCATTACCAAATTTGATGCACAAATGTTTCACATCAAGGTGCAATATCATCCAAACTCCAAGTTCCTGGAGTGGGTTACTAATCTTCAAATCCAAATAATTACCAAAACCAACTTTTTTTAGTTTGGCCACCTGATTGGGATTCAACTTTCTTGTGATATCAATCATACTTCTTGGACTACACCTACTACTCATATTCCCAAAAACACAAGGTGGTTGATGCAATGTACGAAAGCAACAAAGGAATATGGGGTAGATGATGAGATTGTGCCAGTGTTTACAGATAACCGAGGCACGAAGAATGGAACTAGGATTAGGTGGGAAATGAAGGAAAATCTCAACAAGGACTTCATCTAGCAATAGGCAAATATTATAACCAGAATGCTTCCTGATGTCAGTCACCAGATGAACTGTACCCTGTAAAAGAGCAACTGACTCGGTAAACCACTGTAGAAATGCATCTTACTCGTCAAACCACTATAGAAATGATGAGTTGTATGTTGTAACACGTAGGGAGACAAAAAAGATCATAATATGTGATCATATGTGTAATAATATTATTGAATGCGGCAGTTTTAGAGCAACAAAAACTTAAAGGAGATATATAAACTGATAGTACATGATAATTATTCAAAGACAGAATGATAATATTTTAAAAATGAGTATAGGTACCAACATCGGAATATTTATTGCCCTTCCCACTCATCTTCTTTGCAAGTAGATGCTCCACTCGTACCCACTGTATTATCCACTGCCCTGGTAGCATGTTATAGTGATTCTGCAGTACGTACAAATAGCAATAATAAAAATGGACATCCAAACAATTTGACCACTAAGAACACCATTATCAAAAAGCGATGGAGTAGAGATAGCCAGAGACTAGCTACATTCAGCAAAAAAGGTCAATGGTAATTATATTATCGGGTTTCTTGGGCTTCTTATTGCTTGTTGGCCAGCATGCAAGTTGTCAGCAGTACACACATCATCTACCATAGTAGGCAATTAGCAAGCCTAGTTGCAATTATTATTCCATGCTGCTTGTTTGGATCACCTCTCATCCCTAGCAAGCGTAGGTAATCTCTATATATTGCATTGTACCAAGGAAAGGTAAACGTCAGGTGTAGAATTTTTTTAAAATCCCGCACCCTAACCATAACACGCAATGGAAATTCGTCCTCGTAGGAAATAGCACACGGTACCAAATGACGCGGGAATTACAGGTGTGGAGTGGTAGGGTAAACAAAAAGGCAAATCATATAATCATTCACATGAGAAAGAGAGATATGACCTCGAAATTTTTCCCTCTCTTTCTTTTCACCTTCCCGGCAAGTACCGGATCCTTACTCCAGCCGCATTCATCTGCCGACGACTGTGTTCCGACGTTGATGGTGGTCCATACCACGTAATCCTCCATCATCGATCTACTACACAGCACCAGAAATAAAAACGGAAGGATGGAATCCCTTATTTCTAGATATAAGATGAACTGGGAAATAACCAGATATAAAAACGGTTAGGGTTTCGGTTTGGGTGGCTGCGGGGGGCTCTAATCACCGGCGGCCTTAGAAAAGAGAGGTGGGCCGGAGGTAGGCCTGGCAGTGGACTGGTGGAGACGGGTTGCGGGGCAGAGGGGACGTCGCCGGCGGGGGTCAGCAGCTGGACGTGGTGGTCGGTTGAGTTAGGAACGAAGCAATCGGGTGCTTTTGCCCTACTCTATATGCGTTGGAGTTGGAGAGGGAAACGAGAAGGAATTGCTGACAAGTGGGCCTACACCGCCCAGTCGTGGTTGCAGCACGGATGGTACGTAACCGATATCGTGCATGTAACGCGCACATTCGTAACCACTGCCTACATTCCACGAACCGAGATGGCGCAGGTAACGAGCAGAATCGACACCACCCAGTCGGGGGTTACTGTTGACGGCTGTTAAGTGCTACTTTTATGCCGTCAACTCCTGCATAAAATGAGTGAAAAGTGATCATCAACACTAGAATAGGGCTTTATACTGACAAGTTCCACAAGTGTTGGTGTTTCTAGCTTTTGTTGCAGGATGCACCGGAATACGTGATAAATGATACAATTGAGAGCAAGTGATCCAATGGCTTATATAGGACATCATCCATAACAACTTCAAATGCCAATTTGGACTGCACCATTGCGACGGGCTCGTCAAGATGATCGAAATGGATATATCATTTGTCTGCTTCTGAGTTCGGATGAAAGATATGCACAAGACAAGATCAATGTGGGCCCGGTGGGACCCACACCAGACCACGTGGCGACGTGTTGCCACATTAGATGCCATGTGTCCATGACACATCACCAATCACTTCTGAGTCCGGATGAAAGAGATATGCACAAGACAAGATCAATGTGGGCCTGGTGGGACCCACACCAGACCACATGACGACGTGTTGCCACGTTAGATGCCATGTGTCCATGACACATCACCAATCTAAGGAAACACACCTTCGACCAATCAGGAGCCAGTATGTGGATTCAAGGGCCCACATCCCCACGGAAACAAGCTAAAAACACCGCATACACACCCATACACACCTAAGGACCCACCTGGCAGTCACCTGGACGAAAGGCGGTGGAGACAGACCCACTAGGGGGTCGGCCGAACCCCAGTTCGGCCGAACCCTTCAGAGGTCCTCTCGTCCCCAGTCGACGCGTGGCAACTCTCCATTGGTTCCTCAAGGCATCTCGGGGTGTTTTGGAGTCGTTTGGCACTCCGAGCAAGCCACCCCCTTGCCTATAAACAGAAGGGGAGGGGGTAGGAAATGAGACACACTCCACCCATCCAAGGCTCCTCTCCTAGCTAGTGTTAGAGTAGAGAGGGAGAGAGAGAGAGGCATGTGCCTCTATGATGTTGCTGTTCTTGATTTAGACTAAAGTGAGTATTCTTGTATTTTTCTATTTAGACTAAAGTAGCATTCATGCATAGGTGATATGTTCTTGTGTTTTTCATGTGTTCTTGACTTAGAGGCTTGTGTTCTTCGCGAACACAACCCTTTGATCTTGTGGCACAAGTTCATAGTTCTCATATCCATTTGTATGTGTGTTCGTCTATTAGAATATAGTGGATATTCATGCATGTTCCATTTAGACCAAAGTGACATTCATGATTCCTTTCTAGTAGTTTATGCTAGGTTACTTGAGTAGTCTTTTTCCTCTGCTAGTGCGTAGATCCTGGGTTTATGCGTTCGTCTGCTGCAAGTCGTTCGTATACGTTGGAAGCATAGTACGGGGTCGAGTACTCTCCTGTATGCCTTTAGTATAAGTTAGTAGTACATATAGTGAGTGAGATCAGTTCTCTTCCGTGGTCGTAGTTCTATAAGTACAGAGTGCTGTAGTCTGTTGGCTACGGCAGTAACCACAGCGTAGACGTTGTGTCACGCTACCGGTTATCATTCGTTCGGCTTATCCCAAGGTTAGGTAGAGGCAGTCCAGGTGGTGGTGACAGCCCGTCTGGCCCTCGTTGATCGTCCGCAGCTGGATATAGTCAGAGCTTCGTTCCACATAGATCCGCGTGCCGTAGTCGCCTGTTAAGTCAGGGCTATCGGTACCATAAGCCAAGTTCTATCTAGAGATCGACCTTTAATCTCATCTATAGTGCTATCTTTAGGAATCCTCTCTATCCTTGCCTCTTATCTGGGTGTGTCCTTGGACCGACTAGTACGGAGTTAGTACACACACGTTCCCTTGGATTCGATACCCTTGGAATACTCTAAGGCGAAAGCTACAACGGTATCCGTGCGCTTGCGGATTTATTTCGTGTGACGCTAAAATACCCAACAAGCTTTCTAGCGCCATTGCCAGGGAACGGTTGCTGTATCTATCTTCATACCCAGTGGTCCTCATATCTTTTCATTTTTCTTTATTTCTACCTTCGCCCGCGTTATCATGGAGCAGCCCACCATTTTAAGCTTCTCCACTCTGAAAGGGAAATTCTTAGAGCCACCATCTTCTGAGCACCCAATTCTCACACCTGGCTATGAAATCCCTTCTGATTATATCACTAAGGTTCAGGAACTTTCCTTCTCTGGGTTAAGTAGTGATAACCCATACCACCATCTGCGGGAGTTTGAGCAAGTGTGTTCATGCATCGCCATTGTAGGCATGTCGCACGATACCCTTAAGTGGAAGTTGTTTCCCTTCTCTCTCGTAAAAGGGGCTAAATAATGGTACACGAAAACCGTGGGTAGCATGAACGGGAGCTGGGGTGACCTTATAGACAAATTTTGTCTTAAGTTCTTCTCCATGACCTAGATGTATGCTCTACGAAGGGCTATCGCATTCTTCCAACAGAATGAGAAGGAATCTTTAGGTGCGGCCTGGGCTAGATTTTCACTCTTGGTGAAACTAGGCCCTGTCCTATCGATGCCTGATGCTATATTACTTCAGCACTTTTACACGGGTCTCGATCAGGACTCCGCCCAATATCTCGACATCACCTCTGGGGGATCCTTTGTTGAAAGGACTCCAGAAAGAGTTCGTGTCGAGCCATGAGAGTCTCTCAATAGTCGAACCAGAACCAATGATTTCCACATCCCAAGATTTGTCTGTTGAGCTCTCTCCTGAACCAAGAACACTGGAGGAAGAAGAAATTCAACCTGCGGAGTTTGCATTCCGATTCGAGGATGACCCTTCTAGGAATCACAAAAGCACCTCGAATCTCTCTAATGCACAATTAGGGGAGGAAGTCTTTTCTGTCCATATCTTTCAATCTAGAAATCTTTTGACAGAACCTTCCCCTAGGCCTACGGTACCCCCTTTGCCTCCCGATCCTCCAAACAAAACATCTATCATGGAGCCTATGGAGAAAAAGTGGTCGACTGGAGTGGGAAACTTTTCCGAAGCACTTTGGATTTGTTCACCCTCTACGATCGTCTCTTGTTCCATAAAGGGAACTACCGTAGAAGCCCATCTTAACCCCACTATGGAGGTTAATATTATGCCATGGCACCAAGCGTACACTCTTTTGGGCAATGTTACGCTAAAACCATCCGACAAGCTCCTCAAGAGTTGTCCCTCTGGACACATTCTTGAGTGTCGAGGGGTTGCATGTGCTGTGCCGCTCCTGGTGGACAAGATCAAGGCTAATCTAGATTTCTACATCTTTGATGTCCTCGATCTTGATCTCCTCCTAGGCTCCCCTGCAGAAAAACTTCTTGATGCATCTCGAAGGAGCCTAGATGAAAAGCTTAGGGAAGTCACTTCTGCCACCACCCCCTTATTTCTAGAAATTTCTATGGAGAAGCCTCTTCCCAAGAAAGACTCGCTCGAGGAGACAATGCATGTCTCTCCGTTCACATCATCCGAGCCTGTTCTCGTTGAGGGTGTAGACTTCTCTACTCCTCAGGAGTACGACTCGGAAGAACCTCTTCACCTCTGTGAAGACGAACGATCATCATCACCCTCGACTGAGTTTGAGCCTCTTCCCACTGGCCCATACTATGTTGCTCTCGACCTTGATCGAGAATCAACATCGATCTTCCACGATGTATCTCTTGAGATGGAGAAATCATGGGCCATGGAAATCTATGAGGCACCGACTCTGGGGTCCGAAGGAAAGGATTCCATTGACGAGCATGGTAGCTTCACTCTTGATATACCTCAGGAACCATGCTTGCATCATCCTTCTCCAGAGTCAGCTATGCTCAGTGCACGGAGCATGCACGAGGACTACAACCACCTTATGGTCCTCTCCTGTAAAAAGTTTAGAAGGTTGGTTGTAGATGCATATGTTTACCATAAGCATTGCAGATTTCGTGTATGCACTGTGGCACTAACCTTGCAGCTGAAGCTTCCATGATACATTACAAATTGGTGGTGAGGCGGGAATGACATCACCAATGATAGCTGCAAGAAGAAGTTCCCAGGGTCGAGCTTATGACCATAAACAAAGCACTACCAGGAGATAGCCTGGATTAGGTTTGTTTTATTTCCCTTTTCAAATAAAAAGCAAGAGCATGTTTTTAGTATAGGTTGTCCTTCAGGTATTTTTGGTCCTAACCCTTTCAGGTGAAGACTATAAAGAACGACGGACAGGTAGCACCTAAGAACATGTGAGCTGCATCACCTCGACACTTTGGTAAGTTTTTGGTGAGGGAACATTACAAAAGGAAGCTTGATCTCCACACACTTGAGTTTTGTTGCCTAGCAATGCAAACTTCAAGTGTGGGGGAGGTATGTGAGTGTCCTGAGTAAAGTTCCCCTCACACAAAATCTTATCCTGGTTTGGAGATGATGTTAGCTCTTGCATCTTGCCCAACTAGCTAGGTACGTCCTGCTTTTGACTTTAAACAAAGGCCTTTCGGGAGGTTGCCCGATGTTCACCATCTTATGCTCATGTTTATATCCCTTTGAAAATAGCTTGATCATGCTTTTATGCTTCCTTTATCCATGTTTGTAATGCTATGGTTTGAGTGCATGTTTAGCTACGTGCATTCATAGGTTGTTTTAAATTAAGCATGGTGCTTAGGTTGAAACGGTCTTCTTCAATCAAACAAGACATGGTGTCAAGTTTGATTGATGAACCTTATAGTTAATGCTTTCATGGATATTGGTTGTATGTGCGGACTAACCCTTGCAGAAATTTTCGAAATCCAAATGGGGTAAGTCATCGAGCTTGCTTCAAATGGGAAGGTAAGCCAAGGCATGTCAGCCTTGTTTGAGCTCGGTTCATGGTGAGTAAAAAAAACAACAAAAAAATATGTTTGCTTTTCGAATAAAGACTTCCTGGTTCTCGAACCGGTGGAGTCCCTCTTTTGTTTTTCCTCTTTTGGTTTGAAGACAGCACCAGGTACATGAACAAGTGTGGGGGAGATCTCCCAAGCTTATCATTGACATACACACTTGAGATCTCCCACACAGGCGTTGCACAACATCGACTGCGCTTTCATGCCAAGGGACAAGGTAAACTAGAGTGAGCCAGCTGCCCCTATGGGTCAGCCGAATCACCACTGGTTCTCCTTAATCCCTATATCCTTCAGGAGCGATGGTATGTGCAACATTATCTCACTCTCTATGATTCATGAGTTTGATTGAGTTTCAATTCCTATCTTTTAAATCAACTCATGAAATCGTGCTCTACTTGCTCTACATGTTTCCTGTGGTTGGCTTGCATATGTTTTATTCCATACTTATTATCTTGATGCTTGTGAACAAATATCATTAGGGAACTCATGCTTATCTAAGTAGTTGGTGTTTGTGATATGGTTTGATGATATGATCTTCTCTCTGAATGTTTGAGTGCTTGGGAATTTTATTTGAAAACTCGAAAACCCTTCGCAAAGCTCCTCTTTGATATGCCAAAGTCCTACCAAAGCCATATGATGTTTCTAGTTGGAAACCTTATACTCTTATGCTGCTTGTTATTGCATTGAGCTTTGTCAAACTGTTGTGACCCTTGTGAGAATTCTTTTCATGCTTTCATGATCAAGATTCATATGCACACCATATCCCCTTGCTATGCTTCTACACTGGAAGTTAGCATTGTATCATCCATCCATTTGACAAAATAAAGCTCCATGTTTGACCTCTCTCTCCATAAGTATCTTTAAAAAAAGGACATGGGCTATGCAAAAAAAAGAAGAGAAAAAAAACATGCTCAAAGCATGAGTGAAAAAATGCCCAGGCATGAAAAAAAAGAAAAAAAGAGAGAAATAGCTCATGTCCAAAAGAAATAAGAAAAAGGAGAGAGATGGAACATGCAAAAAGGAGTTCCAATAAATCAGATGGTAATAACTAGCACCCACTCCGGGCCTAGTGTCCACCTTACCATCACCAAAACATTCATCATATATATGGTAATATCTAGCACCCATTCCGGGCCTAGTATCCACCTTACCATATCCACCATACCCATACACGTGCACATCTTGATCTGATTGCATGACTTGGTTTCCTCTTTGGATCCGGTTTTTGACTTTGCAATATATGTGATACAAGTATGCTTTATCTTTTATCCTACCCTGAGCTCCACATATAGTCATCAGTAGAAGTAGGATGAAGAGAGGCAATTCTAATGCCTTGGTGAGGACATATACACATTGAGCGATCTGAGAGAATCAAATGAGGAGCTAAGCAAGGTTTTATTTTTGAAAACTTATTGCAAAACCCCAAGTTACTTGACATGAAGAATAGAAGTGATTTGAGTCAGGACCGTTCCATTCCTTAACTACCCAAGATGGCATGATAGACACTCCACAGAGTTCACAAGTACAAGGTATGGTTTGGAATATCTCTTATGCTCGCTTAAACCTTTGGATATCATGTCTCACCTTGATCTGTTCCCCTTTACTCGGGACGAGCAAAGGTCAAGTGTGGGGGTGTTGTTGACGGCTGTTAAGTGCTACTTTTATGCCATCAACTCCTACATAAAATGAGTGAAAAGTGATCATCAACACTAGAATAGGGCTTTATACTGACAAGTTCTACAAGTGTTGGTGTTTCTAGCTTTTGTTGCAGGATGCACCGGAATACGTGATAAATGATACAATTGAGAGCAAGTGATCTAATGGCTTATATAGGACATCATCCATAACAACTTCAAATGCCAATTTGGACTACACCATTGCGATGGGCTCGTCGAGACGATTGAAATGGATATATCATTTGTCTACTTCTGAGTCCGGATGAAAGAGATATGCACAAGACAAGATCACCATCTTGATATGTGGGCCCGGTGGGACCCACACCAGACCACGTGGCGACGTGTTGCCACGTTAGATGCCATGTGTCCATGACACATCACCAATCCAAGGAAACACACCTTCGACCAATCAGGAGCCAGTATGCAGATTCAAGGGCCCACATCCCCACGGAAACAATCTAAAAACACCGCATACACACCCATACACACCTGCGGACCCACCTGGCAGTCACCTGGACGAAAGGCTGTGGAGACAGACCCACCAGGGGGTCGGCCGAACTCCAGTTCGGCCGAACCCTTCGGAGGTCCTCTCGTCCCCAGCCGACGCATGGCAACTCTCCATTGGTTCCTCAAGGCATCCCGGGGTGTTTTGCAGTCGTTTGGCACTCCGAGCAAGCCACCCCCTTGCCTATAAATAGAAGGGGAGGGGGTAGGAAATGAGACACACTCCACCCATCCAAGGCTCCTCTCCTAGCTAGTGTCAGAGTAGAGAGGGAGAGAGAGAGAGAGGCATGTGCCTCTACGATGTTGTTGTTCTTCATTTAGACTAAAGTGAGTATTCTTGTATTTTTCTATTTAGACTAAAGTAGCATTCATGCATAGGTGATATGTTCTTGTGTTTTTCATGTGTTCTTGATTTAGAGGCTTGTGTTCTTCGTGAACACAACCCTTTGATCTTGTGGCACAAGTTCATAGTTCTCATATCCGTTTGTATGTGTGTTCGTTTATTAGAATATAGTGGATATTCATGCATGTTCCATTTAGACCAAAGTGACATTCGTGATTCCTTTCTAGTAGTTTATGCTAGGTTGCTTGAGTAGTCTTTTTCCTCTGCTAGTGCGTAGATCCTGGGTTTATGCATTTGTCTGCTGCAAGTCATTCGTATACGTTGGAAGCATAGTACGGGGTCGAGTACTCTCCTGTATGCCTTTAGTATAAGTTAGTAGTACATATAGTGAGTGAGATCAGTTCTCTTCCGTTGTCGTAGTTCTATAAGTACATAGTGTCGTAGTCTGTTGGCTACGGCAGTAACCTCAGCGTAGACGTTGTGTCATGCTACCGATTATCATTCGTTCGGCTTATCCCAAGGTTAGGTAGAGGCAGTCCAGGTGGTGGTGACAGCCCATCTGGCCCTTGTTGATCCTCCGCAGCTGGATATAGTCAGAGCTTCGTTCCACATAGATCCGCGTGCCGTAGTCGCCTGTTAAGTCAGGGCTATCAGTACCCTTAGCCAAGTTCTATCTAGAGATCGACCTTTAATCTCATCTATAGTGCTATCTTTAGGAATCCTCTCTATCCTTGCCTCTTATCTGGGTGTGTCCTTGGACCGACTAGTACGGAGTTAGTACACACACGTTCCCTTGGATTCGATACCCTTGGAATACTCTAAGGCGAAAGCTACAACGGTATCTGTGTGCTTGCGGATTTATTTCGTGTGACGCTAAAAGACCCAACAGTTACCTGCACCTGCTTGGTTATACATAATCGACACGACCCAGTCGGAGTTGCAGCACGCAGACACCATGGCTCGTGCGTAACCGCCGAGGCGAGGGTTACGCAGGTTCGACACGACCCAGTCGGTGGTGTTGCAGGAGCCATGCAGCATGGATGGTGCGTAACCTAGCCGGTCCAGCAGCTTACACGAATAATCGACACCACCCAGTTGGGGTTGCAGTATCCGAGCGAGTGCAGGTTACGCACCGAATCGACACAACCGGATGCAGCATGGATGGTTGCGTGACCATGCCTGTCCAGGTTATGCATACATCTGAAGCCTATTTGTGCGTAACGCAGTCGGTGTTGCAGGAACAATGTAGCCTGGCTGGTGCATAACCATGCTGGTACGTAACCTAGTGTCTTGTTGGATGTAACAAGCAGCTATAACCCAGAATCAGTCAATCATAGAAGGACGAGATCACGAAATTGCCGGCGACGTCGGGCATATATATAGAGTGCGAGCTAGCATTGTAACTGGAACTCGCATGCATGGAAAATCGGTGTCCATCCTGCGTAACCGGGGCACCGTGAAGGTTACGCCGGTCGGACAACACTAGAGACATTGCTCGTTTGTAACCGAACGGGTGCAGGTAACACGCACAATCGACACTAAGGTGAAATTTTGAAAGACACTAAGGTGATTGCACGCCAACATTCTTTCAAATGATATTACACACTGGCGGGAATATGGTAGTTGACTCGAAAGGAAAAGTCAGATCTATCGAAGGCACGTCTCTGTTCCACCCATTACACAGTCGCTTACAATACCATCTAAGGCCTCAGCCAATGCAAGTCATTCTCATGAAACAAGACTTGTACGTAGTAGACAGCTATAATCGACGCCGACCCAAGTGTTGCTTCAATGATTTCGGGACCTCTGCATGGCAACATTTGCAAGAACGAATATTAGTACGGTTTTGAGTATTGCTATATATAAATCAACAAACTCACCGAATTAGTAATATTAGATCCGTGATCCGTCCAAATTGCTCATGAAGTGTAGGATGTATAGTTATAATCGATGCCAACCCAAGTGTTCCTTCAATGGTTTCGGGAGCTCTGCAAGGTTTAGTGTATGTATGCGTGATCATTTGCCAAAAGTACAAAGTGTGCCAAAAGAATTGTTTTGTTTGTTGACCCATTATCGATTATTAGGATTTCTTCCTCTCTGTTGTAACAGATAACATAAAAGATTATTTACCTATCATCTGAAAGTGGATATTGCTCCTTTGACAGATCCATCGGGAAAATTGGGTTGTCAATACTTGCCCATATTTGTTTCATAAAAAAATCATAAATGGGCAATAAAATGTGAAGATTGTACCCCCATTTGTTATTCAGAATATAGTTCTGAGCAATCAGATGAGGTGCTCTCCCTTGCAGACTTGTCTTGAATATTCTCTCGGTCCATGGAATCAAATTCCTTCTGGCAAATGATGTTTTCTTGGTTTCCCTGACCAAGATTTCTTGGTGATGTAGCCTAAACAAATTATGTCATTTGATTTCCAAAAAGAATATATATATCCAGTCAATGTTTCTACCTTTGTTGGTGTTCTCTGGTAATTGAGGTCCTGAGAAAGAAAACATGAACCATTTGGAGAAGCTCCATTTATCTATTGATGGGACATGCATGCATAGAGAACAATAATTTATTTCTTATACAGGCAGGAGAGGTGTCTAAGAACAATAACGTAACTTGTGACAATTTTTTTTACCTGTGGAACATAAGCTAACTTGTGGTTGTTAATATATCATATGCATGTCAATCCAGAAAGTAAACAAAGGAATATCAATCAATACAATTAATGCATAAGACATGACCTCGCATGTGAATTTAATACCCTCAAATCCCTTAAAAATTGTATTGCACTTTCCAGTGGTGTCCCTCTTTGAAGTTGCCATCGTTTTGCCAAAGTCGTTTGCATAACAAGTATCATCAATATTTCTGAGCTGCAATACAAAAGTAAAATAACAATGTGAACAGTCAATGTTAGTCATTATACTATCTCTATATGTATTCATCCAAAAAGTTGAATTATATTTCTCAAAAAAAAGTTTAATTATTATGTTACTGCAGTTACCGGCGGGTTTTTGTGGGAAGCCTCTAGTTCAAGTCATAGTGCATTGCTCCATAGTGAAAACCGAGGTTCACCAATAGGTGGTGTGATAGAACTACTCTTCAGCCAATCAAGGGAATATAACTACATGATCGCAAAAAGTTGAAAGAAATTATCTCAGATCTGTGATAAAATGGCAAGATCAGAAAGTGCTATTTATATTTCTTACTCCAAGGAGATATGTGGATCCATGAATATAGTTGGCACCCTTGTGTCTCCTCTTAAGGTTTAATGCATTCGCACCACATTTAAAATTGTAAGGTAGCCAACCCAGTCGTAGTTCATCAAATTATTTACGTCTTGACACACTTCCAAAAATCTTGTACTAATGTATGCACCTGTATCTGGAGCAATGATCTTGTCAACAAGAAGTAAAGTCCAACAGGTGACAAAAAGGTCATCAGCTCCACCATCTCTGATTTTGGCCTCTAATGTTCTTCCCGAGATTTTATGGCTTCCTTTAGTAGGAACTCCTAGCTTTCCTTTCAACTCACTTATGCCATTATATTTAGAAGTGTTCTCATGTATTGGTTTGCCTCTGCATGGTAAACCAGACAACCTTGAAATGCTCATTGGACTTAAAGGGATTTGTTTACCGTTGCCAAAATCAAAGTCGTCCTTTTTTGTATCATAGTGCCACAGCATCCACACCCCTAGGTTCAATAGGGGAGATTCAATCACCATACTCAAAAAATGACCAAACCCAATGTCTTTGATCTTTTCAATCTGTTGTGGTTTCAAGCCACCGTTGACATTGATCACCATTTTCGGTGAGCACCTAGTGCTTATCTGCTTCTTATGGAGGAAAAAACAAAACCATTAAGTCATCAGTGTAAGGTATAGTAGACCAAAACCAGGTAATAAAAAAATCAAGGTGTCAGCATACCACAGCACTGTTTGCTGCCGAGACCACACCGCCATCCATTTCTGAAGGAGTAACACCATAATATTGCTTCCTCTTTCGTTTTGTGTTCCTGATGATTGTTTCTTCTGGAAGTCCAGATGCGGTGCCCTCTGAGTCACACTTGCCATCTTCACTGACAGATGCTAGTTGGTCGACACTCTTTAACAATGTCAATGGATTTTGTGGATGTGTCTGCATTTTCCTCTCTGTAAATCGACCCTTCTCTACTGTACAATGAAGATGTCATGAGTTTTATTAGCAGGTGCATGCAGTTGCATGGGACTGAGTATAAACAGTATACGTATACATACTCACCCATAGTGTTTTTCACTGATTTCTGTTTGGGATCTGTTGTAGTTTCCCCAATGGTTTCAGCTTTGTCGACCAATTTATTTGTGTTCTTGTTAATAGATAAATCCAGACGAGTTTCACCATCAGCTGTGAGGGGAAAATCGAAACCTCAGGAACAAATAAGTACACTGTAGGAAAAGGCTACAGAGAATCATATAAACAACTAGACTGCTCATGTGCTGTGATAGAATTTCATGCAATGCGGTCAACTCCTACTATTCTTTTTTTTTGCGAGGAAAATTGCCTACTATTCAATAACTTATCCGATGAAATTAAAAGGAAAAATCAAAACTGAAGAAACTCAGCCTTTGCCATAGAAAATACCAGGACTCCAAATTGGATAGATACTCTATAAAGTTTTTAGTAAATTCTCTAAATTGGATACTCTATAAAATTTTCTAAAAAATTAATAAAACTGATTTACAATCAATTATTATAGAGATTGAATTAACATAAAAGTGACTAAATAGTAATTAGCAAGATGATAAATGCCGCACCAGTTCAGATGGTTAAGGAATTGATTTGTACCAAATTATGGGATGGATGCCACACTTTTGCAAGACTTGAGGAGATGAAAAATACACTTTTTCCCCACGAAGGTGAGAAGGGAGCCTACATCCTGTACATAACACTGAACTATTTGATTTTGCGATTCGGCAGATTGAATATCAAACCTTTTACGTGTTTTCTATGATGATGAGTTGCAGTCGATGCATCGCTAACTTCGTCTGTATCATACTCCTCATCTGTTTCAGAAGATTCATCGTATTCATATGATTCATCAGTGGATGCATCCTGTGCTATGTACACCTGCTCTTTACACATGTCGGCGGCGTCCAATTTTCTTGTCTTGTTTGCGATTCCGGATCGACGTAGTTCGTGGGGATCATAGGGTTTTCTATTCTTCGTTCTCGCCATCAAACAATATTAATCTACCGAAACATAGATCTGTTAGTGGCAATAGTACGTAAGGAGGTGGAAGGAGATATACTTATGGCGAACAATGAACTCTCGGCGGACAATAGCAGTACTAGTTTCGACGTCTGCAAGGCACCCAACTGCCAAGATGAGTCGTCAGGCCACAGCTTTGATAATAGCAAATATACTCACCCAGAATTATTATGGGAATTTGAGGGGAAGAAAAGTAGACAAGCACACTGGAGTACGTACGAAATTGAAAAAGGAATATCAACCCATTAAATAGTATCCCTAATTACTTGAGGTTACCATAAAGCCTGCCAATGGTACAATTGCTTTAACTCTGGCATGAGATAGTACCCGATAATCTTAGCACGTCACATTCACTACCGCAAATGTCTATATGAACTGCTAGGGATGCTTTCCTTGGTACCCCACTTTCGCACGTTCCACGTGCCACGGCCCTATGCGGATGGTTATGCCGCACCATCCTCATCGTTCCGTCTCGCACGGGGAACAAATGTACAAAAGCATGCATGATCGGTTACGGGAGGGAGGGAATTGCTGCTGGAGAGTTAATTTACCTTTCCAAAGAAGATCGCGACTCACGAGATGATTGCTACCGTTACAAGTCATTTGGATCATCTCGCATCTCCAAAACTCTTGTCGGTTTCCTGACCTCGTGGTTAAAGAGAAACTGAAACTCCCGTACCTGGCGCAGAGGGTGAGGGCGACGGTTCCGTCTACGGAGTGCTACCCCTCACGCACCGTCGCCCGACGCCCACACGCCCGTCCTCCTGAAGTCTGTCTGTAGCCTTCATCCACTGACGCCTACGGAGGACCTTCTTGAGATCGTGATTGCTCTCTTTCTCTCGTCAGTTTAGAGGTCGAGCACCGCAAGCCACCGGGAGGATGGTGCTTCCCCCATCCGATGCCCGCCGAGATGGATTGAGGATGCTCATGCTCCGCCTAGCGCATCCCAGCACGACACTCCGGATCCCCGAGGACGATGATTTACCGGCGCCACGCGCCGTTGAGGTTGTGATGTTCGTCTCGTTCTTGATGGCAGGACTTGTCCCGCCATTCTCCGATTTCTTCATCGCCGTGCTCACCTTCTACAGGGTGCACCTGGTGCAGCTCCATCCCAACTCCATCATTGTGCTATCGGTTTTCGCCTATTTATGCGAAATGTTCGTGGGTGTCCCTCCCTTCCTGGAGTTGTTCAGGTGCTTCTACACCCTGCAACGTAACAAATTCTCAAGGGAAGACAACAAGTTGATCGGCTTCTTCGAATTCCGGCTGCGGAACACCGCCTCTAATCGGTACATTGAGCTTGAAACAACGGATCTCTGGGGTTCGTGGCGCTGCAATTGGCTGTACGTGAGGGCCGACTCCACCATAGAGGAGCTTCGCTTGCCGACGGGACGGCCTGAGCGGTTCCTACAGTGGCGCTCTATTCCAGGCGAGACGCCCGCAACGAGGGCCCTCGAGTCTAGCATCCGAGAGCTACACGGCTTCGGATTGACCGGCGCCATGGTTATGGCCGATGCTCTAAGGCGGCGGATCAGTCCTCTACACCGGCGAGACCACATTGTGTGCTATTGCACCGGCTTCTTCGCGGACCGCACGCCTACTTAACCCGGCGGTAACGATCCTGTTTGAATCATTTCATCAAGATTGTTTTGAAAATTTTGTTACGTATTGACCATTATTGGTTCGTGATCTTTCTTAATACACATCATACAGGAAGGTCAGATGGAAGAACCCGACCTGGAGTTTTTGCTGCGTGAGCTTCTTCCGACATGTCTGGCCGACACGGCCCCTCCAGATGACGCACTTCCCCTCTGTGCCGTTGATATGCCGGAATGACGCCAGCGCATGAACCGGAACCCAAAGGTGGACGCCATCAGCGCTTCAAAGCCGAGGATGCACCAACCACTTGTGATCAGGGAGGGCATTGCCACTGGGGGACAAGATCGGAAAGCCTCGACCGTTGAGAAGAACGAGCCCTCCCCGAGACTCGCACTAATGGGGGCTGCAGGGACAAGCAGCTCCCACGCCGCAACGACTTCTGCCCCTGCCGCTCGCGACGAGGAAGGGAGGAAGGCCGCACGCGTCACAGAGCACTGGGACACTGGCATTGAGGCAGTGACCATGCTGTGCCATGCCTTGTGGGAGAGGCTGGCCGGCCTCTCCCAAGCTTTCGTGCGCGTCGCCTGCGTCCTCCAAGTCCACGGGCTTCCACCCGCCCTGTCCTCCCGCTCTCTGGAGGAGGGCCATACTAGCGGGTCTATCAACCATGAACTGATGAGCCAGCTTGTATGGACAAACGCCGAAGAGGTGGCCAACTACCAGGCCGTGGTGCCAGGTTCACCAGCCATAAAGGATGACGCCG
The DNA here is from genome assembly GCA_036936925.1 of Cenchrus fungigraminus. Taxonomy (NCBI): domain Eukaryota; kingdom Viridiplantae; phylum Streptophyta; class Magnoliopsida; order Poales; family Poaceae; genus Cenchrus; species Cenchrus fungigraminus. The sequence goes on from CM072775.1 coordinate 41,796,231, forward strand.
AGACGAGGTAACTTTTTCCTTTTCAATGAAACTTCTCTCATTCCCTCCTACTAATTAAAACCACAATAGCTGAACACCCAGGTAGTAAATTTTTTTTGCCTCTGATGTTCCTGTATCTTTTTAAGTCATACATATATTCCCTTGAATCATCAAACATCTATATATCTAGGAATATCGGACTTGCCACTCCAGGAACACGGCGTTCCATTTACACTAGATAGCTTTATAACTGGTAGATTTATAATTGAGATCAAGATTCGTGACATGAAAATTGCAAAACATGTAAGCATCTACTACCTCCATTTTGCATTTTGTTTTGTGTGAGCACTCGAACAAATTATCCATCACTGTTCAGTAGAAGCATCTTTAGCTTTATAATAAAACTACTCCACAAAACTAACAAACATTCACTCCAATAGGCCACATCATTTGGCTTCATAATAAAACCACTGATTGATATTTGAGGCCCATAGTGTGAGTGTATTCTAATTTGAAGAAGATTTAGACGAGCACTTGAGATGAGGGTCAATTCATGATCTAGGAACTCGCTATAGCTTGTTACATCCAACAAGATACTAGGTTACACACCAACCAGGCTACATTGTTCATGCAACACCGACTGCAATATGTAGAAATAGGCTACAGATGTACGCGTAACCTAGATCGGAATGGTTACGCAACATCCATGCTGCACCGGTCGTGTCGATTCTGCGCATTACCTACACCCGCCCAATCGATTACTAGTACCTACTATATGTGAATCGATCTAATCTTAATTCAGATATACTTATTATCCTCTGATCACCTTAGGAAACTGAGGTTGGAGTCTCAAAAGTGGACATTCAAGCATGCACAAATCAACAAGGCAAATCTCCTTCTACCCAAGGAGGACAAAAAACAGACGAGTATGGAGATACACGGCTCATGAGTAACCGGCACCACCTTGGTTACACACGTGGACGCCTGGGATACACGGCTCATGAGTAACCGGCTTGGCGCTGCCAACAAATAGGACTCGGTTACCCACCTTTAAGACTGCTGGTTGCATGGTGCAACACTGGCTGGGTTACGCACGGAGTCGGTTATGCAAATCGGTCGTGTCGATCCTGCGCGTCACCTGCATCCGGTCATGTCGATTCTGCACATCACCTCAGCTCGGTTACGCACGGTTCAGCTACACACCATCCATTCTGCATGGTGCGTGCAACACCGACTGGGTCGTGTCGACTCAGCGCGTACGCACCGTTCGTGCTGCTTGATGCAACACCACCGGTTCCAGATGTATGCATAACCGGAACCCGCTCGTACCCGTACGGACTCGGTTACGGTCGTGTTGATCCTGCGCGTCACCTGCACCAGCTTCAGTTACGCACGATTCGGCTACGCACCATCTATTCTTCACGGCGCGTGCAACATCGACTGCGTTGTGTCGATTCAGCACGTAACCCGTACGTCCGTGCTTATTGATGCAACACCACTAGGTCATGTCGATTCAGCATGTAACCTGATCAGGTTACGCACTGTCCGTGCTGCTTTATGCTACACCGACTGTGTTCAGCACGGACTCGCGGTTACCCACCAGACAATCAATGTAACAATTGTTAAATAAAGTTTTTGAGATGTCACTATTTAAGGCAACTGAGAAGAATAATTCAAAGAAGTTCTTCCATATTAAAGACAACAGCTAAATAAAGTTCTCACGGATGAATATGAAAGGTTTAGGAACACACATGAATATGAAAGGTTCAACAACAAGTAATGAGTACTATTACTAAAACAAATTACATAACACATGATAACTTGGTAAGGCATACCCATGGTGCTCTGCCTAGAAGCGAATTGCACCGACAACTCCATTCTCATTCATGGAATGCACAGGACCAGCGATGCTGATAAGACACTGCTCAACCTCCGAAACAAGGAACTGTAACTTCTCAGCAAGGTGCTCTCCAGAAGGATGTTGGCGAAGCAAACGAGAACGTAATCCAATAATCCTACGCAGGCCTGGAAGAGTTTTGTCCAAATAAGAACATATACTATTTCCTAGGTTACCGAAAACCTGGAGATCTGAACCAACATCGACAACCCTTTCCTTGGCCAGCAGGTGAGCTTGGCGGTTGACATCTCCAATTTGCACATTGTAATTCACACTGAGAGCCAGAAGTGAAGTATATATTGCAGATTCTGTGGCGGCAGCAACAGACGAACAAACAAGTCCTGAAGTCGGAACCTCGAGGGGGTTACACCATCATCTCCGGCGAAATCAAAGAAACCTGTGTGACGATCACCACTACTCTGAATTAGGAAAAGAGGAGGACCGTAGCCCACGATACCAGCAACTCTGTTCAGCATCATTCGAACTCCACTCCAATTGACAGAGTCATCCTGCAGAACATATGAACCAAAAAACATTAATAAATAGGAAAAAAATAGAAATTCATATGAGCAACGAACAAGAGACACTAGAACATCCGTAGAACAGAGTATGCAAAAACTAATTAAGATATAAAAAAATAAAAGTACGTACATTTCTATTGGGTAGGTTGAATCCTTCTCCTTGGAGTACATTGTCAATAATTTGGTGATTGTTCATTACATGAAATGCATTTGTTGCCTGGTTTAAATCAAACATACCACGTGCGTGCATCGTCTGCAGCAAACCAAGACATGTAGTTGCAGAACTAACGATAGCTTCATCAACTGCAACAGTTTCCATCCCTCGGATCCTATGTGTAAAGAAGAATGAAGCATCCAGGATCGAGTTCACGACGGCAAGAGCTTGCACAAATATATCTTCAAATATGCTTTTAACTTGATGGAGCTTCTCTAATAGGGCAAGCTGCCTTTCCTGGCAGCACCAAACACGAAGAAGACTATAGTCAAGAATGATAACATTGTGATTCTCCCTCAAATGCAGGAAGGCAGCAACACAACCACTTTCCTCTGCATCATGTTCAGCTGCTGCAGTATGACCGAGAACTTCTATGTCCTCCATCACAGCAGGATCCATTGCACTTGGGAACTGAAACGAGACGCGCATACGAAATGAGTCATTTCCTAAACCATTGACAAATACAGGCTGCGTGCCATCAATCTCATCGAGTGCAGCAGCAAGGATGTCATGAGCACTGAAGGGAATAGGTTGATCCATACCTAGATTCGAATGGAGTGTGACTAGGAGCTTAGACATATAACCAAAATATAGGAACCGACAATGGGCTATCATACTAACACAACACAATATATCCCACAAAGTACAGAGCGTACATTCTAAGATTCGTCAAGAAATAACTGTTGAAAAACAGGAAAATAACTATAGGATTCATACAAAGACAACAATGAATGAAAAAATAGAGGAGAAAGAAGAATGGAGTTTACTTAGCAGGATGCACTCGAGACAGATATGAGGACAATGCTTCAACGAAGAAGATGCGTAGGTGGCTGTGTTCTCCAAAGTCCAAACTACCAGGTTGAAGAGGCAGGAGTGACAGAGAGCATTCGAGAGTTCACGGGTTGATTCCCAACACTAGGAACGAGGAAAAGGGAAATGGACAGGGAAACGGAAGACGCTTCAAATGAAAGACTGGGTCGGGCCGCTTCAGATTCAACATGACCGGTTCAGACCAAGGGGTGGTTCGTGGTTGTGCTGGTGGCGATCGGGGTGGTGGTGGTGTGTGTGGGGGGCCCCAGAGGCCGTACTCCCAGGATTCCCGTGCGTAATCCTCTGGAACCGAAACGCCAATTGTACTCGCCGATGTAAATGGTTCACGGTCGGCTTACACGGCATACGGTGTCGGTCGGGACGGGAATTTCGAGTTCCCGCTTACTCCATCCAGTTCTTCTTCCCCGCGCTTGTCATGACTCTTTTCTTCTCTTTCTTTTTTTTCTTCTTGACATCCCTGGAAGCCACCAAAACTCTTGGTTTGACACAGGATACTCCACTTTGCTAATCTAGTATATTTCTTCTTGTCTCCATCGCATACTCATTTAGGAATTCAAAAAAAAAAGACATCATATACATTGGTAGGCTAGAAAGAAACCCTAAAAGAGCTGAGTTTATTAAAACTAGTCTCCCTCCTACAGAAAGTAGTTTGCTCTTCCAACTACTTTTTTTTGAAACCTTTCTTCCACATTCCTCCAATCTTTATTCGAAATCTTGCGGTAGTGCATTGGAATGCCCAAGTCATAGTCTCCGGCATCGCGGTTGCCGCGGGACACGTCGGGTGGTGTCGACTAAGCGCGTAACCTGCAAGGACTCGGTTACGCAGGTGCCATTCAGTAGGCTGCACACTAGAGAATTCCATGGACGACGCGTCAGCCTCTCGGGTGTGTACAGCCTTGACGGGACGGGACGGGCCTGCAGGCGCCTCCGCTCCCCTCTGGCAGGTGAAGTGGAATGCGTAACCGATACCTTTTGGTGGCAGCACCCGGCAGGTTACGCACGAGGAACAATGATGGATGCGTGGAGCAACATGGCTCGTGGTTGGGTTACCATAGCATAGACCTTTTATCAAAGCATGCCGTGTATCCCAGGCGTCCACGCGTGTAACCGAGGCGGTGCAGGTTACAGTGATGGCCGCCTGGGCTACGCACGCCAGCATCGCGGTTGCCGCGGGACACGACGGGTGGTGTCGACTAAGCGCGTAACCTGCAAGGTCTTGGTTACACAGGTGCCATTCAGCGGGCTGCGCACTAGAGAATTCCATGGACGACGCGTCAGCAGCCTTCCCCCCCCCGGCGCGGGCTTCGCTTCAGGGAGAAGCAAACTGTGGCGAGGGCAGGCCGCTGTGGGCCACGCGGTGCACCATCATTATTACGATGGACGACGGGACGGGGCCTCCCTCCTCCGCTCCCCTCCCGTCGTGTCGTCCGCAGCCACAGCCGCCGCCTGCCCCGAGGAGTAAGCTGGACCCACTGCGTTACGTGTGCCACGTGGTGATTCAGCCTAGGTCACGCGGCTTGCTGCCAAGCCAAGGGTTATGCACGGTCACTGTGTCATGTCGTGTGTACAACCTTGACGGGACGGGACGGGGCTGCTGCTGCAGGCGTCTCCGCTCCCGTCCCGTCGTGTCGTCAGCCACAACAGCGCCGCCCACCCCGAGGAGTAAGCTGGACACACTGGGTTACGCACAATCCATTACGCACACGCGTACTGCATCCACTCTGCAATTAAGCTTATTATTAGTTACTCCTACCTCTTCTGTGACATCGTGACGATGATCAAGCTTAGCCATGCATACTGTAATACAATATGAATATCAGAATATGATTTATTCTGAGCCCATCATGTTGCGTATATATGCATGGAAAAGTCTTAAGTATGCGTATCAAGTCCTGCATCAGCTCACCAAAATTATATTCATCCGTATAAAGTAACGTTAACGTGCTGGTATCGTCGCTCACAAACTAAATTAAGGATTCATACAAAATGGAAATGGGTCGTCTAGTCCAAGTGCTCCATACACACATGCCCACTTGCATTGGCTGCCGTACGCACCTGTCAATAGTGCGTGTCACCACCCAAACACTTGGACGCATTCGGATCTCATATCAAAATATGCCCTACGTGTGGATATCTTGTAAGTACATAGAAATAAAATATAAATTAGCTTTATTAGTTAGTTTGCACACCAAGATTATTCATGACAAACACATGAAGCTACTTTTCTTAAGAAAAAAAACTTGGTGCATGGAGAATAATATGCACTCCCAATATATATATATATATGGTTTAAAAAATATGCTATTTTTTAAGTGAATAAAAAGGAACCATAATTTGCTCTCATAGAGGCAGATAAAAGTCAGTATTGACCGAATATATAATCTGTATGTACTTCAAATGGTCAGTCTTTAAATAAGATCGAATAGCACTACTTAATATTAATGACCAGAGAATTAATCATGGTTCTTAATTCTTCTGCCTGCTGGCTAACCTAACTAGATAAATAGCCGCGTACGACGAAGGCCAGCAGGCGAGAACTCACCGAAACCAGTAGGACATTGGTCGATTGTCGGGGATCGGAGAACCAGATCACGGGGGGACGGCAGCGTTTAGGGTAGTATGGCCAAGGGCGAGAGAGGACGAAGTGGGAGAGGCAGGGGCACGAAGAGGCGGAGGCCGACCATAGCAACCGTCGTGTTTATAATATTCTATATATAGTAGAATATAAAGCACTCCCTCCGTCCCAAAATAAGTGCACATCTCGCACTTCGAGGAAGTACCGAGAGGGGAGGTGGCGACATGTTCAGCGGGAGGTACTGACCTTGGACGGCAGTGAACGGCGACTGCTGAGAGGGGGGGGACGGGGAGATAGCACCCTGGATGCCAGCTTCTTGGTAACGCACCCCGAAGGCCCCAAAACAGATCAACATTATATGGCACTCCCTCCATTCTCTTTTGATAGGAATACTACGTATTTCCAAATATCAGATTTTTACAAATGAAAGTCCTATTTTCCATTGGTGTGGGCCGTGGCAATAAATGGCACAGATAACAATGAGTATCATGAGTAGAATGCCATTTGACAGAAGAGAAGATTAAGACTACTGGCTGCATGGTGCAACACTGGCTGGGTTCCGCACGGGGTCTGTTACGCAAATCGGCCGTGTCGATCCTGCACGTCACCTGCATCCGGTCGTGTTGGTTCTGCGCATCACCTCAGCTCGGTTACACACGGTTCAGCTACACATTATCTGTTCTGCATGGCGCATGCAACACCGACTGGGTCGTGTTGATTCAGCGCGTACGCACCGTCTGTTCTACTTGATGCAACACCACTGGTTCCAGATGTATGCGTAACCTGAAACCGCTCGTACCCTCACGGACTCGGTTACGCACCTTGATGCTGCAACACCTACTGGGTGGTTCTGATTCGGCACGTAACCTGCATCCGGTCGTGTTGATCCTGCGCGTAACCTGCATCCGGACGTGTTGACAGGAATGCATAACCTGCCCGGTCTCGGTTATTCTGGGTCTGGGGCCACGTTGCTTAGCGCAACCGCTTGGTTACCCACACGTCCATGTGAAAGGCGGCATGGGTGACACACGCAGCACCGCGGTTGCCGCGGGACACGGCGGTCGGCGGGTGGTGTCGAGCCTGCGTAACCGAGATTTTTTGGTGTCAGCGCCCGGTGGGTTGCTCACAAGCCATGGCGCGTGGAGCAATAATGCTAGCGGTTGGGTTAGTTCTTTTATGGTCTGTAAACCAAAGATTCTAAAATCTATCTGGGACAACATAGTATATCGACGAGACAACGCATCAGCAATGACATTTTCCTTCCCGTTCTTATGTTTAATGATGTACGGAAAAGACTCAATGAATTCTACCCAATTAGCATGACGACGGTTTAGATTTGTTTGGGTACGAATATGTTTTAAAGCCTCATGATCAGAATGAATAATGAACTCGCAATGCCAAAGATAGTGCTGCCATGTTTGCAAAGTGCGCACTAAAGCATAAAGTTCCTTATCATAAGTAGAATATCTCAGGCTAGCACTGCTTAATTTTTCACTAAAATAAGCAACGGGTTTTCCTTCTTGTAACAAAATAGCACCTAGCCCAATACCGCTAGCATCACATTCAAGCTCAAATATCTTATCAAAATCAGGCAATTGCAAGAGAGGAGCATGTGTTAACTTATCTTTTAAAGTGTTGAATGCGACCTCTTGTGAATCACGCCAATCAAACAGCACACCTTTTTTTGTAAGCTCGTGGAGAGGTGCGCCAGTGGAACTGAAATCACGGACAAACCGGCGATAGAAACCTGCAAGTTCGAGAAAACTTCGAATCTGTGTGACCGTCGTCGGTGTCGGCCACTCTCGAATGGCGTTGATCTTGCTGCTATCCACCTCAATGCCCTGTGGAGTAACAACATAGCCAAGAAACGAGACACGTTGCGTGCAAAAGATGCATTTATCCATGTTACCAAACAAGTTAGCAGCACGTAACGCATCAAAAATAGCATGCAAATGTTCTAAATGTTCTTCCATGGACTTGCTATAAATGAGAATATCATCAAAATAGACAACAACAAATAATCCAATGAAGGGCCTTAGAACTTCATTCATTAAGCGCATAAAGGTGCTGGGAGCATTAGTCAATCCAAACGGCATAACCAACCATTCATATAAGCCAAATTTCATTTTAAAAGCCGTTTTCCATTCATCATCTAGTTTCATTCTAATCTGGTGGTAACCACTACGCAAATCAATCTTTGTGAAAATAATGGCACCACTAAGCTCATCTAGCATATCATCAAGTCGTGGTATGGGGTATCGATAACGAATGGTGATGTTATTAATAGCACGACAATCTACACACATACGCCATGATCCATCTTTCTTTGGAACAAGCAACACAGGAATGGAGCAAGGGCTGAGAGACTCACGAATGTAACCCTTGTCAAGCAATGCCTGTACTTGGCGCTGGATCTCCTTGGTCTCATCTGGATTTGTACGGTACGGGGCGCGATTCGGAAGTTGTGCACCTGGAATGAGATCAATCTGGTGCTCAATGCCACGGAGTGGTGGAAGACCCGGTGGTAAGTCTTTGGGAAAGACATCAGCGTATGTTGACATTTCTTAACGCAATCACCTAAGAATAGGTTTGGAACCCATCCTGGTAATAGCACCAAAAATGTTGATTGGTAAATCTTAACGTTTACAGAGATCCGCAAGCGCACGGAAGTACCATTGTAGCATTTTCCCAAAGGAGTACTCCAAAGGGTATCGAATCCAAGGAAGGCATTGGCGGAATGACAAGATCAACTCTATTGCAATGATTATAAATCATAGACAGAAACAAACCAGACACTCAAGTGCAGGGGTAAAGATATGATAATGGGGGTAGTGTGATCACACACACACACTCACTCTCTCTCTAAAGGGTCCTAGGCATAGGAGGCGACACACGAGTTAGTTCTAGGTTCTAATGTACTATACACATAAAGCTGGAAGGAACGAGTTAGATACACTAGCGTTGAAGAACATTGACTTGAGCACCCAGGTACCACGGGGAGATAACCTCCCGCGTTGCTTCTGCACAACTCCGGTTGTTATATTTTAGACTCCTACAGCTTATCCGAACGTAGGGGATTTCAGTGGACCAACGGCTGTCACTACCGTGGCCTACCCCAAGACAAACCGTGGGATAAACTCATAAGTAAGGTAGCTACGCAACCCAAGCACCATGCTTACGTTGTTAGTCAGACATGACCGGCCCGAGCTATTGTGACCCAGGTCAAGCCACCAGATAAACCAGCCAATTACACCGAGTACCGTTGCTCAAGCACAGACTTCATACAACGCAATCATGTCATCTAATTAGATCAAACCAGGTTAAGTACACAAACGGATTCGTGTTTTCCTATGTCTGTTCAACTGGATCAAAGGGTCGTGTTCGCAAAGAACACGAGCCTCTAACTTATGAACAAACACTAGAAACATGTAAAAGTCACCCGTCAAGTGGATCGAAAGGCCTTGTTCATCAAGAACAGGAGCCTCTAAATGATGAACAGGTGAAGAACACATGAACAAATCACTCATGCATACTAACACAACTTTATATGAAATAAATAAATAACTGAAGTAGATCAAAGTCATACAAATGAAATAAGACACAAGACAACTCATACCTAGATCCCAAAGTAGACTTGGAACCTGAATTAGAACTACTCTAGCCTACCTCCTAGCCTTGAGACTAAAAGTGAGAGAGGTGTTGCAAGTGTGGATATCCCATAAGTGAGCCCCCTCTCCTTCTATTTATAGGCCCTTGCACCGACGAAGAATGGAGGCAACCACCCCGGGGAAGGTGCCTAGGACCAATGGAGAGCCACCATGTGGAAGCCCCTGAGTGGCGGCCTCAAGGTCGGTTCGGCCAACCCCTGGGGTCGGCCGACCCCCTGTGTGCCCCACTCGGGGGTGTGCTTCCTCCTGGAGGCTGCCCTGTGGGTCCTTAGGTTGGTTCCCAGTGTCCACCCTATTTTGGCGCGATTTGCTTGCCTTTGTGGGCCCATGGATCCATGTGAAGTCCACGTGTCACACTCTGATTCGTCGGGGGTTGCTTCACTTGGATTGCTTGCATGGCATGCATGCATGGCTCCTTAATTGGCAGGTTTGCATGCATGGCATCCTTGTTGGCAGCCCACCTATGATGAGGTGATGTGGCATGGACCCTAGAAGGTGAGTTTGGCACTCTTTTATTGCTTATTTTCCTACAATCAAATAATCTTCAAGGACAAGTGGAACTACATTATTCTTAACTAAATACGTGTGAGAAACGCCTTGTGCTCCTTTATTCATGAGTATATTGATAGCTAAAGTAGGTATTTAACAGCCGTCAACAGCGTACTCCTGCAAAAGGTTAGCAACCACAGGGGAGACATCCAAAGACTGTGCATCATCAAGTGAAACGAGCAAACTAGAGCATAACAGGGCAATGGAGCATCGCACAGTTCATCAAAATCAGCACGTGTAGCAAGTAAAACAGGAGCATTCAACTTGATTTCAGAATTAATCGATGGTGATGGTTCAAGTTGTTTGGCAGTTTTAGCAGCTCTAGGAATATCATCTTTGAGAATCTGTTCAGGTGTCATGGGATGTATAATTACTTTCTGACCCTTAAACATGAATGAATAATGATTCGAACGACCATGATGCAAGCTATCAGTATCATATTGCCAAGGTCTACCAAGTAACAAGGAACATGCTTCCATAGGAACAACATCACAATCAACAAAATCAGAATAAGCACCCATGGAGAAATGAACATGCACTGATTGTGTTATTCTAATTTTCCCACCATCATGAAGCCATTGAATGTGATATGGAGTCGGATGCTTACGAGTGGGTAAAGATAATTTCTCAACCAGCGTGGTACTCTCCAAATTGTTGCAGTTGCCGCTGTCGATGATGATGCGAATTGACCGCTTCTGCACAACGCCCTTTGTGTGGAAAAGGGTGTGTCGCTGATTCTTCTTGAGTGGGGCGACCTGTGCACTGAGAACATGCTGCGCAACAAGACTTTCATACCTATCGGCGTCGCCCGGGTTGACATGTACATCCGCCGTAGCTGCATGATCAGTGGCAAGCATAGTATGGTGGGATTCTTCAGAATCACTAGTCGAAGAGTACTCACCATTGTCACGGATGAGCAAAGTGCGCTTGTTCGGACAGTCCCGAGCCACGTGGCCACGTCCGCTGCAACGAAAACACGTGATATCCCGCATACAGCTCGGGGTGGGTGCTGCGCCTGTGGGTGGAGCAGCACCTGTAGATGTGGCCGCCTTATCCCGGGGTGTCGTCGTGGCCGTAGATGGTGTAGGAGAGGCAGCCGCGGGGTTGGATGTCGAGGTATGACCTGCAAAAGAGTTAGAAAATGTCTTCGAGCGGCGTCCCTGCACTTCACGTTCAGCTTTGCAAGCAAATTCAAATAATTGGGTCATATCATTATATTCCTTATAATCAAGTATGTGCTGGATTTCGCGGTTTAAGCCACCACAAAAACGTGCCATAGCAGCGTCGTTGGTCTCCAATATACCACAACGAATCATACCTTTTTGTAACTCTTGGTAATAGTCCTCAACAGATTGAGAACCTTGCTGGAAACACTGCATCTTATTAAGCAAATCACGAGCATAATATGAAGGCACAAATCTATGGCGCATAGCAGTTTTCAATTGATCCCATGTGGTCAGAATGGCAGTGGGATGTTTAATTTTATACTCACGCCACCAAATTAAAGCAAAATCAGTAAATTCACTAATAGCAACTTTAATTTGAGAATTTGCAGCAATATCATGGCATGAAAATTTTTGTTCAACCTCTAACTCCCAATCAAGATATGCAGCAGGATCATATTTGCCATTAAAAGGTGGGATTTTAAATTTAATATTAGAAAAAGAATCATTACCGGGGCGGCGTGGCACACGGCGGGCACGACCGCGACTGTCTCCGGCGTCCTGCTCCGAATCACCGCCATAGTCCTTCTGCAACTCTGTGATCATGGTGTGCATGGCATCGAGTCGGGCCACGAGAGCGTTGAGTGTGGTCTTGGTGGCCGTCTGGGCGAGGTCGAGCTGATCGAAACGGTTGGTCGACGTAGTGATCGTTTCGTCCAGCCGTTCATGTATCGTCCAAATGTCTGCGGCTAGTCCTTCCACTTGTGCTCGCATGTCTTGCATTGGATCATCCCTGGCGGCGCCGTCTTCTACCATGGTTAGTGCAAACAAGAAAACAAAACAAGGACAAAAATAGGGGTCGGACAGCTCACAAAGACTCTCACACTAGTGCTGTCATCAAATTCTTATCCGTTCTTACCACGCACACAGGGGCGACCTGCAACCAACCGGTGGAACTCGCGAAAGATTGGAGCAGCGATTGCCTGGAGAAACAAAATCTGCTCGTCGTAGAAATATGTGGAGTTCTGGGAAGGCTGCACTCAATTGAAGGATTAGCACAATCAAACAATAATGCAAAGTTGAATAAGTGTGCTAAGCATGATCAAACGCTGCTGGCAACAAGTGAAATCGAAAGGACAGCAAGGAAGGTGGAGGGCGCAACAATTTTTTTTTTGCTTCTGTTTTTTTTGCAGGAGTCCTCAAAACTGATAATATCAACACAGAGGATCTCCAACAGCAAAACACCACACACACTTTTTCCGAAAGTATAGTGGTATTCTGGTAAAAAAAAGATGGCACAGCAAGATACTCTCTCTCTCTCTCTCTAGAGTAAAGCCAAACTCAGAATATGGTGCTAAGAAAGAGAGATACGAGTATGAAAAGATGGCACAGTGTGGGAGAAGGTTCGGTGGGAAGTGCACAAACCAAGGAGGGGGAATGCGCACAGCGTGGGAGGGGGGCACGCGGCGTGAAGGCCACGGACTCCCTTCCGAACCGGACTACCTCCTTCTCCCTGCTGGAAATGTCCTCTTTTTTTTCTTTCCTTTTTTTTACTTTCTCTTTCCTTTTTTTGATTCTTTTCCTTTTTTTTGACGTGACAAGGACTCCAACCGGGAGGGGGGACGACCGGGCAGGAAGCACGGCGCGGTCCTGGTGTCTCGCGCGACGGGCGGCCTGGCGCGATGGTTGTTGGCGCGAGGGGGGAGGGGTGCGCTAGGCACCGCGTGGGGGAAAAGGACTCAGAGTCCTAGCGGCACACGGTGGGACACGGCGCGCAGCCCACGCGACCAAACGCGAGGGGGGGTGTTGTGGCGGATGACGGGAGGAGGCGGGCAACGGTGAAAGACGGCGGCGGCTAGGGTTTAGATGAGAAAGAAACAACAGAAACCAGCAATGATTAAAACGAATCAGGCACACAAATTCAACCACGACACTTATTGAATGAAAGTGCGAGGCTAAAAGGGTTGCTGGGATAAGGTAGAACAAACTTTTGTTTGGTTTTTGTGGACTATAGGAATTAAAAAAACACTCGATAAAACTCACCAATCAACGTGGAAAGCTGATACCACTTGATAGAGGTGGAGTGCCCGATCATTCGGTGACTGGAGATAAATTCGATTTGGTGGTTGTCGACCCTCACGATCCGACTACGACGAGCGAACTCAAAGCGCCAATGCAATCACTGAACCAACTCCCGATGGTTACCAACCTTGCCGGTGCAAAGTCAGTCTGATCACGAAGATCGTTTCCTGCACGCAATCGAAGAACAAACAAGAAAAAAGGTGAGCAATCTTACTATCACTCGAAGGTGGACTCTACAATACACGAAGGCAGCGCTATGCGGCTGTTCGGCTGTAGCTAAAGCTAACTTGTAAAACAAACTCAAGTTGTCAAAGAACTAGGAGTCTATCTAATATAGGGAAAACACAAAGGAGGGGTCGCAGCCCCTGGCGGCCTCGGGGGAGGGCGTCGCGCGGCCACGGGGCGGTAGGGCGCACGCCCTCACGTGGAAGCCGCGGCCAGGAGGGGGGGTGGGCCGCTGCCAACCCTAGCTCCCACGTGGACCTTCTGTTGGGCCGCCTTTAATCTTCAGGGCCTTCGTTCTTCAGTAACAATACGAAGTTTAATTCGCGTGCACGGGCCCGAGTAAGCGGCCCTGAAGGTGGCGCCTGTAATGTGTCCGCTGGTGGCGCCGGAGATGGTGCTGCGGGTGTAGATGTACTCGTGTCGGTGTTCATGTCCTCATCACGCACTGACGCACAAAACACATATATATTCTGTCAAGCGAGAGTTGCTTACGAAAGTCTTCGCCTGGATCGAAGTGGAGAGAGGATCGAAAGGGCGGTGAAGGAGGAGCTGCGGTCGTCGACGGCACATTGGGAGTTAAAATCTGGTGTGTGTGTGGAGAGAAAGAGAGAGAGAGAGATGGAAACGATGGTTCCGTGCACCACGAAATAAAAGCACATTCGCGAAATTGCCATGGAGTGCGTACGTAATTGAAACTCTCATGGAAATATATATCCCGTTGGATGGTTACCTTCCAATATGCATAACCTGCACCCACTCGATTACAAACCAACATGCGGCAAGCCGGCAACATTCAACCGCCTGGGTTACGCGCAAGGCTTACGTAACCAGGGCGATTATGCAGGAGCCATGCTGTGTGCTGCAAAGTGCAAACGCGGCATGGTACAACACGGACTCGGTCGTGTAGATTTTGCACATTACCTGCACCCGCTCGGTTACGCACGACTGCACAAGCAATGTCTAGTTTATTGATTATTAAGGTTAGAGGGAAACAAACTCAAAATAAAATAACAATTTAACATTGCTCTTTGACACATTACAATCCTGCAGGACTGTTCTTAATTTGTTCTAGATACCTCCGATAGCACTCCGTATATATATACTCCCTCCGTTCTGAAATATATGACACCGTTAACTTTTTAATCCAACCTTGTAGGTTTATCGATTTGCAAACATATTTGCAGAAAAAGACGAATAGTCAAACGTGTCAATGGTGTCATATATATTTAAGGACGGAGGTAGTAGTTTGTATCTCATCAAAATGCATGGAAGTATAGTGGCACCTCCCAATGAGCACCCACTCCGTAGTCGTAGCGGCACAACGGGCACGTCGTCTTCTCGTTGAACCACTGCGTGATGAATGTCATGTGGAAACGGTGCACGCACACTCGCAGGGTCTTGACATCTGCACCTGGAGCCATGTCCTCCAGGAAGATCATGCAATTTGGCACGTCCTTGATGCAGTAATCCTTCAGCGGTGTCGCCACGCAGCAGACAAATGTTATTGAGAGCTGGATGCACACCTTGCATCTGAAAACAGAGTTGTCAGGCATTGCAACAGCGCGCTGTGCGAGGCAACCCTCCAGACCGGAAGGCACTGCCATGTCCCAGTGAGGTATGGTTAGACCCACGTAAACATCAAGGTCGTTTAGGTTCTGCATCAAGGAATGCCTGATTAGGCTACGGCAGGAATTGGGATAGCGAAGTTTCGTAACGCCAGGGTAAGCTAATGTAATTTCAATAATTTTGATGTCTCTGGTCCTGGGGCGAAGCCTTGAGCTCCTCCTTTTGCCTTCAATGTCGATCATCGTGCGTCACCGTGATGGTCAGATCAAGCTCGAGTATGCTCGGCCAGAAACCTGGCGGACCGTCAGAGATCACGATTCCCTCCGTCGTCTCGGCCGTGATGTCAAACATTGGCTTGGTGCATTGCACAACCTTGGGATCTGAAAAAATAGAAAAAAGTGTATAATTCATCCCTCAAGTATTGCAAAAGTGTGACATTCAACCATCACGTATCATTTGATGAAAATCAACCCCCTAACTATTTGAACTGGTGCATTTGAACTGGTACTCCCAATGCAGACTTCACCATGCATGGAGTCTAAGTCTATTAATTGCTCTATCATTTATAACTCATCCCTTATAGTTTTTCTAGCATACACACTATCATTGGACGGAAGTAGAGATATGAATAATTGGACAGGTGGATCGTACCATTTATGACCCTAGAGAGAGTTCCGTTCGCTGAGGCAGCCATGCAAGGCTCGCGGCTCACTAAGGACAGCGGCGGCACGGAGCAAAAGATAGTACTAGAGTCGCAGACCTGCACTGCACGTGTGTGTATCGAAAGGTTAGAGGTTCTCGGCCTGTGCAGATCCATATCCAATAGTCCAACAATACAGTAGTGATTACAAATTAAAAGGGATCGATGGTCGGGAATTGATCACGTTGACAGAGAGTGGGTACTCGAGGTGAGAACTCACCGAAACCCGCAGGACGTTGGTCGATCGTCGGGGATCGGAGAACCAGATCACGAGGGGACAGTAGTGTTTAGGGTAGTATGGCCAAGGGCGAGAGAGGACGAAGTGGGAGAGGCAGGGGCACGAAGAGGCGGAGGCCGACCATAGCAATCGTCGCATTTATAATATTCTATATATACTAGAATATAAAGTATATAGTAGTACATGATGACAGATCCCATCCGTCTCACCGCATTGTGCGCACTGACTGTATATATGCATCAACTGCCATAGAACTCTGTATCCTTCCTATTTTATAGGATGTCTCTGAAGAGACGCCATGCGGAGTATACTACTAGCCGACCTGTGGATTGGTTACACGCTACTTGTACTCCCTCTGTAGACACCATGGCTCGTGCGTAACCTCCTAGGCGAGGGTTACGCAGGTTCGACACGACCCAGTCGGTGTCGGTGGTGTTGCAGGAGCAGGAGCCGTGCAGCATGGATGGTGTGTAACCGAACGGGTGTAGGTTACTCGCAAAATCGACAGGACCGGATGCACATCATGGATGGTGCGTAACCAGGTCTACGTGCGTAACCCAATCGGTGTTGCAGGAGCCACGCAGAATAGATGGTGCGTAACCCTGCCGACCGGGGGCAGGAGCCAAATGAACTGGGGGTTCAACACGACACGACCCGCCGTGTTGCGCGGCAGCCACAATGAAGGGTGCGTAACCCAGGCGGTTATCATAGAAACCTTGAGGACCAGGTGTGTCTGAGGACCAGTGGAGGGTCGCTCCTTACTGATGAGTGATTGACAACAATGTGTGGACTGATGCTTAGCTAAGTTTGTAGGTACAGGTTGTGGCTTGACTTGTGTCGGTGCAGGTGAAGAACAAGCGCGAAAGGCCTGAGCCGTGGTGGCCTCTGGGTGATGGAGTGGCAAGTAGGCTTGGTTCGATGGACCCAGTGGCCGATGGGGTCAAGTGCGAGCCGTACGGTGCAAGACTGGCGGGCTGAAGTCGTGAACATGGGCCGGTGCAAGGTAGCGGTTGAAGCCCGAAGCTTGCACGCGGGGTTTGGTGGTTTGCCACAAAACCATCAGGTGGACGGTTTCTTGGTTTGGGCCGCAAAACCAAGCCCGGAGGCCCTAGGTGACGGAGACGGTGATCCGGGAGCTTCGGGAAGCTTCGAGGCAGGGGGCACGTGGCGTGATCGTGGGGCTTGCGTCGAAGCTAAGCAAGGCCGCGGTGGAAGCGTGTCCGCTCGATGAAGACTTGACCAAAATGCCCCTGAGGGGTTGTATTTTCATTTCAAGCAGTAGGGGTAGCGTGGTCATTTGCCTCCCTCCGATGAACTTCGTATAAATAGCGGAGAGGTGGATGGCATCTCTCTCTCTTGCTCCGTAGGGCTTTCTCCCCCGGTAGATTTTCTCTGAACTGCTTCTTTTGCCTCTGGATTCCTTAGGCTAGACTCTTGTACAGAATCTGACCTCTAGATGTATGGAAGCATTCGGTGTCCCGGTGATCTCCTAGTCCTCTGTGATTTTCGTGTCATTTTTGGGACTATTTTGGGAGTTTTCGTTCTTGGCTCAATTCGTGATATTGGAGGCGTTTCTTCACGGATTTCTTTGAGGGGATCATGGGTGGATGCCTTGCGCATCTTTGTGTGTGATCTTGACCCCTCAAACACTGTGGAGAGCCTTTGATTCGTGCATTTTTGGTTGGTGCCCGAGTTCATGGTGGTGGTTCGGTTGATCCGCGATTCCCGGTGATTTAGTGGCTTTGGAGTCGAGATTTTTGGGGCATAGCATCCTTGTGTGACGCTTTTCACCTCCCCAAAATCTTATCTCAAGAGATTCAACCGTTTGGGAGATCCGGTGAAGGAAAGGTGAAGTTGACTTTTGGGGTCGGGCGTTTTTCTGCTCTGTCCGCACCTGGCGGACAGTCCGCGAGGTCCACACGGATGGTCCGCGAGGCCCTGACAGCCCAGCTGTTCTTCGTGTTCTTCGCGTGTTCTTGTGCATCTTCATTTCGATCCGTTTCGCCCCTAGGCTTTGGTCGCAAGGAGTTTGGCGGGCGGTCCGCGAGGGTCTCATGGACAGTCCTCGTGGTCGGATTTCTGACGGACGGTCCGCGGTGCCTCCACGGACGGTCCGAATTTCGGGGGTGCGCTACTGGTGGTTCCGGACATTTTTGCAGATGGTCCGCCATGACCGGCCGGACAGTTCGCGCCCTCCTCGCGGACGGTCCGCCCGGTCACCCCCGAACAGTCCGCTAGGGGCTTCGCAGCAGTGCTCGAGTTCTTTGATTCTTGCTTTGGTGCTTCTGCTCTTTGCTCCTAGGCATCTCTCATGATCCTCTAGGCTTGTGTGAGTCTTGTTTGGAGCTTCCTTTATGTGCAAGGATTCGTGGAGTGGCAATCGGGGCATAGACCGAGTTCGACCGTAGGGATGAATTTTTATCGGCTCCCATTCACTCACCCCCTCTCTGGTCGCCCGATTCGGTCCTTCAATTGGTATCAGAGCCGGTTACGGATCTTATTAATTCTAACCAGTCTAAGATCTAAAGATGGGTGATTACGGCAAGGGGTCGGGTCCTCCGCACTTTGATGGCAAGAATTACCTGATGTGGGAGAGGCGCATGGGCGTGTTTTTGCGAGGGAAGGGAACTCTTATCTGGGAGGTCACTCAGAATCCTAATTATGTCATCCCAGATAGTTTTCTACTTCCAGGATCGCGGGACATGTTTGAGGCCAATAGCAAGGCCGTTGATTACTTGTTCCGTGCTCTCTGTGCCTCGGAGTTCGATCGACTGTACGGAGAGGATGTGGCCGGAAAGATTTGGCTCAAGTTGAAAAATGCTCATGTTGGCAATGCCCAAGTGCAAGCCCGGATGTTTACCACTTACCGGAGAGAGTACGAGAACTTCACTCATCTCCCCGGTGAGTCGACCGATGCTATGTTTCAGCACTTCACTTGCATAGTCAACAACATGAGGGCCAATGTGACAGTGCTCCCATACACAGATCATGATCAAGCTATCAAGCTTTTGCATGCCCTGGATAGGTCTGTGTGGGAAGCCAAGATCGAGGCCATTGAAGAGTCAAGCGCGTATGATACGCTTTCGCTTGATGAGCTATTCTTCAAGCTCAGGTCTTCAGAGGTCAATCGTGGCTTGAGAGCCAAGAGCGAGAGCCCCACTGATCCTCATAGTTTGGCTCTTGTCTCATGATCAAGGACTAACGCTAACTCTGGTGGTTTCTCTTTGTCTTGTCTTGTGTCCTTGCCAGATGAGGACTTTGATGTGCTGAACGAGGACGATCTCGCCTTGTTGAGCAAGAGGTTTGGGCGGATGTACGAGAACCGCAAGAATGCAAGGCGGAGCTCGGGGATGTGCTATCGGTGCGGGAAGCACGGGCACTTCATCGCCGAATGCCCTGAAGCCATGGAGATCAAGAACGACTACAAGGGCAAGCCCAAGCACGACTACAACAAGCACCGCTCCCGGAACGACTACAAGGACAAGCACAAGGACAAGGGCGAGAGAAGGCACAAGAAGAGTGGCGGCCACAAGAGGAAGACCGCTCGAGCGATGGTGGCCGGAGCGAGCGACATCGACTCGACATCAAGTGATGCTTCTTTCGACTCGAGCAGCGAGGAAGAGCAAGAGAAGTGCAAGGACAAGCGGCACACGGGCAAGAACATCACCGGCTTGAGCTTCGTCGGACAAGGAGGCTTTTGCGGCATGGCGCATTCCAAGAAGAGTGGGAGGCACAGCTCGGATTCGAACTCTGACTCTGATGAAGAGGTACGACAAGATCCCAACTTCTTGCTAGAGGAGAATGCTAGGCTCAATGAGTTGCTTGATAACCGTGATGACGTGCTTAGAAAGACCAACAAGGAGAAGAGGGAATTTAGGTCTCTGTTGGGTGATGCTAAGGACAAAGTAGCTAAGCTTGAATTCTTGCTTGTGGATGCTAGGAATGAAATAGCCGCTTTGAAATCTGCTCCTGTGGTGCCGGATGAAATGGATTGTGGTGATTGCTCAGTTATTCTTGCTGATTTGACTGCTCTCAAGGAGAAGCATGCCTCTACTTTGGAGGAACTAGGTGTGGTTAGGATTGAGTGCGATGAATTGAAGTCTAGGCCAGCTTTGTTAGGAGCTTGTACATCATGTCCTATTTTGCATGCTAGGCTAGATGAATCTCACACTAGAATTGTTTCTCTTGAGGCGGCATTCAAAGCTCCTCTTCCTACATCATGTTGAACTTGTGAAATGCATGCTTTGAAAAACATGGAACTTGCAAACTATGTTGATCGTCTGCAGGATGAAAATGATGAATTGAGAAAAATGATGGGGTGGTTGTCTGGGCATGAGCCACAATTGAGTATGATGTTGGCTCAGTTTAAGAGGTTTGATGGTCAGGCGTTGGGGGCTGACAAGTGTGGTGAGAAGAGTGCTGAGGGAGAAGAGAAAGCCGGAGAGATCCCCATTCCACCACATACCACACCAATGAACAAATTTGCACCCAAGCCAAACCATCTCAGAAACAAGCTAGACACAACCCTAGATCCTCCAGTGTTCCCCCACAAAGCTGAAAACTACCAAAAACCCATCAAGTTTGTGAGCACCCAGGGGAGTGTCTTTGATGGGAAGACAGGAGAGAAAGCTGGAGAAAAGCTTGTAGAGAAGCCACAGCCTAGGCCAGTGCCAATCCGCTTCCTTTGTGAGTATTGTGGGAGGGATGGGCACAAGGATGAGTTCTGTTTCCGGAGGAAGAGGGATGAGAGGTTTGCTAGGGAGATGGCAAACAAGGACAGGTACCACCTTGCTCGTGGTGTGCCTGAGCCTCGTAGAGGGCCTCTACCTAGGGGTGAGGTGTATGTGCGGATAGTCCCCACTCGTGGAGGTGGAGGTGTGTTCCCTCAGAGAGACAAGCGTGTTGGGTTTGGGCGTGGAGAGTTGGTTCGACGTTCTCCTTCTCGTGACCGTTACGAGTTTGGGTGGCACGATTGGAGCTTTGGGTCTCAGATGGACTACGGGCCACGTTTTCCCCCTCGTGGTGCGCGTACTCCTCCAGTGAGACGTGACAGGTCCTTTGGTGGTAGGCGTGAGAGGGCTCCGCCTAGAGGTTTTGGGAGGATGGATTTTGCTAACCCTTCTTTTGAGCAAATGGCTCAGCACTGGTTTGACTCTTTTGGTACTAACCCCAGTGTTGAGGCGCTTGCTCATTCTCGTTCTCGTTTTTATTGCAGGTGGGAGGTTGGGAGAACTTTTGGTTGATCGACTCCGGTTGCTCAAGACACATGACCGGAGATCGTGGGTGGTTCTCCAGCCTCACCCCGGTGAGTACGAGGGAGTACATCACTTTTGGGGATAATGGGAGAGGACGAGTGCTTGCGGAAGGTATGGTGAAGGTGAGTAGCAAGGTGACCTTAAGAAGTGTGGCCCTAGTCAAGTCACCTGGTTTCAACCTGTTGTCAGTATCTCAATTACTTGACGAAGGTTTTGAGGTTAGTTTCAAGTCGAGTGCTTCTCGTGTGCTTGATTCTCGAGGCCATCTTGTCTGCACGATCGTCCCCGAGGGTCAAATCTTTCGTGCCGATTTTTCCCAGTCTGTTGGTCCTCCTCGATGCTTTGTTGCTGGCATTTTGGCCGAGCTTTGGAAATGGCATAGGAGGTTGGGACACTTGAGCTTTGAGTTGCTTTCCCGCTTGAGTGGTCTTGATCTTGTCCGAGGATTGCCTAAGTTGAAATTCGAGAAGGATTTGGTTTGTGCTTCTTGTCGGCATGGAAAGATGGTTGCTGCTTCTCACGCCCCTCTGACTTCTGTCATGACTGAGCGATCTTGTGAGCTGTTGCACATGGATTTCGTTGGGCCAGCTTGTGTTCGCTCTGCTGGTGGGAAGTGGTATGTTCTTATGGTTGTTGATGACTTTTTGAGGTACTCTTGGGTTTTCTTTTTGGAGGATAAGAGTGAGACATTTGGCTTTGTTCGAGACTTGATCTTGAGGTTGAAGAATGAGAGACATGGTGATGCCATTCGAGCTATACGCAGTGACAATGGCATGGAATTGAAGGACTCTCATTTTGATACCTTTTGCAGTGATCTTGGTCTTGATCATCAGTACTCTTCTCCATACGTCGCTTGCCAGAATGGTGTAGTGGAGAGGAAGAACCGGACCCTTTGTGAGATGGCCAGGACGATGCTCGATGAGCATAGGACTCCTAGGCGTTTATGGGCCGAGGCGGTCAATACCGCTTGCTATGTCTCTAATCGCATCTTCCTTCGTGCCTTTAAGAAGAAGACCTCTTATGAGCTGATGCATGGCCGACAACCCAAGGTGAGTCACTTTAGAGCTTTTGGTTGCAAGTCTTTCATTCTGAAGAAGGGCAAGCTGGATAAGTTTGAGTCTCGATGTTCAGATGGGATTTTCCTTGGTTATGCGATTCATTCTAGAGCATATCATGTGCTCAACCTTGACACTAACCAAACCATGGAGACTTGCGAGGTTACCTTCGACGAGACACAACCATGTAGCTCTTCTGCTTTTGAGTGTGCAGGTGACGAGGAGATTGGAGCGAGGATCTTTGAGGATGAGAAGGACGGAGATGGAGACGACGACGATGATGGTGGTGATGCTCCAACAGCTGATCGTGTACGTACTACTTCCACTACTACGACGATGATCGAGGACGGACCATCCCCTACACCCACTACGACTGAGCCTGTTCGAGTGGAGGCTGCTGCTGAGGGGGAGGTTGTGTCCAGGAGAGAGGCTCCCCGGCGAGTACAAGTGGATCACCCACCGACGACCATCATTGGCGACCTTCATGAATGCACTACACGGTCGAGGTCAAGGAATACTTCTCATTTCGCTCATTCTGCATTTGTCGCCTCCTTTGAGCCCAAAGATATTCGACACGCTTTGTCTGATGAGGATTGGGTGAATTCCATGCATGAGGAGTTGGAAAACTTTGAGAGAAACCAAGTCTGGGTGTTAGTCGATCCACCGCCAAATTGCCGTACCATAGGAACCAAGTGGGTGTGGAAGAACAAAGAGGGTGAGAATGGGATGGTTGTGAGGAACAAGTCGAGGTTGGTGGCGCAGGGGTACAACCAGAAAGAGGGCATAGACTATGAGGAGACATTTGCTCCTGTGGCCCGTTTGGAGGCAATTAGGATCCTTCTAGCCTTTGCTGTGGCTAAAAGGTTCAAATTGTACCAAATGGATGTCAAGAGTGCTTTCCTGAATGGGGTGATAGAGGAAGAAGTGTATGTGAGGCAATCCCCGGGGTTTGAGAGTGAAAAATACCCACACCGTGTATACAAACTCCAGAGAGCGCTCTATGGGTTGAAACAGGCACCTAGAGCTTGGTATGGCAGGTTGAGAGGCTTTTTGCTGAGTAAGGGGTTTGTGATGGGCACAGTTGATAAGACCCTGTTCCTCCTTAAGCATGGTAATGACCTTTTGATTGTTCAGATATACGTGGATGACATAATCTTTGGTGGCTCTTCTCATGATCTTGTTGCCAGATTTGCAGATGACATGAGCAGGGAATTTGAGATGTCCATGATGGGCGAGCTGCAGTTTTTCTTGGGTCTCCAGATCAAGCAATGCAAGGACGGGACCTTTGTACATCAGGCAAAGTACACCAGGGACATGGTGAAGAAGTTTGGCATGAATGACTCCAAGCCGCTGACTACACCGATGAGTACGACTATGGCTTTGGATGCGGATGAGGACGGCGAACCCGTGGACCAGAAGGAGTACCGAAGCATGATCGGCTCCCTCCCCTACTTGACGGCGACGAGGCCAGACATACAGTTCAGCGTGTGTCTGTGCGCTCGTTTTCAGGCTTCACCGAGGACTTCACATCGGCAGGCCGTCAAGCGGATCTTCAGGTACTTGAACTACACTCCTGAGTTTGGCCTGTGGTACTCTGCCTCCTCGACACTCAGGCTTCATGGTTTTTCTGATGCGGATTTCGCTGGGTGTCGATTGGATCGCAAGTCCACTTCTGGGTGTTGTCAGTTCCTTGGTTCTTCTTTGGTCTCTCTTGGTCATCTTGCAAGCAATCGAGTGTAGCCCAGTCCACCACCGAGGCTGAGTATGTAGCTGCTGCTAGCTGTTATTCCCAGCTGCTTTGGATGACCTACACCATGAGTGACTTTGGTGAGGAGTGCTCCCAGGTTCCACTTTTCTGTGACAACACCAGTGCCATAAGCGTAGCCAAAAATCCTGTCCTCCACTCCAAAACGAAACACACAGAAGTGAGGTACCACTTCCTGAGAGACAATGTGGAGAAGGGAAACATATCTTTGTCCTATGTTCCTACCCAAGACCAGCTAGCTGACATTTTCACCAAACCGCTTGACCAAGCCACTTTCACTCGCTTGTGGGGTGAGCTTGGGGTGTGCTTTCCTTTCTAGCTTGGGTCTTGGAGCTTCTCATGTGTATATGTGTCATATGTTCATTTTGTTGCATTTCCTTCATGCATTTTACTTTCTGTATAAAACCTGGTAGGATAACCATCTTTGGATCACTTGAGCTAGGAATGAGCTTCTCTTATGTACATTGATCACTGATGTGCTATGGATGAGATATATGCATGATTGGTAGGTTGTGGATGTAAATGCTATGCTCTTGATGGTGTTGCTATATATGTATGATGCGATAGCATTTTGGTTGTGAAAATGATAAAACTGTCTCTCTCATGAGTAGATGCTTGTCTATGCTCAATTTGTGCTTAAATGCTTATATCATGCTCAGTTTGTGCTTGAGGATCATATTCTCTTTGTTTGGGGTCAAAGACCTTTTATCATTGTAAATGTTTAGCCCTTTTGCTTGCTTGGGGAGGAGCATAAGCTTCCTTTTGCCGCAAAGGCACTTCATGTACCATGTTTAAACTTGAAAATGAAATTGGTGTGTGAATTGCCTTATGCTTGAAAAATGAGCTCCTAATCATGTTTTTATGCTTTGAAATTCATATCTTGGGTGCTAAACCGTAGCATGCTTGTCTACCATGAGAAGTCTCATTTTAAGAAGTAGACACATGACTTGAGTAGCTTATGCGCGTTTATAATGATCTTGTGATGAGAATTTGTGATCTTGCATAAACTTTGAATGATCTAGTGCCTTTATGTTCAAATTGGTATGGATAGGATCTTGCTCATGAGATGCATGTTTCTTTGTGAAAATTGCTTGAAATTGCTTTTAGCCATGTCACATGACTATATGTCTCTACCTTCTTGATGGCAATGTGCTAGATACACCATGTCTACTTTGCTTGCGCTATGTCTCTTTTATAGCATTTTGTTGTGCTCTTTGTATATTTGAGAAGCTGGGTAGACTGTCTATATGCTTTGACATGCATTTTTCATGAAAACAAGGGGGAGAGTTTCATATACCTTGATTCATGCATTGTCAACAAGGGGGAGAGGTTTGTATGATAAGGGGAGAATTTGGAATTTGGGAGAATTTTCATGCATTGGGAGTTTCTATGCAAAATTGGTATGCATGTGTGAGATGTGGCATGTGAGGAGAAATTTGATAAGAAGAGGTTGCATTTGCTCAGGGGGAGTTTGCACATGTGCAGGGGGAGCTCCTTTGATTTTCCTGAGTTTTGTGCTTTGAGGTGTGCTCCTTGTGAGCTTTGTTTTTGTCTCGGCTGTGTCGAGCCGTTGCCCTTGTCTTAGGGGGCCGAGACTTGGATTGGCGAGTGATCGAGTTTTTCGCTTGTTCTTTGGCTTTGGATCACTTGCTTGGAGGTTTGTTGTTTTCCTTTCTTTTTCTCTATCATGGTTACTATGGTTGTTGTCAATGACTCATCAAGGGGGAGATTGAGGACCAGGTGTGTCCGAGGACCAGTGGAGGGTCCCTCCTTAGTGATGAGTGATTGACATGTTGTGTGGACTGATGCTTGGCTAAGTGTGCAGGTACAGGTTGCGGCTTGACTCGTGTCGGTGCAGGTGAAGAACAAGCGCGAAAGGCCTGAGCCGTGGCGCCTTCCGGGTGATGGAGTGGCAAGTAGGCTTGGTTCGATGGACCCGGTGGCCGATGGGGTCAAGTGCGAGCCGTGCGGTGCAAGACTGGCGGGCTGAAGTCGTGAACATGGGCCGGTGCAAGGTAGCAGTTGAAGCCCGAAGCTTGCACGCGAGGTTTGGTGGTTTGCCCACAAAACCATCATGTGGACAGTTTCTTGGTTTGGGCCGCAAAACCAAGCCCCGAGGCCCGAGGCGACGGAGATGGTGATCCAGGAGCTTCGGGAAGCTTCGAGGCGGGGGGCACGTGGCGTGATCGCGGGGCTTGTATCGAAGCTAAGCAAGGCCACGGTGGAAGCGTGTCCGCTCGATGAAGACTTGACCAAAATGCCCCTGAGGGGTTGTATCTTCATTTCAAGCAGTAGGGGTAGCGTGGTCATTTACCTCCCTCCGATGAACTTCGTATAAATAGCGGAGAGGTGGATGGCATCTCTCTCTTGCTCCCTAGGGCTTTCTCCCCCGGTAGATTTTCTCTGAACTGCTTCTTTTCCCTCTGGATTCCTTAGGCTAGACTCTTGTACATAATCTGACCTCTGGATGTATGGAAGCATTCGGCGTCCCGGTGATCTCTTAGTCCTCTGTGATTTTCGTGTCATTTTTGGGACTATTTTTGGGAGTTTTCGTTCTTGGCTCGATTCGTGATTTTGGAGGCGTTTCTTCACGGATTTCTTCAAGGGGATCATGGGTGGATGCCTTGCGCATCTTTGTGTGTGATCTTGACCCCTCAGACGCTGTGGAGAGCCTTCGATTCGTGCGTTTTTGGTTGGTGCCCGAGTTCATGGTGGTGGTTCGGTTGATCCGCGATTCCCGGTGATTTAGTGGCTTAGGAGTCGAGATTTTTGGGGCATAGCATCCTTGTGTGACGCTTTTCACCTCCCCAAAATCTTATCTCAAGAGATTCAACCGTTTGGGAGATCCGGTGAAGGAAAGGTGAAGTTGACTTTCGGGGTCGGGCGTTTTTCTGCTCTGTCCGCACCTGGCGGACAGTCCGCGAGGTCCATGCGGACGGTCCGCGAGGCCCTGACAGCCCAGCTGTTCTTCGTGTTCTTCGCGTGTTCCTGCGCGTCTTCATTTCGATCCGTTTTGCCCCTAGGCTTTGGTCGCAAGGAGTTTGGCGGACGGTCCGCGAGGGTCTCACGGACAGTCCGCGTGGTCGGATTTCTGACGGACGGTCCGCGGTGCCTCCACGGACGGTCCGAATTTCCGGGGTGCGCTACTGGTGGTTCGAGATGTTTTTGCGGACGGTCCGCCATGACCTGCCGGACAGTCCGCGCCCTCCTCGCGGACGGTCCGCCCGGTGACCCCGGACAGTCCGCCAGGGGCTTCGCAGCAGTGCTCGAGTTCTTTCATTCTTGCTTTGGTGCTTCCGCTCTTTGCTCCTAGGCATCTCTCGTGATCCTCTAGGCTTGTGTGAGTCTTGTTTGGAGCTTCCTTTGTGTGCAAGGATTCGTGGAGTGGCAATCAGGGCATAGGCCGAGTTCGACCGTAGGGAAGAATTTTTATCGGCTCCCATTCACTCCCCCCTCTCTGGTCGCCCGATTCGGTCCTTCAAACCTGCACCGCGTCGGTACACATGACACACCCCGTCATGAAGGTGCGTAACCTAGTGCGTGCTCAACCGCAGAGTCGGTGTTGCATCAAGCAGCATGGAAAAAAATTTCGTTCAGGGAATCTTTTGTGCATGGAGTACTAAATTTCGTCTCGTGATTTTGCACGGAGTTGTGAAAATAGTTTTGCAAACTGACTTTATTTAATACTCCCTCCATTACTTTATATAAGCAATTTGTGTCTAAATATAAGCATTCCTTGGGATAGGACAAAATTAAATGGGGTTGGTGGGTAGGTAGAGAGTTGGTGGGTAGTGTAAAATGAGGGGTATAGATGTCATTTCCTTCCACAGTTATTTGTTGAGTTTGAACCCATGGAATGCTTATATAAAGGAACGGAGGGGCCGCCGTCGCCTCGTCGATCCCCCCCACCTCCTCCGCCCTCGCCACCGGCGACCTCCCTCTCCCCTCGGCAGGCCTGGATCTGGCGCGTGGCGGCCTCTCCCTCGGGGATTCCGGCGGCGACGCGGGGTGGTGGGGACCGCGGCGGAGCAGGAGGCGGCCTCCCCGGAGAGGGCGCGAGGCGAGATCCGTCCCCGACGGGCGGAACAGGGGCGCGAGGCGAGGCGAGAGGAACAGCGGCGCGACCTCCCTCCTCTGCCCTCTCCCTCCCATCGAGATCCGGCGTGGAGAAGCTCAAAGCACAATGCCAAATCTTCTTGACTTCTTTGCCTGTACAAAGCTGTTCCAAATCCAATCTGCTTCTGTAATAATACCCTAATAATATTGTAGAGGCGATATGCCCTTCTTGACAAATTTTTTGATTAAGTCGGATTTGAATTTAATTTTCTTTAGCACTACAGCCTTCACAGGTTCCTTTGAAGCCTCTGGTATCTTAAACTTAGGCTTCTAAGCCTTCACAGCTTCCTTTGAAGCCTAGGTTTAAGATACCAGAGCCTTCAAAGAAAGCTGTGAAGGCTGCAGCGCCGAAGAAAAATTAAATTAAAATCCGACTTAATCAAAAAAGTTGTCAAGAAGGTTGTATCGTCTCTACAATATTACGAGGTATTATTACAGAAGCAGATTGGAACAACTTTGTCCAGGCAAAGAAGTCAGAAGAATTTTAGAACTGTAGCAAAGAGCAGAGTAGCCGAGTACAAGTGAGGTGGGAAGATACCACAACTCCAGCTGTAGGTGAAACCGTATCCAAAAACCCTAGGTACGAGGAGGTGCTCCAGCGCACTGTAAGATAACAAAATGACACACTAATGTTGTTCATCGACCAGTACTTATAAGCAAGTTACTAACAACATATTGTACCCTTGCAGCGTAAGTTTCCTCTGAACATTCACAGAGCCGGTGTCCTTCGCCAAACCAGGAAGATGTGGTAACCAAAGCCCTGGGAAACAAGGATCAAGATGAGTGTTAGGAATAAACTCGTGTTCAGGTTTTTACTCTGTTTTCAGTTGGGCTTTTTGTTAGATTGTGGGGCTCTGCGGATCAGAGCCGCGTCTTGTCCAACGTCTTTCCAATACAAAGTGATTAGAAGCTCCTGAAGCTCCTGCTCAACATCCCAATTCAGAACCCATAGAATTTGTTGTTTTTGGCCGGAGGAACCACCCTTCGCCTCCAGGTACCTGACCTTTCTAGTGCTTCACGGCATACTGTTCACCGTCTCGCATCACCATGGTTACGTACCACTCAGGCTTCACGGTGCAGGCAACACCGTCTCGCAGGTATCGGGCAACACCATTCAGAACGCAGCCCGATACCGGATAGGTTACTCATGCCCTTCAAAGTCCGCTTATCCCAGGGAGGTTGCAATACGCTAATACGCACCATGGCCCGCGCGTAACCACAGGTTACGCATGTAAAACCCAGGTTGCACCAAGCCTCTGTATTGTTTGTTCCTGCAACTAGGCTCTGTAGGTTGCACCACTAGGTAGCACGCAGCCAGGCTGCATTGTTCCTGCAACACCGACTGCATTAGGCACAAATAGGCTTCAGATTTATGCGTAACCTGACCCATGCTGCATCCGGTGGTGTCGATTCTGCGCGTTACCTGCACCAGCTGCTCGGTTACGCACCATCTAGGCTGTAACCGCCTGGAATACGCACGCGCACCTATAGGCTCCAGATGTATGCGTAACCTGAACCCGCTAGGACACGCACGGACTCTGTTACGCACCTTCATGCTGCAACACCGACTAGGTGTTGTCGTTTCATCACGTAACCTGCATCCTGTCGTGTCTATCCTGCGCGTCACCTGCACCAGCTTCGGTGACGCACGGTTCGGCGACGCACCATCCGTTCTACATGACGCGTGCAACACTGACTGGGTTACGCATGGTGTCGGTTACGCACCGTCCGTGCCGCTTGATGCAACACCAACTTGGTTGCATGGTGGAACACTGGCTGTGTTACGCAGAGTGTCGGTTACGCAAAAACCACATTGTATCCTCTGTCGTTTCGTTTCATCGTGTAACCTTGAGCCGATAAGGTTACACAAAATCCACGCTGCATCCGGTCGTCTCGAATTTGCGCGTAACCTTTGCAGGTTATGCGCCATCCGTGCTGCTTGATGCAACACCACCGACTGTCTCATGTCGAATTAGCGCGTAAGCTACACAGGTTACGCTCTGTACGTGCTGCTTGAGTAGCAACACTGACTCGATTAAGCACAGACTAGGTTACGCACCTTTAAGACGGCTGGCTGCATGGTGCAAACACTGACTGCGTTACTCATGGCGACGGTTACGTACGCATGGTGCAACCTCCAGCAAATCCGTACCCTCTAGGTTACGCACCATCCATGTTGCATGCAACACCATCTCGCAGGTGCAGGCAGCACAGATAGTTTGTAACCGAACGGGTGTAGGTTACTGGCAGGATCGACAGGACCAGATGCAGCAGGGATGGTGCGGAACCCTCGGCTGGGTGCAGGTGCCCTGGATGCTGGCTTCTTGGCAACACACCCCGAAGGCCACAAAACATATCAACTTTATATGGCACTCCCTCCATTCTCTTTTGATAGGAATACTCTGTATTTCCAAAAATCAGATTTTTACAAATGATAGTCCTATTTGCCATTTGTCAGGGGGTGAGACCTGGACAGATCCGCTAGGGGGTTACCCTAGAGGTTTGTAGGTTAATGGAGAGGATCGGGATCTAAGAGCGTAGGTGGTTATGCACGGGATGCACACGGAAATCTCGGCGAGACACGAGGAACACGGCGATTTATACTGGTTCGGGCCTCCGGAGAGTAAAACCCTGCGTCCAGTTTGGTGGTGGAATTATGCCATGGAGATCTACCCCCGAGGAGGGCGCCCCAGGCCGCCTTATATTGGCCGACGACCTTGGGCTACAAGTTGGTTTCCATCTATCCTAGTCGGTTACAACAGGGGAAAGCTTATCCGAGCTGGACTGTCTTGTCTTGTACTCCAAGTATCTTCATGTCCTCGGGCCCGCATGTCAGGTTGGTCAGGGCCCACCAATAGGTCGGCGGGTCTTCTGGCAGGTCGGGCCCGCTTGTCGGGGATGGCTGAGACCCTGGTCGGTGGGGACACATGGGTACCCATGTCTCTCAAGCGCCTAATCGATGTGTAGGCGTAGCGGCCGAGGCGAGGTCGTGTTGAAGGGTAGCGAAGGCGCGGCACCGTCGAGGTCGTGAAGGGTGCACGGGGATCAAAAAGAAAAAACCCTTCCGATGCGCGCATGAAGTTGAACGTCGGGCTTCTAGGTCGAAGGACCATAAGGTCGAAGTGAAGACGAGGCGTAGATCTTGAAGAACCGCCGACCTGACCTGAGTCAGGTGCAATGTAGTAGCTGCCGCGACCTTCGGAAAGGTCGCCATGCCTACCAAGGGTAGGTCGAGTGGAGATGTGATGGAAGCAGGCTTCCATTAGGTCGAGGCGACCTGAAGAAAATAGGGCGTCGAAAGACGCACCAGTGTAGTAGCCCCCGAGCAGTAAAGCGACCAGAATGGCCGGTTTGATGCTCCGAAGAAGAAGAAATAAATATCCGAACCTACAGCCTTCTGCTCAGGGAACAGAACTGTGCTCTGTGAAACCAACCCGATGGGACAAAATACTCCGGAGTCTTGTAGTCAGGTAGGGGAAAGGCGCGCTGATGCCTCCCTCGGGTAAACAGTGACCTGAAGTAGTCAATGACAGAGACGCCGGGAGGTCTGGTGACCTGAAGTGGGCGATGACAGAGACGCCGGCAGGTCAAGCGACCTGAAGTGGGCGACGACGGAGATGCCGGGAGGTCAAGCGACCTGAAGTGGACGACGACGGCGACGCCGGGAGGTCTGGCGACTTGAAGAGGGAGATGACGGCAACGCTTGGAGGTCTAGCAACCTGAAGTCGGCGACGATGGCGATGCCGGGAGGTCTAGCGACCTGAAGTGGGCAACGACGGAGACGCCGAGAGGTCAGCGACCTGAAGAGGATGACGACGGCGACGCCGGGAGGTCTGGCGACCTGAAGAGGGCGACGACGGAGACGCCGAGAGGCCAGGCGACCTGAAGAGGACGACGACGGCCAAGGGTCAAGGTCTTTACAGCTATTGAAGCCTTTTATATACACACTTGTATGATAAATGGTGTGTCCGAGTAGATGTAGAGGCGCTCGGGCGGCAATGTTATCGCTACCAAGGTCCCAGCTGGGCTGTATTAGCACGCCGACCTCCATGAGGCCTTAAAAAACAACGAATGGTCTATGGCGACCTAGATCGTCACAGCTGTTGTGCGATGGCACAACGCAGGTAGTCAGCCTGAAAAAATCTAGGTCTACGCGACCTAGAAGGCAGCAGGGCCTTAGCGACCTCAGGGAGGGGCTACATGACCAGGAGGTCGCCAACGGGTAGTAGAGCCATTAAGCACGGGACCGTTGGTGTGATATTTTATCACTGTGGGTCATTGCGACCTAGGAGGCAGCGGGGCCTTGGCCACCTCAAGGAGGAGCTACATGGCCAGGAGGCCGCCAACGGGCAGTAGAGCCATTAAGCACGGGGCCGTTGGTGTGATATTTTATCACTATGGGTCGTTGCGACCTAGGAGGCAGCGGGGCCTTATCGACCTCGTGGAGGCGATACGATAGCTTCGGAGGTCGATACTCGGTCAGGAGACCTTGAAGCAGATATCCGTCGTAGTATGGGGGCTTGAAGTAGGGCATAACGAGTCTATGGACGCCAGGCCGTTGAGCAGGGAGCCAACGGGCATAAACTCCCGCACGTCGCGAGCTGTTACTGGCTATGACAGAACCACCGGGAGAGCCGTTGGGTGATAAATCCATTGGGTCGCCGAGGACCTTGAAGAAGACGACGACGGAGCCACCGGGAGGTCTGGCGACCTTGAAGAAGACGACGACGGAGCCGCCGGGTGATCTGGCGACCTTGAAGAAGACGATGACAGAGCCGCCGGGAGGTCTGGCGACCTTGAAGAAAACGACGACGGAGCCGCCGGGAGGTCTGGCGACCTGAAGTAGGCGATGACGGAGCCGCCGGGAGGTCTGGCGACCTGAAGTAGGCGATGACGGTGCCGCCGGGAGGTCTGGTGACCTCGAGAGGATGACGAGCCCCCGAGTGTGGAAGCTGGATGAGTCGTGCAAGCGCCGAGTCGCCTCCCGCCGCAAACCAGAGAGGTCCGCTAGGCAACGAGAGACACACCAGGTTGTCGTAGAGCTGGGCCTGTAAAAGAAGATAAATGCCAGGTCGGTGTATAAATCGGTAAACACAATGAAAATTTAGCCTGAGTTTAAGACATGCTTGCAATGTGTTTTGTTTAAAAAAGCATTCCCCTCATCGTGCCAGGCGCAAATTATGCGAACTCAAATGCTATGAAGCTGCAAAACGTGTCCCCTCCGCTAACCCAACTCAGTGGAGGAACGGCTTACCGACTGCACGGCTCAGCGTGGAGGCTTAGGTGCAGCCGGCGCGCGGAGGGGGGCCTTGGACCCAAGGACTCGCAACCACACGACTTAAGAATGTGCATAATGAGTAAAAGAAATTTAAAAGGAGAACACACAGAAGTTAATTAAGTCCCTCAGGTCTGGCGACCTTTAGCCCCCGAGCGTGTCGAAGGGGGAGGGAAAATAAAGCAGGAAAAACATGTAGAGCAGGTCGGTGAAAGTCACGGACATCAAGATGATCGCCGTAAGAATATTAATTGCAAATAGCACTTAGCTTGTGAATCGAGTCGTCGTAGTCGGCGACCGCGAGCTGAAATCATGTCGAGATCGGAACGTCGACAAGGTTGGCAATGCACCTTTGGAGGTCGGCGGTCCCGTGCGCGTCGATGCAACAGGTCGCCGGAGTGAGCAGAAGCCGTGCTAAGTTGTTGAGGTAGTCACCGGCGTGAGTTGGAGACGTGAAAAAGGTCATTAGCGCGCACGTGATTACGTAGCAGGTCGCCGAGGTCAGCGAGCAGGCGCGGAAGGTCGGTTGTTAGTCGACTTGTCGAGGTAGCTGATGAGAACTGGGGCTGTGCTGTGCTCGGGATGTCACTGGAGGTCGACGAGTAGTGTTCCGTGCGTTGAACAGGTCGAAGGGCGATGTTGCACGGAGCCGAGTTAAGATGCCTGCTGCCAGGTCGTGGTGACCATCGCGTGAGCGTCTCGTTGCAAAAAGAAAGAGACGTTTAGAATAGGTCTTGTCCGGTAGGCCAAACAAGCAAATATTGATAATATGGAAAGAAAGAAAAAAAATGGAATAGAAAATATTCCCTGTTTATGATTGTAGATGGATGGTTTTTTAATCCCGTAACGGACATGGAGGCGGTGGGCCGACGATGTAGATGAACGTGTGTCACCAGGACGTGCGCCGTATCACCGCGCGACGAGGGCAGCACTCGAGTAGATCGAATCTCGGCGACTTGAAAAATTAGCTTGACGACGATGAAGCTGACGATAAATCCTGTCACATGGTGGACACGTAGCTCATGCGAGAAGACCAGGGCGCCACCGGCCATGATTTCGCAAGGTCGTACTCCTATCCACATAGGTGGATCTCGTCGGGTGGTGGGTGGACGCGAAAAAATTTCTGCGCGCCGGCCGAAGAACGAAAGCGTCGACCTCACGATTAGATCGGGGGGAGGCAGCGAGCAGGTCGCTACGGAGATATCCTTCGTGTCGTCGCCAAAGAGGACGTTGGGTCCGGCCACCATGCTGCACAGCGAGCTCCCGATCACCCCTACCTGGCGCGTCAACTGTCAGGGGATGAGACCTGGACAGATCCGCTAGGGGGTTACCCTAGAGGTTTGCAGGTTAATGGAGAGGATCGGGATCTAAGAGCGTAAGTGGTTATGCACGGGATGCACACGGAAATCTCGGCGAGACACGAGGAACACTGCGATTTATACTGGTTCGGGCCTCCGGAGAGTAAAACCCTACGTCCAGTTTGGTGGTGGAATTATGCCATGGAGATCTGCCCCCGAGGAGGGCGCCCCAGGCCGCCTTATATTGGCTGACGACCTTGGGCTACAAGTTGGTTTTCATCTATCCTAGTCGGCTACAACAGGGAAAACTTATCCGAGCTGGACTGTCTTGTCTTGTACTCCAAGTATCTTCATGTCCTCGGGCCCGCATGTCAGGTTGGTCAGGGCCCACCAATAGGTCGACGGGTCTTCTGGCAGGTCGGGCCCGCTTGTCGGGGACGGCTGAGACCCTGGTCGGTGGGGACCTATGGGTACCCATGTCTCTCACCATTAGTGTGGGCCGTGGCAATAAATGGCACAGATAACAATGAGTATCATGAGTAGAATGCCATTTGACAGAAGAGAAGTTTAAGACTACTGGCTGCATGGTGCAACACTGTCTGGGTTACGCACGGGGTCTGTTATGCAAATCGGTCGTGTCGATCCTGCGCGTCACCTGCATCCGGTCGTGTCGGTTCTGCGCATCACCTCAGCTCGGTTACGCACAGTTCGGCTACGCACCATCCGTTCTGCATGGCGCGTGCAACACCGACTGGGTCGTGTCGATTCAGCGCGTATGCACCGTCCGTTCTGCTTGATGCAACACCACCAGTTCCAGATGTATGTGTAACCTGAACCCGCTCGTACCCGCACGGACTCGGTTATGCACCTTGATGCTGCAACACCTACTGGGTGGTGCTGATTCGGCGCGTAACCTGCATCCGGTCGTGTTGATCCTACGCGTCACCTGCACCAGCTTCGGTTACGTGCGATTCGGCTACACACCATCCGTTCTTCATGGCGCGTGCAACACCGACTGTGTTGTGTCGATTCAACGTGTAACCTGTATAGTGCGTGCTTATTGATGCAACACCGACTGGGTCGTGTCGATTCAGCGCATACGCACCGTCCGTGCTGCTTGATGCAACACCACCGGTTCCAGATGTATGCGTAACCTGAACCCGCTCGTACCCGCACGAACTCGGTTACGCACCTTGCTGCTGCAACACCGACTGGGTGGTGCCGATTCGGCGCGTAACCTGCATCCGGTCGTGTTGATCCTGCGCGTCACCTGCACCAGCTTCGGTTACGCGCGATTCGGCTACGCACCATCCGTTCTTCATGGCGCGGCGCGTAATAACATAAGAAATAGGCTTCAGTTGTACTCCGTATGCGTAACCTACACCCACTGGGTTATGCACCATCAGTGCTACTGCATGCATAGGGTAACTACGACTGGGTAATGCACAGACTCGGTTACGGACCATTCAGGCAACACCGACTCACAGGGTTACGCACGCAGCATCGCGATGATGGAAATACCCACGTTGATGTGTATATACGGGAACTAAAAAATCACGATGCGTGCTGAAATATAGCATGAATATCGGATCGGGATCCTGTGTTCTGCCTATATGTACCCTCGTGTTGGACCTTGTACGGCGACATGTTGGTTGGCCCGGCGGGAAAGTTAGCATCGTCAATTTCCCGTCTCGGCGTCAGGGGTCAGGAGGAAGACGTCGTGGTGGAAATCATGGAGGAGGGAGGACCTGGAGGCCGGTTTGTTCATCTGAATACAAGTCGAAGGTATGTTGCCCCGGCTATGGATACATCGTTTCTCACTTTCTCAGTGTCCTGTAACTTTCGGATGATCGATCTTTTCTTTTGGTATTATGGACGTCACGGCAAGGAGAACAAATCATGTAAGCCGTTGATGCCTCGCCGCCGTGGAGCGTCGCCTTCGACGCTCTATGTTCATCTCGTAAGAAAATAAATCACCGTTGATCGGGAGAAACGTGACTCACCTGGGCATTGGATCCGCATGGGCTCAGGATCGGAACATACAGGGTTGGACTCGGATACTCGCTGTCAGGAAGGATCTGCAGGAATTGTGGTGTACGAGGTCACTACGAAATTATTTGCCCCAATGTTCCGCAGCCTGGGATGAGTAGAACTGAAATGTAACGCATTTCTTAATTTCATATGTCACCGTAGGTAGTTGATTTATATATGAACGTTCCATTAATCTTGTATGCCGAGTAATGTGTTCCATGGTGTATGGCGCAGTGCTTTTAACAGCGAAGATCAGAGGCAGGAAGAGGATCCTGGTGAAGTTGTACAAGAAGAAACTCATGGGAGGCTTTGCAAGTGGCACGAGACGAAGTAGGCCTCGTCCATGTTTTAGCTGTAGCAGTTGGTTCATCGATCTGATAGTAGTTTTAGGTTAACTAGGTTATTCCGCGGGATTTGAGAGTGAGATTACATGGACTTGACAGACTATCAATTTCTTAGTGAAGAGAAGAGTTTCGATATTCTGTTGGAGTGAGATCCGATCCTTAACATGGAGCGAAACTGCGAAAGTATATAGAGAGCTCACCAGTATTGACTAAAGTATACTAAGTATCATTTCGTCAGTGGAACCACATATGCCTATTTTTTTTAATCTACTTCTATCTCACCCGCTTCTTCCGCATCTCTCTCGAGTCTCGATGAGCGCCTCGCCACGCCACGCCTCGCCTCTGCCAATTCAGGCTATCAGCGCCGCCACCACTACTCGGTCGAAGCGTTGCTGCGCTCGCCGCTCCTATTTCCCTCCGTCCAGGTCGCGGGCTACGATCCTGAATTTGATGGCGTAATTTTCAATCGAGAGTTCATAGCATCAAAGTTGTGAACAGTAAAGTGAAAATTTTCACGTCCTAACCAAACACCACACTGAATCAGGAAGCCATGATCGCTCTCCAAGCCAGGCTTGGACTGAAGGCCAAGAAACCAATCACTACCGTAGACCGTAGTGACGAAGTACGGAAAATCCATTGACCATTGGCAACTTCTTGGATTACACCAACCCACGAAAGGATAACTTACATGGCTACATTACATCACATTTATGCAAACATATTTGAAGAACCTGCATCAAGTAAATGCATACCAGCCCCCAGAACAAGGGAAGACATCAAAACCATATTTTGCACCAATTGATCCTTCGCAGATGGAAATGCGATGGAGGGGATGAACGCCGGCTTAGATCAAACGAACGGAGTGATCCACACAGGCTCGACGTCGGCGGAGTGGCCACCAGTGATGGATATCCCCGTCACCTCGTGGTCCAGCAGCGAGTACTCGCAGATAGCCTACGGCGCTCGCATCTCCAGCACCCGCCACGCACAGTAGATGTAGCTCTCGCGCAGCCCCGCCGCCGCATACAGCGCCACGGGCACCACCACCGACACCACCGACCCCACGAACAGAGCCTTCCCGACCATCTTCTCCACCGTGATCCACTTCTGCAGACCTGCTGACGCAAGGATCTGGACCTGCACCTTGCGCTGCACACTGTTAGGCTTTTGGATCTGCACTAGCAGGACCTTACCGTCGCTCTCCACCAGGTACAGCAGCGAGTCCCCAGCCGTCAGGCTCATGCCATCACACAGATGCGAAACCACCGCCGCGTGCATGCGCAAGTCTGCACGGAACGACAAGACTGCCCCATCATGGCCAAGCGCATACTGACAGTCGTGGATGCCGATGGTCATCCATGCATCGGAGACGGCCGGCTGGTGCAGGACAATCGTGCCTATTCGGCTCAGCAGGGCAGCAGCCCATCCCGGGGTGGTTGGCGGTGTGGAAAGGACAACCTTTGACACCGGAAACACTGGAGGAGGTGGGAGAGCAAAAATTCGGCCGGATGCGGGGTTGTAGAGAACATCCGCATGTTCGTCGTCCAAGCCCATGGCGAGCCACCCCGCGGCCTAGCCGCAGCACCGCCCGGCGTTGAGTCTTGCGGGGAGGGAGAAATGCAGGATCTTGCGGTGGTGTAGTCTGAAGAAGGCGAGATTGTCGTGGGGGGCAGGTCGTTGTATGAGGAGTCGGGGTACCTCGAAAGGAAGATCAGTCGACGAGAATGATTCCCGAACGGATTTGAGCCAAGAGGCGCAGATGAGGCGGATGGCAACGCGATCGCGGGGACCGAGCATAGTAACGATGCGCTCTAGCAACTCGGGCGGCAGATCCGTCCATGATGACTGGGAGCCAGGGCATCGTCCTGTATGCCGGGCGGCGGGGTTGCGTGGGGAAACCATAGTATGTGGAGCCAAGAGATTATTTTCCTCTTGCTCAAAGCCTCAGACTACTACTCCTAGACCATATATATATACTCCCTCCGTCCCAAAAAGACTGTTATAGCCTTCAAAATTTGCCCCACAAAGACTGTTTATATAAGCTTGTATTAAATGATCTTCTCATTAAACTACACCAAGTACCAAGAAAATATTTCATTGAGAAACCCATAGAGCCAATGAAATACTTATTAGCATTCGGTTACGGTCTACTGATTCACGGTCAGAGCGAGTACCACAGCCCGGGTTACACGGCATGCTTCCACCTAAGGCCAGATTGTGTTACTGCCGAACGATATCTAGGAATCGGGGTTAAACATATCCTGTGTGAATCCAAATACTAGTCCTGAAACTGGTAATGAAATGGAAATTTATTACCTGCAACAAGATCAGGCTGCCTTTAGGAGTACTACCAGGTGTCGGATTATTCCCTTGCCTTTTGTAAGCAGCCAGACCATCTTGTAGATTCTTAAGAGTATAAACACCCTAGTTCATCAAATGTAAGTCACCAACATTCTCGACTAGCCGCTGTACTTTTGCTGGAATAGCTAGGTTGGTATCAGGGTCAAATAAAACCTTGTTGCAAAACATGAGGAAATCTCGAAGAAACGAATCATCGGCAGGCCCGTCCTTTTGCTTCAGTCTGTTTTCAACCTCAGACAATGTTAGTGACGACCTTATTTTTTCTTGACCACAACTGGTCATATTGACCTCTTTTCCCTCGATTGGTAGACCCATGATGTCCTTCACATCTGATGGCGTCAACGGGACCAGCTTGCTACCAAGCTTGAAACCTGCTTGATCCAGATCGTACGTGTTGACAAGCGACAACAGGAATGGACGATTTATGGTGATTGGTTTGATGTGTAGCAAGAAGTCGAACTTGATAGACTCTAGCTTTTTCTTTCTTGCTATTGAAAGCAGCCCAAGGACATTCGCCAGTCGTTTCGGCGTGCCTAGAATGCATAGGCTCGAGCGCTTCGAAGAAATGGTAGAAGTAGAACTGATTGGTATCTGGTCACGGAGAGAGAGTAATCAATAAATGCGTCGTATGGAATCTAGATGGTGTGTTACATACCTCCGGAGTAGACGACAATGGGCCACTGGAGTTGAAGTTGTTGGGCTGCCGTCTCCAAGGATGGCCGCTGCCGGTCGCAGGTGCTAAATTTTCTTTGCTAGGAGGCCGCTTTCTTGACGTCGTTGTCGACTGTGATTTGGCATCGGAAGTCACCGTTGATTTGCCGTCAGAACACTGTGTCGTCGGCGTCGCATTGCCGTCTGGTGCGCCTTGCTTGTCAAGATGAGGGACACTTGGACGTCCATCAGCAGACGATTTCTCCGCCACGCTCGACATGAGCAAAAACCTCTTCCTCCTCCGCTTCTGCAATCTGAACTTGCAGGTCTACCAAAATGGAGGGTGAGAATGTAAACCGCCTGAGAGAGAGAGAGAGAGAGAGATAATAAACCGTCGTTCACGCCGTAACGCACGCAATCAGTCGATGGAAAGGCATAACCGAAAAGAAAGGAAACATTAATAACCTACTCCCTCCGTCCTGTGAAGAATGCAATCATAGCACTTGAAAAAAACCCACAAAGAGCAATGCTAGAAAATAGATCTCATTACCGCTAGGTTACATACACTTGAGTTATGCGTAACCTCCACGCTAATGCAGAGCGCTTGGTTACCACGCATCGTGCGTAACTGGATGCTGGCCGTGTAACACAGGCGGTTATCACAGTAACCTGCCACGCACGCCTCGGTTAACACACGTGGTTACTTACCCACACGGCCTTGTAAAAGTAAAAGGCCGCTTGGGTTACGCACACCGCACCGGGGTTGCCGCAAACACGGCGGGTTGGGTCGTGTCGAACCTGCGTAACTGAGAAACCCGATGGGTGTAGCTCACGCATAACCTGACAGACATAGATTACGTAGGTTTGACCCGACCCGACCCGACGTGGCGACGTGTTCCGCAGCAAACGGCAAACCTAAAGAAATGACCCTACCTGGGTATGTACAACCCATAGACGGCGGGTTGTCTGCAGAACCTTGAATTTAGCATACAGACGGATATACAGACAACTCATACAACCCACAGACAGAGAATCCGTCTCTAAGCTGTTCAATGCTCTACATGTAGCTAAGATCAACTACAAATGTACTTGTGCATACTATTGTGTGGCCATTTGGTACAATATTTTCAAGCATAAATAAGAGACGATTCACATTTAGAAAACTAACGTGCACATTCACATTCACTGTTCACGTTCACCATTCAGAAAATTGACGCCCCCACCTTGACTTCCACCATTCAGAAACTTCCACCATTCAGAAACTGAGGCGAACAAAACCTTCACTTTCACATTGACAGAGACATAAACTGATAGGCACATTCACATGCATGCGACACAGTGCACATTCACCTTGAAAATGTAACCTTGCAAACAAAACTGACAAATGTGACCTTGCAAACAAAACTCACATGTATTCAGAAGATAGGATCAGTAAACAACATGCTCTGATGGCATCCTATATATTTTCAGTAAACAACATGCTATGATGGCATCGCTATAAATTTTCAGTATGCAACGGTTCAGAAGTCCTCATGCTTCTTTGAATCGTCCCAAGCCATTTTGCCAAGCCTTTCTCCAAACATTTTCCCTATCATCTGTAATATTCAGATTATGCAGGAGGCACCCACCAACCTGAGCGAATTCCTGATGTGAGACAGCAATTGAATCAAGTCCCTGCTGGATGCCTGGACCAAAGCTATCAACTCGAGATCCAATCGAGAGGATGCGCTCCGGTCTGTTCTTCCCCAATCTCCTCATTAACAAGAATGCAAGCACCGGAGATGGGAAGGAAGAGGAGGCGGCGCTTACTGGTGGGCTGTGCCGCGCCGCCACCTACGATACGCCTGGGGCCGCCGCCGGGTTGACGCCTCGACCTAGGGTACGGCCTGCCGCCGCCGCACCCGCCATCGAAGTTGTGCATCCGTTCTTCCTAGCAGCAGCCGACATGAACATCTCGACGATTTCCGGCAAGGAGAGCGCGCAGAATCAAGCGAAGAGAGTGCGAGATTGGGGAAGTGAAGCGTGGCCGGAGGATATGGCGGGCAAAGCTTGGCAGCTTGGCGCGGAAATCTCCCGCGCAAGCCAGCCCCGCGCAGGATCCGGCCGCGACGTCGCCTTGGGACGACGGGGCCGTACAACAGTGCCAAGGGCGTCGATCCCTCCTAGGACAACGGGCCGCCCCCGTCGCCTCGCCAAACGACGCGACAGCCGTCTATATGTCGCGGAGGGGTGTTTTTGCAAAAAAACAGGACACAGACAGAGGCTTATCGACGTGATGTACGTGCAGATGCCGACCCTCACCATGTGGGTAACCCACCCAGGTTTTTTTTGAGAGTGGTAACCCACCCAGGTGGTGGCAGCACGCAGCATTGTGGATTATCCAACGAAGAGAATAGGGCCGAACCAGTGACACAATCAATACCAAAAATTAAGTTTCTGGTGTAAATACCCATTAGGCCAGCCCAAACAAACAGTGCAGTCAAATGGTGGCAGACCCTTTGGGTCATTCGGGTAACCCAGCAAAAAATCGATCCCCTTACCCCTCTGATGAATCCCGACCCTGCCGCTCGGTGTGGTGGCGCAGCCATGTCCGCCGCCGACCTTGCACCGCCCGACCACTGCGTCGGTTCCGCACTCGTCCCTCCGTCGGCATCACAGGCCGCGCCGTCCGCATCTCCGACGACACAACTTCCTCCGACCCAACCGCGTCCCTCATCCAGGCCGTCGTCGGACCCAACTATCCAGGCCGCCGTTGAACTCGCCAGAACCAGGTGATTCTTTCTTTCTTCCTTCTCTTTCTCCGTCAATGCGAATCTGCGGCACGCCATGCGTCGACCTGG
The DNA here is from genome assembly GCA_036936925.1 of Cenchrus fungigraminus. Lineage (NCBI taxonomy): Eukaryota > Viridiplantae > Streptophyta > Magnoliopsida > Poales > Poaceae > Cenchrus > Cenchrus fungigraminus. The sequence goes on from CM072775.1 coordinate 41,839,430, forward strand.
GGTTTCCCTTAGCTTGGTCGACTGCTTTGTTTCGGAGAACCTGGGGAATCCGACCTGGTGATCCAAGAGACTATTTTTTCAGTAAATATTTTTTTTCAACTGTCGTTTGAGGCGATTAGGAGCCGCTCTAGTTGTGCTTGTTGGAGCAAAGGATACTGTACACACCCCATCCGTAAACACTGCTACACATTCACGATAATGCTCTGTTGACGGTCGATATTTGCCATTTTTATGACTGTCAACTCCTGCAAATTTGAGCATGAATTGCACATCGACACTAGAATAGGTGCTTACACTCAAACTTTCCACCAGTGTCAATGTCTATTCGAATGCAGGTATTTAGCTTAAGAAATGGGAGGAATCAATGCACTTTCACTCCACTCCAATCCAAGGCACTCAAATGCTGGCCAATCAGGGGCTGCGACAAGGATTCTCCTGGATCCATGATGTCACCAATCCATGTGAGGGACTCTCGACGAATCATACGCTGCCACGTCAGCATCACATGGATCCATGGGCCCACTTTGCCAACTAAACCGCCAGGAAACGTGCCATGCACGGAGGAGAGGCATTAGGGCCCACATGGAAGCGAGCCAGATAAAGCACAAGCCAGAAGGCCGGCTAGGGGTTTCGGCCAACCCTAGGATCGGCCGAACTGACCCTCCACGTGTTTTCTCCCTATTGGTCCTTGGCTGCATTCCCGGGTGTTTAGGGGCACTTTGAGCCCCGGAGCAAGCCTCCTCCTTTTCTATAAATAGGAGGGGTGGGGCTCCATTTCTCACACACCACCAAGCTCTCAAGTTTCACTTCTCTCTTGTGTAGCTCTCTCTCCCTCTCTCTAATTCTGCCCATGAGAGGTGATTCTCACCTGTTTGTGGTAGAATGGTGATGATGAGAGATCTAGACTAGGATTAGTTGAGAGGTAGAGTAGGAGTGAGGAGTGAGTTGATGTCCTCGTGGATGCTTGTTCTTCATTTAGACCAAAGTGAGTATTTCAGCATTTCATATTTAGACTATAGTGGACATCATGCATGATTGTTTTGTTCTTTTGTTCGTGGCTCGTTCATAAGTTAGAGGCTTGTGTTCTTCATGACACAAGGCTTCGATCCTTTAGAGCCAGAGCAGTAGTTCATTTACTTGTTTGCATGCTCTGATCCTGTATAGCTAAGTAAGTCCGCTGTATCTCGTTTATCTGCATCCATAGCTCCCTTTCTGCTCCGTAGCTCAATGACTAGATCTGATTCTGATCTTTCCCTTATTCGTGGGACCGTATCTATACGGTTGCTATAGTGTAGTTAGCTGGTCGACAGACGTAACCACACTATAGTATTTTATCTGGGGTACAGACGTGGTGTCCGGGCCCTGATTTTCCTGCGAAGACCACGTACGATCGTAGCGTAGAGGTAGGCCGCAGTGTTGACAGCCTGTTGGACGCTTTGTCAACCCTCTACGTCGCGTACCGAGTTGGGCTCGCTTGCCAGCACCTTGGAGTGTTGTCGCCCCACGAGGATGACTGAGACCTGACAGAATACATCTTGAGAGCTAAGTCCCTTAAGGAAGTGCTTCTTGTATCCCGACCTATCCCAGCGAAAGCTGGTGTCCTTGGATAGACCCTCTCTGGTTACACACCATCCTTAGGGAATGAAACCCGACGGGAATACTCATTCTCCTAGGGAGAAGTGCTACAATGGTGTATCCGTGCGCTTGCGGATTCGTTCACACTCGTTAGTGTACCCGGGAGTTTCTTACACGCTCACGCTGCCACGGTGCCCAGTGGTGACGTTAAGAAACGCCAACAAGCATTTCTGGCGCCATTGCCGGGGACGACTGTTGTTAACCTTCGAGCCCGTCTATCCTCGTATTTATCTTTTTCCTTTTTCCTCTACCTTCACCCCCGTTACCCTTTTTGAGATATCCCTTTTGTTTTCTTTACTTCTACCTCTACCCCAGCTACCCATGGAAGGTTATCCTTGTAAACACCTTCCGCCTCCGAGGAGTGAACCCTCAGAGCCATGTTCGTCAAGACCCACTCTTACATCTGGCTTATGGATTCGCCCCTCTCTCATGAAGCTAATTCAGGACCTATCCTTCTCAAGATTAAGTCATGAGAACCCCTTTGTTCATGTGAGAGACTACGAGCGTCTGATTGAAACTCAGGGTAAAACCGGAGAATCACCAGATGCTCGGAAAAGAGAGTGTTTCCCGCTATCCCTCTCCGGGGAAGCATGGGATTGGCACTGTTGTTTTGGTAGAGACTACCTCACTTGGGAAAGGTTGAGAGCAGTTTTTTGCTCCCACTTCTTCCCAATACGACGTGAGGAGGATTCTCTGTTTCAAGCAATGTGAGGAGGAATCACTAGGAATGGATGGCATCATTTCGCCTCCGCGGTGGAAGATTGCCCAGTCCTTTACATTCCCGATTGGATGTTGCTTCAGCACTTCTAGTTTGGATTGCGGAAGGATGATGCCATGAGGCTTAATGCTCTCTCCGGAGGATACTTTGTGCACCTAGATGCTGTCAAGGGAAAAGAGATCGTGGATAATCTCAGATATTTTAGCTCCCCTTGCATCCTGGTCAAAGAGGCACCCACCGGAGGAAATGTTGAGGTGCCTAGATCCATCATCAGCCAAACCCGAGATTTCATGTCCATTCTTTCTGAGCTCTGGCTGAAGATGTCATTCCTGAATGGTAGGAGTCTAAGGGAAAGATTTTGTGGTGCGAGATCTACCTTTGGGTTCCCCTCTCACGCATCTTCTTAGACCTTCTCCCTGAGACTTTGTCTCGTGGGAGGACGGAGAGAGTAGTTCGGAAAGAACGACCATTCCCGGCTAGGATGACTTGTTCGATCCTCACTACTATCTCCTAAGGAGGGTATGAGAGGCCTATTGTGTTTCTACGTCGAGGTTTGAGCTGAAGTGTTTTGCACTGAAGTTTCGTATAAACCAACGACATCGGTCTCTGCTTTATAATCCATTGGATTCATCCATCAGACCGAAGGAACACGATCATTTACTGATCGAATGGAGTGGATTCACTTTTTATCTCAAGCACATCGATCGATGCCGATCAGTCAGGAGAAGCTTGCACTTCGTATCTTATGCCTGACTTGATCGATGCCCAATGGGAGGTGCACTTTCCAGTTTATCCATAACCCCCCATTGGAAGCTTAGGCCAGACTTCGGAATGTTTCCATCACCCCGATGAGAACATCGAACCCTCTGCCTAAGGTGAGAGCGAGTTAAATCTTGCTCTTCGTCCGAACTCTGGTTCCTGATCGTACACCGGCCTCTGGAAGTCCATGCTCTATCCTCTTTGAGGGCCGAGTGTCCTTCTGAGCTTGAGTTCACTCAGAGATCAGTGCCTATCGGTGAAGCACTAGCCTCAATGCTTGATCTTTTCGTCTTCGAGTTCCGCGACCCTAGTGCTATAGTCCTCGAGTCCCATGACCACCTCAGGGAATGCCTCGGCCCCTCTGGGATGATCATGCTTGCCCTCAACCTTGATATACCTTCTTGGGCTCGAGTTCGTATATGCACTACCCTTGCAGATCAGAGCTTATCATCATATCAACATTGTCTGCAAGGATATGGTCATAAGTTGAGACAGGAGATTACAAGACACCCGCATCCTGAGTACTCTTGGGACTCATCTTGTTTCCCCAGGAAGAATTATCCTCCAGGTATCTTGTGGACCGCGGTCATGCAGGAGAAAGAAATTGCCAAGATAAAGAGAAGTAGGCAAAAGGTCCACAGGAAGGCAGCACCATTGTGGTGACCCGAACACTTCGTGATTACCGTCAGAGGTGCCTACACTTTTGACGAACCGAGTATGTCGCCAAGGTGACTTCCCCCAGATTCTCTATGGTTATATCATGGTTTGGCCAAGGTTGGTTTATAGGGGAGCATGAATTTTCAACCTCAACCTTATCCTAGCCATAAGCCTAAGCCAATCTTTCCATCTCGGGGAATCCACCTGGGCCGTCGATCCTGAGATTTGCTGGAGCCCACACGAGAAAGGGGAGGACCAGAGGGGCCCACATGGCGCTGGCCGAACCCAGGTTCGGCAGAAACCCTGCTGCTGCCTCTCCCCTTCTTCTTTCGCATGTGCGACTCCTTCTCCTCCAGAAACCTTCTCCCTGCCGCCCGACGAGTTATTGCATCGCGAAATCCATCTCCTCCACCTCACCATCCTCAGCTCATCACCGCATCCATGGCCAGAAGGAGTGTTGTCCCTTTCGACGGCTCCACCTCGTCCATCGGTCCCGGGGCGTGAGGCAACCCCTCCGTCATTGCCGCCCCCACTGCGAACCTCGCAATGGTGGCCGGTGTCCTAGATGTTCCTCCGCTCGCCACCATCCCGCCGGGCGGGAGGATTCCAGGCACACCGCCCTCAAGGCGCTCCGCCTCGCCTGGGAAGAGGCACATGAGACAGGCGGCCAGCCCCTACGGCTGGCCGACCACGGCTCAGCTTCGCCCCAGGGGGTTACCGCTCGCTCCACCTAGCACACCTGGATCATCGCTAGCTGGAGGGCAGACGAGCTCAGCGCAGTCTGCTCCTTCACCGCAGCCGCTGATGACTATAAAGTCGGCACTGCCCAAGGAGAAGGCCCCTGCAGCACGCCCAGCTCCAGTTCTGCCAGAAGAGGAGGAAGACTTTGGCCTGGACGACGGGTTGCCACTGCCGCCCTACACTAGGAGATCCAGGGAGAGGACTCGAGCAACCGAGCAACTCCCTAAGCTCTCCTCAGTGGCCAAGCTGACCCCGCTGATGAAGGAACTGGAGGCCAGCAATGAGAAGCTCAGGGCTGCTTACTCAGAGCAGAAGTTGGACTTGGCCGAGCTGAGAGATGACGTGCACGATCTTCACCGTGGCCTTTGTGCGAAGATGATGCGGCTGTTCTCGGCTACGGGGCATGCAGCCCTCTATGATGCTGAGTAGTGGGGATTAGCCCTAGCTTTAGTCATTAGGCGCTAGTCTAGGTCTAGGTTGATTTCCCTTGTTTCCCTTTATTTCATTTATTTCTTTTGCATGTGTGTAAGCGCCTAATCATTTCGTTTGAAACATTTGAATTTGAATAAAGTGGCTCACCGGTCACGTAACCCAGTTTAGCCACCCTTTGTGTCATTACTTTGGTCTCTATGATTTAGAGGACATCTAGGTTCGAGACAGTGTGGGGGAAGAGCCACGACTCTCCCAATGCAGGCACGACGTTTCCGTACGTACCCACTGTGAGCACTCCGCGCTAGCCGATCGATCACCTACCGCGAACCTGAACAGGACCCGCACGAGTGCACTCTTGTGGAGAGCCTCTAACAGTTCATCTCCCGTGCATAGCGCCGGTTTGCATCTCGACAACTCACTCTGTCATTCTTGAGTTTTATAAGCTATATATGTCTATCTCTAAACTAAAACTCGAATGATGATGCTAAAGATCACCCAGCTCGCCTGTACTAGAGTAGACTTACATATGTTTTATTCCTTGTTATCTACCTGATGCATGTGAACCATAACCTTCTTAAGGACAAGCATGTTCACCTAAGTAATTGACAAGTATGATATGGCTGGATGATATGATCAATTGCTCTGATGACTAACTCCCTTGGGTAATTTATTTTTGAAAACTCAAAACCTCTTGGAAAGGCTCCTCTTTGATATGCCTTTGTCCCATTAGAGCCATATGATCTTTGTAGGTAAAACCCTTCGGTTCATATGCTGCTTGTTATTACATTGAGCTTTGTCAAATTCCGCGACCCTTATGAGAATTCTTATCATTACTTTCTTGATCAAGATATATGTGCACCCCACCTATTTGCCCCTTGCTATGCTTCTACACTGGAAGTTAGCATTGTATCATTCGTACCACAAAAGTAAAAACTCCATATGTGGTATGACCGCTCTCGCTAAAAGTATCCTTCAAGGAAAAAATATGGGTTTTGAAAAAAAAGAGAAAGAGAAAGGATAGCCCATATCCAAAATAAAGAAGGAGAAAAGGAGAGGGATGGTCATGCAAAAAGAAGTTCCATATCATAGATGGTAATAACTAGTGTCTATTCCGGGGCTAGTGTCCACCTTACCATCAACCCACAGTTCTCACCACATATATGTATGGTAATATCTAGCACCCATTCCGGGCCTAGTATCCACCTTACCATACACACCATAGCCATACCGGTGCACATCTTGATCTGATAGTATGATTTGATTTTCTCTGTGGATCCAGTCTTTGACTTTGCAAAATATGTGATGCAAGTATGCTCTCTCTTTATCCTACCTTGAGCTCCACATATAGCCATCATTAGAAGTAGGATGAAGAAAGGCAAATGCCTTAGTGAGGACATATACACATTGAGCGATCTGAGAGAATCAAATGAGGAAGCCACCAGGAGTTTCGTTTATGATAAACTTGCAAAACCCCCAAGGTGTTTATCATCAGGTGCATAAGTGACTTGATTCACAGCTGTTCTACTCTTCAATCACCCAAGGGAACATGATAGCCACTACACAGAGGTTCACAAGAGCAAGGTATGACTTGGAATATCTCTTATGTCTGTCTTACTCCTTGGTATTCGTGACCCACTTGGCTTTGTTTCCCCTTCACTCGGGACGAGCAAAGGTCAAGTGTGGGGGTGTTGTTGATGGTTGATATTTGCCATTTTTATGACCGTCAACTCCTGCAAATTTGAGCATGAATTGCACATCCACACTAGAATAGGTGCTTAAACTCATACTTTCCACCAGTGTCGATGTCTATTCGAATGCAGGTATTTAGCTTAAGAAATGGGAGGAATCAATGCACTTTCACTCCACTCCAATCCAAGGCACTCAAATGCTGGCCAATCAGGGGCTACCACATGGATTCTCCTGGATCCATGATGTCACAAATCCATATGAGGGACTCTCGACGAATCATACGCTGCCACGTCAGCATCACATGGATCCATGGGCCCACTTTGCCAACTAAACCGCCAGGAAATGTGCCATGCACGGAGGAGAGGCATTAGGGCCCACATGGAAGCGAGCCAGATGAAGCACAAGCCAGAAGGCCGGCCAGGGGTTTCGGCCGGCCCTAGGATCGGCCGAACCGACCTAGGGTCGGTTGATCCTGGCCCTCCACGTGTTTGCTCCCTATTGGTCCTTGGCTGCATTCCCGGGTGTTTAGGGGCACTTTGAGCCCCGGAGCAAGCCTCCTCCTTGTCTATAAATAGGAGGGGAGGGGCTCCATTTCTCACACACCACCAAGCTCTCAAGGTTTAGTTCTCTCTTGTGTAGCTCTCTCTCCCTCTCTCTAATTCTGCCCATGAGAGGTGATTCTCACCTCTTTGTGGTAGAATGGTGATGAGGAGAGATCGAGACTAGGATTAGTTGAGAGGTAGAGTAGGGGTGAGGAGTGAGTTGATGTCCTCGTGGATGCTTGTTCTTCATTTAGACCAAAGTGAGTATTTCAGCATTTCTTATTTAGACTATAGTGGACATCATACATGATTGTTTTGTTCTTGTGTTCGTCGCTCGTTCATAAGTTAGAGGCTTGTGTTCTTCATGACACAAGGCTTCGATCCTTTAGAGCCAGAGCAGTAGTTCATTTACTTTTTTGCATGCTCTGATCCTGTTTAGCTAAGTAATTCCGCTGTATCTCGTTTATCTGCATCCATAGCTCCCTTTCTGCTCCGTAGCTCAATGACTAGATCTGATTCCAATCTTTCCCTTGTTCGTGGGACCATATCTATACGGTTGCTATAGTGTAGTTAGCGGGTCGACAGACGTAACCGCACTATAGTATTTTATCTAGGGTACAGACGTGGTGTCTAGGCCCTGATTTTCCTGTGAAGACCACGTACGATCGTAGCGTAGAGGTAGGCTGTAGTGGTGACAGCCTGTTGGACCCTTTGTCAACCCTCTACGTCGCGTACCGAGTTGGTCTCGCTTGCCAGCACCTTGGAGTGTTGTCGCCTCGCGGGGATGACTGAGACCTGACAGAATACATCTTGAGAGCTAAGTCCCTTAAGGAAGTGCTTCTTGTATCCCGACCTATCCCAGCGAAAGCTGGTGTCCTTAGATAGACCCTCTCTGGTTACACACCGTCCTTAGGGAACGAAACCCGACGGGAATACTCATTCTCCTAGGGAGAAGTGCTACAGTGGTGTATCCGTGTGCTTGCGGATTCGTTCGCACTCATCATTGTACCCGGGAGTTTCTTACACGCTCACGCTGCCATGACGCCCAGTGGTGACGTTAAGAAACGCCAACATGCTCACAAACAACAAGAGTGCTCTCTGGATATCTTGCGCCTACAAATATAATTTATTTGATGTTGCCACCAGATATACTATGAAGATAAATGTTTTGGTGTGTTCTTTTAAATTAAGCTGGTGGGGGTGAGAGCCAGGTGTGGTTCGAGGACCGGTGGATGGTCGCTTCCTGGTGTGATGAGTGATTGACAACGTGGTGTGGACTGATCCTTGGCTAAGTATTGCAGGTGCAGGTTGCGGCTTGACTGGTGCAGGTGCAGGTGCAGGTGAAGAACAAGCGCGAAAGGTCATTGCCGGTGAGGCCTCCAGGTGTGGAGAAGACAAGTAGGCTTGGTTCGAGGGACCCGGTGGCTTGCGGGGTCAAGTGCGGGCCGCATGGTGGCAAGAACGGCAAGATGAAGTCATGGACGGTTTCTTGGTTGAGCCTCAAAACCAAGGTCGAGCCGGGACTACGTGGGAGCCGAGTCATGAGTGGTGATTGGCGGAGGCTACACCGAGTTCGCGGGGTTTCCGGTGGTTCACCAGAAAACCACTGGGTTCCTTGGTTGATCCACAAAGCCAAGACCGAAGAACCGAAGACGGAGGTGCAGCAGCTCCAGACCGGTCTGACCGGTGGGTCTGACCGGTCTGACCGGTGTGCGACGACGCAGTCCGGAATCTTCGAAGCGGAGGACACACGTCGGGATCGCAAGGCTTGCGTCGATGCTAAGCAAGTTTGCGGTCGCTGGGCATCCATCCGATGGAGCGAAGACAAAGATTTCCGAATTCGCCCTTGAGGGGCATGTATCCCTAGTTAGCTAGTAAGGGTATTTTCGTCTTTCGGTTGCCTCCATATAACCCAAGTGGTGAGAGGATGGCAGCCATCTCTTGGAACCCTAGCTCATTTGGTTTTCCTATTTTCCTTAGGATTTTCGTAGGACTAGCTTGAGAGCTTCATGGTGAGATCTTGTGAGAGGGAAGGATGATCGGGCGGCAAGCTAGACCTTGTATGAACCTCTTTGGTATGTATAGATGATTCGGCGTGGTTCCTCAAAGCTTGGATGTGTCTTTCCCGTTTCTCCTTTTTGGTGATTTTCGGAGCCCTTTCTTGGCGATGTTCTTGGAGCGATTTCGAGGCCTTTCTCTTTGGGATTTGGTGGGGGATGTATTCATGAACCCTTCATGGTTCTTTTCCCTTTGATTCTCCTCCCAAATCCGTGAGCAAAGGTGCTCGATTTTGGGGTTTTCGTGGCTCTAGGGTTAGATGCGTTCTTGGTGGGTTTTCTTCGATTCCTCTTGATTTAGCAAGTTTTGGTGGACCAAATCTTGGCTATGGAGTGCCCATGAGGTGTTCCTACTATCCCCAAAGTATTGCACAAATCCGTGGAGCGATTCGGGAGATCGGGAGTTGGATTTGGGGGAGTTGACCCGCGGGTGCTGTTCATCCCCGAGCGGCCCAGCCTGACCGGTCTGACCGGTGCTGCTCACCGGTCTGACCGGTGCAGAGGCTCTGTGGGTTTTGCCTCGGGTGAACGTTCTGGTGAGTTCGTTGTAGTCCCGTGTTGCTGCTGTTTCGAGTTTGGGTCAGTTTGGAGCTAGGTAGGCCTGTTTGGTGGATTTGGGGTTTCCTGGCTTGAACCAGTCTGACCGGTGAGCTACATCAGCCTGACCGGTGTAGGGGCCTTCTGTGGAAGTTCCCAGGTTTTACAGCAGGGACCCGTCTGCCCGGTGCTGCTCACCGGCCTGACCGGTGTGGGTCAGTGGTGCTCGAGTTGGTGTTCCGCTGCGTTCTCGAGTCCGTGAAGGTGGTTGTTGGTTCCTAGGACCAGTAGCACTCCAGTGGCTGCGTGGTCTTGGCCAACTTGGGTAGTTGAGTCGGAGACGTGATTTGGAAGCCATGTTCGTCTTGTTGGAGTTCTCATCTCCTTCGAGAAGAATTTTTATCGGCTCCCATTCACTCCCCCCCTCTCTGGTTCGCCTAATCGGTCCTTCAGGGGGTAAGACCGCCCCCACGGTTTTCATTAAGAAGAATAAACCTTCTCCCGACTTAGAAAACCCCCCGAACCCCGGTTTCACGGGATTTTTTTAAAAATCAACTCCAACGATGAATCGAACTTGGGTGGTTGCGACCATACCTCAGCTCCTCTAACCAACTATGCTAGAGGGCTTTGGTCTGGTGTGTTCTTTTTATAGGCCAAAGAAGTAGTATCTATTAAATACTCAGTTTCTAGTACATGAAAAATCTCTATCTATCTGATGGAGTTTACTTGTAGGTTGCACAAACAATGGAGATACCTCCTCTGGCTAATCCTTCAGTTACAACTCCAGTGGTTGAGGTCATATATAGTATCTATTAAATACTCAGTTTCTAGTACATGAAAAAACTCTATCTGATGAAGAATGGCTTTCTTGATGCTTCTCCATCAGTTACAACTCCAGTGGTCGAGGTCATAATGCCACGTCCCAGAAATTATCCAAGAGCCAAGTGAACAAGATCAAGTTTCAACAACAAGCTTAGCAAGAATTGACCAAGCACCAAGTTACCAAGTCATGTCCACAAGAATTGACCGAGCACCAAGTTTTTACCGGGCCCCTTGTGAATGGAATTGGCCATCTTCACTTATGATGTCCCGATAGATAAAGTTGCATAGTCGTCCTGGAATGGAGACAAAGTCAGCTCTTCTTAGCTCATTTCTTGGAATATTGAACTTCTGTTTGTAGCAAACAAAACTTGGTGGACAATTATATGTTATGTGTACCTGAAGTGGACATTGTTCCCTCATTAGTCCTTAATATATTGTTTGTTGAACTAATAACAATTTTGTTTGCTACAATCAGAAGTTCAGTGTTCCAAGAAATGAGCTAAGAGCCGACTTTGTCTCCATTCCAGGGCGACTATGCAACTTTATCTGTCTGGAAATCATAAGTTAGGATGGCCAAGTCCATTCACAAGGTGCCCGCTAATAAACGTGTTTTCTTGTTGACATGACTTGGTAACTTGGTGGTCGATGATGTATGTACTCAAGTCCTGCTAATCCAAGTTCAGCACTTGGGGCCAGAAACTGAAATCGTATGACATGGATAGCAAGGAGGTGTACACTCTCTGTACTTTTGGGGTGGGCCCTCAGTATATTTTCCCATAAGTTCCCTACTATGCGGAGACATTGGCCCTTGGTAATATGCACTGAAATAGTGCCTTTTGTGGTTGAGGTATTCCCTTTGTTCGTCCCAAATTACTGGTCAATTTTGATGTTCCAAGTATGGAGACAGGAGCTATATCTGTAGAATTAGGCTATGTGCTCTGATGGTGCTTCGATGATATCAAACACTTGGGCATGCCGTAAGTTACCGTTACATATGTAAGGAATTGCCTGAATTGCACAATGCATGATGTTTGGACTTCATGTTCCTATGCATCATTTGTTTTGAATGCAAAAATGCTTAAGGAAATGGATTTTGTGTTGCATTTTTTTTGAACAACATCGGGGGGAAGATCCCTACCTACATATATTTCATTGAACGAAACAGAACAGAGTGTTCAAAGTCAGCCTAGCAAGTCAGCTCAGCAAAGGAGAGAAGAAAAACAGACAGGAGGAGGAAACAGGTTACAAGTTACAACCGAGAACGCAGATAAGCAGCCCATGCTTGCCAAAGGCGGAACATCTTCCTGTAGCGGCAGCTCCAACTTTCCATGTCGTGTAGCACCCATCTGAGAATTGAAGTGGCCGAGGAGTTAACTTGGTCGAAGATGAGCGCATTCCACGCCTTCCAGATATGCCAAAGGACCAGGATCATCACATCAGCATGAACTGCTGACGGTAGTTGCAGCTCGCGCCTCAGAAGCCATGGCATCCAGAATTCCTCTGGGTGAGGTTCGATTCCAATAAGATGCTAAACCACAGCTGCGACAGAACATTCAGAGAAGATGTGTGTATCGGTCTCAAGGACTAGGGGGCATTTCTCATAGTAGGATTCTTCCAGTACGCGGATGTGTTGCACTTTCAAACTAGGGTTTGAGCATTTTCTAACTACAGTATATATGTAGGCTCCTGATACATGCCCTGAGTACTATTGGCAAAGGGAGATAATTCGCGAAGCTTATCAGTATCAAGAGGATCATAGTGCATGAGGAACCAGAAGAAGAATCGACCTGCGATGTGAAAGCTGTTTTCAGGAGGGTCATGCAAGCTGACAATGGTATGCAACAGAAGACATGAAGATGCAATGAAATAATTAACTTTACAGCTATATCAATGATATAGTTTGTTGTTTTTTCCTTTCCTTTCTTTTTCCTACCTACAACGATCTCCCGGGATCGTAGTCTTTTATTTGCTGCTATATCAATGAAATGTGCTACTCCACCGTGTCAGGCCCGCACATCAAGAGGGAACAGAGGGGTCAAGAGGCCTCCTAAGTTGGGCACATCAAGAGACGGCAGGTGAAGTGGAATGCATAACTGATACCTTTTGGTGGCAGCGCCCGGTAGGTTACGCATGAGGAACCATGATGAATGCGTGGAGCAACATGGCTCGCGGTTGGGTTACAAACTTACCATAGCATATGCCTTTGATCAAAGCATGACGTGTATTCCAGGCGTCCACGCATGTAACCGAGGCGGTGTAGGTTACAGTGATGGCCGCCTGGGTTACGCACGCCAGCATCGCGGTTGCCGTGGGACACGGCGGGTGGTGTCGACTAAGCGCGTAACCTGCAAGGTCTCGGTTACGCAGGTGCCATTTAGCGGGCTGCGCACTAGAGAATTCCATGGACGACGCGTCAGCAGCCTCCCCCCGGCGCGGGCTTCGCTTCGGGGAGAAGCAAACTGTGGCGAGGGCAGGCCGTTGTGGGCTACGCGGTGCACCATCATTATTACGATGGACGACGGGACGGGGCCTCCCTCCTCTGCTCCCCTCCCGTCGTGTCGTCCGCAGCCACAGCTGCCGCCCGCCTCGAGGAGTAAGCTGGACCCGCTGCGTTACGTGTGCCATGCGGTGCTTCAGCCTAGGTTACGTGGCTTGCTGCCAAGGCAAGGGTTACGCACGGTCACTGTGTCGTGTGTACAGCCTTGACGGGACGGGACGGGCCTGCTGCTGCAGGCGCCTCCGCTCCCATCCCGTCGTGTCGTCCACAGCCACAACAGCGCTGCCCGCCCCGAGGAATAAGCTGGACACACTGGGTTACGCACAATCCATGACGCACACGCATACTGCATTGACTCTGCAATTAAGCTTAATTGGTACCCACTAACGATTTCTCTTGCCTCTCAACACGCCATGTCATAACCCACTACACGCCATGTCACTATGCCTTCGTCGATTTTCTGTGACTAATAGCATGTTGTATTTGCGAGTAGCACGCCATAAAATTCTCGCAGTTGAAATACATGTAGGATTAATCATTTAAGAATGGTTCTCGCTCAACAAAATTAACATGCTTTCATATATATTATTGTTTACAGATAAATATCGTCATGTAATCGTTTTGGTGTTTCTACTTTCACATTTCACCTTAAAATTTTGCTTAAAAATTCCTGCAGCAACGCGCGGGGTATCACCTACTAGTTATTAGTTACTCCTACCTCGTCTGTGACATCGCGACGATGATCAATTAAGCTGGACCCGCTGGGTTACGCACAATCCATGACACACACGCGGTGCTTCAGCCTAGGTTACGCGGCTTGCTGCCAAGCCGGGTTACGCACGGTCACTGTGTCGTGTCGTGTCGTGTGTACAGCCTTGACGGGACAGGACGGGACGGGCCTGCTGCTGCAGGTGCCTCCGCTCCCGTCCCGTCGTGTCATCCACAGCCACAACAGCGCCACCCGCCCCGAGGAGTAAGCTGGACCCGCTGGGTTAAGCGTGGAGTATGTGCGTAACCCAGCGTGGTGATGATCTGCCCCTTTGTTTACTTTGTTTATTGACTAGCAGAGCAGCCGCGAGGGTCACACACAGGTCAACATAAAAACAAATGATCAGACATGCCAGCACCATTTTATAAAAGGTAGCCAGAATGCAAGAGTGACAAGCAAAAAAACTGTTTCAGAAGAGAGCCATAAAATGATTGGCTGCATAAATAATGGTAGTTGCACTGCAGAGGTCACAATCCCGACTACCCATCATCGTCCAAAAGAAGTCCGACCACAAACAAGTCTTCCAAGCTCTACCTCCAAACCGTCCATTTCTCCTGAAAATAGTGACTCCTACAAGGCAGGTTACAACAAGTGAAAAATGGTGCCTTTTGATTCCAAAAGGAACAGTACAAGATGCAGATGGAAAAATGCAAAGGAACAAAAAACTTACCATGATAAACCTGAGCCTTGCTTGATTCTAATTTCGGCAGCTGAGATTATTTTGGCCAATAGTATTGTTACCAGCATGCCCACTCTTCTATCACCACTTGGGCAGATGATTTCAACTTTCTTAAGCTTTTCACACTTGAATGCAGTCCCGGTGGTTTTCTGACAAGTGGTGTCTACAGTATCATTACAGCCATGTTCCTTTTGGAAATTACCAAGAATAAATAAAGAATAATCACATGTCAGTTATGACTCATGAGCATAAGTTGTAGTGAGAAATTTGACAGCTCATAGAATCTATACAGCAATGCCCTGCCAAAAAGCTGGCTGATACCAAGAAAATTACCTCCCTTATCTTCAAAGTTAGTTCCTCTAGATTAGGTGAATGCTCAAGCATATACAGCAGTGCTTTGCAGTTGTCATGTAAACACCAATCACTGATAGACGGAGTTGTCAAATTAGTAAATGACACTTGGCACAAATGCATATCACTCTTCAGTGAATACACCCCAGTCTGCAATGTCATATCACTTTTAGAAAAAGGCCATTAAGACAAAAAACTTATGAGAAACAACTTGCTACTGCTACAGAAGTACAGAAGCGAGAAAAAAGGGGTAGCTACTAGTGTCATGGTTCCAAATAAAGGGGTGTTTAGTTTCCCAAAGTTTTGGGGCCAAAATTTTAGGGGTGTATTTTCAGCTTTATTAGAGGTAGTAAACATCGACTAATTATAAAACTAATTACATGAATGGACGGGAAATTCCGAGACGAATCCATTAAGTCTAATTAATTCGTCATTAGAGATTGTTTACTGTAGCACAACATTGTCTAATCATGACATAATTAGGTTCATTAGATTCGTCTCGAAAATTAAGGTAGGGGTTGTGGAATGGGTTTTGTCGTTAATCCACATTTAATACTCCTAATTAGTGTCCGAAGTTTGATGTGACGGGTAGGTAGTGAAATTTTAGGTAACTAAACATGGCCTAAGACATACCACGTCGTCGTGCTTGCATCATCTTAGCCTCAACCGTCGTCATCTGCAATGGTCTCGTTGACTCCTGGGCCTAACCGTCGCTCCTGCGCCACAACGACCTCGCCCGTCCAGACCACGCCGTCACCCTACCACCCTCGCCGCCATCCCCATCACGCATGCTCCCCCTAACCTTATTCGCTATTTTGTGTGCCTCTCAAACCTCGCCGCCATCTACCTAACCTCGGCTACCCCAGTCACGCATCACCTCGACCTCACCTGTCGTCATTCACCCCGACTTCTCTTCCTCTGCCGCATCATCATCCCACCACCCACACACCTCCCCCAATATAGATGAAGCGAGATAACTCTACCTATAAGGCATATGAAACATCAAGTGTTAATGTACTCACTACTACTTGAAAACCCACCTCTCAGCGGGTTGATTATGAAAAAGATGGGAAATTAAAAAAAAGGATAATGCTCGAAAGAAACTTGTTTGTTCAAAGAAGGCCACATCCATTTAATATAAAGTACCATTCAGCTTAGCATATGCCATCCCAATTGCAAAAAATAATTAATTAACTTAACCGGCATTTCATCGAACAACCAAAGTGCATGTAGTAGCACTGCTGGGCAAGAAGCAGCAGCAAGCAGAGCTAACACCACCGAGCAATCACATCAGATCAACACCTTTTGTAGCATAGAAGGAGCATAGAACAGATAAACGTCAGACTCGATCAGACATGCTGCTGGGCACACCACGGCCGCTCGACCGTCCGGACATGACGCCGTGCAGCAACAGAGCAGGAAGGCCCGAGACCGAAGATGGTCGGTGCTTACCTGCCCTTGGACGGCGAGTGCGCCAGGGTAGGACGGCAGGCAGTGAGCGGAGCGACGGCGTGGGACGGCTGGAATGGAGCCGCTGAGCACTCGCGATTGTCTTCGGCATGCTACAGGCCCGACGATGCTCCTTGGTGCCAAGGGACTCGATTGCAGCGGTGATGTTATCAAGACCGGCTCCGTTTCGGTAATTCCCTGCCTTCGATTACTAAACTAAACTAACGTGGCAGAAAACATGAAGGATTTCTCCCTTGCTTTAATATTAGGTAAAGATAAAGATTATTATTTATATAAAAAAATTCTAGGGGAGAGGTCCTTAAGCGGTCGAGAGGGTAACCCACTTGTCTTCACCACTTGTCGCCTTATTTCACCTGCTTGTCATCTGCTCTGCTCCCGCCTGCCATCTTTGCTTGTAGCCATGGCTCGCAGGCAGCATGCCCGCCGCGGGCGCATGCCGTCGCCGCCTCCCTATGAGGCGCGGGTTGCTTCCCTCTTGCGCTCCACTATCCTGAGGCCGGAGGAATTGACGATGATCGAGGCAGTGCTTCCCCCTGCCAGTGCTAACGGCGGGGGAGCGATCCGTGTCGCCACCAACCCGACCTCACCGGATGAACCGCCGGAAGTGGTGATGTTCCTCCCCTTCTTTTTCTGCGGCCTGGTAGCACTGTTCTCCGTTTTCTTCTGCCGTGTGCTGGAGGTGTACGAGATACACTTGGTGCACCTCACCCCCAACGCCGTTCTCACACTGGCGATATTCGCACATTTGTGCGAGATGTTCGTCGGCGTACGGACCTCCGTCGAGCTCTTCTGCTTCTTCTTCCAGCTCTCCTGCACGGGTACCTCGCGTCCGGTGGTGGGCGCATGCCTTTTTACGCTCCGGCAGACGCTCGCGGCTGAGTATATACCCATGCGCGTCCGCTCCATGTGGGAGGAATGGAAGCGGTAGTGGCTTCACGTGGATGCCGGCGTGATACATCCCCTTCTCTGCCTTCCTTCCTCCCACTCGACGCCCGCTGCTCGTATCTGGACCGACGAGCCCGTCCTTGCCGAGGAGTGGAGTCCGGTGCGGAATCGGATCGTGGTGCTTCGGGCGGCGGGGCTCACCTCCACCATGGTGGTGGCGGACTTTCTTCGCCGACGCATCACTCCGCTCCGCACTCGTCTTCATCTGGCTTGGTTCTACTCTGGCGTCGAAGACCCCACCCGCACGGTGAGGGGACCCCAGAGCGTACCCTCCGAGCACGAGGTGCAGGAGCTCCTACACCGGATCTTGGACGTGCAGGACCCTTCGCTAGGGATGCTCCCGGACAAGGTTAGGCCTCTGTGCGACGACATGGCGCGCAAAGCCCTTCAGCTCTCACTCCCAAAGACGGATGAGGATGGGATCGTCGTCCGTCCTCCTCCGTCATCCGGAGCTTGCGCCGCGTGGCGTACGCCTCCGCGCCAGAGTCCCGAGGCTGCGCTGGCCGAGAAACGGCCCCGAGCGCCATCCCCTCCCGCCGTCATCGCCCTGGGACGGGGCTCGCCGTCGGCTGCGGGGTCCTCGGGCGTGCGCTGCCCGCCATCCAAGCGTGCGAGAAGCGGTACAAATATGGTGGCGACGCAGGCAAAATGGGTTTATCGGGGCCCCCCCGGCAGGTCGGTCCCCGTTCTTGCCATTAACGTTCGCCGTCCTCTCCATTTTTTTAAAAAAATCCTGCCTTTTCCAGGAGCTCGGGAGGTTCGCCGGCGACAGATTCCACGGCCACGGTGATTGCCGGCGGCGGAAGCTCTACTACATCTCAGCCTCCGTTAGCTTTGGTCGCGGCAGCTGTCCCCGTCGCGGGCACCACCAGGAGTGTGCCGCGCATTCCGCCGCCCTCCCCCTCTGGCGCAAGGAGTGCCATGGTTGAAGTCCCGAATTCCCCGACGCGGGAGCCTGCGGAGCAGTTCACCGCTGCTCGCCCAGTCGGGACGCCGCCCCATGCCCTGTTGTCGCTGGCTGTGCCTGAGGACCTGGGCGGCATCTGCCGCACTCTCGAGGGTGGAGGCAGCGCTCCATCCGGGTGGCGCTGGCAGGAGCACCACCACCAGGAGCAGGAGCTGCTGTCGCTGGCGGTAGACCTCGAGCATTGCCAGGAGCAGGCGCAACTCTTGGAGGCGGACCTGGCAGCTCGAGAAGAGGCTCTCGCGACACGCGAGGGCCTCCTTGCCTCTGCAGAGGCCGAGCTGCTCCAGTGGGAAACCGTGGTGCTGGAGGGGACCGAGCGCCTCGACAATCAGATGGCGGAGCACCATCAAGCCATGTCGGAGGCACGACGCGCAGCCCAGGAGCAGGTGGACCAGCTGGCGCGCCGCGCCCAGGAACTCGACACCCTCGCCCGCGAGCTAGAGCCTCGCGCGCAACAACAGGATCGCTGAGAGTGCGAGATGGAGCAGACGGCCATGGCGGTCGCGGTGACCAGTCGTCTGGTGGAGGCGCGGAGCGCTGGGATCGACGCAATCCACGCCGAGCAGCTAGCTTCAGTGGCGGAGATGGCGCAGTTGGAGATTGTGGATGTGAGGAACGCCCAAGCGCACGTCACCTCCCAGCTCCGTGGTCTCTGCCTCCGTCTCCAGGACATCTTGACGGACGGTGGGCACGATGGGGTCCCCGTCCCCAACTTGCCGATTGAGCGAGGCACGGGGGCTTTGCTCCCGGCCCTCTTCGCTCTGGTGGACCGCGCGGCGCAGCTCCGCGCTGCTGTGGATGCGGCGGCACTCCATGGGGCTCGATCGCTCGCGCAGAGCATGGCCGAGTACATCATCATCGCTCTGCGAGCCTAGGTGCCGGACTTCCCCTCAGAGCTGCTACGCGAAGGGCCGCCGGAGGAAGACGAGGAGCTCCGTGCCGGTGTGAAGGACCTGGCCACGTAGGTGGTGAACTTCTTTGCTCCTACTGTTGATGAGGAGGATGCGAGCGTGGTGGAGGACGATCAGGGTGCCGCCTTGGAGACCGTTCTGCTGGTAGGATGAATCTTGTCCGTGGTGCCGGGTTGTGGCACCTGAACTTTCGTGGTAGTAGTGTGCAGTACCCTCTTCCAGCTCCTTTTATAAGTAGGAATATTCTCCAACGGCATGTCTAACGCTAGTAGAAATTATGATCTATTCATGAACAGTTGCAAAATTCTGACGCTATTGGGACTTATTACCCATCGCTCATGGAGCTTGCAACTCTTGTAATTCACACAATATGTGTAGTGGAGCAGCTGTATAAGTAGTTGTAGTACTATAGTTGTCTTCAAAACGAGATGCATGAGGCAATCTAATGCAGACTAGGTTACCAGCAGAGCAACCCATCCTGCACACTCAGTAACGCATCGGGACGATTATGCGTAACCTCCGCTAAATCAGTTACGGACCACCCATGAAGCATGCTCTTTGGTGCCTACTTGCTAGGATTGCAAATAGCCTAGCTCCATATCTATATTCTCAAAAAAAACTCCAGATGTAAGCGTAACCATCACCCACCCGATTACGCAACATTCATGCTGCTTTCTACCGTGTCGATTCAGCACGTAACCTGCATCCGCTCGGCTATGAGCAAGATGGCAGGCGGCCGCGGAGGAGATGACAAGAAGATTAGGGTCCGTTTGGTTGGTCGGATGACGGCTAGGCCAGCTACAGCAAACCAAATGCGCCAAGGTGAAGAGATTCTCTGCCGTTCGCATCCCTGCAGTTGTGTCACTGCCGTACAGGCCCCGCAGCGATAGACCCCACGTGACAGTGACCGAACTGCTGAGGCTTAACGATTGCCTCCACTTATTAAGGACCCTCTCCAATGGCCTTCTAAAAAAAGGACCTCTCCAATGCAATTTTTTAATCAATAAACAGTGCAAATAGGCGGTTGCACCAAACAGGCAGAACCGTGTGGGAGCAGGTTATGCCAAAAATGTGTTTGCACCATGTCGCTTGGCTCGTGCGTAACCGGTACTGTTCAGGTTATGTAGAATAGGGTTCGAAACCCAAGCTAGGGTTCGGACTTCGGAGATTGGCCACAACTTGTGCGTAACCGAATGTGTGATGGTTAATTGTACACTGAGAATGACACGGCGCATGCAGTCGATGGATTTCACGTGTGCGTCGCGTCGCTTGACATGATGGGCAACGGCGAAAATTTTGCGTCACTTGAGTTTATTTCGAACCACTAGAAGGTGGCTGAGTATTTAAAGGTAGGGGAAGTTTTCATTGTCTTCACGAATTATTCCCCTTTCTCTTTGGTCGCCAAAGTTGTTTATTACTCCACCATGGATTCTACTTCATTCACTCCATCTATCCACCTTCCGGCTGATGTCTACGGCCTCATTCTAGATCGCTTGGAGGCTTTTGACGTCCTAAGATTTCCCCTAGTTTGCAGTGAAAGCTTTCGAGCGTGTACATGGAAACCTCGCCTTCATCCTTGTGCTCCAACCTTGCTTACTTCCCCCATCGATACCGATGGCAGGGATATTCCTCACGATGATGAGCAAGGTATGTTCTTCGTCCACAATATTTTCTCCAACGAGACATTTCTCGTGGATGTAGAAGGTTTGAAGAATAGATTTTGGATCAGGTGTAAGGATGACTGGCTTGCAACCACGGATGTGCACTGTAATGTCAAACTCATTAATCCCGTTATTGGACTACGGCTTTCTTTGCCTTCATTTGCTGCTTTTACCAAGGCTGGGTTCGTTTTGAACACTTACGTGTTTAATCGAGTGAAACTGTGTCGGACTCCTGCTGAATCAGGCGGTTATCTTGCTATCGCCATGTTTGTTCCAAATGTCTTATTCTACACAATGCATGGAAGTGTTGATTGGACCATGCTGACGAACCCTACTGGAGAATATGTACAACATCTCGATGTCATTGTCCACAATGGGAAAATTATGGCTATTGGTGAGAATTGGGACTTGTGGTCGTGGGATCTTGGCCGAGGAGCTGCAGATCCTACACTGGTGGTAAGATCAGCCGTTCCTCTACAGGATTACATGGAATATGAGTTCTTCTTGGGCCAGTCTATCAATAGAAAACTCTTGGTAGTTTCTTCCTATGGCTGTGAGCGCAACGGTAACAGATGGTCCAAGAGAATACTAGGTTGTTTCGATTGCAAGCTAGTCGTGGAGGGTGTTTCAATTCATGAAGTGGATGTTGATATTGGGATCGTGCAGGAGATCCGTGACATTGGTAATCAAGCTCTTTTTGTTGGATGCAATTACCCCTTCTATGTCCCCGTCCTATCCTCTTCATGGAATTTGAGGGCTAATTGGGTATACATTTCTGATGCATCTTACTACGACGCCATTGCTGTCGACCTGAATGAGGAAGACATCCCGGATAACGTTAAGCACATATCTTATCCTGGGCCCCTGGACATGTACCAAATGCCGATGTGGTTCCGACCTGCTTTTCGTCCAGTAGCCGTTGATCTAGCCCGTGGAAGTTAGAGTTGATGCATGTGCGGAGATGAAACTGTAAATCCTCAATGGTACGCCTAGTTTCATTTCCGTGAAATGAAATCCCATGCTATGTCCTCACGTTTGCCTATGCGGCATGCCGTTTATTAATGAGAATGAGATTCATGTGTAATTTGCATTGAGAGTATTATACTACAGTATTTAGTTGTCATGTACTCATGTGTAGAAACTTTATTTTACTTCATTGAGTATTATACCACTTTGCTTTTTGTTTTTGAGTTGATGGAATTCATGGAAACGATCGTTTAAGGAAGCCTCCGTGCACCTTGAAATAAAAGCACGATCTCGAAATTGCCGGGGCCGTGGATTGAGTGCATACGTTACTGAAAGTCGCATGGAAACATATAGCCCGTGCTGGATAGTTACCTTCCAAAACATCAAGCATGGCACAATAATCCGATGGGAAATTACCAACTTGCAACACGCTCGATCGCGATTGTATGTTGCGTGCGTAACCCTATAGCTGCCATTTTTTAGATGGCAGCAGGCCAGCACGCATGCCCAATCCGCGGTTGCTCACGATCCATGCTGTGTGCTACAAATGCCTGCCGTGTGTGTAATCCAGGGGGTGTTTGGATGGAAGGGTAAATTGAACAAATAAGGCAAATTAACGCGAAATTTACTCCTAAGGCGCCAAACACGTGGGGAAAATGTGGTGGGGCAAATGTATTGCCCCTCTAATTCCATATACTCCTAAAAAGTAGTAGCAAATTGGAGCAAAATTGTTGTGGACCCCAGCCCTCTCTCTCATCCACATCCACATTTACCCCTCAATCCAAACACCCCAAGGAGTAATAAATATTATAAGAGGCAAATGGAAGGGGCAAAACATTTGCCTTGGGGTAAACATTTACCCCTTGCATCCAAACAGGCCACAGGTGTTTGCAGCACGCAGCGTGGCTCCAGCGTAACTGAAAGTCCGAAAGCACAAAGCACCGATTTAGCCGTGACAGAATATTCCCGATTCCTAGATTCTTTGGAACCACATATAATTTCATACTTTCAGTAACCAAGAACCGTTCGGTTCGGTTCGATCTAACCAGGCGGCAGGCTCCTCCATTCCACGCCTAGATCTCCAGGCATTTACGAGGCCAGATCATCCTCATCCTTCTAGAAGAAGCATCTGGATCCCGATCGAGAGAGCTTGTTCCCTCCCTCGGCTCCCAGCGGCACGCAATAGGTCGGATCCATCGATGGCTCCCACGGTGGCGGCGGAGGCAGCGGCGGCGAAGCAGCAGCACACGGGAAAGGCGGTGGCACTCGCGGCGCACGACGCGTCTGACCACCTCGTGCCGCTGACCATCACCCGCAGGTACGTCCGCACATGTCGTGTACATGTGTCCTGCTAGAAATTGTCCCCCGACGGCTAGGTAGTCGCCCGCATCGATCTAGCCACTCGGGTCTCGGCCTCGCCAGCGTACCCCCGCCGCCGGCAGGGCTATGCCTGGTCGGCTCCTGCGGCGTTGTGAGCCCGTACGTCCAATCTAATTCTTAATGATGCAGGAGCACCGAAGATGATGATGTAGTGATAAAGATTCTGTACTGTGGGATCTGTCACTCTGACCTGCACAACATCAAGAACGAGTGGAATAACGCCATGTACACCGTCGTACCTGGGTATGTGACTTGCCCATGCCTTGCTGCTGTTGTTGGTTTATTTTTTTAGGTTCGGCTTTGGTTTCTCCTGCAGCTCCAAATGTGAAGCTCTATCAAACAATTTGCTCAAAGTCAAAACCGACTTCATCTTTAGAGCATTAGAGTACTTGGAGTCATTTTGTACGTAGAAATCGAAGTTTAAAAAATCCAAAGGAGCCAAAGCTGTACCAAAGAAAGACTTTTATCAAATTGTGACCTCCGAAAATATTGAACTGCTCTTTTGTCCATGTGTTGCAGTCACAAGATCACCGGAGTGGTGACGGGGCTAGGCAAGAACGTGACCAAGTTCAAGGCCGGCGACCGCGTCGGCGTCGGCTGCATGGTGAACTCATGCCAGTCCTGCGACAGCTGCGACGAGGGCTTCGAGAACCACTACAAGGGCATCATCTTCACCTACAATAACGTCGACCTCGACGGCACTATCACCTACGGCGGCTACTCGAGCAACGTGGTTGTCCACGAGCGCTTCGTGGTCCAGTTCCCCGACGCAATACCGCTGGTCTAGGGTGCGCCGCTGCTGTGCGGCGGCATCACTGTGTACAGCTCCATGAAGCACCACGGCCTGAACGTGCTCGGGAAGCACGTCGGCGTGGTGGGCCTGGGAGGGCTGGGCCACATCACTGTGAAGTTCGCCAAGGCGTTCGGGATGAAGGTCACCGTGATCAGCTCATCGCCAGCGAAGAAGGAGGACGCCCTGGACCGCCTTGGTGCTGACGCCTTCATCATAATTAAGAATGCTGACGAAATGAAGGTGCTGTGAGAGAAATACATCATTAAGTGTTCTGTATTGAACTAATGAACGGCATCATGAATTTCTCACTCTGCAATGTTGGGTCTTATATTTTTTTGGTAGGCTGCGGCTGTCCCCATGGATGGCATCGTCAACACGGTGTCCGCCAACATCCCCATGGCCCCATACATGAGCCTGATGAAGCCCTACGACCAAATGGTCATCGTCATGGGCAAGTCCTCACCGAATGATCAATCTGTTTTATGAGAAATTTGCTTGCTTTTTCCAAACAGTGCTGGGTATGCTGGACCTTTCATGCTGTTGGTTCTCCATCAGTTTGTCGAGCGGCCATTCCGAAACTAATCATGTGCGTGTGAAAAAATACCTGCAAGGAGCAAGACCCTGGCGGGGAGCTGCATCGGCGGCATGAGGGACACACAGGAGATGATCGATGTGGCAGCGAAGCATGGTGTGATGGCGGACGTCGAGGTGGTGGGAGCGAACTACGTGACCACGGCCATGGAGCGCCTCACCAAGGCCGACATCAGGTACCGCTTCGTCATTGACATCGGCAACACTCTCAAGAGCTCCGAGTGATCACAATCTGACAAATTGGCGTCAGTTAGTTTCTGTTGTTGCTGTGTGCCTCGGCTATAGGAAGAACTGTTTAATTTTCAGTCAGTGATATTCTAGCAACAATGTTGGTTATGTTAAACTAAAGCAGTTTATAACATATTAATGTACTGTGGAGCAAATACAATGTGGAAGTTAAAGGATACCCCGATGCAACTGTGGAATCAAATATGACATTGCCATGCCTTAAGATAGTCAAGGTCAAATGTCGAAACATTGATGAAAGGGTTCTCAGTGTTCTAAATTATCTGCGAACACTTAATATTTGTAAGTTACATTACGACCAACTCTGTTGTTCTTCTACATTATTTCTATTTTTGTAAATACATTAGCATCTGGTAGTAAAACTTCTATTTGTTTATAAATACTTTACCATCGCTTGTGGCAATGTATGTGCACAAACACAGAGTAAAGAAAAAGGCTAAAAAAATCATGTAGCTTTTACATGTTGCAGACTGTCAATCTCTCTAAGGCATCATGTTTGTGCTGAAACCGAATAACCGATCGAGTAAAGTATGAAGAAGGATGTGAGCAACTATCTTAATTGACCAGTCCACATAGAAAAATAAAAAACAATGCTGAACTTCGTCATGGGAATTGAGCACCATATTAAGAAGAATGTTGTTTGTCTGTTCAGCCCCAGTCCTATGAACATGCTGTTTGTCTGCGCATGTGGTTTTTGAAGCCCTATTTCATATGCCCTATCCGCTAGTAATACTGTACTTAAATCAACTGGTAATAATTACCAACTTGCAACATGGTGTTGTGTCGATCCTGCGACGGCCGGATACTGCAGAGCTTGAGAGGAATGCGTAACCTGCAAGGTGACAGTTACGCAGGTGGCATACAGCAGGCTGTGCACTATCCCTGTGGTGGATGACGGGTCAGCCTCCGGGCGCGCGCTTCGCTTCGAGGAGAAGCAAACTGCGGTGAGGGCAGGCCGCTGTGGGCCCGTGGGCGCCGCGTGCCCGTGAAGCACCATCATTATTACGATGGACAATGGGACGGAGGGACGGGGGGGGGGGTGCCACGCGCTGCTTCAGCCCGGGTTACGCGGCTTGCTGCCAAGACAAGGGTTAGTACGCACGATCCCTGTGTCGTGTCGTGTCATGTCGTGTGTACAGCCTTGACGGGACGGGACAGGCCTGCAGGCGCCTCCGCTCCCCTCCCGTCGTGTCGTCCACAGCCACAGGGGTGCCCGCCCCGAGGAGTAAGCTGGACCCGCTGCGTTACACAGTCCATATAACTGAAGAGGGCGAAAGGAGGTTACGCGTAGAATTGACACGACCGGATGCAGCGTGGATTTTGCGTAACCGTATCGGCTACAGGTTACGCGATGAAACGACACGACAGGATGCAGTGTGGATTTTGCATAACAGACCCTGTGCTTAACCCAGTCGGTGATGCACGCGCCATGGGATGGTGCGTCGCCGAACCGTGCGTAACTGAGCTGGTGCGGGTGACGTGCAGGATCGACACGACCGGATGCATAGGGATTTTGCGTAACAGACTTCGTGCGTAACGCAGTCAGTGTTGCACGGCCTATAGAACAAGACATTTCATCCTCTTCTGTTATGTGTAACCTGATGCGATGCAATGTCTTCATCCTCTTCTTCTGTGAATCAGGTTTCCTTCAATCCTTTCTTTTATTTCCCCATCTATGGGCTTCACATGACAATCACTCCTGTTCTTCCCTCAGTCTCCTAACCGCGAGGACGTAGAAATGATCTTGACGAACATCAACGCTCATGGTGTGAATCAACGCGCGCCATCATTGAGGCAGAGACAGGGTCTTCAACTTGTGATTTCCACGGATGAGAAGAAACCGGAAGAAATAGCTATCACTAGAGTACAGCTAGAGAAAGCTAAAGAATTAGCAAGATCTTGATGTGTCTCCTTTTTTCAGCCGATGCGCATATGATTTAATGAAATCTTGTGCATAACATGTACCGTTGACGTTTTTCAACTCCATTGAAAAAATTGAGATGAATCAAAATAGTGGAAAAATGCATTAGGCCAAAAAAAAACAGCTAAGCATGAGTTGCAAAAAGACATAAAATGAAGAGTTACCTTTAGTTCTCCGAAAAGTCCAAATCGGAACAGATGATCTTTTTCAATCTGTTTCGTTTCCTTGTAGCTATCCCAAAATATAAAACGAGGTAGTTTAACACATTGTTTAATCTCCCTCCTCTGTTCAAGCCAGTCCAGCAAATAAACTGCATAAACATCAGATGCATGAGCTACCATAATAAAGAAAAATAACACCTGAAACAGGATTACGATTTGATATGGATAGTCCTTACTCCAAGGAAATATGTTGACCCTTTCATGTAACAACTAAAATTTGGATCATTATAAATCTTTTCCTTTATATGCTTGGCACTGTTTTTTATATCTTCTAGTATGTAGCCAACCCAGTCATAGGACATTATACGATCCACGTCTTCGCAAATATGCAGCAATTTAGGGCTGACATTGTAAAGTGTGTCAGGAGCAAATATCTTGTCGGATAAAAGCAAAAGCCAACATGAAACGAAAAGGTTATCATCATTGCCCTTATTGATCTCATTGAGTAATTTCATCTGGGAGGATCCCTTTTCATTTTTTGGTATACCCAGTTTTTCTCTGAACTTACGGACATTCTCTTGCCTGCCAATTTGTGGTACAATTTTGTCCCCATTGGATGGTAATCAGGTTAACCTAGCAAGACTTCTTTTGTTTACAGGTACACTTCCAGCAGAACCAAAATTAAAGCACATGTTTTCTTCATCAAAGTGGATCAGTATCCATGCTCCAAACTTTTCAAAGGAGTGATCGAGCTTCATTTGCAAATAAGCACCAAGTTTAAGATCATTAATTCTTTTTTCCTGGTTTGTATTCAATTTTCTGTTGGCATTACTCACTGCATGTGGAGAGCACCTTGTTCTTACACGTACTTCCTTGTCCTGGCAAATACAACATACAGAATTATATATGGCAATAGCCAGATTACCAAAAAAATGGAGTATTGCATGGAATCAGATAGTTTGAATCCGTACACTTGGGTCAAAACTGAGTATCAAGATGGTTGGATCTTGTCTTGGTTTTTTACTTGAGGGTTCTGAATCAGATACTGAATTCTGAGTGACACACTTTCTAATTTTGCCTTTGGTGTGGTTTCTGGATTCCATCTTGGAGTCAGAACCATTAGATATAACAAAAGGAACAATGCTCTAATTAAAGTTAAGGAATGGGCCGACACAATGGGAATACAAAGATACAGGGATAATAAATTAAATACTTTGGTAAAATAACCTTTCAAGTGCCATGACAAGTAGCATCGATATTTTTGTGATGGATGTATTAACGACAACACTATGTTACAGATTTATGTCAGCAAATTGAACACCATAAAACCCCACTGAGACTGGCAATCCTAATTGGACAAACTTACTACATGGTTAAAAAATTTATTGACAAATCTATCAGAATACGGAGCTTTGCGATTTTGAGTTATATGGCATGTACACTTCACCTTCTGTGACATTATCAAATTACCCCGCGGCAACCTGATGATGGCCACTATCTTCTACAAAGCAGCAGAATAAGCAATCAGACACTATGGTGCATTAACTTACAATAGAAAGGAAAAGGAACGACGACAAGGCATAAACACAGAAAGTTCAAGATACCTTCAGCATCTCTGCTCAAATGATCCATTTCCACAGCAGTATCAAAGCTCCTATGGAGATCCCTGGCAAGTAGTAGAACTTTCTTTTTCAGGGATAAAATAATCACAAAATAGGCACCTTCTTCTTATATGATGTGGCAGTGCACCTGCCTTTAATTCCAAAAAGAGAGAGAGAGAAAGAGAGAGAGCTTGCTTGGTTACGACAACAAGAACAACTGCATTGGTAGCCAAAATTTCTAGACATGCCTAGAATTAGGTTGGGCAAACATTGAAAGGCATCCAAGCAAGTTCTGATTTCCTACACTCGCCAAAACTACGGGATGGAACTAAAAAAATCAAATCAAATCAAATGCTCGTGAATTGGGTGGGGGTGGGGCGGAAGAGGTGGTGGGCTACCACACCCTCCGCCTCCCCAACATGCTGCCTGCCCCGCCCCCGCTATATGCCGCTGCCAACTGGGGCCCCGCCTCCGCCGCTAACCTCGATCAGTACCGAAGTTCTTGAAATAAAGGCAACACGGATGTACATTACTGACGCAAGTGCTTAAATCATTGCTCCATAACAGAAACAATCCGAGCGCCTCGAACCCAAGACAAAACTAGAAGAGTGCAAACCATCAGTTTTGATGTGTACGAGCAAGGACGTAGGGCCTGACCTGTGTGACGAAGAAACGAATTAATCGGCGCCCACGGCCACGACTGCCGCTCAACTGCTCAAGTCCTCCGAGGGGGTGGAAACTGGGAAACCAAGCAGACGGAATCCGAAAAGTCCAAAGCAGTCGCGAACTTTCAACACCACGAAAATACGTTAATGAAAAAGAAAAAAACTGGGCAAACTCGTCAGTTCCCACCCGCTACGATGTGGGTCCTAGAATGCGGGCCCGGTGACAGCCGTGGGAGGTATGATAGGCGACGCGAGCAACAGCCGAAGACGAGGAGTAGTAAACGGACCCCGTGGGCCCGTGCCCGTGGCAACACCGGGACTAGCGGTTTGCACTTGCACATTCCATGTTGTGGTGTGGCCCGCGTATATCTACAGTAGCTCCGGGCGGTTTTCCGGCAACCGGATCTTAAAATCTCCTGATCCCTGCAGTAGCCTCTGCCACGTCCCGGCGAGCCGTGCGCGTGTAACCCGGCCATGTGGGGCAGCCGTAGCTTGGGTTTCGTAATCGCTGAGCCGTGTACTGGAAAAATGTGAAATCCCTTCATGCGTAAACAAGGGGGAGTGCTAGCATGTCACCCGATGACGCGGAGCAGGTGGTACAATCCCAACGTAGAAATGGCACCAAGCCGCGTAACCTAGGGTGAAGCACCGCGTGTGCGTCATGGATTGTGCGTAACCCAGCGGGTCCAGCTTAATTGATCATCGTCGCAATGTCACAGACGAGGTAGGAGTAACTAATAACTAGTAGGTGATACCCCGCGCGTTGCTGCGAGAATTTTTAAGCAAAATTTTAAGGTGAAATGTGAAAGTAGAAACACCAAAACGATTACATGATGATATTTATCTGTAAACAATAATATATATGAAAGCATGTTAATTTTTTTGAGCGAGAACCATTCTTAAATGATTGATCCTACATGTATTTCAACTGCGAGAATTTTATGGTGTGCTACTCGCAAATACAACATGCTATTAGTCACAGAAAATCGACGAAGGCATAGTGACATGGCGTGTAGTGGGTTATGACATGGCGCATTGAGAGGCAAGAGAAATCGTTAGTGGGTACCAATTAAGCTTAATTATGTATTCCACTTCACCTGCCGTCTCTTGATGTGCCCAACTTAGGAGGCCTCTTGACCCCTCTGTTCCCTCTTGATGTGCGGGCCTGACACGGTGGAGTAGCAGCAAATACAAGACTATGATCCCGAGAGATCGTTGTAGGTAGGAAAAAGAAAGGAAAGGAAAAAACAACGAACTATATCATTGATATAGCTGCAAAGTTAATTACTTCATTGCATCTTCATGTATCTTGCAGGCCTCAATTTGTAGGCTCTTGCTGGCTGGAGTTGCTCTTATACTAAGTTCGCCATTTTTTGAAACACACCATTACTAGAATATTTGCCGATTCAAGAATTTGACTATCTATCCTAAATTTTCAGTTCATCCAAGCTAGCTATCACTACATTTACTATTAATTATACTATGCAACAACAAAGTCGTGTAACCAAAATTGTTGTACGATTGTACCACAGAAACATATATCATGCATAACTATGTGGCTGAAGGTTACGCAGACTGTGTGGCTGAAGGTTACATTTTCATCAGAACTGCAGTTGGCTTCATCAGTGTAGGTACGAACCATCTGACTGATTCAAACAGTGATCTGGAACCATTCTGTGACTTCAGGGTTATATCTCTCATGACGACATCGACACCATCCATTATGCTGTGCTTCCTCAGCAAGCATCTTCTAAAATCCAAATCGACGTAGTATATATTGTTGATGTCGGCGAATCTGTCGGCCGACAACACAAAGCAGGAGAAGTCATTATGGGTTGATAATATGATTGTGCCATTTAGGTGGGACATGCTGCTACAGCTGATACCATCACCGTTATTGATGGGCTGATCTCTGAGGACAAAGCTCACTGGGGTGTTGGTGGAAGTGTCTAAGTCCGGAGTGTAGAAGTCGTCGGACGATCCACAGAGGAAGAGCACCTGATCCTCCTGTTTGACTGTGTGCTTCTGCAGGCATGGTTTAAAACAATCCTCCATCTGCAGCCAAAACTTCCTAACGCTGGTGTGAGTACTGGTTTTCCACTCCTCGTCAATTCCAAGTTCACATACTGCTGCGGTCATGGGAACACCCGGCTCGGTGTGCTTGGTGTAGACAAGGACAGTACATTTATTCTCAACACTATTTGATACGACAAATCCATATTCAGCCTTGCCATGGATGCAACTGGGCAGGGGCGGTAGTTCGGTGTTCCACCCAGTCAGCGGGTTGACAATCACACACTTAGCATTCTTTCTAATATCGATCCCGATAAGGAGGCTGCTGTCATAACCGGTAATCCTCCCACGAAGAAGGGCAGGGAAATAGCCACACTTAGCCACCGTCTTGCCATCTAGAACCGGGACTTTTATGCATGCATACCAGGTCCCATCCAACGTCTGAAACTGTAGGCATTCATCGTACTGGGACAACATGATCCAAGGCTGAAAGCATGTGTCATCAATGGGATTGACGGCATCCTTCCAGTTCTTGTAGACAGCACGGAACTTGACGTAGTCTCTAGCATCCCCAATTAGTTTGGAGATGGACAAAACAATCTGCTTTTCAAGAGAAGCCTAATGCCTATAGGTGGAATCCAATCTTTCCTGCAATATATTACTCGAATTAACTATACAAACAACACATATAAATCATGTAAACTGTTTTACAGCTTATCAAGTGCATGAATCAAAACATTTAAGTTGTTCAACAAAAAATCCAAATAATTGAAAACTTATCACAAGTCAGTTTGTGTTATAACCTTATCCTGGGGTCCCTGAAAATCTAGAGATGCAGTTCCATTTTCCTGAACGTTAAGAAATAACAACCATCAATTAACAGTTGAGATTTGTGATTTCAGCAATAATTTACAAAAATTGCAAAACAAAGACTGAGACTATGCAGATATGAACCTGGTGGAGTTGCTGTTCAGCCAATTCCTCAGTTCTAGTTGACTCCCAAATGAGCAGAGCAATTTCAGCAAGAAGTTTTTGTACACTCTGATTGTACACTCCGTCGTGGTGCGTATATGTGTAGACACAATGGGTACAAGGTGACGTATGTGTACCGGCGTTGTATGTAGAGAATTTTAGTAGCAATTAAAACAATAAAAATAGAAAATGGTGCTGCAAATAATGCACTAGCATACAGGAAAGATAGACCATTCGTTCCAAATAGGGTTATATTATGAGTTTTGCATTCATCCGAAGAGTCTTTCTGAAGCTACATCCTACTACCAAACAAACACAACAAACAAATGCATTGGCCCTAGCAAAATTATGTGTGCACGACACGTCGAGTCTTTCTGAAGCTGATGCCCAGAAGCTTCAAATTAATCCATCACTCTAGTCATCATCAGAGTCTAAGATGATTTGATTGACAGGATGTCCTCCACCAGATGCTGCTCCTCCTTGAACCGGTGTACAGTGGTTCAACATCGAAAACTGAAACCTGAACAAGAACAAGTAAAAAAGTAGTTAAAAGCAGGCACTCGTATATACTACAAATAATTTGAGAAGTAACAAGTATATTAAGGGGGTGTTTAGTTCACCAAAATTTCACCAACCACCCGTCACATCAAACTTCGGACACTAATTAGGAGTATTAAATGTGGATTAATGACAAAACCCATTTCACAACCTCTACCTTAATTTTCGAGACGAATCTAACGAGCCTAATTATGTCATGATTAGACAATGTCGTGCTACATTAAACAATCTCTAATGACGGATTAATTAGACTTAATGGATTCATCTCAGAATTTCCCGTCCATTTATGTAATTAGTTTTTATAATTAGTCTATGTTTACTACCTCTAATAGACCTTGAAAGTGACTCCCAAAATTTCTCACAAACTAGTTCGATATTCAATGTTTTTCTAATTTAACATAGGATTTCTTCCACAGATGCCCCAAACAAATCGCATCAAATATAGAGAGCACGAAAAGGGAAAGAGCTTACCATATGTCAAGTTGACTTAGGTAGGTTAAAACACCTAGTACCTTTTTATTAACCTTTCCACTTCGCAGTCTCACTATCTTCAGATGTTTACAAATCGTACATGAAACCTCTGACGCCTTCCTTCCTTTCATTTCTACTTTCCACCCACCACCCTGCAGAAAGTAGACATGTTGCTAGGATCAATAGTAACCAAACTCACCATGTAGTATTTCCATTTCACAACCATCTTGTAGATAGAAAATATATACTACAATGCAGAGCAGTTGAAGTGTAAGCTCCTCCAAAACTAGTGATTGTTGTAGCATAGCTGCGAGGGCACACTTATCTGGCACACACCAGTGTTCATTGAGAAACAAAGTCTTCAAGTTGATAAATGTTGGGCACGATATAAAATAACTCGTGAAAGTAGGCTGGTCACATAATCATGATATTAGTGATGAATGTTTTTTTTCGGACGAAGAAAAAGAAAGCTAATGGTGATCGAAAATGTAAGCATACCATGTTGACAGTAGATATTAGCTCCAAACATTTAGCTTCTGATAAGCCTTGCAGGATGTTGGTATCAACATGACTGCTACAATAGTCACTTCCACTTTTTCCTAGCTCGACAACTGCATCCACTAAAGAGGGCATTCTATCAAGCACAGGAATCTTGCCATTATTAACTTCAAGATGCAGGGAAACAAGATTCGGCAAATTAACATGAATGTGAACACTGCGACAGAACTTGCTTGCAAGGATGCTTAGATGCTTTAAGGAGCGGGATGAAATCTTTGTAGCACACGATAAGTCACAACAGAAAATCTTGAGTACTTCCAATGTTGGGCAACTCGAGAAATCAAGGAATCTGTCATCGAACTTGATGAAGGAAAGCTCCAGACACCTCAGGAACAGGGAATCGAGGTGAAAACCATGCACCTCAATACAAACCTCCTCGGCATCCCTGGAAATTCGGAGACCCAAAAACTCAGCTTCACAACTAAGAACATGCTTGATCCA
This sequence comes from Cenchrus fungigraminus, assembly GCA_036936925.1. Classification (NCBI taxonomy): domain Eukaryota; kingdom Viridiplantae; phylum Streptophyta; class Magnoliopsida; order Poales; family Poaceae; genus Cenchrus; species Cenchrus fungigraminus. The sequence goes on from CM072775.1 coordinate 41,873,606, forward strand.
GATAATTATGTGGTCCATGTGGTCCAATTCCTCGCCATCCTCTTCAATATCAGGAAGGTCAATCACACATCTACAGATAGGTATGCGATAACGAAGGAGAAGCAGATTGTACACGAATTTCTGGATACTCTCCATGGCAAAAAGATGAAATGGTTTAATGCCACCAAACCATGAAATGCGCAGGTATGGGGCACTCTTCCAGAGGTGGCGCCAGCGACGGCCAATCACACACGTCTGCACAGCATCTTGCACTTGCAAGAAGAAGAGGATCATATGAAGGAGCTCATCTGGGAGGGCGTCAATGAAGTCGACGGAAAGTCCCGGAGATGACAAACTGCCGTTATCCACCACCTTTCTCTTCGGACGCACACCATCCATAAGGTAGACAGCGTCAGGACTGTGAGTAAAGAAACTGTCAGGAAGCATAATGGTTGTGAGAACAACTTAGCATTTGACCATGAATGCAGACATGCAGGGATCCACAGGCTACGGGTAAAGCATAGCGTCAACATTTACAGCCCATTCTGACCAGCATTGCAACTTACTATATGTCAGTGGAATTGGATCATGTAGCAACACATGAATGAACGGATTAATTAATTAATAACTATGTGAATGAGCAAATGAGCACAAAAAAAGCTAGGTAGTTTATGTTGCACAGCTCTTCTGCGTATTCGAGAGAAAAAAAAGTACTATGTCAATGAGCACAAGCAATGATGGCAACGTATCTAATGCAAACCAGCTTCGTGTGCAACAGAGTGAATCTGGCAGGAGAACAAAGTGAATGCGAACCGTACGGCACAACAATAAGATCCAACCGCCGATTAACACTAACAAATAGATCTTTCAAGATTCAACCCTACGATGCAGGTACCTGAACGGCTGTACGAGCAACTGATCAGTAAATATATGGGAGCATGCAGCTATAAACAGCAGGAAAAGATAGATCTGATAAGGAAATACATAAAACATTCAGCTATAAACAGCAGGCACCAACAGATCATTACTTGTAGGGACAGATGCAGTTTGTACGGCACGAGGACAAAAACCACGAATCAGAAGTTGGGAACAACAAACTACGCGGATCAGTAGAATCACAAGAGCTCACCGGAATCGGCCGACAATACCTCGTAGCTACCGTAGAAGACCGACGCCGGAGAGATAGATCTAGGCTGCAAGAATGTTCAACTGTTCAAGGCGGCGGTATTCCGCGCTCGCCTAGGTGCGCATCGTAGCTCGGCAGAGGGGTACCGCGGCACCTAGGTGGTTAGGCAGTCACTAGGCGACCTGTGGCGGCTGCGGATGCAGGGGATGGGCGGCGTGGAGGAGGCAGCAGGGGCTGGCGGCGGGGTTGAATGAGGAGCAGGGTAAATAGCAGAGAACACATGGAGATTCTATAAATGCCATGCCTGTAAATCCCAAGTCACCAAACCACTGTAACTGTGAAATCTTCACTATTCCTGCAACAGTCAATAAAGTCATATTAGTATGTAGTATATTGCTATTCACCTACAGAGTAGACTCATCTGAGAGAGAGAGATGGAAACAATAGTCTAATTCACGATCACGAATTCATGCATGATGAAATTCACGATCACTAAATTGGCGGTGCCGACAATGGATCGTGCGTAACCTAGTCCGTGCGCATCCCAGTCGGTGTTGCACAGGAGGCATGCAGGGTGGATGATGCGTAACCGAGCTGTTGTAGGTGACGCGCCGAATCGACAACAACCGGTCGGTGTTGCAGCATGAAGGTGCGTAACCGAGTCCGTGTGGATTCAGGTTACTCAGCTTTGATATAACTGAGTCCGTACGTAACCGATTGGTGTTGCAGCATGACTTACTATGCGGAGCCTATTTGTGCGCGTGCGTATCCCGGTTACTCAGCTTTGATATAATCAAATTCTTCCTTTTGATCTAAAAAAACAGAGAGAGAGAGAAAGAGACGCAGGTTGGACACGATCACACACGACAGGCCGTGCTCATAGTAAGTCATAATTAACATGCACCATCTCGCGCGTAACCGAATCGTAGGAGCCATGGACCGTGCGTAACCCAGTAGGTCGTACAGCTGCCACCCGACCTGAGGAGTAAGCTGGACCCGCTGCCGATACGCACAATCAATCCATGACACACCACGCACGCCGCACGCGGTGCTTCAGCCTAGGTTACGCGGCTTGCTACCAAGTCAAGCACAATACACCATTCTCACGCGTAATCGTCTGAGTTCCGGTTATGCATGCTTGAACACGACCCGAGGTCTATACCGCACGTAACAAAAGCTATCTACCTGATTACGTTCCTTTTTTTGAGCTGATGATTACCATGTTTTTGCGGGATTTTTGGGATATCCGTTTAACGAATGCTAACTACAGTATATATCCATTTTGGTCGACCTTCAAGTTCAGATCGCGGAAGCGGAGGAGGAATAGGTTTTTGCTCATGTCGGGTGCGCGCGGAGAAATCGTCTGCTGATGGACGTCCAAGTGTCCCTTATCTTGGCAAGCAAGGCGCACCGGACGGCAATGCGACGCCGATGACACAGAGTTCCGATGGCAAATCAACGGTGACTTCCAATGGCAAATCACAGTCGACGACGACGTCAAGGAAGCGGCCTCCTAGCGAAGAAAATTTAGCACCTGCGACCAGCAGCGGCCATCCTCAGAGACGGTGGCCCAACAACTTCAACTCTGGTGGCCCATTGTCGTCTGCTGATGGACGTCCAAGTGTCCCTCATCTTGACAAGCAAGGTGCACTGGACGGCAATGCGATGACACAGAGTTCCGACGGCAAATCAACGGTGACTTCCGAGGACAAATCACAGTCGACGACGAAGTCAAGGAAGCGGCCTCCTAGCGAAGAAAAGGTAGCACCTCCGACCGGCAGCAGCCATCGTCGGAGACGGCAGCTCAACTTAAACTCCAGTGGCCCATTGTCGTCTACTCCGGAGGTATGTAACATACCATCCAGATTCCATATGACACACTACCTAGGCCTACACGATACGCTTATTGATTACTCTCTCTCTGTGACCAGATACGACCAACGATCACCATTACTCCTAGGGATGGAATTTACATAGCGCCTTTGCGACTTGCGCGTGTCGTGAGCGAACTCTCAGGAGAAAGAAAGGAAAGCCTAAGGTCATTCGGATTCGAGTGCTTGCTACACATGCCCAATATATCCCTAGATCGTGCCCTGCTGATGTCTCTTGTCAACAAGTACGAGCCAGATAAAAAACCTTTCAGAATTGGTGACAAGCTGGTCCGGTTGATGCCATCAGATGTGAAGGACATCATGGGTCTACCAATCGAAGGAAAAGCGGTCAAGATGGATGGCAACTATAATGAAGTTCTGCTTACCCAACACGGAAGTGCAAAGAAGAAATTAGAACTGATAGAAATTGAAGAAAGGCTCCTACGAAGTGATGGTCCTGGAGATACATTCTTTCCTTCATGACTTTTTCCTGTACTGCCACAAGGTGTTGTTTGCACCCGATATGGATCCATGTATTCCAGTCAACGTCTTGCAGCTAGTGGAGAATGTGGAAGAGATACCTTCCATGAACTGGGGTGTTTACATGCTCAGTCATCTGCATAACTGTATTGCTACATTCAGAAATGGAGTGAGAGAAGAACTTGGAAAGACGCGTGTCCTTCAAGGAAACCTACTATTTCTGCAGGTTTACATTTCTAAAATTCAGATCGATCTGATGAAATTTAACTTCAGTTCTTGATAATTATGCAGCTTTGGTACTTTGAACATGTCCATGCGGGACCAAACGACCTCTATCCTAAACGACATCAATACCCCCTAATGAGATATTGGACAAAACAATCGGCCGAGGTGCGACTCAACTCAAAATGTGATCTGTATATAGACACGAAGGTGAATTCCTTGATTTGTTACTCTTGCTGTGCATGCACGGTGGTTCCAATTATTTTCTCTGTGTTTGAGACGACCCTTGTTTTTCAGTTCCCTTCTTACGTGATTTTCAAGAAGCTTCCAAACTACCATGAGGAACCAAAAACCACTGAAGAGGTGACCAGTAATGTGTATTGCGACAGATCAATCCATAGCACTTGTCCACAAGGCCCGTCACTTTTAGCCTCAACCAACGATTCCGCACCTCATAAAAATGTCAGCACAGACCACCTCCACTCCAACCAGTTTACACTAGATTTTGTACCATGATTCACTTCTTTGAATTGTTTTTACAGGATAATGATTTCATTCGCATACTAAGCCTGATTGCTTCAGATCTACATCAGGAGCAGAAACACATGTCAAGAGCAGTTGGAGTATGTTTTTCACAATTGTATTGTTGTTATTTAATAATAAGTTTTCACTTAACCTATTACTGTTAATAGGGCATCCTAAAACTATCTGAACACATCATCGCCAACAGTGGAACCCATAGACACACTGGAAGCAAATGCCAAGTAAATGCCACTAATTCGTCAGAATATATAAAGAAAATCTTTGGAATTGTGGATTATCTTGAAAGAACAATTTTTGGCAGGGGAATACCAATGAGTGCATGCAGAAACCCACAGACGTGCACAATGCTGGAGCATTTGTCTATGCAGATGATGATGACTATAGACTCACTGAGGAGGACAAGGTGGTTTTAAGCTTTATCGCAAATAGCGATAAAAATGATATTGTCATTGACATCAATGGCCTTCAAATTCCGGTGGAAAGCCTATTGCCTAATGCCACTGGTTGTAAAGAATGGATCTCACTTGAAGATGGTTCGGTGTTTGGTGATGTGAGCATACATTGATTTATTTTAATTTAATGGGTTTCATTTGATCTTGTGTACTTAACCTTCTACTACCTATCACGAGATACTGTCCTTTAATATATCATTGGTTGTCACAGGTAATTGATGCGTACGCATTTGAAGCTAATATAGGTAACGAAGATGTGGCGTACATCAACACCTATATTACCCATCACGAGCTCCTACGATGTAATTCAGTAATGCCGATCATAGGAGAATACTTCTTCAAAAAATGATCTATGGTGTGTATACTTTCATTTTTTACAAACTTTTATCTAATATTTTTTCGCACATATTACTCGTGGTAAAAAATAAAATTAACTACGTAACCTTTATCACAGGTGTTTATTCCTTTACACGTCGGAGGTAGTCACTGGAATCTTGTTGTGTTCAATATTAGCGATAAAAGGGTGCAAATCCTCGATCCATTAGCGCATGAGGGGTCGTGGGATTGCCAAAAGGAATCATCATTGGTGAGCACACATGCACGCGCGCGTACACACACAGTCGTAGCTAAGGCCTACATGTATCTCTTGTTGCAGATAGAATCAATACAGAATTGCATTGAAGCTTTTATAAAGGGTCGACCTAATAATGTCGGATGGATTGATGTCAAGTCGTGGCAGATTGTTAGTATGAAGAACTTACCTAAACAATATGATAGGTTTGTCATGCTGTCTTGAAACAACGTGATAGTTACCACGTACTTACCAGTAAGTAGCCTAACAAGACAAAATTTTGCAGCTCGTCGTGTGGTGTTTACGTCATTAAATACATGATGCATTGGAATGGACATTCTCTTAGTGAGTCACCCACCCAGGTATAGATAATGTCATTCCAGCATTACATACATATATTTTTCCAAGCAATACATATATTGTGTTGTTTGAGACTAAGGTTTTGTGGACATTTTTTATGTTTAATTGTTAGGATGAAATGGAAGTATTCCGGAAGAAAATATGTTGTAGGTTGATACTCTCCAAACACAACAAGATCCGAAGACCATAGAATAGAACGCCTAATCGATCTGGTTGCAACTTATATTTCCACAGAGGGCAAACAGGAAGCTGATGCCGAATGCCCAACAGAAGACAAATGCCAATGAAGTGCAACAAGACGAATCTTATTTTTTCCACAAAGAGAAATGAACCAGGGGCCCAGATGGGAAAAATTATAAAAGCCATGCCAACATCACTACGTAATCTTCTCTTGTACTGTAGACACAAAGACGTCTCTGCACAACTATGCATCTTTCGTCATCTCCGAATTTTTATATTGGTGCTGTCCCATATAGAGTTTTTTTAACCTTTCGAGGAACCTAGTACAATGCGTTTGTGTTTGCGATTGTCTCGTATAGTAATCTCATATCTCCATTGATTTGTGGACGTCATAAAGGAATGTGATTCAATACTGGCAGTTGCCATGCAACTAAGCAGCAATCCGGTTTTAAATTACAAACCTGCAACACGCACGATCGATATCGTGTGGGCGTGTGCACACCGCACGATGGCAGCACGCACGTGCATGGGTGATGACAATCCCCATCACGCCAAGAGAAGTTCACGCGGGAAGTCTGGGTGAAAAGCTTTCTTTCTTGCATGCATGCGAATGTGGACAAAAAAAGATATGTCATTCACTGAATTTTAAAAAATCTATAAATAAACTGTCAGAACAAGATCATATTATAGCCAAAACAAGTTTGTATGCCATCTTGAACAAAATAATAAAGTGCCAGAATAAATATTATCTGTAAATTTTTAAAGATCAAAACAAGTCATTATTATACGCAGAACAAGTTTGTATGTCATCTCGAACAAAACAAATATAGTGTCAAAACAAATCAGAACAAGGGTTGGAACAAGTTATTTTTATAAGATTATTATTATGGCCGGAACAACTTTGTTTGTCATCTCGAACAAACAAACAGAACAAATCAGAATAACTGTCAGAACAAGTTAAATATGGCATAGTAACTTTATCATAGTAAACAAATAATTGAACACCTAAAAAATGATTATCTAGTTAAAAATGTCAAGATGAACAAAACTCCTATAAACAATAAATGGAACACTAAACAAATTCAAATATTATAAATATAAAGATTGAAAAGATAGAAAAAAAGAATGAAAAGATAAATACTGTCTATTTTTTCAAAAAGCACTCAAAATACAATGGAACTCATAACTTAGTAATTTCTTTTTTTTTGCCAATAATCAGTATTCCCCATGTCGTTTCCAAATTTGGATGTGCACGTTCTTATAAAAACACGATGAAACAGAACACAGCTGCATATATAAATGATATCCTCTTTTAGGCACATATATGATTGGCGACATGACCGGGTGCTGAATTTTTAACAAGGTTCACAGGCTGAATAGAGTATGATCACGAGACTTCATTGATTCACAGGCTGTACCTCCCTCTTGTTCCGGGCTGGAAGACTCCTTTGTATGAGAAATCAGAAAATTATGAGAAGAGAAACATATGCTTATATGATAAAGGAAGAAACTACCGGATACATGAGATTTATTTAGTTGAGAAATTAGTGTTGCAGCTCAAAGGAAGAAACTTCTGTGCTCTATGTATTTGCGCAAAAAAAACCCCGTAGCAACACACGGGCACATTCCTAGTGCTAAACTAAACGACAACTATCTGAGGCAGCTTGGGTTACGCAGGTTCGACACGAACCACTCCGTGTTCCGCGCCAACCGCGATGCTGCTGTGTGCGTAACCCAAGCTGACTAGTAGTAGTACTCCTATCCTGCCACGCTGGATAGAAGAAGGAGAGAGAAATGTCTTACTCCAGCTGGTTGCCCGGTTCAGGGAGGAGTAGTAGACTTTCCAGTTTCCACCATGCCGCCCGCCGCCCTGTGCGCAGTCGCTGCCAGCCCGACATTGAGGCTACAGAGATGGATACACCCTAGAAACTCCAGCCGGCAGCCGCTGGGAACTAGCTCCCCACGTCCCTATAGCTCTGCCGCCAACTTCATATGCGCCGCCACCCGTGAAACCCAATCCGCCTCGTCCTCAAATCTCGCAGGCGGAGCTCGGAATCCACCCTCCACCGGCGGAATGCCTGCGGGTAAATCGCACAAGGGAGCGCCGGCTGGTGCTCCGGTGACCGGAGGCGACTGCATTGGTGCCTTCCCGGACGAGATCATGCACCGCGTCCTCTCCTTCCTCCCCGCGGTGCAGGCCGTGCAGACCTGCGTGCTCGCCCGGCGCTAGCTCAACCTCTGGAAGTACGTCACTGACCTGCGCATTGTCGGCACCGACGGCAAGGCCCCAGCCCCATATGCGGACATCTTGGAGTTTGTGGACAGCCTGCTGCTCCTTCGTAAACCTTCGCTTCTCGAGACAGTTGAGGTCAGTGTCGTCGGATACGACACCGTTGACATTCAGCGCATCAGGCTTTGGGTCAAATATTCATTGCAGTTCAAAGTCCAGAAGCTCTTGCTCAACATCCAATTCAGAACACATAGAATTTGGTCTTTTTGGCTGGAGGACCCACCCTTCGCCTGCAGGTATCTGACCTTTCTAGTGCTTCATGGAATACTGTTCAACTGTGAGTTTCTTGACTTTTCGAGATGTCCCGCACTGCAACATCTAGAGATCGAAGATTGTAGCTTCATTGATACACAAGTTATCTCGTCACAGTCCTTAAAACATCTAAGCATCAAAACAGGCAGTTTCAATGATAGTTTTCGCACTCGAATCCGTGCCCCCAATCTTGCTTTTCTGGGGCTACAAGTCTATTATGGCAGGACTCCTTTACTTGAGAGAATGCCCATGTTGGTGTCAGCAAGCGTTGGGATGCTAGGGACCTGTAAAGACTGGTGCAGGTCCAGCCATTCCAACTATGGGGACTGTGGTGACGAGAGCTGCGGATGTTCCATAAAGGATGACAACACAACCATCATTTTGCGTGGTATATCAAAAGCAAAGACTTTAGTGTTGGGCACTAATTGTAAAATGGTATGCTTACTTCTCAAATCATTAAATTCATGGTCTCATTGTTTCAAACATAAATGCATTATTCATCTATCTAGTCGCTATCTGTCCAGTTTATTTTCAGAAGGGACTTGAAATGGTGCCCTACCTTTAGTCGATTAAAGGTTCTGGTCCTCACAGAATGGTGTGTGCGTGATGTACATGGACTAGCATGCATTCTTGAACATTCACCAGTTTTACAGGACCTTTACTTTCATATATTTTGTAAGGTAAAGCATTTCTAAATGGACAAATATTGCATATACACCTTTATTTATATAGGTTACTGATCTTGGCAAACTCTTTTATTATACTGCAGCCGCAAGGATGTAATGTGAAAATGAAAGGAAGGATCAACCCAAAGGAGGTACCACCCATTATTTCATCTCATATCAAGAGAGTTGAAGTCGTATGTGGAGTGATCGACGAAATACTTATTGAATTTTTCAAGTTCCTTAGAGGAACACTTAACATCAGTATGTTAGCTAACAACACTCTCGTGCCTTTAACACTTATACATGTGGGCCAAACAAAAAAGAGTTCAAACTGGAAGTAAATGAAGAAATGTCATATTGTTTGTTAAGGTATTGATTTGGATGTACCAAATAAATTTGGAAATGACACTTCAGAACCCTGAATCTTGAATATGTTTTTTACCTTCACCATCTTATGAAAGTAACTATGTGCTATGCAAGGATTCAAATAGACGATGCAATATCCAAAACATTTTTCTGTTTTGCTACTTTCACTTATTTATCACCTTCGATAGCCCCTTATCAGGCTAAATCTACATCAAACGAATATATTGATTTCCTTGCTAGCAGCTTTTGTACTGTAAATACTGGGATATAATACTTCAAAACTAATGGAATACTAGCTCCATCTATAAATATATTTAGAATTTTGTATTAGCATGTTTTACTTAAAATTTATGCAGAATGTACAAAGATACTTATTTAGGTGAAACTCGTAGTTGCATTTCAAAGGATTCCCAGTGTCCTGAAGATGTCTCGAAGAGAGGATGGAATTGATTAAAAGATTATATTATCATTGTTGCATTTGAGATGTACCTCACTCTAGCTTTGGAATATCCTGAATACCAAAGTTTGGTCAGCGAGATAGTATATACATTAGTCCTCTACAGTACCTCAAGTTTACTTACCTTTTTTCCCACTTCTCAATGATTTCTCAGATGATGACCTTGGCAGCTTGTTTATCTTTATAGGTTTTATTTACTGGTGTATTACATGGGAAGGCTAAGGTCAGTCTTGGTGTAAGTTTCATTGCATAGTAATCTAACCAACCGGTTACATGAAACGGTCATGCATGCAACTCAGTATTGTGACATGTAATTTGCCGGGCAATGATGTGTGGAGTCGAAATGTTGGGAGTTTTCATAACTTGTCGGTTCATGTATCATGTATGCCAGTAAAATCTGTACGATGGGGATGCACAAACATTACAAACTGATATAAAGTACTGTTATATTATTTCAATTTCTTGCACTTCATCTGTTCTAGTAGAAGAATATTTTAGAATGGTGAAGCATGTGCGGACGATGCTGGAGGTTAGAGGTATAGGCAAAATCGACACGACTGGCGCCATCCGGGGCGGATCCAGCGTGGGCGCAGGGTGTCCATTGGAGCATCCTGAAGCTCCTCTAAATTTTCAGCCAAGGATGAATAGAAGGGGAGGAAAATGAGCCACCCTCCATGCTGCAACACCGACTGGGTGGTGTCGTTTCAACGCGTAACCTGCATCCGGTCGTGTCGATCCTGCGCGTCACCTGCACCAGCTTTAGCGACGCACCATCCGTTCTGCATGGCGCGTGCAACACTGACTCGGTTATGCACGGTGTCGGTTACGCACCGTCCATGCCGCTTGATGCAACACCGACTTGCTTGCATGGTGGAACACTGACTCGGTTACGCAGAGTGTCAGTTACGCAAAAACCATGCTTGTATCCTTTGTCGTGTCGTTTCATCGCGTAACTTTGAGCCGATAAGGTTACGCAAAACCCAAATGCTAAACGGAGAGGCCTCTCCATTTAGTCTTAAATGGAGAGCCCTCCGAGGTTACTTCCTGCAACACACAAGTTACTTCCCGCGACCAAAAGTTACTTCCCGCGACAAAAAAGTTACTTCTCGCGACACAAAGTTACTTCCTCCTGTGTGCTTCTTTCTGTTGAGAGAAGTAATTTTGTGTCGCAGGAAGTAACCTGGGAGGGCTCTCCATGTATGACTAAAAGTTACTTCCTCCTATGTACTTTTTCTGTTTAGGGAAGTAATTTTGTGTCGCAAGAAGTAACTTCGGAAGACTCTCTATGTAAGACTAAATAGAGAGACCTCTCCGTGGATGGTGCCCTGGATGCCAGCTTCTTGGCAACGCACCCCGAAGGCCCCAAAATAGATCAACTTTATATGGCACTCCCACCATTCTCTTTTGATAGGAATACTCCGTATTTCCAAAAATCAGATTTTTACAAATGATAGTCCTATTTGCCATTGGTGTGGGCCGTGGCAATAAATGGCACAGATAACAAAGAGTATCACGAGTAGAACGCCATTTGACAAAAGAGAAGTTTAAGACTACTGGCTGCATGGTGCAAGACTGGCTGGGTTATGCACGGGGTCTGTTACGCAAATCGGTCGTGTCGATGTTGACGGCTGTTAAGTACCTACTTTAGCCGTCAATATACTCATGAATAAAGGGGCATAAGGCATTTCTTACACGTATTTAGTTAATAATAATGTAGTTCCACTTGTCCTTGGAGATTATTTGATTGCAGGAAAAAAAGCAAGAAAAGAGTGCCAAACTAACCTTCTAGGGTCCATGCCACATCACCTCATCCTAGGTGGGCTGCCAACAAGGATGCCATGCATGCAAGCCTGCCAACTAGGGAGCCATGCATGCATGCCATGCAAGCAATCCAAGTGAAGCAACCCCCGACGAATCAGAGTGTGACACGTGGACTTCACATGGATCCATGGGCCCACAAAAGCAAGCAAATCGCGCCAAAACAGGGTGGACACCGGGAACTGACCTAAGGACCCACAGGGCAGCCTCCAGGAGGAAGCACACCCCGAGTGGGGCCCACAGGGGGTCGGCCGACCCCAGGGGTCGGCCGAACCGACCTTGAGGCCGCCACTCAGGGGCTGCCACGTGGTGGCTCTCCATTGGTCCTAGGCGCCTTCCCCTGGGTGTTTGCCTCCATTCTTCGCCGGTGCACGGGCCTATAAATAGAAGGAGAGGGGGCTCACTTATGAGACATCCACACTTGCAACACCTCTCTCACTTTTAGTCTCAAGGCTAGGAGGTAGGCTAGAGTAGTTCTAATTCAGGTTCCAAGCCTACTTTGGGATCTAGGTATGAGTTCTCTTGTATCTTATTTCATTTGTATGACTTTCATCTACTTCAGTTATTTATCTATTTCATATAAAGTTGTGTTAGTATACATGAGTGATTTGTTCATGTGTTCTCCACCTGTTCATCATTTAGAGGCTCCTGTTCTTGATGAACAAGGCCTTTCGATCCACTTGACTGGTGACTTTTACATGTTTCTAGTGTTTGTTCATAAGTTAGAGGCTCGTGTTCTTCGCGAACACGGCCCTTTGATCTAGTTGAACAGACATAGGAAAACATCAATCCGTTTGTGTACTTAACCTGGTTTGATCTAATTAGATGACATGATTGCGTTGTATGAAGTCTGTGCTTGAGCTACGGTACTCGGTGTAATTGGCTTGTTTATCTGGTGGCTTGACCTGGATCACAATAGCCCGGGCCGGTCAAGTCCGGCTAACAACATAAGCATGGTGCTTGGGTTGCGTAGCTACCTTACTTATGAGTTTATCCCACGGTTTGTCTTGGGGTAGGCCGCGGTAGTGACAGCCGTTGGTCCTCTGAAATCCCCCACGTTCGGATAAGCTGTAGGAGTCTAAAATATAACAACCGGAGTTGTGCAGAAGCAACGCGGGAGGTTATCTCCCCGTGGTACCTGGGTGCTCAAGTCAATGTTCTTCAACGCTAGTGTATCTAACTCGTTCCTTCCAGCTTTATGTGTACAGTACATTAGAACCTAGAACTAACTCGTGTGTCGCCTCCTATGCCTAGGACCCTTTAGAGAGAGAGTGAGTGTGTGTGTGTGATCACACTACCCCATTATCATATCTTTACCCCTGGACTTGAGTGTCTGGTTTGTTTCCGTCTATGATCTATACTCATTGCAATAGAGTTGATCTTGTCATTCTGCCAATGACTTCCTTGGATTCGATACCCTTTGGAATACTCCTTGGGGGAAATGCTACAATGGTCCTTCCGTGCACTTGCGGATCTCTGTAAATGTTAAGGTTTACCAGTCAGCATTTCTGGCGCTATTTTCAGGATGGGTTCCAAACCTGTTCTTAGGTGATTGCGTTAAGAAATGTCAACAAGCATTTTTGGTGCCGTTGCCGGGGAAGGCTTAAGGATGACATATCAACACTTTGCATATGTTTATAATCATGACAGGAATAAAACAGTTCTCAATGCATGCTAACTTGGATTGTCTTCTTTGTCTATTGATGATGAAGACAGGTAGTGCATGACTGGTTTCGACTTGCCATCGAATTTTACTGAAGATCCTGAGTCACTCGTAAAGAAGGCACGAAATCATTTCGGCTCTCCTTCTCGTGAACATTCGGAAGTCGATCCAACTTCCTTTGTGCCATCCGCATCAACTTCCATGGCCAACCCTGTCGAGAAGACTCTTCGTGAGTATTCCGCTCCCTCTGCTGACCAGGTGCCGACAGGCCCCGTGATCAACACTGGGAATGGAAACTTCGAGATCAAGACTGGCTTAATTATGATGGTACAGGCTAGCCCATTCTGTGGCAAGCCTAATGAAGACGAGAGCGCCCACCTGCAGCAGTTCCTGGAACTATGCAGTACCTTCACTATACGAGGAGTGGAGGAAGATGCTATTCGTCTGCGACTGTTTCCCTTCTCCCTCTTGGGAAAGGCAAGGTAGTGGTTTTATGCTAACCGTGCAGAGATTAACACTTGGGCAAAGTGCTCCGCAGCATTCCTCGCGAAGTTCTTTCCGTTGGGCAAAACCAATGTCCTACGGGGGCGAATTTCAAGTTTCCAGCAAGCGGCAAATGAGACTATCCCCGAAGCTTGGGAGAGACTCCAGGAGTACATCCTGGCTTGTCCTCATCATGGGATGGACAACTGGCTTATTCTTCAGAGTTTCTATAATAGGCTGACTCCGACAGCCCGAGGCCATATTGATGCTGCACCTGGAGGGGCTTTCTTCTCTCTTACTATCACTGAAGCTACTACATTGATTGAGAAGATGGTTACCAATCAAGGGTGGAGTGATGATCGACTCCAGCCACGTCAAAGGGGTACACATACCGTCAAGGAAGCGGATATGTTGCACGCCAAGATGGACCTAATGATGAAGAGAATGGATGATCTAGCCAATGAGAAGGCTGCCATGGCCACCACTACTCAAGCTATGGATGCTCGCATGACTTGTGAAGCCTGTGGTAATACTGGGCATCAGGGAATTACTACCCTAATACTCAGGAGGACGTGATGTACATGAACGGCAATAACAATGGTTATCATCCACAAGGAGGTCAAACGTGGAATCAATCGCACCCTTATTATCAAGGAGGTAATCAAGGTAATTCTTTCAACCCAAACCAACCTTCCTTGAAAGATCTAGTCTTTGGGCAAGCTAAGATTAATGAAGGCTTTAATAAGAAAACAGCTACCTATGATAAGGCCTTTGAGAGCCTTAATGTTAAAATTGATAGCCTTTCGTCTGCCCTTAAAGACCAGTTGAGCTTTAATAAGATGATAGAAACCCAGTTGGCTCAACTAGTCGCTTCAGTTCCACCAGTTGAAAATGCAAAAGCGGTAGTCACGAGAGGGGGTAAGACCACTTGCGATCCGCCCTATCCTAACCATGCAGGAACAAAGAGAAGCACAAGAGGGGATGAAGAGTCTAGTGGAGAGCCACTTGGTATGAGGGAGCCCTCACAAGCAAGAACACCTGAAGACAGGGCGGACAAACCTGAGTTCATTGAAACAAATTTATTGCCATTCCTTCAGTGAAACAGGAAGGCAACAGTGGATGAGCAATTCACTCGTTTCGTGGACATGATTCAAAAGGTATATATTAATGTTCCACTCCTCGAGGCAATGCGTGTACCCACGTATGCACGTTACCTCAAGAATATCCTCACCAAGAAGCGAGCTCTACCCATTTCAGAGGTGGTAAAGCTCACAGAAGGGTGTAGCGCAGCTATACTCAATCGTCTTCTAGAAAAGAAGAAGGACCCAGGGTGCCCCACGATCACATGCACAATTGGAACACAGAGATTCGACCATGCTCTCTGTGATCTTCGCGCTAGTGTTAGCGTCATGCCAAAGGTAGTTTTCGACCAACTCAATTATACGGAATTATCTCCAACTAGTTTGCAGCTGCAGTTAGCCGATTCCTCAGTCCGATATCCAGCGGGGATAGCTGAGGACATTCCGGTGAAGGTCCGAGACTGCTTCATTCCAGTGGACTTTGTAGTACTTGACATGGACATTGGTAATGAAGTACCACTCATCCTGGGACGTCCATTCCTGAGCACGACCGATGCACAAATTGATGTTGGCGCTGGAGTAATCCTTCTCCACATCAATGGCAAGGAAGAAAGGTTTGAATTCCGCCCACATAAGGAAAAATGCTCAATGGTTGAAGGCACACCAGGAACGGGCATTCCTGCCCAAAGAAGTGAAACTACGCAACCACAAGTGGACAGCCTCATTGCCTTTATGAAGAATTTCTGGAAGCAAGAGCAAGAGCAAATGAGTGCAGGACGGAAATCATATTGGAAATCCAAGTCCCAGTCCAAGGCACCACTCCCCGCACCTCGTAAACCACAGACGACCAAGAAGGTGTGGAAAAAAGTGGACAGGGAGCCGACTCCCTCGTCCCCAAGTGCGACTGACCCTACACTAAGGTAAGTAATGTGGGAGATAGCCTGGCTCTGGAAGACTTAAAACAAAAGAGCCCTTCGCTGACAGGTAAGATCGGTAAGTTATCCTATTCAATAAAAGTTCTGACCTCTAAAAAAGAATCAAGATATCCTTGCTCCATTCTGTTCGCGCTTTGTCGAAATACGAACTCATAGGTGAACTCCATCCGGACAACTCCCTTGAGTCTAAACTATACTAGAGACAGCTGCGACAACTGGAGGAGCAGAGGGCTTACTATGCGTGGTTGGGATACCACCCTCCACAGCAGTGAGCCTGAAGCTAGCTTGGGGGAGGACCCCCTTTCTGAGGTAACTTGTATCTTTTATTGTTTTCAGAACCCCATATGCTAAAAACACATAAAAATCTGAAAAGATTAAAAAGACCAAAAATATTTATTTGCTTTCTTAAATTAGTTTGTTTTCATATGCGCGGTAAGAGTGTTCTTATTCTCCATGGTTGAAATGATGAATAGTTGCTCTGTTTATTCCTCTTGTATGCCATGTTTACAACTTAGTATCCTATCCAAGTTTTGAGTTTGTTGGCTAGTATGATCGAACCTGAGCTTGAAATTAGTGGGTAGCAAAAAGCATGATCTTTGCCTAAGTTGTTGCAAGGTATGATATGGTATAATAGAGTTGCTATGAGCTAGTACTAAGTGATGTTTGATATCCAGAGTTTTCTTTTGAAAAATGTTAAAATGATAAGTTCCTCAATGATACGAAATTCCTATCCAAGGCCATATGTAGATCTTAGCTTCTGTTAACCTCCACATATGCTACTTGATTTCTTCATTGAGTTTTGTCGAATTGTTGTGACCCTCGGCGAGTAACTTGTCATACTCCTATGATCAAGATCACGTACACACCACCATATGCGAAACTTCTACACTGGAAGTTAGCAACCATCATTTCATCCATTCCCCATCCATTCCACAAAATAAAGCTCCGCGCATGTTCCATGATTACCCTCCCTCCAAAAATGTTCAGCAAGGACTATGGGCTATGTTAAAAAAAAAGAGGGAAAAGAAACATGCTCAAGGGCATGCATAAAAAAAAGAGAAAGAAAGAATAAGGAGACATAGCCCAAGTCTCAAAATTTTCAAAAAGGAGGAGAGTAAAATCATGAAAAGAGGAGTTCATTATCCATCCACGATACACACACTTTTGCACATCTTGATCAGGGTGTATGACTTGTTCTTCCAAGGATCCGATTTTCGACTCGACAATATATGAGAAATAGGTATGCCACATGTTTTCCCTACCTACAGCTCCACATATCAGCTTATTAGGAGTAGGTAGTGAAAGAAGGCGAACCAAAGCCTTGGTGAGGAATCATACACATTGAGCGATCCGAGAGTATCATTTGAGGAACTTTGATTTCTTTTGAAAAACCTGCAAAACCTCTGGATTGATAACTGATCAAGGTACATGTGATTAGTAATCTTTATAGAATCATTCTATCTATCAACCGCCCAAGGCAGGTGAAGCTACATGCCCCATATCAATCAAGTGAAAGGTAAGATTGATGCCAACTTCTTCAACTCTTGATAGAGTACCTAGCTGTATCTTGTTATACATTAGGAATACAACATCGTAGCAACTCCTGATCAACCAACCTAAGTCCTTAATCTCTTGCTCGGGACGAGCAAGACGCTAGCTTCGGGGAGTTGTTGACGGCTGTTAAGTACCTACTTTAGCCGTCAATATACTCATGAATAAAGGGGCATAAGGCATTTCTTACACGTATTTAGTTAATAATAATGTAGTTCCGCTTGTCCTTGGAGATTATTTGATTGCAGGAAAATAAGCAAGAAAAGAGTGCCAAACTCACCTTCTAGGGTCCATGCCACATCACCTGCATCCGGTCAAGTTGATCCTGCGCGTCACCTGCACCAGCTTCGGCGACGCACCATCTGTTCTGCATGGCGCGTGCAACACTGACTCGGTTATGCACGGTGTCGGTTACGCACCGTCCGTGTCGCTTGATGCAACACCGACTTGCTTGCATGGTGGAACAATGACTCGGTTACGCAGAGTGTCGGTTACGCAAAAACAACGTTGTATCCTCTGTTGTGTCGTTTCATCGCGTAACCTTGAGCCGATAAGGTTACGCAAAACCCAAATGCTAAACGGAGAGGCCTCTCCATTTAGTCTTAAATGGAGAGCCCTCCGAGGTTACTTCCTGCGACACACAAGTTACTTCCCGCGACCAAAAGTTAATTCCCGCGACAAAAAAGTTACTTCTCGCGACACAAAGTTACTTCCTCCTGTGTGCTTCTTTCTGTTGAGAGAAGTAATTTTGTGTCGCAGGAAGTAACCTGGGAGGGCTCTCCATGTATGACTAAAAGTTACTTCCTCCTGTGTACTTTTTCTGTTTAGGGAAGTAATTTTGTGTCGCACGAAGTAACTTCGGAAGACTCTCTATGTAAGACTAAATAGAGAGACCTCTCCGTGGATGGTGCCCTGGATGCCAGCTTCTTGGCAATGCACCCCGAAGGCCCCAAAACAGATCAACTTTATATGGCACTCCCTCCATTCTCTTTTGATAGGAATACACCGTATTTCCAAAAATCAGATTTTTACAAATGATAGTCCAATTTGCCATTGGTGTGGGCCGTGGCAATAAATGGCACAGATAACAATGAGTATCACGAGTAGAATGCCATTTGACAGAAGAGAAGTTTAAGACTACTGGCTGCATGGTGCAAGACTGGCTGGGTTACGCACGGGGTCTGTTACGCAAATCGGTCGTGTCGATGTTGACAGCTGTTAAGTACCTACTTTAGCCGTCAATATACTCATGAATAAAGGGGCATAAGGCATTTCTTACACGTATTTAGTTAATAATAATGTAGTTCCACTTGTCCTTGGAGATTATTTGATTGCAGCAAAATAAGCAAGAAAAGAGTGCCAAACTCACCTTCTAAGGTCCATGCCACATCACCTCATCCTAGGTGGGCTGCCAACAAGGATGCCATGCATGCAAGCCTGCCAACTAGGGAGCCATGCATGCATGCCATGCAAGCAATCCAAGTGAAGCAACCCCCGACGAATCAGAGTGTGTCACGTGGACTTCACATGGATCCATGGGTCCACAAAGGCAAGCAAATCGCAACAAAATAGGGTGGACACCGGGAACCAACCTAAGGACCCACAGGGCAGCCTCCAGGAGGAAGCACACCCCGAGTGGGGCCCACAGGGGGTCGGCCGACCCCAGGGGTCGGCCGAACCGACCTTGAGGCCGCCACTCAGGGGCTTCCACGTGGTGGCTCTCCATTGGTCCTAGGCGCCTTCCCCGGGGTGTTTGCCATCATTCTTCGCCGGTGCACGGGCCTATAAATAGAAGGAGAGGGGGCTCACTTATGAGACATCCACACTTGCAACACCTCTCTCACTTTTAGTCTCAAGGCTAGGAGGTAGGCTAGAGTAGTTCTAATTCAGGTTCCAAGTCTACTTTGGGATCTAGGTATGAGTTCTCTTGTATCTTATTTCATTTGTATGACTTTGATCTACTTCAGTTATTTATCTATTTCATATAAAGTTGTGTTAGTATACATGAGTGATTTGTTCATGTGTTCTTCACCTGTTCATCATTTGGAGGCTCCTGTTCTTGATGAACAAGGCCTTTCGATCCACTTGACGGGTGGCTTTTACATGTTTCTAGTGTTTGTTCATAAGTTAGAGGCTCGTGTTCTTCGCGAACACGACCCATTGATCCAGTTGAACAGACATAGGAAAACACGAATCCATTTGTGTACTTAACCTGGTTTGATCTAATTAGATGACATGATTGCATTGTATGAAGTCTGTGCTTGAGCTACGGTACTTAGTGTAATTGGCTGGTTTATCTGGTGGCTTGACCTGGGTCACAATAGCCCGGGCCGGTCAAGTCCGGCTAACAACGTAAGCATGGTGCTTGGGTTGCGTAGCTACCTTACTTATGAGTTTATCCCACGGTTTGTCTTGGAGTAGGCCGCGGTAGTGACAACCGTTGTTCCTCTGAAATCCCCCTTGTTTGGATAAGCTATAGGAGTCTAAAATATAACAACCAGAGTTGTGCAGAAGCAATGCGGGAGGTTATCTCCCCGTGGTACCTGGGTGCTCAAGTCAATGTTCTTCAACGCTACTGTATCTAACTCGTTCCTTCCAGCTTTATGTGTATAGTACATTAGAACCTAGAACTAACTCGTGTGTCGCCTCCTATGCCTAGGACCCTTTAGAGAGAGCGTGAGTGTGTGTGTGATCACACTACCCCATTATCATATCTTTACCCTTCACTTTAGTGTCTGGTTTGTTTCCGTCTATGATCTATACTCATTGCAATAGAGTTGATCTTGTCATTCCGCCAATGCCTTCCTTGGATTCGATACCCTTTGGAATACTCCTTTGGGGAAATGCTACAATGGTACTTCCGTGCGCTTGCGGATCTCTATAAACGTTAAGATTTACCAATCAGCATTTCTGGTGCTATTACCAGGATGGGTTCCAAACCTGTTCTTAGGTGATTGCGTTAAGAAATGTCAACAGTCGATCCTGCGCGTAACCTGCATCTGGTCGTGTCGGTTCTGCGCATCACCTCAGCTCGGTTACGCACGGTTCGGCTACGCACCATCCGTTCTGCATGGCGCGTGCAACAATGACTGGGTCGTGTCGATTTAGCACGTACGCACCGTCCGTTCTGCTTGATGCAACACCACCGGTTCCAGATGTATGCGTAACCTGAACCCATTCGTACCCGCGCGGACTCGGTTACACACCTTGATGCTGCAACACTGACTGTGTGGTGCCGATTCGGCGCGTAACCTGCATCCGGTCGTGTTGATCCTGCGCGTCACCTGCACTGCACCAGCTTTGGTTACGCACGATTCGGCTACGCACCATCCGTTCTTCAAGGCGCGTGCAACACCGACTGCGTTGTGTCGATTCAGCGCGTAACCTGTACAGGTTACGCACCGTCCGTGCTTATTGATGCAACACCGACTGGGTTGTGTTGATTCAGCGCGTACGCACCATCCATTCTGCATGATGCAACACCACCGGTTCGGCGGTTCCAGATGTATGCGTAACCTGAACCCGCTCGTATCCGCACGGACTCGGTTACGCACCTTGATGCTGCAACACCGACTGGGTGCTGCCGATTCGGCGCGTAACCGGCATCCGGTCGTTTTGATCCTATGCGTCACCTGCACCAGCTTCGGTTAAGCGTGATTTGGCTATGCACCAGCCGTTCTTCATGGCGCGTGCAACACCGACTGCGTTGTGTCGATTCAGCGCGTAACCTGTACAGGTTACGCATCGTCCGTGCTTATTGATGCAACACTGACTGGGTCGTGTCGATTCAGCACGCACACACCGTCCGTGCTGCTTGATGCAACACCACCGGTTCCAGATGTATGCGTAACCTGAACCCGCTCGTACCCGCACGGACTCGGTTATGCACCTTGATGCTGCAACACCGACTGGGTGGTGCCAATTCGGCGTGTAACCTGCATCCGGTCGTGTTGATCCTGCGCGTCACCTGCACTGCACCAGCTTCGGTTACGCACGATTCGGCTACGCACCATCCGTTCTTCATGGCGCGGCGCGTAATAACATAAGAAATAGGCTTCGGTTGTACTCCGTATGCGTAACCTACACCCACTGGGTTATGCACCATTAGTGTTGCTGCATGCATAGGGCAACTACGACTGGGTAACGCAAAGACTCGATTATACACCATTCAGGCAACACCGACTTGCAGGTGCAGGTAGCACTGATAGTGCGTAACCGAGCGGGGGTAGGTTACTCGCAGGATCGACAGGACCGGATGCAGCAGAGATGGTTACGCCGAATCGGTGATCCGCTGGGTGCAGGTTACGCTAGTTTGGGTTATTTGCTATTTTTATTTGTATTAGCAGTGAATATAAAACAGCAAAAATAGAAAAGGGTGCAAAAGCACTAATATAATATAGATGCAAGATATATATATATTATGAATTATGAATTCATCCGAAGGCACTAGATTGATCTTCTCCATTCCCGTTATTACTACTACTGCTAGTACTAGACAAGAGGCCGGCCGTTTCGTCTCCACCAGCAAACTAACTGCTGCATCATATCATCAGCCAGTAGCGCAGCGGCGTGGGATCTGGTGGGGTGGCCCATGTTGCACACACCTTCCTTGACCTGGTGTTTATTATTTGCTCGATCTCCCGGCCCGGAGACTACTACTCGTCGTCGCCGCCTGTATTATATTATTGCGATACAAGAAATGGCAACCAAGTTAGAGGTAGCAGAAGCACACTCGTCGATATATATACACGATGACGGAGTATATATGTATATTATTAGCACCTGCCATACTGGAGGGATCGTCTTCGTCAACCTCAATAGATGGAGCATCAGGAGCTGCAGGTGGATCGTGCAGGATGTACTGATCCGCCGAGATGTCGTCATCATCTTCCTTGTACATCGTACCAATAGCGGCCAGAACATCCAAAAGGTCCTTCTCCAACTCACTCATCAACTGCGCGTGCCCATGCATGAAGAACAAGAAAATGAGGAGATGGAAATTAAGATAATTAAACCACGCAGAGTGTAGTGCGGGAGGAACACCACTAGATTGAGCATCCCACCAGTATACGTACGTACCTCAATGTTGTCTTCATGCATAGGCGGTTCTTCGATGGTGGGATGAGCAGGAGCGGCCGGCTCATCAAACAGTAGACGCTTGGTGGTGGGCGGCGGCGGCGGTGTGTCCATCGTCTGCAGACGCTTGGCCGGGGAACTTACATCATCAGTATCAGAAGTCTCGGGTCGGTGCTTCGAAGGTGTTTGCCTAGACCTGGAGGCACCAACAACCACCTCTTCTGGTGCTGCTGGTGTAGTCATAAGTACTACTGTACTACGACGACTATACTACCTGCATCCGCTTGGAAAACCACTAATTGTTTCTAGTAAACCTACAGTAAAATGAGACGCTAAAGTATGAATGAATAATGGAACAACACACCTCCCGGTCCCTGTTTATATAGCTATACTGCAGTGAAAGGGCCAACGGAATCTGGGAGAGAGATGGAAATGATCATCTCATTAGGGAAGCCTCCATGCACCATGAAAAGCACGATCGCGAAATTGCCAGGATAGTGCGCACGTGCACATATACCTAGAGAGGAACGCTCCTTGGTGGATGAAAATGGCGGCCAGCGTCGATCCTGCGTAACCTGACCCAGGCGGTTACGCGTGAGGCACTCCTTCCTGCTCCTGGTACGCGCACTTAGGAATGCGGGGTCTTGGTTACGCTGTGAGGATCGCTGCTTGGTGCAAAGACTAATTTAAATGAATCCATAATAACCTGCAGGGATGGACCTACGTTATGCTGAGCGAGGGCTCACTCAAATTCTATAAATCAAGCTAATCGACAAAAATTCTCTATATAAATTCTTCCTAAATTTTTGTATTCTCAAGGTGTGCCCTCGCACAAATTGTGCTCTAGGTCCGCCCCTGATAACCTGCCTTTCCAATCTGCACTTAACCAATTTCAACCAGTGGCTGCTGCATAGGGCAACTACGACTGGGTAATGCACTGACTCGGTTACGCACCATTCAGGCAACACCGACTCGCAGGTGCAGTCACCACTGATAGTGCGTAACCGAACGGGTGTAGGTTACTCGCCTATCACGGGGTGCTGGTATACCTGAGCATTTTTGGCCCGGCCCGGCCCCGCCCGCTGGCCCGGCCCCGGCCCGGCCCGCACCAGGCCCGCCCACAGACCTTACTGGATGGGCGTGGGCAGAGATCTTGAAGCCCGCGAAAAAAATCTTGGCCTGAGCCCGGCCCGACATGCTGTTTTTTGCTATTTTACAGTGTAAAATACGCGGGCGGCCCGCCCAAGCCCGGGCCTGGCCCGAGCCCGGCCCGAAAACTGAGGCCCGACACGTCCCATGGGACGGTCATGGGCAGGATTTTCTCGGCCTGAAAAAACTGAATTTTTTTTCGGCCCGGCCCGAACCCGGCCCGGCCCGTGAAATGCTCAGGTCTAGGTGCTGGTGATAGGCGCACCCCGTAACGCAGTCGGTGTTGTAGGAACAATGCTGCAACTATCGGTTCACCTTTTGCCTCCGTCCCCGCGCCTCCGCTAGGAGCTGATTTCTGCCATTTGTGCCCACGCGGAAGAAGCAGGTGAGATCAGATGTGGACAGGTCGTCCTGGACGATTTCATAGCAAGACGCGAATGTTGGAGACGATTTCATAGACAGCGTGACCTCGACCCCCGCGCCCGCGTAACTTCTCAGACGAAGGAGCTCCGGACTGCATAATAATTTCTAATAGTGAAATATAGTCGTAGGAATACGTTTGTTTTTTTTGCCAAAAAAGATCGAGAACATCGTCTGGGTGAAAGAACGGAAATCAACACGCATGCATAGTAGGGATCTATCAGATCTAGATCGTTGACGCCCCCCAGCTCTCCAGCAGCTTATCCCAAAGCTGGTCATTGGCCTTCCCCTCCTGTTGAAGGATCCTTTCCAGACTCTCAACCATTGAGAGGAGATGAGCCGTGTAGACTTGGATGTGCACGTTAACAGGCGGATCCACCCACTCTGTGTAGCCACAGTCATCCACCTGCAGGAAGAGACAAGACGCGAGTCAAGGCAAGTGCATGCCGATCGATCCGGTGTACTAAACGAAACATGCATGGAAGAGTACTATGTTATTAGAAGAAATTAAGTTTCGGGAACTTTCCATGAAGCGAGGGCAGTGGAAGAAACGGCGGCCCCCATCGATGTAGCCGACGTAAGTTTGGACGATGGCGTCCTCCTAGTGTATGCATTGAGGCCAAGGATGCGGTCGGTGAGGGTAGTCTCGAAGAGGATTGTTGTCGGTGTAGTAATGCCTACGGCTGATTACTGCTTGGGGTGGGAGGGGACGTGGTTTGCTAGGACTGCCCCATTCCACAGCTTTCCCTCCCATTGTCGCCTTGCTCTCCTCGGAGGAGCTGCTCAAAGGCTGGGGGCGCAGCTTCTTTGGCATTCCGTTAGTTGCGATAGCACGGGGAGCAGGCTGCGATATCTTTTTTCTTTTCTTCTCTCACGAGAGGGAACGGGGGTTTGCCTCTTACTATTAACAACAACCCCCGGTACTTGAGGGCTGAGGTTGTTGCCGCCAAAAAAATAATAATAATAATAGCATGGCAGTCACGCACGCAATCCGGTGTCGAAGCTGCCATGCTAGGAATGTAATCTGCTGCTCGGCTGGTGGTACGGAAGGAGATTGCTACGTGGTTTTGCTGATCAACATGAGATGCTGCTGCGAGCCAGAAGAGCAAACCATTTATTAGAAACCCCGGAACGGTCGCGCTTGGCGTCTCCTCCTTCCGGCAATTTCGGGATCGTGCTTTCATTTCACGTTGTGCTTTTAAAAATATCTAAACCTGCGCCTAGTTGGTCACGCACGATCCATGGTGCGTAACCTGCACCACAAGGTTACGGACGGTCCTTTAGGGTTGACGACAGTGACCACAGCATGGATCCTAACTCCATTTTGATACTCGAGTCGAGTGAGAGTAATCATATCTTTGCCCACCTTTAACACTAATTCAAGTATCAGTAATTAATTAACACTAATTTAAACCAATACAACTTCTGTCAAAATCACTCGTGAAAGGCATTCATTTCATCTCCATCATATCCTGACCAAAATGTCCACCATCTGTTAATTACTTCATTGCTGCAGAGATAATTCCCACAACAGCACACAGACCCACCATAACAACAAACATCTTCATGGTCCTGACCAAAATGTCCATCCTCTGTTCCATTCAATTGTCAGCTTGCATCACCCCGGAAGCAGCGTCCTCTTCAGAGGTCATTTCTTCTTCTGGTTCCTCATGCACTATGATCCTCCTCATACTGATAAGCTTCGCAAAGTACTCCCTTTGCCAATAGTACTCAGGGCATCTATTAGGTGCCTACAAATATAGTTCAAAAATGCTCAAACCCTAGTTCAGAAAAGCAATCACCACATTGAAACTCGACACGTCGAATGCATTAAAAAAACAACTCACCCCTTGATGCTCCTCGGGCACTTGAAAAACACCCGGCCTCTATTCGTGTCAGTCGTTGCGCGGAGCTCAATGATCCGCGCCAACCCATAGACCGTGCAATGGATCAAGGGAAACCCGGTTTCCCTGCCACCGTGTTGGACGACTCATTCACACATGAGGTGCTAGCCCTAGAGACCGACGGATCCACCCAGCGCAGGGACATTGCGAAGCGGAGGGATTGGTGCCGGCGTGCCGCTGCCATTCGTAAACTAGGTCAAAAAGGTGAAGTTGGACGCCGAGTGTTGTTATCACGAGCCACGAGGGGACGCCGAGTGCTCTTATCGCTGCTACACACCCTCACTGGAATGAGTAACCCGCAGGAGGGCCGGACGGGTGCCGACTTGCCGTGTGGGCAACCCAGGCAGTTGCACACAGAGCGCTGCGTGGCTCCGGCGTAACCCATACCGGACAGGTTACACATGGATCTCAAAGTCTGCTTATCCCGCGGGGAGGTTGCAATATGCCAATACGCTACGCACCATGGCCCGCGGGTAACCAGTAAAACCCAGGTTGTTGCAGCACGTAGCGGGGCTCTCGGTTACGCAAGCCTCTGTAGGTTGTACCACTAGCTAGCACGTAGCCAGGCTGCATTATTCCTACAACACCAACTGCGTTACGCACAGATAGGCTTCTGATGTATGCGTGACCTGCCCATGCTGCATCAAGTGGTGTCGATTCTGCGCATTACCTGCACCAGCTGCTCGGTTACGCACCATCCAGGCTGCAACCGCCTGCAATACGCACGCGCACTTATAGGCTCCAGATGTATGCATAACCTGAACCCGCTCATGGGTAACCCTCTCGGATGCAGGTTACGCACCGAATCGACACGACCGGATGCAGCGTGGATGGTGCGTAACCGAGTGGGTCCAGCTTACGCGCCGAATCAACACCACCGGATACAGCGTGGAATCATGGATAGTGCGTAACCGGCTCACGTTACTACGCACCATGCACGCGTAAAACCGACCCGGTGAAGGTTACGCATACATCTGGAGCCTATATTTGTTATTACGCATAGGCACGCGTAAAACCGACCCTGTGAAGGTTACGCATAAATCTGTGGCCACGAGTAAAAGGCCCGCTTGCGTTACGCACGCACAGACGACACACGTATTTGTTGGCAGCGCCCAGCCGGCTACTCACGAGCCGTGTATCCCAAGGCGTCCACGTGTGTAACTGAGGTGGTGCAGGTTTGGCATGCACACCCGACACGCCTGTTATGAGACTTTGGAACAGCGCATTCAGAGGTTCAGACTTGAAGGAAACCATTCATCATTCATAAAAGAATAATAATAATTAGGAGTTTAGGACTGATTTAAAAGTTCAAATAGGAGTACTTAAAACTAATTTAAACGAATGCATAACCATTTTCTAATCAGCACTTAACAATTTTTAATTAGCACTTAACCATCTGGCTACAGCATTGTTATTTCCTCAGGTGTACACGCTTGATCTTTGAAGACCATGTTGGTGGTGAATCACCTCTTCATTTGAGATCGTGTTCTATTTGCAACTGTATCTCCATACTTGTCTCTTTTTTTCCTCCTTGGGTAGAAGGAGATTTGCCTTGTTGCTTTGTGCGTGCTTGAATGTCCACTTTTGAGACTCCGACCTCAGTTTCCTAAGGTGATCAGAGGATAATAGGTATATCTATGATTAGATCGATTCACATATACTAGGTACCAGTAATCGAATATGCTTTGGAAATTGATCATTAATCACCAACCAGAATAGGTGTATTGTATGATTGTCTTTGAATCTTGTTGTGTTCCGAGAGAATCAACCTACAACACATCTTCTTCCTAAATGCATCCATTTGTTCCTAAAGATTAAAGTTAACAAATGACCGCAAAAACTTACTGCGTTATTCACAAATGTATCCATTGTGAAATGATAATAAAATGGATGAGCGTACGGACTTGGGTGAACGTTGCATTAAGTGTACTCCCATTCCAATGCATCATGTACTTGATGACGTAGACGCCACATGACGCATTTCAAAATGCACATGTTACATATATGGTATATATAGTAAATATTTTTAGTGCAACGATATATCTTACCTATCTTGTTGCGTTGGTATGTCTCTAATATGTAGGGTATCCCACTTTGTGACATCAATCTTTTTTTGGAGGCGGGTGACATCAACCTCTGAAGATCCACTCACATTTCTTTGTGAAATGTACGTTTCAATGCAATGCTGCACTGACTGTACCTGAAGCAAGGTGCATATGGTTGAAAGAGCTAACTACATTTGCACGACATCTACATAATACAGAGTACTCACCAGCGACAGTTCCATCTTGGCATCCCACGTTCCATTACAAACTAACGAATTCAGGACCTGCACCTCCTTCATTGTGATGTTGAACACAAGAAGAACCCAATGATTACCTCTGATATTTACAGGGATATATACCTGAGATGCAGGAATGCTATTACAATCTTGCGGTGTACTATCAAGTGTCGAAGCTAGCATCAAGAACAGATCATAGCACGTTTAAAGAAGTATTCTCCAGTTCTGGCAATCCAACCACTGTGAGAGGATTTCAATTCTTCTGGAGATAGTAATTTCATAGCAAAAAAAGTGTTGACGTATGCCACCTTTTCATTTAGTAGTTTTCTGGCTACTACGTACGCATCTATTACCTGTCACACTCAGACACCGTGATAGATTAGGACGTACAGTAGGTAAAATAGAACGCAGCATTGTAACATATTGCATGTAGAGCAAAACAGAAACATAAATAAAATGCACTCACATCATCAAGCATCCAACCATCTTTATTGGAGATCCAGTCTTTTTTATCAGTAGCCATTCCCATCAATGTTTTGACCGGAATTTCTATGTCATTGATACTGACGACAATTGCATCTTCACAGCTGTTCAGGACAAAGTTTAAAACTTCTTTATCCTTAGCATTCTGGCTGTAGTCATCATCATATTCACAGGCAGGAGAGTATGCTCCAGAACTGTACACATTTGTCGTCTCGTGCCTGCCCTGATGTGTGTACAAATTTTTCTAGTTTTGTCATGACAAATAAACTTATTCAGGGAGATGTCGTTTTCTATATATTGGGACCAATTACTGGTGCTGTATAGCAGGGATTGTACCTGGCAATCATTTTCGTCAAGCTGTTGGGTGTTCAAGCCAGAGTATTTACCATTTAATGTAAGAATGTCATGTCAGAATCAGAACATTTCTTAAAAGAATATTTATGAAAATACAAATTCTGAAATTCACAAGTCGAATCATGTCTTTTAAACAATGTGACAACAGAAATTTAACCTGGCTGTGATTTATGTTGTGCTGTGTTGTGCCGTGGTTGTAGTATTTGCCAAGGAATTTATAAATGTCCTGTCAGCACAACAACTTTAATAATAAAAATTGGCAATACAGTTCTGAAATACTGGCGTATCAAAAAATATTGGCATAAACAGAACTTTTACCTGCAAATAATTTCCGTGATGCAGTGGGGTGCCAATGTTGTATTTTGTAAGGAATTTTGAAATTTCCTGACATAAGCATAAATAATATAAAATAAAAATTTGGTTGCAAAAAAAAACTGAACATTTATGAACCATGCAGTTCTGAGTACATACGTCGACAGTGACACCCGTCTCATTCCCGTGGTAGTAGTCGCTGCTTTTGCCGAATCTAGCAAGGTCGTCATCATTTGCAGAGTCGTTGTTTGTGGATAAAAACGTCTGGGCATGTGAACTGGTGTCATGGCTTCTGTCCAGAGGTACATTACTAGTAACATCATCATGTTTGTTTTGCTTCTCTCGGTTGTATGGAAGCTTCTTGAAAACCTTTTGTCACAAAAGATTGAAAATAACTGTCAGACATGAAACCCATAGTTACAAGAGTACTAGTAATTAGCAAGCAAGAGACATAGACGACATACAATTCCGTTAGCGATACCATCCATTGAGGCGATCTCCAGTCGCTTCTTTGCTAAACGTTCTGTCCAATGCCTCATTAATGTGTACTCTGGTTGTCCAGGATAATCGATTTTGTGGTGGCTACATGCGTGGACATGCTCGAGGTACCAGTACTGCACGATTAGGAATTAGGGTTAAACATATCCTGTGTGAATCCAAATACTAGTCCTGAAACTGGCAATGAAATGGAAATTTATTACCTACAACAAGATCAGGCTACCTTTAGGAGTAATACCAAGTGTCGGATTATTCCCTTGCCTTTTGTAAGCAGCCAGACCATCTTGTAGATTCTTAAGAGTATAAACACCCAGTTCATCAAATGTAAGTCACCAACATTCTCCACTAGCCGCTGGACTTTTGCTAGAATAGCTGGGTTGGTATCAGGGTCAAATAAAACCTTGTGGCAAAACATGAAGAAATCTCGAAGAAATAAATCATCGGCAGGCCCGTCCTTTTGCTTCAGTCTATTTTCAACCTCAGACAATGTTAGTGACGACCTTGTTTTTTCTCGACCACAACTGGTCATATTGACCTCTTTTGCGTGCCTAGAATGCATAGGCTCGAGCGCTTTGAAGAAATGGTAGAAGTAGAACTGATTGGTATCTGGTCATGGAGAGAGAGTAATCAATAAATGTGTCGTATGGAATCTGGATGGTGTGTTACATACCTCCGGAGTAGACGACAATGGGCCACCGGAGTTGAAGTTGTTGGGCCGCCGTCTCCGAGGATGGCCGCTGCCGGTCGCATGTGCTAAACTTTCTTCGCTAGGAGGCCGCTTCCTTTCGTCGTCGACTGTGATTTGACATCGGAAGTCACCGTTGATTTGCCGTCGGAACTCTCTGTCGTCAGCGTCGCATTGCCGTCCGGTGCACCTTGCTTGTCAAGATGAGGGACACTTGGACGTCCATCAGCAGACAATTTCTCCGCCGCGCTCGACATGAGCAAAAACCTCTTCCTCCTCAGCTTCCGCGATCTGAACTTGCAGGTCTACCAAAATGGAGGGAGAGAATGCTAACCGCCTGAGAGAGAGAGAGAGAGAGAAAGAGAAATAATAAACCGTCGTTCACGCCGTAACACACGCAATCAGTCGATGGAAAGGCATAACCGAAAAGAAAGGAAACATTAATAACCTACTCCCTCCGTCCCGTGAAGAATGCAATCCTAGCATTTGAAAAAAAATCCTGTAAAGAGCAATCCTAGAAAATAGATCTAATTACCATTGGGTTACGTACACCTGAGTTATGCGTAACATCCACGCTAATGCGGAGCGCTTGGTTACCACGCATCATGCGTAACTGGATGCTGGCCGTGTAACACAGGCGGTTATCACAGTAACCTGCCACGCATGCCTCGGTTAACACACGTGGTTACTTACCCACACGGCCATGTAAAAGTAAAAGGCCGCTTGGGTTACGCACACTGCACCGGGGTTGCCGCGAACACGGCGGGTTCCTTTTCTTTAAATCAAATATTTCCAGCCGCCTTTTCCTCTCGAATAGAGAGAGACATCAACGGTATTGGTTACGCAAGTGTCATGCTGCATGCTGCAACTCCTGTGGGTTACTGCTGCCAAGGAACACGCGCGGCGGGTTGTGGATACCAGTCGGTTACGCACAAGCCAGGCTGCATGGTGAACCTCCCGGTTATGCTGGAGCAATGGTACAGGTTCTCAATCACCTGTAACCTGCACCGCCTAGTGGGTTATGCTGGTTTGACAGGAACCCACACGACAGGCAGTTGTAGCTCGCAGTAGGCAGGGATCGTGCGCATGCGTCACTACAGCTTCCAGTTATGCAGATGCATGGAAGTTCCATTCCCGTTTCATTAACTTAAAATGATATTCAAATTTCTCAATAAATACTTAAAATCTTATTTTTAAATCTCTGTTGCGGGGTACACTGGATCTGGCTATATATACATGGTATGGATCTGTTTCGTTCTTTACTTTTTCTTAGCGGACTTGGTGGACTTGGTGGATTGCTGGAAAACACTATTCGTCCTGTCAGTTGATTTTTGGCGACAGGGTATCGTCCGCCGAGATCGTCAGTAAGAGTATTATCATTATATTATACTTTCTAATTTTCCACTCCTTTGTTCAGGGTTTTCTCATGAATGATGATGCTTGTATCCTTCGATGTAGGAATGATCGGTGTAGACGATTCACACGATTCATCTGTGATGGAATCATACCACTGCGATGGTTTCGATGAAAGCGACGATGAATCATATTCCTCCGAGGTTAGGAATGCATCGACCACCCATTGCACAAAAGACATGAAAGGTATGATACTTTTTTAGCAATCAAAGGTATGATATTCAATCCACTGTGTCGATTTTCCGATTGATGAATCGTGGGGAAACCTTGTCCTGGCGTCGGGGGAATAGGTAGGAGTATCAATTTATATGTTCTTGTTAATATCAAGAATGTTGGCGCCCGAAACTTCGTTGTAGAGCTTGGTTAACCTTTGTACATTTCGAGAATTTTTCTGATCATAACTTCATTTCGGCTGTTTCATGCAAATAGGCATATGTCCAAGTTTTGAAAAAATGACATGGACAAATCCCCAAAGGGGTATTAATTGTGTTGAAAAGCTCCATCATCCCTTGATAGTGGAAAGTGTCAGTCAACCACCATCAGACAGTGAAATTGTTCCCTCAGAAATGAGAAACATTGGTTTTAAGGAGCCACTACCGGCAACAATGAGAAACACGGGTTTTAAGGTGCCACTGCAGGAAACACTATCATCAAATGTATGGTCTTACATCATGCTATCACTTTCTACAATTTTCTCATCCTTTTGTTTTTTCTAGAAAATACTAATAAAATCATGTGCTTGTATTTTATACTTGAAGAAGATGAGGATAAGCACAAGGTGCTCCACATTTGCTGACAGACCTCAAACCAGACTTGGAATCACATCAGATCAAGAGGATCAAGGACACTGTATTTGGTAATTTCTTAGAGATGAAAATTATATCTTCCTTATTGGACTTGGGGTTATGGATGCTGAAGCACTTTGACATAGAAGCCATGCGGTTTGACTTTGGGAACGGTAAACATATCCCTTTATCCCCAGCTAGTATTGCAAGACTAACTAGATTACCATGCAGTGGAAAAAAATTCAAGAGAACAGTCGTATAGATAAAAGAATAACTGAATTTCAAAATAAACTAGCTGTGCTTCCTGATAAATTTGGGAGGCGTAGAATCTCTACCGGAGCACTGCAGGCGAAAATTAAAGAAGGTGCCGCTGATGACATTTTTATCACCTGTTGGACTCTGCTTATTGTTGACAAGATCATTGTCCCACATACTGGCAATAACATTAGTACGAGGTATTTGAATGTGTGCCTTGACGTATATAATTTAAAGACCTATGATTGGGTTGGTTGCATCATCGATAATTTTAAACATGGTAAAGAGGCATTACATAATAAGAATGTACATATGGGTGCCAACTATATCCCTGGATCAACATATCTCCTTGGAGTAAGACATATTCACACAATCTTTGTTGCAGTCTGATCAATTTTACTTTTGGTGATAGATTTGTGCTAATTGATTTTAACTTATAATGAGCAGTTGTACTGCCTTGACTGGATGTAGTGTAGTACTATCACACCTCCAGTTGGTGAACCTCGGTTTATACTTTGGAGTGAAGCACAGCTACTCCAAGTAGAAGCATCCTGTGAACAACTGCCGGTAACTTTAGTACCTATATATTTATATATTAGGCACCATTTATTGTTTGTTAACATTGTTCCTGTTTTAATATTGCAGATACGAAACGTTAAGGAAACTTGTTATGCAAACGATTTTGGCGAAACAACAGTAGCTTCCGAGAGGAAGACGGATGGGGTGTGTGATACATTTCTAAAGGCATTCTAGGGTATCAAAATAGCAAATGAGGTGATGGATTATGCATTATTTCTTTTGGCAATCCATGGATCTTTTACTTTGTATAGTGACATGAATATGATATAGAACATATATTTTGTTAATGAAAGTGGTTCTTACAAATTTCTACCACACACATTCCAGATCAGACACTCATTTTTGTAACCAACAAGAAGGAAAAAGCAACAGCCAACATTTTTCTCTAATCAATGCAAATCTTGTCACCCTGCTCAGCCGACGTAAGTACTGACAATTAATCCAATGTATCCACATAAGCAGGAAGATGAAAAAAAAGGTCCTTGATGAAATCTGTTGTGCCTGATGGAACTGCAAATATCTCCCAGCCTACTGAATTGCTAGAGGAAACTGAATGCGATAGTATTCAACATGCCTGTAGAATGGCTGGTGCCTTTGCAATTCTCAAGCAGAGTGATACTCGTTCTGACTCAGCTATGACCAGAGAACAGTCCAACATGCTGAGCCAGGTTCGTGCAAGAATAACAAAGATTTTTCAACCATTTTTTAAATTAAATCATATCTTTCTAATAAATTTTAAATTATTTTTCAGGGTACATTACTAATAAAACATGGTGAAGGTAACATAGAAAACTTCATGTCCCCGAAAGCAACTGACCGTGTGGACTGTGAGAACAAGCAACACAACTCTCTTACAGAGAGCACATCATCAGATACCTTCAAACTCTATTCTGAACAACAAATGGAGGTACAATATTCACAATTTTTCCCTTCTATGAATTTTGAATTTCAGATTTGGATTCCTAGGACATTTCATTTAGCGACAAATATCCATGAGTGTTGATAACCCAATTTTCCATATGGAATTGTCAAAGGAACAACACCCACTTTCACAAGATGAATCGACCTCATCATGTAGTGATGACACTAGTAGAATGACCGTGCCGGATGTTATTGTTGTCTTTCATGATAAGTACATACATAATCTTTTTGTGTTCTCTGTCACAGCATAGAAGAAAAGATCTTGTGAATGGAGACATGGTGATGCACACTGTTTGTTCTGCAAAACCTGAAATGGCACCAGATCCAAGTATTGTGGACACATCAAGCACCAATGGTGATGTGGTAAGATTCTGGATCAACAAACAAACAATTCTTTTGGTGTCATCACTCTGCAGTATTTTTTTTGCGACCGTCCTTGGCATGTATTTCATTAAGAGGAAAGCTGTTACAAACAGTTCCTGATGCAGCCAAACAGCACTTGGCCGATCAAGGGGACTAAGGATAACTGGTAGAGAAACACTGAAAAAAAGGAACCAACCTGACATAAGAAACAGCAAAACCAGAGCAGAGCTAAAACATCTCAAGTGAGCAACACAGCTTGGCGACCCGAGATTGTATCAGCCTCCTCTTGTTGTAGGACGTGAAGGCTAGCATAGCCTGCCGTAATCCCTGCGGAGAGCTCTACAGAGGCCAAGCAAGTAGGCATTGTCCGCCCGATACAGAGGCCGTTCCTTTCCAGAGAAAGGCCCTCCGACGCTTGTCTACCATCTGAATAGCCCAAGGGGAAATTGCTGTTGTAATTGCCGTGTGAATTGGTACAGTATGAATGTTTATACAATACAAAACTCATTAGGCAATTACTATAACCTATGTCCACCCTCGCACCGTGATACTCTACTGTACAAGATTATTTGGATTTTAATAGATTAGCTACATTCTGGTACCCATAAATCTCAAGCATTTAATGTTGATAACACAACACTGACAGTTGTAGATTGAAATATTTGCATTTCAGGAAACTGGTCATTCTTTTCAAGTTACCAATCTATTCAGAACATTGTCTGCTGATGCAGATATGAAACAAAATGGGAACATTCAAAACTTACAACTCACACAGGTAATATGGTTAATATAATATCTTCATGATCTACAATACATCGTGCATTTCTGTTCAATTCAGTTCAGTGATATTCCATAGTCATAGTTTTTAAATTTTTAATGTTCATTGTACTCCATTGTTCTTGAAAGGTAGATGTACTTATGGAAAACTTAATTTGTGATATGGTACATCATCGTGATCATTACAGCCCATGGAAGATCCAAAGCTGGTGGAAGAAGTTGTAACAATGACTACGTGCAAGGGTGTATCTTGCCAATTTAGTAAGGTTCCTGCGTCGTCGTCATTGCCATTTCACGCTGACAAGGTGAATATGGTGAGCGGAGGCAAAGAGGACAGAAAAGAAAACAGTTTCAATTTCCAGCGAAAAAGCCAACGAGAGAGGACAATTACAAAATTGCATCAGAACACTGAAGATCATGTCAATCTCTTCAATGCTATTATGAAACTTGACAGCCAAAGGTAGGCGATGATCATCTTAGAAAAAGATGTCGATAAGTATACGAATTTGCTTTCTAATTCAAGTCTATAACCATTGCATGAAAATTTGTGCAGTCCAACATTAATTCGTTCAGAGGATTCAAGTTATTGGATCAGTGCCCACGAACTGATTCCATGTTTCAAGGAAACTGGTCGCCAGACCATTCGTCTTATTGATTGGGAATAAAAATAATCTCACATGATGAGTCTAAGGAAAGTCATGCTGGTTGGAAGATAATAATACCTGCTTCAATTTCTGTTGGTTCTTCCAGGTTTCAATATATAATTTCTTGTGTTGCATTGTTACTTGTAATTGCTTTGAAATTTGTTTTTCTGATCCTTTTTTTAGCGGTCTCTGGAAAATGTAGATGCTTCCACATGGGAAGACAATATATCAGATTTCACTGAGAAGATTAGAAGTGTGGTAACGCCGTATTCCCTGGAGCTATGCAGTTTGGTAATGCTTACTATATGTTACCTCAACTATAAATGCGGAAGCAGCATTTATCAATACATGTTTATTAACTAGGCCATGTTTAAACAGCTGCTCCTGCCAGTATTTGATGATAATGATGATAATTGGACATTATACTCCTTTGGGATGAACGAGGAGGTTGGGATCAGAGTCACTATACTGGACCCGATCAAACAAGAAGACCAAGAGAACTGGAAGCTGCACAAGAAAACCAAATGTGGTAGAATTGCCAGCAGGATGACACAATGTGTCAGGGGTATATGTCCTGAACTGAATATCGACTGGACCAAGGAACCGATAGTGTATGGAGATGTCCCAAGGCATGAAGAGGCTACTAATGCTTCTGGACTATACATCCTACACTTCATGACCAACTGGGACGGATCTAATATTACTAATTCGGTGAGTTTGTTGATGTGTATATATAGCAATACTCAAAACCGTACTAATATTCGTTCTTGCAAATGTTGGCATGGTGTGTTTACAATATTTTCGTACCGACAGGAATGGGCCACCAACTATCATGACAGGTTGCTCCAGCAAATGATCACGCATACACTAAACCGTAGAGCTCCCGAAATCATTGAAGGAACACTTGGGTCAGTGTCGGTTATAACTGCCTACAAGTCTTGTTTCATGAGAATGACTTGCATTGGCTGAGGCCTTATATGGCATTGTAAGCGATTGTGTAATGGATGGAACAGGGACGTGCTGTTCTTCGATATGCCTTTTCTTTACGAGACTACTACCATATTTACGCTAGTGTCTAATCTCATTTGAACGCATGGCATGCAATTATTCAGCTTAGTGTCTTTTAAGAAATTTCCGCAGCAACTCGCGGGGTATCACCTAGTAATACTGTACTTAAACTAACTGGTAATTACCAACTTGCAACATGGGTATTCTAAAAAAAAAACTTGCGACATGGGTTATGCACGGTGTCGGTTACGCAAAATGCACACTGCATCCGGTCGTGTCGATTCTGCGCGTCACCTGCACCAGCTCAGTTACGCACGGTTCGGCTACGCACAACACAGTACGCACCATCCGTTATGCATGGCGCGTGCAACACCCACTACGTCGTGTTGATTCAGCACATAACCTAAAGAGTTTCTTTTTTGCGAATATGTAACCTAAAAGGTTACGCACCATCCGTGCAGCTTGATGCAACACCGACTAGGTTAAGCAACACCCTCTAGGGGAGGAACGTGGTGACTCCTAATACTTATGTATTATAATAGGTTATAAGCAACACCCTCTAGGGGAGGAACTTAACGTGGTGACTCCTAATACTTTTGTATTGTATACTTTTTGTATTATAATAATACATAGATGCTCCTTCTGATGGAACTTTATTCTCAACAACAAAAAAATAAAGAAAAAAGAAAATCCGCTGAAACTTTGTTACGCATTTGAATAGCGTCGGTGTGCCCGCTCCTTCCATCGTTGGTTGTCGGACTAGCCGGCACCACCACCAGCATCCTAGGAGGAGCAGCCAGAATATGCAACAACGCAGTCTAGGATGCATTCCCCTGCTGCGAGGACGTCTAGCAACCTATCCAAGGCATCAGCAACAAGGCAAATATTCACCAGCTTACTGCCGATCCGGGGAAAGGAGTGGCACATTGTCTCCAAAGCTTCCATGAACTGCTCCCTGGCATCCATGAGGATAGCGTGGGCGTCCACCAGTGTCGCCTGCACTTCTGTCGACAGCTCAGTCCCACGCCCGCGCAGCGCATGGACCTGTGATATCAGTTGGCTAGTTTGGGCGTCCAAGGAATCGAAGCGGTCATGCAGGGATTGTTTCAACAGGGTGAACACCTCGTAGTGCAACTGGGTATGGGGACCCATTGACCCAGCAAGAGCAGCTCCAGTTACCACCACGCCCTCAGCCTCGACAACAATGGGGATCCCGACAACATAAAATACCACATGGGGATACTCCTTATGGATGTTGTAGGTTTTATTATATCCATCGCTACTTAGCAATATCTTGCCTGTCACTTTCAAAGTCACCCTCCTGAGCATTGTTGCACATTGGAATAATAGTTTAAGGAAATCAATTTCATGATCTTTTGCTTTGAAGCCCACAATCTCTACCTCTTCAAGATCAGTCAAAGCAACACTATCACGTATCCATTTGTTATTAGGTTGTTCGCAGGGGCAATTTGTTTCACATGATTCTCCCTCCTGAAAGTAAATTTAACATGATAGACTTAATTAAATTATTAAGAAGGTTTACATGACACTGGTGATCGCAATGGATACCTTGCTTACTGATAGGGTCACCTTAAGCCTTTGTATAACTGGTCGAATCCAAAGCAGGTGCAATACCAATTGGCCATAAGCGTGTCCCTCTTTTTCTAGATCCAACTCCAAAATGGAAAAGTTGGTTGCTGGAAGTAACTTTATCTCTTGCACAAAGCTCCAACTACCACGAGGATCATAGTGTGGGGACGAACACTGCACATGAAAAAATGAATGTTTGAATGCCATTTAAACAGGCAATATCAAGTTACACGCATAACAGTTTGGCACCATAGAGAAAATAAACATAAGATTAAGAAGAGTAGGAGACTCACCCGGCAAAAAATTGTCAAAGATAAGACGTAGCAAGCATGAAGCTTGTGCTCACGTATGGCTTCGAGGACCCACAAATCACCAAACCAAGCTTTACCATAGCATTCCCAGGAAAAATTCTTTACTGCGGGAGCTAAGAAAGATATGCTCAAATTGTAATCCGTGTTAATGCGCACCTTCACGTCTTTAAGCACGGGGGCATCAATGTCGATACGGTTGATGGTCTCTAAATCTGTTGTGGTGTGCAAAGAGAGCACCTCTAGTGACTCTGAGTGAACTTTCACTATATCAAGCGCCCAGCAGTAATTGATCTCGAGCACATGAAGCCATGGGCATATGGGGAGCATAGAAGTAGGGTCCATGCAACCCCAGACCATGGACAGGTTCTTGAGCATGGTAAATTGGCCGGATCATGGTGGCCCAAAGCATAAATTCTCCGCGTGAAGCTTCAAGGAAACAGTTTGGTTATAGCAAGGCAGCCAGATGACATTATCTCCCTCTAAATGGACCACCGCGCGGATTGAGAAACTCTCAGGCGCCAGAATCGTAGCAGCGTGGAGAAGTGAAGTGACGTGCTGGGAGGCCACTGGGGTCCTGAAGGAGACGCCGAGCCTGTCCAAAACGGGGCTGGTGACCTGTGCGAGCATGGTTTCGACAGAATCTGGGTCGACATCGTTGAAATCCAAATTGGAAAGCCGCTTCCAGAGGTTACACCAACGGCGGGAAATGGTGGTGGTACGGGCAGCTTCACGTAGGTCGAATAGATGGCCAAGTATCTCGAGAAGCAGCTCGTCAGGAAGGCTGCTGATCCAGTCGACCCCTCCGTCACCTTCCTCTGGGCGCCGGTGACTTCCTTGCGGTTGCATGGCTTGGCACGATGAACGGTTAGGCAATATAGATATACAATGATACACTATTTCTTAGACTCAATACCAACCATTTCAAATCAATCAATTTGATCGATGTGAATCTGACTACGAAACTTGGAGATTTCCGCAAAGTCCGGTTTAAGAATCCCCAATTCCCCACCCCCAACGAAAACATTAGAAATCAAACCAGCAATAGAGGCAGAGATTTGCATACCCAGATTACCTTCTGCCAGCGCAGGACGTCCCCTGTGCGCCGCTATGATCTGCAGCGCCACGGCCGTCTGCCACCGGACGCGACAACCGCAGATCTGCCGCCGCTCTTTTTGCATGGCACTTGTGTTTCTTACTTTCAGATCTGTCTGTTGATATGCTACCTAGTATATATATGGCATGGTCCAACGGAGTAGTAAATGCCCAAACACTGTATATAGGGTTACGCAGAAACAAGCGCCTTAATAAGTGACAGGTAAGGTGTTGTGTAGTGCAAGTGCAAGTGCATGTGCTTGCGCGATGTGTTGCAAACTTCCAGGGTTACACCATCTTTCGGCAAGACGGTAATGGACTTATGGAACTTGGGTTACACGAGCACTGTTGCAGGGTTGCACAATCTCTCGGCTTTAGGGGCTTGCCACGATACTTGGGTCTCCGCGGGCTGTTTGCCCGTTGCCATCTTTATGCTGGCTAGGGATGTAGTAAACGGGAACGGGCAATTCTCATCCCGACTGGCATCGTATCCTGCGTGTAAACCAACCGCGATCCATGCAAATGGAGGGGCTTATGAAGCATGCAACTGAGTGTGAGCTGGATACAAACAAGGGCATTTCACTTTTTTTTAGATTAAGGAACAAAAGTTCCGGTCTCAGCACTCTCGCAAGTGCCTGCAGCCAGCGAAAACATCAACAACCACAAAGCTGTAACCCACCAGGATCTAAGTCCTGTACAAGTTCGCCTTACAGGCGATCAACATAACAAGGCATGAAAAGAAAAACTTACAAGTTCAGACCAGGAACCGCACAAGTCTCAAAACTAAAGCGAAACACTCTAGCCAAACCACTTGAAGACCGGCGACTAGTCCATAATTCGCTTTCCAAACATTCCATCCACTCTTGTTAAAAAACTCCAACGACATTGTTTCTAACCAACGGCATCCTCAGCTCCCTTCAAAATGCTCATTTCCTCTTCTTTGGATAAGATGGACCAGCTCCTTATCCAAAATGTTCCTCTAAACATCACCTGTAAAATTGACACAAATTTTGATCTGTGGAACACAACTTCATTCCTACAGAGCCATAAAGCCCAGCAAAAAGCTGCCACACTGATCAACACTTGATTCCTTTGCTTATTTGAAAAACTTCTAAGCCAAGGACCAAAGAGATTAGAAATATTTGCAGCTGCTCTAATACCAAAAGTAATAGATATTGTCATCCACAACATCTTAAGGGGATTTTGGCTATTAAAAAAAGAGGTGTTGAATAGTTTCTTCCCTACTACAAAAGCAGCAACTAGTGCACCCCTTCCATTGCCTCCTAGCTAGATTATCTTTGGTCAAGATTACACCTTTTCTAATATACCAGAGAAAGATTTTTTATCTTTAAGGGGATTTTGGCTTTCCAAGTACAACAATTGAAAGGTATCCCCGTCCTCATCAACAATTGAAAGGCATTTCACTTGATGTGTCAACAAGATAGAAATCCACATATATGTATGAAAAAATCACTCCTCCTAGTGAATGGGCTATGACATTTAAACTATTCCATTGCTTGAATAAATTTTTTGATCTTACTGAACTGTTGTCGGGTACTTTATACCCAGGCGTTTGCACTTTGCATCACACATTCACACAGCATGGTTCCTGCGTAATCTACTCGTCCAGGTTACGCAAACCATACACTGCATTTTTGTTGTATATAATTAATCCGAGCGGGTGCAGGTAGCAACTCCAACAGTT
Organism: Cenchrus fungigraminus; assembly: GCA_036936925.1. Taxonomy (NCBI): domain Eukaryota; kingdom Viridiplantae; phylum Streptophyta; class Magnoliopsida; order Poales; family Poaceae; genus Cenchrus; species Cenchrus fungigraminus. Next base: position 41,915,554 of record CM072775.1, read on the forward strand.
TGCTATCTTAGTTTGGCATCCACCTAATTTTGGCAAAACATGGAAAATTAGCCTCCAACAGTTTGGCGAAACAACTTGGCATCAATAGCAACTTGGCATCCCTCCCCACCCCGTGCGTATATATGCGCACAGCTATCCGCGGCGCATCCTTCCATAACAGAAGAGGTGGAAGGGTATAAAAATAATTTTATTTTATCTCAGGGTTCTTGATTTAAGTTTCAAGAGGTGGAAGGGTAGAAACATATTTTTGTTTTTCTCTCAGGGTTCCTGATGTAAGATAAATCTAGATTTGACAAGTGAATTATGCCAAACTGTTGGAGATGAACTCTTTTTTTACTTGGCATGTCTTTTTACGCGCTGAATCGACACCACCCAGTCGGTGTTGCAGCATGAAGGTGCGTAACCAAGTACGAGCGGGTTCAAGTTACTGTTGGTGTTTCTTAATCTCAACACTAGGCGCCGTGGTAGCGTGAGCGTGTAAGAAACTCCCGGGTACACTGACGAGTGCGAACGAATCCACAAGCGCACGGATACACTGCTGTAGCACTTCTCCCTCGGAGAATGAGTATTCCCATCGGGTTTCGTTCCTAGGACGGAGAGTAACCAGAGGGGGTCTATCCAAGGACACCAGCTTTCGTTGGGATAGGTCGGGATACAAGAAGTACTTCCTTAAGGGACTTAGCTCTCAAGAGTATCTGTCAGGTCTCAGTCATACCCGCGGGGCGACAACACTCCAAGGTGCTGGTAAGCGAGCCCAACTCGGTACGCGACGTAGAGGGTTGACAAAGGGTCCAACAGGCTGTCACCACTGCGGCCTACCTCTATGCTACGATCGTATGTGGTCTTCGCAGGAAAACCAGGGCCCAGACACCATGTCTGTACCCCAGATAAACACTATAGTGCGGTTACGTCTGTCGACCCGCAAACTACACTATAGCAACTGTATAGATACGGTCCCACGAACAAGGGAAAGATCGGAATCAGATCTATTCATTGAGCTGGGAGCAGAAAGGAAGCTATGGATGCAGCTAAACGAGATACAGCGGACTTACTTAACTAAACAGGATCAGAGCATGCAAACATGTAAATGAACTACGGCTCTGGCTCTAAAGGATCGAAGCCTTGTGTCATGAAGAACACAAGCCTCTAACTTATGAACGAGCCACGAACACAAGAACAAATCAATCATGCATGATGTCCACTATAGTCTAAATAAGAAATGCTAAAATACTCACTTTGGTCTAAATGAAGAACAAGCATCCACGAGGACATCAACTCACTCCTTACCCCTACTCTACCTCTCAACTAATCCTAATCTAGATCTCTCCTCATCACCATTCTACCACATAGAGGTGAGAATCACCTCTCATGGGCAGAATTGGAGAGAGGGAGAGAGAGCTACACAAGAGAGAAGTGGAACTTGAGAGCTTGGTGGTGTGTGTGAAGTAGAGCCCCTCCCCTCCTATTTATAGACAAGGAGGAGGCTTGCTCCGGGGCTCAAAGTACCCCTAAACACCCGGGAATGCAGCCAAGGACCAATGAGGCGAGCAACACGTGGAGGGGGAGGATCAACCGACCCTAGGTCGGTTCGGCCGATCCTAGGGTTGGTCGAAACCCCTGGCCGGCCATCTGGCCTGTGCTTCCTCTGGCTCGCTTCCATGTGGGCCCTAGTGCCTCTCCTCCGTGCATGGCACATTTCCTGGCGGTTTAGTTGGCAAAGTGGGCCCATGGATCCATGTGATGCTGACGTGGCAGCGTATGATTCGTCGAGAGTCCCTCACATGGATTGGTGACATCATGGATCCAGGAGAATCCATGTGGCAGCCCTTGATTGGCCAGCATTTGAGTGCCTTGGATTGGAGTGGAGTGAAAGTGCATGGATTCCTCCCATTTCTAATGCTAAATACCTGCATTCGAATAGACATCGACACTGGTGAAAAGTATGAGTTTAAGCTCCTATTCTAGTGTGAATGTGCAATTCATGTTCCAATTTGCAGGAGTTGACGGTCATAAAAATGGCAAATAACGACCGTCAACAGTTACGCATACCTCCGGAGCCTATTTGTGCGCGTGCATATTCCTGGCGGTTGCAGCCTGGATGGTGCATAACCGAGCGGGTGCAGGTAACGCGGACACGACCGGTGCTGCGGTGCAGCATGGATGGTGCGTAACAGACCCGGTGCAGGTTACGCATACATAATAAGCCTGGCACCATGCAGCAGCGGGAGAAAACAATGTTCATCTCGTCGTCTATTCGGCCACACCATCACCCCTTCCCAACCTCAACGCTCCGCCAACGTTCTCGTGCGCGCCTTTCGAACCTTACCGCCGTCTGACCGACCTCGCCTTCTCCGGTCGCGCCATCATTCTCATCACGCACACGTCACCCTGACCTCGCTCGCCGTCCTCTGCGTCTCTCGACTTCACTGTAATCCCCACCTTCCCGACCTCATAGTCGCGCCCGTGCTGCCCCGACATGTCGTCACCCTGACCGCGCTATTCTGGCACCTCCCGGACTTGGTGTCTTCACCATTGTCCACGTCGAGCCCCATGCATAATTGCATATGATGGGAACAGGGGTGCCCGATCTTCCGTGAGGTAGTCGTGTCGTCGGGGAGTGTTCACAGCTGCGGCGGCCGGCAGCGGTGGGTTGGGCCCAGGTCGAGGGAGGCGGCGGACACCGACGGCGACGGCGCGGAGGGAGGGGCGGACACCGACGGTGGCCCACCCAGCCCAAGAGGGGACCCGGCAGCGGCCCGGAGTCGGCGACGGCCTCGAGCGACGCCAGGAGAGGCTGCGCCGGCTACCTCGCACCCCGCGCTAGCGCCACCCTTGTTCAAGTCACGTCCGTCCTTGCAGATCAGTCCTGCATGATTGACCACTTGGGCGGCGGCGGGAACATGGACTTGATGCACTCCACCACCCGACACCGGTCTGGAACGCCCACGCCAGCACGTCGGTGGGCACCACCGGCATGGCCCCGAACAGTGCCGCGGTAGCCATCTGCATGCTGGGCATCTGGCTATCGAGCGCTGACACCGCCACGGCGAGCGCCGCCCCGACGCTGCGCTGGAAGTGCAGGAGGCCGCGCGGGAAGACGAACACCTCGCCCTTGGAGACGGTGCGGGTGAGGAGCTGGTTCGCCGCCACCGTGGTGCCTAGTATATATATGGCATGGTCCAACGGAGTAGTAATGCCCAAACACTGTATATAGGGTTACGTGGAAACGAGCACCTTAATAAGTGACAGGTAAGGTGTTGTGCAGTGCAAGTGCAAGTGCATGTGCTTGCGCGATGTGTTGCGAACTTCTAGGGTTACATCATCTTTCTGCAAGACGGTAATGGACCTATGGAACTTGGGTTACACGAGCACTGTTGCAGGGTTGCACAATCTCTCGGCTTTAGGGGCTTGCCACGATACTTGGGTCTCCGCAGGCTGTTTGCCCGTTGCCATCTTTATGCTGGAACAGTGGCCGCGGCGGCGTAGAGGTGTAGTCTGATTATGTTGAAAATAAATGGTGCATATATGATTATGGTGCATATATGATTATGTTTGCCCGTTGCCATCTTTATGCTAAAAATAAATATAAGATAAATCAAATAAATGGTGCATATATGATTATGTTGAAAAAATATATAAAGTAGGATCAAAATATAGATAATGTTCGGGGCTCCTAATCTTCGCCCCCTCCCCTTGGCCGCGGCGGCTCCCAACCGTTGGTGCCCTCCTCCCCGTCTCCGACGCATCGCCGCTCCTTCGGCGCCCCCCTCTTCCTCGTCGCCGCTCGTGCTGCTCTCCTCCTTGGCGGCCCCAGCCGCTGGTCCTTCGCTGTCGTCGTCTATGTTGCCGTGGATCGGTCCTGTCTGCCGTCTGTGCCGTTTGCGTGGGTCGTGGTCTGCCGGCCTGCCGGTGCTTTGTTGCTGTTGCCTCGGTGCTCTGCCTGCTTTTCCATCGGTGCGCCTGCTGCCCAAGCCTGAAGATCGCCGGCGAGGAGTTGGTCTTGGGGTTCGGCGAAAGCCTTGCACGACCTCGGTCGGTGCCGGCAACGGCTGCACCGTCGGTATAGCTTCCCTCGCTGGAGGCGTTGCCTTTTCGCCCCAATTCCATTTGGTCAGCCCAGTGAAGACTAGGTCCGCTCCCCCTTTTCCCCGTCATGCATTGGAATTTTTTAATATTCCTTTGATCGGGCAGAACATGGTAATTTTCTTCTCGTTCTTGTTCTTGGACCCCTAAAGTAGTTTGTTGTGTTTGATGTAAGCTAAAAATAAATATAAGATAAATCAAATAACTGGTGCATATATGATTATGTTGAAAAAATATATAAAGTAGGATCAAAATATAGATAATGTTGGAGATGATTTTTTTATGTGTCGTATATTTTGATGTTTAGATGAGTCATCAGCCAGCAACCACATAATATCATCACCATGAGCCATTTTTTTAGCCAAATGTGCATGGCATTGCCTTCCGTGTGCTGCTGTGCAAGGATAACCCAACAGATAATCCAAAATCTAGAAAAAAACATCATAAAAAACAAGAGCACAGAATACATCAGTACATCACACACTGTCCAAATTGTTTCAGAAGTATGCAACAATACAATTCAGCACACTACAAGTTCAATAAAAGTGGAAAACACAAATCAACATCCATATATAGTCCTCCAAACGAATAACAACAGACAATTTATCATTCATCAATTATGGTGGAATCATCTTCACCCTGTGAAATAAAAAGAGTCGCAAATTTGCGGAGCTCCAATGGGCATCCGTGGGCGAAATCTAAAATCCGCCCCAAACCCAAAGCGTTGTGGATATCCGAATCCGTGAACCTGTGGGCGAAAATCTGAAGCAAACCCACAACCCAGGGACCCAAAATCCGCGGATATCTGCTCCGAACCCAACCCATTGCCATCCGTAGTTGTGCCTCAGTGGTCTCATGGGAGATATTTTTTAATCTGCTCAGGAATAACAGTGTCGTTACTTTGATGCGAGAGGAGTTTTTCTAGCAGCTCTAGACGAAATTCCTCAATCATCTCCTGCTTACAACAAAGAAATAGTTAGAGAGCAAATAAAATTATACCCACATGTACTCTAATCTTTATTTAGTGATAGCAAAAACTGATTCTGCTCTTCCGTTAATAATGAAGAAAAGACAAACTGATGAATGGAAAAGGTTTTTTTAAAAAACTCACTGTATCAACTGTGTTGCGTAATCCTTCCACAGTCCAAAGTTGCAAATATTTCAAAACATGTAATCCACAATACTGTTTGTTTCCCTGGGCTGTGACCTTAAAGTACACATAATCATCTTCTCTCCAGTTCATTTCCAGTTGCGGACAGGTATCCCTAACAAACATACTCATCCTACCAGCAATCTTTTTTTTGTAGCCTCATGATGCACATCTCGCTTTTCCATTCCGTCTCCTTCATAATCCCTTTCTAAAGAATCCAGAATATATATATTTTTCTGGACATCTTGTTCATACTGAACACATACAAAGTGAAGTGTGAATGTGCTAGCACTGGCACCAGTATCTGACAAAGTGCAGAATAATTGAAATAAATTAGTCTTCATAGTATCAAAAGATAGAAATAAAATTCTGATTACATGCTGACTACTCCATGACTGGGTTAGGTTTCTTTTACATGTGGGCATCATTTTAGCTGTCAAAAGAAAAGAGAGCTGAATTCAAGACGCTTACCACTTTGGCAGAAGCAATCGATTGTCGCATCTCATGATCCAAATTCATCAAAGTTGTGAAGGTGGAGTAGTCCCAATAGTCGGCCAGCAAAAATTGCTTGCAGTAACAAAAAAATCAATATATATATATATATAATGTATATTCATGGATTAAAAAGGATTCCACTTGCAATAGAGATGACACTTACAGTCTGAGTCACTGTAAATATAAATTTCGAATCTTTTGGAGAAAGATCATCAATGATAAATTTAATAGCACAGTCAAAAAAATCATCGGACAAATCATTTCTATCAATGTAAGTAATTGCCAGGTCCTTGGAAAGTACAGTACCATATTTGGGGCTTGAAAATATGTTGCCACTGCAAAATCATATAACTTGCTTTTAGTTCTAGCAGATAAACTAATGGAAGAAACAAGAATTGATCAGTGATAAAGACAAGTGTTTGTACCAAGTGTCCTGAAGTTTTAACACTTCACCAAGGAGTTTGTGTCGTCTACAATTACAGGGGAGATAATTCTTGATATTCTCAGGAATACGAGATTTGTTATCTGGATTGCCCAGAACCTTCTCCAGCAGAACTAGTCGAAAATCGTCAATGGTCTCCTACTTAAAAGAGAGTATTTAGAGCAGTGGTACTTATGAAACCTATTCTCAGTTGTTTTTTATGTAAACATTTTGTCAAACGGCAAAGTTAAAGAATAAATCAGCTTATCAATTCTTCTGTGAATCCTTGTCCCATCCCAACTTTCAATGAATTTCAAAAGATAGAATCCAAACTTTTTTTTTCATCAGCAAGGATTACTTCAGCTGTCTTGAAAGAATTTATGCTCCACATCCGTTTGATTGGAAAATCATTATATTTTAAAAGGTTAATCATCCTGTCAAGTACCTTTTTCTTTGCAGCCTTACTCAGAACTTTTTAGCTGCGCTGATAACACATATTTTCATATCTTTCCCTTTGGTAGCAAATGAATACAAGCCACAATTTTCCTTGTTGAGCAATGGCACCAGAAGCTGACATGTGCATGACATACAATAAATCAAACATCACACTAAAAAGAAATATATGAAAAACTGATATAAGAGGTATCTACCATATCACATGTAGTCAGTTTTGAAATCTCCGTTATTCCCAATTTTGATGTAACCAGAGCACTTTGCAAATGCATCTCAACCCCTTCCATCAAAGTGTCCACTTCATCCAGTGAAAATATTAATTTAGAATCCATTTCAGCCCGCATGATTTTAATTACTACATCTAGTAACTGCTTCATACAATCTCCATTGGTGTAACATGCTACCAACTTAGTGGCTCTTATAGCACCGAATTTATCAAAAGAAAATATAAGTTCGCTGCACAACAGACGATAGGCTTTATGTAAATAAAAACTCATGCAGAAGACAAGAATATTAATTCATCAATGATATAGACATAGTCATGTACCTCTGGCGCTGAAGTGATAACAATTCCTCAAGGAGTTTCCTTCGTTTTCCATGAGTTTGCCTCCCACGACAGTTTTCTTGAACGTCTGGTTTGTTTATTTCCTTTTTGTCACATTGATAGGTCGTCAAAGTTACAGAACAAGGTTGTTCTGTGTCACGTTCTTGTAAATCCTTATTGGCTTGTTGCATCTTACAGTTTCCCTTGTTAACTTCATTTGATGTAGCAGTTATCTTATCCACTGGTATTTTGTCATGGGTATCTTTCGTCATGTATGATGATGCCTGCAGTGACAGGAGGTTGAAAATATGTCACTGAAAAAAAAGATCATTATGCTTTCTTTTGAGTCTACTCTCTGTCTGTGAAGCAATACATTAAAAGCTTTTCAGCAAATAACCAAAAAATTGAAAACACGCAATCAACAGTTAGTACTATGTCAGTTTCACTGAACACATTAGTTGCAGATTTATGCAAGAGCAATAAATCACATCAATTATTCAACGAGATGTGCTGCTGCAGAACTGGACCAAACTCCACGTCAGGAACGAGAAACAAAAGGAACAACAAACATGATGTAGTGCTCCTGCTGCAGAATTGCAGACACAAGCTACTACAGAACAATAGACATCTGCAATCTTTGATTGCTATTTTCTAATCGTATCATTTGAACCGATAGTTTTATGCGCTTAATTTCAGCGCCAGTACTGAACAAATGCTAGGTCGTCCGGAACTCCACTTCGTAACGCCTGTTTCAATCAATCATTTTTTAGAGCTCACGGATATAAAGGAATAGCTTCGTAAAAAACTATTAATTACATGATCTTGTAAGTACTGGAATCATCAAAAAGTTAACTTGTACTATTAATGAAGAACCACTAATGATTATTTGAAGCACAATCCTCTATGCTAACCTGAAGGGGATCCTTTGGAGAGCATCCTAGTGGTACTTCCAGGCTTCCAGGTGTATGTACCTAGAATTCGAAAAAAGCAACCTTGGTTATCAGCCCAAGCAAGGGAAAAAAGTTCTATGGTAAGATAAGTTCATCTATGTGAAACAAATCATTTGAGTTCAACATAGAATCAGAATTTTAGCTCAGAAGATTTTGAAAGGATTCCGTTTTATACAAAAGATATATACTAACCTCACTCTCCTTTCGTTCATCCAAAACATCATGCATCTCTTCATCGTCGTCTTGGCGATGTGAATATGAAGACCCTCTCTGATCCTGATGCGTATCATATTGACACTCAGTTTTAACAGCTAATCAGGAGCCTACATTTTTGGGCACAGGTGAATGAGAATTTGTTAAAAACAGCTAATGTACCTCTTTACCACTAGTTGAGACATCATATCTTGCGCACTCTGGGTTCTCCAATCTACTCTCGGTCTGTGAAGCAATACATTAAAGCTTTTCAACAAACAACCCAAAAAATTGAAAACGCGCAATCAACAGTTAGTGCTATGTAAGTTTCACTTAACACATTAGTTGCAGCTGAATTAAATGGTTCAGATACCAATTCTGCAGCAGCGACGACGAGTTTTTCCCCAGGTAACTCAGTATCTTGAGGCTGAATGCAGGCCACAGACGAAGCATCTTCTTCACTTACACCACACGTGGTACTTTCTTGATTTCCCTGCATAATCCAAACATATAATCTTTTGAACTGAGTGATGAGATTTATGCAAGAGCAATAAAGCACATCAATTATTCAACAAGATGTGCTGCTGCAGAACTGGATCAAACTCCACGTCAAGAACGAGAAACAAAAGGAACAACAAACGGGATGTAGTGCTCCTGCTGCAGAATTGCAGACACAGGCTACTACAGAACAAGAGACATCTGCAATCTGTGATTGCTATTTTCTAATCGTATCATTTGAACCGATAGTTTTATGTGATTAATTTCAGCGCCAGTATTGAACAAATGCGGTCGTCCGGAACTCTACTTCGTAATGCCCGTTTCATTCAATCATTTTTTAGCGCTCATGGATATACAGGAATAGCTTCATAAAAAAACCATTAATTACATGATCTTGGAAGTACTAGGCATCATCAAAAAGTTAACTTGTACTATTAATGAAGAACCACTAATGATTATTTGAAGCACAATCCTCTATGCTAACCTAATGGGGATCCTTTGGAGAGCATCCTAGTGGTACTTCTAGGCTTCCAGGTGTATGTACCTAGAATTCGAAAACAGCAACCTTGGTTATGTGCCCATGCAAGGGATCAAAAGTTCTCTGGTAAGATAAGTTCATCTATGTGAAACAAATCATTTGAGTTCAACATAGAATCAGAATATTAGCTCAGAAGATTTTGAAAGGATTCAGTTTTATACAAAAGATATATAGTAACCTCACTCTCCTTTCGTTCATCCAAAACGTCATGCACCTCTTCATCGTCGTCTTGGCGATGTGAATATGAAGACCCTCTGTGATCCTGATGCGTATCATATTGACACTCAGTTTTAACAGCTAATCACGAGCCTACATTTTTAGGCACAGGTGAATGAGAATTTGTTCAAAACAGCTAATGTACCTCTTTGACACTAGTTGAGACATCATATCTTGTGCATTCTGGGTTCTCCAATCTACTCTCGGTCTGTGAAGCAATGCATTAAAGCTTTTCGGCAAATAACCCAAAAAATTGAAAACGCACAATCAACAGTTAGTGCTATGTAAGTTTCACTGAACACATTAGTTGCAGCTGAATTAAATGGTTCAGATACCAATTCTGCAGCAGCCACAATGAGTTTTTCCCCAGGCAACTCAGTATCTTGAGGCTGAATGCAGGCCACAGACGAAGCATCTTCTTCACTTACACCACACGTGATACTTTCTTCATTTCCCTGCATAATCCAAACATATAAGCTTTTGAACTGAGTGATGAGATTTATGCAAGACCAATAAAGCACATCAATTATTCAACGAGATGTGCTGCTACAGAACTGATCCAAACTCCATGTCAAGAACGAGAAACAAAAGGAACAGCAAACAGGATGTCGTGCTCCTACTGCAGAATTGCAGACACAGGCTACTACAGAACAAGAGACATCTGCAATCTGTGATTGCTATTTTCTAATCATATCATTTGAACCGATAGTTTTATGCACTTAATTTCAGCGCTAGTATTGAACAAATGCTAGGTCGTCCGGAACTCCACTTCTTAATTCCCATTTCATTCAATCATTTTTAGCGCTCATGGATATAAAGGAATAGCTTCGTAAAAAATCTATTAATTACATGATCTTGGAAGTACTGGGCATCATCAAAAAGTTAACTTGTACTATTAATTAAGAACCACTAATGATTATTTGAAGCACAATCCTCTATGCTAACCTGAAGGGGGTCCTTTGGAGAGCATCCTAGTGGTACCTCCAGGTTTCCAGGTGTGTTAGTATGTTCCTAGAATTCAACAGTTAGTACTGTGTAAGTTTCACTCAACACATTAGTTGCAGCTGAATTAAATGGTTCCGATACCAATGCTATAGCAGCCATGAGGAGGTTCCAAGGCAACTTAGAATGATGAAGTTGAATGGTGCCCACGGATGAAGCATCTTGTTCACTTCCACCACGCATGGTTTTTTCTTGATTTCCCTACATAAGCCAAACATATAATCTTTTGAACCGAGTGATGAGATCATATAAACATATAAACTTTTGAATCGAATGATTTCCCTATAATCTTGTTCGCATCATCAAAAGTTAACTTGTACTATTAGTGAAGCAACACTAATGATCATTTGAAGCACAATCTTCTATGCTAACCTGAAGGGGATCCTTTGGAGAGCCGTCTAGTCTCAGCAAGCAATCTCGGTTATGTGCCTATGCAAGGGATTAAAAGTTCTCTGGTAAGATAAGTTCAACTATGTGAATCAAATCATTTGAGTTCAACATAGAATCAGAACTGGAAGCAGAATTAAAACAGACCGTGCCTACTGCATTGCAATAGACATTAAAAACTAGAAGCTATCAATTATGTCTGACTTAAAATGTAAAGGAACTCAGTAGCCCCATCAGAGTCGGTGTTATTACCATAGCGTGGGAGTCATGAGAATCTGATGTTGCAATTTCCTGCAACACTTGGGAATTAAGAGTTTTTAACTAATTTCTCACTGCAAAATGACAACTGAAACTATGCATCTTATGTCAGAACCTGGTGATGTTGATGCTCAGACAATTCCTCTGTTCTAGTTGATTTATTGTAGTTTTCACAATGGTTTCCATTCGCCTTGACGGCCGATGCAATTCCAGCAGCAAGAGGATTTTGTGTACTCTTATCAAGTTTCTCCTGATGATCCTTGATCATTTGTTTGCAAGAACCAATAAACCGTAATGTGCTGGCTGAATTCGCATTTGAATGATCAAGATCTCCAAAATTTGTGCATTTGCACGATCAAGAGTCTCCAAAATTTGTGAAAGTAGCTGCTAAAAAGACAATGATTGATCAAGACCGGAAATATAAAACTATATTGTACTACATATTATAGAAAATTCAAATCCAATGTTTTAATAACATATTTATAAAGCTGGTATGTTTCGCAATATTGGTATGGTGTAGTACATTTGTATTTTGTTCATTCATAAAAGTAAAGTCACATAGAAGCAAGGAAAACAAGGTTTGCAAAACTCACCTGTGGTGACACATGGGTACTATCAACATTTGTTGTTACATCTGTGCAATGGAAATCTTGTGCATAACAACTATTCTTGACATTTTTCAACTACATTGTAAAAATGAGATGAATCAAAAAAATGCAAAAAAATATTAGGCCAAAACAACAGCAAATCATGAGCTTGAAAAAAGACAAAATCAAAAGTTACCTTTAGTTTTTCGAAAAATCCATATCCCAACCGATGATCTTTTTCAACCTGTTTCACTTCATTGTAGCTATACCAAAATTTAAAACGAGGTTGTCCAACACATGCTTCAATATTCCTCCCATGCAACACCGACTTGGTCGTGTCGAATGCAGCTTACGCACCATCCTTGATGCTTGATCCAACACTGACTGGGTCGGGTCGTTGCATCGCATAACCTAAACTCGCAAAGGTTACGCAAAATCCACGCTGCATCCGGTCGTGTTGATACAGCGTGTAACCGGCACTGGTTACGCACCGTCCGCGCTGCTTGATAGATGCAACACCGACTGGGTCATGTCGAATCAGAGCGTAACCACAAGAAGTTACGCACCATCCGTGCTGCTTGATGCAAGTCCAACTGGGTCGTGTCGAATCAGCGCGTAACATGCAGAGGTTACACATTGTCTGTGCTACTTGATAGAACACCAACTCGGTTAATTACGTAGTAGGTTACGCACCTTTGAAGGACCGATTAGGCGAACCAGAGAGGGGGGGGAGTGAATGGGAGCCGATAAAAATTCTTCTCGAAGGAGATGAGAACTCCAACAAGACGAACACGGCTTCCAAAACACGTCTCCGACTCAACTACCCAAGTTGGTCAAGACCACGCAGCCACTGAAGTGCTACTGGTCCTAGGAACCAACAACCACCTACACCTACTCGAGAACGCAGCGGAAAAACCAACTCGAGCAGCTACTGGGCTACACCGATCAGGCCGGTGAGCAGCATCGGTCAGACCGGTCCCTGCTGGCAAAATCTGAGAACTTCCACAGAAGGCCTCTACACCGGTCAAGCCGGTGTAGCTCGCCGGTCAGACCGGTCCAAGCCAGGAAATCTCAAATCCACCAAACTGACCTACCGAGCTCCAAACAGGACCAAACTCGAAACAACAACAACACGGGACAACAACGAACTCACCCAGACGTTCACCCGAGGCAAAACCCACAGAGCCTCTCCACCGGTCAGACCGGTGAGTAGCACCGGTCACACCGGTCAGGCTGGGCCGCTCGGGGATGAACAGCACCCGCGGGTCAACTCCCCCAATTCCAACTCCCGATCTCCCGAATCGCTCAACGGATTTGTGCAAGACTTTGGGGATAGTAGGAACACCTCATGGGCACTCCATAGCCAAGATTTGGTCCGCCAAAACTTGCTAAATCAAGAGGAATCGAAGAAATCCCACCAAGAACGCCTCTAACCCTAGAGCCACGAAAACCCAAAAATCGAGCCCCTTTGCTCACGGATTTGGGAGGGGAATCAAAGGGAAAAGAACCACGAAGGGTTCATGCATACATCCCCCACCAAATCCCAAAGAGAAAGACCTCGAAATCGCTCCAAGAAAATCGTCAAGAAAGGGCTCCGAAAATCACCAAAAAGGAGAAACAGGAAAGACACATCCAAGCCTTGAGGAACCACGCCGAATCATCTATACATACCAAAGAGGTTCATACAAGGTCTAGCTTGCCGCCCGATCATCCTTTCCTCTCACAAGATCTCACCATGAATCTCTCAAGCTAGTCCTAAGAAAATCCTAAGGAAAATAGGAAAACCAAATGAGCTAGGGTTCCAAGAGATGGCTGCCATCCTCTCACCCCTTGGGTTATATGGAGGCAACCGAAAGACGAAAATACCCTTACTAGCTAACTAGGGATACATGCCCCTCAAGGGCGAATTCGGAAATCTTTGTCTTCGCTCCATCGGACGGATGCCCAGCGACCGCAAACTTGCTTAGCCTCGACGCAAGCCTTGCGATCCCGACGCGTGTCCTCCGCTTCGAAGATTCCAGACTGCGTCGTCGCACACCGGTCAGACCGGTGCTCCTCACCGGTCAGACCGGTACCCACCGGTCAGACCCACCGGTCAGACCGGTCTGGAGCTGCTGCACCTCCGTCTTCGGTTCTTCGGTCATGGCTTTGTGGATCAACCAAGGAACCCAGTGGTTTTCTGGTGAACCACCGAAAACCCCGCAAACTCGGTGTAGCCTCCGCCAATCACCACTCATGACTCGGCTCCCACCTAGTCCCGGCTCGACCTTGGTTTTGAGGCTCAACCAAGAAACCGTCCATGACTTCATCTTGCTGTTCTTGCCACCATGCGGCCCGCACTTGACCCCGCTGGCCACCGGGTCCCTTGAACCAAGCCTACTTGTCTTCTCCACACCTGGAGGCCTCACCGGCAATGACCTTTCGTGCTTGTTCTTCACCTGCACCAACACCAGTCAAGCCACAACCTGCACCTGCAATACTTAGCCAAGAATCAGTCCACACCACGTTGTCAATCACTCATCACACCAGGAAGCGACCATCCACCGGTCCTCGAACCACACATGGCTCTCAATCTCCCCCTTGATGAGTGCATTGACAACACACATGTTTTGGTAACCAAGAGAAAAGGAAAAGAAAAGAAACGACTAAAAGAAACTCCAACAAGCGATCGAAAGCCAAAGAAAGGCAAAGAGCAAGATCACTTGAAGAAGACAAGTCTCGGACCCCTTAGGCAAGGGCAACGGCTCGACACATCCGAGACAAAGCATGCTCAAGCAAAGAGCACAAACCATCAAACCAAGGCTCGAAAACCACAAAGAGCTCCCCCTGCACACATGCAAGCTCCCCCTGAACCAATGCAACTCCCCCTGGACGAATGTATGCAAACCACCTCGCAAAACAGAGCAGCTGCTTCAGCTTTGCTCTGACCGGTCAGACCGGTCAACCACACCGGTCAGACCGGTGTGCTAGATCGCCCAGCACCTGAACCTCACACCGGTCAGGCCGATGACAACCTGGGAAAAAAACTGGGAACTGCACGAGCTCAAAACTAGCTCGAAACCACTTGGAAACCTTCTAAATGCATGCAGCAAGCCAAAACATGCTCAAACTTCTCCCCCTTGTTGACAATGCATGAATCAAGCCAAACATGCAAAAAAATGCTACCTAGAGCTTCTCAAATAGACAAAATTCAACATAGGATGCTACACATGTCCAAAAGAGCAAGTTAGACACTCTATAGCTTCGTAATGACATCAACTACAAGATCACCAAGTTTCACAACCATTGGGCGAAGCTAAGATAGAATTGAGCAATTTTGCGAAAAATCACCCTCTCATGAGCAAAGTCCTAAACATGAGCAAAACATGTCAAAATGGCAAAGCCGCACAAACTTCATGCTAGGACAACCATTTTAAGCATAAGACCATCATAAACACCCACAAGCACCTCATGTCATGTCAAAGCCACCGAGCCATGTGCCTACTTCTATATATGAGACTTCTCATTGGTAGGCATCATGCAACGGTTTAGCACCCAAAGCAAATTAAAATTAGCACATATGACATGGGAGCACATTTTCCAAGCAGTTTACATTTCATTTTCAGATTTGAAATTGGTACATGAAATGTCTTTGCGACAAAAAGGAACTTATGCCCCTCCACAAGATTAAGCATGGGGGCTAAACATTCATGATGGCAAATGAGCCTTTGGCCCCATATGATCAAAATAAGCTATCCAACCACAAATTAAGCATAGCCAAGCCACTAAAACATGTCAAGATCATATAAAGGAATTTACTCGCAAGAGAGCATACGAGTGACACTTTTCAAAAACATAGCCATCAACCATGGATATAAATCAAGATCATCAAGAGCTAAGCCAAACTAACCATAGCTTACCACACTAGCTCACAAAGACATACATATCATTCCGTGGTGAACAATGTATATAGGAGAAGCTTTTCCTAAACAATGCATATGATACAAAATGCATTCAACCTAAGATACAAAGATGCCTATACATTATGTTACATATGCCATGCCAAATGCAAGAAATGCACAAAGGAAAGCTATACATATGCTACAAAGGAGCTCCCACACACCAACTCAAGAAATCAAACACACACCAAGCTCCCCACGCAAACGAGTGAAAGTTGCTTGATCTAGGGGTTTGGTGAAAATATCGGCTAGTTGGTCATGTGTGGGTACATGGATCAAAGCAATTTTTCCTTTCTCTACGTTGTCTCTCAGAAAATGATACCTCACTTCTATGTGCTTGGTTTTGGAATGGAGCACTGGGTTCTTTGCAACGCTTATGGCACTGGTGCTATCACATTGAAGTGGGACATGGGTATACTCCTCACCAAAGTCACTCATGGTGTATGTGATCCAAAGGAGCTGAGAGCAACAACTAGCTGCGGCCACATACTCTGCCTCGGTAGTGGACTGAGCAACACTCGACTGTTTGCGGGAAGACCAAGACACCAAAGAAGAACCCAAGAACTGGCAAGTCCCAGAAGTGGACTTCCTATCCAACCGACACCCGGCAAAATCCGCGTCCGAAAATCCATGAAGAGCCAAAGAAGAAGACGCAGAGTACCAAAGGCCGAAGTCGGGAGTGTGTCGCAAATACCTGAAAATGCGCTTGACCGCTTGCCGATGCGAAGTCCTTGGAGACGCTTGAAAACGAGCGCACAGACATACCTAGAACTGGATGTCTGGCCTCGTCGCCGTCAAGTAGAGGAGTGACCCGATCATGCTCCGGTACTCCTTCTGGTCCACGTGTTCACCTTCCTCGTCCGCATCAAGAGCTATAGTCGTACTCATAGGCGTCGCCATGGCCTTGGAGTCCTCCATCTTGAACTTCCTCACAATGTCCTTGGTGTACTTAGCTTGGTGCACAAATGTTCCTTCCTTTGATTGCTTGATTTGTAGCCTGAGGAAGAACTGCAACTCGCCCATCATGCTCATCTCAAATTCCCTGCTCATGTCTTCTGCAAACCTTGCAACAAGAGAGTTAGACGAGCCACCAAAGACAATATCATCCACGTATACCTGCACAA
Source organism: Cenchrus fungigraminus (assembly GCA_036936925.1). Lineage (NCBI taxonomy): Eukaryota > Viridiplantae > Streptophyta > Magnoliopsida > Poales > Poaceae > Cenchrus > Cenchrus fungigraminus. Next base: position 41,932,390 of record CM072775.1, read on the forward strand.
TCAGGATATCTCTGCCCTGCCTGAGGAGAAACAAGGTCTGATCGACCTTCCCCATCTCAAACCCTCTCTCAAACAGGAACCCCCTCAACCTACCATACCAAGCTCTAGGCGCCTGCTTCAACCCATACAGCGCCTTCCTCAACTTGTACACCCGGTGGGGGTACTTCTCACTCTCAAACCCCGGTGGTTGCCTCACAAACACCTCTTCCTCCAACACACCATTCAGGAAAGCACTCTTCACATCCATCTGGTACAACTTGAACCCTTTAGCCACGGAAAAGGCTAGAAGGATCCTGATCGCCTCCAAACGAGCTACAGGAGCGAAAGTCTCCTCGTAGTCGATCCCCTCTTTCTGACTATACCCCTGAGCAACAAGTCTCGACTTGTTCCTCACCACTTCTCCTTTCTCTCCCTCTTTATTTTTCCACACCCATTTTGTCCCAATCGGCTTACACCCTGGAGGAGGGTCAACCAACATCCAAACTTGGTTCCTCTCAAAATTCTCCAACTCCTCATGCATCGAATTAACCCAATTATGATCAGATAGCGCGTGTCCAATATCTTTGGGCTCAAAGGTGGCAACAAAAGCAGCATGAGTGAAATGAGAATTGTTCCGAACCCTCGACCGTGTAGTACGTTCATTCATGTCGCCGATGATTCTCGAAGCTGGGTGATCCACTTGCACTCGCCGGGGAGGTTCTCGCCTTGATGCTACCTCCCCCTCAACAGCAGCTTCGCCTTGATCTGGGTTTGTCATTGTAGGTGTGGGAGAGGGCCCGTTCACGATCGTCGTCGAAGTAGTAGGTACATGTTCAGCTGCGGGCACCACACCGCCATCTTCATCATCTCCATGTTCATGCTCCTCCTCCTGAAAGATCTCCTCGCCAAGTTCGTCGTCACCTGCACACTCAAAAACAAGCTGACTACGTGGCTGTATCTCGTCGAAGGTTACCTCACAAGTCTCCACGATTTGGTTAGTTTCAAGATTGAGCACACGAAATGCTCTAGAATGAGATGCATAACCAAAGAAAATGCCATCGACAGACCTAGCCTCGAACTTGTCCAACTTCTTCCCTTTCTTCAGAATGAAGCATTTACAACCAAAGACATGGAAGTGACTCACCTTGGGTGTGCGACCGTGCATCAACTCGTATCAGGTTTTCTTCTTATGAACCCTGAGGAAGATCCTGTTCGACACATAGCACGCGATATTGACCGCCTCAGCCCAGAACCTTCTCGGAGTCCTATGCTCGTCGAGCATCATCCGAGCCATCTCGCAAAAGGTCCTGTTTTTCCTTTCCACAACGCCATTCTGGGGAGGCGTATACGGACTCGAAAACTGGTGTTCAAGACCCAAGTCTTGGCAAAAGGTTTCGAAGCGAGAGTTTTTGAATTCTGAGCCATTGTAACTGCGGATCGCTCGTATGGCATCTCCGTGCCTCTCGTTTCTTAACCTCAAGACAAGATCTCGAACAAAACCAAACGTCTCCCCTTTCTCCTCAAGAAAGAACACCCCCGCATACCGAGAGTAGTCGTCCACCACAACAAGGACATACCACTTCCCACCCGCAGATCGCACACGAGCTGGGCCAACAAGGTCCATATGGAGCAGCTCGCATGGACGCTCCGTCATCACATCGGTGAGAGGCCGGTGAGAAGAGGCTACCATCTTGGCATGCCTACACGGCGCACAAACCAACTCTTTCTCAAACCTCAACCGTGGCAATCCTCGCACCAAATTGAGTTTACTCAAGCGAGACAAAAGGTCAAAGCTCAAGTGACCCAACTTCCTATGCCACTTCCACAACTCACTTGAAGAACCAGCCAAAAAGCAACGCTCCACACCAGAAGACTGAGAGAAATCAGCTCGGAACACTTGACACTCGGGAACGACCATGCAAACAAGGTCCCCTCGAGAATCTAAAATCCGAGAACCACCAGGCCCAAACAACACCTCAAAGCCCTCATCCAACAACTGAGACACAGAAAGCAAATTGAACCCCAGCGATTGAACAAGAGCAACACGCCTGAGAGTGACCTTGTCACTTACCTTGATCTCACCTTCTGATAGTACACGCCCTCGCCCATTGTCCCCAAAGGTGATGTATGTCTTGGACACCACCGGGACGAGACTTGAGAACCACCCCTTGTCTTCGGTCATATGCCTCGAGCAACCGGAGTCAATCAACCAAACGTTCCTCAAGTCTCCCACCTGAAATTCAAAAGCGAGCACGTGAGTGAACAAACGACTCAGCACTGGGGTTAGTACCAAAAGAGTAAAACTAGTGCCGAGCCATTTGCTCCAATGTGGGGTTAGCACAAACCAAATCATCACGCCTATCAAAGCTACCACCACAAACACCACCACGGTAACCACTACGAGGGAACCAAGCCTCTCTAGCTGGAGGAGGACGAAAGCCACGAAAGGAAAACCGTGGATCGTTCCTCCTCTCCATCTCAAAGCTACGACTCCTCCCACCCCCGTATTGAGCACGAGGTGGAGAACACCTAGCAAACTGACCACCTGCAAACTTTCCAGACCAACCACCAGAACCACAACCTCCAGAACCAAACTGAGCATCCTCACGAGCATGAAAACCAACTCGCTGTCTGCCCAGACCTGTACCGGTCTGACCGGTGTAGTGCACCGGTCTGACCGGTGTAGCTCGGCCAGCAGCACCACCTGCTGCCTTCCGGTCTCCCCAAGCCGGAACCATCCTCACAATCGCCTTGGCCCTGGGCATCTGCATACGAGGCTCAGGTACACCATTTGACGGGTGGTACCTGTCCTTGTTAGCCCACTCTCTAGCCATTCTCTCCTCACTCTTCCTCTTGAAGCAAAACTCATCCTTGTGACCATCTCTCCCACAATACCCACAATGGAACTTCATGGGTTGTGGCTTAGGCTTAGGCTTGGGTTGGGGCTGCTCACTCGGTTTCTCACCCTTCTTCTCTCCTTCCTCACCTCCCTTTGGGCACACAAACTTCACCGGTTTTTGGAAATCATTTGTTGGGTGAGGGAATATGGGTGGATCTGGAGTAGTGTCAAGTTTGTTTCTGAGATGGTTAGGCTTGGGCTCAAACTTGTTCTTGTGTCTGTTTGGTGGTGGGATAGGGATCTCTCCAACTCTCTCAACTCCCTCACCACTGTTCTCTCCAAGCTTGTCAGCCCCAAGTGCCTGACCATCATAGCGTTTGAAAGCCGCTATCATGATACCAAGCTGAGGCTCCTGACCCGACAACCAGCTCATACATTTCCTCAGCTCATCATTCTCATCATGCAAGCGATCAACATAATGCGCAAGCTCCAAATTCTTAACCGCATGCAATTCACAAGTAGAGCAAGAAGTGGGAATAGGCTCTTTCAACTTAGCCTCAAGCGAAACAGTGTAAGTATGCATCTCATCAATCTTTCTATGCAAAACAGGGCAAGAAGTGCAAGCACCTAGCAAAGCAGGTCTAGACTTAAGCTCAGCCACTTCAACCCTAAGTGTATCTAGTTCATCACATGTAGAAGCATGCTTATCCTTAAGAGCAGTAAGATCAGCTAGATACACAGAGCAATCACAGCAATCAATCTCATCAGAAACCACAGGAGAAGCCTTAAGCGAATCAATCTCAAGCTTAGCATGTAGGTTCTGGGTTTCTAGCTCAGCCACACGGTTCCTAGCATCTTCTAGTGAGGCCCTAAGCTCTTTCCTCATCTTCTTGGCCTCTCTAAGCATGTGATCACGATTATCAAGCAAGTCAACCAACTCATCATTCTCCTTACGCAAAGAGGAGAGCTCATCACATACCTCGTCCTCAGAGTCGGAGTCCGAGTCACTCTGGTGACTCTTCTTGCTGCCGGAGCTACGAGCCATGCCGCAGAATCCATCTCCCGCGAAGCAGCTCAACCTGCTCAAGTTCTTGGATGACTTCTTGTTCTTGTGCCGATCACCTTCATCTTCACTGCTACTCGAGCTTGAGGAAGAGTAGGCGGAGCTGGAGTCGACGTCGCTTGCTCCGACCATCGCTCGGGCCTTCCTGCCGCGGCCATCCTTCTTCCTCGACCGTCGCTCGTCCTTGTGCTTGTGATCGCGCCTCGATCGGTACTTGCCGTCCTTGCTCGACCGGTGCCTGTAGCCGTCCTTGTAGCCGTCCTTGTTCTCCATCTTCTCAGGGCAGTCGGCGACGAAGTGTCCTGGCTTGCCGCACTAAAAGCACGTCCGTGCTGTCCTCCTCGTGTTCACCCGGTTCTCGTGCAGCCTCTCGAACCGCCTGGTCAGCAACGCCAGCTCGTCCTCTCCAAGCACGTCAAACTCCTCGTCTGGCAAAGACATCAAAGAAGACAGAGAGTACATCCTGGAGGATGCGTTAGCATTAGACTTAGCTCCTTTGCCACAAACGAGAGCGAGACTATGAGAGTCAGTCGGGCTCTCGATCTTGGCTGTCATACCACGGTCCAACTTAGCCGACTTGAGCTTCGAGAACAGCTCGTTCACCGTCAAGGTGTCATACTTCTCGGACTCAACAATAGCCTCAAACTTCCCATCCCATACGGTACGATCCAACGAGTGCAAGAGCTTCACGGCTCTATCATGATCATCGTATGGGAGCACGGCCACATTGGCTCTCATGTTGTTCACAACGACCGTAAACCGCTGGAAAAGGGCATCGACGGACTCGCTGGGGAGATGAGTGAAGTTCTCGTACTCTCTCCGGTAAGTCGCGTACATCCGAGCCTGAACCTGAGCATTCCCAGCATGAGCATCCTTCAACTTCTCCCAAATCCTACAAGCTAAGTCCTCTGTCTGAACCCGATCGAATTCAGGCTGACACAGAGCACGAAACAAGTAGTCGACCGCCTTGTTGTTGGCTTCGAACATATCCCTCGATCTTGGAGCAAGGAAGTTCATCGGATGAACATAAGCTGTGTTCACCGTAACGTCCCAAAGGATCTGACCCTTTCCGCGGAGGAACGCTGCCATCCGCCTCTGCCACATTTGGTAGTTCTTCCCATCGAAGTGCGGAGGACCCGAACCCCGTTCCTGGGACGCCATCTATGGATCTTAGACTGGTAAGAGTCAATGAAGACCCGAACTGGCTCTGATACCAATTGAAGGACCGATTAGGCTAACCAGAGAGGGAGGGAGTGAAAGGGAGCCGATAAAAATTCTTCTCGAAGGAGATGAGAACTCCAACAAGACGAACACGGCTTCCAAAACACGTCTCCGACTCAACTACCCAAGTTGGTCAAGACCACGCAGCCACTGAAGTGCTACTGGTCCTAGGAACCAACAACCACCTACACCTACTCGAGAACGCAGCGGAAAAACCAACTCGAGCAGCTACTGGGCTACACCGATCAGGCCGGTGAGCAGCATCGGTCAGACCGGTCCCTGCTGGCAAAATCTGAGAACTTCCACAGAAGGCCTCTACACCGGTCAAGACGGTGTAGCTCGCCGGTCAGACCGGTCCAAGCCAGGAAATCCCAAATCCACCAAACTGACCTACCGAGCTCCAAACAGGACCAAACTCGAAACAACAGCAACACGGGACAACAACGAACTCACCCAGACGTTCACCCGAGGCAAAACCCACAGAGCCTCTCCACCGGTCAGACCGGTGAGTAGCACCGGTCAGACCGGTCAGGCTGGGCCGCTCGGGGATGAACAGCACCCGCGGGTCAACTCCCCCAAATCCAACTCCCGATCTCCCGAATCGCTCCACGAATTTGTGCAAGACTTTGGGGATAGTAGGAACACCTCATGGGCACTCCATAGCCAAGATTTGGTCCACCAAAACTTGCTAAATCCAGAGGAATCGAAGAAATCCCACCAAGAACGCCTCTAACCCTAGAGCCACGAAAACCCCAAAATCGAGCCCCTTTGCTCACGGATTTGGGAGGGGAATCAAAGGGAAAAGAACCACGAAGGGTTCATGCATACATCCCCCACCAAATCCCAAAGAGAAAGGCCTCGAAATCGCTCCAAGAAAATCATCAAGAAAGGGCTCCGAAAATCACCAAAAAGGAGAAACGGGAAAGACACATCCAAGCCTTGAGGAACCACGCCGATTCATCTATACATACCAAAGAGGTTCATACAAGGTCTAGCTTGCCACCCGATCATCCTTCCCTCTCACAAGATCTCACCATGAAGCTCTCAAGCTAGTCCTAAGAAAATCCGAAGGAAAATAGGAAAACCAAATGAGCTAGGGTTCCAAGAGATGGCTGCCATCCTCTCACCCCTTGGGTTATATGGAGGCAACCGAAAGACGAAAATACCCTTACTAGCTAACTAGGGATACATGCCCCTCAAGGGCGAATTAAGAAATCTTTGTCTTCGCTCCATCGGACGGATGCCCAGCGACCGCAAACTTGCTTAGCCTCGACGCAAGCCTTGCAATCCCGACGCGTGTTCTCCGCTTCGAAGATTCCGGACTGTGTCGTCGCACACCGGTCAGACCGGTGCTCCTCACCGGTCAGACCGGTACCCACCGGTCAAACCCACCGGTCAGACCGGTCTGGAGCTGCTGCACCTCCGTCTTCGGTTCTTCGGTCTTGGCTTTGTGGATCAACCAAGGAACCCAGTGGTTTTCTGGTGAACCACCGGAAACCCCGCAAACTCGGTGTAGCCTCCGCCAATCACCACTCATGACTCGGCTCCCACGTAGTCCCGGCTCGACCTTGGTTTTGAGGCTCAACCAAGAAACCGTCCATGACTTCATCTTACCGTTCTTGCCACCATGCGGCCCGCACTTGACCCCGCTGGCCACCGGGTCCCTCGAACCAAGCCTACTTGTCTTCTCCAGACCTGGAGGCCTCACCGGCAATGACCTTTCGCGCTTGTTCTTCACCTGCACCAACACCAGTCAAGCCGCAACCTGCACCTGCAATACTTAGCCAAGAATCAGTCCACACCACGTTGTCAATCACTCATCACACCAGGAAGCGACCATCCACCGGTCCTCGAACCACACATGGCTCTCAACCTTTAAGACGGCTGGCTGCATGGCTCGACACTAACTGGGTTACGCACTGATCGGTTGTATCGATTCTATGCGTCACCTGAACCAACTCGGTTACGCACGGTTCGGCGACGCACCATCACATGGCGCGTGCATTACCGACTGGGTTACGCACTGTGACAGTTACGCAAAATCCACGCTGCATTCTGATTCGACGCACCATCCTGCTCGGTTACGCACATTTCGGTGATGCACCATCCGTTCTGTATGGTGTGTGCATCACCGACTGGGTTACGAACGGAGTCTATCACGCAAAATCCCCATGCATTCGGTCGTGTCGTTGCATCGCGTAACCTGGAGCCGATAAGGTTACGCAAAATCTACGTTGCATCCAGTTGTGTCGAATCAGCGCGTAACCTGTACAGGGCACCGTCTGTGGAGTGTGATGCAACACCGACTGGGTCGTGTCGAATGCAGCTTACACACCGTCCTTGATGCTTGATCCATCACTGATTGGGTCGTGTCGTTGCATCGCGTAACCTAAACCCGCAAAGGTTACGCAAAATCCATGCTGCATCCGGTCGTGTCGATTCAGCGCGTAACCTGCACTGGTTACGCACTGTCCGTGCTGCTTGATTGATGCAACACAGACTGGGTCATGTCGAATCAGCACGTAACTGCAAGAGGTTACGCACCATTCGTGCTGCTTGATGCAACACCGACTGGGTCGTGTCGAATCAGTGTGTAACATGCAGAGGTTACGCACCGTCCGTGCTGCTTGATGCAACACCGACTCGGTTAAGCACGTAGTAGGTTATGCACGTTTAAGACGGCTGGATGCATGGCTCGACACTGACTGGGTTACACACTGATTGGTTCCGCAAAATCCACGCTGCATCCGGTCGTGTCGATTCTACGCGTCACCTGCTCTAGCTCGGTGATGCACGGTTCGGCGACGCACTATTACATGGCACGTGCATTACTGACTGGGTTACGCACCGTGACGGTTACGCAAAATCCACGATGCCATCTGATTCGACGCACCATCCTGCTCGGTTACGCACGTTTCGGCGACGCACCAGCTCGGTTACGCACGGTTCGGCAACGCACCATCACATGGCGCGTGCATTACTGACTGGGTTACGCACCGTGACGGTTATGCAAAATCCACGCTACATTCTGATTCGACACACCATCCTGCTCGATTACGCACATTTCGGCGACGCACCATCTGTTCTGTATGGTGCGTGCATCACCGACTGGGTTACACACGGAGTCTGTCACGTAAAATCCCCATGCATCCGGTCGTGTCGTTGCATCGCGTAACCTGGAGCCGATAAGGTTACGCAAAATCCACGCTGCATCTGGTCGTGTCAAATCAGCGCGTAACCTGTACAGGGCACCGTCCGTGGAGTGTGATGCAACACCTACTGGGTCGTGGCGAATGCAGCTTACGCACCGTCCTTGATGCTTGATCCAACACTGACTGGGTCGTGTCGTTGCATCGCGTAACCTAAACTCGCAAAGCTTACGCAAAATCCATGCTGCATCCTGTCGTGTCATTCAGCCAGGCCCGACCCTGTAGTTATAGCAGGCAGGGCAGCCGCCCAGGGCCCCCAATCAAGTATGCACTTTGTATATATGCTAAGGCTAGAAGAACCGTGAATAGCAATTTGCTGTTAAAAAATGTGTTGGCAACGTCAGCCCATAAACACATTTGATCATTGAGGCCCATCCATCTTCCTAGTCCTAGAGTTAGGTACCCTCGAAGCTTCGGCACCTGGCAACGACCTGCGCCGCTGTGCCCCTGCCATTGGCCTCCTCGCTCCTCTCCGAATCCCCCCGCAGACTGTAGTCCGCACGATCTCGACCGCATCCAAATCGATTCAGCGTGCCGCGTGTGTGATCGACTGATCGTAAACTGCCTCACGCCCTCGCCGATTGATATCCCGGCCCTAATTAAGGTCTAACCCCAAGATGAAGAAGACTTGAAGGTAAGAAGGATCAATCCCAATTCCCTTTTTTGCTCTGCACAATCTCAATCTAGTAAGTATTACCATATAGTTGTTTGTATATTTCCAATTGCAAGTTAGACTTTTGATGTACTGATATACCACTGTTTTGACCATATGTAGGGGCCTCCATTTTTGGTTTCGCCCCGGGCCCCCAAAAACACAGGACCGGCCCTGCGTTCAGCTCGTAACCTGCACTGGTTATGCACCGTCCGTGCTGCTAGATTGATGCAACACCGACTTGGCCGTGTCGAATGCAGCTTACGCACCGTCCTTGATGCTTGATCCAACACTGACTGGGTCATGTCGTTGCATCACGTAACCTAAACACGCAAAGGTTACGCAAAATCCACGCTGCATCCGGTCGTGTCGATTCAGCATGTAACTTGCACTGGTTACGCACCGTCCGTGCTGCTTGATAGATGCAACACCGAATGGGTTGTGTCAAATCAGTGTGTAACCACAAGAAGTTACGCACCATCCGTGCTGCTTGATGCAACACCAACTGGGTCATGTCGAATCAGCGTGTAACATGCAGAGGTTACGCATCGTCCGTGCTGCTTGATGCAACACCGACTCGGTTAAGCACGTAGTAGGTTACGCACCTTTAAGACGGCTGGATGCATGGCTCGACACTGACTGGGTTACGCACTGATCGGTTGTGTCGATTCTACGCGTCACCTGAACCAGCTCGGTTACGCACGGTTCGGCGACGCACCATCACATGGCGCGTGCATTACCGACTGGGTTACGCACCGTGACAGTTAGGCAAAATCCACGCTGCATTCTGATTCGACGCACCATCGTGCTCTGTTACGCATGTTTCGGCGACGCACCATCCATTCTGTATGGTGTGTGCATCAGCAACTGGGTTACGAACGGAGTCTGTCACACAAAATCCCCTTGCATCCGGTCGTGTCGTTGCATCACGTAACCTAGAGCCGATAAGGTTGCGCAAAATCCACGCTGCATCTGGTCGTGTCGAATCAGCACATAACCTGTACAGGGCACCATCTGTGGAGTGTGATGCAACACCGACAGGGTCATGTCGAATGCAGCTTACGCACCGTCCTTGATGCTTGATCCAACACTGATTGGGTCGTGTCGTTGCATCGCGTAACCTAAACCCGCAAAGGTTACGCAAAATCCACGCTGCATCTAGTCGTGTCGATTCAGCGCGTAACCTGCACTGGTTACGCACCGTCCGTGCTTGCTTGATTGATGCAACATCGACTGGGTCGTGTCGAATCAGCATGTAACCGCAAGAGGTTACGCACCATCCGTGCTGCTTGATGCAACACCGATTGGGTCGTGTGGAATCAGCGCGTAACATGCAGAGGTTACGCACCGTCCGTGCTACTTGATGCAACACCGACTCGGTTAAGCATGTAGTAGGTTACGCACCTTTAAGATGGCTGGCTGCATGGCTCGACACTAACTGGGTTACACACTGATCGGTTGCGCAAAATCCACGCTGCATCCGGTCGTGTCGATTCTACGCGTCACCTGCTCCAGCTCGGTTACGCACGGTTCGGCGATGCACCATTACATGGTGCGTGCATTACCGACTGGGTTAAGCACCGTGACGGTTACGCAAAATCCACATTGCCGTCTGATTCGACGCACCATCCTGCTCGGTTACGCACATTTCGGCGACGCACCAGCTCGGTTACGCACGGTTCGGCGACGCACCATCACATGGCGCGTGCATTACCGACTGGGTTAAGCACCGTGACGGTTATGCAAAATCCACGCTGCATTCTGATTCGACGCACCATCCTGCTCGGTTACGCACGTTTCGGTGAGGCACCATCCGTTCTGTATGGTGCGTGCATCACCGACTGGGTTACGCACGGAGTCTGTCATGTAAAATCCCCATGCATCTGGTAGTGTCGTTGCATCACGTAACCTGGAGCCGATAAGGTTACGTAAAATCCACGCTGCATCCGGTCGTGTCGAATCAGCACGTAACCTGTACAGGGCACCATCCGTGGAGTGTGATGCAACACCTACTGGGTCGTGTCGAATGCAACACCTACTGGGTGTGTGTACAGGGCAACGGAAGAAACGGCGCCCCCAATCGATGTAGCCGACGTAAGTTTGGATGATGGTGTCCTCCTGGTGTATGCATTGAGGCCAAGGATGCGGTCGGTGAGGGTAGTCTCGAAGAGGATTGTTGTCGGTGTAGTAATGCCTATGGCTGATTACTGTTTGGGGTGGGAGGGGACGTGGTTTGCTAGGACCGCCCCATTCCACAGCTTTCCCTCCCATTGTCGCCTTGCTCTCCTCGGAGGAGCTGCTCAAAGGCTGGGGGCGCAGCTTCTTTGGCATTCCGTTAGTTGCGATAGCACGGGGAGCAGGCCGCGATATCTTTTTTCTTTTCTTCTCTCACGAGAGGGAATGGGGGTTTGCCTCTTACTATTAACAACGACCCCCGGTACTTGAGGGCCGAGGTTGTTGCCGCCAAAATAATAATAATAATAATAATAATAATAATAATAATAATAATAATAATAATAATAATAATAATAATAATAATAATAGCGTGGCAGTCGCGCGCGCTATCCGGCGTCGAAGCCGCCATGCTTGGAATGTAATCTGCTGCTCGACTGGTGGTATGGAAGGAGATTGCTACGTGGTTTTGCCGATCAACATGAGATGCTGCTGCGAGCCAGAAGAGCAAACCATTTATTAGAAACCCCGGAACGGCTGCGCTTGGCGTCTCCTCCTTCCGGCAATTTCGGGATCGTGCTTTCATTTCACGTTGTGCTTTTAAAAATATCTAAACCTGCGCATAGTTGGTCACGCACGATCCATGGTGCGTAACCTGCACCACAAGGTTACGCACGATCCTTTAGGGTTGACGACAGTGAATACAGCATGGATCCAAACTCCATTTTGTTACTCGAGTCGAGTGAGAGTAATCATATCTTTGCCCACCTTTAACACTAAGTCAAGTATCAGTAATTAATTAACACTAATTTAAACCAATACAACTTCTGTCAAAATCACTCGTGAAAGGCATTCATTTCATCTCCATCATATCCTGACCAAAATGTCTATCATCTGTTAATTACTTCATTGCTACAGAGATAATTCCCACAACAGCACATAGACCCACCATAACAACTAACATCTTCATGGTCCTGACCAAAATGTCTATCCTCTGTTCCATTCCATTGTCAGCTTGCATCACCCCGGAAGCAGCGACCTCTTCAGAGGTCGTTTCTTCTTCTGGTTCCTCATGCACTGTGATCCTCCTCATATTGATAAGCTTCGCGAAGTACTCCCTTTGCCAATAGTACTCAGGGCATCTATCCAGTGCCTACAAATATAGATCAAAAATGCTCAAACCCTAGTTCAGAAAAGCAATCACCACATTGAAACTCGACACGACAAATGCATTAAAAAACAACTCACCCCCTTGATGTTCCTTGGGCACTTGAAAAACACTCGGCCTCTATTCGCGTCAGTCGTTGCACGGAGCTCATTGATCCGCGCCAACCCACAGACCATGCACTGGATCAAGGGAAACCCGGTTTCCCTGCCACCGCGTTGGACGACTCATTCACACATGAGGTGCTAGCCCTAGAGACCGACAGGTCCACCCGGCGTAGGGACATTGCGAACCGGAGGGATTGGTGGCGGTGTGCCGCCGCCGTTCGTCAACTAGGTCAAAAAGGTGAAGTTGGACGCCGAGTGTTGTTATCAAGAGCCACGAGGGGACACCGAGTGTTCTTATCCCTGCTACACGCCCTCACAGGAATGCGTAACCCGCAGGAGGGCCGGACGGGTGCCGACTTGTCGTGTGGGCAACCCAGGCAGTTGCACGCACAGCGCAGCGTGGCTCCAGCGTAATCCATACCGGACAGGTTACGCATGGATCTCAAAGTCTGCTTATCCCGCGGGGAAGTTGCAATATGCCAATACGCTACGCACCATGGCCCACTGGTAACCGGTAAAACCCAGGTTGTTGCAGCACGTAGCGGGGCTCTCGGTTACGCAAGCCTCTGTAGGTTGTACCACTAGCTAGCACGCAGCCAGGCTGCATTATTCCTACAACACCGACTGCGTTACGCACAGATAGGCTTCAGATGTATGCGTGACCTGCCCATGCTGCATCAAGTGGTGTCGATTCTGCGCGTTACCTGCACCAGCTGCTCGGTTACGCACCATCCAGGCTGCAACCGCCTGCAATACGCACGCGCACTTATAGGCTCTAGATGTATGCATAACCTGAACCCGCTCATGGGTAACCCTCTCGGATGCAGGTTACGCGCCGAATCGACACGACCTGATGCAGCGTGGATGGTGCGTAATCGAGTGGGTCCAGCTTACGCGCCGAATCGACACCACCCGATACAGCGTGGAATCGTGGATAGTGCGTAACCGGCTCACGTTACTACGCACCATGCACGCGTAAAACTGACCCGGTGAAGGTTACGCATACATCTGGAGCCTATATTTGTTATTATGCACAGGCACGCGTAAAACCGACCCGGTGAAGGTTACACATAAATCTGTAGCCATGAGTAAAAGGCCCGCTTGCGTTACGCATGCACACATGACATACGTATTTGTTGGCAGCGCCCAGCCGGTTACTCACGAGCCGTGTATCGCAAGGCGTCCACGTGTGTAACCGAGGTGGTGCAGGTTTGGCATGCACACCCGACACGCATGTTATGAGACTTTGGAACAGCGCATTCAGAGGTTCAGACTTGAAGGAAACCATTCATCATTCATAAAAGAATAATAATAATTAGCAGTTTAGGACTGATTTAAAAGTTCAAATAGGAGTACTTAAAACTAATTTAAATGAATGCATAATCATTTTCTAATCAGCACTTAACCATCTGGCTACAGCATTGTAGTTTCCTCAGTTGTACACGCTTGATCTTTGAAGAGCATGTTGGTGGTGAATCACCTCTTCATTTGAGATCGTGTTCTATTTGCAACTTTATCTCCATACTTGTCTCTTTTTTTTCCTCCTTGGGTAGAAGGAGATTTGCCTTGTTGCTTTGTGCGTGCTTGAATGTCCACTTTTGAGACTCCAACCTCAGTTTCCTAAGGTGATCAGAGGATAATAGGTATATCTATGATTAGATCGATTCACATATACTAGGTACTAGTAATCGAATATGCTTAGGAAATTGATCATTAATCACCAACCAGAATAGGTGTATTGTACGATTGTCTCTGAATCTTGTTGTGTTCCGAGAGAATCAACCTACAGCACATCTTCTTCCTAAATGCATCCATTTGTTCCTAAAGATTAAAGTTAACAAATGACTGCAAAAACTTATTGCGTTATTCACAAATGTATCCATTGTGAAATGATAATAAAATGGATGAGCGTACGGACTTGGGTGAATGTTGCATTAAGTGTACTCCCATTCCAATGCATCATGTACTTGATGACGTAGACGCCACATGACGCACTTCAAAATGCACATGTTACATATATGGTATATACTGTAAATATTTTTAGTGCAACGATATATCTTACATGTCTTGTAGCGTTGGTATGTCTCTAATATGTAGGGTATCCCACTTTGTGACATCAATCTTTTTTTGGAGGCGGGTGACATCAATCTCTGAAGATCCACTCACATTTCTTTGTGAAATGTATGTTTCAATGCAATGCTGCACTGACTGTACCTGAAGCAAGGTGCATATGGTTGAAAGAGCTAACTACATTTGCACGACATCTACATAATACAGAGTACTCACCAGCGACAGTTCCATCTTGCCATCCCACGTTCCATTACAAACTAACGAATTCAGGACCTGCACCTCCTTCATTGTGATGTTGAACACAAGAAGAACCCAATGATTACCTCTGATATTTACAGGGATATATACCTGAGATGCAGGAATGCTATTACAATCTTGCGGTGTACTATCAAGTGTCGAAGCTAGCATCAAGAACAGACCATAACACGTTTAAAGAAGTATTCTCCAGTTCTGGCAATCCAACCACTGTGAGAGGATTTCAATTCTTTTGGAGATAGTAATTTCCTAGCAAAAAAAGTGTTGACGTATGCGACCTTTTCATTTAGTAGTTTTCTGGCTACTATGTACGCATCTATTACCTGTCACACTCAGACACCGTGATAGATTAGGACGTACAGTAGGTAAAATAGAACGCAACATTGTAACATATTGCATGTAGAGCAAAACAGAAACATAAATAAAACACACTCACATCATCAAGCATCCAACCATCTTTATTGGAGATCCAGTCTTTTTTATCAGTAGCCATTCCCATCAATGTTTTGACCGGAATTTCTATGTCATTGATACTGACGACAATTGCATCTTCACAGCTGTTCAGGACAAAGTTTAAAACTTCTTTATCCTTAGCATTCAGGCTGTAGTCATCGTCATATTCACAGGCAGGAGAGTATGCTCCAGAACTGTGCACATTTGTCATCTCGTGCCTGCCCTGATGTGTGTACAATTTTTTCTAGTTTTGTCACGACAAATAAACTTATTCAGGGAGATGTCGTTTTCTATATATTGGGACCAATTACTGGTGCTGTATAGCAGGGATTGTACGTGGCAATCATTTTCGTCAAGCTGTTGGGTGTTCAAGCCAGAGTATTTACCATTTAATGTAAGAATGTCATGTCAGAATCAGAACATTTCTTAAAAGAATATTTATGAAAATACAAATTCTGAAATTCACAAGTCGAATCATGTCTTTTAAACAATGTGACAACAGAAATTTAACCTGGCTGTGATTTATGTCGTGCTGTGTTGTGCCATGGTTGTAGTATTTGCCAAGGAATTTATAAATGTCCTGTCAGCACAACAACTTAAATAATAAAAATAGGCAATGCAGTTCTAAAATACTGGCGTATCAAAAAATATTGGCATAAACAGAACTTTTACCTGCAAATAATTTCCGTGATGCAGTGGGGTGCCAATGTTGTATTTTGTAAGGAATTTTGAAATTTCCTGACATAAGCATATATAATATAAAATAAAAATTTGGTTGCAAAAAAAATGAACATTTATGAACCATGCAGTTCTGAGTACATACGTCGACAGTGACACCCGTCTCATTCCCGTGGTAGTAGTCGCTGCTTTTGCCGAATCAAGCAAGGTCGTCATCATTTGCAGAGTCGTTGTTTGAGGATAAAAACGTCTGGGCATGTGAACTGGTGTCGTGGCTTCTGTCCAGAGGTACATTACTAGTAACATCATCATGTTTGTTTTGCTTCTCTCGGTTGTATGGAAGCTTCTTGAAAACCTTTTGTCACAAAAGATTGAAAATAACTGTCGGACATGAAACCCACAGTTACAAGAGTACTAGTAATTAGCAAGCAAGAGACATAGACGACATACAATTCCGTTAGCGATACCATCCATTGAGGCGATCTCCAGTCGCTTCTTTGCTAAACGTTCTGTCCAATGCCTCCTTAATGGGTACTCTCGTTGTCCAGGATAATCGATTTTGTGGTGGCTACATGCGTGGACGTGCTCGAGGTACCAGTACTGCACGATTAGGAATCGGGGTTAAACATATCCTGTGTGCATCCAAATACTAGTCCTGAAACTGGCAATGAAATGGAAATTTATTACCTACAACAAGATCAGGCTGCCTTTAGGAGTAATACCAGGTGTCGGATTATTCCCTTGCCTTTTGTAAGCAGCCAGACCATCTTGTAGATTCTTAAAAGTATAAACACCCCAGTTCATCAAATGTAAGTCACCAACATTCTCGACTAGCCGCTGGACTTTTGCTGGAATAGCTGGGTTGGTATCAGGGTCAAATAAAACCTTGTGGCAAAACATGAAGAAATCTCGAAGAAACAAATCATCGGCAGGCCCGTCCTTTTGCTTCAGTCTCTTTTCAACCTCAGACAATGTTAGTGACGACCTTGTTTTTTCTCAACCACAACTGGTCATATTGACCTCTTTTCCCTCGATTGGTAGACCCATGATGTCCTTCACATCTGATGGCATCAACTGGACCAGCTCGCTACCAAGCTCGAAACCTGCTTGATCCGGATCGTACGTGTTGACAAGCGACATCAGCAATGGATGATCTATGGTGATTGGTTTGATGTGTAGCAAGAAGTCGAACTTGATAGACTCTAGCTTTTTCTTTCTTGATGTTGAAAGCAGCCCAAGGACATTCGCCAGTCGTTTCGGCGTGCCTAGAATGCATAGGCTCGAGCGCTTCAAAGAAATGGTTGAAGTAGAACTGATTGGTATCTGGTCACGGAAAGACAGTAATCAATAAATGTGTCGTATTGAATCTGGATGGTGTGTTACATACCTCCGGAGTAGACGACAATGGGCCACCGGAGTTGAAGTTGTTGGGCCGCTGTCTCCGAGGATGGCCGCTGCCGGTCGCATGTGCTAAACTTTCTTCGCTTGGAGGCCGCTTCCTTGACGTTGTCGTCGACTGTGATTTGCCATCGGAAGTCACCGTTGATTTGCCATCGGAACTCTGTGTCGTCAGCATCGCATTGCCGTCCGGTGCGCCTTGCTTGTCAAGATGAGGGACACTTGGACGTCCATCAGCAGACGATTTCTCCGCTGCACTCGACATGAGCAAAAACCTCTTCCTCATCCGCTTCCGCGATCTGAACTTGCAGGTCTACCAAAATGGAGGGAGAGAATGTAAACCGCCTGAGAGAGAGAGAGAGAGAGAAATAATAAACCGTCGTTCACGCCGTAACGCACGCAATCAGTCGATGGAAAGGCATAACCGAAAAGAAAGGAAACATTAATAACCTACTCCCTCCGTCCCGTGAAGAATGCAATCCTAGCATTTGAAAAAAAATCCCACAAAGAGCAATCCTAGAAAATAGATCTAATCACCGTTGGTTTACGTACACCTGAGTTATGCGTAACATCCACGCTAATGCAGAGCGCTTGGTTACCACGCATCGTGCGTAACTGGATGCTGGCCGTGTAACATTGGCGGTTATCACAGTAACCTACCACGCACGCCTCAGTTAACACACGTGGTTACTTACCCACACGGCCATGTAAAAGTAAAAGGCCGCTTGGGTTACGCACACTGCACCGGTGTTGCCGCGAACACGGCGGGTTCCTTTTCTTTAAATCAAATCTTTCCAGCCGCCTTTTCCTCTCGAATAGAGAGAGACATCAACGGTATTGGTTACGCAGGTGTTATGCTGCATGCTGCAACTCCTGTGGGTTACTGCTGCCGAGGAACACGCGCGGCGGGTTGTGGATACCAGTTGGTTACGCACAAGCCAGGCTGCATGGTGAACCTCCCGGATATGCTGGAGCAATGGTACGGGTTCTTAATCATCTGTAACCTACACCGCCTAGCAGGTTACGCTGGTTTGACAGGAACCCACACGGCAGGCAGTTGTAGCTCACAGCATGCAGGGATCGTGCGCATGCGTCACTACCGTTTCCAGTTATGCGGATGCATGGAAGTTCCATTCCCGTTTCATTAACTTAAAATGATATTAAAATTTCTCAATAAATACTTAAAATCTTATTTTTAAATCTCTGTTGCGGGGTCCACCGGATCTGGCTATATATACATGGTATGGATCTGTTTCGTTCTTTACTTTTTCTTGGCGGACTTGGTGGACTTGGTGGATTGCTGGAAAACACTGTTCGTCCTGTCAGTTGATTTCTGGCAACAGGGTATCGTCCGCCGAGATCGTCAGTAAAAGTATTATCATTATATTATATTTTCTAATTTTCCACTCCTTTGTTCAGGGTTTTCTCATGAATGATGATGCTTGTGTCCTTCGAAATTGCGAACAAAATCTAGGAAAATGATCGGTGTAGACGATTCACACGATTCATCTGTGATGGAATCATACCACTGCGATGGTTTCGACGAAAGCGACGATGAATCATATTCCTTCAAGGTTAGGAACGCATCGACCACCCATCGCACAAAACACATGAAAGGTATGATAGTTTTTTAGCAATCAAAGGTATGATATTCAATCCACTGTGTCGATTTTCCGATTGATGAATCGCGGGGAAACCTTGTCCTAGTGTCGGGGGAATAGGTAGGAGTATCAATTTATTTATTCTTGTTAATATCAAGAATGTTGGCACCCGAAACTTCGTTGTAGAGCTTGGTTAACCTTTGTACATTTCAAGAATTTTTCTGATCATAACTTCATTTCGACTATTTCATGCAAATAGGCAGATGTCCAGATTTTGAAAAAATGACATGGACAAATCCCCAAAGGGGTATTAATTGTGTTGAAAAGATCCATCATCCCTTGATAGTAGAAAGTGTCAGTCAACCACCATCGGACAGTGAAACTGTTCCCTCAGAAATGAGAAACATTGGTTTTAAGGAGCCACTACCGGCAACAATGAGAAACACGGGTTTTAAGGTGCCACTGCAGGAAACACGATCATCAAATGTATGGTCTTACATCATGCTATCACTTTCTACAATTTTCTCATCCTTTTGTTTTTTCTAGAAAATACTAATAAAATCCTGTGCTTGTATTTTATACTTGAAGAAGATGAGGATAAGCACAAGGTGTGCTCCACATTTGCTGACAGACCTCAAACCAAACATGGAATCACATCAGATCAAGAGGATCAAGGACACTGTATTTGGTAACTTCTTAGAGATGAAAATTATATCTTCCTGATTGGACTTGGGGTTATGGATGCTGAAGCACTTTGACATAGAAGCCATGCGGTTTGACTTTGGGAACGGTAAACATATCCCTTTATCCCCGCTAGTATTGCAAGACTAACTGGATTACCATGCAGTGGAAAAAAAATTCAAGAGAACAGTCGTACAGATAAAAGAATAACTGAATTTCAAAATAAACTAGCTGTGCTTCCTGATAAATTTGGGAGGCGTAGGATCTCTACCGGAGCACTGCAGGCGAAAATTAAAGAAGGTGCCGCTGATGACATTTTTATCACCTGTTGGACTCTGCTTATTGTTGACAAGATCATTGTCCCACATACTGGCAATAACATCAGTACGAGGTATTTGAATGTGTGCCTTGACGTATATAATTTAAAGACCTATGATTGGGTTGGTTGCATCATCGATAATTTTAAACTTGGTAAAGTGGCATTACATAATAAGAATGTACATATGGGTGCCAACTATATCCCTGGATCAACATATCTCCTTGGAGTAAGATATATTCACACAATCTTTGTTGCAGTCTGATCAATTTTACTTTTGGTGATAGATCTGTGCTAATTGATTTTAACTTATAATGAGCAGCTGTACTGCCTTGACTGGATGCAGTGTAGTACTATCACACCTCCAGTTGGTGAACCTCGGTTTATACTTTTGAGTGAAGCACAGCTACTCCAAGTAGAAGCATCCTGTGAACACCTGTCGGTAACTTTAGTACCTATATATTTATATATTAGGCACCATTTATTGTTTGTTAACATTGTTCCTGTTTAAATATTGCAGATACGAATTGTTAAGGAAACTTGTTATGCAAACGATTTTGGCGAAACAATAGTAGCTTCCGAGAGGAAGACGGATGGGGTGTGTGATACATTTCTAAAGGCATTCCAGGGTATCAAAATAGCAAATGAGGTGATGAATTATGCATTATTTCTTTTGGCAATCCATGGATCTTTTACTTTGTATAGTGACATGAATATGGTACAGAACATATATATTGTTAATGAAAGTGGTTCTTACAAATTTCTACCACACATTCCAGATCAGACACTCATTTTTGTAACCAACATGAAGGAAAAAGTAACAGCCAACATTTTTCTCTAATCAATGCAAATCTTGTCACCCTGCTCAGCCGACGTAAGTACTAACAATTAGTCCAATGTATCCACATAAGTAGGAAGATGAAAAAAAGGTCCTTGATGAAATCTGTTGTGCCTGATGGAACTGCAAATATCTCCCAGCCTACTGAATTGCTAGACGAAACTGAATGCGATAGTATTCAACATGCCTGTAGAATGGCTGGTGCCTTTGGAATTCTCAAGCAGAGTGATACTCATTCTGACTCAGCTATGACCAGAGAACAGTCCAACATGCTGAGCCAGGTTCGTGGAAGAATAACAAAGATTTTTCAACCATTTTTTAAAAATTAAATCATATCTTTCTAATAAATTTTAAATTATTTTTCAGGGTACATTACTAATAAAACATGGTGAAGGTAACATAGAAAACTTCATGTCCCCGAAAGCAACTGACCGTGTGGACTGTGAGAACATGCAACACAACTCTCTTACAGAGAGCACATCATTAGATACCTTAAAACTTTATTCTGAACAACAAATGGAGGTACAATATTCACAATTTTTCCCTTCTATGAATTTTGAATTTCAGATTTGGATTCCTAGGACATTTCATTTAGCGACAAATATCCATGAGTGTTGATGACCCAATTTTCCATATGGAATTGTCAAAGGAACAACACCCACATTCACAAGATGAATCAACCTCATCATACAATGATGACACTAGTAGAATGACCGTGCCGGATGTTATTGTTGTCTTTCATGATAGGTACATACATAATCTTTTTGTGTTCTCTGTCACAGCATAGAGGAAAAGATCTTGTGAATGGAGACATGGTGATGCACACTGTTTGTTCTGCAAAACCTGAAATGGCACCAGATCCAAGTATTGTGGACACATCAAGCACCAATGGTGATGTGGTAAGATTCTGGATCAACAAACAAACAATTCTTTTGGTGTTATCACTCTGCAGTATTTTTTTTAGCGACCGTGCCTTGCCATGTATTTCATTAAGAGGAAAGCAGTTACAAACAATTCCTGATGCAGCCAAACAGCACTTGGCCGATCAAGGGGACTAAGGATAACTGGTAGAGAAACACCGAAAAAAAGGAAACAACCTGACATAAGAAACAGCAAAACCAGAGCAGAGCTAAAACATCTCAAGTGAGCAACACAGCTTGGCGACCCAAGATTGTATCGGCCTCCTCTTGTTGTAGGACCTGAAGGCTAGCATAGTCGACCATAATCCATGCGGAGAGCTCTACAGAGGCCAAGCAAGTAGGCATTGTCCGCTCGATACAGAGGCCATTCCTTTCCAGAGAAAGGCCCTCCGACGCTTGTCTATCATCTGAATAGCCCAAGGGGAAATTGTTGTTGCAATTGCCGTGTGAATTGGTACAGTATAAATGTTTATACAATACAAAACTCATTAGGCAATTACAATAACCTATGTCCACCCCCGCACCGTGATACTCTACTATACAAGATTATTTGGATTTTAATAGATTAGCTACATTCTGGTACCCATAAATCTCAAGCATTTAATGTTGATAACACAACACTGACAGTTGTAGATTAAAATATTTGCATTTCAGGAAACTGGTCATTCTTTTCAAGTTACCAATCTATTAAGAACAGTGTCTGCTGATGCAGATATGAAACAAAATGGGAACATTCAAAACTTACAACTCACACAGGTAATATGGTTAATATAATATCTTCATGATCTACAATACATGGTGCATTTCTGTTCAATTCAGTTCAGTGATATTCCATAGTCATAGTTTTTAAATTTTTAATGTTCATTGTACTCCATTGTTCTTGAAAGGTAGATGTACTTATGGAAAACTTAATTTGTGATATGGTACATCATCGTGATCATTGCAGCCCATGGAAGAGCCAAAGCTGGTGGAAGAAGTTGTAACAATGACTACGTGCAAGGGTGTATCTTGCCAATTTAGTAAGGTTCCTGCGACGTCGTCATTGCCACTTCACGCTGACAAGGTGAATATGGTGAGCGGAGGCAAAGAGGACGGAAAAGAAAACAGTTTCAATTTCCAGCGAAAAAGCCAACGAGAGAGGGCAATTAAAAAATTGCATCAGAACACTGAAGATCATGTCAATCTCTTCAATGCTATTATGAAACTTGACAGCCAAAGGTAGGCGATGATCATCTTAGTAAAAGATGTCGATAAGTATACGAATTTGCTTTCTAATTCAAGTCTATAACCATTGCATGAAAATTTGTGCAGTCTAACATTAATTCGTTCAGAGGATAAGTTATAGGATCAGAGCCCACGAACTGATTCCATGTTTCAAGGAAACTGGTCGCCAGACCATTCGTCTTATTGATTGGGGAATAAAAATAATCTCACATGATGAGTCTAAGGAAAGTCATGCTGGTTGGAAGATAATAATACCTGCTTCAATTTCAGTTGGTTCTTCCAGGTTTCAATATATAATTTCTTGTGGTGCATTGTTACTTGTAATTGCTTTGAAATGTATTTTTCTGATCCTTTTTTTAGCGGTCTTTGGTAAATGTAGACGCTTCTACGTGGGATGACAATATATCAGGTTTCACTGAGAAGATTAGAAGTGTGGTAACGCCGTATTCCCTGGAGCTATGTAGTTTGGTAATGCTTACTATCTGTTACCTCAACTGTAAATGCGGAAGCAGCATTTATCAATACATGTTTATTAACTAGGCCATGTTTAAACAGTTGCTCCTACCAGTATTTGATGATAATGATGATAATTGGACATTATACTCCTTTGGGATGAACGAGGAGGTTGGGATCAGAGTCACTATACTGGACCCGGTCAAACGAGAAGACCAAGAGAACTGGAGGCTGCACAAGAAAACCAAATGTGATAGAATTGCCAGCAGGATGACACAATGTGTCAGGGGTATATGTCCCGAACTGAATATCGACTGGACCAAGGAACCGATAGTGTATGGAGATGTCCCAAGGCATCAAGAGGCTACTAATGCTTCTGGACTATACATCCTACACTTCATGACCAACTGGGATGGATCTAATATTACTAATTCGGTGAGTTTGTTGATGTGTATATATAGCAATACTCAAAACCGTACTAATATTCGTTCTCGCAAATGTTGGCATGCTATGTTTACAATATTTTTGTACCGATAGGAATGGGCCACCAACTATCGTGAAAGGTTGCTGTAGCAAATGATCACGCATACACTAAACCGTGCAGAGCTCCCGAAATCATTGAAGGAACACTTGGGTCGGCGTCGATTATAACTGCCTACAAGTCTTGTTTCATGAGAATGACTTGCATTGGCTGAGGCCTTATATGGCATTGTAAGCGATTGTGTAATGGATGGAACAGGGACGTGCTATTCTTCGATATGCCTTTTCTTTACGAGACTACTACCATATTTGCGCCAGTGTCTAATCTCATTTGAACACATGGCATGCAATTATTCAGCTTAGTGTCTTTTAAGAAATTTCTGCAGCAACTCGCGGGGTATCACCTAGTAATACTGTACTTAAACTAACTAGTAATTACCAACTTGCAACATGGGTATTCTCAAAAACAAACTTGTGACATGGGTTATGCACGGTGTCAGTTACGCAAAATGCACGCTGCATCCGGTCGTGTCGATTCTGTGCGTCACCTGCACCAGCTCAGTTACGCACGGTTCGGCTACGCACAACGCAGTACGTACCATCCGTTCTGCATGGCGCGTGCAACACCCACTACGTCGTGTCGATTCAGCGCGTAACCTAAAAGGTTTCTTTTTGCGAATACGTAACCTAAAAGGTTACGCACTGTCCGTGCAGCTTGATGCAACACCGACTAGGTCAAGCAACACCCTCTAGGGGAGGAACGTGGTGACTCCTAATACTTATGTATTATAATAGGTTATAAGCAACACCCTCTAGGGGAGGAACTTAATGTGGTGACTCCTAATACTTTTGTATTTATACTTTTGTATTATAATAATACATAGATGCTCCTTCCGATGGAACTTTATTCTCAACAACAAAAAAATAAAGAAAAAAGAAAATCCGCTGAAACTTTGTTACGCATTTGAACAGCGTCGGTGTGCCCGCTCCTTCCATCGTTGGTTGTCGAACTAGCCGGCACCACCACCAGCATCCCAGCAGGAGCAGCCACAATATGCAACAACGCAGTCCAGGATGCATTCCCCTGCTGCGAGGACGTCTAGCAACCTATCCAAGGCATCAGCAACAAGGCAAATATTCACCAGCTGACTGCCGATCCGGGAAAGGAGTGGCACATTGTCTCCAAAGCTTCCGTGAACTGCTCCCTGGCGTCCATGAGGATAGCGTGGGCGTCCACCAGTGTCGCCTGCACTTCTGCCGACAGCTCAGTCCCACGCCCGCGCAGCGCATGGACCTGTGATATCAGTTGGCTAGTTTGGGCGTCCAAGGAATCGAAGCAGTCATGCAGGGATTGTTTCAATAGGGTTAACACCTCGTAGTGCAACTGGGTATGGGGACCCATTGACCCAGCAAGAGCAGCTCCAGTTACCACCACACCCTCAGCCCCGACAACAATGGGGATCCCGACAACATAAAATACCACATGGGGATACTCCTTATGGATGTTGTAGGTTTTATTATATCCATCGCTACTTAGCAATATCTTGCCTGTCACTTTCAAAGTCACCCTCCTGAGCATTGTTGCACATTGGAATAATATTTTAAGGAAATCAATTTCATGATCTTTTGCTTTGAAGCCCACAATCTCTACCTCTTCAAGATCAGTCAAAGCAACACTATCACGTATCCAGTTGTTATTAGGTTGTTCGCGGGATCAGTTTGTTTCACATGATTCTCCCACCTGAAAGTAAATTTAACATGATAGACTTAATTAAATTATTAAGAAGGTTTACATGACACTGATGATCACAATGGATACCTTGCTTACTGATAGGGTCACCTTAAGCCTTTGTATAACTGGTCGAATCCAAAGCAGGTGCAATACCAATGGACCATAAGCGTGTCCCTCTTTTTCTAGATCCAACTCCAAAATGGAAAAGTTGGTTGCTGGAAGTAACTCTATCTCTTGCACAAAGCTCCAACCACCACGAGGATCATAGTGTAGGGACGAACACTGCACATGAAAAAAATGAATGTTTGAATGCCATTTAAACAGGCAATATCAAGTTACACGCATAACAGTTTGGCACCATAGAGAAAATAAACATAAGATTAAGAAGAGCAGGAGACTCACCCGGCAAAAATTTGTCAAAGATAAGACGTAGCAAGCATGAAGCTTGTGCTCACGTATGGTTTCGAGGACCCACAAATCACCAAACCAAGCTTTACCATAGCATTCCCAGGAAAAATTCTTTACTGCAGGAGCTAAGAAAGATACGCTGAAATTGTAATCCATGTTAATGCGCACCTTCACGTCTTTAAGCACGGGGGCATCAATGTCGATACGGTTGATGGTCTCTAAATCTGTTGTGGTGTGCAAAGAGAGCACCTCTAGCGACTCTGAGTGAACTTTCACTATATCAAGCACCCAGCAGTCATTGATCTCGAGCACACGAAGCCATGCGCATATGGGGAGCATAGAAGCAGGGTCCATGCAGCCCCCGACCATGGACAGGTTCTTGAGCATGTTAAATTGGCCGGATCGTGGTGGCCCAAAGCATAAATTCTCCACGTGAAGCTTGAAGGAAACAGTTTGGTTATAGCAAGGCAGCCTGATGACATTAGCTCCCTCTAAATGGACCACCACACGGATTGAGAAACTCTCAGGCGCCAGAATCGCAGCAGCGTGGAGAAGTGAAGTGACGCGCTGGGAGGCCACTAGGGTCCTGAAGGAGACGCCGAGCCTGTCCAAAACGGGGCTGGTGACCTGTGCGAGCATGGTTTCGACAGAATCTGGGTCGACATCGTTGAAATCCAAATTGGAAAGCTGCTTCCAGAGGTTACACCAATGGCGGGAAATGGCGGTGGTACAGGCAGCTTCGTGTAGGTCGAGTAGATGGCCAAGTATCTCGAGAAGCAGCTCGTTAGGAAGGCTGCTGATCCAATCGACCCCTCCGTCGCCTTCCTCTGGGCGCCGGCGACTTCCTTACGGTTGCATGGCTTGGCACGATGAACGGTTAGGCAATATAGATATACAATGATACACTATTTCTTAGACTCAATACCAACCATTTCAAATCAATCAATTTGATCGATGTGAATCTGACTATGAAACTTGGAGATTTCCACAAAGTCCGGTTTTAGAATCCCCAATTCCCCACCCCCAACAAAAACTTTAGAAATCAAACCAGCAATAGAGGCACAGATTTGCATACCCAGATTACCTTCTGCCAGCGCAGGACATCCCCTGTGCGCCGCTATGATCTGCTGCGCCACGGCCATCTGCCACCGGACGCGACAACCGCAGATCTGCCACCGCTCTTTTTGCACGGCACTCATGTTTCTTACTTTCAGATCTGTCTGTTGATATGCTGCCTAGTATATACATGGCATGGTCCAACAGAGTAGTAAATGCCCAAACACTGTATATAGGGTTACGCAGAAATGAGCGCCCTAATAAGTGACAGGTAAGGTGTTGTGTAGTGCAAGTGCAAGTGCATGTGCTTGCGTGATGTGTTGCGAACTTCCAGGGTTACACCATCTTTCTGCAAGACGGTAATGGACCTATGGAACTTGGGTTACACGAGCACTGTTGCAGGGTTGCACAATCTCTCAGCTTTAGGGGCTTGCCACGATACTTGGGTCTCCGCGAGCTGTTTGCCCGTTGCCATCTTTATGCTGGCTAGGGATGTAGTAAACGGGAACGGGCAATTCTCGTCCCGACTGGCACCGTATCCTGCGTGTAAACCAACCGCGATCCGTGCAAATGGAGGAGCTTATGAAGCGTGCAACTGAGTGTGAGCTGGATACAAACAAGGGCATTTCACTTTTTTTTAGATTAAGGAACAAAAGTTCCGGCCTCAGCACTCTCGCAAGAGCCTGCAGCCAGCGAAAACATCAACAGCCACAAAGCTGTAACCCACCAGGATCTAAGTCCAGTACAAGTTCGCCTTACAGGCGATCAACATAACAAGGCATGAAAAGAAAAACTTACAAGTTCAGACTAGTAACCACACAAGTCTCAAAACTAAAACGAAACACTCTAGCCAAACCACTTGAAGACCGGCGACTAGTCCATAATTCGCTTTCCAAACATTCCATCCACTCTTGTTAAAAAACTCCAACGACATTGTTTCTAACCAACAGCATCCTTAGCTCCCTTCAAAATGCTCATTTCCTCTTCTTTGGATAAGATGGACCAGCTCCTTATCCAAAATGTTCCTCTAAACATCACCTGTAAAATTGACACAAATTTTGATCTTTGGAACACTACTTCATTCCTACAGAGCCATAAAGCCCAGCTAAAAGCTGCCACACCAATCAACACTTGATTCCTTTGCTTATTTGAAAAACTTCTAAGCCAAGGACCAAAGAGATTAGAAATATTTGCAGGTGCTCTAATACCAAAAGTAATAGATATTGTCATCCACAACATCTTAAGGGGATTTTGGCTATTAAAAAAAGAGGTGTTGAATAGTTTCTTCCCTACTACAAAAGCAGCAACTAGTGCACCCCTTCCATTGCCTCCTAGCTAGATTATCTTTGGTCAAGATTACACCTTTTCTAATATACCAGAGAAAGATTTTTATCTTTAAGGGGATTTTGGCTTTCCAAGTACAACAATTGAAAGGTATCCCCGTCCTCATCAACAATTGAAAGGCATTTCACTTGATGTGTCAACAAGATAGAAATCCACATATATGTATGAAAAAATCACTCCTCCTAGTGAATGGGCTATGACATTTAAACTGTTCCATTACTTGAAGAAATTTTTTGATCTTACTGAACTGTTGTCGGGTACTTTATACCCAGGCGTTTGCACTTTGCATCACACATTCACACATCATGGCTCCTGTGTAATCTACTCGTCCAGGTTACGCAAACCATACACTGCATTTTTGTTGTATATAATTAATCCGAGCGGGTGCAGGTAACAACTCCAACAGTTTGCTACCTTAGTTTGGCATCCACCTAATTTTGGCAAAACATGAAAAATTAGCCTCCAACTGTTTAGCGAAACAACTTGGCATCAATAGCAACTTGGCATCCCTCCCCTCCCCACGCGTATATATGCGCGCAGCTATCCGCGGCACATCCTTCCGTAATAGAAGAGGTGGAAGGGTATAGAAATAATTTTGTTTTATCTCAGGGTGCCTGATTTAAGTTTCAAGAGGTGGAAGGGTAGAAACATATTTTTGTTTCTCTCTCAGGGTTCCTGATGTAAGATGAACTCTTTTTTTACTTGGCATGTCTTTTTACGCGCCGAATCGACACCACCCAGTCGGTGTTGCAGCATGAAGGTGCGTAACCAAGTCCGAGCGGGTTCAGGTTACTGTTGGCGTTTCTTAATCTCAACACTAGGCGCCGTGGTAGCGTGAGCGTGTAAGAAACTCCCGGGTACACTGACGAGTGCGAACGAATCCGCAAGCGCACGGATACACCGCTGTAGCACTTCTCCCTCGGAGAATGAGTATTCCCGTCGGGTTTCGTTCCTAGGATGGAGAGTAACCAGAGAGGGTCTATCCAAGGACACCAGCTCTCGCTGGGATAGGTCGGGATACAAGAAGCACTTCCTTAAGGGACTTAGCTCTCAAGATGTATCTGTCAGGTCTCAGTCATCCCCGCGGGGCGACAACACTCCAAGGTGCTGGCAAGCGAGCCCAACTCGGTACGTGACGTAGAGGGTTGACAAAGGGTCCAACAGGCTGTCACCACTGCTGCCTACCTCTATGCTACGATCGTACGTGGTCTTCGCAGGAAAACCAGGGCCCATACACCACATCTGTACCCCAGATAAACACTATAGTGCGGTTACGTCTATAAACCCGCAAACTACACTATAGCAACCGTATAGATACGGTCCCACGAACAAGGGAAAGATCAGAATCAGATCTATTCATTGAGCTGGGAGCAGGAAGGAAGCTATGGATGCAGCTAAACGAGATACAGCGGACTTACTTAACTAAACAGGATCAGAGCATGCAAACATGTAAATGAACTACGGCTCTGGCTCTAAAGGATCGAAGCCTTGTGTCATGAAGAACACAAGCCTCTAACTTATGAACAAGCCACGAACACAAGAACAAATCAATCGTGCATGATGTCCACTATAGTCTAAATAAGAAATGCTGAAATACTCACTTTGGTCTAAATGAAGAACAATCATCCACGAGGACATCAACTCACTCCTTACCCCTACTCTACCTCTCAACTAATCCTAATCTAGATCTCTCCTCATCACCATTCTACCACATAGAGGTGAGAATCACCTCTCATGGGCAGAATTGGAGAGAGGGAGAAAGAGATGCACAAGAGAGAAGTGGAACTTGAGGGCTTGGTGGTGTGTGTGAAATGGAGCACCTCCCCTCCTATTTATAGACAAGGAGGAGGCTTGCTCCGGGGCTCAAAGTGCCCCTAAACACCCAGGAATGCAGCCAAGGACCAATGAGCGCGCAACACGTGGAGGGGGAGGATCAACCGACCCTAGGTCGGTTCGGCCGATCCTAGGGTCGGCCGAAACCCCTGGCCGGCCATCTGGCCTGTGCTTCCTCTGGCTCGCTTCCATGTGGGCCCTAGTGCCTCTAGTCCGTGCATGGCACGTTTCCTGGCGGTTTAGTTGGCAAAGTGGGCCCATGGATCCATGTGATGCTGACGTGGCAGCGTTTGATTCGTCGAGAGTCCCTCACATGGATTGGTGACATCATGGATCCAGGAGAATCCATGTGGCAGCCCCTGCTTGGCCAGCATTTGAGTGCCTTGAATTGGAGTGGAGTGAAAGTGCATGGATTCCTCCCATTTCTTATGCTAAATACCTGCATTCGAATAGACATCGACACTGGTGGAATGTATGAGTTTAAGCTCCTATTCTAGTGTGAATGTGCAATTCATGTTCCAATTTGCAGGAGTTGACGGTCATAAAAATGGCAAATATCGACCGCCAACAGTTACGCATACCTCCGGAGCCTATATGTGCGTGTGCGTATTCCTTGCGGTTGCAGCCTGGATGGTGCGTAACCGAGCGGGTGCAGGTAACGCGGACACGACCGGTGCTGTGGTGCAGCATGGACGGTGCGTAACAGACCCGGTGCAGGTTATGCATACATAATAAGCCTGGCACCATGCAGCAACGGGAGAAAACAATGCTCATCTCGTCGTCTATTCGGCCACACCGTCACCCCTTCCCAACCTCAAAGCTTCGCCAACGTTCTCATCCTCGCCTTTCAAACCTTACCGCCGTCTGACCGACCTCGCCTTCTCCGGTCGCGCCATCGTTCTCATCGCGCATACGTTACCCCGACCTCGCTCGCCGTCCTCTGCGTCTCTCGACCTCACTGTCATCCCCACCTTCCCGGCCTCATAGTCGCGCCCGTGCCGCCTCGACATGTCATCACCCTGACCGCGCTATTCTGGCACCTCCCGGACTTGGTGTCTTCACCATTGTCCACGTCGAGCCCCATGCATAATTGCATATGATGGGAACGGGGGTGCCTGATCTTCCGTCAGGTAGTCGTGTTGTCGGGGAGCGTTCACAGCTGCGGCGGCCGGTAGTGGTGGGTTGGGCCCAGGTCGAGGGAGGTGGCGGACACCGACGGCGACGGCGCGGAGGGAGGGGCGGACACCGACGACGGCCCACCCAGCCCAAGAGGGTACCCGGCAGCGGCCCGGAGTCGGCGGCAGTGACGGCCTCGCGTGACGCCAGGAGAGGCTGCGCCGGCTACCTTGCGCCCCGCGCCAGCACCACCCTTGTTCAAGTCACGTCCGTCCTTGCAGATCAGTCATGCGTGATTGACCACTTGGGCGGCGGAGGGAACATGGACTTGATGCACTCCACCACCCCGGCACCGGTCCGGAACGCCTGCGCCTGCACGTTGGTGGGCACCGCCGGCATGGCCCCGAACAGCGCCGCGGCGGCCGTCTGCGTGCCGGGCATCTGGCTGTCGAACGCCGACACTGCCACGGCGAGTGCCGCCCCGACGCTGCATTGGAAGTGCAGGAGGCCGCGCGGGAAGACGAACACCTCGCCCTTGGAGACGGTGCGGGTGAGGAGCCGGTTCGCCGCCGCCGTGGTGCCTAGTATATATATGGCATGGTCCAACGGAGTAGTAATGCCCAAACACTGTATATAGGGTTACGCAGAAATGAGCGCCTTAATAAGTGACAGGTAAGGTGTTGTGCAGTGCAAGTTCAAGTGCAAGTGCATGTGCTTGCGCGATGTCTTGCGAACTTCTAGGGTTACACCATATTTCTGCAAGACAGTAATGAACCTATGGAACTTGTGTTACACGAGCACTGTTGCAGGGTTGCACAATCTCTCGGCTTTAGGGGCTTGCCACGATACTTGGGTCTCCGCGGGCTGTTTCCTCATTGCCATCTTTATGCTGGAACAGTGGCCGCGGCGGCGCAGAGGTGTAGTCTGATTATGTTGAAAATAAATGGTGCATATATGATTATGGTGCATATATGATTATGTTTGCCCGTTGCCATCTTTATGCTAAAAATAAATATAAGATAAATCAAATAAATGGTGCATATATGATTATGTTGAAAAAATATATAAAGTAGGATCAAAATATAGATAATGTTCGGGGCTCCTCATCTTCGCCCCCTCCCCTTGGCCGCGGCGGCGCCCGATCGTTGGCGCCCTCCTCCCCGTCTCCGACGCGTCGTCGCTCCTTCGGCGCCCCCCCTCTTCCTTGTCGCCGCTCGTGCTGCTCTCCTCCTTGGCGGCCCCAGCCGCTGGTCCTTCGCCGTCGTTGTCTGTGTTGCCGTGGATCGGTCCTGTCTGCCGTCTGCGCCGTTTGCATGGGTCGTGGTCTGCCGGCCTGCCGGTGCTTTGTTGCTGTTGCCTCGGTGCTCTGGCTGCTTTTCCATCAGTGCGCCTGCTGCCCAAGCCTGAAGATCACCGGCTAGGAGTTGGTCTTGGGGTTCGGTGAAAGCCTTGCATGACCTCGGTCGGTGCCGGCAACGGCTGCACCGTCGGTGTAGCTTCCCTCGCTGGAGGCGTTGCCTTTTCGCCCCAATTCCATTTGGTCAGCCCGGTGAAGACTGGGTCCGCTCCCCCTTTTCCCCGTCATGCATTGGAATTTTTTAATATTCCTTTGATCAGGCAGAACTTGGTAATTTTCTTCTCGTTCTTGTTCTTGGACCCCTAAAGTAGCTTGTTGTGTTTGATGTAAGCTAAAAATAAATATAAGATAAATCAAATAAATGGTGCATATATGATTATGTTGAAAAATATATAAAGTAGGATCAAAATATAGATAATGTTGGTGATGATTTTTTTATGTGTCATATATTTTGAAGTTTACATGAGTCATCAGCTAGCAACCACATAATATCATCACCATGAGCCATTTTTTTAGCCAAATGTGCATGGCGTTGCCTTCCGTGTGCTGTTGTGCAAGGATAACCCAACAGATAATCCAAAATCCAGAAAAAAAACTTCATAAAAAACAAGAGCACAGAATACATCAGTACATCACACACTGTCCAAATTGTTTCAGAAGTATGCAACAATACAATTTAGCACACTACAAGTTCAATAAAAGTGGAAAACACAAATCAACATCCATATATAGTCCTCCAAACGAATAACAACAGACAATTTATCATTCATCAATTATGGTGGAATCATCTTCACCCTGTGAAATAAAAAGAGTCGCAAATTTGCGGAGCTCCAATGGGCATCCGTGGGCGAAATCTAAAATCCACCCCAAACCCAAAGCGTTGCGGATATCCGAATCCGTGAACCTATGGGCGAAAATCTGAAGCAAACCCACAACTCAGGGACCCAAAATCCGCGGATATCTGCTCCGAACCCAACCCATTGCCATCCGTAGCTGTGCCTCAGTGGTCTCATGGGAGATATTTTTTAATCTGCTCAGGAATAACAATGTCATTACTTTGATGCGAGAGGAGTTTTTCTAGCAGCTCTAGATGAAATTCCTCAATCATCTCCTGCTTACAACAAAGAAATAGTTAGAGAGCAAATAAAATTATACCCACATGTACTCCAATCTTTATTTAGTGATAGCAAAAACTAATTCTGCTCTTCCATTAATAATGAAGAAAAGACAAACTGATGAATGGAAAAGGTTTTTTTAAAAAACTCACCGTATCAACTGTGCTGCGTAATCCTTCCACAGTCCAAAGTTGCAAATATTTCAAAACATGGAATCCACAATAATGTTTGTTTCCCTGGGCTGTGACCTTAAAGTACACATAATCATCTTCTCTCCAGTTCATTTCCAGTTGCGGATAGGTATCCCTAACAAACATACTCATCCTACCAGCAATCTTTTTTTTGTAGCCTCATGATGCACATCTCGCTTTTCCATTCCGTCTCCTTCATAATCCCTTTCTAAAGAATCCAAAAAATATATTTTTCTGGACTTCTTGTTCATACTGAACACATAAAAAGTGAAGTGTGAATGTGCTAGCACTAGCACCAGTATCTGGCAAAGTGCAGAATAATTGAAATAAGTTAGTCTTCATAGTATCAAAAGATAGAAATAAAATTTTGATTACATGCTGACTACTCCACGACTGGGTTAGGTTTCTTTTACATGTGGGCATCATTTTAGCTGTCAAAAGAAAAGAGAGTTGAATTCAAGATGCTTACCACTTTGGCAGAAGCAATCGATTGTCGCATCTCATGATCCAAATTCATCAAAGTTGTGAAGGTAGAGTAGTCCCAATAGTATCAAAAATTGCTTGCAGTAACAAAAAAAATCAATATATATATATATATAATGTATATTCATGGATTAAAAAAGATTCCACTTGCAATAGAGATGACACTTACAGTCTGAGTCACTGTAAATATAAATTTCAAATCTTTTGGAGAAAGATCATCAATGATAAATTTAACAACACAGTCAAAAAAATCATCGGACAAATCATTTCCGTCAATGTAAGTAGTTGCCAGGTCCTTGGAAAGTACAGTACCATATTTGGGGCTTGAAAATATGTTGCCACTGCAAAATCATATAACTTGCTTTTAGTTCTAGCAGATAAACTAATGGAAGAAAGAAGAATTGATCAGTGATAAAGAAAAGTGTTTGTACCAAGTGTCCTGAAGTTTTAACACTTCACCAAGGAGTTTGTGTCGTCTACAATTACAGGGGAGATAATTCTTGATATTCTCAGGAATACGAGCTTTGTTATCTGGATTGCCCAGAACCTTCTCCAGCAGAACTAGTCGAAAATCTTCAATGGTCTCCTGCTTAAAAGAGAGTATTTAGAGCAGAGGTACTTATGAAACCTATTCTCAGTTGTTTTTTATGTAAACATTTTGTCAAACGGCAAAGTTAAAGAATAAATCACCTTATCAATTCTTCTATGAATCCTTGTCCCATCCCAACTTTCAATGAATTTCAAAAGATAGAATCCACACTTTTTTTTCATCAGCAAGGATTACTTCAGCTGTCTTGAAAGAATTTATGCTCCACATCCGTTTGATTGGAAAATCATTATATTTTAAAAGGTTAATCATCCTGTCAAGTAGCTTTTTCTTTGCAGCCTTACTCAGAACTTTTTTAGCTGCGCTGATAACACATATTTTCATATCTTTCCCTTTGGTAGCAAATGAATACAAGGCACAATTTTTCTTGTTGAGCAAGGGCACCAGAAGCTGACATGTGCATGACATACAATAAATCAAACATCACACTAAAAAGAAATATATGAAAAACTGATATAAGAGGTATCTACCATATCACATGTAGTCAGTTTTGAAATCTCCATTATTCCCAATTTTGATGTAACCAGAGCACTTTGCAAATGCATCTCACCCCCTTCCATCAAAGTGTCCACTTCATCCAGTGAAAATATTAATTTAGAATCCATTTCAGCCCGCATGATTTTAATTACTACATCTAGTAATTGCTTCATACAATCTCCATTGGTGTAACATGCTACCAACTCATTGACTCTTATAGCACCGAATTTATCAGAAGAAAATATAAGTTCGCTGCACAACAGACGATAGGCTTTACGTAAATAAAAACTCATGCAGAAGACAAGAATATTAATTCATCAATGATATAGACATAGTCATGTACCTCTGGCGCTGAAGTGATAACAATTCCTCAAGGAGTTTCCTTCATTTTCCATGAGTTTGCCTCCCACGACAGTTTTCTTCAACGTCTGGTTTGTTTATTTCCTTTTTGTAACATTGATAGGTCGTCAAAGTTACAGAACAAGGTTGTTCTGTGTCACGTTCTTGTAAATCCTTATTGGCTTGTTGCATCTTACAGTTTCCCTTTTTAACTTCATTTGATGTAGCAATTATCTTATCCACTGGTATTTTGTCATGGGTATCTTTTGTCATGTATGATGATGCCTGCAGTGACAGGAGGTTGAAAATATGTCACTGAAAAAAAAGATCTTTATGCTTTCTTTTCAGTCTACTCTGTGTCTGTGAAGCAATACATTAAAAGCTTTTCAGCAAATAACCAAAAAATTGAAAACACGCCATCAACAGTTAGTACTATGTAAGTTTCACTGAACACATTAGTTGCAGATTTATGCAAGAGCAATAAAGCACATCAATTATTCAACGAGATGTGCTGCTGCAGAACTGGACCAAACTCCACTTCAGGAACGAGAAACAAAAGGAACAGCAAACATGATGTAGTGCTCCTACTGCAGAATTGCAGACACAAGCTACTACAGAACAAGAGACATCTGCAATCTGTGATTGCTATTTTCTAATCGTATCATTTGAAACCGATAGTTTTGTGCGCTTAATTTTAGCGCCAGTATTGAACAAATGCTAGGTCGTCCGGAACTCCACTTCGTAACGCCTGTTTCATTCAATCATTTTTTAGAGCTCACGGATATAAAGGAATAGCTTCGTAAAAAAACTATTAATTACATGATCTTGGAAGTACTTGCATCATCAAAAAGTTAACTTCTACTATTAATGAAGAACCACTAATGATTATTTGAAGCACAATCCTCTATGCTAACCTGAAGGGGATCCTTTGGAGAGCATCCTAGTGGTACTTCCAGGCTTCCAGGTGTATGTACCTAGAATTCGAAAAAAGCAACCTTGGTTATGTGCCCATGCAAGGGATCAAAAGTTCTCTGGTAAGATAAGTTCATCTATGTGAAACAAATCATTTGAGTTCAACAGAGAATCAGAATATTAGCTCAGAAGATTTTGAAAGGAGTCAGTTTTATACAAAAGATATATACTAACCTCACTCTCCTTTCGAACCTCACTCTCCTTTCGTTCATCCAAAACATCATCCATCTCTTCATCGTCGTCTTGGCAATGTGAATATGAAGACCCTCTCTGATCCTGATGCGTATCATATTGACACTCAGTTTTAACAGCTAATCACGAGCCTACATTTCTAGGCACAGGTGAATGAGAATTTGTTAAAAACAGCTAATGTACCTCTTTGCCACTAGTTGAGACATCATATCTTGCGCACTTTGGGTTCTCCAATCTACTCTCGGTCTGTGAAGCAATACATTAAACCTTTTCAGCAAACAACCCAAAAAATTGAAAATGTGCAATCAACAGTTAGTGCTATGTAAGTTTCACTTAACACACTAGTTGCAGCTGAATTAAATGGTTCAGATACCAATTCTGCAGCAGCGACGACGAGTTTTTCCCCAGGCAACTCAGTATCATGAGGCTGAATGCAGGCCACAGACGAAGCATCTTCTTCACTTACACCACACGTGGTACTTTCTTGATTTCCCTGCATAATCCAAACATATAAGCATTTGAACTGAGTGATGAGATTTATGCAAGAGCAATAAAGCACATCAATTATTCAACGAGATGTGCTGCTGCAGAACTGGATCAAACTCCACGTCAAGAACGAGAAACAAAAGGAACAACAAACGGGATGTAGTGCTCCTGCTGCAAAATTGCAGACACAAGCTACTACAGAACAAGAGACATCTGCAATCTGTGATTGCTATTTTCTGTTTTATGCGCTTAATTTTTGCGGCAGTATTGAACAAATGCGGTCCTCCGGAACTCCACTTCGTAATGCCCGTTTCATTCAATCATTTTTTAGCGCTCATGGATATACAGGAATAGCTTCATAAAAAAAATATTAATTACATGATCTTGGAAGTACTGGGCATCATCAAAAAGTTAACTTGTACTATTAATGAAGAACCACTAATGATTATTTGAAGAACGATCCTCTATGCTAACCTGAAGGGGATCCTTTGGAGAGCATCCTAGTGGTACCTGGAATTCAAAAAAAAAGCAACCTTGGTTATGTGCCCATGCAAGGGATCAAAAGTTCTCTAGTAAGATAAGTTCATCTATGTGAAACAAATCATTTGAGTTCAACATAGAATCAGAATATTAGCCCAGAAAATTTTGAAAGGATTCAGTTTTATACAAAAGATATATACTAACCTCACTCTCCTTTCGTTCATCCAAAACATCATGCATCTCTTCATCGTCGTCTTGGCGATGTGAATATGAAGACCCTCTCTGATCCTGATGCGTATCATATTGACACTCAGTTTTAACAGCTAATCACGAGCCTACATTTTTAGGCACAGGTGAATGAGAATTTGTTAAAAACAACTAATGTACCTCTTTGCCACTAGTTGAGACATCATATCTTACGCACTCTGGGTTCTCCAATCTACTCTCGGTCTGTGAAGCAATACATTAAAGCTTTTCAGCAAACAACCCAAAAAATTGAAAATGCGAAATCAACAGTTAGTGCTATGTAAGTTTCACTTAACACATTAGTTGCAGCTGAATTAAATGATTCAGATACCAATTCTGCAGCAGTGATGATGAGTTTTTCCCCAGGCAACTCAGTATCTTGAGGCTGAATGCAGGCCACAGACGAAGCATCTTCTTCACTTACACCACACGTGGTACTTTCTTGATTTCCCTGCATAATCCAAACATATAAGCTTTTGAACTGAGTGATGAGATTTATACAAGAGCAATAAAGCACATCAATTATTCAACGAGATGTGCTGCTGCAGAACTGGATCAAACTCCACGTCAAGAACGAGAAACAAAAGGAACAGCAAACGGGATGTAGTGCTCCTACTGTAGAATTGCAGACACAGGCTACAACAGAACAAGAGACATCTACAATCTATGATTGCTATTTTCTAGTTTTTCCGCTTAATTTCTGCGCTAGTATTGAACAAATGCGGTCGTCCGGAACTCCACTTCGTAATGCCCATTTCATTCAATCATTTTTTAGCACTCATGGATATAGAGGAATAGCTTCGTAAAAAAACTATTAATTACATGATCTTAGAAGTACTGGGCATCATCAAAAAGTTAACTTGTACTATCAATGAAGAACCACTAATGATTATTTGAAGCACAATCCTCTATGCTAACCTGAAGGGTATCCTTTGGAGAGCATCCTAGTGGTACCTAGAATTCGAAAAAAGCAACCTTGGTTATGTGCCCATGCAAGGGATCAAAAGTTCTCTGGTAAGATAAGTTCATCTATGTGAAACAAATCATTTGAGTTCAACATAGAATCAGAATATTAGCTCAGAAGATTTTGAAAGGATTAAATTTTATACAAAAGATATATACTAACCTCACTCTCCTTTCGTTCATCCAAAACATCATGCATCTCTTTATCGTCGTCTTGGCGATGTGAATATGAAGACCCTCTCTGATCCTGATGCGTATCATATTGACACTCAGTTTTAACAGCTAATCACGAGCCTACATTTTTAGGCACAGGTGAATGAGAATTTGTTAGAAACAGCTAATGTACCTCTTTATCACTAGTTGAGACATCATATCTTGCGCACTCTGGGTTCTCCAATCTACTCTCGGTCTGTGAAGCAATACATTAAAGCTTTTCAGCAAACAACCCAAAAAATTGAAAACGCGCAATCAACAGTTAGTGCTATGTAAGTTTCACTTAACACATTAGTTGCAGCTGAATTAAATGGTTCAGATACCAATTCTGCAGAAGCGACGACGAGTTTTCCCCAGGCAACTCAGTATCTTGAGGCTGAATGCAGGCCACAGACAAAGCATCTTCTTCACTTACACCACATGTGGTACTTTCTTGATTTCCCTGCATAATCCAAACATATAAGCTTTTGAACTGAGTGATGAGATTTATGTAAGAGCAATAATCCACATCAATTATTCAACGAGATGTGCTGCTGCATAACTGGATCAAAC
This sequence comes from Cenchrus fungigraminus, assembly GCA_036936925.1. NCBI lineage: Eukaryota > Viridiplantae > Streptophyta > Magnoliopsida > Poales > Poaceae > Cenchrus > Cenchrus fungigraminus. The sequence goes on from CM072775.1 coordinate 41,972,326, forward strand.
TCCACGTCAAGAACGAGAAACAAAAGGAACAACAAACAGGATGTAGTGCTCCTGCTGCTGAATTGCAGACAGAGGCTACTACAGAACAAGAGACATCTGCAATCTGTGATTGCTATTTTCTAATCGTATCATTTGAACCGATAGTTTTATGTGCTTAATTTCAGTGCCAGTATTGAACAAATGCGGTCGCCCGGAACTCCACTTCGTAATGCCCGTTTCATTCAATCATATTTTAGCGCTCATGGATATACAGGAATAGCTTCATAAAAAAACTATTAATTACATGATCTTGGAAGTACTAGGCATCATCAAAAAGTAACTTGTACTATTAATGAAGAACCACTAATGATTATTTGAAGCACAATCCTCTATGCTAACCTGAAGGGGATCCTTTGGAGAGCATCCTAGTTGTACTTCTAGGCTTCCAGGTGTATGTACCTAGAATTCGAAAAAAGCAACCTTGGTTATGTGCCCATGCAAGGGATCAAATGTTCTCTGGTAAGATAAGTTCATCTATGTGAAACAAATCATTTGATTTCAACACAGAATCAGAATATTAGCTCAGAAGATTTTGAAAGGATTTAGTTTTATACAAAAGATATATACTAACCTCACTCTCCTTTCGTTCATCCAAAACGTCATGCACCTCTTCATCGTCGTCTTGGTGATGTGAATATGAAGACCCTCTCTGATCCTGATGCGTATCATATTGACACTCAGTTTTAACAGCTAATCATGAGCCTACATTTTTAGGCACAGGTGAATGAGAATTTGTTAAACACAGCTAATGTACCTCTTTGACACTAGTTGAGACATCATATCTTGCGCATTCTGGGTTCTCCAATGTACTCTCGGTCTATGAAGCAATACATTAAAGCTTTTCAGTAAATAACCCAAAAAATTGAAAACGCACAATCAACAGTTAGTGCTATGTAAGTTTCACTGAACACATTAGTTGCAACTGAATTAAATTTTTTAGATACCAATTCTGCAGCAGCCACGATGAGTTTTTCCCCAGGCAACTGAGTATCTTGAGGCTGAATGCAGGCCACAGACGAAGCATCTTCTTCACTTACACCACACGTGGTACTTTCTTCATTTCCCTGCATAATCCAAACATATAAGCTTTTGAACTGAGTGATGAGATTTATGCAAGAGCAATAAAGCACATCAATTATTCAACGAGATGTGTTGCTCCAGAACTGATCCAAACTCCATGTCAAGAACGAGAAACAAAAGGAACAGCAAACAGGATGTCGTGCTCCTGGTGCAGAATTGCAGACACAGGCTACTACAGAACAAGAGACATCTGCAATCTGTGATTGCTATTTTCTAATCATTTCATTTGAACTGATAGTTTTATGCGCTTAATTTTAGCGCTAGTATTGAACAAATGCTAGGTCGTCCGGAACTCCACTTCGTAATGCCCGTTTCATTCAATCATTTTTAGCGCTCATGGATATAAAGGAATAGCTTCGTAAAAAAACTATTAATTACATGATCTTGGAAGTACTGGGCATCATCAAAAAGTCAACTTGTACTATTAATGAAGAACCACTAATGATTATTTGAAGCACAATCCTGTATGCTAACCTGAAGGGGGTCCTTTGGAGAGCATCCTAGTGGTACCTCCAGGTTTCCAGGTGTGTTAGTATGTTCCTAGAATTCAACAGTTAGTACTGTGTATGTTTCACTCAACACATTAGTTGCAGCTGAATTAAATGGTTCTGATACCAATGCTGTAGCAGCCATGAGGAGGTTCCAAGGCAACTCAGAATGATGAAGCTGAATGGTGCCCATGGATGAAGCATCTTTTTCACTTCCACCACGCATGGTTTTTTCTTGATTTCCCTACATAAGCCAAACATATAATCTTTTGAACTGAGTGATGAGATCATAAAAACATATAAACTTTTGAACCGAATGATTTCCCTATAATCTTGTTCGCATCATCAAAAGTTAACTTGTACTATTAGTGAAGCAACACTAATGATCATTTGAAGCACAATCCTCTATGCTAACCTGAAGGGGATCCTTTGGAGAGCCGTCTAGTCTCAGCAAGCAATCTCGGTTATGTGCCTATGCAAGGGATTAAAAGTTCTCTGGTAAGATAAGCTCAACTATGTGAATCAAATCATTTGAGTTCAACATAGAATTAGAACTGGAAGCAGAATTAAAACAGACCATGCCTACTGCATTGCAATAGACATTAAAAACCGGAAGCTATCAATTATGTCTGACTTAAAATGTAAAGGAACTCAGTAGCCCCATCAGAGTTGGTGTTATTATCATAGCGTGGGAGTCATGAGAATCTGATGTTGCATCTTCCTGCAACACTTGGGAATTAAGAGTTTTTAACTAATTTCTCACTGCAAAATGACAACTGAAACTATGCATCTTATGTCAGAACCTGGTGATGTTGATGCTCAGACAATTCCTATGTTCTAGTTGATTTATTGTAGTTTTCACAACGGTTTCCATTCGCCTTGATGGCCGATGCAATTCCAGCAGCAAGAGGATTTTGTGTACTCTTATCAAGTTTCTCCTGATGATCCTTGATCATTTGTTTGCCAGAACTAATAAACCGTAACGTGCTGGCTGAATTCGCATTTGAATGATCAAGATTCTCCAAAATTTGTGCATTTGCATGATCAAGAGTCACCAAAATTTGTGAAAGTAACTGCTAAAAAGACAATGATTGATCAAGACCGGAAATATAAAACTATATTGTACTACATATTATAGAAAATTCAAATCCAATGTTTTAATAACATATTTATATAGCTGGTATGTTTCGCAATATTGGTATGGTGCAGTACATTTGTATTTTGTTCATTCATAAAAGTACAGTCACATAGAAACAAGGAAAACAAGGTTTGCAAAACTCACCTGTGGTGACACATGGGTACTATCAACATTTGTTGTTACATCTGTGCAATGGAAGTCTTGTGCATAACAAGTATTCTTGACATTTTTCTACTACATTGTAAAAATGAGATGAATCAAAAAAAATGAAAAAAATTATTAGGCCAAAACAATAGCAAATCATGAGGTTGAAAAAAGACAAAATCAAAAGTTACCTTTAGTTTTTCGAAAAATCCATATCCCAACCGATGATCTTTTTCAACCTGTTTCACTTCATTGTAGCTATCCCAAAATTTAAAACGAGGTTGTCCAACACATGCTTCAATATTCCTCCCATGCAACACCGACTTGGTCGTGTCGAATGCAGTTTACGCACCATCCTTGATGCTTGATCCAACACTGACTGGGTCGTGTCATTGCATCGCGTAACCTAAACCCGCAAAGATTACGCAAAATCCACGCTGCATCCGGTCGTGTCGATTCAGCGTGTAACCTGCACTAGTTACGCACTGTCCGTGCTGCTTGATAGACGCAACACCGACTGGGTCGTGTCGAATCAGTGAGTAACCACAAGAAGTTACGCACCATCCGTGCTGCTTGATGCAAGACCAACTGGGTCGTGTCGAATCAGCGCGTAACATGCAGATGTTACGCATCGTCTGTGCTGCTTGATGCAACACCGACTCGGTACAGGGCACCGTCCGTGGAGTGTGATGCAACACCGACTGGGTCGTGTCGAATGCAGCTTACGCACCGTCCTTGATGCTTGATCCATCACTGATTGGGTCATGTCGTTGCATCGCGTAACCTAAACCTGGAAAGGTTACGCAAAATCCACGTTGCATCTGGTCGTTTTGATTCAGCGCGTAACCTACACTGGTTACGCACTGTCTGTGCTGCTTGATTGATGCAACACCGACTGAGTCGTGTTGAATCAGCACGTAACCGCAAGAGGTTACGCACCATCTGTGCTGCTTGATGCAATGTTGACGGCTCTTAAGTACCTACTTTAGCTGTCAATATACTCATGAATAAAGGGGCATAAGGAATTTCTTACACATATTTAGTTAAGAATAATGTAGTTCCACTTGTCCTTGGAGATTGTTTGATTGCAGGAAAATAAGCAAGAAAAGAGTGCCAAACTCACCTTCTAGGGTCCATGCCACATCACCTCATCCTAGGTGGGCTGCCAACAAGGATGCCATGCATGCAAACCTGCCAACTAGGGAGCCATGCATGCATGCCATGCAAGCAATCCAAGTGAAGCAACCCCCGACGAATCAGAGTGTGACACGTGGACATCACATGGATCCATGGGCCCACAAAGGCATGCAAACCGCGCCAAAATAGGGTGGACACCGGGAACCGACCTAAGGACCCACAGGGCAGCCTCTAGGAGGAAGCACACCCCGAGTGGGGCCCACAGGGGGTCGGCCGACCCCAGGGGTCGGCCGAACCGACCTTGAGGCCGCCACTCAGGGGCTTCCACGTGGTGGCTCTCCATTGGTCCTAGGCGCCTTCCCCGGGGTGTTTGCCTCCATTCTTCGCCGGTGCACATGCCTATAAATAGAAGGAGAGGGGCTCACTTATGGGATATCCACACTTGCAACACCTCTCTCAGTTTTAGTCTCAAGGCTTGGTGGTAGGCTAGAGTAGTTCTAATTCAGGTTCCAAGTCTACTTTGGGATCCAGGTATGAGTTATCTTGTATCTTATTTCATTTGTATGACTTTGATCTACTTCAGTTATTTATCTATTTCATATAAAGTTGTGTTAGTATACATGAGTGATTTGTTCATGTGTTCTTCACCTGTTCATCATTTAGAGGCTCCTGTTCTTGATGAACAAGGCCTTTCGATCCATTTGACGGGTGACTTTTACATGTTTCTGGTGTTTGTTCATAAGTTAGAGGCTCGCGTTCTTCGCGAACACGACCCTTTGATCCAGTTGAACAGACATAGGAAAACACGAATCCGTTTGTGTACTTAACCTGGTTTGATCTAATTAGATGACATGATTGCATTGTATGAAGTCTGTGCTTGAGCTACGGCACTCGGTGTAATTGGCTGGTTTATCTGGTGGCTTGACCTGGGTAACAATAGCCCGGGCCGGTCAAGTCCGGCTAACAACGTAAGCATGGTGCTTGGGTTGCGTAGCTACCTTTCTTATGAGTTTATCCCACGGTTTGTCTTGGGGTAGGCCGCGGTAGTGACAGCCGTTGGTCCTCTGAAATCCCCCACGTTCGGATAAGCTGTAGGAGTCTAAAATATAACAACCGGAGTTGTGCAGAAGCAACACGAGAGGTTATCTCCCCGTGGTACCTGGGTGCTCAAGTCAATGTTCTTCAACGCTAGTGTATCTAACTCGTTCCTTCCAGCTTTATGTGTATAGTACATTAGAACCTAGAACTAACTCGTGTGTTGCCTCCTATGCCTAGGACCCTTTAAAAAGAGAGTGAGTGTGTGTGTGATCACACTGTCCCATTATCATATCTTTACCCCTGCACTTGAGTGTCTGGTTTGTTTCCGTCTATGATCTATACTCATTGCAATAGAGTTGATCTTATCATTCCGCCAATGCATTCCTTAGATTCGATACCCTTTGGAATACTCCTTTGGGGAAATGCTACAATGGTACTTCCGTGCGCTTGCGGATCTCTGTAAAGATTAAGATTTACCAACCAGCATTTCTGGTGCTATTACCAGGATGGGTTTCAAACCTGTTCTTAGGTGATTGAGTTAAGAAATGTCAACATGCAACACCGACTGGGTCGTGTCGAATCAGCGCGTAACATGCAGAGGTTACGCACCGTCCGTGCTGCTTGATGCAACACCGACTCGGTTAAGCACGTAGTAGGTTACGCACATTTAAGAAGGCTGGCTGCATGGCTCGACACTGACTGGGTTACACACTGATCGGTTGCGCAAAATCCACACTGCATCCGGTCGTGTCGATTCTACGCATCACCTACTCCAGCTCGGTTACGCACGGTTCGGTGACACACCATTACATGGCGGGAGCATTACCGACTGGGTTACGCACCGTGACGGTTACGCAAAACCACACTGCCATCTGATTCAATGCACCATCCTGCTCGGTTACGCACGTTTCGGCGACGCAACAGCTCGGTTACGCACGGTTTGGCAACGCACCATCACATGGCGCGTGCATTACCGACTGGGTTACGCACCGTGACGGTTATGCAAAATCCACACTGCATTCTGATTCGACGCACCATCCTTCTCGGTTATGCACGTTTCAGCGACGCACCATCCGTTCTGTATGGTGCGTGCATCACCGACTGGGTTACGCACGGAGTCTATCACGTAAAATCCCCATGCATCCGGTCGTGTCGTTGCATCACGTAACCTGGAGCCGATAAGGTTACGCAAAATCCACGCTGCATCCGGTCGTGTCGAATCAGTGCGTAACTTGTACAGGGCACCATCCGTGGAGTGTGATGCAACACCTACTGGGTCGTGTTCAATGCAGCTTACACACCGTCCTTGATGCTTGATCCAACACTGACTGGGTCGTGTCGTTGCATCGCGTAACCTAAACCCGCAAAGCTTACCCAAAATCCACGCTGCATCCTGTCGTGTCGTTCAGCCAGGCCCGACCCTGTAGTTATAGTAGGCGGGGCAGCCGCCCAGGGCCCCCAATCAAGTATGCACTTTGTATATATGCTAAGGCTAGAAGAACCGTGAATAGCAATTTGCTATTAAAAAAAGTGTTGGCAACATCAGCCCATAAACACATTTGATCATTGAGGCCCATCCATCTTCGTAGTCCTAGAGTTAGGTACCCTCTAAGCTTCGGCACCTGGCAACGACCTGCGCCGCTGTGCCCCTGCTGTTGGCCTCCTTGCTCCTCTCCGACTCCCCCCACAGACTACAGTCCGCATGATCTCGACCGCATCCAAATTGATTCAGCGTGCCGTGTGTGTGATTGACTAATCGCAAACTACCTCACTCCCTCGCCGATTGATATCCCGACCCTAATTAAGGTCTAACCCGAAGATGAAGAAGACTCGATGGTAAGAAGGATCGATCCCAATTCCCTTTTTTTTCTCTGCACAATCTCAATCTAGTAAGTATTACCATCCAGCTGTTTGTATATTTCCAATAGCAAGTTAGACTTTTGATGTACTGATATACCACTATTTTCACCATATGTAGGGGCCTCCATTTTTGGTTTCGCCCTGGGCCCCCAAAAACACAGGACCGGCCCTGCGTTCAGCTCGTAACCTGCACTGGTTACGCACCGTTCGTGCTGCTTGATTGATGCAACACCAACTTGGTCGTGTCGAATGCAGCTTACGCACCGTCCTTGATGCTTGATCCAACACAGACTGGGTCATGTCGTTGCATCACTGTTGACATTTCTTAACGCAATCACCTAAGAACAGGTTTGGAACCCATCCTGGTAATAGCGCCAGAAATGCTGGTTGGTACATCTTAACGTTCCAGAGATCCGCAAGCGCACGGAAGTACCATTGTAGCATTTCACCAAAGGAGTATTCCAAAGGGTATCGAATCCAAGGAAGGCATTGGCGGAATGACAAGATCAACTCTATTGCAATGAGTATAGATCATAGACGGAAATAAATCAGACACTCAAGTGCAGGGGTAAAATATGATAAAGGGGGTAGTGTGTTCACACACACACTCACTCTCTCTCTAAGGGGTCCTAGGCATACGATGCGACATACGAGTTAGTTATAGGTTCTTATGTGCTATACACATAAAGCTGGTTGGAACGAGTTACATACACTAGCATTGAAGAACATTGACTTAAGCACCCAGGTACCACGGGGAGATAACCTCCCGCGTTGCTTCCGCACAACTCCGGTTGTTATATTTTAGACTCCTACAGCTTATCCGAATGTGGGGGATTTCAAAGGACCAACGGCTGTCACTACCGTAGCCTACCCCAAGACAAACCGTGGGATAAACTCATAAGAAAGGTAGCTACGCAACCCAAGCACCATGCTTACGTTGTTAGCCGGACTTGACCGGCCCGGGCTATTGTGACCCACTTCCAACCACCAGATAAACCAGCCAATTACACCGAGTACCGTAGCTTAAGCACAGACTTTATACAACGCAGTCATGTCATCTAATTAGATCAAACCAGGTTAGGTACACAAACGGATTCATGTTTTCCTATGTCTGTTCAACTGGATCAAAGGGTCGTGTTCGCGAAGAATACGAGCCTCTAACTTAAGAACAAACACCAGAAACATGTGAAAGTCACCCGTCAAGTGGATTGAAAGGCCTTGTTCATCAAGAACAGGAGCCTCTAAATGATGAACAGGTGAAGAACACATGAACAAATCACTCATGCATACTAACACAACTTTGTATGAAATAGATAAATAACTGAAGTAGATCAAAGTCATACAAATGAAATAAGATACAAGAGAACTCATACCTAGATCCCAAAGTAGACTTGGAACCTGAATTAGAACTACTCTAGCCTACCTCCTAGCCTTGAGACTAAAAGTGAGAGAGGTGTTGCAAGTGTGGATGTCTCATAAGTGAGCCTCCTCTCCTTCTATGTATAGGCCTGGGCACCGGCGAGGAATGGAGGCAAACACCCCGGGGATGGCGCCTAGGACCAATAGGGAACCACCACGTGGAAGCCCCTGAGTGGCGGCCACAAGGTCGGTTCGGCCAACCTGTGGGGTCGGCCGACCCCTTGTGGGCCCCACTCGGGGTGTGTTTCCTCCGGGTGGCTGTCCTGTGGGTCCTTAGGTCGGTTCCCGGTGTCCACCCTGTTTTGACGCGGTTTGCATGCCTTTGTGGGCCCATGGATCCATGTGATGTCCACCTGTCACACTCTGATTCGTCGGGGGTTGATTCACTTGGATTGCTTGCATGGCATGCATGCATGGCACCCTAGTTGGCAGGTTTGCATGCATGGCATCCTTGTTGGCAGCCCACTAGGATGAGGTGATGTGGCATGGACCCTAGAAGGTGAGTTTGGCACTCTTTTCCTGCTTATTTTCCTGCAATCAAACAATCTCCAAGGACAAGTGGAATGACATTATTCTTAACTAAATACGTGTAAGAAATGCCTAATGCTCCTTTATTCATGAGTATATTGACGGCTAAAGTAAGCACTTAACAGCCGTCAACAACTCCCCCAAGCTAGCCTCTTGCTCGTCCCGAGGAAGAGATTAAGGACTTAGGTTGGTTGATCAGGAATTGCTATGATGTTGTATTCCTAATGTATAACAAGATACAGCTAGGTACTCTATCAAGAGTTGAAGAAGTTGGCATTGATCTTACCTTACACTCGATTGATATGGGGCATGTAGCTTCACCTGCCTTGGGCGGTTTAAAGATAGAATGGTTGTATAAAGATTACTAATCACATGTACCTTGATCAGTTATCAATCTGGAGGTTTTGCAGGTTTTTCAAAAAGAAATCAAAGTTCCTCAAATGATACTCTCGGATCGCTCAATGTGTATGATTCCTCACCAAGGCTTTGGTTTTCCTTCTTTCACTACCTACTCCTAATAAGCTAATATGTGGAGCTGTAGGTACGGAAAACATGTGGCATACTTGTTTCTCATGTATTGTCGAGTCGAAAACCGGATCCTTGGGAGAACAAGTCATACACCCTGATCAAGATGTGCAAAAGTGTGTGTATGGTGTGTGGATAATGAACTGCTATTTGCATGATTTTACCCTCCTCCTTTTCAAAATTTTTTTTTGAGACTTGGGCTATGTCTCTTTATTCTCTTTTTTCTCTCTCTCTCTCTCTTTTATGCATGCCCTTGAGCATGGTTCTTTTTTTTAACATAGCCCATAGTCCTTGCTGAATATTTTTGGAGGGAGAGTAATTATGGAACATGCGCGGAGCTTTATTTTGTGGAATGGATAGGAAATGGATGAAATGATGGTTGCTAACTTCCAGTGTAGAAGTTTTGCATATGGTGGTGTGTATGTGATCTTGATCATAGGAGTATGACAAGTTACTCGCCGAGGGTCACAACAATTCGACAAGACTCAATGAAGAAATCAAGTAGCATATGTGGAGGTTAACAGAAGCTAAAATCTACATATGGCCTTGGATAGGAATTTCTTATCATTGAGGAACTTATCATTTTATCATTTTTCAAAAGAAAACTCCGGATATCAAACATCACTTAGTACTAGCTCATAGCAACTCTATTATACCATATCATATCTCGCAACAACTTAGGCAAAAATCATGCTTTTTGCTACCCACAAATTTCAAGCTCAGGTTGGATCATACTAGCCAACAAACTCAAAGCTTGGATAGGATACTAAGTTGTAAGCGAGGTATACAAGGGGAATAAACAGAGCAACTATTCATCATTTCAACCATGGAGAAAAAGAACACTCTTACCGCGCATATGAAAAAAAACTAATTTAAGGAAGCGAATAAATATTTTTTTTGGTCTTTTTAACTTTTTCAGATTTTTATGTGTTTTTAGCATATGGGGTTCTGAAAACAATGAAAGATACAAGTTACCTCAGAATGGGGGTCCTCCCCCAAGCTAGCTTCAGGCTCACTGCTGTGGAGGGTGGTATCCCAACCACGCGTAGTAAGCCCTCTGCTCCTCTATCTGTCGCAGCTGTCTCTGCTCCATGGTGTGAATCCTCTCGCCCGTCATACGCTGCCAGTCCCAAGTGGACTCAGTCTGCTGGTGCATTGTCTCCTCCATGGTACCGACACGGATGTTGGGCCCGCTCATCTGCTGAGTGAGGGTGGCCCCAGTAAATGACGAGCGCAACCCGGACGATGAAGACGAATCCCCGTAGGTAGCACCGGCAGGCCGAACCCACTCGCTACTCCCTGCACTAGCCTAGGTCGAGCTACTCGCACCCGGCTGACTCATGGGTTGGTCCCAACCGGGGGCATATCCGGGTGTAACTCCAGACATGCACCCGACCGAGGCCCATGCGCCAGACAGCGGTGGTGTAGGCTGAGGCTGTGGCTGAGGCACGGCTGTGGCGGCAGATGTTGTGGCGGTTGCTGTGCTGTCGCTGCTCTCCTCGATGCACTCCTAGTGACCCTGTCTCCAGAAACACTAGAACGACGAGGTTCCTCAAGAGGAACGGTCAGTGGCCCTTGGCCGTACAAACGGAAATCCGGGTTAGGTAACCGAATCTGGTTTGCGTGGCCAGGGTAAAAGAAAACCAAGGAATCATCCAGGCCCTTTTTAAGAGTATGTCCTTGAATCAGATACGCCTCATCTATCATGGCCCGGGGAGAATCAATGTAGGGAACATTAGCCCCTATTGAAATCCCAAGACTCGAAATGATATGTGTGATCAGAGACGTACACTCAATAGAACCCGTCATCCTAAAATTTGTCAACCACTGCCGAATCATAGCTTGCACTGGGGCGATTTTGATTCATCTGACCGCGGCGTATAATATCCTGATCTCGTCTGTGCGCATGGGTCGAACGTCATCCCTCGGAAAGAGAGTGATGGCGAGCCACTTGTGCCACAGTCGGAGAGTAGGATGCAAGATATCATTGCACCGAGGTGCTAACTTGCCACGGACAGGCCGACCAGAAATCTCTTCCCAAAAACTATCTCGAATAAAATCACTACAAGCTTGATCGAGAGAAATAGCACAACGACAATGAAAACCGAGAACACAACTAAGATCATGCCATGAGACTCGATACGACGTTCCATGGAAACGAAACGTAATACCGGTCTCATCCTCCCGAAGAGTACAGAGGAACTGAATGGTGAGAGGCCTAGAACCGATCTCCCACACCGGAACAAAGTTCTCCCAACCAAGAGCATGCCAAATGGAATCGAACTCGGAGTCCATACTTGTTTTCTCGAGAAGGGCCGAGTCGAACTCCTTGGTGTTGGCGAAGACTCGATCCTTGATGAGAGCATAGGCCTGTCTCTCCCGGTCGTCCCTCAAGTCGATGAAGGCAGCATCGGTGTTGATCACCCCTTCGGCTTGTGGCGTAGGTAGCTCCTCCTCTTCCTCTTCTTCACGGTCGGTTGACATTGGACTTGGTGTAGCTCTGGAGTGGTGAGACGAGCCCTCTCCGTCTCTAGAACGGCGTGAGCGGGTCACCTTCCGGTACGCATCGGCAATCCAACTCATCTTGCACAACAATGGGACAACACGAGCAACTCGGTGATGGGTTAGTGAAATCAAAATGAAATCCTTACCGAGCTTGCTCCACCAATATTCAATATTCAGCGACAAATTGGAGAGAGTGCTTGACACTTCCACTTGAGCAAGAAATCCAAGAAAACCAAAGAGCAAGAGCAAAGAGGGGGAGAGGGTGATGGAAATGAATGAATGGGTGAAGAAACCCCTCAATCCCCCTTCTATTTATAGGCACCGAGCCAGGCACCAGGGTAGAGGACAAGGGCAACGGCTAGGAGCCGTTGGAAGAGGCGGGGCACACATGACCGTTGGCTAGGGTCGGCCGACCCCCTACCGGGCCCGCCTGCTTCCAGCTTTTTGCAACGGCTCTCTAACGGCCACCTGATGTCCTGCCCAGATGTCTAGGTCCAAATTCGCCTAGAATGTTGCTCGAATAATTTTTCTTTGATTTTCCACTCAAGAATTTATTTTCAGAATTTTATTTGAAATAGGAAATTGGCTAGGAGAATCTAGCATGCAGATGCAAGGTTGGAAAATTCAAATATGCATTAGGAAAAATCAAATAACATTTTGGAAGGGAAATATGAGATAAATACCAATTTTACCTTTTGGCAAAAACGACTCATCTTTTTAAGTCTGAGAGCGAGACTTTTCTCGGCGATCAATTCCACTCGTCACCCCATTCCCGAGAAATTGATGGAGATAACTTCTGTATTTCCCGCCACACCCTTCTTGTTTTCTTAGGCTTTGTTGGAGTGGTGGGAAGTCGCGGGGGCTGTGGCTCCGTCCATGCCCTTGAGTGCTCATTTTTACCCTGTAGTGTATAGCATTTCTCTTTTGTTGTTTGAAATCAGAACATCAAGTTCCTCTTCCCAATGCGGAATCAGATTGTTCCGGCTCCCACATTGATCCTTGCGTTGGCGTCACTCAGGAACGGTCTCCCAAGAATGAGAGGCATTCCCTCATCGTCTTGCATATCAAGGACCACGAAATCCGCAAAGATGCATGAACCTTGGATGAATACCAATAAATTCTCTACTATCCCCTCTGGATGTCGGATCGATGCATCAGCAAGTTGGACGGCTGTCACAGTTGGAGTTAGAGCTGGATACCCCAATTGTTCAAACATGGCCTTGGACATAAGGTTAACACTTGCACCAAAGTCACAGAGAGCATGCTTAATCTTTTGGTAATATATCTTGTAGGTGATAGCCGGATAACCAGGATCTTTCTTGTGTGTGATTATTGAAGATTCCCATGGGTCAAGTACCTGCTGTATAGGCTTCCCTGCATAGTCAGTGGCTTGTGCCCGCCCAGATGGCTTACCCCATCTGGTGGACACTACACAAACATTTTCACAGGAGGACACGGGTTGCCCCAGAATCTCCCCGTCTTCAACAGAGGGAACCAAAGCAGCTAATTGAGCCAACTGGGTTTCTATCATCTTATTAAAGCTCAACTGGTTCTTAAGAGCAAGCGAAAGGCTATCAATTTTAACATTAAGGCTCTCAAAGGCCTTATCATAGGCAGCTGTTTTCTTATTAAAACCTTCATTAATCTTAGCTTGCCCAAAGACTAGATATTTCAAGGAAGGTTGGTTTGGGTTGAAAGAATTACCTTGATTACCTCCTTGATAATAAGGGCACGATTGATTCCACGTTTGACCTCCTTGTGGATGATAACCGTTGTTGTTGTCGTTCATGTACATCACATCCTCCTGAGTAGTAGGGCAGTAATTCCCTGAATGCCCAGTATTACCACAGACTTCGCAAGTCATGCGAGCATCCATAGCTTGAGTAGTGGTGGCCATGGCAGCCTTCTCATTGGCTAGATCATCCATTCTCTTCATCATTAGGTCCATCTTGGCGTGCAACATATCTGCTTCCTTGACGGTATGTGTACCCCTTTGACGTGGCTGGAGTCGATCATCACTCCACCCTTGATTGGTAACCATCTTCTCAATCATTGTAGTAGCTTCAGTGATAGTAAGAGAGAAGAAAGCCCCTCCAGCTGCAGCATCAATATGGCCCCGGGCTGTCGGAGTCAGCCCATTATTGAAACTCTGAAGAATAAGCTAGTTGTCCGTCCCATAATGAGGACAAGCCAGGATGTACTCCTGGAGTCTCTCCCAAGCTTCTGGGATAGTCTCACTTGCTGCCTGCTGGAAACTTGAAATTCGCCCCCGAAGGACATTGGTTTTGCCCAACGGAAAGAATTTCGCGAGGAATGCTGCGGAGCACTTTGCCCAAGTGTTAATCTCTGCACGGTTAGCATAAAACCGCTACTTTGCCTTTCCCAAGAGGGAGAAGGGAAATAGCCGCAGACGAATAGCATCTTCCTCCACTCCTCGTGTAGTGAAGGTATTGCATAGTTCCAGGAACTGCTGCAGGTGGGCCGTCGCGTCTTTATTAGGCTTGCCACAGAATGGGCTAGCCTGTACCATCGTAATTAAGCCAGTCTTGATCTCGACACCTGGTCAGCAGAGGGAGCGGAGTACTCGCGAAGAGTCTTCTCGACAGGGTTGGCCATGGAAGTTGATGCGGATGGCACAAAGGAAGCTGGATCGACTTCCGAACGTTCACGCGAAGGAGAGCCGAAATGATTTCGTGCCTTCCTTACGAGTGACTCAGGATCTTTAGTAAAATTCGATGGCAAGTTGAAACCAGTCATGCGCTACCTATCTTCATCATCAATAGAAAAAGAAGACAATCCAAGTTAGCCTGCATTGAGAACTGTTTTATTCCTGTCATGATTATAAACATATGCAAAGTGTTGATATGTCATCCTTAAGCCTTCCCCGGCAACGGCGCCAGAAATGCTTGTTGACATTTCTTAACGCAATCACCTAAGAACAGGTTTGGAACCCATCCTTGTAATAGCGCCAGAAATACTGGTTGGTACATCTTAACGTTACAGAGATCCGCAAGCGCACGGAAGTACCATTATAGCATTTCCCCAAAGGAGTATTCCAAAGGGTATCGAATCCAAGGAAGGCATTGGCGGAATGACAAGATCAACTCTATTGCAATGAGTATAGACCATAGACGGAAATAAATCAGACACTCAAGTGCAGGGGTAAAATATGATAAAGGGGGTAGTGTGATCACACACACACTCACTCTCTCTAAGGGGTCCTAGGCATAGGAGGCGACAAATGAGTTAGTTCTAGGTTCTTATGTACTATACACATAAAGCTGGTAGGAACGAGTTAGATACACTAGCGTTGAAGAACATTGACTTAAGCACCCAGGTACCATGGGGAGATAACCTCCCGCGTTGCTTCCGCACAACTCCGGTTGTTATATTCTAGACTCCTACAGCTTATCCGAATCTGGGGGATTTCAGAGGACCAACGGCTGTCACTACCGCGGCCTACCCCAAGACAAACTGTGGGATAAACTCATAAGTAAGGTAGCTACGCAACCCAAGCACCATGCTTACGTTGTTAGCCGGACTTGACTGGCCCGGGCTATTGTGACCATGGAAAAGCCACCAGATAAACCAGCCAATTACACCGAGCACCGTAGCTTAAGCACAGACTTCATACAACGCAATCATGTCATCTAATTAGATTAAACCAGGTTAGGTATACAAACAGATTCGTGTTTTCCTATGTCTATTCAACTGGATCAAAGGGTCGTGTTCGCGAAGAACATGAGCCTCTAACTTATGAACAAACACCAGAAACATGTGAAAGTCACCCGTCAAGTGGATCGAAAGGCCTTGTTCATCAAGAATAGGAGCCTCTAAATGATGAACAGGTGAAGAACACATGAACAAATCACTCATGCATACTAACGCAACTTTATATGAAATAGATAAATAAGTGAAGTAGATCAAAGTCATACAAATGAAATAAGATACATGAGAACTCATACCTAGATCCCAAAGTAGACTTGGAACCTGAATTAGAACTACTCTAGCCTACCTCCTAGCCTTGAGACTAAAAGTGAGAGAGGTGTTGCAAGTGTGGATGTCTCATAAGTGAGCCCCCTCTCCTTCTATTTATAGGCCCGGGAACCGTTGAGGAATGGAGGCAAACACCCCGGGGATGGCGCCTAGGACCAATAGGGAACCACCATGTGGAAGCCCCTGAGTGGCGGCCACATGGTCGGTTCGGCCGACCTGTGGGATCGGCCGACCCCCTGTGGGCCCCACTCAGGGTGTGTTTCCTCTGGGTGGCTGTCCTGTGGGTCCTTAGGTCGGTTCCTGGTGTCCACCCTGTTTTGACGTGGTTTGCATGCCTTTGTGGGCCCATGGATCCATGTGATGTCCACGTGTCGCACTCTGATTCGTCGGGGGTTGCTTCACTTGGATTGCTTGCATGGCATGCATGCATGGCTCCCTAGTTGGTAGGTTTGCATGCATGTCATCCTTGTTGGCAGCCCACTAGGATGAGGTGATGTGGCATGGACCCTAGAAGGTGAGTTTGGTACTCTTTTCCTGCTTATTTTCCTGCAATCAAATAATCTTCAAGGACAAGTGGAACTACATTATTCTTAACTAAATACGTGTAAGAAATGCCTTATGCTCCTTTATTCATGAGTATATTGACGGTTAAAGTAGGCACTTAACAGCCATCAACAATCGCGTAACCTAAACCCGCAAAGGTTACGCAAAATCCACGCTGCATCCGGTCGTGTCGATTCAGCGTGTAACCTGCACTGGTTACGCACCGTCCGTGCTGCTTGATAGATGCAACACCGACTGGGTCGTGTCGAGTCAGTGCGTAACCACAAGAAGTTACGCACCATCCGTGCTGCTTGATGCAACACCAACTGGGTCACGTCGAATCAGCGCGTAACATGTAGAGGTTACGCATCGTTTGTGCTGCTTGATGCAACACCGACTCGGTTAAGCACGTAGTTGGTTACGCACCTTTAAGACGGCTGGCTGCATGGCTCGACACTGACTGGGTTACGCACTGATCGGTCGTGTTGATTCTACGCGTCACCTGAACCAGCTCGGTTACACACGGCTTGGCGATGCACCATCACATGGCGCGTGCATTACCGACTGGGTTACGCACCGTGACGGTTACGCAAAATCCACGCTGCATTCTGATTCGACGCATCATCCTGCTCGGTTACGAACGTTTCGGTGACACACCATCCGTTCTGTATGGTGCGTGCATCACCGACTGGGTTACGAACGGAGTCTGTCATGCAAAATCCCCATGCATCCGGTCGTGTCGTTGCATCGCGTAACCTAGAGCCGATAAGGTTGTGCAAAATCCACGCTTTATCCGGTCATGTCGAATCAGCGCGTAACCTGTACAGGACACCATCTGTGGAGTGTGATGCAACACCGACTGGGTCATGTCGAATGCAGCTTACGCATCGTCCTTGATGCTTGATCCAACACTGATTGGGTCGTGTCGTTGCATCGTGTAACCTAAACCTGCAAAGGTTACGCAAAATCCACGATGCATCTGGTCGTGTCGATTCAGCGCGTAACCTGCACTGGTTACGCACCGTCCGTGCTGCTTGATTGATGCAACACCGACTGGGTCGTGTTGAATCAGCATGTAACCGTAAGAGGTTACGCACCATCTGTGCTGCTCGATGCAACACCGACTGGGTCGTGTCGAATCAGCGCGTAACATGAAGAGGTTATGCACCGTCCGTGCTGCTTGATGCAACACCGACTCGGTTAAGCATGTAGTAGGTTACGCACCTTTAAGACGGCTGGCTGCACGGCTCGACACTGACTTGGTTACACACTGATCAGTTGCGCAAAATCCACGCTGCATCCGGTCGTGTCGATTCTACGCGTCACCTGCTCCAGCTCGGTTACACACGGTTCGGCGACGCACCATTACATGGTGCGTGCATTACCGACTGGGTTACGCACCGTGACGGTTATGCAAAATCCACGCTGCTGTCTGATTCGACGCACCATCCTGCTCGGTTACGCAAGTTTCAGCGACGCACCAGCTCGGTTACGCACAGTTCGGCGACGCACCATCACATGGCGCGTGCATTACCGACTGGGTTACGCACCGTGACGGTTATGCAAAATCCACGCTGCATTCTGATTCGACGCACCATCCTGCTCGATTACACACGTTTTGTCGATGCACCATCCGTTCTGTACGGTGCGTGCATCACTGACTAGGTTACGCATGGAGTCTGTCACGTAAAATCCCCATGCATCCAGTCGTGTCCTTGCATCGCGTAACCTGGAGCCGATAAGGTTATGCAAAATCCACGCTGCATCCGGTCGTGTCGAATCAGCATGTAACCTGTACAGGGCACCGTCCATGGAGTGTGATGCAACACCTACTGGGTCGTGTCGAATGCAGCTTACGCACCGTCCTTGATGCTTGATCCAACACTGACTGGGTCGTGTCGTTGCCTCGCGTAACCTCAACCCGCAAAGCTTACGCAAAATCCACGCTGCATCCAGTCGTGTTGTCCAGCCAGGCCCGGCCTTGTAGTTATAGCAGGCGGTGCAGCCGCCTAGGGTCCCCAATTAAGTATGCACTTTGTATATATGCTAAGGCTAGAAGAACCGTGAATAGCAATTTGCTGTTAAAAAAAGTGTTGGCAACGTCAGCCCATAAACACATTTGATCATTGAGGCCCATCCATCTTCCTAGTCCTAGAGTTAGGTACCCTCGAAGCTTTGGCACCTGGCAGCGACCTGCGCCCCTACCGTTGGCCTCCTCGCTCCTCTCCGACTCCCCCCGCAGACTGCAGTCCGCACGATCTCGACCGCATCCAAATCGATTCAGCGTGCCGTGTGTGTGATCGACTGATCGTAAACTGCCTCACGCCCTCGCCGATTGATATCCTGGTCCTAATTAAGGTCTAACCCCAAGATGAAGAAGACTTGAAGGTAAGAAGGATCGATCCCAATTCCCCTTTTTTTCTCTGCACAATCTCATTCTAGTAAGTATTACCATCCAGCTGTTTGTATATTTCCAATTGCAAGTTAGACTTTTGATGTACTGATATACCACTGTTTTCACCATATGTAGGGGCCTCCATTTTTGGTTTTGCCCCGGGCCCCCAAAAACACAGGACCGGCCTTGCGTTCAGCTCGTAGCCTGCACTGGTTACGTACTGTCCGTGCTGCTTGATTGATGCAACACCGACTTGGTCGTGTCGAATGCAGCTTACGCACCGTCCTTGATGCTTGATCCAACACTGACTGGGTCATGTCGTTCCATCGCGTAACCTAAACCCGCAAAGGTTACGCAAAACCAACGCTGCATCCGGTCGTGTCGATTCAGCGCGTAACCAGCACTGGTTACGCACCGTCCGTGCTGCTTGATAGATGCAACATCGACTGGGTCATGTCGAATCAGTGCGTAACCACAAGAAGTTATGAACCATCTATGCTGCTTGATGCAACACCAACTGGGTCGTGTCGAATCCGCGCGCAACATGTAGAGGTTACGCATCGTCCGTGCTGCTTGATGCAACACCGACTCGGTTAAGCACGTAGTAGGTTACGCATCTTTAAGACGGCCGGCTGCATGGCTCGACACTGACTGGGTTATGCACTGATCGGTCGTGTCGATTCTACACGTCACCTGAACCAGCTCGGTTACGCACATTTCGGCGACGCAGCATCCCATGGCACGTGCATCACCGACTGGGTTACGCACCGAGACGGTTACGCAAAATCCATGTTGCATTCTTATTCGACGCACCATCATGCTCGGTTACGCACGTTTTGGCGACGCACCATCCGTTCTGCATGGTGCGTGCATCACCGACTGGGTTACGCATGGAGTCTGTCACGCAAAATCCCCATGCATCCAGTCGTGTCGTTGCATCGCGTAACCTGGGGCCGATAAAGTTACGCAAAATCCACACTGCATCCAGTCGTGTCGAATGCAGCTTATGCACCATCCTTGATGCTTGATCCAACACTGACTGGGTCGTGTCATTGCATCGTGTAACCAAAACCCGCAAAGGTTACGCAAAATCCACGTTGCATCCGGTCGTGTCGATTCAGCGCGTAACCTGCACTGGTTAGGCACCGTCCGTGCTGCTTGATTGATGCAACACCGACTGGGTCGTGTCAAATCAGCACGTAACCACAAGAGGTTACGCACCATCCGTGCTACTTGATTCAACACCGACTGGGTCATGTCGAATCAGCATGTAACATGAAGAGGTTACGCACCGTCCATGCTACTTGATGCAAAACCGGCTGGGTTACGCTTACGCACTTTTAAGACGGCTGGATGCATGGTTTTTGCATTACGTACGGTGACAGTTAGGCGTGGTGTAACCTCCAGCAAATCCGTCTGCTTGGCGGTTTCACGGATCACATCAATTCCTCTCTCTCTCTCATTTTATATATAATAAATGGAAAAGAAGAAGTCGGGCCCCATTCCATCCTCTGTGCCTTTTAAAAAAACCACCCCCTTCATCTTCCTCTTCAATTCCGTGTTCATGGCATTGCTGGTCTGGACTAATTTTGCCTGATTCTAGCGCGTTCTGCTCCTGCTATTCTTGTTTACGACCGTGGCTTTCCTCCAGTGCTGGTTTATTCAATGGCGACGAGGTTGAGATCGTCTTCGGTGAGTTCTTTTTTATTAATCATCTATACGGCATTTAAGAGTTTACAAGCTAAGCCACCCTGGTGACCGATGGCGCAGCGGCAGCGGCGGTCGCCGTGATTGCTGCTCGCAGCGGGCAGTGGTATAGGCTGGCAGAGGTGGGCCGTTGTTGTGCATTGCTACTGGACGGAAGAGGGGACGGGAAAGAGAAACAGTAGGCGGGGGGCCACAGTAGTCTTGAATCCTTTGGGATTATATTCTACTCTCAATTTTAAGCGATTCTGTTATTTAGAGTTGACTGTTGTGCATATTTCCTGCTTAGCTTGGCATATTATTTAGAGTAGCCTTCATTTCATAGTAATTTCGATTGATTGGATCATAATTATTTTATCATAACTTATCGTTAATTAATTGAGCCTAAGAATATACGGAGTAATCCATTAGATCATAACAAATACTCCTGGTATAAGAACATGGGATTTTCTGACACTGGAACCATGAACCTGACTTTCATTTGTACTCTGATCATACGTATGGTTTAGTTTTTTTTCTGGTCTGGAAAATCTTATGCACCCTGATACTATTCTAATTTCAATTGTACAAATGAAAGTGCCACACATGGTAATTCGAACTGTTTAACCTTGCCTAGAGGCTGAAAAGTGACGACCATCATAGTCATGTCCGATGCTGGTGCGGGTGAAGGATTCGTGCACTATGCCGCTGGTGCAATGAACAATAGCCAAACCTTGAGCGCAGGGAACCTAGAGGCACCTGCAGCAGAAGCTACCAGCATTTCTGAGAGCAGTTTAGTACTGAAGCATAAGTTGCAAGAACTGGAATCAAAATTAAAGGACAAATTTGCTCAGGAGATGCAAGAGTCAAGGGATGATCTCCATGATTTGTAGTCTCGGTGCACGGTTTTGGCCGTCAATGAATTTAACAAAAATACTGAGTTGCAGGAGCTTCGGAAATAGTTAATCAAGGTAAGAAATCATCCATGTGCTGCAATTGACTGTGAATATACTTTTAGTACATTTCAGCTACTGGTGATATAGTATCATGTTGTTGTTTCTTGGGAAGTATCAGAAATTAATTGATGTGGTGTTTTGTCTTTCTTTGAGTGACCACGGACATTACATTTTGTGCTCATTTAATAGTTAGTCTTTATCAACAAAATGAACATGTTTTCATGTAATATTGCTTGCAAAAGAATGTTGTCACGCAATCACCTTATACCTTCAAATTTCATAGAATGTTGCCATGGATTCATCGTAGTTTTTTGAATTTCATTTTTTCACCTTAGAAATTTGTTTTAAAAAATTGCTGCAGCAACACACGGGGTATCAACTAGTTAATACACATGATCTGCAGGGATTGCCGGATGGAAGAACTGGCCGAGCCAACATAGGTGTCAAGAGGATGGGCATCGTTGATCGCAAGGTGATCGCAGACACTGGTGGGTTATCGGATTATGAAGCAGCACTTATCTGTTCAAAATGGGAGGCTGAGATATCAGATCCAAATTGGCATCCTTTCAAGGTTGACATGGTTGACGGCAGAGAGATGGTGTGCACCTTTTTATTGATTATTTTCATTTATTATTGACGGATTATGTTCTGTGAGTTTCCATGTCCATCTAGTCTAATCGTGGGGCAAGTGATCTTTTGTAGGATGTTATTGACGAAGCCGATAGTAAGCTCCAGGAGCTAAGAGGAGAGCATGGTCAAGAGATCTTTGCCTTGGTAACAAAGGCCCTGCTTGAGGTTAACGAGCACAGTCCGAGTGGCCGCTACCGAGTACAATTGTTGTGGAACTACAAGGAGGACCGAGAAGCAACCCTGAAGGAAGCTGTCCAGTTCGTCATGAGACAATCACATAGGCTCAAGCGAAAGCGTAGTTAATTATATATAATAGCTGCACCCATTCGGTTATATGGTATGCTGCCATGTAAATATCCAATGCAGATTGGGTTACTACTTATTACGGAGTATATATCTCTTTTATCTGTACTATACATCTCTAGGGTCCCGAGGCACGCGCGACTGGACACCTTGACGTGTCGAATCTGAGTAACCTGAACTCACTTAATTAGTTACCCATGAGCCATTTTGTGTGGTTCAGCTGTCTGGTTACGCCTTACGTGCCCATATGTAGGTTACATATATGGTTTTCCCTAAAATAGTACTAGGCTTCATATTGACACAGGTTACGTACACTTGCAAGGTTCGGATTAAACTTGGAGGGACTAGAGATTAGCGGGTATGTGAGATCATTATTGGGGAATCCGTGGGATCCCAATGATTCGGAGGTGGTTGTGCGATCTCTTTCAGCTTTTCCAGAGTGATCCCGTGGCCTGGAGTCTAACAAACCACGTCTATCATTGAGTATAAATCGATACACACCCCGTGTGTCCATCTTTGCGATCTACAACTATTTCTTCATCTTCAGTCGCACGCTCGGAGCAGTAGCGGCGTAGCCCCCATTGTGAGATCTCTCTCTCTCTTTCTCTCTCTCTCTCTACTTTTCAAAACATTGTCTTCTTCCTCTCGTGATGCCGGCAAATGTGTGTTTTTGTTCTTTAGATCCTCGTAGGCCAGCGGCATCATACCTAAAATCGAGAAACCAACAATCCGCACCAAGGAAGAAACTGGGACGAAAACTGGGAACAAGGATGCTGCCGGAGTTCCAAGCATGTGCGTGTCGAAAACCAAATCGAGGCCAAATCCAACCGCTCCTCCACCAACTACTAGACCTTCGAAAGTGGAAGATGCAGGTGACGGCAAGGTACTCCTATGTCATGTCCTTCCAGCCATTTTTGATGAGATAGCACCTCCATATTCGTGGTTAGTAATCCTCTTCACCTGTAGCAGCTCAAATACGCAAAGGTTACATTCACCGACTTTTTAGAAGGAACGGTGGTTTACGATAATTATATAGTAGGTGATGGCTCATCCGACAATAGCGGTGAGCGCGCGCCACACATTATCGTTGTTTTGTAGATCATCCTTTGTAGATCTGACATGTAAATTGTTTTGTACATAGATGGTGATGATTCCCCCCGTTGCTATGACGATGACATGGATGACGTTCGATGCTATCATTCCTATTGCACAGCGTACCCGGACGTTCTGCCCCAGGAGCAACGCAAGACGCAGCCAAGTCGGAAGCCGGCCTGCCCTCCCACGTACGAAGACCTGTTAAGCGGTCACACATCGCCGGCGTAATATGAAAACGCACAACGCCATGGCGTACGTATTATGTTAGGCATTGGTCGTATCTAATGTTGCTCTCCCGCTAATGAAAATTAGGCTCTACTACAAGTCAATTAATATACCCTGCGGAGAGTGGATCGATGGCGGTGAAGGAGGAGCTGCGCTCGTCAGCGACACGTTGGGAGTTCAAATCCGGTGTATGTATGTGTGCAGAGAGAGAGAGAGAGAGAGATGGAAACGATCGTTTCGTGCACCACGAAATATAAGCACGATCCCGAAATTCCCGGGGGGGAGCATGCATGGATTGTGTACGTAACTGAAACTCGTATGGAAACATATACTAGCCCGCTGGAGGAATCTCCTCCTTCCCTCATCTTCATAAAAAAAATCTCCCCCTTCCCAAGGAGGAAAAAAAGAGACAAGTATGGAGATGCAGTTGCAAATTGAACACGATCTCACATCCCTTTTGTTAAAAGCTCACCCCCTCTCCTCTCCTCCCCGCGTTTCCGGGCCGACGTGTCGTTCTTTCGTGCATTTGGTCATTTTTCAAAATAGTCCTTCAGTTTGCAAGGAATCACCGATCAGTCCAACATGTCCAGAGTGCACAGGAAACATGTTGGTATATTTTGCAAATAAACACTCAAAATAAACATTATTTGTACACAAAGAAGAAAAATTTGACGATGGTGTCAATTTTGCAAATCCAACCCAAAGCATTTTGCAAGAACCCCCTCCCACCACCCCGACCCCGACCATAACCCCCCCCTCCCGAACCCTAATGACCTGCAATCTCGCTTCTCAGTCCTCACTCCCCTCCCCCGCCGCCACCCTCTCGCCCTGCTCTCCTCCTCCTCCTCGCCACCGCCTCTCTCTCTCCTCCCATTCCCTTCTCCCTCTCCGCCTTCTTCCACTGCTCTTCCCCCATCATGGCACCTCCCCGCTCTCCACCGCTACCACACCGCCGCACCGCCTACTCCCGCAAGATCTAGATCTCGCACAGGGGCATGTCTTGGGCCGTGTTTGTTTCATCCGGTCTAAAAATTGGTCCGAAGGAATCTTCTATGCATGACTTACTAAATAAAGTTTATTTGCAAAACCTTTTTACAGATGAATGTAACTTTATGCGGCGAATCTAATGACGCTAATTAATTTATGATTTGATACAGTAATGCTACAGTAACCATCTTCCATGGGGACGGCCCTCTCATGCCAACATATTCTGTCGAACAGGATGCACGCCCATGGGGACAGCCCTCTGATGCCAACATATTCTGTCGGAACCGCTTTTTCAAGATAGAAAACGCTCAACCACAGGGAACAAAAAGTGAAGAAAGTCGACAGCGATTAATTATGGTTCTGGAAACAGTGAAATAATACAGAGCATAGGAACTTGAAGTCCAAACATCATGCATTGTGCAACTCAGGTAATTTTTTTAAGACGTGCAAAGCACATTTTTCATTAAGAGAAGAGAGAGTTTTACAACATGCCACGATGGGAGAACCCCCAAAGAGCGAGGGTAGGAACAACAAGGCTACGCCTGAAATGAACAGAGGAAAAAGAAAAGAGATCCCGCACCACCAACACAAGCTAGCCTAGCACTAGGAAGCAGAGAAGGGTACAACGGAGAGGCCCCCAAGGACAACCCAGGTCCTGCACAGACGAACACCGAGGAGACCCGCACATCACCGCTTGCCAAGGAAAAAATTGGCACGGTTTCCATAGCACAAGAAATTATCTATAGAAACTATCTTCCACAGTGTCTTCTAGTAATAATTGTTTTCTCTTTCTCTCTTTCAACTCTAACTTCTTCCTCCAATTAGAGAGTGCCATGAGTCCTCTAGAAACTAGTAGTTTCTCCCCAATGATAATTTCATGGTTTCTTGGTGCATTGGTTCAAGAGAAGACTTGTTTTCTTCATGAAGAAACCATTTCTATGATTCACATCTCTTTCTTCATTAAATAGGCTGCCACATCATCATTTCAATTAATTGACAAGCTATTTAAGAGAGATAGACACTACCATTAATGCACCATTGGGAATGCCTCAAGTGTTTGCTTTTAATGCACAAAAGGAAAAAGAAGGTATCATCGAAGCAGCATCACAGCACATAACCTTATTCTACAGATACAGCTCCTGTCTCCATGCTTGGAACATCAAAATTGACCAGTAATTTGGGACGAAGGGAATGCCTCACAGGGCACCATTTCAGTGCTTATTACCAAGGGCCAATGTCTCCGCATAGTAGGCAACTAATGGGAAAATATACTGAGGGCCCACCCCTAGAGTGGAGAGAGTGTACACCTCCTTGCTATCCATGTCATATGATTTCAGTTTGTGGTCCCAGTCCTGAAGGAAAAAGATCAAATTGCGATCTGGGTGCATGGCAACCACAGTGTATTCAAATTCAACTCCGCAATTCATTCTTCCAAACAGCTTGAAAAATTCCACACTGTGCTTCAAAACCCATTCTTTTGCATCATAGTCCTGAAGAACCCAAATGGACAGTTCAGTAATCTGGCGAGTGTTGTATTTATGTTCACTCACGCAATGCACAAGTCCTTGGGATTCACCAACAAAAACAACATCCAAAAGCTTCACTGGCCCGCTGAGGCTCCTACAAAACTTATCTTCCCCATCACCTGCAAGTATTAGGTCCTGGCGTGTACGATTATGTAAGCAGAAGGCACTGAAATGCAGCATGCCGTTAACAAAGGTGCTTCCTGCGATGAATGATATGTTATATGTAGAAGACCAAACGCCCTCACACCATACCCCAGTTTCAGACGAGTATGCATTCACTTCATCCACGGTTGTGCCATCTTGCGAAATGAACTCAACCAACTGAAAGTGCGAGGACACAGCAGGGTTGAAAATCAAAAAGGTGAGAACATATTCGTCACCATCAAGTTCCAGGCCCTCATCAGTCTCGCTAGTGGAAAGAGGTTCGAAGCTGGAGCTGCGCACGGCGACCCATTGCTTGGTGGCAGGGTTGCAGACGACATAGCCCAGTGAAGCGTAGGTGTCTCCAGCCCTGCCGTGCCCGAAGAGGAGGAGCTCGTTGCAGGAATCCAAGAGGTGACATTCCTCAATGCCTGGCTGGTTCCACATGAAGGTGTAGGAAGCGAGGGGAATGTATCTACCAAACGTGCTGATGAAGTGCCCGACGACACCATCCGAGCCGTCACCATCACGGTCAATACCGGGCACAAGGTCGGTGTTGACGAAGAAACCTTCGAGGGTTTGGGGGAGCTTCTTGCAGCAGAGTCGGTAGGCGATGAGGTCGCGCCAGGCCCGGGAGACGCACTTTAAACGGCAGAGGGATTTGGCGGGGACGCGGGAGAGGATCTCCACCAGGACGTCGCCGGGCAGCAGAGGAACCGCCGTCGCGCTCCTCTGTCTCTTGCCGCTACGAACGGATGGGAGGAGCAGGAGGTGAGGGGATGAACCGTGAGCGTGAGGTAGGAGTGCGGCACTCGCCGATCTGGGGAAGCTTACCGATCGCTGGGGAGGACGATGGGGATCGCAGGGCGCAGCTGGCCCGACTTCGCTACCTTGTTGCTGAGCATCTTGATAGGCTCAGCTCCGGCGAGGCGTGCTAACGATGACCGTCGGTGACGAATGGGAAAGGGTGGCGGGGACTGAACGGGGGGTTGCACGTGGCGCGATGGAATCGCGGGGAGGGATGCAGTGCGATGAGCTGCGAGTCTGCGATGCGGATGTTGGCGAGGACACGTACATCTAGACCCTTTTTGTTGCTCAGCAAAACCAGTAGCCGAGCAGCAGATTACATTCCAAGCATGGCGGCTTCGACACCGGATTGCGCGCGCGACGGGTTTTTCTGGCGGCAACAACCACGGTTTTTCTGAGTAACTTTCACCGCCACAATTACGCGTGCATGCCTGCGATACCTGCACCATCCATGCTGCATCTGGTGGTGTCGACTGTCGATTCTGCGTGTTACATGCACCAGCTGCCCGGTTACGCACCCTCCATGCAGCGTCCGGTCGTGTCAATCCCGCGCGTAATCTGCACCCTAATAGTTACGCACCAGACAGTGCTGCCTGGCTTCTGCACACGGGCCTTCGGTCAGTGGGTTACGCACCATCTAATTGCGTTGCTCCTGCAACACCCACTAGATTATGCACGGATACCTGGTCACGCAACATCAGTGGTGTGCATCCGGTAATGTCGATTCTGCGCGTAAGCTGCACTCGCTACTCGGTTACGCACCGTACGTGCGGCCTGGCTCTTGCAACACCGACTGGGTCACGCACGCACCACCGTCCATGCGGCTAGCCACACAGCCCTGTCCCATCTCCGATGTGAAAGGTGGCTTGGGTTACGCACCGAGCACCGCGATTGCCGTGGTGCAGCACGTCGGGTGGCATGGTTGCAGTTGCAGCACGCAATGTGGCTTTCAGTTACTCCGGTCAGAGATCACCAGAAACATGGCAGCACCCGGTCAGGTTACGCACCATTCATGCTGTATCTAGTGGTGTCAATTCTGCACGTAACCTGCGCTAGCTAGGTTACAAAGCATCCGTGCTGCATGCTGCAACCTGCAACCCCCGACGGGGTTGAGTCGATTTAGCGCGTAACCTATATTCGCTCGGTTACCCACCAGTCATGCTGCATTGTTCCTGCAACACCAACTGCGTTAACACTGACTGGGTTACGGACGATGTAGTTACGCAAAATCCACGATGTACTGTCTTACTAACAAGAAAAAGTGACCAAGCCAGACTGAATTATTTGTTGATTTGTTGGCAAAATAGGTTTACGTTTTTCGAACGAACATCCCTCCAAAGTACTCCTCCGTAGTAGGAAACATAGTCCAGTGATCTTACAACCAAAAAATAGCAGCACAACCAAATAAGGAGGGACCAAACTTAATCAGAAACTACTCCTAGTAGTTATCATTACAGCAATGCAACACTTGTTATTGTTGGAAATTAGCGTTTCATCCAGTCTGGTTCGTCGATGATCATGGGCACTGCCTCGCCTTCGAGCAAGGACAGGGGCAACATTAGTGGCCGAGCGCCTGACAACGCAGCCAGTCTGTTGAGCAGGGTCGGGAACGGCCGTGCCCCTGAGCTCTCCTGCACAGTCGGCGCGGCGGGCGCATCTGACATCAATGGCTGAGCGGCTGGCAACGCTGCCGGCCTGTCGAGCAGGGACAGGAATG
This sequence comes from Cenchrus fungigraminus, assembly GCA_036936925.1. NCBI lineage: Eukaryota > Viridiplantae > Streptophyta > Magnoliopsida > Poales > Poaceae > Cenchrus > Cenchrus fungigraminus. The sequence continues at coordinate 42,001,231 of CM072775.1, forward strand.
ATCGTGCCCCTGAGCTCTCCGGGACAGTCGGCTCGACGGGCGTACCTGACATCAATGGCTTAGCGGCTGGCAATGCCGCTGGCCTGTCGATCAGGGCTGGGAACGGCCGTGTGCCTGAGCTATCCGGGACAGTCAACGAGGCGGGCGCACTTGACATAAGTGGTAGAGTGGACAGCCACGAGAGCCATGTGCAATCAGCCCGGCCTCTCGGGCACTCCACCTACTAGACGCCAGCTTGCGGTGGCGACAGGTACGACCGTGCGCCAGAGCTCTTCGGGGCAGTCGATGCGACGAGCGCACTTGACATCAATTGCCGAGCGACTGGTAATGCCGCCGGCCTGTCGAGCAGGGACAGGACAGTCGATGTGGCTGGTGCGCTTGACATCAGTGGCGGAGTGGACGGCCACGGCAGCCATGCATGGACGGCCTGGCCTCTTGGGCACTCAACCCACTGCACGCCAGCTTCTGGTGGAGACGTTGAGATGGGAATCGTGGTTTTCTTGCTGCGGCGAGAATGGCACTTGCCCCACTGCTCCCCGGCATGCCAATGACGACTGCCGCGGTTGGCGCAGAGCGTGCCGGGCCCCATCGGGCCGGCCCTCCATTGAGGCGATTTTGTCCTACCGCAGTCGCCGCATCTCGGCCCCGCCGGAGCTTTAACCGGGGTGGATGGTTGGAGAGCATGCGCCACACGAGGCACGTGAGGATTCTCGCCGTCCATTGGGGGAGATACTCTGAAATGCACATAGAAATTAGTTTGATCAAAGAGGTGGAACGGTTGAAAGAACAACAAAATCGATTGATTTGGGAGAGAGGACGATGGTACTTTCGCCGAGAGGAGGAGATGCCGATAGGGTCTTCTTGCGCCGAGAGGAGGAGATGCCGATGGGGTTTTCTTGCGCTGAGGAGGTGATGCAAAAGTGTGGTGTCAACTAAGCACGTAACCTGCAAGGTCTCGGTTATGCAGGTGCCATTTAGCGGGCTGCGCACTAGAGAATTCCAATGGACCAGGCGTCAGCCTCCCGGGTGTGTACAGCCTTGACGGGACGGGACGGGCCTGCAGGCGCCTCCGCTCCCCTCTCACCCCGACCCGCTGGGTTACGCACAATCCACAACGCACACACTCTGCTTCAGCCTTGGTTACGCGGCTTGCTGCCATTTGTAGGCTCCTGATAGATGCCCTGAGTACTATTGGCAAAGGGAGTGATTAGTCTAGTGGGAAGCGATTAGTCTAGAGAAACAATCCGGTTAGGTTTGGTTGATAGCTGAGATAGGATTGGGCGGATTTGGTTTGGTTCTGAACGGTCGCATGGGCAATTCCTTCAAGCTCGATGCCTCGTGCCCTCGTCTGTCGTCGTCTCCCTCGATCGTCCTAGTCTCCGACCACGTCGACACCGCATGCCGCTGCCATGGAGCTTGCCATCTTCGCGTTCCTGACGGCTATCGTCGATGAGTGGCCAAGGGTTCACTATCGAGTATCGACGAGCTCCGTCCGTGGTGCCGGCGCCGTGGCGCTCTTCGCAGCTCGCCGGCAACCGCCTCGACGGGAAACAGCAGGGTGACGAGCACTTGTAGGGTTATAGATAATTGGGTGGAAACCACAATTCAGTTTAGTTTCGGAGTGAAATGTGCATTAAACTTGTCGTGAACGGCATTCATTTCATCTCCATCAAAACAATAAGTTCCAGCATGGTCTACGAAAATGGATTGCATACAAGTACAAATAGTGAAATGCCTTTGTTATGTGCTGCTCAAAGGGACACATTATTATTCACATCCTGAATGCATATATGAATCCATATCAACAACAATGTGTATTGCACATATATATCAATGTGTATTGCAATGCAAATGATGTGTTGTCCGTAGCAACGCAAGGGCACGATCCTATAGTAACTAAAACATTAAAACTACAGACTACAAGCAGGGACCCTGGTACATGCCTTCGTGTAATCTACTACGGAGATCGTGCATAACATGGGGATGGTGAAAGCATACAAACACAAAATCTGTTGTGAGTATTCCGTGCGGCTAGATTCGCTCTAAGAGAGACATGCACTTCTCCTGCAATTGGGTGCAGTTAGTCTCAATTTCCCATCATAGAAATGCGCTCACCATTTGCTCGCTTGGCATGTCCCACATCCTTGACGCACAGTGCAGCTTCAACCTTTCGACGCGGTACATGTCGGCGACTGAGAGTAACACAGGCCAGGCATTGGCAGGGGTGTCCCATAAATCAGCCTCCTCCGGGAGTGATCCTTCACTGGCATATTTGATCAGAAGCGAGAAGCCATTAGGGTGTGTGTCTTGAATTTGAACAGTTTCAGAGTTTGACTCCACTCCACCACCGTAGAGCATTGCCTTCATCACACAAGATACTGCGGCCACATCGGCACGTATCGCTCGTATCACCCGGCTGCCTATGTCGAAGACAACGTCCACAGGGGCTTGGGCTGCAAGTGTTGCGCATATGCTTCTACATACTGACGGAGGAGGAACATCAATGCGATCGTCATCAAGTATTGTAACAACACATGATATGTTTATGCGACCTCCGTTGGAGCTCACGCGCTCAATGTCACGATGCTCCACCAGGCATTCGAAGCCTCGTTGTCCTAGATCCCCATTCCTGAATTCAACATCTTTTGTAGCTTGAACTCGAAACGTATCATTGTCATCGGTGGGGTATCCAGCCACCGCTCGCAACAATACTCGCACCTATGCGTGGAACCATGCAGTGTCGTCACAGGCTCTACAACAGTGAGAGCATATATGCATGTGTGAATGTGTGTATTCATAACAACGGGAAACCTACCTTTTGGGCTATGTTCATAGGAACGAGGAGGACGGCAATGCCGTCTGGTACACCCATCCACTGATGATCAGTCATACCTGTAGGATAGTAATGTAGCCTCTATTGATGGCTCCAACCATGAATGTACCGGATTCCTTGTACTGCCCCGCGGTTCCTTCTGCTTTCGCTTACTCGGTTGAGACTGAGAAGTCAACTTGCTTGGAAGGAGACATGTTAGTGTCTAGAGCCATGATCGCAAATGGTGGCAATGATTGACTCGTGGGTAAACTGCTTCCTTTTTTTGTGGGAGTGCATGTGCCGTTCCGAAACGACAACCGTTCGTGGACATGAGTTACCACTACTTATTACCCAGTACACTGAACAGACATGTCCCTTCAGTGCGGGTGTGCACACATTCGGGTCATGAGCGCCCGGTTACCAGTCCCAAAAACTGTACCAGTCCTTACTTAACTGCAGTGCACAATGGTCCTGACGTGGATGACCTTGTGGGAGTGTCATTCCCAAATGGTCATTCGACACACCCCTTCTATGCGGCAATGCCTTTTCAATTCCGGCATGTATATTGCGTTTTGGCCTTGTCACGTCGGCAAGTTCGTCATGTTTCTCAGTCTCGCAGTGGCACGCCACAGTTTGCAATTTTTTTGCATCCCCATCGTACTGATGTAACTGGCATACAGGAACAAACAAGTCATGAATGAAACTCCCAACAGCTTAAGCTGATAGGAAAAGGTGGGCAATGATAGGATCACTCTCACTCGAGTAACAAAATGGAGGGGTGGAAACACAGAAGTAGGGATGGAAATATGGAAATGGAATCCGAATTATCCGACATCCGTATCCGCTAAAATGTAAATATGGATATCTGTATCCGTATTCGAATTCAAATGTGATAGTAAAGTGGATACACCCGACTTCGTTTTTGTCGATGCAATGAAGTAATTAACTTTGCAGGGATGAATGTACTACTAAACCTTGAGTAGACCATGCTGGAACTAATTGTTTCGATGGAGATGAAATGAATGCCTTCCGCGAGTCAATTTGAGTGCAGACAAGTTTAATGCACATTTGACATAACAACATGGCATCCCATAATTAACTATATTTATGATTTATCGTGCACCCACTCTCTTACGCATCAGCAATGTTTTTTTTAAGATCCGCATTATTAGCTAGTAAGTTAGAACTTTGAAGACTGACGGCCTAGACTGACTGTCGATTCTGCGTGTTACCTGAGGAAGGTTGGGTTACGCACGCAACATCGCGGTTGTCGAGCAGCACGGCGGGCCGCGGGTGTTGTCGGACCTGCGTAACCTACGCCCATCCGGTTACGCACGAGCCATGGTGCCCGGTGCAACGTCACTGGATACTGCGCAGTGCGCATGCGCACAGACATACAGAGGCATGCGAAACCTGCCCAGTCTACATTACGCTGGAGCCACGCTGGCGAGTTTGGTTTACAAACGCTTTGTGCTTGCCTGCTTACGAGTTTCCGCTTCACAAGATGGAGGGAGTACTTCGCACAGTTGTTTAACTTAATAAAAAAAGTTCAGGGAAAATGGTGTCCAAAGTACAGTAAATGTCTAAATAAACTATGATATGCTTGCTGGTACTCCGTACTCACTAATGAAACGAACCATACCAGCCAAACTACTATCATGTGTCATCAAGTCGCCGTTGCTGCTCTTTTCATCGATCGCATCTTATTCGGACTCTGACGACCTCCACTATCCAGATTTCTCTTCCGACCTGAATGCAGATGACCTAATAAATAGGTGGACGCGTTATAAACTCAGAGAAAATGAGATGATACCTTTGCTAGGTGGCACTTCACCATCTTGCGGAGGTACAACATCGTCACGAACATCCTCCGCTTGCTCCTGCTCCTCCTCCTCAAGCTCCTGCTCCTGCTTGTTCTCCAACTTTCTCTTCTTCATGAGATGGCACTTTGGCCTGAGGGTGCATACACATTAAATAAACGTTTATGTAAACACAAAATATCAACTACTGCTAAGGATGCCTGAGGAGTTCAATGCAAAAACCATGCGTACCTCTTATTTAAGTTGGGGCAACTAGGTTTCGTATGCCCTTTTACCAAGCACTCACTGCATCTGTACTTAGATATACCCTAATTAATTCTTTCGTGGAGGGCCTTTATCCTTTTCGAAGGAGCACCTCTGCGAACAATCCGCAACGGGTCCAAAACAGTTTCAAATTGACAATGTGGGTCGGCTTCGGTAAATATCTTAGGCAAGTGATGATGTTCGTCCTCTTCAAATTGGTGTGCCTTGATGCATTCATATACCTCCTACAAAGCATCCCTCAACTTCTTTGTCAGGACTGGACTCCATGAGGCATAGTATGCAACTTTGGTACCCATGTCTCGCATATCACGGAACCTGTGAAAGGACATGGACTGGTCAAAAATCTGGGTCCTCCTCTCTGGAGGAAATCCAGACTTTGCAGAAACGGTGAGCCTAGACTTCACACAGGCTCGTGGTAATTTGGCTGCACCAGTGTGAAACAACACTGCAAACATGTGACAGCATGGAATGGCATCGCACTCCAGCTTCCGACAATTGCAGCGCAAGTCCGCCTCACCACACGTTGGGTTGGTAGTAGACGTCATGGAAAATTTCTTATCTGGCTTGCCATTTCTGTAGGCAATAGTGAATTTCACCATTTCGATGGCATGCTGACCATTCTGAGGTGTCACCATTTCGAAGCTGTACTGTTCATTTTGAACCTCAAAGCGCAAGGACCTGTCGATCTGCTTCTTAACAATATCAAAATTTGCCTGAGTGTAAGTACTAGCACAGTACTTTTCAATCTCAGATGCTTGGGTCGTAGTGAACCGGAAGGAATGCCGTGTATTGGCATCTAGCATTAACTCAGTTGTCCGCATATGGTACACACAGCTCTCATAGTGCTCCAGTAAAGTATCCAGTGTCATTTGGTGATGCAGATACGTGTGCAGCCTTGAATTCAAGCTCTCACTTCACTGATTGGTGTGGAGTCCTAGGAAATAGTGATTGGCATGGTAAGTTGCAGCCCACAAATTCCTCATGTTATACATCTTTGAAAGCCAAGTGTTTTTGTAGGCCTTGTGTTCCTCTATAAATTTGGACCATTGGCTTTCAAAACTTTCAGGTGTATATGGGCGATACATAAACTGCTTGAAGTCACGTTTCAGCTTCTTGCCGCGAAGATGTTTGACCAGGTTGCGATCTATGTGCCAGGTGCAGATTCTGTGGTTGGAATTTTCCAGTACGTCACGGATGGCATTATGCATTGCGAAGTCTCCATCAGTGATCACTGATTTAGGGTGCTGCATGGACACTGCGCGCGGAAATGTCCGGAGCAACCATATATATGCCTATGTGGTTTCCTGTGTGAGAATGCCACATCCGAATATGACGGTACTTCGGTGCTGGTTCACTCCAATGAAAGGAATGAAGGGCAGGTTGTACCGATTTGTCCTGTATGTGCTATCAAACACAAGAACATCTCCAAAAACCTGATAGTCCAAATGAGATTTTGCATCACACCAGAACAAGCACTTCAAATGTCCCTTGTCATCTTCTGCGTAATCGAAGTAGAACCCAGCATTATCTATCATGCGGGCCCACAAGTGCTTGAGAAGTGTTCCTGTGTCGCCATCTGCTAAGATCTGCTTCTTTCGCTGGTCGCAGAAGTTGTATAGGTCCTTTGTTGTGAAGCCTACTCTGTCGTATCCTCCGTGCTGCTAGTCCATGACGTCCATAATCTGGTTTTTCTTGAGCCCTGCTATTTCGTAGGAGGTGATTTCTGCCATTTGTCCATGACGTCCATAATCCGTTCTGCATGGCGCGTGCAACACCGACTGGGTCATGTCGATTCAGCACGTACGCACCGTCCGTGCTGCTTGATGCAACACCACCGGTTCCAGATGTATGCGTAACCTGAACCCGCTCATACCCGCACGGACTCGGTTACGCACCTTGATGCTGCAACACCGACTAGGTGGTGTCGATTCGGCGTGTAACCTGCATCCAGTCGTGTTGATCCTGCACATCACCTGCACCAGCTTCAGTTACGCGTGATTCGGCTACGCACTATCCGTTCTTCATGGCGCGTGCAACACCGACTGCGTTGTGTCGATTCAGCACGTAACCTGTACAGGTTACGCACCGTTCGTGCTTATTGATGCAACACCGACTGGGTCGTGTCGATTCAGTGCGTACGCACCGTCCGTGCTGCTTGATGCAACACCACCGGTTCCAGATGTATGCTTAACCTGAACCCGCTCGTACCTGCATGGACTCAGTTACGCACCTTGATGCTACAACACCGACTGGGTGGTGCCGATTCGGTGCGTAACCTGCATCCGGTCGTGTTGATCCTGCGTGTCACCTACACTGCACCAGCTTCGGTTACGCATGATTCGGCTACGCACCATCCGTTCTTCATGGCGCGGCGCGTAATAACATAACAAATAGGCTTCGGTTGTACTCTGTATGCGTAACCTACACCCACTGGGTTATGCACCATCAGTGCTGCTGCATGCATAGGGCAACTACGACTGGGTAACGCACAGACTCGGTTATGCACCATTCAGGCAACACCGACTCGCAGGTGCAGGCAGCACTGATAGTGCGTAACCGAGCGGGGGTAGGTTACTCGCAGGATCGACAGGACCGGATGCAGCAGGGATGGTTACACCGAATCGGTGATCGGCTGGGTGCAGGTTACGCCGGTCTGGGTTATTTGCTATTTTTATTTGTATTAGCAGTGAATATAAACAGCAAAAATAGAAAAGGGTGCAAAGGCACTAATATAATATAGATGCAAGATATATATATTATGAATTCTGAATTCATCCGAAGGCACTAGATTGATCTTCTCCATTCCCATTATTACTACTACTGCTAGTGCTAGACAAGAGGCCGGCCGTTTCCTCTCCACCAGCAAACTAACTGCTGCATCATATCATCAGCCAGTAGCGCAGCGGCGTGGGATCTGGTGGGGTGGCCCATGTTGCACATACCTTCCTTGACCTGGTGTTTATTATTTGCTCGATCTCCCGGCCCGGAGATTACAACTCGTCGTCGCCGCCTGTATTATATTATTGCGAGACAAGAAAAGGTAACCAAGTTAGAGGCAGCAGAAGCACACTCGTCGATATATATACACGACGACGGAGTATATATGTATATTATTAGCACCTGCTATACTTGAGGGATCATCTTCGTCAACCTCAATGGATGGAGCATCAGGAGCCGCAGGTGGATCGTGTAGGATGTACTGAGCCGCCGAGATGTCGTCATCATCTTCCTTGTACATCGCACGAATTGTGGTCAGAACATCCAAAAGTTCCTTCTCCAACTCACTCATCAACAGCGCGTGCCCATGCATGAAGAACAAGAAAATGAGGTGATGGAAATTAAAATAATTAAACCGCGCAGAGAGTAGTGCGGGAGGAACACCACCAGATCGAGCATCCCACCAGTATACATACGTACCTCAATGTCGTCTTCATGCACAGGCGGTTCTTCAATGGTGGGATGAGCAGGAGCGGCCGGCTCATCAAACAGTAGACGCTTAGCGGTGGGCGGCGGCGGCGGCGTGTCCATCGTCTGCAGACCCTTGGCCGGGGAACTTACATCATCAGTATCAGAAGTCTCGGGTCGGCGCTTCGAAGGTGTTTGCTTGGACCTAGAGGCACCAACAACCACCTCTTCTGGCGCTGCTGGTGTAGTCATAAGTACTACTGTACTACGACGACTATACTAACTGCATCTGGTGGGAAAACCACTAATTATTTCTAGTAAACCTACAGTAAAATGAGACGCTACAGTATGAATGAATAATGGACCAACACACCTCCCGGTCCTTGTTTATATAGCTACTGCAGTGAAAGGGCCAACAGATCTGAGAGAGAGATGGAAATGATCGTCTCATTAGGGAAGCCTCTGTGTACCACGATCCCGAAATTGCCGGGGCCGGCCATGAAATGCGAGCAACAACCAACTTGCAACACGCACAATTCTATGCTGCGTGCGTACCGCACGAGGGCCGCACGGGTGCCATGTGGGCAACCCAGGCGGTTGCACGCAGCACGCAGCGTGGCTAGACCAGACAGGTTGCGCACTCATCATCTCAAAGTCTGCATATCCCGGGGAGGTTGCAATACGCACCATGGGATCGATAGCGTGTCACCCGACGACGATCGATCCCAATGTACAAATTACGTGGGTTAAATGCTGAATAGGAATGGTTATTTTCATTCATTTAAATTAGTTTGCTCCAAGAAGCGTGATTCCAGCGTAACTGAGACCCTGTAGGCTACGGCGCTACGCATTCCTCTCTTAGAGCTTACCATCCCGGAATGTCGGCGGACTCGGTTACGCACCATCCGACAGGGTGGTGTCGATTCTGCGCGTAACCTGTAGCCCTGGGATTATGCACGAATACGGTTACGCACCATCCATGATGCAGAATGGTCTATTGCATGACCCTAAGAGCATCTCCAAGAGTTCTCTATTTTTTCCTCCTAAAACCTTGCAGTTTTAGAACTCCTAAAATGATATTGGGAAAAAAAAGAATGACATCCCCAACAGTTTCTAATAAATGACTTCTAAAATGGCAGAAAAAAAACTAAAACCGACACACGCATACGCCGGAAGTGCGTCAAGCCGCGAGCGCGAATCGTCAAGGCAGATGCAGTGCGCCTTTTGGTTGCGGCGGATGTGGGCGGTTGCACACAGAACACAGCGTGGCTCCAGTGCAACCGATACTGGACAGGTTACGCATGCCTCTCAAAGTCCACTTATCCCGGGGAGGTTGCAATACGCCAAGACTGGTACAACCCAGGTGGTTGCAGCACGCAGCGGAGCTCTCGGTTACGCAAGCCTCTGTACGTTGTACCACTAGTTAGCACGCAGCCAGGCTGCATTGTTCCTGCAACACCGACTGCGTTAGGCACAAATAGGCTTTAGATGTATGCGTAACCTGACCCATGCTGCATCCGGTGGTGTCAATTCTGCGTGTTACCTGGACCAGTTGCTCGGTTACGCACCATCTAGGCTGCAACTGCCTGGAATATGCACACGCACCTATAGGCTCCAGATGTATACGTAACCTGAACCCGCACGGACTCGGTTACGCACCTTCATGCAGCAACACCGACTGGGTGGTGTCGATTTGGCGCGTAACCTGCAACACCTTAGTAATGTTTCCTTTCGTTTCGGTGATGCCTTTCCATCGACTGATTGCGTGCGTTACGGTGTGAACGACGGTTTCGCGGGAACACCGCCAATCTCTCTCTCAGGCGGTTTACATTCTCTCCCTCCATTTTGGTGGACCCAGATCGCGGAAGCAGAGGAGGAAGAGGTTTATGCTCATGTCGGTCGCGCCGGAGAAATCGTCTCGTGTCCCTCATCTTGGCAAACAAGGTCCACCAGACGGCAATGCGACGCCGACGACACAGAGTTCCGACGGTAGATCAACGGTGACTTCCGATGGCAAACCACAGTCGACGACGACGTCAAGGAAACGGCCTCCTAGTCCTAGCGAAGAAAAGGTAGCACCTCCGACCGGCAGCACCGCCCATCCTCGGAGGCGGCGGCCCAACAACTTCAACTCTGGCGGCCCATTGTCGTCTGCTGATGGACGTCCAAGTGTCCCTCATCTTGACAAGCAAGGCGCACCGGACGGCAATGCGACACCAACGACACAGAGTTCCGAAGGCAAATCAACGGTGACTTCCGATGGCAAATCACAGTCGACGACGAAGTCAAGGAAGCGGCCTCCTAGCGAAGAAAAGGTAGCACCTTCGACCGGCAGCGGCCATCCTCGGAGATGGCGGCTCGACTTCACCTCTGTTGGCCCATTGTCGTCTACTCCGGAGGTCTGTAACACACCATCCAGAATCCATGCATACGACGCACTACCATACCTAGGCCTATACGGCGCGCTTATTGATTACTCTCTTTCCGTGACCAGATATCATTTAGTCCTATCATTTCTTCGAGGACGCCGTTGCAACTCGCAGGTGTCGTGAGCAAACTCTTAGTAGCAAGAAAGGAAAGCCTACGGTCATTCGGATTCGAGTGCTTGCTACACATGCCCAATATATCCCTAGATCGTGCCCTGCTGATGTCTCTTGTCAACAAGTACGAGCCAGATAAAAAAGCTTTCAGAATTGGTGACAAGCTGGTCCGGTTGATGCCATCAGATGTGAAGGACATCGTGGGTCTACCAATCGAAGGAAAAGAGGTCAAGATGGATGGCAACTATAATGAAACTCTGCTTACCCAACACGGAAGTGCAAAGAAGAAATTAGAACTGATAGAAATTGAAGAAAGGCTCCTACAAAGTGATGCTCCTGGAGATACATTCTTCCTTCGTGACTTTTTCCTGTACTGCCACAAGGTGTTGTTTGCACCCGATATGTATCCATGTATTCCAGTCAACGTCTTGCAGCAAGTGGAGAAAGTGGAAGAGATACCTTCCATGAACTGGGGTGTTTAGATGCTCAATCATCTGCATAATTGTCTTGCTACATTCAGAAATGGAGTGAGAGAAGAACTTGGAAAGACACATATCCTTCAAGGAAACCTACTATTTCTGCAGGTAAATGATATTATCAATATCTAATCGATGACATGAAACATCAAGATGCTTAATTAACCTCAATTCTTCATTGTATGCAGCTCTAGTGCTTTGAACATTTTCATGTGGATAAAAACAAAATCTATCCTAAACGACGTCAATAGCCACTAATGCGACATTGGACAAAACAATTAACAGAGGACCGACTCATGATGGAATAGCAACATACACAAAAAAGAGAGGCAAATTCCTTGCAATTACTGTTGTCATCCATGCATATAGAGAGTTCCATTCTATATATCCATTTTGTGACTCGTGTTTATGTATGTCCCTTTCTTGCAAAAGGTATTCGAGAAGCTTCGAGACTACCGCGATACATCAAAAACCACTGAAAACGAGACCGGTAATGGCCCTCGGGACAGATCAACTAACAACACTACTAGTCCACAAACCCCATTAGTTCTCCCCTTAAGCAACAATGCTGGAGTTGGTGATGATGATGTAAGCCTAGACTACATCCATTTAATGAACCAGTTTAGAATTATTTCTGCGCCATGATTCACTCCATTGCATTGTTGTTACAGGAGTATCTCCTAGGCATACAAAGTCAGATTGCCGTTGATTTACATCTGGAGCAGATGTACAAGTCCAGAGTAACTAGTGTACGTATGGATTTCACAACTACATCTTTATTTAATTGCATGTCTTTGTTACTTGACATATGTTGCTCACACAGGGCATCCTTGAACTTTTTCGACACATTCTCAACTGCAGTACCCACCGATATAATCGATACAATTGGCAGGTAAAAGTCCTCATTATTCTAGTATCTCACATGGGCAATGAAAGCATATGTTAAGCATGTACAAACCACCTTTACCACAAACTTACACTATTCAACGGTCTTGCGGTGCCAGGAGAATATAAATGACCATGGGCAGATGACATTATCAAATGTAAACAGGGCAAAAGCATATGGATAATGTTTCCTGCAGATAATGGATGCTTTTGATTTTATAGTCGGCAAAGGAAATGAAAGGGTGGCTTATGTTGACACCAATATAACGGAAGTGGTCTTAGCAAAAGAAAAGGGAATGAAAGGAACATATGAGAGACAAAAGAAGATGGTATCTGTAGGGGAAAGTTTCCTCACATGAGACATGGTGTATTTTCTCATTATCTTCCCTACTTTTTTCGCTTATTCTTGCACCTGATATATAGTACCAACATTTGCATTAACCTATATGAGAACCTATATCCATCTCAGGTTTATATTCCTGTACACATTGAAGGTCATCATTGGGCTCATCTTGTGTTCAATATTACCAAAAAGAAGGTTCAAGTACTGGACCCGTTAATCCTCAGTGATGATATTTGGCAATTGAGCCTAGTAGTATCATTGGTGAGCATCAAATACATTATTACTCATCTGGTCAGCAATTTCCCCACATGTATCTTTGTTGTGTAGACAGAATCAGTTCAGTGTTGCATTGATGCTCACATTTCAAAAACTGGACGTAGCGATGGACAAATTGAAGTCAAAAAGTGGAAGGTAGTTTATCATAAGAATATACCAACACCACGAGATAGGTAAGCTATAGTACTGTCCTAGTGCAGCCATGTGCAGTCCATGCATGTAGACCTGGATTAACAATATATACATCCTTAGCTCAACTTACAGCACTTATGTCATAAAGTACATGATGCACTAGAACGGGGATACCCTTAATGAGTCGTTTACTTCGGTACGTCTGCTTGTGCTTGCACCCTGAATGTTATGATATACAAATGGAGTAAAACTTATATATCAGTTCTGTGGACATTTGTTACCTTAGGATGAATTGGATGTATTTCAAAAGAAGGTTTGCTGTAGATTGATGCTCTCCGTGCATAACACATTTGAAGGGCGATATTCGTATAGCGTACCTATTGTGGTTGGTGTATATATTTAAAATGATATTTAATGTCCAACGTATATTTCGTGTTTTGTGAATCTGACATCCATTTTTTTCCTTTTTGTATAGGAATCTGATGTTCCAGGATTTTCATTAGTAGAAGAACAAACATGTGAAGCGCAAACAAAAAAAGTACAATCTTTCCAAGAAGAAAAGAAAAATAAACAATCCAGGAGATATAGTTGCGAAAAGAACATGGTCTCAAACAAAGATGACTACACAACTAATGTATGATTCCATGTCAACACTACCAACATCCACTTCGAAGAGGAAGAAGTGTGGGCGGCCACGGAAAAAAACCACGACCTAGTTGGATAGTGGGGCAATTTCAAAGAGGAGAAACCGCTAGGTATTGTGTGATTTCTTGGTCTCTTATCTGGTCAATGCCGGCCATGATCCGCGCTGGAAAGGGAACGACATATAGGTGAAGCAGATCCATATCCAAAAGTGCAACAATACAGTAGTGATTACAAATTTAAAGGGATCGATGGTTGGGAATTGATCACGTTGACAGAGAGCGGGTACTCGAGGCGAGAACTCATCGAAACCACCAGGACGTTGGTCGATCGTCGGGGATCGGAGAACCAGATCACGGGGGGACGACGGCATTTAGGGTAGTATGGCCAAGGGCGAGAGAGGACGAAGCATCAATCTGATGGCCCGAACCTGTATAAATCCTTGTGTCTTTGTGTTCCTGCGTTACCATCTTGCTCTTGATTCCGCTACCCGGCCCCTCAACACAATCTAACACCATCGTCAACCCCATACGGAGTATACTACTAGCCGACCTGTGGTTTGGTTACACGCTACTTGTACTCCCTCCATACTCCGTAGACACCATGGCTCATGCGTAACCGCCTAGGTGAGGGTTACGCAGGTTCGACATGACCCAGTCGGTGTCGGTGGTGTTGCAGGAGTAGGAGCCGTGCAGCATGGATGGTGCGTAACCGAACGGGTGTAGGTTACTCGCAGAATCGACAGGACCGGATGCACATCATGGATGGTGAGTAACCAGGTCTACGTGCGTAACCCAGTCGGTGTTGCAGCAGCCATGCAGAATAGATGGTGCGTAACCCTACCGACCGGGGGCAGGAGCCAAATGAACTGGGGGTTCGACACGATTAAGCACGGACTAGGTTACGCACCTTTAGGACGGCTGGCTGCATGGTGCAACACTGACTGCGTTACTCACGGTGATGGTTACGTATGCATGGTGCAACCTCCAGCAAATCCGTACCCTCTAGGTTACGCACCATCCATGCTGCATGCAACACCGTCTCGCAGGTGCAGGCAGCACTGATAGTGCGTAACCGAACGGGTGTAGGTTACTCGCAGGATCGATAGGACCGGATGCAGCAGGAGTGGTACGTAACCCTCGGCTGGGTGCAGGTGCCCTGGATGCCGACTTCTTGGCAACGCACCCCAAGGCCCCAAAACAGATCAACTTTATATGGCACTCCCTCCATTCTCTTTTGATAGGAATACTCCGTATTTCCAAAAATCAGATTTTTACAAATGATAGTCCTATTTGCCATTGGTGTGGGCTGTGGCAATAAATGGCACAGATAACAAGGAGTATCATGAGTAGAATGCCATTTGACAGAAGAGAAGTTTAAGACTACTGGCTACATGGTGCAACACTGGCTGGATTATGCACGGGGTCTATTACGCAAATCGGTCGTGTCAATCCTGCGTGTCACCTGCATCCGGTCGTGTCGGTTCTGCGCATCGCCTCAGCTCAGTTACGCACGGTTCGGCTACGCACCATCCGTTCTGCATGACGCATGCAACACCGACTGGGTCGTGTCGATTCACCATGTACGCACCGTCCATTCTGCTTGATGCAAGACCACCGGTTCCAGATGTATGCGTAACCTGAACCCGCTCGTACCCGCACGGACTCGGTTACGCACCTTGATGCTGCAACACCGACTGGGTGGTGCCGATTCGGCGTGTAACCTGCATCCGATCGTGTTGATCCTGCACGTCACCTGCACTACACCAGCTTTGGTTACGCACGATTCGGCTACGCACCATCCGTTCTTCATGGTGCGGCGCGTAATATAAGAAATAGGCTTCAGTTGTACTCCGTATGCGTAACCTACACCCACTGGGTTATGCACTATCAGTGCTGCTGCATGCATAGGGCAACTACGACTGGGTAACGCACAGACTCGGTTACGCACCATTCAGGCAACACCGACTCGCAGGTGCAGGCAGCACTGATAGTGTTTAACCGAGCAGGGGTAGGTTACTCGCAGGATCGACAGGACCGGATGCAGCAGGGATGGTTACGCCGAATCGGTGATCGGCTGGGTGCAGGTTACGCCGGTCTGGGTTATTTGCTATTTTTATTTGTATACTAGGATCATGCCCGTGCCTTGCTACGGACAACAGAAGATATATAGTGACGTCCATGTATAGCTTAAAAATTAACCATTGAAGAACACTGCATTAAGAGCTGTAAAGTTTGCAAAATCTTGCGAATTCAAAGCAAAGATACATATATATTTGTAGATCAAAGCTGTTGACAATGGGCATATCCATTTCACTTGGCTCAACTAATGTACAATGAGAGTACAATGAAAAAATTTAGCAAGTTAGAATATCAGCACAGAGCAGCCAGCCAGATGCAAGTTTATCATGAATTCAAAGACAACAAATCACCGAGAGTAAGCTTTTCTTTTAATGTTTATGGAATTCCATCAGGTTGACAAGATGGTAGCTCGTGCTTGGTCAATACTACAAAACTGAATATATTATCAGCAACTAGAATTGCAGTTTTTGCATGGAAGAGAGGTAGTGATGCCAGCCTTGGCACTGCTAACTATCTGTTGGCCCATCACCTCATGAATCGCTGTAATAATCTTGAAAAATGTAATAATATTTTACATTGAGATAATAGTAGGGAAATGAGTTTTGCTTACAACTAACCATAATAATACTTGACACTGAAACTATTTACCATCAATTAATTGTTTTATTCTCCATAGCCAGACACTCGGAGTGCTCACCCTGATGCAGCATGTGGAACTATGTATTGAAGCACGACAGTAGTAAACAACCATGGTCTAAAAAAAAGTAAATAGCCATGATCATGAAAAAAATTGAACCAATCAAATGGGAGCATGATGGCACATCTATTAAATGGCCAAATTAGGTATGAATATTTGCCACAGTAGACGTCTATTCATTTTTTGTCAAAGAATTAGAGAGCATTATATCATAATAACTGGTTAAATTACAAACTAAAAAGTTGAGAAATGTCATCTAAATGTACAAAGGTCCTTTATACTATCGCAGGGGCAGGCAAACGGATATCCGAAGACGTGATTAGCTACGAGTTGATGAAGAAACAATCAGTTACACAATGGCAAAGGACCATCAGGAAGGAACCGCTACCAGCAAAAACATCATAACATATTCAAAAATAAAACATCATTATTATTCAAGATCTGGCAAGATTGTAGCATTTTGGTTTAACAGATAATTTAGAAACATTACCAAAATTTTACTAATTTTTAATCCAACCCATCAAACTATTAGTGACAAATATGTTTAGAAATAGAATTTGCAAGCAGTAAAATGTAGCATGATACAAAAATTCTAGGCTCAGGTAGACAAATAACAATGTACTACTTTGCTATCATGTCACCCTAACACTATCCAAAAAACATTTTCCAGGATGTCGTTTATAACTTAAAAAACTGCAATATTGCTCTGCAATGGACAAGAACATTGCAGCCTAGATATTGCAAAGACAAAATAAATATGCAAGTCTTTTGTGACACAAGATTTAGAAGATGGTGGTGGTGGACTGGCGGTTATCGTTCATAGCCGCCGTCAGCTATCGATACAGTAACAGTAGTAGAGTCACTAGAGTGAGATCACAAGCAATTACTAATGCATAAGAAATACATGTTGCTTCAGCCCTGAAATACATACGAGTACTTAATAAGATGGCGACCAAGCAAGTAGAAACTAGTAGCTAGCTACATACGTACTGAGATCACCGGTAGTCCAGCACAACCCCCTCTACTTCATTTCGTCGTAGTCCCCGGCATGTGGCATGTGCACTCCTCCCTCAGTCCCTCGCTCTTATTATTCGGCATCACCTTCCATGTCAGCGACGAGGAGGTTGGCCACGCCCTGAGCATCGTCATGAACCATCTCGCGCCATTGATCCTGGTCGATGTCGCCGGCAGTGCTGATTCCCAGAAGCGCGACGCTAGGGTCAAAGCCATCAATCAGACGACTCTTGTAGCAGGCCATGATGTATTCCACAGTGGCAAGCTGGTGCGTCTGTCCTCCTTCGAGCGGGCTGTCAGGTAGTCCGGCAATTTGTCCAAGACTTCGGTGAGACGGTCAAATGCATAGGCATAATGCTGCACTGTTTCCTCCAGCGGCTTGTTGACGGTGCCCAAATCTAGGTCACGAAGCAGAGCATTGATCTTGATGAAGGCGGGCCACATGATGCTTACGGCCCATCACGCGTCATGGGTAGCGCTTTCATTGATCAGAGCTGCCACAACCACGGGCACGGCTTCATCACCAACCGGTGCGCGTTCCGGAGAGGGCTCGCCCACGGAGCTTATGGCGCGCAGTGGCTCAACCACGGGCACGGCTTCATCGCCAACCCGTGTGCATTTCGGAGAGGGCTCGCTGATGGAGCTCATGGCGCATGGTCGCTACTAAGAGGGTGAATATTGAAGCAGGTGTGTGAGGATCTGAGGCTTGGAGAAGGAAGGGTAGCCGATATGATGGCGAAGGTGAAATGAACCTTTCGCGATGTAGTAGTTATATATACGTAGGAGTCGAAAGCCAGGGGTTATCTGGGGTGGTGGGTTTAGCAGTTCGCCTCCTCGGCCCCACCACATCTTGGAATACGCGTAGGTAAACGGAAGACACTTCACACTTAAAACTGGGTTGGGCCGCTTCAGATTCAACATGACACGTTCAGACCGGGGTGGTGGTGGTGTGTGTGGGGCCGTGGGGGGCCCCTGAGGCCGGTACTCCCTGGATTCCCGTGAGTAATCAATCCCTCTGGAACCGAAACGTCACTTGCAGTTGCCAAACCCATCCAGATCTTCTTCCCCGCGCTTGTCATGATTCTTCTTCTTCTTCTTCTTCTTCTTCTTCTTCTTCTTCTTCTTCTTCTTCTTCTTCTTCTTCTTCTTCTTCTTCTTCTTTTTCTTCTTGACATGACTCTGCCTTCCCGCATCCCTGGAAGCCACCTAAACTCTTGGTTTGACACAGGATACTCCACTTTGCTAATCTATTACGTATATTTCTTCTTGTGTTCATCACACTACCAAAAGAACCTTGATCTAAAATAATCCAACTTTTTTAGCACTCTCCTTTAGGAATTCTAGAAAAAGACATCATATACATTGGCAGGCTAGAAAGAACTGAGTTTATTAAAACTAGTCTCCCTCCTACAGACGGGACGGGCCTGCAGGCGCCTCCGCTCCCCTCCCGTCGTGTGGTCCACAGCCACAGGGGCGCCCGCCCCAACCTGCTGGGATACGCACAATCCACGACGCACACGCGCTGCTTCAGCCGAGGTTACGCGGCTTGCTGCCATTTGTACGTTAGGATCAGTCTGCTCGGTTGGTTCACAGATCATTTTAAATTCCTCTCTCTCTCTCTCTCTCTCTCTCTCACAGACACACACACATTATATAAAAAAAGGAAAAGGAAAAGCCAAGGCCCCATTCTCCGTGCCTTTTAAAACCACTCTCTTAATTCAGATTGTCGAAACCCACCAGTTTTTTATTTTTAATAGGTGAGGCAGATTCATTCCGTAAGTGTGCCTGTTCCCCCTTCATCTGCCTCTTCAATTCTGTGTTCATGGCATTGCTGGTCTGGACTAATTTTGCCTGATTCTAGCACGTTCTGCTGCTGCTATTCTTGTTTACGGCCGCGGGTTTCCTCCAGTGCTGGTTTATTCGACGACGACGAGGTTGAGATCATCTTCGGTGAGTTCTTTTTGTTAATCATCTATACGGCATTTAAGAGTTTACAAGCTGAGCCGCCCTGGTGACCGATGGCGCAGCAGCGGCGGCGGTCACCACGATTGCCGCTCGCAGCGGGTAGTGGTATAGGCTGGCGGAGGTGGGCCGTTGTTGTGCATTGCTACTGGACGGAAGAAGGGACAGGAAAGAGAAACAGTAGGCGGGGGGCCATGGTAGTCTTGAATCCTTTGGGATTATATTCTATACTCAATTTTAAGCGATTCTGTTATTTAGAGTTGACTGTTGTGCATATTTCCTGCTTAGCTTGGCATATTATTTAGAGTAGACTTCATTTCATAGTAATTTCTATTGATTGGATCATAATTATTTTATCATAACTTATCGTTAATTAATTGAGCCTAAGAATATACGGAGTAATCCGTTAGATCATAACAAATACTCCTGGTATAAGAACATGGGATTTTCTGACACTAGAACCATGAACCTGACTTTCATTTGTACTCTGATCATACGTATGGTTTAGTTTTCTTTTCTGGTCTGGAAAATCTTATGCACCCTGATACCATTCTAATTTCAATTGTACATATGAAAGTGCCACACATGGTAATTTGAACTGTTTAACCTTGCCTAGAGGCTGAAAACTAACGACCACCATAGTCATGTCCGATGCTGGTGCGGGTGAAGGATTCGTGCACTATGCCGCTGGTGCAATGAACAATAGCCAAACCTTGAGCGCAGGGAACCTGGAGGCACCTGCAGCAGAAGCTACCAGCATTTCTGAGAGCAGTTTAGTACTGAAGCATAAGTTGCAGGAACTGGAATCAAAATTAAAGGACAAATTTGCTCAGGAGATGCAAGAGTTAAGGGATGATCTCCATGATTTGCAGTCTCGGTGCACGGTTTTGGCTGTCAATGAATTTAACAAAAATACCGAGTTGCAGGAGCTTCGGATAGAGTTAATCAAGGTAAGAAATCATCCTTGTGCTGCAATTGACTGTGAATATAATTTTAGTACATTTCAGCTGCTGGTGATATAGTATCATGTTGTTGTTTCTAGGGAAGTATCAGAAATTAATTGATGTGGTGTTTTGTCTTTCTATGAGTGAGCACGGACATTACATTTTGTGCTCATTTAATAGTCAGTCTCTATCAACAAAATGAACATGTTTTCATGTAATATTGTTTGCAAAAGAATGTTGTCACGCAATCACCTTATAGTTTCAAATTTCATAGAATGTTGCCATGGAATCATCGTAGTTTTTTGAATTTCATTTTTTTCACCTTAGAAATTTGTTTTAAAAAATTGCTGCAGCAACTCACGGGGTATCAACTAGTTAACACACATGATCTGCAGGGATTGCCGGATGGCAGAACTGGCCGAGCCAACATAGGTGTCAAGAGGATGGGCGTCGTTGATCGCAAGGCGATCGCAGACACTGGTGGGTTATCGGATTACGAAGCAGCACTTATCCGTTCAAAATGGGAGGCTGAGATATCAGATCCAAATTGGCATCCTTTTAGGGTTGACATGGTTGACAGCAGAGAGATGGTGTGCACCTTTTTATTGATTATTTTCATTTATTACTGACGGATTATGTTCTGTGAGTTTCCATGTCCATCCAGTCTAATCGTGGGGCAAGCGATCTTTTGCAGGATGTTATTGACGAAGCCGATAGTAAGCTCCAGGAGCTAAGAGGAGAGCATGGTCAAGAGATCTTTGCCTTGGTAACAAAGGCCCTGCTTGAGGTTAACGAGCACAATGCGAGTGGCCGCTACCCAGTACAATTGTTGTGGAACTACAAGGAGGACCGGGAAGCAACCCTGAAGGAAGCTGTCCAGTTCGTCATGAGACAATCACATAGGCTCAAGCGGAAGCGTACTTAATTATATATAATAGTTGCACCCATTGGGTTATACGGTACGCTGCCATGTAAATATCCAATGCAAATTGGGTTACTACTTATTAGAGAAACTCCAAGAGAGTAGCCAAATCTCACTCTTCATATTTCAATTTAGCTAACCATTTTGCTAAGATCTCCACTCTATATTTCAGTACAATCCAACAGACTAGCCAAATCAGCTCTGCATATACTTTTAAAATAATATTCAAATATTTTAATTTTTGTTTTGCTTTATCCGTTCGGCAGTAGCAACTCGCTCCCAGCCACACAAAACGTCGAACACCTTGTGTTCGTGATTGAGCTTGCTGTTGCTCAAGCCTGCTGCCGATGTTTGCTCATCACCTGCAAAACAACAAGTGCACACACAGAAAACAATCAGCTTGCAACTGCTGCTCTGTAGCTGCCGATGCAGCTTGCTCTGTTGAAAATGTCCATCGTTGCTCAGGCCGTGGACTCCCTGCCTGCAGAAGAAAGACGCAGAGCTTGTTATCGACTTCCTCACATGGTGCCTGCTGGCTGCTACCGCCGCGAGTCCTACGGGTCGCTGGCCGACGCGCACTGGCCTGCGAGGACCCGGTGCATCGAGCTCCTCACCATCCCCTGCATCGATCTCATGGTGCCCAGTCTCGAGAACAGCCGCCCTTATCGTAGGTACTGCTGCTCGCCGTCAGGAGCCCGCGCCACCCTTGGTCAGAATGTGATTCAAAACTGGCAGTTGCCATGCAAAATTGTCTCATTTTAGAGGAGGATTATTAGGAACTCTTGGATATGATCTTCAAGTTCCAAAAAAAATGTGTGAGGAGGAGCCGTGGATCACGTGTGACATATAACTTTTCCTATGGGTCTGTCTACCCCTCCCCCATGTGATTTGAGCCCTCAAATCACACGAATCTGGTGTGGGTCTTAATCTGTGTGATTTGGGGGCTTCCATCACACAGATTTTGGAAAAACCCAAATCACACAGATTTGGGAAAACTATCACTTAGAAACAAAATCTGTGTGATTTTTGGCAGTCTGTCACACAAATTGTAATAATACAAAACATATTTCAGAAAATACCAAATCACATTTTCACAGAAAAAACCCAAAAATTACACAGATAAACACATAATTCATGTCGAAAAAACTTACACCTATGAACTCAATAAATTACATATACTGATTAAATAAATTACAACGGTCTAATTGTGGTAAAAAGAAACTGCCAGCAATGTATATTAATTAGTAACATAAACCTAGATCAAGCAGAGTAAAGTAAAATCAGGAGAATGGTATATTGATCATAGTACAATTTGTAAACATCAGTTCCCTGCATGATAAGTTATGCTATAACAGGTGCATATGTATACTACAATGCACTAAAAAATCATTTCATAGAAAATTTATAACACACAGATAGAAAGATGGATGAACACTGCAATGCCATCCATCAGATCTAATAAAATATTGTTGTGAAAATTAATGAAACACTCTGACTGCAAATTAACACAAAAACCACCAGAATATACTAAAAATAATGAAATTCACTATGGCTGCAGGTTAACACAAAAACAAAGATGGAACAGTGCAACTAGATCCGGATACACTACAACCGAAACAGAAAGTGTATTTTGTACATAATTAAATGAATATGAGCTAACAACTAACCAAAAAGTGAGGCATCCTGATCATAAATCCAAAAATACCTAATGCAAAATTAAATCCCCAAATGACGCATTTAAATCCCTCAAATGACAGATTTAGCAAATAACCCCAAAGTACCAAATGGCATATTGAACAAAAGATGGAAAATATCAAATTCAACAAATGCCACAAACAACATATCCAGATAGACAGTTTGACACCGATAGATTGCCTTTGCCCTCAAATAGTTTGCAAATGAGGGACCAAATTACGCCTCAGATAGTTTGACAAAATCATGTAACACTCTTGACCTTGGGTCATAATAATTTTTTAAAAACCAAACAAATAAAAAATAATAGATCATGCGAGCCATGGAAACATCTGACACACCCATCCCTAGCCGCTATGGCAAGGGAATGGATGGATCAGATGTTTTGATGACAATCATGAGAAGAAAAAAAATGGGTGAACATTTTTGTATCTAACAAGGTCATATCAAACATTTTTGTATCATCATAGGCGTGAAAAAAAATTCATCTTGGGCATAAAAAATGAGAGCAACAACCAAAAAATGCAGTTCCGATATCATGAAGTTCCTATATAATGAGAACATAGTCTATAAATTTTTGGTCTGAGAGGGAAACACCCAAACACATATTATTCTATAAGGGTAATTCATAACACACTGACGAACACAACCTAGTAGAACATGCATATTATAAGACAGAGATATACACACTAAGTAGATTTCAACAGAAAAATGGATCAGAAAGAATCTAACAAAAGGTCACTTAGAAAAAAATATAACAGGGTAATTTTGATAATACTAGAAAGGTTCACATAACAAACTGACAGAAACTAAAAAGACACATTGTACCCCTTGTTTAAAAAAAAGCCTGATAATGATGATAAACTAAAGTTTAGGTACATATAGCTGATAGCATTTATGGTAACTGTAACTGATGATGGTGTTGTTCCAAAATATAGGGACTTAGATGCTGATTGAATTGGAAGTCATATGATCTGCATAAAGCTGAAAAAACATATATTACAACATAGAAATGGACAACACATCAAGCTGCTTGGAAAAAAATGAAGATACATTGTAAAACCAAAAATGTAGAAAATGAGAACATGAATCTGAACATACCAGGATCATATTTTTCTCTTCTTAGAACCACCAGCTTCAGCATCATCTTTTTTCTCCCAGATAGGGAGGTTGGCCTCTGCCCTCTTCGCAACAGCTTCGATCCTCAACTGTTTCTTCTTATAGTAATCAGGGATGATGTCGTCTGTGAACTCATCAGGCTTGGCGTCACAGATAGGGATGGTATGAGTATGATCACTAATCTCTTTGATAAAAACTCGAGTCATTTTCCTAAAGCCAACTGGAGAGCGGACACAAATCCTAACTTCACCATCAAGTAGATCAGCAGCTGCGGATGAGCATTGAATGATGAACTCCCCCATTAGATGAAGCTGACCAACTTTGAAATTGCCATGCTTCAGCAAATGATGGCAAACTTCAATAACTTTGAACAACATATCTTCTCCATCATATTGTTTCTCAACAGCAGCATACACCAAAGTGTCAGTTGGTCCTTGTTCCAAATTCAGATAGGCAGCAGTGGCATTGTTAATAATGAAATTGCCCTCATAGAGCCTGCCCCTAAGATTCAACATGTTTCCTTGTAAAAAAAGCAAACTAATAAATGAAAAAAATATATACATTGCATCAGATAGTAATGCAGCATACCTTAAGAATGCATGGAGAATTTAAGATTTTACTAATATAATATAATATATTAGTAATATAGAAAGAAAAAAAACTGGAATGAAGTAAAATGGACTATACTTCAATATTTTGCACAGATAGAAATCATCAGATACTGTAAAACTACATAATCATCCTGATACTGTGAAACTATAGTATCAACTACAATCCATAGAGGTCTGCTGCTAAACATTTTGACACAGAATCTGAAACCTAGGGATATACAGAAAAAAATTCTAAATAGAACAAGAATTCAAATCAATTCATAGCGACCAAAAGAGAAGCACCTAACTGGATCAACAAAATAACTTCTAGTAGTTTAGCAATGAATTGGGATTAACACAATCAAACCCTAAACATTCGGGACACACCTAACAGTTGAATCAGCAACAATAAACTCACCGTGCTCGTCTGAGAAAACTAGAATCACCAAACACCATCAGGGATCCGTAGGGAAAAGTAGCTCGGTCGTCGAAGCACATCCAGATCACCACGACCCAACCATTCGGCCCCACGAACCACATGAAAATGTAAAAGACAAATCGAGAATCAGATAATACACGAACGATTGGGGGAATATACTAGATCCATAGAAATCAAACTCACTGTAGCCGTCGGAACCAACTAGAAACAACGCTCGACGCCGGAGAAAAGCCAAATGACATTGAGACAAACAACAAAATCAACTAATCAGAACTTCCACGTCAAGGGGGGGAGCTCGAAAACAGTATAGATCCATGGATGTCGAACTCACCGCGGTGGTCGACGAACCCTAGAATCGCCTCGCCAATAGACAAAATCATGCGATTGAGAAAGACAAACATGAATCCCGCATCAAAAACATGATCCAACGAGGAGACGGGGAAGAATATGCTTGATCCATAGACACCAAACTCACCGCGGCGGTCGGAGCACAGGAATCGCCGCCGGTCGCCGCCAAATCGTCGGCGCGCAGCAGGGAACAGAGCGAGATGAGAAATGAAGTGGAGGAGTCGAGGGAGCCGAAAGGATAACACGGCGCGAGTCCCAAAAATCAAACGCTGACAACTAGGTCCCACATGTCATCACGGATCCTACGGCCAACAAAAACGTGTGAGGAGGAGCCGTGCATCACACTGAGGAGGGCCTTTGTTAGAAAATATTAGATCCTAATCCTCTTATTATGCTGCCTTCTCAGATCTAATTGGCCTCGTAGCTCCTCGCGCATCACCCCTACCCTTGCGTTGTGCCTCCCCGGGCCGCCACCACCACTCCCGCCACGCGATTCCATCACACCACGTGTGCAACCCCCCGTTCAGTCCCCACCACCCTTGCCCATTCGTCGCCGGCGGTCGTCGTTAGCACGTCGAGCCAGCTGCGCCCTGCGATCCCCATCGTCCTCCCCGGCGACCAGTAAGCTTCCCCAGATCTGCGGGCGCCGCACTCCTACCTCACGCTCACGGCTCATCCCCTCAACTACTGCTCCTCCCATCCGTTCGCAGCGGCAAGAGACAGAGGAGCGTGGCGGCGGTTCCTCTGCTGCCCGGCGATGTCTTGGTGGAGATCCTCTCCCGCATCCCTGCCAAATCCCTCTGCCGTTTAAAGTGCGTCTCCCGGGCCTGGCGCGACCTCATCACCGACCGCCTCCGCTGCAAGAAGCTCCCCAAACCCTTGTCGGGCACTTGTGCCCGGTATTGACCGACCTTGTGCCCGGTATTGACCGTGATGGTGATGGCTCGGATGGCGTTGTCGGGCACTTCATCAACACGTTTGGTAGATACATTCCCCTTGCTTCCTACACCTTCCTGTGGAACCAGCCAGGCATTGAGGAATGTCACCTCTTGGATGCCTGCAACGGGCTCCTCCTCTTCGGGCACCGCAAGGCTGGAGACACTACCCTTCACTGGGCTATGTCGTCTACAACCCCGCCACCAAGCAATGGGTGGCCGTGCCCAGCTCCGGCTTCGAACCTCTTTTCACTAGCGAGACTGATGAGGGCCTGGAACTGATGACGATGAACATATTTTCACCTTTTTGATTTTCAACCCTTCTGTGTCCTCGCACTTTCAGTTGGTTGAGTTCATTTTTGATCATGGCACAAACGTGGAAGAAGTGAACGCATACTCGTCTGAAACTGGGATATGGTGTGACTGCGATTGGTCTTCTTCATATCACATCACATCATTCTTCGCAGGAAGCGCCTTTGTTAACAGCATGCTGCATCTCAGTGCCTTCGGCTCACATAATGGTACACTCCAGGACCTAATACTTGCAGTTGATGGGGAAGGGAATGTTTTTATGAGCCTCAGGGGGGCCGTGAAGCTTTTGGATGTTGTTTTTGTTGGTGAATCCCAAGGACTTGTGCATTGCGTGAGTGAACATAAAGACAACACTCGCCAGATGACTGAACTGTCCATTTGGGTTCTTCAGGACTATGATGTAGAAGAATGGGTTCTGAAGCACACTGTGGAATTTTTCAAGCTGTTTGAAAGAATGAATCGCGGAGTTGAATTTAAATACACTGTGGTTGCCATTCACCCAGATCGCAATTTGATCTTTTTCTTTCTTGACTGGGACCAAAAACTGAAATCATATGACATGGATAGCAAGGAGGTGTACACTCTCTACACTCTAGGGGTGGGCCCTCAGTATATTTTCCCATTAGTTCCCTACTATGCGGAGACATTGGCCCTTAGTAATAAGCACTGAAATGGTGCCCTGTGAGGCATTCCCTTCGTCCCAAATTACTGGTCAATTTTGATGTTTCAAGAATGGAGACAGGAGCTATATCTGTAGAATTAGGCTATGTGCTCTAACGTTGCTTCGATGATACCCTATGTTTCATATTGTCCATTAATTAAAATCAAACACCTTTTCAGTTGCTCTAATTTCATGGTTTTTGGAGTAACATGCAGAAACATCTCCAATGCTTCTGTGTTTCTACCCCTCCATTTTGTCCTATCGTTGCCCACCTTTTCCTATCAGCTTAAGCTGTTGGGTCGAACTCGTTGGTGCATGCAACTCAATATCCTGACATGTAAATTTCCGGGCAATGAGTGTCGAGCCGAAATGTTGGGAGTTTCTTGACTTGTCGGTTCCTGTATGCCAGTTAAATCAAAAATATTGCAAACTGGTATGAACTACTGTTAATCTGTTATATTATTTCAATTGCTTGCACTTCATCTGCTCTATAATAAGAATAATATTTTATGAACGGCGAAGCATGTCCGGACGATGTTGGAGGTTAGAGGTTTAGGCAGATTAGATACGACCTACTGTCCGAGGCATATCCAGCGTGGGCGCTGGGGGTCCATTGGAGCATCCTGAAGCTCCTCTAAAATTTTCAGCCATGGATGAAGAGAAGGTGCAGGAAAATCAGCCCCCCTCCTTCCAAATCGTGTAGGACACAGCATGGATCGTCTCCCTCTCCCAGGATTCTGTAACATACCTTGACAGGAATGCATCAACTGCCCGATATCGGTAACACAGGATCCAAGCTGCATGCTGCAACCGCCTGGGTTACCCACACGGCCATGTAAAAGGGCGTTTTGCTTACGCACACAACGTCGTGGTCAAGAGGCCTCCTGAGAGGAATGCGTAACCTGCATGGTCTCAGTTACGCTGGGACTACGCACGCTGCTTGGTGCAATCGCAAGGGTTACGCACATGACCATGTAAAAGGCCGCTTGGGTTACGCACACAGCATCGCGCTCGACGAGGAGCACGGCGGGTCGTGTCGATCCTGCGTAGCGGAGATTACGCCCTGAGCTAGATACACCCTCGATCCCGGTGTTGCCTATCAAACGTGCCACCGAACTCTTCGTCTTCAGCTGCTGCTGCGTCGCCTTTCCATACCTCCAACGGCTGACACCGGGCAAGCATTCGAGGACCCACATGGTAGCGGGTGGAACTGACGGTTACGCTGATGCCACGTTGCGTGCTGCAAGGTGGTTCTGTAGCGCACGTAAACAAAAGCTTTACGTTCCTTCTTTTGAGCTGATGATTTCACGTTTTTGCGGGATTTTCGGGATATCCATTTAATGAAAACTAATTATATATCCATTATCGTAGACCCTGCAAGTTCAGATCGTGGAAGCGCGGCGGAGGAAGAGGTTTATGCTCATGTCGGTCGCGCCGGAGAAATTGTCTCGTGTCCCTCATCTTGGCAAGCAAGGCGCACCGGACGACAATGCGACACTGACGACACAGGGTTCTGACAGCAGATCAACAGTGACTTCCGATGGCAAACCACAGTCGATGACGACGTCAAGGAAGCGGCCTCATAGTCCTAGCGAAGAAAAGGTAGCACCTCCGACCGGCAGCGCTGCCCATCCTCAGAGGCGGCGGCCCATTGTCGTCGTCTACTCCGGAGGTATGTAATCTAACACAACATCCAGATTCCATAAGATGCACTACCAATCCCTGCACGGCGCACGCTTATTGATTACTCTCTCTCCGTGACCAGATACCAATCAGTTCTACTTCTACCATTTCTTCGAAGTGCTCGAGTCTATGCATTCTAGGCACGCCGAAACGACTGGCGAATGTCCATGGGCTGCTTTCAACAGCAAGAAAGAAAAAGCTAGAGTCTATCAAGTTCGACTTCTTGCTACACATCAAACCAATCACCATAGATCGTCCATTGCTGATGTCGCTTGTCAACACGTACGATCCGGATCAAGCAGGTTTCAAGCTTGGTAGCGAGCTTGTCCAGTTGACGCCATCAGATGTGAAGGACATCATGGGTTGTAACACCCTAATTCTAAATTTTGGCAATAGTTTAAAATTTGTTAGAATGAGTGGGCTTGTAATCTCAAATGTTGGTAAGTAAGAATTAATTTCTAAAAGAAACTAAATGAACCTTAGGATATATCTTTGTTTGTATGCATACATGCTGCCCTGCATCAAGTTTCTTGTATGAAAAATGAATTTGTATTTCAAATTTTGAATAGGTTTCAAATCTGGAATTGTTTAAATACTAGATTCTCTTCCCTTCCGACCCGGGCCGAATCTCCCATCAAACTCCAGGCCCAAACCCCCTTTCCCCTCCCTCCTCCTCCCCGACACAATTTCCCTCGCAGCCCAGCGGCCTGCCTTCCTCTTTCCCCGTCTCCATCTCACTGCCACGCGGGGCCCACACGTCAGCATCACCTTCTACCTCCTGTTCCCCCCGTTTTTCTTCCTCCCCGGCCGGTGCTCGCACAAATCCCGCACGGGATATCAAATCCCCTCCGTCCCGCGCCGAGCCGTGTCCACCCGGGCCCACCTCCGTGACCACTGCTTGCTTTCCATCGATTTCCCCTTCCCCTTTCCCCACCTGGCTTGCAAGAATGGAAAGTCTTGCCATTTAAATGGCCGGCCATGGCCATGATGCCCGCCTCCTATTTCTCCCCCCACCTGAGCGCCACCACCCCCATAAAAACCTGTGCGGCATCTCACTCTTCCCTTTGCCACTCCGCGCCACCACCACTCACCTCTCCACGCCAGTCATTGCTGGTAGCTCGCTGGAGCTCCGCCTCTCTGAGCTCAAGTAAGCCTCGTCCGCTGCTGTGATTCCTCTCCTCCCGACCGCCTCTCACCCCACCCTCCTTTCTGTACTCGTCGCAGACACCACACGAAGTCACCCGGAGGAGGCTTGTACCGCGACCGAGACGCCGTCCTCCACAGGCGCCCGAGGTCCAACTCCGCCACCGCCCGCCGTCCGTCGCCTGCGCACCATCTCGGCCTGTGTTTTTCCCTCTGGTGAGCTCACCATTCCCTCCTCTATCTTTTCGTCTACTTCCCGTTGCCTCTCATGCACCACAACGCCGTTGGCGACCCGAAGCTGGCGGCGCATCGGGCACCATTGGATCACACACGGATGCCTCAGATCAGATACCCCTTCGAGGTAAGTAAACGGTCCACCATGGACCCATAGACCGCGGTCCACCGCTGGTCCATGGACCCCGTCACCGACATGTCAGCCGCCCCAGCCAATCACCGCACGCCACGCGTCGCCTTGTCAGCAGCTCCGCCCAGTCAGCACCATTTTTGCTTTCTAGCCCCTATAAAACCCTGTATTTTTGCCACTTATTCTCTGTGTCTTGCACGTTATCAAAACAACCCCTGTGAAATCTTATATTTACATCTTGGTCCCTGATGACGTCATGCTGACGTCATCACTAGAAAAGTTCACCAAAATTTCAATTTACATATTTTGATTTTCCATAAATCCATGCTGACGTCATAAATCCCAATGATGACATCATAATTCATCTTTTCCAGTATTAAAATAATTCCAGAAATGCTAGATTTACAGTTTAGTCCCTGGTTTAGTAAAACGATCAATACTTTTTGCTCATAGCTCCGTTTTAGGTGATTCTTGCTCTCACGCGATAGTAGCGACGAGCCCGTTCTTTTAAAATGCTTTTCATACTGTTTTGACTCTGTTTGGTGTACTGTTTCTTATACTTTGTATGTATGCTTGTTTCCGGTAGTTGCTACGAGTAGCTGTTTGTGATCAAGATCAAGTGTACGTGAAGATCAAGCAAGAGCGTGAAGAAGGCAAGTGTCCTTGATGCATACTTCTTGTTTCCCGTGCATTTACATTAATACCACACTTTACTTTACGCTTTATGCATGCTTCGAGTCAATTTGATGGGAATCCTATGTAGGGTCTCCACTAGATTTTGATATGACTTTCCTTGAAGCCCTTAGAGAGTTTGGTTATGGGTAGTTATTTGCTTAGTTTGCTGAACATCTTGGCTGGGTTTAATAATTAATTTTGACTAATGAACTATTTCATCACATGGGTGGTTGATCTTTTAGAAACATGGAATTCTAGGGGCTCGAGCAAATGCTTGTCCAGTGGACGGTGTTTTTGGGGTTGATGCTTGTCTTGCTCGAGCCACCTTAAGGTCTGATGCATGGAGTGACCACCCAGGATCTACAGTACAACCATGAGAACTAATGGGCTATGGTCTTGGCCAAGTAAGTAGGGTAAATCAGGAAATCCAGCCAGCCAGCGTTTAGCTGTTGGTTCCAGTGAGGGAGGTTAGGCCCCCAATATTCTGTGGCACGAGGACGGGTACCCGAACCCTGAGTTGGGTTAATGAGCCACTGGTGAACCTATGTAAAGGCCTCATAGCGTCCCTATGCTATCACACCAAAGGAAGTGTGAAAGTGCCTTGCAAGCACAACATGGTTGGGTTTAACATTCCTTTGAACGTTTACGCGACTCATGGGTAAAGTTGTACAACCTCTGCAGAGTGTAAAAATATCATGATAGTCGTGCTCACAGTCAAGAGCAACCTAGACCCTCACATGTTTAGTTGGTGGAATGGTTGGTTTGGGTGGGTTGTTTGGCCTTAGATGATAGATGCTTTACCTTTAAGGTGGGTTTGGGTAAGGAAGACTCTCACCTTAGTAATATAGGTTGTTTAATAAAATATGACCAACTAAAATCAAAGCTTGCAGCTAGTTGCGTCAGCCTTTCTTGTTCTAAGCCCTCATAGCTCTACCTCCTACACTTGCAGAGTACATTTCGATGTACTCACCGTTTCCCTTTCAACCCCCTGCTGTCTCTCTCTCTCCCCCATAAATGACCTAGGAGTGTGTATCCCCCGGTTGATTTCCTGTGGTCATGGAGCCTGCTTCCGCACAAGATATTAAGCTTTAGCTGTACTTTTCTTTTGGACCCACGGGTCATTTTGTAATATTTAAACGTGATATGCAAATGTACCATTGATGCTGTTGTACTTTATGTATGAATTATGATTCTGGCATACATGAAGTGGCACCTGATTGTGTTTATAAAATCGGGTTTTACATGGGTCTACCAATCGAGGGAAAAGAGGTCAATATGACCAGTTGTGGTCGAGAAAAAACAAGGTCGTCACTAACATTGTCTAAGGTTGAAAATAGACTGAAGCAAAAGGACGGGCCTGCCGATGATTCATTTCTTCGAGATTTCTTCATGTTTTGCCACAAGGTTTTATTTGACCTTGATACCAACCCAGCTATTCCAGCAAAAGTCTAGCGGCTAGTCGAGAATGTTGGTGACTTACATTTGATGAACTGGGGTGTTTATACTCTTAAGAATCTACAAGATGGTCTGGCTACTTACAAAAGGCAAGGGAATAATCCGACACCTGGTAGTACTCCTAAAGGCAGCCTGATCTTGTTGCAGGTAATAAATTTCCATTTCATTACCAGTTTCAGGACTAGTATTTGGATTCACACAGGATATGTTTAACCCTGATTCCTAATCGTGCAGTACTGGTACCTCGAGCATATCCACGCATGTAGCCACCACAAAATTGATTATCCTGGACAACGAGAGTACCCATTAATGAGGCATTGGACAGAACATTTAGCAAAGAAGCGACTGGAGATTGCCTCAATGGATGGTATCGCTAACGGAATTGTATGTCGTCTATGTCTCTTGCTTTCTAATTACTAGTACTCTTGTAACTGTGGGCTTCATGTCTGACAGTTATTTTCATTCTTTTGTGACAAAAGGTTTTCAAGAAGCTCCATACAACCGAGAGAAGCAAAACAAACATGATGACGTTACTAGTAATGTACCTCTGGACAGAAGCCACGACACCAGTTCACATGCCCAGACGTTTTTATCCTCAAACAACGACTCTGCAAATGATGACGACCTTGCTAGATTCGGCAAAAGCAGTGACTACTACCACGGGAATGAGACGGGTGTCACTGTCGACGTATGTACTCACAACTGCATGGTTCATAAATGTTCAGTTTTTTTTGCAACCAAGTTTTTATTTTATATTATTTATGCTTATGTCAGGAAATTTCAAAATTCCTTACAAAATACAACATTGGCACCCCACTGCATCACGGAAATTATTCGCAGGTAAAAGTTCTGTTTATGCCAGTATTTTTTGATACGCTAGTATTTCAGAACTGCATTGCCTATTTTTATTATTAAAGTTGTTGTGCTGACAGGACATTTATAAATTCCTTAGCAAATACTCCAACCAAGGCACAACACAGCACGACATAAATCACAGCCAGGTTAAATTTCTGTTGTCACATTGTTTAAAAGACATGATTCGACTTGTGAATTTCAGAATTTGTATTTTCATAAATATTCTTTTAAGAAATGTTCTGATTCTGACATGACATTCTTACATTAATAGGTAAATACTCTGGCTTGAACACCCAACAACTTGACGAAAATGATTGCCAGGTACAATCCCTACTATACAGCACCAGTAATTGGTCCCAATATATAGAAAACGACATCTCCCTGAATAAGTTTATTTGTCATGGCAAAACTAGAAAAAATTGTACACACATCAGGGCAGGCACGAGACGACAAATGTGCACAGTCCTGGAGCATACTCTCCTGCCTGTCAATATGACGATGACTACAGCCTGAATGCTAAGGATAAACAAGTTTTAAACTTTGTCCTGAACAGCTGTGAAGATGCAATTGTCGTCAGTATCAATGACATAGAAATTCCGGTCAAAACATTGATTGGAATGGCTACTGATAAAAAAGATTGGATCTCCAATAAAGATGGCTGGATGCTTGATGATGTGAGTGTGTTTTATTTATGTTTCTGTTTTGCTCTACATGCAATATGTTACAATGCTGCGTTCTATTTTACCTACTGTACGTCCTAATCTATCACAGTGTCTGAGTGTGACAGGTAATAGATGCGTACGTAGTAGCCAGAAAACTACTAAATGTAAAGGTGGCATACGTCAACACTTTTATTACTAGGAAATTACTATCTCCAGAAGAATTGAAATCCTCTCATAGTGGTTGGATTGCCAGAACCGGAGAATACTTCTTTAAATGTGCTATGGTCTGTTCTTGATGCTAGCTTCGACACTTGATAGTACACCACAAGATTGTAACAACATTCATGCATCTCAGGTATATATCCCTATAAATGTCAGAGGTAATCATTGGGTTCTTCTTATGTTCAACATCACGATGAAGGAGGTGCAGGTCCTGAATTCGTTAGTTTGTAATGGAATGTGGGATGGCAAGATGGAACTGTCGCTGGTGAGTACTCTGTATTATGTAGATGTCGTGCAAATGTAGTTAGCTCTTTCAACCATATGCACCTAATTCTTTGCTTCAGGTACAGTCAGTGCAGCATTGCATTGAAACCTACATTTCACAAAGAAATGTGAGTGGATCTTCAGAGATTGATGTCACCCGCCTCCAAAAAAAGATTGATGTTACAATGTGGGATACCCTACATATTAGAGACATACCAACGCAACAAGACAGGTAAGATATATCGTTGCACTAAAAATATTTACTGTATATACCATTGTATTATGTAACATGTGCATTTTGTAGCTCGTCATGTGGCATCAGCGTCATCAAGTACATGATGCATTGGAATGGGAGTACACTTAATGCAACGTTCACCCAAGTCTGTACACTCGTCCATTTTATTATCATTTCACAATGGATACATTTGTGAATAACGCAGTAAGTTTTTGTGGTCATTTGTTAACTTTAATCTTTAGGAACAAATGGATGCATTCAAGAAGAAGATGTGCTGTAGGTTGATTCTATCTGAACACAACAAGATTCAGAGACAATCTTACAATACTCCTATTCTGGTTGGTGATTAGTTATTCATTTCCTAAGTATATTCGATTACTAGTACCTACTATATGTGAATCGATCTAATCTTAATTCAGATATACTTATTATCCTCTGATCACCTTAGGAAACTGAGGTTGGAGTCTCAAAAGTGGACACTCAAGCACGCGCAAATGAAGAGTAATTCACCACCAACATGCTCTTCAAACATCAAGGGTGTACACCTGAGGAAATAACAATGGTGTAGGCAGATGGTTAAGTGCTGATTAAAAATAGTTAAGTGCCGATTAGAAAATGGTTCAGCATTCGTTTAAATTAGTGTCAATTCTGCGCGTAACCTGCGCTGGCTAGGTTACGAAGCATCCGTGCTGCATGCTGCAACCTGCAACCCCCGACGGGGTCGAGTCGATTTAGCGCGTAACCTGCATTCGCTCGGTTACCCACCAGTCATGCTGCATTGTTCTTGTAACATCGACTGCGTTAACACTGACTGGGTTACGGACGATGTAGGTTACGCAAAGTCCACGATGTACTGTCTTACTGATAAGAAAAAGTGACCAAGCCAGACTGAATTATTTGTTGATTTGTTGGCAAAATAGGTTCACCTTTTTTGAACGAACATCCATCCAAAGTACTCCTCCGTAGTAGGAAACAGAGTCCAGTGATCTTACAACCAAAAAATAGCAGCACAATCAAATAAGGAGGGACCAAACTTAATCACAAACTACTCCCTCCGTTCTTAAATATATGATGTTTAGGACAACAAATTAGTTCATTTTGAACTAAATTTCTTGTCCTAAATGTCATATATTTAAGGACGGAGAGAGTAGTTGTTATCATTACAGCAATGCAACACTTGTTATTGTTGGCAATTAGTGTTTTATCCAGTCTGGTTCGTCGATGATTGTTGGCGGCTGATTTTCACTAACTTCTTACCCGTCAAACATGTACCTTTTGGCATGGAAAATGATCATCAACACTAGAATAGGGCTTAAATTAATCATTTCCACAAGTGTTGGTGATTATGCAGATACAGGTAAATAGCACTAGAAAGAGGAGTAAAAGCATAAGTCTTTGACCCAAGCCTTTCAAGTCCAGCCAATGAGGGGATGCCACCTAAGATTCCCATGGATCACTGACGTCATCAATCCAAGAGAAGTGAGCCCGACGAATCACGAAGAGCCACATGGACATCACATGGATTCAAGGGCCCACTTATCCCCCTAAACCGTCGGGAAACTTGGCATGCACGGAGGACAGGCACCAGGGCCCACCAGTCAGCCACCACGAGGAAGCCCAGGGTGCCACGTGGCCCCTGGGGTTCGGCCGAACCCTAGATCGGCCGAACCGACATTGGTTCGGCTGATCAAGGCCCTCCACGTGTCACCTCCTGATTGGCTCCTGGTTGCAGCTCCGGGCATTTAGGGGCACTTGGAGCCCCGAA
Source organism: Cenchrus fungigraminus (assembly GCA_036936925.1). Taxonomy (NCBI): domain Eukaryota; kingdom Viridiplantae; phylum Streptophyta; class Magnoliopsida; order Poales; family Poaceae; genus Cenchrus; species Cenchrus fungigraminus. Next base: position 42,037,865 of record CM072775.1, read on the forward strand.
GCAAGCATCTTCCCCCTCTATAAATAGGAGGGTAGGGGCTCCATTTTGGAACACACTCTTCTCCTCCTCCTCTTCATTTTGGCTTGAAGCCTCTCTCTTTAGGAGAGGAGAGCTCTTTGTATAGGATTAGTGCTAGGAAGTGAGGTGGGAGGCTTGAGGCCATGTCATGTTCATGACATCTTCCTCAAGAACGATCCTCAGTGGTGCCTTTGTTCTTCAACTAGACTAAAGTGAGTATTTCGATATTTCCTATTTAGACTAAAGTCGTATGCATGCTTAGAATGCTGTGTTCTTCGTTTGTTCTTGGTTTAGAGGCTTGTGTTCTTCGAACATAACCCCTTTTGATCCATTAGAACTTAGATCATAAGTTGCATCTAGTTTGCTTACCTATCTAATTAGAGTAAAGTGAAGCTCCTGCATGTGTCTAGTTAGATCAAAGTGCATTCGTGATCTTGCATGAGTGATAGAGCATACATTGAGCTAGTGCCAGTATCTCCCTCGCGGATTCGTAGGAATAGTGAGTGGTGTAGACGAGGTGTCTGGACCATAAGCTACCCTTCGGAGGCCACGTACGATCGTAGCGTAGAGGTAGGCCGCAGTGGTGACAGCCTGTTGGACCCTTTGCAACCCTTTTACGTCGCGTACCGAGTTGGGCTCGAGCCAGCACAAAGGCCGTGTGCCTGGTGCCCGAAGTGAGTGTTATACCTGAGAGAATGTTACTAGACTCTGCGCTCGGTCCGAGCAGATCCTTTCTACCTATCCTATCCATCAGAGTTGTGTCCTTGGATCATCTATACTAGAAGTAGGAGATAGTGCACACCGTTCCTTGGATTCGATACCCTGGAATACTCTCCTTCCTTGGGGAAGTGCTACAGTGGTATTTCCGTGCGCTTGCGGTATACCCGGTTGTTCTTATCCACTCCCTCTAGGTGTACAACTAGTGGTGACGTTAAGAAATGCCAACAAGCATTTCTGGCGCCGTTGCCAGGGAACGGATGTTGTATCTATCTTTGAACCTATTGGTCCTCGTATTTATCTTTTTTGTTTTCTTCTACCTTCACCCCTGTTACCCAGCGAGATATCCTTTTTGTTTCTTTTCTTCTACCTTTACCCCCATTACCCTTTGAGATGCCTTCTTGCCAAAGCCTCTCCACCCCTAGGGGCGAGTTCGTCTTAGAGCAACCATCAACTTCCTCATCTTGCTGCGAGCTTCGTCCCGGCTTTATAGCCATGGTTCAGAATCGACCATTCTCTGGAGCGATCAGTGATGATCCTAATGTTCATTTAGAGGAGTTCGAGGACTTGTGTTCGTGCTTGGTAATTCCAGGCATGACACAGGAAACTTTGAGGTGGAAATTGTTCCCTTTCTCTCTCGTAGATAGAGCGGAGCAATGGTACACCCACACAGCAGAGCATGTGAATAATTGGGGAGAGCTACGAGAAAACTTTTGTGGCTCGTTCTCCCTTTATGAACGCATAGAGCTCTTGCCGTGTGAACTCCTTGACTTTGAGCAATTAGAGGGTGAGTCCATAGGTGCAGCTTGGGCTAGGTTCCTATGTCTTATGACATCTAGCTCAGCCATGTCTATACCTGATGATATAGCAACGTATACCTTTTATACTCGTATAGACATGGAATCTGCACGAGAGCTCAACCTTTTAGCTGGAGGTTCGTTCGAAGACCAAACTCTAGTGGAAAGAAGAGAGATCCTAGAATTCTTCTTAGAAACCTCTTCTTCCCATATTGTTTACAACGAACCCGATCTGGAGTCTGAGTTGGTCCATGAGAGTCTCTCAATAGCCAAATCTGAGCTTTCATTCTCTGAATTCCTTGATTCCTCTGTTGAGCCCTCTCCCGAACCACGAACATCGAAGGAAGAAGAAATTCAACCTTCGGAGTTCTCTTCCCGATTTGAGGATGATCCTTCTCGAAACATCAGAAATACCTCAGATCACTCTTGGCACGAGAAGCCTACGGCATCATTGGACCTTTATAAGGTCCTCGATGAAGTTTCGAATCATGGGACGATAGTGGATTGGTCACCTCAGAAGCATACATCCGAAGCAATTCGGGTTAGCTCGACTTCCACGATCATCCACTGTTCCATGAGAGGAAACACTATAGATCCTGTCCATGACCCTACTATTGGGGCTTGCATCAAACCAGAGACCCTTTTGGATACTCTGGTGGGTGATATGCCCTTGATCCCGACTGATGGAATTTTCCATAGCCCCAGGTGGCGCTGTGTTTATCCATGTCGAGGGATTGTTAGGGACATGCTGATCACCATTGATGACAAAGAGGTGCGATTGGATTTCCACATCTATGACATCATGGATTGTGATCTTCTCCTAGGTTTCCCCTTAGAAAAACTTCTTGTTAAATCTCAAGGAAACCCAGAAGAAGAAGAGCTTAGGGAAACCATTTCTGTCCATGCTGAACCATCTAGACATCCTCTGACACAACCTTTCCCTAGACCTACGGTATCTCCTTTGCCTCCCGATCCTCCTGACGAAGCATTTCCTGAGGAGGCCATGAAGAAGGAATGGCCAGATAGAGCGATATGCTTTTCCGAAGCATTTTGGGATAGTACACCCTCTCTGGTTATTCCTTGTTCTGTGAGAGGGATTGCCATAGAGGCCCTTTGTGACCCCATCATGGAGGTTAACATCATGTCATGGCACTTAGTGGAAACTCTTTTAGGCAAAGTTCCGCTAGCACCATCTGACATGCTCCTCGAGACTTGCCCCTTTGGGCACGTTGTTGAATGTCGGGGGATTGCACGTGCCGTGCCGCTCGTCATAGACAGGATCGAAGCTAGCTTAGACTTTCACATCTTCGATGTCCTTGATCCTGATCTACTCCTAGGCTCCCCGCTAGAGAAATTCTTTGAGGAATCCATAGGGAGCCTAGATGGTAATCTTGGGGAAGCCACTTCTGCCACTGCTACCCCTTATCCAAGACATCCTATGGCAAAGCCTCTTCCTCGGCGAAACCCGCTCGAGAAGACGACGAGTATATCTCCGTTCGCATCATCCGAGCCCGTTCTCATTAAAGTTGTAGAATGTTCTACCCCTCATGAGGATGACTCGGGAGACTCTCTTCACTTTTGTGAAGGCGAACGATCGTCACCACTCTCGACCGAGTTTCAGCCTCTTCCCGCTGGCCCGTATCATGTTGCTTTCGATCTTGATCGAGAGTCAACATCGAGCTTCCACGATGACTCTCTTGAGAGGGAGAATTCATGGGCCATGGAACCTTTTGAGGCACTGACTCTGGAGTCCGGAGGAAAGGATTCCACGCACGGGCATGGTAGCTTCATTCTTGATTCACCATACATGCCATGCTCGCATCATGTCCCTCTAGAGTCAGCCATGCTTAGTGCGCTGAGCACATACGAGGGCTACAACCACCTTCCAGTCCTCTTTTGCAAAATGTTTGGAAGGTTGATTGTAGATGCATATGTCTACCATAAGCATTGCAGATTTCGTGTGTGCACTGTGGCACTAACCTTGCAGCTGAAGCTTCACTGATACATCAAGGATTGGTGGTGAGACGGGAATGACACGACCAACGATAGCTGCAACATGAAGTTCCCATGGTCGAGCTTATGACCTTCAATAAACAAAGCACTCCCAGGAGATAGCCTGGATTAGGTTAGGTTTTATTTCCCTTTTCAAATAAAAGCAAGAACATATTTTTAGGATAAGTTGTCCTTCGGGTATTTTTGGTCACTAACCTTTCAGGTGGAGATTGAAAAGAAAGATGGACAGGTGATGCCTACGAACATGTGAGCCACATCACCTGCAACACCTAGATAAGCTATGGTGAGGGAACATTTACAAAAGGAAGCTTGATCACCGCACACTTGAGTTATGTTGCCTATCAATGCAAACTTCAAGTGTGGGGGAGGTATGTGAGCATCCTGAGTAAAGTTCCTCCTCTACCAAATCTTATCCTGGTGTGAGGATGATGTCAGCTCTTGCATCTTGCCCACTAGTTAGGTAAGTCCTGCTTTTGACGTTAAACAAAGCCCTTCCGGGAGGTTCCCGAGGTTCACCGTCTTATGCTCATGCTTATGTCCCTTGTTGATAATAGTTTGATCATGCTTTCTTGCTTCCTATATCTTTGTTCGTATGCTCTGGTTTGAATGTCTATGTTCTAGATGTGCATTCATAGACTGTTTTAGATTAAGCATGGTGCTTAGGTTAAAACTGTCTTCTTCAGTCAAAACAAGACACGGTGTCGAGTTTTGATTGATGAACCTTAGAGTTATATTTTCATAGATCTTGGCTGCATATATGCTGACTAACCCCTGCAGAGAATTGTCAAATTTGAATGGGTAAGTCATCGAGCTAAATTCAAACGGGAGGGTAAGTTGAGGTGTTAGATTCATGTTGCACAACATCCATAGGTGGTACATATGACCTCTCAAAGGTCCAAGGTAAGTATATTCCCCTTTGCGTATGAAGTGTAATTTTGGTCTAACCCTTTCGAGCAAATGACATGGTGACAATAAAAAAAACCAAAAATATTTGAATTTGAATAAAGGCTCTATGGTTCTTGAACCAGTAGAGTCCCTCTTTTGTTTCCACTTTTTGTTTGAAGAACAGCACCAGGATCAACCACCAGTGTGGGGGAGTTCTCTCAAGCTCATCATCATATCCACTCGAGAGCTCCCACACAGGCGCTGCACAACATCGACTACGCCTTCATGACAAGAGCAAGGTAAACTAGAGTGACCCGGCTGCCCTCTGGTCAGCCGAATCACCATTGGTCTTCCTTGATCTCTTATCCTTCAGAAGCGATGGTATGTGCAACCTCTATCTCACTCTATCCTATTCATGAGTTTGATTGAATTTCAATTCATAACCTTTATATCAAACTCAGCAATTCGTGCTATGCTTGCCCTACATGATTCCTGAGGTTGGCTTGCATATGTTTTATTCCTTACTTATCATCTTGATGCTTGTGAACAAATATCATTAGGGAACTCATGCTTATCTAAGTAGTTGGTGTTTGTGATATGGTTTGATGATATGATCTTCGCTTTGAATGTTTGAGTGCTTGGGAATTTTATTTGAAAATAATGAAAACCCCTTGCAAAGCTCCACTTTGATATGCCACCATCCCACTAGAGCCATATGATATTCATAGTTGAAAACCTTTTACTCATATGCTGCTTGTTATTGCATTGAGCTTTGTCAAATTCTGTGACCCTTGTGAGAATTCTTTTCACTACTTTCGTGATCAAGATTCATGTGCACACCACCTATTTCCCCTTGCTATGCTTCTACACTGGAAGTTAGCATTGTATCATTCATCCGTTTCATAAAAAAATAAAGCTCCATATGTGGTGTGACATCTCTCTCCAAAAGTATCCTTCAAAAGAGACATGGGCTCAAAAAAAGAGAGAAAAGAAAGAATAGTTCATGCCCAAAATAAAGGAGAAATAAGAGAGAGATGAGATCATGCAAAAAGGGGTTCCATATCATAGATGGTAATAACTAGTATCCATTCTGGAGCTAGTGTCCATCTTACCATCACCTCAGCTTCCATCATATGTGTATGGTAATATCTAGCACCCATTCCGGGCCTAGTATCCACCTTACCATACTCACCATATCCATACATGTGCACATCTTGATCTGATGGTATGATTTGATTTTCTCTGTGGATCCAGTCTTTGATTTTGCAATATGTGTGATACAAGTATGCCTTATCCTTTATCCTACCCTGAGCTCCACATATATCCATCATTAGAAGTAGGGTGAGGAAAGGCGATCTAATGCCTTAGTAAGGATATATACACATTGAGTGATCTGAGAGAATCAATGAGGAGCTAAGCAAGGTCTGTTTTCGAAAATCTATTGCAAAACCCCAAGTTACTTAACATGATGAGCATGATTGACTTGATTCATGACCATTCCATCCCTCAACTGTCCAAGATAGCATGATAGACACATCAGAGTTCACAAGTACAAGGGTTTGGAATATCTCTTATGCTCGTTTCATACCTTTGAATGTCATGTCTCACTTTGATCTTGTTCATCCCTTCACTCGGGACGAGCAAAGGTCGAGTGTGGGGGTATTTGTTGGCGGCTGATTTTCACTCACTTCTTACCCGTCAAACATGTACCTTTTGGCATGGAAAATGATCATCAACACTAGAATAGGGCTTAAACTAATCATTTCCACAAGTGTTGGTGATTATGCAAATACAGGTAAATAGCACTAGAAAGAGGAGTAAAAGCATAAGTCTTTGATCCAAGCCTTTCAAGTCCAGCCAATGAGGGGATGCCACCTAAGATTCCCATGGATCATTGACGTCATCAATCCAAGAGAAGTGAGCCCGACGAATCACGAAGCGCCACATGGATATGACATGGATTCAAGGGCCCACTTATCCCCCTAAACCATCGGGAAACTTGGCATGCATGGAGGAAAGGCATCAGGGCCCACAAGTCAGCCACCACGAGGAAGCCCAGGGTGCCACGTGGCCACTGGGGTTCGGCCGAACCCTAGATCGGCCGAACCGAACTTGGTTCAGCTGATCTAGGCCCTCCACGTGTCACCTCCTGATTGGCTCCTGGTTGCAGCTCCGGGCATTTAGGGGCACTTGGAGCCCCGAAGCAAGCATCTTCGCCCTCTATAAATAGGAGGGTAGGGGCTCCATTTTGGAACACACTCTTCTCCTCCTCCTCTTCATTTTGGCTTGAAGCCTCTCAATTTAGGAGAGGAGAGCTCTTTGTATAGGATCAGTGCTAGGAAGTGAGGTGTGAGGCTTGAGGCCATGTCATGTTCATGACATCTTCCTCAAGAACGATCCTCAGCGGTGCCTTTGTTCTTCAACTAGACTAAAGTGAGTATTTCGATATTTCCTATTTAGACTAAAGTCGTATGCATGCTTAGAATGCTGTGTTCTTGTGTTCTTCGTTTGTTCTTGGTTTAGAGGCTTGTGTTCTTCGAATATAACCCCTTTTGATCCATTAGAACTTAGATCATAAATTGCATCTAGTTTGCTTACCTGTCTAATTAGAGTAAACTGAAGCTCCTGCATGTGTCTAGTTAGATCAAAGTGCATTCGTGATCTTGCATGAGTGATAGAGCATACCTTGAGCTAGTGCCAGTATCTCCCTCGCGGATTCGTAGGAATAGTGAGTGGTGTAGACGAGGTGTCTGGACCATAAGCTACCCTTTAGAGGCCACGTACGATCGTAGTGTAGAGGTAGGCCGCAGTGGTGACAGCCTGTTGGACCCTTTGCAACCCTTTTACGTCGCGTACCGAGTTGGGCTCGAGCCAGCACAAAGGCCGTGTGCCTGGTGCCCGAAGTGAGTGTTATACCTGAGAGAACGTTACTAGACTCTGCGCTCGGTCCGAGCGGATCCTTTCTACCTATCCTATCCATCAGAGTTGTGTCCTTGGATCATCTATACTAGAAGTAGGAGATAGTGCACACCGTTCCATGGATTCGATACCCTTGGAATACTCTCCTTCCGTGGGGAAGTCCTACAGCGGTATTTCTGTGCGCTTGCGGTATACCCGGTTGTTCTTATCCACTCCCTCTAGGTGTACAACTAGTTGTGACGTTAAGAAACGCCAACAATGATCATGGGTGCCGCCTCACCTTCGAGCAGGTTCAGGGGCAACATCAGTGGCCGAGCGCATGGCAACGCAGCCGGTCTGTCGAGCAGGGTCGGGAACGGCCGTGCCCCTGAGCTCTTTTACATAGTCGGCGTAGCGGGCGCACCTGTCATTAATGGCTGAGCGGCTGGCAATGAGGCATACACCATACTTTCTCGACATGGCAAAGAGGCAAAGCAAAATAACTTAAGTCAACCAAAAGAATCACCAGAAACAACTGTGCGAAGTACTACTCCCTTAACTTCGTCTTGTGAAGCAGAAACTTGCAAGCAGCCAAGAACAAAGCATTTGTAACCCAAACTCGCAAGCACGCAGCGTGGCTCCAGCATAAACTAGACTGGGCAGGTTTCGCATGCCTCTGTATGTCTGTGTGTGTGCGCACTGCGCAGTTTCCACTCTGCAAAATCCACGCTGCATGGCTCAACATTGACTGGGTTACGCACTGATTGGTTGCGCAAAATCCACGTTGCATCCGGTCGTGTCGATTGTACGTGTCACCTGGTCCAGCTCGGTTACGCACGGTTCAGCAACGCACCATCCCATGGCACATGCATCACCGACTGGGTTACGCACGCCAGCATCGCGGTTTTCACGGGACACGGCAGGTGGTGTCGACTAAGCGCGTAACCTGCAAGGTCTCGGTTACGCAGGTGCCATTCAGCAAGCTGCGCACTAGAGAATTCCATGGACGACGCGTCAGCAGCCTCCCCCCTGGCGCGGGCTTCGCTTCGGGGAGAAGCAAACCGCGGCGAGGGTAGACCGCTGTGGGCCACACGGTGCACCATCATTATTACGATGGATGACAGGACGGGGCCTCCCTCCTCCGCTCCCCTCCCGTCGTGTCGTCTGCAGCCACAGCCGCCGCCCGCCCTGAGCAGTAAGCTGGACCCACTGCGTTACGTGTGCCACGCGGTGTACAGCCTTGACAGGACGGGACGGGCCTGCTGCTGCAGGCACCTCCGCTCCCGTCCCGTCGTGTCGTCCGCAGCCACAACAGCGCCGCCCGCCACGAGGAGTAAGCTGGACACGCTGGGTTACGCACAATCCATGACGCACACGCATACTGCATCCACTCTGCAATTAAGCATATATAAACTATATATGTAAACTATATAATTGGTACCCACTAATGATTTCTCTTGCCTCTCAACGCGCCATGTCATAACCCACTACGCGCCATCTCACCATCCACTTAAACCATTTCAACATCCACGAAAACATGTATTTATGCCTTCGTCGATTTTCTGTGAATAATAGCATGTTGTATTTGCGAGTAGCACGCCATAAAATTCTCGCAGTTGAAATACATGTAGGATCAATCATTTAAGAATGGTTCTCGCTCAACAAAATTAACATGCTTTCATATATATTATTGTTTATGGATAAATATCATCATGTAATCGTTTTGGTGTTTCTACTTTCACATTTCACCTTAAAATTTTGCTTAAAAATTCCCGCAGCAACGCGTGGGGTATCACCTACTAGTTATTAGTTACTCCTACCTCGTCTGTGACATCGCGATGATGATCAATTAAACTGGACCCGCTGGGTTACGCACAATCCATGACGCACACACGGTGTTTCAGCCTAGGTTACGCGGCTTGCTGCCAAGCCGGGTTACACACGGTCACTGTGTCATGTCGTGTGTACAGCCTTGACGGGATGGGACGGGATGGGACGGGACGGGCCTGCTGTTGCAGGCGCCTCCGCTCCCGTCCCGTCGTGTCGTCCATAGCCACAACAGTGCCGCCCGCCCCGAGGAGTAAGCTGGACCCCTGGGTTACGCACAACCCATGACGCACACGAACACTACATCCACTCTGCAAAATCCACGCTGCATGGCTCCACACTGACTGTGTTACGCACAATCCATGACGCACACGCGTACTGCATCCACTCTGCAGAATCCACGCTGCATGGCTCAACACTGACTGGGTTATGCACTGATTGGTTGCACAAAATCCAGGCTGCATCCGGTCGTGTCGATTCTACGCGTCACCTGCTCCAGCTCGGTTATGCACGGTTCGGCGACGCACCATCCCATAGCGCGTGCATCACCGACTGGGTTACGCACGCCAGAATCGCGGTTGCCGCAGGACATGGCGGGTGGTGTCGACTAAGCGCATAACCTGCAAGGTCTCGGTTACGCAGGTGCCATTCAGCGGGCTGCACACTAGAGAATTCCATGGACGACGCGTCAGCAGCCTCCCCGGCGCGGGCTTTGCTTCGGGGAGAAGCAAACTGTGTACAGCCTTGACGGGACGGGACGGGCCTGCAGGCGCCTCCGCTCCCTTCCCGTCGTGTCATCCACTGCCATAGCGCCGCCCGCCCCGAGGAGGAGTAAGCTGGACCCGGTGGGTTATGCACAATCCACGACGCACACGCTCTGCTTCAGCCTACACCTAGGTTACGCGGCTTGCTGCTGTAACACCCTAGTTTGCATTTTTGCTAGGATTTTAAAAATTTTAAATAAAATTTGTTAGAATTAAATAGAAAGCTTGTGCAATGATTTCAAAATAAATAATATTTTCTAAAATAAATAAATGGAACATAGGTTACAAATATGTGTTTGTTGCATTCATGCTGCCATGCATATTTTACTTGAGTGATAAATGAATTTGAGTTTTAAAACTCAAATAGGTTTAACCCGTGTATCCCTCTCTAATCTCTATCTCTAAATAAATCTCTCTTTTCTCCCCTAGGCCTAAAACCATTTACCCAACTCGGCTCATATCTCTCCATCCCTCTCTACAGCTAAAGGTTTTTGTTCTCTCTCTAAAAATCATGCCAAGTTCATATTCCTCTTTCTCTCTCTAAGTCTTTCTTAGACCAAATATATCTCTCTACCTCTCTTACTCTCTATCTCTCTATCTATGCCCAAAGGCCATCTCTCCTCTCTCTAAAATTCGAGCCTAGCTCATATATATCTCTCTCTCTAGCTCACATCTCTCTCTATATTTATATATCAAAACATCTATATCTAATCTCCTTTGGACCCTAATCCTTGATCCAACCCAACCCAATCTCTCTCTTTTTCCTCCCCCGCAGCCCACCTTCCCCTTCTCTCCGCCGGCCCACATCTCTCTCAAGCCCACCAACAACAACAGCCCAATCTTGCCCAACACTCCTTCTTCCGCCCTCTCTATAACAGCTCGGCCCCACCGGTCATCCTCTACCCCTCACCTTCCTTTCTTCCCTAGAAGCAGAGCACCCTGCTGCCGCCCGGGAATCCAGGTCCAGCATGCTCCCGCCGCGATACCCGCCCCTCTGGGCCCACCTACGCCCCTATCGCGCTTCTCCCTTGCCCCGCATCTCGTCCAGGAGCGCTCGCAGCCATGGGGTGCCGCGGATGGCAAGAAACCATCACGCGTGCGCCCATCGCGGCCGTGGAAGCCGCCGGCCAAATCCCAGCCCTCCCCTCTGCCCGTGGCCTATAAATGGCCTAAGCCGAGCTCCCTTCCTCCCCCTTTGCACCTTCGCCAAACCTCGCTCGCGGCCGTGCCTCTGTTTGCCTCCAATCGCGGCCGCCAGTCATATATGGTAAGCCACGGCCACCGCCGCAGTTCGTCGTCGCCCGGCCCTCCCTCACCCGGCTCTCCCTTCGTATGACACGCAGGTGCTCTGAGGAGAACACCCCGGTGCCCAGAAGCAACAACCCAAGGCCGGAGCGCCTTCCTCCGCGTGCGCCCGACATCCCGTCCGCCTCTGGCCGTCGCGCGCGAACTCCGCCGCCCCACCACCGTCAAAGAGCCCCTGGTGAGCTCCGTGCCGTCCTCCTCTTCCTCCTGGTCCAAACCCCGCTAGAATCCGTGCACCGTAGCTCGAGAACGGCCATCTCCGGCGATGCTCCGGCGAGCCGCCGCCCAACGCCGCCGTCTCCTTGGCCTCTCCGGCGACCGAAGCGCAGGGGCACTCCTCAGCCATCAGATCTCCCACAGCGCGGTCCACAGCCTTGTCAGCGCCACGTCATCCCCCTCAACCAACCAGTGCGCGCCGCGTGGCACCACGTCAGTAGAGCCGCCCGGTCAGCCATCTCTTTTGCAGTTTAGCCCCTGACAAAATAGGATATGAGCCACCTTATCTCTGTGTCTTGGCTGTTTTGCATGTGAACCCCTAGAAAAATCCCACCTTTTGCAGTTCAGTCCAGCTGAGCGTCTTTTGCTCATAAACCCTTGAGTTCTAACCTATTCGCGGCCATATTTCACTGTGCCTTGCGAATCTTTTATGTTAGCCCCTATAATCTTTGAATAATCACACATAAGCCCCTAGAACCTTCCATAGCTCATATCTTTCACATCCTAGCTCCGTTTTAGCTCGTTCAAGTTGCGTTAGTTTTGTTTCGACGTAAAGTACGTGTTAGCAACGACGTTCACCATGTTTCATGTTTTTGGAAATTAAAGTTAATATTAATTTGATTAATGTCCAATTCAACCTCTTTTAAATAAAATCAAATATAGGTTTAACCTTCGCCTTTTTCTTAATAAAAGTTAACTTGATTAATTCGAACATAAATATGTTTTTGTTATAACTTGTTTAGCTCAACCCGACACATCTTTAAACTCGTTAGTTGCTCTCACATAAAGTTTCTTTTATAAAGATAAATGTTAAATTGGTATAAATTCTAATATGCCTTTATAAATAAAATATGACTAGGATCAACTTGTGTTTTGGAAACAAATTTAATTTGAATTAATTCCAACAAAGGTTATTTCTCTGAAATATCCTTCATTACATGTTTTCTTAAAATAAAATAAATCAAGCATATAGTTCCTTCTTTCTTATAATATAATATTTATCGATAGTAGTGCCCTTTTTACCCGTAGCTTCGGTTTAGCCTTCCACGCGCTCTCTTGTTCGTAACTAGCTCGTGTTAGCTAGTAATACGCTATTCTAAAATGGTTTTTATTGTCTGGTGCTTTGTTCTTAGTATAGCATTGTGTTGTTTCAGTGATTGCTGCGCGAGAAGGAACGTCTCTGAGCAGTAGAGCATCAGGAAACGGGCAAGTGTCCTTGACATCTTGCTATTTTATACCTTTATGTTTTATTCACCATAATCACTGCTTTATTTATGCTTTCTTGCATTAGATGTCTAATTTTGCTGGAAATCCTATGAAGGACTGTTTACTAGAATTTCATGATCTTTCCTTGCCTACCCTTAAAGGTTACCTATATGGGTAGATTCATGCTTAGTTTTCTCAACATGGGTTGGTTTTAATATTAAACTTGATTAATGATTATGCAACATGTTAATGTGGGTTATGGTTAGCAACATGAACACCCTAGGCGACGCAGGCAAGTGGTTTGAATGGTGGTTTGCGATTGCTTGATGTTGGCCTTGCCTGAGTCAACTTTATAAGGACCTGTATGTGGAGCGACCACCCGGGACTTACAGTACAACCACGAGAACTAATGGGCTATGGTCTTGGCCAAGTATGTAGGGTAAACTAGCGGACTGTGTTAGGCTGTCTGGGCTGGATGAGGGCGTAGTTCCTAAGAGTCCGGCATGGCTCAATGATGGGTCTTGTACCCTGAGACTGGTTAATGCGCGCTGGTGAACCTATGTAAAGGCCTCGTAGCGTCCCTATGCTATCACACCTAAGGAAGTGTGAAAGTGCCTGATCCGCACAGCATGGTTGGGTTTAACGTTCCGTTGAACGGTTACGCAACTCGTGGGTAAAGATGTACAACCTCTGCAGAGTGTTAAAAACTGTTATAACAGCCGTGCTCATGGTCAAGAGCGGCCTGGACCCTCACATGGTTAGTTGGTGGTTTGGGTGGATCACAGTGGTGGTAACTGTGGTTTGGGAGCTGGGTTTGGTTCTATGATGTTTTAACCCTAGGATTAGGACAGGTTGGTGCCTGTGCCTCAAAGGGGACGGGAAGCTTTATACATAATAAATTCTAGGTGCTTAATTAAAACTTGACCAACTAAAACGAGCTTTGTAGTCCACCAAATAAAGCCTTCCTTGCTTTAAGCCAGCATGTTATGCATACTTTTCCTCCACTTGCGGAGTACACACCTCCAGGTGTACTCACCGTTTCCTTTTCAACCCCTGCTGTTCTCTCTCCACTGCTGCTTAGATAAACAGAAGCTAGAAGAAGGAGCTACATCATGAAGACCATCGTGAAGACCTAGAGTTCTAGGTTGGCGTGCCCCCAGTCGACGTTCCTGTGGAAGATGGTGCCTATTTCCGCTGTGATAGAATAACGATGTGTAATCTTTTGTTTTTGACCCTCTGGTCATCTTGTAATAGTTATACGCTTGTAATGATATATGTTGTGATATTACACTGATGATGTCACTTTATGCATGAATTTGATCCTGGGCATGCATAAAGGGTGCATTCGGTTTGTCCTTTAAAACCGGGTGTTACAGCTGCCATTTGTAGGCTCCTGATAGATGCCCTGAGTACTATTGGCAAAGGGAGAAATTCGCGAAGCTTATCAGTATCAAGAGGATCATAGTGCATGAGGAACCAGAAGAAGAATCGACCTGCGATGTGGAAGCTGTTTTCAGGAGGGTCATGCAAGCTGACAATGGTATGCAACAGAAGACATGAAGATGCAATGAAGTAATTAACTTTGCAGCTATATCAATGATATAGTTTGTTGTTTTTCCTTTTCTTTCTTTTTCCTACCTACTGTGATCATCTCCCGGGATCGTAGTCTTGTATTTGCTGCTATATCAATGAAATGTGCTGCACCGTGTCAGGCCCGCACATCAAAAGACGGCAGGTGAAGTGGAATGTGTAATCTGCATAGTGTCGGTTACGCATGGTGCAACCTCGTGTCAGACCTGCATAACCGATACCTTTTGGTGGCAGCGCCCGGCAGGTTACACATGAGGAACCATGATGGATGCGTGGAGCAACATGGCTCGCGGTTACGCAGGTGCCCAACGCGTCTCTCTGTGAATTCTGAACGTCACCGTTCACACAGACGACTCGAACCGCGCGCGCCTTGGGTCTTGCCGTCCAGCCCCCGTGCCCCTTCTTAAGTACAGCAGGCAAGGCGAGGTGTGTCCATAGAATCTCGTATTCCTCTTCCATTCCGCTCGCGTTCTCCATTTCGTCTGTTCATTTCTCCCGTTCGCCATTGAGAAGATGTCCAACAGCAGCAACTCCGACGACTGCAACTCCTACAACGGCGAGGAGGAGTTTGCCTAGATGGTCACCAAGATGGCCAACGAGTTCACCTCTGGTCAGCGCCGCGTCCTCCGTGTTGGAGGGTACTATCGTTGTACCTTCTGTCCGGGCCGGATGCAGCGCAACTGGAGCCTCCTTGAGTTGCTCAACCACGCCACCGGGTTGTCCACCAGAGGCAATGGCCTCAAGGGGCCGCAGCACAAGGCGCTCGCTGACTACATCCTCTACAGCAGCGAACTGGCCCGCGAGCGCGAGATCGGTCGCGTTGGTGACTGCGGTGGCAACCTCGCCATGCAGGCAGAGAGGGACCGCATCCACGCGGCTAACCGGGCGAAGGCGGCGAAGCGCAAGAGCAAGGTTTTGATTCTTTCTTTATTCGCACAACGCGTTGCACTTTACATTTGAAATGCTTTACCCATTTTAAACTTTGTCTTCCTCTTCTCATAGCGCATGGCAGCTTACCATCTCCCCGGCGACAAGTGTCGTCCCGACGGAGGCGCCGGCTGGTAGGCTGCGGCTCACTGATAGTGAGATGAGCGGAAGGATGCTCCAGCGGTGTCCGTACTAGGGCAGGGTTTCCCTTTATCTTAATCTATCTAGGTTTACTATTTTCGCTATATGTAATTTCGATCCATACTTTATGTATCTTAATTTCGTACTTTGTTATAATGAACTTGCTATAATAGTGTTATGTGTCTAATTTAGAGATTATGTATTTTGGATTTGTTTCGTTTCGTTATTCCATTCCAAACGCATGCTATTTCGATGGATCCATCAGATTTGGACTTTGTCGTTGGATCCCCTCGATTCCATGTTAGGACTAGGCTATTATTGGGCCTGTAATAGGGTAGCGGGCCTGTGTGCCGCCATGGGCTGTTGGGCTTGTGTACGCTTTCCAGCCTGCTGGCCGTATCCATAGGAGGCATAGGCATTTATTTATCAACATATAATATCAAACAGTTGAACTGTTCTTGTTCCTCCTGGTGCTCCTGCGCCGTTCTCCTCTTGATTCCCCTTCTGTCTTCTTCCTGATCTTGGTTTCCTGCTGTTTCCCCTCTGATTCCCTTCTCCAATCCCTTCCCTACTACTTGCTGCTAACATTCCATCGACCACATCTTCTTCTCTTCCCCATGCACTGTGCTAAGCAAGTAGAGATGGTGGTGGTGGCTGAGTTATAAGCACAGCAATGTTCGCCGGAGGCCCAGTGGTGAGGCTTATCTGTTGGGTTCGTTGCTACGGTTTTGACTAGCAGGGGCAGTGCTATGATGCACGTCAAGGCCGCCTGCTTTGAGTGGCCAGCACTGTGTCATTGCAAGCTGGTGGCTTCGCGTCATTGCAAGAATCATGCCAAACAAGTCTGAAATATGATGATTAAAGTTTATGGTACAACGAAAGAGTTAACTTGCGGCATATTTTGAAAGCAAAAGAGAATTGCTACATACTGAAATAGGAGGCGACAACAAGCTAATGCTCGGAAAGGGACAACATGCATATATGTGAGCTTTTGAATATTCATCGCAATGAGCAGAATACATATAGTAAACACTCTACAAATACATACACCATGGGCCCCCCTCTTTCATGGGCCCACCCCCTAGGACGGCCCTGCTGCTTAACCATGGTCAAATAAAAGAACTAACACTGAATGATTCATCGATGCCTACATGGGCTCAGCCCAACAAGGAGTTAGGCACGCAGGCCCAGTACAAAACCCAGATAGCTATTTCTATAATAAATGAGTACATAAGTGTTTACTTAATGATACATCTAAAAAAAGTGTTTATTTAATGACAAGTGTTCGAAAAATGCAACAAATGGCATAGAGCACATCAAAAAATACAACCAATGGCATAGAGCTCAAGTCCTAATTTCCAATGCCGCTCTACAGTGAATGGAAGCATGTTTGTTTGTTTGTAATACGATGGTAGGATGGTCCAGAGTCAATTATGCGCGTAACCTGCACGCACGCGCTCGGTTAGCCACGTCCTCGGTTACGCACTATCCATTTTGCATGGCTCCTGCAAGTTATTACGCACTACCCTGCGTAACCTGTGCCAAGTCTGTTACGCAGGAGGTAGACAAGAAACAATTCTCAAGAACAAAATCTCACCCTCCAACACCATCACCTACTCCAAAAGCAAACTGAATAGCACAAGCAAAGATACAAGAAGCAATGGGTGCCTCAAGCAGACAGGAATACAAAATTCTTCCACAGGATCAACAGTTCAACGGTGATTCTATATTTTTAGCGTCAAACTTCTGATGCTAATATTGCGTTGTAGCATAGCTATCTACCACCCCCAATTCTATACAGTGACAGCGACCATGCTCCAATCCCACAATTTGCAAAAAAAAGAAAAAGAAAAGAATGCATAGGACCAGACAGACTCTGAGGCGCTTGACGCGCGAGCATCGTCGTCGGTATTCATGACCCAAACAACCCGACAAGCCCGACTTGACCCAACCACGTGACGGGTCGGAGTTTTGTCCCGAATCTCGAAATACCGGGGCTGACCCAACCCAACAATCTGATGGGTCGGGGCGTGGAAACCCGAAAAGACCAGGGAACATTTTTCGGTCGTGTATTTCGACTTTTTCGGATCAGCATTTCAGTTTTTGTAAGGGTACTTCGGATCGGTTTTCGGTCACTGGTTAGTTTATACCTCAGTTCACACGTGTTTTTACATCTTCTGCGCACCCTTAAGTAATTTTGCCATAACTCCTAGCTCGGAAGTGCAAATGATGCACTATTTGTTTCATTGGAATCTTCACTTGAAGGAGCTTCAAACTACTCCACGACGCAACTTGTTAGATGTACAGGAATTTTCCTACATAAATTCTAGATTTCAAGAAGTATTTCAGCAATATGATGGTACAGAGTTGGACGTGAAGCTTCTCATGTAACCCAGAGTCTTGTGTGATTAATCCTTCTCAGCTTAGGCAGCAAACTTGGTGTCCTCCATGTAACCCTATGTGTCTTCTATGTAACTCTTGTAAACCTGACTAGGAGTAAAGTACAAGACTAGTAAGGTAGTATATGACTCTCATCAGTATTGCAATGTAACACAGAGAGGAACTTAAAGCATTCACTGATTAACCTCTTGTTGGAGTTTCATAGCATGGCTGCTTGTAACCTGTCCTTCATACACATGTGCTTGTGTATCCAATGCTTGTTCCTGCCTAATCACTTGTGTTTGATTCTTCAATCTTCATGCGTAACCCAAGGTGGACTTGGTGTAATTCGCAATGCATCTTGTATAACCAAGGGAGCTGGGTTAAGTACGGCTGGGATGTCCTCATCATCTCCGATGCTTTAAATGTGTGCGACCTTCCTCTGTGCCTCATGGCGAGCGGCAGGGGAAGAATTCATTGCGGCATGGGACCCCGCCGCCTCCACCCGTGCGAGTTTTGGGAGGATTCTTTTCTTAAAACAATGTAGTCTTTGACGGCCTCAGCGGCGGAGGATACGAAAGTTATTTCGGGAAATTATACTGCTACCAAGTCAAAGAGTATGTAAGTTCGTGTATTTATTAAGAAGAATGAGGTCATACCACTAAAACCATTTTTTAACTGTATACCTAATTATTATCAGTACAAAGGGCACATTAGTAATACAGACACCAAATACATGTGCCAACTACGTGGCCCGTACTAGATGGCCCAGGCCCATCATATTATCACTTGATTTACTAATGACGTATACAATTACGACACAGGAGATCTTTTGTGCTCATATGCTAGGAATTTGTTTCGATGACGTCGTACGTAACCAGTAGAGTTTTCGCGTAACCTAGTAATTTTGGATCTTCTGTGATGAAGTCTTGTATCATTCACTTTCCCAATGGATTACGCATCGTATACATAAGCCATCAGTGTTTTCGCGTAACAAAGAATTTTGGATCGTCTGTTCCACATGCACACAGGTGATTCCTACCATAACCATTATTTATGCACGTAAGGCACGAGACCGACGATGTAACCAATGCTATTGAGAGTAAAAATGACACACTCCGGCGGCAGCACCCGACCACCAACCTAACCCTTCTGAAGCTCCTTCGTTGATGCGTAACTCACTGGCGTGGTGCGTAATCCATGGAACTTTGCACCGTACCAGCTCTCTTCTCCGGGGAGCGGGGATAAACACGGTGGTTGTGTGCAAGGAACCCAATAGACCGCAGCTGTAAAATGATAGTACTACCCTCGAAGGTTTCTCCGCACCTTTACGCGTGCCCGAAAATATGGTGCCACCTGTCGCAACATGATTGGCTTAACAATCCTTTACGTCACTTTATGCCGACCGCACTGAAGAAAGTCTCTTTCTTCATCCTACTTCTAACGATGGCTATATGTAGAGCTCAAGGTAGGATAAAAGATAAAGCATACTTGTATCACATATTTTGCAAAGTCAAAAACCAGATCCAGTGAGAAAATCAAATCATACAATCAGATCAAGATGTGCGCATGTGTGGATATGATGGATATGGTAAGGTGGACACTAGGCCCGGAATGGGAGCTAGTTATTACCATGTATGACAAAGATGGGGTGATGGTAGGGTGGACACTATCCCTAGAGTAGGTACTAGTTATTACCATCTAAATTATGGGAACTCCTTTTTGCATGATCTTACCCTCTCTCCTTTTGAGATGTTTGAGACTTGGGCTATTGTTGGCATTTCTTAACGCAATCACCTAACAACACCGAGTTAGTGTGAGCATCAAGACTTGCCATAGGTAAATATAACGATCATGAACGAATCCGCAAGCGAATAGATAAACCATTGTAGCATTTCCCTAGGGAAGTGAGTGTTCCAAGGGTATCGTATCCGTGGAAGGCAATGGCGGATATCAAGACTTATGCTTTTGCACTGAATGTAAACCAAAAGATATATATAGAAGACAACAGCTCAAAGACAGGGGTAAGATAAATGATATGATAGGGTAGTGTGACACACACTCAAATCTACCTCTACTCTAGTACACTACGGCTTAGGGGCGACATACGAAGCTAGCTCTAGGTTCTATGGTACTAAACATACAAAGTTAGATGATACAAGAGATAAGCATAAAGCATTGCACGAAAGGTGAGGTTCAGCATCCAGGTACAAACGAGAAGATAGCCCGCGATGACCATCAATCTGTGAAACTATCCTTTAGACTCCTACAACAATACCCCAGCGCGGAGGGTTTCAAAGGGTCCAACAGCTATCACCACTGTAGCCTAACTCAATCGTTACGGGGGGCAAGCTCATAACTAACGTAGCCACACAACCCAGGCACCATGCCTGTGTTGCTGCTAGACTTCACCCGGCCCGGGCTATTGTGACCCAGGGTGAGAGCCACCAGAAGACTGGTCAACTTAGACCGAGTATTGTAGCTTAAACACAAACTTCATGCAACACAAACATGCTATCTAACAGGATCAATCTAGGGCTAGTCATACAAACGGATACGAACTCTCTTATGTCTAGTCAACAAGATCAAAGGGTCGTGTTCGTGAAGAACACGAGCCTCTAACTTATGAACAAACACATAAGGAATGAGTATATCATCCTTCAACTGGATCAAAAGGTAGTGTTCATGAAGAACACGAGCCTCTAATTGATGAACAATGGATGAACTCAAGAACATATCAATCATATGATCTACCACAACTTTATATGAAATAGCTGAATAACTGAAGTAGATCAAAGTCATACAAAGAAATAAAGATACAAGAGAACTTATACCTAGACTCCAAAGTAGACTTGGAACCTGAATAAGACCTACTCTAGCCTACCCCCTAGCCTTGGACACTAAAAGTGAGAGGAGAATGAAGAGAGTGGTGTGTGAGAAATGGAGCCCGTCCCCTTCTATTTATAGGTAAGGACAAGGCTTGCTCGGAGCACCAAACGCCACCAAAACACCCGGGGATGCAGCAAGTGACCAATGGGGAGCAACCACGTGGAGGGCTAAGATGAGAGGAGGCTAAGGCGGTTCGGCCGATCCTAGGATCGGCCGGCCCCCTCGGCCCTCCTCTTGAGGTGTGTTTCCTCTGGGTGGCTGACATGTGGGCCCTTTGATCATTCCCCTGTGCATGCCAAGTTTCCTGATAAGTTGGAGCTCTGTTTGGCCCATGGATCCTTGTGAAGTTCATGTGTCACTCTCTGATTCGTCGGTGAGTGCCTCCCTTGGACCAGTGACGTGGATTGCCACATGTTTCCTAAATGGCAGCCATCTCCTCATCTGAGTTGGCATGGATCATTCCATAGAAGGCGGGTTTCCATCTCTTTTCATGCTTATTTCACCTACATAAAAATAATCTCCAAGGACAAGTGGAACTACATTATTCAAACCAAAATGCAAGTAATAAATGCATATGCCTCCATTTATGTGAGAATATTGATGGCTGAAAGTGGTACTTAACAGCCGTCAACAAACTCCCCCAAGCTAACCTATGCTCGTCTCGAAGCAAGACATTAGGGACTTAGGTTGGTTGATCAGGAGTTGCTACGATGTTGTATCCTTAACTTATGGCAAACATACAACAGAGTACTCTACTAAGAGTTGAACAAGTCGGCAATGTTCTTACCATTCGCTCGATGACATGGGGCATATAGCTTCACCTGCCTTGGGTGGTTAAGAGACAGAATGGTTGTATAGCAAATGCATAATCACTCATACCTTGATCAGCTATTCATCCGAAGGTTTTGCAATTTTTTCAAAAAGAAAATCAGAGTTCCTCAAATGATACTCTCGGATCGCTCAAAGTGTATGGTTCCTCACCAAGGCATTAAGTTGCCTTTCTTCACATCCTACTCCTGATAGGCTTATGTGGAGCTGTAGGTAGGGAAGAAATGTGGCATACTTGTCTCTCATATTTTGCTAAGTCAAAAACCGGAACCTTGGAAGAAACAAACATACATCCTGATCAAGATGTGCATAAGTGTGTGATGAATATGAGCATGGTAAGGTGTATACTAGGCCCGGAAATGGGTGCTAGATATTACCTTGCTTTATATGAAAAATGAGGGATTGATGGTAAGGTGGACACTAGCCCCGGACTGGTACTAGTTATTACCATCTTGAAGGACCGATTAGGCGACCAGAGAGGGGGGGGGAGTGAATGGGAACTGATAAAAATTATTTCTCAAAAGAACTCGGCCTATGTCCCAATCGCAACTCCGAGGGTCACACACGATCAAGCGGGAGCACAATCAAACCTCTCTCGAGACATTAGGAACAAAGCTTGGAAGGCTAGGAAGCAAAGCGGAAGCAAACACGAAAGAGCTCGAGCAACAAAGCAAAAGGTTGAGTCCTACCGGATCATCCTGACACTTGGGCCGGATCACCCTGTAGCCTCCAGAGCCACCCCGGGTCACCCGGTCAAAAGTGGTCGGATCATCCTATCCCTCCGGATCATCCGGGCACTTGGGCCGGATCACCCGAGACAGCCCAGAAAAGAGCCCGCGGAATCGCCCCAAACTTTTGATCGATGGATCTCCCAAACCACTTCGAGTCTTGAGACGAAATTTTGGGGAGATGGTGAATGCCCTAAGAAGATGCTATGCCCCAAAAATCTCGGCCTCAAACATCCTACAACTCCCAGAATCATGGATCTTAGCCAAGAACACTATGAACTAGGGTTCATCCGAAAATCAATGAATCGAAGGCCAAATTCGGCGTTTGAGGGGTCAAGATCACCCACAAAGAGGCACAAGGCACTCACCCATGATCCCCTCAAATAAATCTGGAGAGAAATAGCCTCAAATCGACGAATCGAGCGACGAACAAAAACACCCAAAAATAGCTCTAAAAATGACACGAAAATCACAAAGAGCTAGGAGAGGGAAATCATCACAACGGCGAATTCTTCCATACATCCAGAGGTCAGATTCTATACAAGAAATTTTCTAGCCTATGGATCGAAGAAAATGGAAGCAAATCATCCGGGGGGAGAGAGAGCTAGAGCTAGAGAGAGAGAGAGATGCCATCCACCTCTCCGCTATTTATACGAAGTCCACCGGAGGAGGCAAATAACCACGCTACCCCTACAACTTAAAAGAAGATACACACCCCTCAGGGGTAATTCGGTCAAGTCTTCGGATATTCCCATCGAGCGGACACGCTTCCACCGTGGACTTGCTTAACCTCAACGCAAGCCCCACGATCACGCCACGTGCGCCCCGCTTCGAAGCTTCCCGACACTCCCGGATCCCCATCTCCATCGCATCGGGCCTCTGGACTTAGTTTTGCGGTCCAAACCAAGAAATCGTCCACCGATGGTTTTGTGGGCAAACCACCAAACCCCGCGTGCAAGCTTCAACCTCGAACCGCCACCTTGCTGAGGACCAGGTGTGTCCGAGGACCAGTGGAGGGTCGCTCCTTAGTGATGAGTGATTGACAACATTGTGTGGACTGATGCTTGGCTAAGTGTGCAGGTACAGGTTGAGGCTTGACTCGTGTTGTTGCAGGTGAAGAACAAGCACGAAAGGCCTTAGCCGTGGCGGCCTCCGGGTGATGGAGTGGCAAGTAGTCTTGGTTCGATGGACTCGGTGGCCGATGGGGTCAAGTGCGAGCCGTGTAGTGCAGGACTGGCGGGCTGAAGTCGGGAACATGGGCCGGTGCAAGGTAGCGGTTGGAGCCCGAAGCTTGCACGCGGGGTTTGTTGGTTTGCCCACAAAACCATCGGTGGACGGTTTCTTGGTTTGGTCCTCAAAACCAAGTCCGGAGGCCCGAGGCGATGGAGACAGTGATCCGGGAGTTTCGGGAAGCTTCGAGGCGGAGGGCACGTGGCGTGATTGCGGGGTTTGCGTCGAGGTGAAGCGAAGCCGCGGTGGAAGCTTGTCCGTCGGATGAAGTCGTGACCAAAATGCCCCTGAGGGGTTGTATCTTCATTTCAAGTAGTAGGGGTAGCGTGGTCATTTACCTCCCTCCGATGGACTTCGTATAAATAGCGGAGAGGTGGATGCCATCTCTCTCTCTCTCTTGGACTCTAGGGCTTTCTCCCCCGGTAGATTTCTCTGAACTGCTTCTTTTCCCTCTGGATTCCTTAAGCTAGACTCTTGTACAGACTCTGACCTCTGGATGTATGGAAGCATTCGGCGTTGCGGTGATATCCTAGTCCTTTGTGATTTTTCGTGTCATTTTTGGGGCTATTTTTGGGGAGTTTCATTCTTCGCTCGATTCGGGGATTTGAGGGCGTTTTCCTTCGGATTTCTTTGAGGAGATCATGGGTGGATGCCTTGCGCATCTTTGTGTGCGATCTTGACTCCTCAAACGCCATGGAGAGCTTTCGATTCGTGAGTTTTTGGCCGGAGTTCAAGTTCTTCGTGGTTGCTTGTGTGATCCGCGATTCCCGGTGATTTAGGGAGTTAGAGGTCGAGATTTTTGGGGTATAGCATCCTTGTTTGACGCTTTTCACCTCCCCAAAATCTTGTCTCAAGAGCTTCAACCGTTTGGGAGATCTGGTGATGAGTTCTTGGAGTTGACCCCCGCAGGTCGGGCGTTTTTGGTTCTGTTCGTGGCTCGCGGACAGTCCGCGTGGTGGCCACGGATGGTCCGCGCGGCTATGGTTCGTCCTGTGTTCTTCGTGTTCGTGCGCATGTTCGTTTCGATCCATTTCGGCCCTAGGTTTTGGTTGCAAGGGGTTTGGCGGATAGTCCGTGAGGGCTTCACGGACGGTCCGCGCGGCCGAGATTTTGTCTGGGGTGCCTTGAGGTTTGTCTGGGGTTTTCAGCGAGGTTGGCGGACAGTCCGCCTAGGCCTCACGGAGGGTCCGCGACACTGGCGGACAGTCCGCGTGACCTCTTCGGATGGTCCGAATTTCGGCTTGCATCTCTGGTGGTTCTGTTGATCATTTCGGACAGTCCGGGCTGTACCCGCGGACAGTCCGCCGTACACTAGCAGACAGTCCGCCAGTTCCAGGCGGACGGTCCGCACTGGTCATTTCCTGAATTGACCAAGTGCTTTGATTCTTGTCCGGTGCTTCCGCTCTTTGCTCCTAGGGTTGTCGGTGATCTTCTAGGCTTGTGTGTGCCTTATGTGGAGCTTTCTTTGTGTGCGCGAGTGCTTGGAGTGGCAATCGGGGTATAGGCCGAGTTCGACCTTTGGGAAGAATTTTTATCGGCTCCCATTCACTTCCCCCTCTCTGGTCGCCCTATTCGGTCCTTCAATTGGTATCAGAGCCGGTTACGGATCTTCTTGATTTTAACCAGTCTAAGATCCAAAGATGGGCGATTACGGCAAGGGGTCGGGTCCTCCGCACTTTGATGGCAAGAATTACCCGATGTGGGAGAGGCGCATGGGCGCATTTTTGCGAGGGAAGGGAACTCTGATCTGGGAGGCCACTCAGAATCCTCATTATGTCATCACAGACAGTTTTCTGCTTCCAGGATCGCGGGACATGTTTGAGGCCAACAACAAGGCTGTTGATTACTTGTCCCGTGCTCTCTGTGCCTCGGAGTTCGATCGAGTGTACGGAGAGGATGTGGCCGGAAAGATTTGTCTCAAGTTGAAAAATGCTCATGTTGGCAATGCCCAAGTGCAAGCCCGTATGTTTTCCACTTACCGGAGAGAGTACGAGAACTTCACTCATCTCCCCGGTGAGTCGACCGATGCTATGTTTCAGCGCTTCACTTGCATAGTCAACAACATGAGGGCCAATGTGACAGTGCTCCCATACACGGATCATGATCAAGCTATCAAGCTTTTGCATGCCCTGGATAGGTCCGTGTGGAGTGCCAAGGTCGAGGCCATTGAGGAGTCGAGCGCGTATGACACGCTGTCGCTTGACGAGCTGTTCTCCAAGCTCAGGTCTTCAGAGGTTGATCGTGGCTTGAGAAGCAAGAGCGAGAGCCCCACTGATCCTCATAGTTTGGCTCTCGTCTCAGGATCAAGGACTAACGCTAACTCTGTTGGCTTTTCTTTGTCTTGTCTTGTGTCCCTGCCAGATGAGGACTTTGAGGTGCTGAGCGAGGAAGATCTTGCCTTGTTGAGCAAGAGGTTTGTGTGGATGTACGAGAACCCCAAGAATGCAAGGCGGAGCTCGGGGATGTGCTATCTGTGCGGGAAGCACGGGCACTTCGTCACCGAATGCCCTGAAGCCATGGAGATTAAGAATGACTACAAGGGCAAGCCCAAGCACGACTACAACAAGCACCGCTCCCGGAACGACTACAAGGACAAGCACCAGGACAAGGGCGAGAGAAGGCACAAGAAGAGTGGCGGCCACAAGAAGAAGACCGCTCGAGCAATGGTGGCCGAAGTGAGCGACATCGACTCGACATCAAGTGATGCTTCTTCCGATTCGAGCAGCGAGGAAGAGCATGAGAAGCGCAAGGACAAGCGGCACACAGGCAAGAACTTCACCGACCTGAGCTTCGTCGCACAAGGAGGCTTTTGCGGCATGGCGCATTCCAAGAAGGGTGGGAAGCACAGCTCAGATTCGAACTCTGACTCCGATGAAGAGGTACGACAAGATCCCAACTTCTTGCTAGAGGAGAATGCTAGGCTGAATGAGTTGCTTGACGACCATGATGATGTGCTTAGAAAGACCAACAAGTAGAAGAGGGAATTTAGGTCTTTGTTGGGTGACGCTAAGGACAAGGTAGCTGAACTTGAATCCTTGCTTGTGGAAGCTAGAAATGAGATAGCTGCTTTGAAATCTGCTCCTGTGGTGTCTGATGAGATTGATTGTGGTGACTGCTCAGTTTTTCTTACTGATTTGACTGCTCTTAAGGAGAAGCATGCCTCTACTTTGGAGGAACTAGATGTGGTTAGGATTGATTGTGATGAATTGAAGTCTAGGCCAGCTTTGTTAGGAGCCTGTACATCATGTCCAATCTTGCATGCTAGGCTAGATGAATCTCACACTAGGATTGTTTCTCTTAAGGAAGCATTGAAAGCTCCTCTTCCTACATCATGTTCAACCTGTGAAATGCATGCTTTGAAAAACATGGAACTTGCACACTATGTTGATCGTCTGCAGGATGAAAATGATGAGCTTAGGAAATTGATGAGTTGGTTGTCTAGGCATGAGCCACAATTGAGTTTGATGTTGGCTCAGTTCAAGAGGTTTGATGGTCAGGCGTTGGGGGCTGAGAAGAGTGGTGAGAAGAGTGGTGAGGGAGAAGAGAAAGTTGGAGAGATCCCTACTCAACCACACACCATACCCATGAACAAATATGCACCCAAGCCAAACCACTTGAGAAACAAGCTTGATACAACTCCAGACCCACCAGTGTTCCCCCAGAAAACAGAGAATTACCAGAAACCCATCAAGTTTGTGAGCAACCTGGGTAATGTCTTTGAGGGGAAGTCAGGAGAGAAAGGTGTTGAGAAGCCCACAGAGAAGCCACCGCCTAAGCCAGTGCCAATCCGCTTCCATTGTGAGTATTGTGGGAAGGATGGACATAAGGATGAGTTCTGTTTCCGGAGAAAGAGGGATGAGAGGTTTGCTAGGGAGATGGCGAACAAGGACAGGTACCACCTTTCTCGTGGTGTGCCTGAGCCTCGTAGAGGGCCTCTACCTAGGGGTGAGGTGTATGTGCGTATAGTTCCCACTCGTGGAGGTGGAGGTGGTTTCCCTCAGAGAGACAGGCGTGTTGGGTTTGGGCGTGGTGAGTTGGCTCGACGTGCTCCTTCTCGTGACCGTTACGAGTTTGGGAGGCACGATCGGAGCTTTGGGTCTCAGATGGACTATCCCCCTCGTGGTGCGCGTACTCCTCTAGTGAGACGTGACAGGTCCTTTGATGGTAGGTGTGAAAGGGCTCCGCCTAGAGGTTTTGGGAGGATGGATTTTGCTAACCCTTCTTTTGAGCAAATGGCTCAGCACTGGTTTAACTCTTTTGGTACTAACCCCAGTGTTGAGTCACTTGCTCATTCTCGTCCTCGTTTTTTGATTGCAGGTGGGAGGCTTGGAGAACTTTTGGTTGATTCACCCCAGTTGCTCACGACACATGACCGAAGATCGTGGGTGGTTCTCCAGCCTCACCTCGGTGAGTACGAGGGAGTACATCACTTTCGGGGACAATGGGAGAGGACGAGTGCTTGCTGAAGGTATGGTGAAGGTGAGTAGCAAGGTGACCTTAAGAATTGTGGCCCTGGTCAAGTCACATGGTTTTAACCTGTTGTCAGTATCTCAATTACTTGACGAAGGTTTTGAGGTTCGTTTCAAGTCGGGTGCTTCTCGTGTGCTTGATTCTCGAGGCGATCTTGCCTGTACGATCGTCCCCGAGGGTCAAATCATTCGTGCCAACTTTTCCAAGTCTGTTGGTCCTCCTCGATGCTTTGTTGCTAGTGTTTCGGCTGAGCTTTGGAAATGGCATAGGAGGTTGGGACACTTGAGCTTTGAGTTGCTTTCCCACTTGAGTGGTCTTGATCTTGTCCGAGGATTGTCTAAGTTGAAATTCGAGAAGGATTTGGTTTGTGCTTCTTGTCAGCATGGAAAGATGGTTGCTGCTTCTCACACCCCTCTGACTTTTGTCATGACCGAGCGACCTTGTGAGCTGTTGCACATAGATTTGGTTGGGCCAGCTCGTGTTCGCTCTGCTGGTGGGAAGTGGTATGTTCTTGTGGTTGTTGATGACTTTTCGAGGTACTCTTGGGTTTTCTTTTTGGAGGATAAGAGGGAGACATTTGGCTTTGTTCGGGACTTGATCTTGAGGTTGAAGAATGAGAGACATGGTGATGCCATTTGAGCTATACGCAGGGACAATGGCACAGAATTTAAGAACTCTCATTTTGATGCCTTTTGCAGTGATCTTGGTCTCGATCATCAGTACTCTTCTCCATACGTCACTTGCCAAAATGGTGTAGTGGAGAGGAAGAACTAGACCCTTTGTGAGATGGCCAGGACGATGCTCGATGAGCATAGGACTCCTAGGCGTTTCTGGGCCGAGGCGGTCAATACCGCTTGCTATGTCTCAAACTGCATCTTCCTTCGTGCCTTTAAGAAGAAGACCTCTTATGAGCTGATGCACGGCCGACAACCCAAGGTGAGTCACTTTAGAGCTTTTGGTTGCAAGTGTTTCATTCTGAAGAAGGGCAAGTTGGATAAGTTTGAGTCTTGATGTTAGGATGGGATTTTCCTTGGTTATGCGATTCATTCTAGAGCATATCGTGTGCTCCCTAACCGAATCATGGAGACTTGCGAGGTTACCTTCGATGAGACACAGCCATGTAGGTCTTCTGCTTTTGAGTGTGCAGGTGACGAGGAGATTGGGGCGAGGATCTTTGAGGATGAGAAGGATGGAGATGGAGACGATGACGATGATGGTGGTGGCGCTCCAGCGGCTGATCGTGTACATGCTACTTCCACTACTATGATGACGATCGAGGATGGACCATCCCCTACACCCACTACGACTGAGGCTGTTCGAGTGGAGGCTGCTGCTGAGGGGGAGGTTGTTTCCAGGCGAGAGGCTCCCCGGCGAGTACAAGTTGATTACCCACCGACGACCATCATTGGTGACCTTCATGAACGCACTACACGGTCGAGGTCAAGGAACACGTCTCATTTCGCTCACTCTAGTTTTGTCACTTCTATTGAGCCCAAAGATATTCGACGCGCATTGTCTGATGAGAATTGGGTGTATTCCATGCATGAGGAGTTGGAAAACTTTGAGAGAAACCAAGTCTGGGTGTTAGTCGATCCACCGCCAAATTGCCGTCCCATAGGTACCAAGTGGGTGTGGAAGAACAAAGAGGGTGAGAATGGGATGGTTGTGAGAAACAAGTCGAGGTTGGTGGCGCAGGGGTTCAACCAGAAGGAGGGGATAGATTATGAGGAGACATTTGCTCCTGTGGCCCGTTTGGAGGCAATTAGGATCCTTCTAGCCTTTGCCGTGGCTAAAGGGTTCAAGTTGTACCAAATGGATGTCAATAGTGCTTTCTTGAATGAGGTGATAGAGGAAGAAGTGTATGTGAGGTAACCCCCGGGGTTTGAGAGTGAAAAATACCCACACCGTGTATACAAACTCCAGAGAGCGCTCTATGGGTTGAAAGAGGCACCTAGAGCTTGGTATGGCAGGTTGATAGGCTTTTTACTGAGTAAGGGGTTTGTGATGGGCACAGTTGATAAGACCCTGTTCCTCCTTAAGCATGGGAATGACCTTTTGATTGTTCAGATATACGTGGATGACATAATCTTTGGTGGCTCTTCTCATGATCTTGTTGCCAGATTTGCAAATAACATGAGCAGGGAATTTGAGATGTCCATGATGGGCGAGTTGCAGTTTTTCTTGGGTCTCCAGATCAAGCATTGCAAGGACGGGACCTTTGTACATCAGGCGAAGTACACTAGGGACATGGTGAAGAAGTTTGGCATGAACGACTCCAAGCCGCTGAGTACCCCGATGAGTACAACTACGGCTTTGGACGCAGACGAGGACGGCGAACCCGTGGACCAGAAGGAGTACCGGAGCATGATCGGCTCCCTCCTCTACTTGACGGCGACGAGGCCAGACATACAGTTCGGCGTGTGTCTGTGCGCTCGTTTTCAGGCTTCACCGAGGACTTCACATCGGCAGGCCGTCAAGCGGATTTTCAGGTACTTGAACTACACTTCTGAGTTTGGTCTTTGGTACTCTGCCTCCTCGACACTCAGACTTCATGGGTTTTCTGATGCGGATTTTGCTGAGTGTCGATTGGACCGCAAGTCTACTTCTGGGTGTTGTCAGTTCCTTGGTTCGTCTTTGGTCTCTTGGTCGTCTCGCAAGCAATCGAGTGTAGCCCAGTCCACCACCGAGGCTGAGTATGTAGCTGCTGCTAGTTGTTGTTCCCAGTTGCTTTGGATGACCTACACCATGAGTGACTTTGGTGAGGAGTGCTCCCAAGTTCCACTTTTCTGTGACAGCACCAGTGCCATAAGCGTAGCCAAAAATCCTGTCCTCCACTGCAAAACGAAACATATAGAAGTGAGGTACCACTTTCTGAGGGACAATGTTGATAAGGGAAACATATCTTTGTCCTATGTCCCTACCCAAGACCAGCTAGCTGACATTTTCACCAAACCACTTGACCAAGTCACTTTCACTCGCTTGCGGGGTGAGCTTGGGGTATGCTTTCCTTTCTAGCTGGGTCTTGGAGCTTCTCATGTATATATGTGTCATATGTTCATTTTGTTTCATTCCTGTCATGCATTTTACTTTCTGTACAAAACCTGGTAGGATAGCCATCTTTGGATCACTTGAGCTAGATTTGAGCTTCTCTTATATACCTTGATCACTGATGTGCTATGGATGAGATATGTGCATGTTTGTTAATTTGTGGATGTAAATGCTATGCTCTTGATGGTTGTGCCATATATGTATGATGGGATAGCATTTTGTTTGTGAAAATGATAAAATTGTCTCTCTCATGAGTAGATGCTTGTCTATGCTCAATTTGTGCTTAAATGCTTATATCATGCTCAGTTTGTGCTTGAGAATCATGTTCTCTTTGCTTGGGGTCAAAGACCCCTTGTTGTTGTAAATGTTTAGCCCTTTTGCTTGCTTAGGGAGGAGCATAAGCTTCTTTTTGCCGCAAAGGCACTTCATGTACCATGTTTAATCTTGAAAATGAAATTGGTGTATGAATTGCCTTATGCTTGAAGAATGAGCTCCTAATAATGTTTTTATGCTTTTGATATTCATATCTTAGGTGCTAAACCATAGCATGTTGTCTACCATGAGAAGTCTCCTTTTAAGAAGTAGACACATGGCTCGGTGGCTTTAACATGACTTGAGTAGCTTGTGGACGTTTATAATAATCTTGTAATGAGAATTTGTGATCTTGCATAAACTTTGAATGATCTAGTGCCTTTGTGTTCAAATTGGCATGGATAAGGTCTTGCTCATGAGAGGAATGTTTCTTTGTGAAAATTGCTTAAAATTGCTTTTGGCCATGTCACATGCTTATATGTCTCTACCTTCTTGATGGCAATATGCTAGATACACCATGTCTACTTTGCTTGCTCTATGTCTCATTTGTAGCATTTTGTTGTGCTCTTTGTATATTTTAGAAGCTTGGTAGATTGTATATGTGCTTTGACATGCATTTTTCATGAAAACAAGGGGAAGAGGTTCATATACCTTGATTCATGCATTGTCAACAAGGGGGATATTTTTGTATGATATGGGAAGATTTTGTGGAAAATTGGTATGCATTTGTGAGATGTTGCATGTAAAGAAAAAATTTGAGAAGAAGAGGTTGCATTTGCTCAGGGGGAGTTTGCATATGTGCAGGGGGAGCTCCTTTGGTTTGCCTGAGTTTTGTGTTTTGTGGTGTGCTCCTTGTGAACTTTGTTTTGTCTCGGCTGTGTCGAGCCGTTGCCCTTGTCTTAGGGGGCCGAGACTTGGATTGGCGGGTGATCTTGTTTTTACTTGTTCTTTGGCTTTGGATCACTTGCTTGGGAGGTTTGTGTTCGTGGTTGTTTTCTTTTCCTTTTCTCTCTGTGGTTACTATGGGTGTTGTCAATGCACACATCAAGGGGGAGATTGAGGACCAGATGTGTCCGAGGACCAGTGGAGGGTCGCTCCTTAGTGATGAGTGATTGACAATGTTGTGTGGACTGATGCTTGGCTAAGTGTGCAGGTACAGGTTGCGGGTTGACTCGTGTTGGTGCAGGTGAAGAACAAGCGCGAAAGGCCTTAGCCGTCGTGGCCTCCGGGTGATGGAGTGGCAAGTAGGCTTGGTTCAATGGACCCGGTGGCCGAAGGGGTCAAGTGCGAGCAGTGCGGTGCAGGACTGGCGGGCTGAAGTCGGGAACATGGACCGGTGCAAGGTAGCGGTTGGAGCCCGAAGCTTGCACGCAGGGTTTGTTGGTTTGCCCACAAAACCATCGGTGGACGGTTTCTTGGTTTGGGCCTCAAAACCAAGTCCGGAGGCCCGAGGTGACGGAGACGGTGATCCGGGAGCTTCGGGAAGCTTCGAGGCGGAGGGCATGTGGCGTGATCGCGGGGTTTGCATCGAGGTGAAGCGAAGCGGCGGTGGAAGCGTGTCCGTCCGATGACGTCTAGACCAAAATGCCCCTGAGGGGTTGTATCTTCATTTCAAGCAGTACGGGTAGCGTGGTCATTTACCTCCCTCCGATGGACTTCGTATAAATAGCGGAGAGGTGGATGGCATCTCTCTCTCTTGGACTCTAGGGCTTTCTCCCCCGGTAGATTTCTCTGAACTGCTTCTTTTCCCTCTGGATTCCTTAGGCTAGACTCTTGTACAGACTCTGACCTCTAGATGTGTGGAAGCATTCAACGTTGCGGTGATATCCTGGTCCTTTGTGATTTTCGTGTCATTTTTGGGGCTATTTTTGGGGAGTTTCGTTCTTCGCTCGATTCGGGGCTTTGAGGGCGTTTTCCTTAGGATTTCTTTGAGGAGATCATGGGTGGATGCCTTGCGCATCTTTGTGTGTGATCTTGACTCCTCAAACGCCATGGAGAGCCTTCAATTCGTGAGTTTTTGGCTGGAGTTCAAGTTCTTGGTGGTTGCTTGTGTGATCCGCGATTCCCGGTGATTTAGGGAGTTAGAGGTCGAGATTTTTGGGGTATAGCATCCTTGTGTGACGCTTTTCACCTCCCCAAAATCTTGTCTCAAGAGCTTCAACCATTTGGGAGATCCGGTGATGAGTTCTTGGAGTTGACCCCCGCGGGTCGAACGTTTTTGGTTCTGTTCGTGGCTCGCGGACAATCCGCGTGGTGGCCACGGATGGTCCGCGTGGCTAGGGTTCGTCCCGTGTTCTTCGTGTTCGTGCGCGTGCTCGTTTCGATCTGCTTCGGCCCTAGGTTTTGGTTGCAAGGGGTTTGGCGGACAGTCCACGAGGGCTTCACGGACGGTCCGCGCGGCTGAGATTTTGTCTGGGGTGCCTTGAGGTTTGTCTGGGGTTTTCAGCGAGGTTGGCGGACAGTCCGCCTAGGCCTCACGGACGGTCCGCGACACTGGCGGATGGTCCGCGTGACCTCTTCGGACGGTCCGAATTTCGGCTTGCATCTCTGGTGGTTCTGTTGATCATTTCGGATAGTCCGGGCCGTACCCGCGTTCAGTCCGCCGTACACTAGCGGACAGTCCGCCAGTACCAGCTGGACAGTCCGCACTGGTCGTTTCCTGAATTGACCAAGTGCTTTGATTCTTGTCCGGTGCTTCCGCTCTTTGCTCCTAGGGTTGTCGGTTGATCTTCTAGGCTTGTGTGTGCCTTGTGTGGAGCTTCATTTGTGTGCGCGAGTGCATGGAGTGGCAATCGGGGTATAGGCCGAGTTCGACCTTTGGGAAGAATTTTTATCGGCTCCCATTCACTCCCCCCCTCTCTGGTCGCCCTATTCGGTCCTTCACTTGCACCGGCCCATGTCCATGACTTCAACTTGCTAGTCTTGCACCGCACAGCTCGCACTTGACCCCATCGACCATCGGGTCCTTCGAACCAAGCCTACTTCCCTCTCCATCACCCGGAGGCCACCACGGCTAAGGCCTTTCACGCTTGTTCTTCACCTGCACCAACACGAGTCAAGCCACAACCTGTACCTGCACACTTAGCCAAGCATCAGTCCACACAATGTTGTCAATCACTCATCACTAAGGAGCGACCCTCCACTGGTCCTCGGACACACCTGGTCCTCAATCTCCCCCTCGATGAGTGCATTGACAACACCCATAGTAACCATCATAGAGAAAAAGGAAAGAAAACAACCACGAACACCAACCTCCAACAAGTGATCCAAAGCCAAAGAACAAGCGAAAACAAGATTACTCGCCAAGCCATGTCTCGGCCCCCTAAGGCAAGGGCAACGGCTCAACACAGCCGAGACAAAACAAAGCTCACAAAGAGCACACCACAATGCACAAAACTCAGGCAAACCAAAGTAGTTCCCCCTGCACATATGCAAACTCCTCCTGAGCAAATGCAACCTCTTTTCTCAAACTTTTTCTCCTCACATGCAACAATCTCACAAATGCATACCAATTCTCCACAAATTTTCCACAAACTCTCCCCCTATCATACATATTCTCCCCCTTGTTGACAATGCATGAATCAAGATATCATGAAGCTCTCCCCCTTGTTTTCATGAAAAATGCATGTCAAAGCATATATACAATGTACCAAGCTTCTCAAATATACAAAGAGCACAACAAAATGCTACAGATGAGACATAGAGCAAGCAAAGTAGACATGGTGTTGTTAGCGCATTGCCATCAAGAAAGTAGAGACATATAAGCATGTGACATGGCCAAAAGCAATTTTAAGCAATTTTCACAAAGAATCATTCATCTCATGAGCAAAGCCTTATCCATGACAATTTGAACAAAAATACACTATATCATCCAAACCTCATACAAGATCACAAGTTCTCATTACAAGATCATGGTAAACGCCCATAGGCTACTAAATGTCACGTCAAAGCCACCGAGCCATGTGTCTACTTCTTAAAATGAGACTTCTCATGGTAGACAACATGCAACGGTTTAGCACCCAAGATATGACTATCAAAACATAAAGACGTGATTAAGAGCTCATTTTTCAAGCATAAAGCAATTCATACACCAATTTAATTTTTAAGTTTAAACATGGTACATGAAATGCCTTTGCGGCAAAAAGAAGCTTATGCTCCTCCACAAGTGAGCATATGGGCTAAACATTTACAATGACAAATGGGTCTTTGACCCCAAGCAAAGAGAACATGATACTCAAGCACAAACTAAACATGATATAGGCATTTGAGCACAAATTGAGCATAAGCAAGTATCCACTAATGAGTGAAGCAATTTTAGCATTTTCAGAAAAAGGAAGCTATCTTTCATGAATATATGGCAAAACCATCAAGAGCATAGCATTCACATCACCATTCACCAAAACATGCACATATCACACACATAGCACATCAGTGATCAAAGATATATAAGAGAAGTTTGTCCTAGCACAACTGATCTAAAGATGGCTATCCTACCAGAGGTAGACTTGCGGTCCAATCGACACCAAGCAAAATCAGCATCAGAGTACCCGTGAAGTCTGAGTGTCGAGGAGGCATGATACCAAAGACCAAACTCAGGAGTATAGTTCAAGTACCTGAAAATCCGCTTGATGGCCTACCGATGTGAAGTCCTCGGTGAAGCCTGAAACGAGCGCACAGACACACACTGAACTGTATGTCTGACCTCGTCGCCGTCAAGTAGACGAGGGAGCCGATCATGCTCCGGTACTCCTTCTGGTCCACTGGTTCACCATCTTCATCCGCGTCCAAAGCCGTAGTGGTACCCATTGGTGTTGTCAGCGGCTTGGAGTCGTTCATACCAAACTTCTTCACCATGTCCCTGGTGTACTTCGCCTGATGTACAAATGACCCGTCCTTGCACTGCTTGATCTGGAGTCCTAAGAAGAAATACAGCTCGCCCATCATAGACATCTCAAATTCCCTGCTCATGTCATTTGCAAATCTGGCAACAAGATCATGAGAAGAGCTACCAAAGATTATGTCATCCACGTAAATCTGAACAATCAATAGGTCATTTCCATGCTTAAGGAGGAACAAGGTCTTATCAACTATGCCCATCACAAACCTCTTGCTAAGCAGAAAGCCTCTCAACCTACCATACCAAGCTCTCGGTGCCTGTTTCAACCCATAAAGCACTCTCTGAAGTTTGTATACACGGTGTGGGTATTTCTCACTCTCAAACCCCGGGGGTTGCCTCATATACACTTCTTCCTCTATCACCCCATTCAAAAAGCAATCTTCACGTCCATTTGGTACAACTTGAACCCTTTAGCCACGGCAAAGGCTAGAAGGATCCTAATTGCCTCCAAACGGGCCACAGGAACAAATGTCTCATCATAATCTATACCCTCTTTCTGGTTGAATCCCTGAGCCACCAACCTCGACTTGTTTCTCACAACCATCCCATTCTCACCTTCTTTGTTCTTGCACACCCACTTTGTACCTATGGGACGGCAATTTGGCGGTGGATCGACTAACACCCAAACTTGGTTTCTCTCAAAATTTTCCAACTCCTCATGCATGGAATTCACCCAATTCTCGTCAGACAAAGCGTGTCGAATATCTTTGGGCTCAGACGAATCAACAAAAGCAGAGTGAGCGAAATGAGGAGTGTTCCTTGACCTCGACCGTGTAGTGCATTCATGAAGGTCACCTATGATCGTCGTCGGTGGGTGATCCACCTGTACACGCTGGGGAGCCTCTCGCCTGGACACAATCACCCCCTCAGCAGCAGCCTCCACTCGAACAACCTCAGTCATAGTGGGTGTAGGGGATGGACCATCCTCGATCGTCGTCGTTGTAGTGGAAGTAGCGTGTACACGATCAGCCACGGGAGCATCATGACCATCCTCGTCTTCATCTTCTTATCCATCCTTCTCATCCTCAAAGATCCTCACTCCAATCTCCTCGTCACCTGCACACTCAAAAGAAGAAGAGCTACATGGCTGTGTCTCGTCGAAGGTTACCTCGCAAGTCTCCATGATTCGGTTAGTGTCAAGGTTGAACACACGATATGATCTAGAGTGAATCGCATAACCGAGAAAGATACCATCTGAACATCTAGACTCAAACTTATCCAACTTGCCCTTCTTCAGAATGAAACACTTGTAACCGAAAGCTCTAAAGTGACTCACCTTGGCTTGTTGCCCATGCATCAGCTCATAAGAGGCCTTCTTCTTGAAAGCACGAAGGAAGATGCGATTTGAGACATAGCAAGCGGTATTGACCGCCTCGCCCCAGAAACGCCTAGTAGTCCTATGCTCATCGAGCATCGTCCTGGCCATCTCACAAAGGGTCCAGTTTTTCCTCTCCACTACGCCATTCTGGCAAGTGACGTATGGAGAAGAATACTGATGATCGAGACCAAGATCACTGCAAAAGGCATCAAAATGAGAGTTCTTGAATTCTGTGCCATTGTCACTGTGTATAGCTCGAATGGCATCACCATGTCTCTCATTCTTCAACCTCAAGATCTAGTCCCGAACAAAGCCAAATGTCTCGCTCTTATCCTCCAAAAAGAAAACCCAAGAGTACCTCGAAAAATCAACCACGACTAACACATACCACTTCCCACCTGCAGAGCGAACACGAGCTGGCGCAACCAAATCCATGTGCAACAGCTCACAAGGTCGCTCGGTCATGACCGCAGTCAGAGGGGCGTGAGAAGCAGCAACCATCTTTCCATGCCGACCAAGAAGCACAAACCAAATCCTTCTCGAATTTCAGCTCAGGCAATCCTCGGACAAGATCAAGACCACTCAAGCGGGAAAGCAACTCAAAGCTCAAGTGTCCTAACCTCCTATGCCATTTCCAAAGCTCGGCCGAAACGCCAGCAACAAAGCATCGAGGAGGACCAACACACTAGGAAAAATCGGCACGAAAGATTTGACCCTCGGGGACGATCGTACAGGCAAGATCGCCTCGAGAATCAAGCACATGAGAAGTGCCCAACTTAAAACGAACCTCAAAACCTTCGTCAAGCAACTGGGATACCGACAACAGGTTAAAACCAAGTGACTTGACCAAACCCACACTCTTCAGGGTCACCTTGCTACTCACCTTCACCATACCTTCAGCAAGCACTCATCCTCTCCCATTGTCCCCGAAAGTGATGTACTCCCTAGTACTCACCGCGGTGAGGCTGGAGAACCACCCACGATCTCCGGTCATGTGACATGAACAACCGGAGTCGATCCACCAAAAGTCCTCCAAGCCTCCCACCTACAATCAAAAACGAGGACGAGAATAAGCAAGCGGCTCAACACTGGGGTTAGTACCAAAGGAGTCCAACCAGTGTCGAGCCATTTGCTCAAAAGAAGGGTTAGGAAAATCCATCCTATCAAAACCTCTAGGCGGATCCCTCTCACGCCTACCACCGAAGAACCTGTCACGTCTCACTGGAGGAGTATGCGCACCACGAGGGGGAAAACGTGGCCCGTAGTCCATTTGAGACCCAAAGCTCTGATCGTGGCTCCCAAACTCGTAACGGTCACGAGCAGGAGCACGTCCAGCCAACTCACCACTCCCAAACCCAACACACCTATCTCTCTGAGGAAAACCACCTCCACCTCCACGAGTGGGAACTGTACGCACAAACACCTCACCCCTAGGTCGAGGCCCTCTACGAGGCTCAGGCACACCATGAGGAAGGTGGTACCGGTCCTTGTTTGCCATCTCCCTAGCAAACCTCTCATCTCTCTTCCTCCTGAAATAGAACTCATCCTTATGCCCATCCCTCCCACAATACTCACAATGGAAGCAGATCGGCTGTGGCTTTTCTGTGGGCTTCTCAACAACTTTCTCCCTTGACTTCCTATCAAAGACATTCCCCTGGGTGCTCACAAACTTGATGGGTTTCTGGTAGTTTTCTATTTTGTGGGGGGGACACTAGTGGGTCTGGAGTTGTGTCAAGCTTGTTTCTGAGGTGGTTTGGCTTGGGTGCATATTTGTTCATGGGTATGGTGTGTGGTGAATTAGGAATCTCTCCAACTTTTTCTTCTCCCTCACCACTCTTCTCACCACTCTTGTCAGCCCCTAACGCCTGACCATCAAACCTCTTGAACTCAGCCAACATCAAACTCAACTATGGCTCATGCCCAGACAACCAACTCATTAATTTCCTTAGCTCATCATTTTCATCCTGCAAATGGTCAACATAGTGTGCAAGTTCCACATTTTTCAAAGCATGCATTTCACAGGTAGAACATGATGTAGGAATAGGAGCTTTCAATGCAGCCTCAAGAGAAACTATCCTGGTGTGAGACTCATCTAGCCTAGCATGCAACATAGGACAAGAAGTGCAAGCACCTAACAAAGCAGGTCTAGATTTCAACTCATCACACTCAATCCTAAGCACATATAGTTCCTCAGGAGTTGAGGCATGCTTCTCCTTGAGAGCAGTCAAGTCAGCCAGAAAAACATTGCAATCACCACAATCAACCTCATCAGACACAACAGGAGTAGCTTTCAAAGAGTCTATCTCAGTTCTAGCATCAACAAGCAAAGACTCAAGCTCAACTATCTTGTCCTTAGCATCACCCAACAAAGACCTAAACTCTCTCTTCTCCTTGTTGGTCTTCCTAAGCACATCATCACGGTTATCAAGCAACTCATTCAGCCTAGCATTCTCCTCTAGCAAGAAGTTGGGATCATGTTGAAATGAACTAGATTTCAGTGAAGGGAAATCCGATCCCTGCACCTCAGTGATAGTCCCAGGAGGCTATCACGTGCGAATCCCTGTCTCAGAAAGCAACGAAAACCGTACAACAGAAGGAAATGTATGAAGGTCCACATAAATAATATTATAATAATTAATCATCTGAGTATAGCATTACGGCACATGCCGGGTACAAGTCCAACAGGACTGAATCAAACAGAGTAAACATCTACGCAGCGGCTCTCATGTAGCGAAGTAGACTCCATCCCCATAGGCAGCTCGAGTGTAGAACAGCCTCAGTCGTAGTTCCGCTCCTGGTCTGAAAATCCGTCATCTACTCGATAAGCGAGTAGGTCATGTCAGCTTCCCAATAAAGAGCATAAGCAAAAGAGAATAATTCTAGTATGCATGGGTATTCCTATGTATGGCTGTAGAAGGTTATGCAAGCAGCAGTAGCAACATCAAGGAATGCAGAAATGCCAAGAGGTCACTATCTCCGAGGAGATCCACACCTCTGAGGCCAACGCCTCCGGGGTCAACACCCCAACCAAGGAAAGAACACCAAACGCTGGATCTTAACTGAGTCACAGCATCCCACTCTCATCTGCGAAGTGGGGTCACCAAATCCTATCCCCACATCTCAACGGCACGAAGCCGGGCTCACACACACAGGGGAGAGAAAGCAGCACAAAAGAATACTAGCCAGGTGAGAGATCGAAAGGGCTGTCCATACCAGTGGACACGGACTATAGCTATAGGTTTAACACTCTGCAGAGGTTGTACAACTGGACCTGCTGGATAGGGCAGAAACGGATGCCTCCGATCCACATCCCTACCTAACAGCCGGAGACCTAGCAATGGGTGGCACTCTCCTGCCTCTCCGAGCCTGACTCGTCCTGAACTGGGGCGCGAAACTTGCCAGCAGGGCCTCGAAGCTGTGAAACCATCCCCGGAGGAGCCGGGGCGACTTTCTACTCGGGGGGTATAACCCGTCCCCCTCACACGATCACACCAATCCGCCTACAAGCTGAATGCCAACCACCAACTAGTTCTCGGACCGAACCCCGCCCATATGTGAGCGAATGGTTTGTACGAAAATAGCCTAAAGATCAAGGTCACACAGTCGATCGGTCCTTAATTACAAGAGCGAGCACTCACCAACTCCATCCGAACGACATGCCGCTAGGGTGGTAGGCCAGGTTGCATCTCCCCTAGACAGGCATTCACAAGTAACCGAAGCGGCTCGCTCCCACGGTAACACGTCAAGGATACACACTCACCCAAAACACACGCTAGAGTATCGAGATATCCCAATCTTAGTCCAAACCACAGATCCATCCATAACTAAGGGTAAAATATATGGATAGATAGAGCCGGGAACTAGCTAGGGGTCTGTAGCTAGTTCCGAAAGTAGGTAGTTCAAGGAACAGGATAATACAAACCAAGGTACGGCTAAAAGATTGTCTATGCAATTTCAAAGGCATTCATAAATAATAATTAAGCACTAGCAACTAAAAGCATGCATGGGTTCTATATGATCGGGAGTGACATGACACCTCGCTGGCATCCGTAGTCCTAGTCTGCGTTGAAGTCGGGGTCGAACTCCTCCTCTGGCTCGTAGCTCAGGTCTACTCAGCACGAGATACGAGACACTAAATTATCGGTAATCAACTAAGCATAAAACCAAAGAAACCCAATTTTAAAAGATCCAAAAAGACCCAAACTATCTACAAGCAGCACCGTCTCATTTTTAGAAAAATAATGAAACTGGTTTCATATTTTTGGGAGTTATAAATAATTAGTTATGATTTTTCAAAGGTTAAAGGATTTATAAAATAATTATCAAATTCATTTATAAAACAGAAAAGGATTTTAATTTTGAAAATAGGTGATGACATCAGCATGACATCATCACGACGTCAGCGTACCAGTTAGTGGGCCGTTATTGGGCCGAAACAGTTAGAGGGCCGAAAGTGGCCCAATGGACTTAGCCCAGTGGGACAAATGTACTAAGACCATCACATACCCCTGAATTAAATTCGAAGCGCGAGGATGATAAAAGAAAAGGGCCGATACTCGGGCCATAATGGGCTAAGGCCCATGTGCAGTCCCTTAACGCTCAACAGCCGAGAAGTCCGGCAACACACCTCGGACTTTGCCGGGGCGCGAACTAGCTCCTTGAGCTTTCCTGGGGTACATCCCTGTTGGTGACGCCGTGCAGCGCCCAGAGCGCGGTGCGTCGGCGCAAGGCTGACGGCGACGGCAAAGCGAGTTGGCGTGTTAGCGGTGGCCCGAAAAACAAGCTGCAGGGGCGGTTCTGCACAGCGAGCACCTCAGCACGGCCATGACCGTCTTCTGGGCCCCTACTGCGGGCTCGGCGCGGCGCCACGGGCGGCGCAGCGGAGCAAGGCCGGCGAGCGGCAGCGCGGCACAGACACGGCGGAGCAAAACAGCGGTGCGAGCAAGGCTAGCAGCAAACGCGAGTAGCGCCCTACTGCCACCAAGCGCGCGGTGCGCTTGGTTTCCACTGGCTGCGACGCGGTCGGCCGGCGTGCAGGCACCAGGTGTTCCAGGGCCACGGCACGACGACGAAGGCAACGCAGTGGAGCACCTGCACGAAGTTAAACAACTCGAAGGCCGGGCTCATGCACGCAACAACGACGCGACTACGGCGGCGAGGTCCGGCGCGGTGCTGGGGTGCGCCACGGCGGCGAGCTCGCGGTTGGGCACGA
The DNA here is from genome assembly GCA_036936925.1 of Cenchrus fungigraminus. Lineage (NCBI taxonomy): Eukaryota > Viridiplantae > Streptophyta > Magnoliopsida > Poales > Poaceae > Cenchrus > Cenchrus fungigraminus. The sequence continues at coordinate 42,080,480 of CM072775.1, forward strand.
CACGAAGGTCGGCCGGCGCATCACAGGCAGATCAAGGCAAAGGAAAGGAGCAAGGTCAGCGGTTGGCTCACATTGGGGCTTAGGTGTAGGCGAAGCAGTGACGACGAGCGTTGGGGAAGTGACGGCGAGGTACACGGTGGCGCAGCGAGACGAAACGGCGGCGTGGCGTCTTCCTCTGCTCCAGCTCCTGCTCGGCGTCGACGGCCTGCTCCACAGCCTGAACAGCTCCGGCTTCCAAGGCTTCGGCGTCAGCGCGTCAGCGGTGACGCGTGCGCGTTCTTCCCCGCCTCCTTCTTCTCCTTCTCCCACTTCTTCCCCTCCTTCTCTCTCTCAGCGGCGGAACAGGGGAAGGGGACGAGACCCCAAAGGTGCTAAGGCTTGGAGAAGGGGTCAGACCTAGTGTATATGGCTTGGCCGAGGTGTCGCAGGGGCAAGGTTGTCCAAGGCATGCTCCAATTGGCTGTTGCGGCGCTCCAGCCAACGTGGCCACTCCCTAATGGCGGGAAGCTCCCCTGTTGGCGTGGCGAAGAGGGGCATGGGGGTCTTTTTCCCCTGGGATCCTCCCAAGGCGCACATCCAGGTGCGGCCCCTGGCTCAGCGTCCGTGACGGCTAGGTGGTGCGTCCCATCGCGGGCGCGCGCGGGCGCGGGGGCACGGCGGCACGGAAGGGAGCAGAGGCGTGTGAACGGAAGACCAACGTGACGGGGACGATGACCAGTCGCGGGGCCCACCTGCCAGTGACTAGACCCCAGGGAGTGATTATGGGCTGAGATGGGCCGGCTTCGGTGGTGGAGTAAAAAGGCTCGGGTGGAGTGGTGGCCATGGGCTGAGAGCTGAAGAGGAGTTGATGGACTTTTCGAAGAGTTAGCTGGCCCAAGTTAGTATGAAGGGTTTTAGAATTAGTTTGAATATATAACTAAACTTTATATTTGAATTTGAATTCATTCAAATTCAAGGCACACTTAATTAACTCCAAATAAAATCCATAAAATCCAAATAACTTATTTATACCATAATTTGATTCTATATTTTTATAATTTGGGTTTATTTATATGGGATTTTAGGTGAGAGGCTAGCAAATGGTGTAAATATGGTGTCACACATCAAACTAATAAAAGTTTTAAATTTTTCAAAAAAATTCATACTTTCAATTTTACGGGATGTTACACATGTCGTACCTCTTCCTCGGAGTCGGAGTTCAAATCCAAGCTGTGCTTCCCACTCTTCTTGGAGTGCGCCTTGCCGCAAAAACCTCCTTGTGCGAGGAAGCTGAGACCAGTGAAGTTCTTGCCAGTGTGCCGCTTGTCCTTGCGCCGATCTTGCTCTTCATCGCTGCTCGAACCGGAAGAAGAGTTGCTAGAAGTAGAGTCGATGTCGCTCGCTCCGGCAACCATCACTCGAGCCATCTTCTTCTTATACCCGCTACTCTTCTTGAGCCTTCTCTCGCCCTTGTCCTTGCGCTTGTCCTTGTAGTCGTTCTGGGAGCGGTGCTTGTTGTAGTCATGCTTGGGCCCGCCCCTGTAGTCGTTCTTGATCTCCATGGCTTCAGGGCATTCGGCGATGAAGTGCCCGTGCTTCCCGCACCGATAGCACATCCTCGAGCTCCGCCTTGCATTCTTGCGGTTCTCATACATCCGCCCAAACCTCTTGCTCAACAAGGCGAGATCATCCTCGCTCAGCACCTTAAAGTCCTCATCTGGCAAAGAAACAAGACAAGACAAAGAGAAACCAACAGCGTTAGCGTTAGTCCTTGATCCTGAGACAAGAGCCAAACTATGAGGATCAGTGGGGCTCTCGCTCTTGGCTCTCAAGCCATGATCAACCTCCGAAGACCTGAGCTTAGAAAACAGCTCATCAAGCACAGCGTATCATACACGCTCGACTCCTCAATGGCCTCGACCTTGGCACTCCACACAGACCTATCCAGGGCATGCAAAAGCTTGATAGCTTGATCATGATATGTGTATGGGAGCACTGTCACATTGGCCCTCATGTTGTTTATTATGCTGGTGAAGCGCTGAAACATAGCATCGGTCGACTCACCGGGGAGATGAGTGAAGTTCTCGTACTCTCTCCGGTAAGTGGAAAACAAACGGGCTTGCACCTGGGCATTGCCAACATGAGCATTTCTTAGCTTAAGCCAAATCTTTCGAGCCACATTCTCCCCGTACACTTGCTCAAACTCCGAGGCACAGAGAGCACGAAACAAGTAATCAACGGCCTTGCTGTTGGCCTCACACATGTCCCGAGATCCTGGAAGAAGGAAACTATCTGGGATGACATAGTTTGGATTTTGAGTGACATCCCAAATCAAAGTCCCCTTCCCACGCAAAAACGCGCCCATGCGCCTCTCCCACATTGGGTAATTCTTGCCATCAAAGTGCGGAGAACCCGACCCCTTTCCATAGTCACCCATCTTTGGATCTTAGATTGGTTAGAATCACGAAGATTCGTAACCACCTCTGATACCAATCGAAGGACCGATTAGGCGACCAGAGAGGGGGGGAGTGAATGGGAGCTGATAAAAATTCTTTCTCAAAAGAACTCAGCCTATGTCCCAATCGCAACTCCGAGGGTCACACACGATCAAGCGGGAGCACAATCAAACCTCTCTCGAGACCTTAGGAACAAAGCTTGGAAGGCTAGGAAGCAAAGCGGAAGCAAACACGAAAGAGCTCGAGCAACAAAGCAAAAGGCTGAGTCCTACCGGATCATCCTGACACTTGGGCCGGATCACCCTGTAGCCTCCACACCCGGTCAAAAGTGGTCGGATCATCCGGGCACTTGGGCCGGATCACCCGGGAGACCCCAGAAAACAGCCCACGGAATCGCCCCAAACTTTCGATCGATAGATCTCCCAACCACTTGGAGTCTTGAGACGAAATTTTGGGGAGATGATGAACACCCTAAGAAGATGCTATGCCCCAAAAATCTCGGCCTCAAACATCCTACAACTCCCGGAATCATGGATCTTAGCCAAGAACACTATGAACTAGGGTTCATCCGAAAATCAATGAATCGAAGGCCAAATCCGACGTTTGAGGGGTCAAGATCATCACAAAGAGGCACAAGGGACTCACCCATGATCCCCTCAAAGAAATCCGGAGAGAAACAGCCTCAAATCGACGAATCGAGCGACGAACAAAAACACCCAAAAATAGCTCTGAAAATGACACGAAAATCACAACGAGCTAGGAGAGGAAAATCATCACAACGCCGAATTCTTCCATACATCCAGAGGTCAGATTCTATACAAGAAATTGTCTAGCCTATGGATTCAAGAAAAAGGAAGCAAATCATCCGGGGGGAGAGAGAGCTAGAGCTAGAGAGAGAGAGAGATGCCATCCACCTCTCCGCTATTTATACGAAGTCCACCGGAGGAGGCAAATGACCACGCTACCCCTACAACTTAAAAGAAGATACACACCCCTCAGGGGCAATTCGGTCAAGTCTTAGTTTATTCCCATCGAGCGGACACGCTTCCACCGCGGACTTGTTTAACCTCGACGCAAGCCCCGCGATCACGCCACGTGCCCCCCACCTCGAAACTTCCCGACGCTCCCGGATCCCCGTCTCCGTCGCATCGGGCCTCCGGACTTGGTTTTGCGGCCCAAACCAAAAACCGTCCACCGATGGTTTTCTGGGCAAACCACCAAACCCCGTGTGCAAGCTTCGGCCTCGAACCGCCACCTTGCACCGGTCCATGTCCATGACTTCAACTTCCTAGTCATGCACCGCACGGCTCGCACTTGACCCCATCAGCCACAGGGTCCATCGAACCAAGCCTACTTGCCTCTCCATCACCCGGAGGCCACCACGGCTAAGGCCTTTCGCGCTTGTTCTTCACCTGCACCAACACGAGTCAAGCCGCAACCTGTACCTGCACACTTAGCCAAGCATTAGTCCACATAACGTTGTCAATCACTCATAACTAAGGAGCGACCCTCCATTAGTCCTCGGACACACCTGGTCCTCAATCTCCCCCTTGATGAGTGCATTGACAACACCCATAGTAACCATCATAGAGAAAAAGGAAAGAAAACAACCACGAACACTCATAGTTATCCAAAGCCAAAGAACAAGCAAAAACAAAATCACTCGCCAAGCCAAGTCTCGCCCCCCTAAGGAAAGGGCAACGGCTCAACACAGCCGAGACAAAACAAAGCTCACAAAGAGCACACTACAAAGCACAAAACTCAGGCAAACCAAAGGAGTTCCCCCTGCACATATGCAAACTCCCCCTGAGCAAATGCAACCTCTTTTCTCAAACTTTTTCTCCTCACATGCAACAATCTCACAAATGCATACCAATTCTCTACAAATTTTCCACAAACTCTCCCCCTATCATACATATTGTCCCCCTTGTTGACAATGCATGAATCAAGATATCATGAAGCTCCCCCCTTGTTTTCATGAAAAATGCATGTCAAAGCATATATACAATCTACCAAGCTTCTCAAATATACAAAGAGCACAACAAAATGCTACAGATGAGACATAGAGCAAGCAAAGTAGACATGGTGTTGTTAGCGGATTGCCATCAAGAAAGTGGGGACATATAAGCATGTGACATGGACAAAAGCAATTTTAAGCAATTTTCACAAAGAAGCATTCATCTCATGAGCAAAGCCCTATCCATGGCAATTTGAACAAAAATACACTATATCATCCAAAGCTCATACAAGATCACAAGTCTCATTACAAGATCATGGTAAACACCCATAGGCTACTAAATGTCATGTCGAAGCCACCGAGTCATGTGTCTACTTCTTAAAATGAGACTTCTCATGGTAGACAACATGCAACGGTTTAGCACCCAAGATATGACTATTAAAACATAAAGACGTGATTAAGAGCTCATTTTTCAATCATAAAGCAATTCATACACCAATTTCATTTTTAAGTTTAAACATGGTACATGAAATGCCTTTGCGGCAAAAAGAAGCTTATGCTCCTCCACAAGTGAACATATGGGCTAAACATTTACAATGACAAATGGGTCTTTGACCCCAAGCAAAGAGAACAGGATACTCAAGCACAAACTAAACATGATATGGGCATTTGAGCACAAATTGAGCATATGCAAGTATCTACTCATGAGTGAAGCAATTTTAGAATTTTCAGAAAAAGGGAGCTATCTCATCATGAATATATGGCAAGACCATAAAGAGCATAGCATTCACATCACCACTCACCAAAACATGCACATATCTCACACATAGCACATCAGTGATCAAAGATATATAAGAGAAGCTTGTCCTACCACAACTGATTCAAAGATGGCTATCCTACCAGGTTTTGTACAGAAAGTAAAATGCATGCATGGAATGCAACAAAATGAAACATATATCACATATATACATGAGAAGCTCCAAGACCCAGCTAGAAAGGAAAGCACACTCCAAGTTCACCTCGCAATTGTGTGAAGGTGACTTGGGCAAGTGGTTTGGTGAATATGTCGGCTAGCTGATCTTAGGTAGGTACATAGGACAAGGATATGTTTCCTTTCTCAACATTGTCCCTCAGAAAGTGGTATCTCACTTCTATGTGTTTAGTCTTGGAGTGAAGGACTGAGTTTTTGGCTACACTTATGGCACTGGTGCTGTCACAGAAGAGTGGAACCTGGGAGCACTCCTCACCAAAATCACTCATAGTGTAGGTCATCCATAAAAGCTGGGAACAACAACTGGCTACAGCTACATACTCGGCTTCTGTAGTGGACTAGGCTACACTAGATTGCTTGTGAGATGACCAAGAGACCAAAGAAGAACCAAGAAACTGGCAACACCCAGAGGTAGACTTGCGGTCCAATCGACACCCAGCAAAATCAGCATCAGAGTACTCTTTTTTCTTGCACATATCAATCCCTATTTCTCCTTTTGGAAATTTTTGAGACTTGGGCTAGCTCTCTTTAGTTTATTTTGCCATGCTTTTGAGCATTCTTCTCTCTCCCTTTTTTTAGCTAGCCCTTTGTCTCTATTGGAGATATTCAGAGAGGGATGAATGACACAAAGATGCATAGAGTTTTGTTTGTGGAAGAATGCGTAAGCAAATGGAACAAATAATGAATGCTAACTTCCAGTGTAGAAGTTTTAGCATGAACGTGTACGTGATCTTGATCAGGGGAGTATGAGTTCTAACAAGGGTCACAACAATTTGACAAAGCTCAATGAGAGAACAAGCTGCATATGTGGAGGCTAAAAAGAGCTAGAATCTACATATGGCCTTGGATAGGAAATGCTCATCATTTAGGAACTCATCATGTTTAGATTTTTTTTTCAAAAAGGAAAACTCTGGATGTCAAGCATCACTAGGTACAAGATCATAGCACTCTATAATTCCATATCATGTCTCACAACAACATAGGCATGGATCATGCTTTTTGCTACCCACAGTTTTTAAGCTAAGGTTCGAACATGCAAGCCAACGAACTCAAAACTTAGGTAGGATACAAAGCTGTAAGCAAACTATTCATTATTTCAACCATAGAGGCAAAGCATTCTTACTATGCATATCAAAGCAAACTAAAGCAAACTTAATGATGAAAGCAAATAAATCTTTTTGGTCTTTTTTGTTTTTGCAGATTTTTATGGATTTTCATTACAAGATATTCTGAAAACAAAGGAAGATACAAGTTACCTCAGGATGGGGGTCCTCCCCCAAGCTAGCTTCAGGCTCACCGCGGAGGAGGATAGAAGAAGCCCTGACTCGCATAGAAAGCCCTCTGCTCCTCTATCTATCGCTGCTGCGCCTACTGCATAGCATCAATCCTCTCGCCAGTCTGACGCTGCCACGCTGAGTTAGGCTCAACGTGTGTGTTCAGCGTCTCCTCCACTCCCGTGTCCTGGACGGTGAGATCTCCCAGCTACTGCGCGAGCTGAGCCTCTCGTGCAAAGGCCAAAGAGTGCCATCTGAAGGACGAAGACGGAGGTGGACCACCAGAGCTAGAACTAGCCGGTGTAGCCCACTGGTCCCTACTCGCACAAGCCCAACCCGTGCCACTCGCACTCGGCTAGTAGGCGGGCTGGTCTCAACCAGGTGCATATCTAGGGGTAACACCGAACATGTATCCCGCAGGGGCCCCTCCTGCCACTGGTGGTGTAGTAGGCTGTGGCTGTGGTGGTGGCCGCGACTGCTACTGCTGCACGTGTGCTCTCTTTGCCGCTCTTCTGGTGGACCTACCTGAAACACTAGCATGATAGCCTTCCTCTTGCGTAGCAAGGGGAATGGTTAACGACTCCGAGTTATACAACTGAAACCCCGGGGAAGAAGAAAGTCAAAGAATCATTTGGGCCTCTCTTAAGTGTATGCCCTTGGATCAAGTACGCCACTTGTGCCACAATCGAAGAGTGGGATGCACGATATCATTGCACCGAGCTGCAAATTTGCCGCTATAAACTAGACCGAAAATATCTCCCCAGAAAGAATCTCGAACAAAACCCTCACAAGCCTTTTTCAAAGAGAGAGCACAATGATGATTAAAACCAAGGAGACGACTAAGATTGTTCCATGAAACTTGATAATCGGTCCCAAAAAGACAAAACTGAATACCATCGGGCACCTCGGTAAGAGAGCAAAGAAACTGGATGGTGAGGGGCTGAGAGCCAAGCTCTGTAACCGGCGCAAACTCCTCCCAACCAAGAGCATACCAAATGGAAGCGAACTCGAGGTTCATACCTGTCTTCTCCATAAGTGTCGAGTCGAAGTCCCCGGTGTGGGCGAAGACTCAGTCCTTCAGGAGAGCGTAGGCTTGCTCCTCTCGAGCACCTCGCAAGCTGAGGAAGGGGGTGTCGTCGACTACCTCCTCCGTTGCTTGTGGTTCAGCTTGCTCTTCTTGCCCTTCTTCATAGTCCGTCGTTGATGGGCTCGGCGTCGGCTCGACAGGGACGGATGAACTTGTGCTTACCCGTGAATGAGAGCGTGTCACCCTCCGGAGAGCGTTCGCCACCCAACTCATGCTAGCACAACAAAGGGACAACAAGAGCAACTCGGTGATAGATTAGTGAAATCGAATGAAACTCTTACCGAGCTTGCTCCACCAATAGCAATACTTGCACCAACACAATAGAGAGAGTACTTGATGAATCCAAACTTGCACAAGAAATCCAAGAAAACCAAGAGAACAAGGAGTAGAGAGGGGAGTGTGAGTGAAATGAATTGAATGGGTAAAGAACACCCCCTCTCCCCTGCTATTTATAGGCACATGCGCCGGGCATCCAGACATGGCCGTTGGGCAACGGCTAGGAGCCGTTGGAGCAAGGTGGGGCCCAGCAGCCGTTGGGCTGCTTCAGCCGAACCAGGGGTCGGCCGACCCCTTATCGGGCCCACCTGCCACCTGCTTTGGCCAGTGGCTCCCCAACGGCTAGTTGGAGGCCTGCCTAAGTGCCTTGGTCCAAATTTTCCCAAAATATTTTGCAATTGATTTTTCTAGAATTTTCAAACTCAGAAATTATTTTCAGAATTTTTATTCGAAAGGGCAAAAGGCTAGATAAATCTAGCATGCAGATGCAAGGTTTGGAAAAATCAAATATGCAATTTGGAAAATTAAATAAAATTTTGGAACAGGAAATATGAGATAAATACCATCTTTAACCTTTTTGGTAGAAATGACTCATCCTTTTTAGTCTGACGAGTTGGACTCTTCTCAGCGGTTAATACCACTCGGCATCCCACTCCTGAGTAGTAGAGTGTGATGCCTTCTCAATCTTCTGCCACTCTTTACAAATTTTCTATTTGCTTCAATGTTAATGGAGATTTCTTCATTGGGGGTAAAGGCTCCGTCCTTCCCCCAAGCTGCTCAGCACTATCTTGCACCAAATAGCATTGCTCTTCTTTATCTTGAAACTTGAACATCAAGTTCCTCTTCCCAATGTGGAAATGGATCACTCCGGCCCCCACATTGATTCTGGCTCGGACATCACTGAGAAATGGTCACCCAAGGATGAGCGGCATTCCTCCCTCATCGTCCATATCAAGGACCACGAAATCTGCGAAGGCATAAGAGTTCTTGACCTTGACCAATAGACTCTCAACAATTCCTTTTGGATATCGTATCGTTGAATCAGCGAGTTGGATAGTCCGTGCTGTTGGAGAGAGAGTTGGATATCCCAGTTGCTCGAACATGGCCTTGGACATGAGATTGACACTTGCACCAAGGTCACAAAGGGCATGCTTGATCGTCTTGTAATAGATCGTGGTGATAGCTGGATAGCCAGGATCTCTTCTGTGCAAAACTACTGATTCCTCCCATGGATCTAGGATTTGCTGTATGGGCTTTCCTGCATAGTTAGGAGCATACGTCTTCCTAGGTGGCTTACCCCACCTAGTCGACACTACACTAACATTTTCACAAGAGGACACGGGTTGCCCCGGGATCCTCCCATTACCAGCAGACGGAACCAAAGCAGCTAACTGAGTTTCTAACATTTTGTTAAAACTTAGCTGGCTCTTCTGAGCAGAAGAAAAACTTTCAAGCCTAGCGTTGAGACTTCCAAGGATTTATCAAGGGCAGCTAACTTTTTATTAACACCTTCAATAATTTTAGCCTGTCCAAAAACAAGATCTCTCAAAGAGGGCTGGTTAGAATTGTAAGTATTACCTTGGTTGCCTCCTTGATAATAAGGGCGTTGTTGATTCCACGTTTGGCCTCCTTCTTATTGATGACGATAACCATTGTTATTGCAATGCATGTACATCACTTCCTCCTGAGTTTTAGGATAGTAATTTCCTGAATGCCCAGTGTTGCCACAGACTTCACAAGTCATATGAGAATCCATAGGTAGAGTAGTGGTGGCCATGGCAGCCTTCTCGCTGGTGTAGTCATCCAATCTTTTCATAAGAAGGTCCATCTTGACAATAATCATATCTGCTTTCTTGGCAGTATGAGTACCCCTCTGACGTGGCAGGAGTCTTTCATCGCTCCACCCTTGGTTAGATACCATCTTGTCAATAAGTGATTTGGCATTATCAACAGTGAGTGAGAAGAATGCTCCCTAGGCAGCAACATCAATTTGGCCTCGGGCTGTCAGAGTCAGCCCATTATAGAAGCTTTGAAGAATTAGCCAATCCTCTATCTCATGGTGAGGACAGGTCAGGACATACTCTTGAAGCCTTTCCAAGCCTCTGGAATAGATTCACTTGCTGCTTGCTGAAAACTAGAAATTCTTCCACGAAGAGCATTGGTTTTACCCAATGGAAAGAACTTCTTGAGGAATGCTTCTAAACACTTATCCCAAGTATTGATAGCATCACGATTCACATAGAACCATTGCTTGGCTTTCCCTAGGAGAGAAAAAGGAAATAGTCGAAGACGAACAGCATCCATATTTGCACCCCTGATGATGAAAGTGCTGCATAGCTCTAGGAATTGCTGCAGATGGGCATTAGCATCCTCATTTGGCTTGCCACAAAATGGACTAGCTTGCAACACCTGGTCTGCAGAAGGAGTTGAGTACTCACGAAGCATCTTCTGGGCCATAGCATTTGACGTGGATGGTACAAAGCAAGCTGGATCGCCTTCCGGACGAGTACGACGAGGTGAGTCGAAATGAATTCAAGCTTTCCTCGCTAGTGACTCGGGATCTTCTGTGAAATCCTCTAGTAAGTCGAAACCAGTCATACACTACCTATCTTCATCACCCAAAGATAAAAGAAGACAATTAAGGTTAGCCTGCATTGAGAGTTGCCCTAACCGACTCATGATTTATAAACAGATGCAAAGCATAGTCATGATAATCCTGTGCCTTCCCCGGCAACGGCGCCAGAAATGCTTGTTGACATTTCTGAACGCAATCACCTAAGAACGAATTTAGAATCCATTCCCCAGCAACGGCGCTAGAAATGCTTGTTGGCATTTCTTAACGCAATCACCTAACGACGCCGAGTTAGCATGAGCATGACTTGCCATAGGTAAATCTAACGACCATGAACGAATCCGCAAGCGCACAGATAAACCATTGTAGCATTTCCCCAAGGAAGTGAGTATTCCAAGGGTATCGTATCTGTGGAAGGCAATGGCAGATATCAAGACTTATGCTTTTGCACTGAATGTAAACCAAGAGATAGGTATAAAAGACAACAACTCAAAGACAGGGGTAAGATAAATGATATGATAGGGTAGTGTGACACACACTCAAATCTACCTCTACTCTAGTACACTATGGCTTAGGGGGGACATACGAAGCTAGCTCTAGGTTCTATGGTACTAAACATACAAAGTTAGATGATACAAGAGATAAGCATAAAGCATTGCATGAAAGGTGAGGTTCAGCACCCAGGTACAAACGGGGAGATAGCCCGCGACGACCAACACTCTGCGAAACTATCCTTTAGACTCCTACAGTAATACCCCAGCGCGGAGGGTTTCAAAGGGTCCAACAGCTGTCACCACTGCGGCCTACCTCAATCGTTACGGGGGGCAAGCTCATAACTAACGTAGCCACACAACCCAGGCACCATGCCTGCATTGCTGCTAGACTTCACCCGGCTCGGGCTATGGTGACCCAGGGTGAGAGCCACTAGAAGACTGGTCAACTTTGACCGAGTACCGTAGCTTAAACACAAACTTCATGCAACACAAGCATGCTATCTAACAGGATCAAACTAGGGCTAGTCATACGAACGGATACGAACTCTCTTATGTCTAGTCAACAAGATCAAAGCGTCGTGTTCGTGAAGAACACGAGCCTCTAACTTATGAACAAATACATAAGAAATGAGTATATCATCCTTCAACTGGATCGAAAGGTAGGTTTCATGAAGAACATGAGCCTCTAAATGATGAACAATGGATGAACTCAAGAACATATCAATCATATGATCTACCACAACTTTATATGAAATAGCTGAATAACTGAAGTAGATCAAAGTCATACAAAGAAATAAAGATACAAGAGAACTCACACCTAGACTCCAAAGTAGACTTGGAACCAAAATAAGAGCTACTCTAGCCTACCCCCTAGCCTTGGAAACTAAAAGTGAGAGGAGAATGAAGAGAGTGATGTGTGAGAAATGGAGCCCCTCCCCTTCTATTTATAGGCAAGGACAAGGTTTGCTCGGAGCACCTAACACCACCAAAACACCCGGGGATGCAGCAAGTGACCAATGGGGAGCAACTACATGGAGGGATGAGATGAGAGGAGGTTAAGGCGGTTCGGCCGATCCTAGGATCGACCAGCCCCTCGGTCCTCCTCTCGAGGTGTGTTTCCTCTGGGTGGCTGACATGTGGGCCCTTTGATCATTCCCCCATGCATGCCAAGTTTCCTGATAAGTTGGAGCTCTGGTGGGCCCATGGATCCTTGTGAAGTCCATGTGTCGCTCTCTGATTCGTCAGTGAGTGCCTCCCTTGGATCAGTGACGTGGATTGCCACATGTTTCCTAGGTGGTAGCCATCTCCTCAGCTGAGTTGGCATGGATCATTCCATAGAAGGTGGGTTTCCATCTCTTTTCATACTTATTTCACCTACATACAAATAATCTCCAAGGACAGGTGGAACTACATTATTCAAACCAAAATGCAAGTAATAAATGCATATGCCTCCATTTATGTGAGAATATTGATGGCTGAAAGTGGTACTTAACAGCCGTCAACAGTTATATCTCTTTTCTTTCTCTTTTTTTTCTCTTTTTTTGATCATGCTATTGAGCATGTACTTCTTTTTTTGCATAGACGATGTCTCTTTTTTTAAGGACACTTTTGGAGAGAGAGAGAGGTCACACGACACATGGAGCTTTATTTTTGTGGAATGGATGGATGATACAATGGCAACTTCCAGTATAGAAGTATAGCAAGGAGAACATGGTGGTGTGCACATGAAACTTGATCATGAAAGCATGAAAAGAATTCTCACAAGGGTCACAACAATTTGACAAAGCTCAACGCAAAGACAAGCAACATATGAGTATATTGTTTTGCAACTAAATTCATCATATGGCTTTGGTGGGACTTTTAGCATATCAAAGAGGAGCATTACAGTGGGTTTTCAGAATTTTCAAAACAAAATTCCCAAGCACTCAAACATTAAGAATGAAGATCATATCATCAAACCATGTCACAAACACCAACTACTTAGATGAGCATGAGTTCCCAAATGATATTTGTTCACAAGCATCAAGATGATAGGTAAGGAATAAAACATATGCAAGCCAACCACATGAAACATGTAGAGCAAGTGGAGCATGCTGATACATTTTATTCTAAGTCTGATTTCAAATGATAAGAAATGAAACTCATTCAAACTCATGGATCAGGGAGAGTGAGGTAAAGGTTGCACATACCACCACTCTGAAGAATATGGGGGTCAAGGAGAATAGGAGGTGATTCGATTGACCCATAAGGCAGCTGACTCATTCTAGATTACCTTGTGTCTTATCAAAAAAGTGCATTTGATGTTGTGTAGCCTCTATGTGGGAGTTCTCGAGTGGATATGTCAATGATGTTCTTGAGAGAACTCCCCCACACTAGTTCTTGAACCTGCTGGTTCGTGAACCATAGAGCCTTTATTCGAATTCAAATATTTTTTGGTTTTTTATTTTTTTGTCACCATGTCATTTATGCAAACAAGGTTAGATCAAGATTGCAATTCATAGGCAAAGGAGGGTATACTTACCTTGGACCTTCGAGAGGTCATATGTACCTCCTTTGTATGTTGTGGAACATGAATCTGACACCATGTCTTACCGTTCCATTTGAATATAGCTCAACAACTTACCCATTTGGAATTGATGATTTCCTGCAGGGGTTAGTCCACATGTATGCTACCTAGATCTATGAAAGTATAACTCTAAGGTTCATCGATCAGAACTCAGCGCCATGTCTTATTTTGATCGAAGCAAACAATTTTAACCTAAGCACCATGCTTAATTTAAAACAGTCTAAGAATATATGTTGCAACATACATTCAAACTAGAGCATATGAGCATAGATGAAAGAAATCACGTAAGCATGATCAAACCATTTTCAAAAGGACATAAGCATGAGCAAAAGACGGTGAACATCGGGCAACCTCCCAAGAGGGCTTTGTTTAAAGTCAAAAGCAGGACAATTTAGTTGGGTAAGATGCAGGAGCTAACATCATCTCCAAACTAGAATAAGATTTTTGCATGAGAGGAACTTTACTCGGGATGCTCCATACCTCCCCCACACTTGAAGTTTGCATTGCTAAGCAACAAAACTCAAGTGTATGGAGATCAAGCTTCCTTTTGTAAATGTTCTCTCACTAAAAACTTACTAAGGTGTTGTAGTGATGTAGCTCGCATGCTCTTAGGCATCACCTATCTATCATTCTTTTCAATCTCTACCTGAAATATTAGTGACCAAAAATACCTGAAGGACAACTTTATCCTAAAAACATGTTCTTGCTTTTATTTGAAAAGGGAAACAAAACCTATGCTAATCTAGGCTATCTCCTAGTAGTTCTTTGGTTAAGGTCTGTTGATGCCTGTTAAGTACCACTTCTAGCCATCAATATTATCACATAAATAGAGGCATATGCACTTAATACTCGCATTTTGGTATGAATAATGTAGTTCCACTTGTCCTTGGAGATTATTTGAATGTAGGTGAAATGAGCATGAAAACAGATGGAAACCCACCTTCTATGGAATGATCCATGTCAACTTAGCTGAGGAGGTGGCTGCCACACTGATTCTAGGTCGCATCCACGTCACTGATCCAAGGAAGGCACTCACCGACGAATCAGAGAGTGACACATGGACATCACATGGATTCATGGGCCCACCTAGGATTCCAAACCACCATCAAACAAGCCATGCACTGGGAAAAGCTCAGAGGGTCCACCTGGCAGCCACCACGAGGAAGCACACTAGGTGCGGCCGCCCTAGATGGTCGGTCGATCCTACCCTCCACTGCAGTGAGCCTGAAGCTAGCTTGGGGGAGGATCCCCATTCTGAGGTGACTTGTATCTTCATTTGTTTTCAGAATCTCTCATAATGAAAACCCAAAAAAATCTGCAAAAATAAAAAGACCAAAAATATTTATTTGCTTTCATCATCAAGTTTGCTTTAGTTTGCTTTGATATGTGTAGTAAGAATGCTTTGCCTCTATGGTTGAAACAATGAATAGTTGCTCTGTTTATTCTTCTCATATGTCTTGCTTACAGTTTTGTATCCTACCTAAGTTTTAAGTTTGTTGGCTTGCATGTTCAAACCTTAGCTTAAGATTTGTGGGTAGCAAAAAGCATGATCCATGCCTAAGTTGTTGTGATACATGATATGGTAAAATAGAGTGCTATGATCTTGTACCAAGTGATGCTTGATATCCAGAGTTTTCCTTTTTGAAAATCTAAACATGATGAGTTCCTCAATGATGAGCATTTCCTGTCCAAGGCCATATGTAGATTCTAGCTCGTCTTAGCCTCCACATATGCAGCTTGTTCTCTCATTGAGTTGTCAAATTTTTGTGACCCTTGTTTAGAACTCATACTCCCCTGATAAAGATCACGTACACGAATCATGCTAGAACTTCTACACTGGAAGTTGGCATTCATCATTTGTCGCATTCATCCTAGCATTCTTCCACAAATAAAAGCTCTATGCATCTTTTGCATCATTCATCCCTTTCTGAATATCTCCAAAATAGACTAAGGGCTAGCTGAAAAAAAAGAAAAAAAAGAAAAAAAGAAAGAAAGCATGCTCAAAAGCATGGCAAAATGAAATAAAGAAAGCTAGCCCAAGTCTCGAAAAATTTCAAAAGGAGAAAGAGGTTGAAGTGTACAAGTAAAAGAGTTCCACCATATAGATGGTAATAACTAGTACATACTTCGGGCTAGTGTCCACCTTACCATTGACCCCTCAATCTTCATATAAGTATGGTAATATCTGGCACCCACTTCCGGGCCTAGTATCCACCTTACCATACTCGCTATCATCACACACTTATGCACATCTTGATCAGGATGCATGTTTGTTTCTTCCAAGGATCCAGTTTTTGACTTAGCAAAATATGAGAGACAAGTGTGCCACATTTCTTCCCTACCTACAGCCCCACATAAGCCTATTAGGAGTAGGATGTGAAGAAAGGCAACTTAATACCTTGGTGAGGAACCATAGACTTTGAGCGATCCGAGAGTATCATTTGAGGAACTCTGATTTTCTTTTAAAAAAAATTACAAAACCTTCGGATTAAGAGCTGATCAAGGTATGAGTGATTTTGTATTATCTATATAACCATTCTGTCTCTCAACCGCCCAAGGCAAGTGAAGCTACATGCCCCATATCGTCAAGCGAATGGTAAGAACATTGCCAACTTGTTCAACTCTTGGTAGAGTACTCTGCTGTATGTTTACCATAAGTTAAGGATACAACATCATAGCAGCTCCTGATCAACCAACCTAAGTCCCTAATGTCTTGCTTCGAGACGAGCAAGAGGTTAGCTTGGGGGAGTTTGTTGACAGCTGTTAAGTACAACTTTTAGCTGTCAATACTCTCACATAAATAGAGGCATATGCACTTATTACTCGCATTTTGGTGAAATGATCATGAAAAGAGATGGAAACCCACCTTCTATGGAATGATCCATGTCAACTCAGCTGAGGAGGTGGCTGCCACACTGATTCTAGGTCGCATCCACATCACTGATCCAAGGAAGGCACTCACCGACGAATCAGAGAGCGACACATGGACATCACATGGATTCATGGGCCCACCTAGGATTCCAAACCACCGTTAAACAAGACATGCACTGGGGAAAGCTCAGAGGGCCCACCTGGCAGCCAGCACGAGGAAGCACACTAGGTGGGGCCGCCCTAGATGGTCGGTCGATCCTAGGATCGATCGAACCAACCTAGGGGTGCCACATCCTGGCCTTCCATGTGGTGTTTCATCATTGGTCACTTGCTGCATCCCGAGGTGTTTTGGTGACATTTGGTGCTCAGAGCAAGCCTGGCCCTTACCTATAAATAGAAGGGGAGGGGCTCCCATTTGTCATACACATCTCTCTTGACTCTCCTCTTACTTTTAGTTTCCAAGGCTAGGGGTAGGCTAGAGTAGCTCTTATTCAGGTTCCAAGTCTACTTTGGCATCTAGGTATGAGTTCTCTTGTATCTTTATTTCTTTATATGACTTTGATCTGCTTCAATTATTCAGTTATTTCATATAAAGTTATGGTAGCTCATGTGATTGATATGTTCTTGAGTTCATCCATTGTTCATCATTTAGAGGCTTGTGTTCTTCACGAACACTACATTTCAATCGAGTTGAAGGATGATTTTCTCATTCCTTATGTGTTTGTTCATAAGTTAGAGGCTCGTGTTCTTCACGAACACGACCCTTTGATCTTGTTGACTAGACATAAGAGAGTTCATATCCATTTGTATTACTAGCCCTTGTTTGATCTAGATTGATAGCATCATTGTGTTGCATGAGGTTTGTGTTTAAGCTACGTTACTCGGTCTATGTTGGCTTGTTATCTGGTGGCATCACCCTGGGTCACAACAGTCCGGGTCGGGTGAAGTCTAGCAGCAACGCAGGCATGATGCCTGGGTTGTGTAACGATAGAGGTAGGCCGTAGTGGTAACAGTTGTTGGACCCTTTGAAACCCTCCACGCTAGGGTATTGCTGTAGGAGTCTAAATGATAGTTTCGCAGAGTGCTGGTCGTCGCGGGCTATGTCCCCGTTTGTACCTGGGTGCTAAACCTCCAATCATGCAATGCATTGTGCATCTCTCTTGTATCATCTAACTCTTGTATGTATAGTACCTTAGAACCTAGAGCTAGCTTCGTATGGTCCCCCCTACGCCGTAGTGTGCTTGTGTAGAGATAGATCAGAGTGTGTGTCACACTACCCTTATCCTATCATTTATCTTACCCATACATTTGAGCTGTTGTCTCCTATCTCTACCTCATGGTTTACATTCAGTGCAAAAGCATAAGTCTTGGTATCTGCCATTGCCTTCCACGGATATGATACTCTTGGAACACTCACTTCCATAGGTAGATGCTACAATGGTTTATCTATGCGCTTGCAGATTTGTTCACTATCGTTAGATTCACCTTTGTCAATTCTTGACGCTCGCTCTAACTCAGTGTCGTTAGTAGTGACATTAAGAAACGCCAACAAGCATTTCTTATGCTATTGCCGGGACGGATTCTAAATCTGTTTCTAGGTGGTTGTGTTAAGAAATGTCAACAAGGTCAAAAGCTGGAACATGGGAACTTCATCTTGCATCTCTCATTAGTGGTGTCATTCCCGTCTCACCACCAATTGTTGATGTATCAATGAAGCTTCAGCTGCATGGTTAGTGCCACAATGCATACACAAAATCTTCAATGCTTATGGTAAACATATGCATCTACAATCAACCTTCTAAACTTCTTGCAAAACAGGACCAGAAGGTGGTTGTAGTCCTCATGTGTGCCTACTGCACTAAGCATGGCCGACTCTGGAGAGGCCTGATGCAAGCATGGTTCATTTGGTGTATCAAGAACGAAGCTACCATGCTTGTCAGTGGAATCCTTTCCTATAAATTCTAGAGTCGGTGCCTCAAAAGATTCCATGGCCCATGAGGTCTCCATCTCAAGAGATCCATCGTGGAAGCTCAATGTTGACTCTCGGTCATGGTCAAAAGCAACATGGTACGGGCCAGTGGGTTGAGGCTAAAACTCGATCAAGAATGAGGACCATTGTTTGCCTTAATAAAGGTGTAGAGGATCTTTCGAGTCATACTCTTGAGGAGCAGAGAATTCTACAACCTCAATCAGAACATGCTCGAACGATGCGAACGAGATGCATGTGTCATCTTCTCGAGTGGGTCTTGCTTGGGAAGAGGCTTCACCATCGGATGTCCTAAACATGAGATGGTGGTGGAGGCGGCCTCCTTAAGCTTTTCATCTAGGCTCCCTAAGGATGTAGCAAAGAGTCTCTCTAACGGCAAACCTAGGAGAAGATCAAAATCCATGATGTTGTAGATGCGAAAATCCAAGCACACCTCGATCTTGTCTATGACGATTGGCATGTCCCTAGCAATCCCCCGACATTTGAAGAAGTAGCCCCATGAAGGACTTCGGAAATGTCTACCAGTCAGGGTCAAGGGCATGTCACCTACCAGAGTGTCCAAAAGGTACTTTGATATGATGCAAGCTCCAGCAGTAGTGTCATAAACAACATCTATGGTGTTTCCCCTCATGGAATAATGGATGGTCGTGGAATACACAAATTGCTTCAGATGTAGGCTTTAATTCTTGAGGCGACCAATCCACTATGGTCTCATGATTCCAAACTTCATCGAAGACCTCATAGAGTCTTATCGATGCCATAGACTTGTCGTACCGAGAGTGATTCGAGGTATTTATAATGTCTCCAGAAGAATCATCCTCGAATCGGCCAGAGAACTCTGAAGGTTGAATTTCTTCTTCCTTTGGTGTTCGTGGTTTGGGTCAGGGCTCAACAAAGGAATCAAGGGATATGGGTGATGAAAACTCAGATTCAGCTGTTGAGAGACGCTCATGGATCGACTCGAACTCTAGGTGGGGTTTGTTACGATTGTTATGAAAACAAGAGGTTTCTAAGAGGCCATCTAGGATCTCTCTTCTTTCCACTGAAGTTTGGTGCTCAGACGAACCTCTAGCTACAATGTCGAGCTCTTGTGCAGATGCCATGTCTAAACTCGAGTAAAAGGTGCACAATGATACAACATCGGGTATAAACAAGTCTGAGCTAGACGCCAACATGTGTGAGAACCTAGCCCAGGCTGCACTTATGGATTCACCCTCTAAGTGCTCAAAGTCGAGGAAATCACTCAGTAGTAAATTCGAGTGTTCGAAAGGAGAGAAGGAGTAACCAAAGTCATTTCATAGTTCTTCACAATTTTCTACTCTCTACAAGCACGAGCGCAGCTCTTCAAACTCCACTAAATGAGCGTGAGGACCATCACTAATCGCTCCAGAGAAAAGTTGATTTCGAACCAAGGCTACAAAGCCGGAACGGAGTTCGTAGCTAGATGAAGATGTTGATGGTTGCTCTAAGATAACTTGCCCCTAGGGGTAGAGAGTCTTTGACAGGAAGGCATCTCAAAGGATAACGGGGGTAAAGGTAGAGGTGAAGAAAAGATAAAAGATACGAAGACCACTAGGCTTGAAGATAGATACAGCAACCGTTCCCCGACAACGGCGCCAGAAATGCTTGTTGGTATTTCTTAGCCTCACCACCAGTTGCGCACCTAGTGTGAGCGTAAGATCCACCTGGGTACGCCTATGGGTACGAACAAATATGCAAGTGCATGGATGTACCGTTGTAGCATTTCCCCAAAGGAGTATTTCAAAGAGTATCGAATCCAAGGAACGAGAAAGATCTAGCTCTAGGCCTAGCTAGGGTCTAAGGACACCACTCTATAGGATAAGATTAGGTAGAAAGGATCCGGCAGGTAGAAACATAGTCTAGAACAGCTTCTCTGGTATGATCACTCACTTTGGGCGCCGACCCCGCCTGGCTCTAGCAGTTGGTTCCGGTATTTGGCTCTACGCCGTATCCGAACGCAGAGGAATACAAAGGGTCCAACGGCTATTACTACCGTGGCCTACCTCTATCTAAATGTGAGATACATGGCAAATGAAGGATAACCCGTAGTATGGGCACCGCATCCACACCACCGATTACTGCTATAGCGAACTACGTATAGTACCCCTGTAGCCCTACTATAGTACTCCGTATAAATACAAAGTGACGAACCCATGAGGAAGAAGACAGAACTAGCTCAGATAAATTCTACCACTCGCAAGGATCACAAATGCAACTTTGACCTAATTTGAGAAATGTAAGCACTCACTATATTCTACTAGACAAGCAACCTGAACTGAATGCAAAGTTATGAACCTAATCAATTGGATCAGAAGGGTTGCGTTCGAAGAACACAAGCCTCTAAATGATGATCAGGCCAAGAACATAAGAACACAATCACTTATGCATGAATGTCACTTTAGTCTAAATAGAAAATACAGAGATGCTTACTTTACTCCAAATGAAGAACAACAACATCCGTAGAGGTTCGTTCTTGAGGAGAGGTGCTAATGATCATGGCAAGGCCCCAAGAATCCCCCTCACTCTCCTCCTAGATCTCTAAAAGCACTAGAAAGCTAGCACTAATCCTATGCAAAAGAGCTCTCCTCTCCTAAAGAGAGTAGCCAAAGGCTAAAATGAAAAGGAGGAGAAGAAGTGTGTGTCTCAAAAGTGAGAAGGGCCTCTTATATTTATTGGCTGGGAGGGGCACGAAGGATCGCCTGAAGCACCCCAGGAACGCACTGAGGGACCAATCACTGATCACCACGTGGAAGGCCAGGATGAACAGACACAAGGTCGTTTTAACCCCTTGTGGGCCCGTTCATCTCCATCTTTTGCACAGTGACTAGTATGTGGGCCCTTGGGTACATTCTTGGTGTATGTAGGATTTTGAGTTGGTTTGCTCCCCAAGTGGGCCCTTGGATCCTTGTGACAGCCATGTGGCGCGCTCTGATTCGTCAGGGCTTGCCACCCTTTGATTGATGACATGGCTTGTACATGTAGGATCTAGTGTGGCAACACCTCATCAACTGAGGTGGCGAGGCATGAGTCAAACAAGTCTGTTTTCCCTCCGTTTCTTATGCTAAATGCCTGCATTCAAATATACATCGCCACTTGTGGAATTTGTCAGTATAAGCCCCTATTCTAGTGTGGATGTATGTTTCTCATGTCAAAATGCGGGAGTTGACGGCCCTAAAAGAGGTACTTAACAGCCGTCAACACTCACCCATCATAGACATCTCAAATCTGTTTGTCGTAATCCTACTAAACTCTTCACAAAAAGTTTCATTAGTACTACCAAATATAATGTCTTCGACATATATTTGGCACACAAAGATATGACCATCAACTTTATATGTGAAGAGGGTAGCTGAAGGACCGAATAGGCGACCAAAGAGGGGGAGGAGTGAATGGGAGCCGATAAAAATTCTTCCCGAAGGTTGAACTCGGCCTATACCCCGATTGCCACTCCGAGTACTCGCACACACCAAAGAAGCTCTAGACTTGGCACACACAAGCCTACAAGGCCTAGAGACAAGTCACGGATCAAAGAATGGAAGCACCGGACAAGAATCAAAGCAAAGGAGGCAAGTCTGCAATAGACCTCGCGGACAGTCCGTGGTGTACGGGCAGACTGTCCGTGGGGCCTGGGGGGATTGTCCGCAAGAGCCTTGCAGACTGTCTACTAAAGCGGACAGAACCTCCAGAGACGTACCCTGAAAAATCGAACTATCCGGGCGAGCACCGCGGACAGTCCGCACCTTCACGGACTGTCTGTCACTTCAGTTCCGACCGTCCTCAAACACCGTGCAACCAAAAACACTTGTGGCACCAGATCAAAACATGAACTCGGAAGAACACGCGAAGAACACGAAGAACACCTGCGCTGAACCACAGCTCGCGGACTGTCCGCACCAAGCCCGCGGACTGTCCGCAAGGCACGAACAGAGCAGAAAACAGCCCGACCCACGAAGTCAACCGTCCAAATCCATCACCGAATATCCCAAACGGCTAGAGCTATTGAAACAAGACTTTGGGGAGATGAGAAGCGTCACTAGATGAAGCTATGACCCAAAAATCTTGACCTCTAACTCCCTAAATCACCGGGAATCGCGGATCACACGAACCACCACCAAGAACTCGGGCTCCGACCAAAAACGCAAGAATCGAAGGGGTTTCCCGGCATTTGAGGGTCAAGATCACACAAAAAGATGCACAAGGCATCCACCCATGATCCCCTCAAAGAAATCCGAGAAGAAACGCCCTCAAATCCATGAATCGAGCGAAGAACGAAACTCCCCAAAAATAGCCCCGAAAATGACACGAAAATCACAGAGGACTAGGAGATCACCGCAACGTCAAATGCTTCCATACATCCAGAGGTCAGAGTCTATACAAGAATCTAACCTAAGGAATACAGAGGAAAAGAAGCAATCCAGAGCAATCTACCGGGGGAGGAAACCCTAGAGTCCAAGCGAGAGATATGTCATCCACCTCTCCCCTATTTATACGAAGTCCACCGGAGGGAGGTAAATGACCACGCTACCCCTACAACTCAAATAGAAGATACACAACCCTCAGGGGCAATATGGTCTAGTCTTCATAGAGCGAACACGCTTCCACCGCGGCTTCGCTTCGCATCGACGCAAACTCCGCAATCACGCCACGTGCCCCCCGCCTCGAAGCTTCCTGACGCTCCCAGATCACATCTCCGTCGCATCGGGCCTCCGGACTTGGTTTTGCGGCCTAAACCAAGAAACCGTCCACCTGATGGTTTTGTGGGCAAACCAACAAACCCTGCGTGCAAGCTTCGGGCTCGATCTGCTACCTTGCACCGGCCCATGTTCACGACTTCAACCCGCCAATCTTGCTCCGCACGGCTCACACTTGACCCCATCGGCCACCGGGTCCATTGAACCAAGCCTACTCACCTCTCCATCACCCGGAGGCCGCCACGGCTAAGGCCTTTCACACTTGTTCTTCACCTGCACCGACACGAGTCAAGCCGCAACCTGTACCTGCACACTTAACCAAGCATCAGTCCTCACAACATTGTCAATCACTCATCACTAAGGAGTGACCCTCCACTGGTCCTCGGACACACCTAGTCCTCACTAGCATAGACTTTGCCTATCTCAAAGCCTTGCTTGAGCAAGAATTCCTTAAGGCATTCATACCATGCTCTTAGTGCTTGGTTATGCCCATAGAGTGCCTTATGGAGTTTGTACACATGGTTGGGATGCTTGGGGTCTTCAAAACCCAATGGTTGCTCCATGTAGGCTAGCTCGGAGACTGATCCATTGAGAAAATCACTCTTGACATCCATTTGATACAGCTTGAAGTCATGATGGGCAGCATAAGCAAGTATAAATCGAGTTGCTTCAAGCCTTGCCACTGGTACATATGTCTCTCCAACATCTAGCCCTTCAACTTGAGTATACCCTTGAGCAACCAATCTTGCTTTCTTCCTTATGATAATGCCATACTCATCTTGCTTGTTCCAGAAAACCCACTTAGTGCCAATGATATTAGTCTTGGGTCTTTCCACAAACTCACACACTTGATTTCTCTCAAAGTTGTTCAACTCTTCTTGCATAGCCATCACCCAACCCGGATCTTCAAGAGCTTGTTCTACCCTGATAGGTTCTAAAGAGGAAACAAATGAGTAAATGCATAGAAAATTTTAAGACGAGATCGTGTTGTTACCCCTCTCTTTGTGCTCCCAAGAATATTGTCAACGGGGTAGTCCCGTTGTGTAGTTTGTTGCACACAAGGATGTGATGGCCCAAGAGGTTGATGTAGGGGTTGGTCTTCATTATCATCATTAGCTTGAGGCTCAGGTGCACTTCCATGAGCATCCTCTAGCTAATCATTGGCCTGGTTCTCAGTTTTCTATGGTGTTGAGTTCCCAGATCGTGGAACCTCCGCAAAATTTCTCGGAGGTTGAGTTTCCGCAGATTTCCCAAAACCTTCGCAGAATTTCACAGAACCTCACAATATGCACTTCTGTAGAACTAGGGACGTCTGACCCTTCGAGTGGTGTTGAAGTTTGGAGTTGTTGTTCATCTTTCTCTTGTCCTTCAACTGGTCTAACATCACCAATGGCCAATTGCTTGATTTGCTTCACAAGCCGGCTTCTCTTTTCCTACAACATTTAGATCAACTTGCTCCACTTGAGAGCTGTTAGATTGATCAAACGTCACATCTATCGTGACATCAATCCTCCTGGTGGTTAGATTGAAAACTCGGTAGGCATGCTCGTTTGGACCATAACCTAGAAGAAAACCTTCATCAACTTTTGGTGCAAACTTAGAGCTTTGGGGCTTCTTGTTTAGAATGAAACACTTGCACCCAAATACTCTATAGTAAGACACCTTAGGCTTGTTACCGATTATAAGCTCATATGAAGTCTTCTTGTAGTACTTGTGAAGAAAGAGGCAGTTCATAGTATGGCAAGCCGTGTTGATTGCTTCCACCCAAAAGATGTCTTCAATCTTGTATTCATCCAACATCGTCCTTGCCATGTCAATGAGTGTCCTATTTTTCCTTTCAACCACCACATTTTGTTGAGTGGTATAAGGAGCTGAAAATTCATGCTTGATGCCCTCTTCATCAAGAAACTCTTCAATGTTGGTGTCACAGAATTCAGAGCCATTGTCACTTCTCACTTTCTTGATGGGTAGCTCAAATTCGCTTTGTGCTCTTCTTATGAAAGTCTTCATGTTCCCTTATACTTCACTCTTGTCGAACACAAAGAACACCCATGTGAAGCGAGAATAGTCATCAACAATTACCAACCCATATTTGTTACCACCAATGCTTATGTAGGCCACTGGTCCAAAGAGATCCATAAGGATTAGCTCCAACGGGCTTGATGTAGTGATGATGCTCTTTGGTGGGTGAGGTTCACCTACTTGTTTTCTAGCTTGGCATGCTTTGAATATCCCATCTTTCTCAAATTGAACATTTGTTAGTCCAAGGATGTGCTTATCTTTCAAAAGTTTGGCCAAGTTCCTCGTGCTAACATGGGCTAGTAAGCGATGCCATAGCCAACCCATGCTAGATTTTGCCACTAAACAAGTCTTAAGTTAGACTTTACTTTTGTTGAGATCAACTAGGTAAAGCCTACCCTTCAACCAACCCGTAAAGACAATAGAGATAATCCTCCCTTTTTATGATGGACACACCCTTATCCGAAAAGTGACATTCTAAACCAATCTCACTAAGTTGTGAGACGGATAACAAATTGTAACCTAACAGATCAACATGAAGTACATTAGTAATTGAATGTTTTTGGGAATTAGGGATATCACCAATACCAATGACTGCTCCTCTCGTATCACCTCCATAAGCAATTCTTTTTTTTGGTCCTTCCATATGGAGATATGAGGAGAACATACTCTTCTCTATGGTCATATGATGTGTACAATCACTATCAAGCACCCAACTTGATACACCGGAGGAGTATGCCTACAAAACAGATTTAGTTCCTTCTTTTAGGTCCTCAATTTGACTTGGGGCCTTCAACGTTAGCAACCAAAATCTTAGGAACCCAAAGATATCTTTTCACATATATGTTGATTCAGTTCCAACATAGGTGGCAACAACTTTACCAAGTTTGTTGCGTCTTAATACATAGCTAGGTTGAGTGTTGATGGATGCATGAGCCTTGTTCTTTTGAGAAAACTTGTTCCTCTTAGGCATGATAGGATTGTCCTTAACCTGCACACAAGTGTTAGATGCCTTGAGAACATGTTGGGGTTGAGCCATGGTCTTCTTCTTTATTATGTCCTTACAGACCCTGGAACCTCCACGATCAGAACACAGAACCTCTAGGAAAAATTTGTGGAACCTCTGGGGATTTTCATAGAACCACTACAGTCTGGGCTCCCTTAGGCTTCCTGACTCTGGAACCTCTGCGATCTGAACATGGAACCTCTGCGTTCTGGGCAAACAAAAAACCTTTGCTCTCAAACCTGAGACATTCCTTTCCCTTTATGATGTTCCTCTTGCCGATTTTGCCACCTTCAATATAACCAAAACCAGGATTCCTTTTGTTGTGCATCTTTTATTTCTTGTTTCCATCACTCTTACATCCGCTAGCTATCATTGATTTGATCCTAGCAATTTCTTTCTTCATTAGATCCATATTAGCAAGGTTAGTTGCATAAGATTCCAAATCAACATTATAGCATCTATTACATCCCTTGCTAGTAGAAGAACTAGAGTCACCCTTTGCATTCAGAGGATTTGAGGTGCTACTCCAGAGGAGACTATATTGCTCCTCAAGAACTTCATTCCTCGACTTGAGAGAATTACATTTAGCTTGAGAAGCAGCAAGGCCTTCCTTGAGAGTAGCAATGATGCCCACGGCTTGGTCAACTTCCAAGCATAGGGCCTCAAGCTCACTTCTCTCTGATGCAAGAACATCTTGAGTTTTCTCTAGTTCCTCTACCATCTTGGCCATGAAGGCTGTTGGCGGCTATTAAGTACAATTTTTATGGCCATCAACTCCTGTATTTTGGCACATGAATTGCACATCAACACTAGAATAGGAGCTTAAACTAATACTTTCCATAAGTGGCGATGTCTATTCGAATGTAGGTATTTAGCTAAGGAAATGAGAGGGATCCATGCATAGTTGATCCAAGCTAAACAAGCTTCAGCCAATGAGGGGCTGCCACATAGGATTCCCCTGGATCAATGCCATCACCAATCCATGTGAGACATTTTTGACGAATCATGCGCTGCCACGTCAACATCATATGGATCTAAGGGCCCACTTGCTACCCAAACCGTTAGGAAACTTGCCATGCACGAGGGATGGATCGTGGGACCCACATGCCAGCCAGCCAGAGGAACCACAGCAGGACACGTGGCCCCATAAGATCGGCTGATCCTAGGATCGGCCAAACGAACCTTGTGTTGGTTCATCTTGGCCTTCCACGTGTCACTTGCTCATTGGTCACTTGCTGCATCCTAGCGTGTTTTGGTGACATTTGGTACTCAGACCGCACACCCCCTTGCCTATAAATAGAAGGGGAGGGGCCCCATTTCCAACACACCATTCCAAGCTCAAGCCTTCACTTCTCTCCTAGAGTAGCTCTCCCTCTCTTCCATTCTGCCTATGTGAGGTGATTCTCACCTCTTTGTGGTGGAGTAAAGATGAGGTGAGATCTAGACTAGGATTTATGAGAGATAGAGTAGGAGTGAGGAGTGAAATGGAGTTCTTATGGATGTCTTTGTTCTTCATTTAGAACAAAGTGAGTATTTTGACATTTCTTATTTAGGCTTAAGTGGACTTCATGTATGAATGATATGTTCTTGTGTTCTTAGCTCATTCATGATTTAGAGGCTTGTGTTCTTCATGACACATAGCTTCGATCCTTTAGAGCTAGTGCATTAGTGCAAGTATCTATTTGCATGTTTGATCTTGTTTAGCTGAGTAAGAGTGTTGTATCTAGTTCGCATCCAAACCTTCCTGTTGCAACGCAACTAGATGACTAGTATGATCTGAACCGTTCTCGCGGGCTCATCGCTCCGTATTTATTCGGAGTGCTTTAGCATTGTTAGTGGGTCAACAGACGTAACCGTGCTCTAGTAGTAGTTGGTGGTGCAGACGTGGTGTCTGGACTACAGGTTACCCTTCGAATACCATGTGCACTCGCGTAACGATAGAGGTAGGCCGCGGTAGTGACAGCCATTGGACCCTTTGAAACCCTCTACGCCTGAGTACGGAGTAGGGCCACAGGTCGGAACACCTTGGACCTTTGAAAGACAAGGTGGGTCGGCGCCTCGAAGTGAGATCCATAGCGGTCGATCCATCTCGAGAGTTAAGCACCTCAGGAAGTGCTTCTCATTTCCAACCTATCTCAGCATTAGCTTGGTGTCCTTGGGTAGACGCCCGATAAGTTATCTTGCCGTCCCATGGATTCGACATACCCTTGGAATACTCTCCTTCCTAGGGGATGTGATACAACGGTGTATCCGTGCGCTTGCAGATTTGTTCGCACTCGTCAGTGTACCTGGGTGTTCCTTACACGCTCATGCTAGCCCGACGCCATAGTGGTGACGTTAAGAAATGCCAACAAGCATTTCTAGCACCGTTCCTGGGGGCGGTTGTTGTTAACCTTCGGTCCCGTCTATCCTCATATCTTTTATCTTTTCCTTTTTGTTTCTATCCCTACCCCAATTATCCATGGAAGGTTATCCTTGTAAACATCTTTCACATTCGAGGAGTGAACCCTCAGAGCCATCCTTGTCAGAACCCACTCTTTCATCTGGCTGTAGGCTTCGCCCCTCTCTCATGAAGCTAATTTAGGATCTTTCATTCTCGAGGTTAATTCATGAGAACCCCTTCGACCGTGTGAGAAGCTACAAGTGTTTGGTTGAAACTCAGGGTAAAACCGGAGTGCCACTAGATGCTCGGAAAAGGGAATTTTTTCCTCTATCCCTTTCTTGGAAAGCACGGGACTGGCACCAGTGGTGGACGCACAGGGTGGCCATGTTGGGCCAGGGACCACCCTGAAATTTGGGAAAAGCTCAATATCTTATGGAATTTGGCTGAAATTTTGGGAAAAGCTCAATATCCTTTGGAAATTTGGCCGATTTCCTCAATGCGCCCTTGAGAAGTTGATCATTTTTGTGTTTTACTTATATATTGAAATATTATATCTATACATAGTGTTGTTTTTTGTTAAGTTGGACCACCCTAACTTGACATCCTAGCTACACCACAGACTGGCACCATTGTTTTGGTGGAGAATACCTCACATGGGAGAGTTTGAGGGAAGCTTTCTGCTCCTGATTCTTCCCGATACGACGTGTCATCTCGTTAAGGACAAAGATTCTCAGTTTTAAGAAAGGTAAGGAGGAATCCTTAGGACTGGCATAGAATCATTTCGCCTCTTTGGTGGAAGATCGCCCAGTCCTCCACATCCCCGACTAGATGCTGCTTCAGCACTTCTGGTATGGGTTACGGAAGGACGATGCCATGCGGCTTGATGCTCTCTCTGGAGGCTCTTTGGAGCATTTGGATGCTGCCGAGGGGAAGGAGATCATGGAAAACCTCCGAGATTTCTGCTCCCCTTGCATCCCATCTGATGAGATGCCCGTCAAAGAAAATGTTGAGCTACCTAGATCTATCATCAGCCAAGCTCGAGTTTGCATATCCATCCTTTCCAAGCTCTGGTTGCGAATACCATTCCTGAATAGCAGGAATCTAAGGGAAAGAATGCCTAGTGCATATTCTACCCTTGGGTTCCCCTCTCATACCTCTTCTTAGACCTTCTCCCCGAGACCTTGTCTCGAGGGAGGATGGAGAGAAGGAAAGAATGATCATTCCCAGTTAGGATGACTTCTTAGGTCCTAGTTATGATCTCCTGAGGGGAGTACGATAGGCCTATCATGTTCCTACGTCTCAGCTCAAAGCGTAGTGCTTTTGCACTAAAGTTCAAGCAAAGGCCTTGGTCTCTATTTTATAATCCATGGGATTCACTTATCATACCAGAGGAGCATGATCATATACCAATCGAATCGAGTGAATTCACCTCTTCATTCTAAACTCGATGATCGATCGATGCCGATTACTCAAGAGAAATATCATTTCCTATCTTACATCTTGACATGATCGATGCCCAAAGGGAACTGAGCTATCAGTTTATCTATAACCTTCCATTGGAAGCTTAGGTTGGAATGCTAGGTGTTTTTACCATTTCGATGGAACACGTAGCTTCATACCTAAGGTGAGGGTGACTTGATGGATACTCCCTCCTCACATGGATTGTAACACCCGGTTTTATAAGAACAAACCGAATGCACCCTTTATCCATGCCCAAGATCAAATTCATGCATAAAGTGACATCATCAGTGTAATATCACAACATATATCATAACAACGTTTAATAATTACAAAATGACCAGAGGGTCTAAACAGAAAATTACACATCGTTATTCTATCACAACAGAGTAGGCACCATCTTCCACAGGAACATCGACTGGGGACACGCCAATCTAGAACTCCAGATCTTCAAGGTCTTCATGTTCCAGCTTCCTCTTCTAGCTTCTTACTACCTGAGCAGCAGTGGGGAGAGAACAGTAGGGGTTGAAAGGGAAAACAGTGAGTACACCTGGAGGTGTGTACTCTGCAAGTAGAGGGAAAGATATGCATAACATGCAGGCTTAGAGCAAGGAAGGCTTTATTTAGTGGACTGTTGGCATTTCTTAACGTCACCACTATGGCACTGGTTAGCGGGAGCGTGTAAGAGACACCGGGTATACTGCAAGCTCACGGAAATACCTTTGTAGTACTTCCCCAAGGAAGGAGAGTATTCCAAGGGTATCGAATCCAAGGAACGACGTGTACTATCTCCTACTCTAGTATAGATGATCCAAGGACACAACACTGATTGATAGGATAGGTAGAAAGGATCTGCCTCGACCGAGCGTAGAGTCTAGTTATGGTCTCTCAGGTATAACACTCACTTCGGGCTCCAGGCACATCCTAGGTCAAAGTGCTGGAGCGAGCCCAACTCGGTACGCGACGTAGAGGGTTGACAAAGGGTCCAACAGGCTGTCACCACTGTGGCCTACCTCTACGCTACGCTCGTATGTGGTCTTCGAAGGATAGCTTATGGTCTAGACACCACGTCTACACCACTTACTATTACTACGAATCCGCGAGGGAGATACTGGCACTAGCTCAAGGTATGCTCTATCACTCATGCAACATCACGAATGCACTTTGATCTAACTAGAAACATGCAGGAGCTTCACTTTACTCTAATAGACAAGCTGTCAAACTAGATGCAAACTTATGATCTAAGTCTACTGGATCGAAAGGGTTGTGTTCGAAGAACACAAGCCTCTAAACCAAGAACAAACGAAGAACACAAGAACAAAGCAACTAAGCATGCATACGACTTTAGTCTAAATAGGAAATGTCAAAATACTCACTTTAGTCTAGTTGAAGAACAAAGGCACCGTTGAGGATCGTTCTTGAGGAAGATGTCACGAATCATGACATGGCCTCAAGCCTCCCACCTCACTTCCTAGCACTAACCCTATACAAAGAGCTCTCCTCTCCTAAAGAGAGAGGCTCCAAGCCAAAATGAAGAGGAGGAGAAGTGTGTGTTCCAAAATGGAGCCCTTCCCCTCCTATTTATAGAGGAGGGAGAGGCTTGCTCGGAGGCTCAAAGTGCCCCGAAACGCCCGGGATCGCAGCAAGTGACCAATCAGGCAGCAGCACGTGGAAGGTGGGGATCAACCGACCCTAGGTCGGTTCGGCCGATCCTAGGGTCGGCCGAACCCCCCGGGAGGCCTTCTGCATTGTGCTTTCTCAGGGTGGCTGCCATGTGGGCCCTGATGCTTGTCCTCCGTGCATGCCAAGTTTCCTGGCGGTTTGGGTACTGAGTGGGCCCTTGGATCCATGTGATGTCCACGTGGCGATTCGTGATTCGTCGGGCTTGCCTCTCTTGGATTGATGACGTCAATGATCCAGGGGAATCCTAGGTGGCATCCCCTCATTGGCTGAGCTTGAAGTACTTGGATCAAAGACTTGTGCTTTTACTCCTCTTTCTAGTGGTAATCACCTGTATTTGCATAATGACCAACACTTGTGGAAATGATTAGTTTAAGCTCTATTCTAGTGTTGATGATCATTTTACCATTATATTATGCACGTATTGACGGTGTAAAAGCAGCACTTTTCAACCGTCAACAACACCCCCACACTTGACCTTTGCTCGTCCCGAGTAAAGGGAGTCAGGTCAAGGTGAGACATGATATCCAAAGGTATGAAACGAGCATTAGAGATATTCCAAACCATACCTTGTACTTGTGAACTTTGAAGAGTCTATCATGCTATCTTGGGTAGTTGAAGAATGGAACGGTCACGAATCAAGTCACTCCTGCTCATCATGTCAAGTAACTTGGGGTTTTGCAATAATTTTTCAAAACATACCTTGCTTAGCTCCTCATTTGATTCTCTCAAATCGCTCAATGTGTATATGTCCTCACCAAGGCATTAGATTGCCTTTCTTCATCATACTTCTAATGATGGCTATATGTGGAGCTCAGGGTAGGATAAAGGATAAGGCATACTTGCATCACATATATTGGAACGTCAAAGACTAGATCCACAGAGAAAATCAAATCATACAATCAGATCAAGATGTGCACGTGTATGGATATGGTGAGTATGGTAAGGTGGATACTAGGCCCGGAATGGGTGCTAGATATTACCATACCTATATGATGAAAGCTGAGGTTGATGGTAAGGTGGACACTAGCCCCGGAATGGACACTAGTTATTACCATCAAAATTATGGAACTCCTTTTTGCATGATCTCATCTCTCCCCTGTTTCTCCTATATTTTGGACATGGGCTATTCTTTCTTCTTCTTCTTTTTTTTCTTTTTTTTCTTCATGCTTTGAGCATGTGTCTCTCTTTTTTTTTCTTTTTTTTCATAGCGCATATCTCTTTTTGAAGGATACTTTTGGAGAGAGATGTCACACCACATATGGAGCTTTATTTTTATGAAATGGATGAATGATACAATGCTAACTTCTAGTGTAGAAGCATAGCAAGGGGGAAATGGTGGTGTGCACATGAATCTTGATCATGAGAGTAATGAAAATAATTCTCACAAGGGTCACAGAATTTGACAAAGCTCAATGCAGTAACAAGCAGCATATGAGTATAGGGTTTTCAACTATGAACATCATATGGCTCTAGTAGGATGGTGGCATATCAAAGAGGAGCTTTGCAAAGGGTTTTTATGATTTTTCAAATAAAATTCCCAAGCACTCAAACATAAAGAGCGAAGATCATATCATCAAACCATATCACAAACACCAACTACTTAGATAAGCATGAGTTCCCTAATGATATTTGTTCACAAGCATCAAGATGATAAATAAGGAATAAAACATATGCAAGCCAACCACAGGAATCATGTAGAGCAAGCATAGCACACATTGCTAAGTTTGGTTTCAAAGGATATGAATTGAAGTTAAATCAAACTCATGGATAGGATAGAGTGAGATAGAGGTTGCACATACCATCGCTTCTGAAGGATAAGAGATCAAGGAAGACCAGTGGTGATTCGGCTGACCAGAGGGCAGCCGGGTCACTCTAGTTTTCCTTGCTCTTGTCATGAAGGCGTAGTCGATGTTGTGCAGCGCCTGTGTGGGAGTTCTCGAGTGGATATGTCGATGATGAGCTCGAGAGAACTCCCCCACACTAGTGGTTGTTCCTGGTGCTGTTCTTCAAACAAAAAGTGGAAACAAAAGAGGGACTCTACTGGTTCAAGAACCATAGAGCTTTTATTCAAATTCAAATATTTTTGGGTTTTTTTATTGTCAACATGTCATTTGCTCGAAAGGGTTATACCAAGATTGCACTTCATACACAAAGGGGAATATACTTACCTTGGACCTTTGAGAGGTCATATGTACCACCTATGGATGTTGTGCAACATGAATCTAACACCTCAACTTACCTTCCCATTTGAAATTAGCTCAATGACTTACCCATTCAAATTTGACAATTTTCTGCAGGGGTTAGTCCACACACATGCAACCAAAATCTATGGAAATATAACTCTAAGGTTCATCAATCAAAACTCGACAACATGTCTTGTTTTGACTGAAGGAGACAATTTTAACCTAAGCACCATGCTTAATTCAAAACAGTCAATGAACATTTATCGACAAACATTCAAACCAGAGCATATGAACACAGATGAAAGGAAACATGAAGGCATGATCAAGCTATCATCAACAAGGGATGTAAGTATGAGCATAAGATGGTGAACCTCGGGAACCTCCTGGAAGGGCTTTGTTTAATGTCAAAAGCAGGACTTACCTAGCTAGTGGGCAAGATGCAAGAGCTGACATCATCACCACACCAGGATAGGATTTGGTAGAGGAGGAACTTTACTCAGGATGCTCACATACCTCCCCCACACTTGGAGTATAAATTGCTAGGCAACAAAACTCAAGTGTGTGGTGATCAAGCTTCCATTTGTAAACGTTCCCTCACCAAAGTGTATCTAGGTGTTGCAGCTGATGTGGCTCACATGTTCGTAGGCATCACCTGTCCATCTTTCTTTTCAATCTCCACCTGAAAGGTTAGTGACCAAAAATACCCGAAGGACAACTTATCCTAAAAACATGTTCTTGCTTTTATTCGAAAAGGGAAATAAAACCTAACCTAATCTAGGCTATCACCTAGGAGTGCTTTGTTTATTTAAGGTCATAAGCTCGACCATGGGAACTTCATCTTGCAGCTATCATTGGTGGTGTCGTTCCCGTCTCGCCACCAATCCTTGATGTATCAGTGAAGCTTTAGCTGCAAGGTTAGTGCCACAGTGCACACATGAAATCTGATATGATTATGATAAACATATACATCTACAACCAACCTTCTGAACTTTCTAGAAAAGAGGACCATAAGGTGGTTGCAGACCTTATGCGTGCTCAGCGCACTAAGCAAGTCTGACTCTAGAGGGACATGATGCGAGCATGGTCTGTATGGTAGATCAAGAATGAAGGTACCATGCTCGTGTGTGGAATCCTTTCTTCCGGACTCCAGAGTCAGTGCCTCAAAAGGTTCCATGGCCCATGAATTCTCTATCTCAAGAGAGTCATCGTGGAAGCTCGATGTTGACCCTCGATCATGATCGAAAGCAACATGATGCGGGCTAGTGGGAAGAGGCTGAAACTCGGTCGAGAGTGGTGACGATCGTTCGCCTTCACAAAGGTGAAGTGAGTCTTCCGAGTTATCCTCACGAGGGGTAGAACATTCTACAACCTTAATGAGAATGGGCTCGGATGATGCGAACGGAGATGTATGCGTCATTTTCTCGAGCGGGTTTAGCTGAGGAAGAGGCTTTGCCATAGGATATCCTGGACAAGGGGTAGCAGTGGCAGAAGCGACTCTCTGAAGCTTATCATCTAGGCTCCCTAAAGATGTATCGAAGAGCTGCTCTAGGGGGGAGCCTAGGAGAAGATCGAGATCAAGGACATCGAAGATGTGAAAGTCTAAGGTAGCCTCGATCCCGTCTATGATAAGCGGCACGGCACTCGCAATCCCCTGACATTCAAGAATGTGTCCAAAGGGACAAGTCTTGAGGAGCATGTCGGATGGTGCTAGCGGGAATCTGCCAAAAAGAGTTTCCGCTAAGTGCCATGGCAAAATGTTAACCTCCATGATGGGGTTACAATGGGCCTCTATGACAGTGTTGGTGTTTCATAGCGTCGTCATCCTAAGAACAGATCTGGGACCCGTCCTTAGTGACAACACCAGGAAAGCCTTTAGGCACATCTCAATGTCACAACTAATGGCACCGGGTTAGCGTGAACATCGAGACTTGCCATAGGTTAATCTAAACAATCATGAACGAATCCGCAAGCGCACAGATAAACCATTGTAGCATTTCCCCAAGGAAGGAGAGTATTCCAAGGGTATCGAATCCGTGGAAGGCAATGGCGGATATCTTAGACTTATGCTTTTGCTCTGAATGTAAACCAAGAGATAGATATAGGGAACAACACAATCAAAGACAGGGGTAAGATAAAAGATATACAGGGCAGTGTGACACACACACTCAAATCTACCTCTACTCTAGCACACTATGGCTTAGGGGGAACATACGAGTTAGCTCTAGGTTCTAATGTACTAAACATACAAAGCTAGAAGATACAAGAGATGGGCATGAGTATTGCATGAGAGAGATAAGGTTCAGCACCTAGGTACAAACGGGGAGCTAGCCCGTGACGACCAGCACTCTGCAAAACTAGACTTTAGACTCAAACAGCAGGTACCCCAGCGCGGAGGTTGCCCTAGGATCCAACAGGGCTGTCACTACATGAGGACCGACCTCTCGTTACGGGGGGTATGCTCATAACTATCGTAGCCAGACAACCCAGGCACCATGCCTACGTTGCTGCTAGACTCCACCCGGCCCGGGCTATTGTGACCCAGGGTGAGAGCCACCAGAAGACTGGTCAACTAGACCAAGTACCGTAGCTTGAACACAGACCTCATACAACACTCTTATGCCATCTAACAAGATCGACTAAGGCTAGACATACGAACAGATATGAACTCTCTTATGTCTAATCAATAAGATCAAAGGGTCGTATTCCTGAAGAACACGAGCCTCTAACTTATGAACAAACACATAAGGAAGGAGTTTATCACCCTTCAAGTGGATCAAAAGGTAGTGATCACGAAGAACACGAGCCTCTAAATTGTGAACAGAGGATGAACTCAAGAACATATCAAGAATATGATCTACCATGACTTTATATGAAATAGCTGAATAACTGAAGTAGATCAAAGTCATACAAAGAAATAAAGATAAAAGAGAACTCATACCTAGACTTCCAAGAGGACTTGGAACCTGAATAAGAGCTACTCTAGCCTACCCCCTAGCCTTGGAAACTAAAAGTGAGAGGAGAATGAGAGAGTGGTGTGTGAGAAATGGGAGCCCCTCCCCTTCTATTTATAGGCGAGGACAAGACTTGCTCGGACGCCCAAATGGCCCCTAAGCACCCGGGAGTGAGGCAATGGTCCAATGAGAAACCACCACGTGGAAGGCCAGGATGGGACGCCACTAAGGCGGTTCGGCCGATCCTAGGATCGGCCGACCCCCTAGGGCGGCCCCACCTGGTGTGCTTCCTCTGGTTGGCTGCATTGTGGGCCCTCTGATCCATCCCCGGTGCATGGCTTGATTTGGTATCCGAGGTGGGCCCTTTGATCCATGTGAAGTCCATGTGGCGTCCTCTGATTCGTCGGTGAGTGCCTCCCCTGGATCGATGACGTGGATTGCCATGTTTCCCTTGGTGGTAGCCACCTCCTCAGTTGAGTTGGCATGGTTTCTTCATAGAAGTTGAGTTTCCATCTCTTTTAAGGGGTAAATCACCTACATACAAATAATCTCCAAGGACAAGTGGAACTACATTATTCAAACCTAAATGATAGTAAGATATGCATATGCCTCCATTTATGTGAGAATATTGAGGGTTGGAAATGGTGAATTTCCACCATCAACAAACTCCCCCAAGCTAACCTCTTGCTCGTCTCAAAGCAAGACATTAGAGACTTAGGTTGGTTGATCAGGAGTTGCTACAATGTTGTATCCTCAACTTATGGCAAACATACAGCAAAGTACTCTACCAAGAGTTGAACAAGTTGGCAATGTTCTCACCTTTCACCTGATACGTGGGGCATATAGCTTCACCTGCCTTGGGCGGTTGAGAGACAGAATGGTTATATAGCATGTGCATAGTCACTCATACCTTGATCAGCTTAGCAATCCAGAGGTTTTGCAAATTTTTCAAAAGAAAATCAGAGTTCCTCAAATGATACTCTTGGATCGCTCAAAAGTGTATGGTTCCTCACCAAGGCATCAATGTTGCCTTTCTTCACATCCTACTCCTAATAGGCTTTATGTGGAGCTGTAGGTAGGGAAGATGTGGCATACTTGCCTCTCATATTTTGCTAAGTCAAAAACTGGATCCTTGGAAGAAACAAACATACATCCTGATCAAGATGTGCATATGTGTGTGATGGATATGAGCATGGCAAGGTGGATACTAGGCCCGGAAATGGGTGCTAGATATTACCATGCTTTATATGAGGGAATGAGGGATTGATGGTAAGGTGGACACTAGCCCCGGAGCAGGTACTAGTTATTACCATCTATATGGTGGAACTCTTTCTCTTGCACATATCAATCCCTTTTTCTCCTTTTGAATTTTTTCGAGACTTGGGCTAGCTCTCTTTATTTATTTTTGCCATGCTTTTGGGCATGCTTTTCTCTCTTTTTTTAGCTAGCCCTTTGTCTCTATTAGAGATGTTTGGAGAGGGATGAACGATGCAAAGATACATAGAGTTTTATTTATGGAAGAATGCATAGGCATATGGAACAAATGATGAATGCTTAACTTCTAGTGTAGAAGTTTTAGCATGAACGTGTATGTGATCTTGATCAGGGGAGTATGAGTTCTAACAAGGGTCACAACAATTTGACAAAGCTTAGTGAGGGAACAAGCTGCATATGTGGAGGCTAAGAACTAGAATCTACATATGGCCTTGGATAGGAAATTTCTCATCATTGAGGAGCTCATCATGTTTTGATTTTTCAAGAAGAAAAACTCTGCATGTCAAGCATCACTAAGCACAAGATCATAGCACTCTATTCTACCATATCATGTCTCGCAACAACTTAGGCAAGGATCATGCTTTTTGCTACCCATAGTTTTCAAGCTAAGGTTTGAACATACAAGCCAACAAACTCAAAACTTAGGTAGGATACAAAGTTGTAGGCAAGGCATACAAGGAAAATAAACAGAGCAACTATTCATCATTTCAACCATAGAGGCAAAGCATTCTTACTAAGCATATCAAAGCAAACTAAGCAAACGATGACGATGAAAGCAAATAAATATTTTTGGTCTTTTTATTTTGCAGATTTTTTTCATTTATAAGATATTCTGAAAACGAAGGAAGATACAAGTTACCTCAGAATGGGGGTCCTCCCCCAAGCTAGCTTCAGGCTCACTGCGGAGGAGGGTAGAAGAAACCCTGACTCACGTAGTAAGCCCTCTGCGCCTCCATGTATTGCCGCTGATCTTGCTGCATGGCTGCTATCCTCTCACCAGCCTGACGCTACCATGCTGAGGTAGACTCGACGTGGGTGTTCAGCGTCTCCTCCAATCCCGTAACCTGGACGGTGAGCTCTCCCATCTGCTGCGCGAGCTGAGCATCGTGTGTAGAGGCTGAGGAGTGTCGCCGAAAGGACGAAGACGGAGGTGGACCACCAGAGCTGGATCTAGCGGGTGTGGCCCACTGAGCACTGCTCGCGCCTGCCCAAGTTGTGCCACTCGCACTCGGATGGTAGGTGGGCTGATCCCAGCCAGGTGTATACCCAGGAGTAACCCTGAACATATACCCCGTAGGGCCCCTCCTGCCACCGGTGGCGTAGCAGGCTGTGGCTGAGGTGGTGGTGGTGGCTGTGACTGCTGCTGCTGCATGTGTGCTCTTTTCACTGCACTTCTGGTGGACCTGCTTGAGACACTAGCACGACGGCTTTCCTCTTGTGTAACAAGGGGAATGGTTAGTGACTCCGAATTATACCGTCCAAACCCCGGGTTAGGTAACGCGATTTGGTTTGCATAGCCCGGAAAGAAAAGAGTCAAAGAATCATTTGGGCCCCTCTTGAGTATATGCCCTGGATCAAGTATGCCTCATCAATGAGCACTCGGGGCGTCCCGATGAAGGGTACGGAATTCCCGCTAAGAACCCCGAGTCTGAGAGCAATACGAGTCACCAAAGACGTACACTCAATAGGACCTATCATCTTGAAATTCATCATCTACTGCCGAATCATAGCTTTAACGGGAGAGACCTTGATCCGGTTGACAGTGGCGTATAATAGCATCATCTCATCGCTGCGCACGGGCCGAACATCCTCTCGTGGAAAGAGAGTAATGGCGAGCCACTTGTGCCACAGGTGGAGAGTGGGATGCACAATATCATTGCACCGAGGTACAAACTTGCCACTGTAAACAAGACTAGAGATATCTGCCCAGAAAGAATCTTGAACATAACCCTCACAAGACTTCTTCAGAGAAACCGCACAATGAGGACTAAACCCAAGAAGATGACTAAGTTCCTTCCAAGAAACACGATAATCGGTCCCAAAAAGACGGAACTGAATGCCATCCTGAATCTCGGTAAGAGAGCAAAGAAACTGGATAGTGAGGGGCCGAGAGCCAAGCTCTGTGACCGGCGCAAACTGCTCCCAACCAAGAGCATTCCAAATGGAAACGAACTCGAGATTCATACATGTTTTCTCCATGAGAGCCGGGTCGAAGTCCCTGGTGTGGGCGAAGACTCGGTCCTTCAGGAGAGCATAGGCTTGCTCCTCTCGATCGCCCCGCAAGCTGAGGTAGGGGGTGCCGTCGACGACCTCCTCCGTGGCTTGTGGCTCAGCTTGCTCCTCTTGCTCTTCTTCATAATCTATCGTTGATGGGCTCGGCGTTGGCTCGGCGGGGGTGGATGCACTTGTGGTTGCGTGCGAACGGGAGCGTGAGCGTGTCACCCTCCGGAGAGTGTTCGCCGCCCAATTCATGCTAGCACAACAACAAGGGACAACAAGAGCAACTCGGTGATGGGTTAGTGAAATCGAATGAATTCTTACCGAGCTTGCTCCACCAATAACAATATTTTCAGCAACACACTAGAGAGAATACTTGATGATCCAATCTCGAGCAAGAAATCCAAGAAAACCAAGAGAGCAAGGAGTAGAGGGGGGAGTGTGAGTGAAATGAGTTGAATGGGTGAAGAACACCCCCTCTCGGGTCTAATTTATAGAGCAAAGGGGCAGCACACTATGGGTTAGCCGTTGGGCAATGGCTAGGAGCCGTTGGCCAAAGCTGGGCCCACTTGACTGTTGCCAGGGTTCGACCGAACCCTGGTTCGACCGGCCCAGTGGTGGGCCCGGTGCTGGCCCCCTTTGGCAGGTGTGCCCCCAACGGCTATATGAAGATATGCCAAGGTGCACCGGCCAAAGTTTGCTCCAGAAATTGCCCAAATAAATTTTCTATGGTTTTCAAACTCAGAAATTATTTTCAGAAATTTTTATTTGGAAAAAAGGAAAAAGGGCTAGATAAATCTAGCATGCAAATGCAAGGTTTTGGAAAATCAAATATGCAATTTTTGGGAACAAAATTTTGGAAAGGGAAATATGAGATAAGTACCAGCTTTAACCTTTCTGGTAGAAAGGACCCATCATTTTTAGTCTGACGAGTTGGACTCTTCTCAGTGATCAATTCCATTCAGCACCCCAATCCTGAGAAGTAGAGGGTGGTGCCATCTCAATCTTCCGCCATTCTTTCCGAATTTTATTTAGCCTCTTCGACGGAGATTTCTTCCTTGGGGGTGAAGGCTCCATCCTTCCCCTAAGCTGCTCAACACTATCTTGCACTAAATAGCATTGCTCTTCTTTATCCTAAAACTTGAACTTCAAGTTCCTCTTCCCAATGCAGAAACAGATAATTTCGGACCCCACATTGATCCTAGCTCAGACACCACTGAGAAATGGCTGCCCAAGGATGAGCGGCATTCCTCCCTCGTCATCCATATCAAGGACCACGAAATCCGCGAAGACATAAGAGCTCTTGACTTTGACCAATATGCTCTCAACAATTCCTTCTGGATATCGTATAGTTGAATCTGCGAGTTGGATAGTCCGTGCTGTTGGAGAGAGAGCTGGATATCCAAGTTGCTCGAACATGGCCTTGGACATGAGATTAACACTCGCACCAAGGTCACAAAGGGCATGCCTGATCTGCTTGTAATAAATTGTGCATGTAATAGTCGGGTAGCCTGGATCTTTCTTGTGCACCACTGCTGATTCCTCCCATGGATCAAGAATTTGTTGTATGGGCTTTCCTGCATAGTTAGAAGCATGTGTCTTCCTAGGTGGCTTACCCCACCTGGTTGACACTACACTAACATTCTCACAAGAGGATACGGGTTGCTCCGGGATCCTCCTGTTATCAGGAGATGGAACCAAAGCAGCTGGGTTTCTAACACTTTGTTGAAACTTAGCTGACTCTTCTGAGCAGAAGAAAAACTATCAATCTTAACGTTGAGGCTTTCCACAGTTTTATCAAGGGCAGCTAACTTCTTATTAATACCTTCATTAATCTTAGCTTGCCCAAAAACGAGATCTCTCAAGGAAGGTTGGTTGGGATTGTACGAGTGACCTTGGATACCTCCTTGATAATAAGGGTGTTGTTGATTCCACGATTGGCTCCTTGTTCAGGTGGACGATAACCGTTGTTGTTGCCGTTCATGTACATCACTTCCTCCTGAGTTTCCGGACAATAGTTGCCTGAGTGCCCAGTGTTGCCACAGACTTCACAAGTCATGTGAGAATCCATAGGCAGAGTAGTGGTGGCCATGGCGGCCTTCTCGCTAGTGTAGTCATCCAAACTCTTCATAAGAAGATCCATCTTGGCAGTAATCATGTTTGCTTCCTTGACAGTATGAGTACCCCTCGGTCGTGGTTGAAGTCTTTCATCACTCCACCCTTGGTTGGAGACCATCTTCTCAATGAGTAATTTAGCATCATTGACAGTGAGTGAGAAGAATGCTCCTTGAGCAGCAGCATCAATATGGCCTCGGGCTGTCGGAGTCAACCCATTATAGAAGCTTTGAAGAATAAGCCAATCCTCCATCCCATGGTGAGGACAGGCCAGGACATACTCCTGAAGCCTTTCCCAAGCCTTTGGAATGGATTCACTTGCTGCTTGCTGAAAACCATAAATCCTTCCACGAAGAGCATTGGTTTTACCCAATGGAAAGAACTTCTTGAGAACTGCCTCCGAACACTTACTCCAAGTGTTAATAGCTTCACGATTCGCGTAGAACCATTGCTTAGCTTTCCCCAGGAGGGAGAATGGAAATAGCTGTAAACGAACAACATCCATATTTGCACCCCTGATGACGAAAGTGCTGCACAGCTCTAAGAATTGCTGCAGATGAGCATTGGCATCCTCATTTGACTTGCCACAGAATGGGCTAGCCTATACCATCGTAATTAGACCCGTCTTGATCTCAAAATTTCTAGTCCCCATTGCCACCTCAGAGCC
This sequence comes from Cenchrus fungigraminus, assembly GCA_036936925.1. Lineage (NCBI taxonomy): Eukaryota > Viridiplantae > Streptophyta > Magnoliopsida > Poales > Poaceae > Cenchrus > Cenchrus fungigraminus. The sequence continues at coordinate 42,123,659 of CM072775.1, forward strand.
TTGCAGCACTTGGTCAGCGGAAGGAGCTGAGTACTCACGAAGTGTCTTCTGGGCCATAACGTTGGACGTGGATGGTACAAAGGAAGCTGGTTCGCCCTCTGGACGAGTACGACGAGGTGAGCCAAAATGAATTCGAGCTTTCCTCACAAGTGACTCGGGATCTTCAGTAAAATTTCCCGGTAGGTCGAAACCAGTCATACACTACCTGTCTTCATCAACCAAAGATAAAAGAAGGCAATCAAGGTAAGCCTGCATTAGGAGTTGTCCTAACCTACTCAGAGTTTATAAACAGATGCAAAGCATAGTCATGATAATCCTGTGCCCTCCCCGGCAACGGCGCCAGAAATGCTTTTTGGCGTTTCATAGCATCGTCATCCTAAGAACAGATCTGGGACCCGTCCTTAGTGACAACACCAGGAAAGCCTATAGGCACCTCTCAATGTCACAACTAATGGCACCGGGTTAGCGTGAACATCGAGACTTGCCATAGGTTAATCTAAACCATCATGAACGAATCCGCAAGCACACAGATAAACCATTGTAGCATTTCCCCAAGGAAGGAGAGTATTCCAAGGGTATCGAATCCATGGAAGGCAATGGCGGATAACTTAGACTTATGCTTTTGCTCTGAATGTAAACCAGGAGATAGATATAGGGAACAACACACTCAAAGACAGGGGTAAGATAAAAGATATACAGGTTAGTGTGACACGCACACTCAAATCTACCTCTACTCTAGCACACTATGGCTTAGGGGGAACATACGAATTAGCTCTAGGTTCTAATGTACTAAACATACAAAGCTAGAAGATACAAGAGATGGGCATGAGTATTGCATGAGAGAGATAAGGTTCAGCACCTAGGTACAAACGGCGAGCTAGCCAGCGACGACCAGCACTCTGCAAAACTACACTTTAGACTCCTACATCAGGTACCCCAGCGCGGAAGTTGCCCTAGGATCCAACAGGGCTGTCACCACCTGAGGACCGACCTCTCGTTACGGGGGGGTATGCTCATAACTATCGTAGCCAGACAACCCAAGCACCATGCCTACGTTGCTGCTAGACTCCACCCGGCCCGGGCTATTGTGACCCAGGGTGAGAGCCACCAGAAGACTGGTCAACTAGACCGAGTACCGTAGGTTGAACACAGACCTCATGCAACACTCTTATGCCATCTAACAAGATCGACTAAGGCTAAACATACGAACAGATATGAACTCTCTTATGTCTAATCAATAAGATCAAAGGGTCGTGTTCGTGAAGAACACGAGCCTCTAACTTATAAACAAACACATAAGGAAGGAGTTTATCACCCTTCAAGTGGATCAAAAGGTAGTGTTCACGAAGAACACGAGCCTCTAAATGATGAACAGAGGATGAACTCAAGAACATATCAAGAATATGATCTACCATGACTTTATATGAAGTAGTTGAATAACTGAAGTAGATCAAAGTCATACAAAGAAATAAAGATAAAAGAGAACTCATACCTAGACTTCCAAGAGGACTTGGAACCTGAATAAGAGCTACTGTAGCTTACCCCCTAGCCTTGGAAACTAAAAGTGAGAGGAGAATGAGAGATTGGTGTGTGAGAAATGGGAGCCCCTCCCCTTCTATTTATAGGTGAGGACAAGGCTTGCTCGGATGCCCAAATGGCCCCTAAACACCCGGGAGTGAGGCAATGGACCAATGAGCAACCACCACGTGGAAGGCCAGGATGGGACGCCACTAAGGCGGTTCGGCCGATCCTAGGATCGGCCGACCCCCTAGGGCGGCCCCACCTGGTGTGCTTCCTCTGGTTGGCTGCCTTGTGGGCCCTCTGATCCATCCCCGGTGCATGGCTTGATTTGGTATCCGAGGTGGGCCCTTTGAACGATGTGAAGTCCATGTGGCGTCCTCTGATTCGTCGGTGAGTGCCTCCCCAAGATCGATGACGTGGATTGCCATGTTTCCCTTGGTGGCAGCCACCTCCTCAGCTGAGTTGGCATGGTTTCTTCGTAAGAGTTGAGTTTCCATCTCTTTTAAGGGGTAAATTACCTACATACAAATAATCTCCACGGGCAAGTGGAACTACATTATTCAAACCTAAATGCTGGTAAGATATGCATATGCCTCCATTTATGTGAGAATATTGAGGGTCGAAAATGGTGAATTTCCACCGTCAACAGACAGTGCCTCTAATGGAGCAAGGGACAACCAGAGAAGGTGAGCTATTCCAAGTTGCCTCGGAAAATCATGTCACTCCTTCTGACGATTCCTCTCTCGTAGCCTCCTCAGGATATGCTTCGTCAGGAGGATAAGGAGGTAGTGGAGGCACCGCAGGCCTAAGGGAAGGTTTTGTCAAAAGATTTCTAGAATGATCGGTATGGATAGAATAAGGATCCCCCCCTAATTAGGCATCAACAGAACTCGAGGTGTCTGAAGGATTTCTAGATGGGTCATCCTCAAATTTGCAAGTGAACACCGAAGGTTGAACTTCTTCATCCTTTGGTGTTTGGGGTTCAGGAGAGGGCTCAACAGACAAGACTTGGGATTCGGAAGATGAAGGCTCGGACTTGGATGTTGAGGGACACTCATGGCTCGTCTCAGATTCCTCTCGGTAGGATCTGGGATCGACTTCGAAGTAGGAGTTCAGGAAATCCATACCTTCAGCTGGTCCCCTTTCAAGAAATGGTTTTCCGCGGTCGAGACGACAGACAGACCTTTTGTCGAGACCATCATAAAAATTGCGAAGCAACTGAGAATCAGGTATCGACAAGGGCGGTCCATAATACACTAAGCGTGTAAATCTAGCCTAGGCCATGTCTATCGTTTCCTTCTCTTTCTGTCGAAAACAATGGATATCTTCCCGTAGAGCAGCAACACAAGATGGAGGGAAGAACTCAAGACAAAACTTGTCCCTAAGCTCTCCCCAACTATCGTTTGTGCTACCTACGGTATAGGTGTACCATTGCTCCGCCTTCCCTACAACAGAGTACGGAAACAACTTCCACTTGAAGGTATCCAACGTCATACCCATAGTGTAGATAAGAGAACACAAGTTCTCGAAGTCACCAAGATGGTCGTATGGGTTTTCACTCGATAGACCAGAGAAGATAGTGTACCAAACGACATCAATTGTCGCAGGGAGAGGCTCACAGCCAGATGTGAGAAAAAGTCACACAGAAGGCGGTGGCTCTGGGAGTTCATCCCTAGGGGTAGTGATGCTTTTACAGGAAAGCTTCACCATGGGTAGCGGGGGTAAAGGTAGAAGAAAAGGAATAAAAAGGATAACTTGATGGGTAACGGGGGTGAAGGTAGAAGAAAACGAAAAAGATAAATACGAGGACCACTAGGTTCGAAGATAGATACAGCAACCGTTCCCCGGCAACGGCGCCAGAAATGCTTGTTGGTGTTTCTTAACGTCACCACTATGGCACCGATTAGCGGGAGCATGTAAGAGACACCGGGTTTACCGCAAGCGCACGGAAATACCACTGTAGCACTTCCCCAAGGAAGGAGAGTATTGCAAAGGTATCGAATCCAAGGAACGGTGTGTACTATCTCCTACTCTAGTATAGATGATCCAAGGACACAACACTGATTGATAGGATAGGTAGAAAGGATCTGTCTCGACCGAGCGCAGAGTCTAGTTACGGTCTCTCAGGTATAACACTCACTTCGGGCACCAGGCACATCCTAGGTCAAAGTGCTGGAGCGAGCCCAACTCGGTACGCAACGTAGAGGGTTGACAAAGGGTCCAACAGGCTGTCACCACTGTGGCCTACCTCTACGCTACGTTCGTACGTGGTCTTCGAAGGATAGCTTATGGTCTAGACACCATGTCTACACCACTTACTATTACTATGAATCCACGAGGGAGATACTGGCACTAGCTCAAGGTATGCTCTATCACTCATGCAAGATCACGAATGCACTTTGATCTAACTAGAAACATGGAGGAGCTTCACTTTACTCTAATAGACAAGCTGGCAAACCAGATGCAAACTTATGATCTATGTCTACTGGATCGAAAGGGTTGTGTTCGAAGAACACAAGAACAAAGCAACTAAGCATGCATACGACTTTAGTCTAAATAGGAAATGTCGAAATACTCACTTTAGTCTAGTTGAAGAACAAAGGCACCGCTGAGGATCGTTCTTGAGGAAGATGTCATGAATCATGACATGGCCTCAAGCCTCCCACCTCACTTCCTAGCACTAACCCTATACAAAGAGCTCTCCTCTCCTAAAGAGAGAGGCTCCAAGCCAAAATGAAGAGGAGGAGAAGTGTGTGTTCCAAAATGGAGCCCCTCCCCTCCTATTTATAGACGAGGGAGAGGCTTGCTCGGCAGCTCAAAGTGCCCCAAAACGCCAGGGATCATAGCAAGTGACCAATCAGGTAGCAGCATGTGCAAGGTGGGGATCAACCGACCCTAGGTTGGTTCGGCCGATCCTAGGGTCGGCCGAACCCCCGGGAGGCCTTCTGCATTGTGCTTTCTCAGGGTGGCTGCCATGTGGGCCCTGATGCTTGTCCTCCGTGCATGCCAAGTTTCCTAGCAGTTTGGGTACTGAGTGGGCCCTTGGATCCATGTGATGTCCACGTGGCGATTCGTGATTCGTCGGGCTTGCCTCTCTTGGATTGATGACGTCAGTGATCCAGGGGAATCCTAGGTGGCATCCCCTCATTGGCTGAGCTTGAAGTACTTGGATCAAAGACTTGTGCTTTTACTCCTCTTTCTAGTGCTAATCACTTGTATTTGCATAATGACGAACACTTGTGGAAATGATTAGTTTAAGCCCTATTCTAGTGTTGATGATCATTTTACCATTATATTATGCAGGTATTGACGGTGTAAAAGCAGCACTTTTCAACCGTCAACATGGACTGCAAAGCTCAAGTTTTAGTTGGTCAAATTTTAATTAAGCACCTAGAATTTATTGTGTATAAGGCTTCCCATCCCCTTCGAGGCACAGGCACTAACCTGTCCTGATCCTAGGGTTAAAACATCATTGAACCAAAACCAGCTCCCAAACCACAATTCCACCGCTGTGATCCACCCAAGCCACCATCTAACCATGTGAGGGTCCAGGCCGCTCTTCACCATGAGCATGACTGTTATAAAAGTTTTTAACACTCTACAGAGGTTGTACATCTTTACCCACGAGTCGCGTAAACGTTCAAAGGAACGTTAAAACCAACCATGTTGGGCAGATCAGGCACTTGCACACTTTCTTAGGTGTGATAGCATAGGGACCCTACGAGGCCTTTACATAGGTTGACCAGCGCGTATTAACCAGTCTTAGGGTACAAGACCCATCATTGAGCCTTGCCGGACTCTTGAGAACTACGCCCTCATCCAGCCCAGATAGCCTAACACAGTCCGCTGGGTTACCCTACTTACTTGACCGAGACCATAGCCCATTAGTTCTTGTGGTTGTACTGTAAGTCCTAAGTGGTCGCTCCACAGACCGGTCCTTATAAAGTTGACTCAGGCAAGGCCAACATCAAGCAATCACAAACCACCATTCAAACCACTTGCCTGAATCGCCTAGGGTGTTCATGTTGCTAACCATAACCCACATTAACAAGTGCATTGTCATTAATCATGTTTAAGATTAAAACCCAACCCATGTTGAGCAAGCTAAGCTTGAATCTACACATATAGGTAACCTCTAAGGATAAGCAAGGAATATCATGAAAAATCTAGTTAACAGTCCTTAATAGGATTCCCAGCAAAATTAGACATCTAATGCTAGCAAGCATAAATAAAGCAGTGATTATGGTGAATAAAATATAAAGGTATAAAATAGCAAGATGTCAAGGACACTTGCCCGTTTCCCGATGCTCCACGACCCAGAGACGTTTCCTTAGCGCACAACAATTCAACTGAAACAACATTTAAAGCAACTAAGAACAATACACCAGACAATAAAATCATTTTTATAAAAGGCGCGCCACTAGCTAACGTGAGCTAGCTACAAACTCTAGAGCGCAAGGGACGATCAAACGGAGCTATGGGTAGAAAGGGCACAACTATCGGTAAAGATTATATTATAAGAAAGAAGGAACTATATGCTTGATTTATTTTATTTATACAAAACATTTATGGAGGATATTCCAGAAAAATAGCCTTTGTTGGAATTATTCCAAAACATGTTGATCCTAGTCATATTTTATTTGTAAAGGTTTATTAGAGTTTATACCAATTTAACACTTATCTTTATAAAAGAAACTTTATGTAAGAGCAACTAACGAGTTAAAACTTGTGTCGGGTTGAGCTAAACAAGCTATAAGAAAAACATATTTATATTCAAATTAATCATGTTAACTTTGGTTTAGAGAAAAGCGAAGGTTAAACCTGTATTTGGTTTTATTCAAAAGGCATTGAGTTGGACATTAATCAAATTAATATAAGGTTTAATTTTCAGAAAAAGATAACATGTTAAACGTGGCTGCTAACACGTTCTCTACGACGAGACATATCTAACACAACTTGAACGAGCTAAAACGGAGCTAGGATGTGAAAGATATGGGCTTTTGAAGGTTGCAGGGGCCTATATGCGATAAACTATAGCTTGCAGGGGCTAGAACAAAAGAATCTCAAGTCTTGGAGAATTCTGGACGCGAAAAGAAGAAAGATCAAGGGTCTATGAGCAAAGAAGGGGACTTAACTGTGAAGGGCGGGATTTTTCTAGGGGTTCTTGTGCAAGAAAGCCAAGACACAGAGAAGGGTGGGTGGAGTTTTGACTTTCTCCAGGGGCTTCTGTGCAAAAGATCAGCTAATGGGGCGAGGGAGCTGACGTGGCACGACGTGGCCCACTCTGATTTGCCAGAAGCGCTGACGTGGTGCTGATTAGGTTGTGGACCGACCATGGACCACGGTCCATGGGTCCACGGTGGACCGGGGCCAAGGGGTATCCTGGGTTTAGATCTAGGTCGTCCGTCGGGGATCTGGCGGCCAGGTGTGCGACTGGTGTTTTGGGTCGCCGGCGGGGAGTTTCGGGGCGGCGGCGCCTGGCGGCCAGCGGCAGCGCATCACCGAAGATGGGTCACGCGGAGGCTACAATGCACGGATTTGCGTGCAGTTTTGACCGGGAGAAAGAAGATGACGGTACGAAGCTCACCAGGGGGTCATGGGCGTCGATCTCGTGGCGGAAATGGTGTGCGTCAGTGAGAGTCGGATGGGATCTCGGGCACACGCAGAGAGACGAGCTCCGGCTTGAGGTTCATGCTCCTGGACGCTGAGGTTGTCTCCTAGGAGTACCTGTGCGTTCATGGGTTGGAGGAAAGGGTGAGAGAGGGGGCGGACGACGGCGAACTAGGATGTTGGCTGAAGGACACGGCGGTCGTCTCCTTACCATGGTGACTCCAACGATAGCTTCTAGGCAAGCGGCGGTGCGGGAGCTAGGGGGAGCGAGCGGGATGGCAAAGGGGAGGGCCGGGTCTCGGGTCCAACATTTTATAGAGGAAGGGGCAGCAGGGGCCGAGGATTGGGGCGCGGATGCCGGCCGTGATGGATGTGGCGGCAGGCTTCTTCCATCTGAGGCAAGGGCGCACCTGGACGGGATTGCGAGTGAGGAGAGACTCGGAGGAGGGGCAGCGTCGGGTCGACGCGGTTAAAGGTGGGCCTGGCTGGCGGAGCTCACAGAGGGGACGCTCAGGATTATAGATCCCGGCGGTGGCGGTCCTTCAGTCAAGTGGAGCAGAGGAGGAAGAAATTGAAGGGAGGGGGAGACACCGACAGGTGGGACCCTGGCGTCAGCGAGAGAGTGGGAGGCGGAAGGGGAAATGGGAGACGTGGGTTGGGCCGGTGTGGAAAAAAGGGGAGAGGTGGGCCGCGTGGGTTAAGATGGGCTGAGCGTGGGAAAGGAAAGAGGGGGGAGGTGGGCTACGGCCTGATAAAGAGAAGGGGGAGATGTGGGGCCGGTGGTGGGGGTGTTTTGGGCTGCGACAGATTTTCAGCTCATGAGAGAGGAAGGAAGGAAGGAGCTGTTGGGTTGAAGGGTTTTAGCCCGAAAGGGGAGCATTTGGGTCGTATTTGCTTGAGAGGTAAAGGGAAAGAGAGAGAAGGTTGGAGATTTTGAAGAGGTTTATATATAGATGCTCTAGAGAGAGAGAGAGAGAGAGATTTGGCCCAAGAAAGAATTAGAGAGAGAGAGACAACACCACGGTAGGGAGAGAAAAGCCTTGCTAGACAAAAGGTTGGATTGGAAAGATTTAGAGAATAAGATTGGAGAGATATAGAGATAATAGGATTAACCTATGGATGAACCTATTCGAGTTTGAAAACTCAAATTCATTTTTCACACTTAAACCATGCATTACAGCATGAATGCAACAAACACATATTTATAACCTATGATTCATTTATTTATTTTAGAAAGTATTATTTATTTGGAAAAGATTGCACATGCTTTCTATTTAATTCTAACATATTTTAATAAAATTTTGAAATCCTAGCCAAAATGCAAACTAGGGTGTTACACGGGTCCTAACTATTGAACACACGTCGATCCGATAGAGCTTCACTCTATCCTTTTTCGAGGTTCGATACGTTACTGAGTTCATTTCACTCGGAGAATTTTCTTTCACTCTGAAAGCACTGCTTCAGTGCTTACCCTTCTATCTCTAATGTTCACTTTCTGAGTGCTATATCTTCCGAGTCATGTGATTACCCTAGATGCTGGCTCGGTTCACCTGGGATGCTCATGTTTGCTTTTGCATTATTATCTTTCAGACTCGTGTTCGTATATATGCACTAACCTTGCAGCTAAGACTTCATCATCACATAATACCATCTGCAAGGAAGACGCATAGGTTAAGGAAGGAGATTGCTCATGAGGAACCCTGGGTTCGAGTATTTCTGATTTCATTTATTTTGATCCCTCGGGAGTCTTGTGAACACTAATCATGCAGAGAAAGGATACGCTAGAATCGATAAAAGGAATGAGCAAAAGAGGCACAGATGACACCACTGTGGCAACACAATGAGCACTTCACGATCTCCGCTGGAAAGTATCTACGCCTACAGTGGACTAAGGTGAGTCCCCCAGACTAATTAATATTTATATAAGAGGCTTAGCCAAAGTTATTATAAAGTAGAGGTTGATTATTCAACCCCAACCTTATCCTAGCTTTAGCCAAAGCCCACCTTGCTATCTCGGGACACCCTTCCATAAGCCACCGTGCTGGGAGTGGGAGGTCACCAGGATCCTCGCTGACATCAGGAGGAACAACACTACTATGAGGACGTCCGCATTGGTAAAGACGGTGCTCAAGCTGGCTGAGCTATACATGGAGCATGAGATGCTAGTTGAAGGTCTAGCACAGCAAAGGAAGGAGTACCAGGAGCTCTGTCATGAGTATCTTCAGTTAGGTGAGGACATGGCCAGCCTGCTGCAGAAGCTGGCAGCGGCTGAAGGGATGGAGCAGCTCCTTGCCGAGTAGAGGGGATTCGCCCCAGATTTAGTTTCCATTAGGCGCTTAGTCTAGGTTTAGGTTTATTTCCCTTCCATTTTATTTATTTATTTTTTTATTTATTTCCCTTCTGAACTTTAATTTCATAATCATGTGTGTAAGTGCCTAATTTTATTTCAATACTTTTAAATTTGAATAAGTTGGTTGACCGGTCATGTAACCCGATCAAGTCACATTTGTGTCATCACTTTGGATATTCGGTGTAGAAAGACACCTAGGTTTGAGACAGTGTGGGGGAGAGCCATGACTCTCCCAAAGCAGACACGACGCATTCTCATACCCACACTGCGGGCATACTGCGCTAGACGATCGATCATACATAGAGAACCTGAACGGGACCCACACGAGTTCACTCTTGTGGAGATCCTCTCACGGTTCGATCTGTTCACATAGCGCTGGTTTGCACCCATACATCTCACTCTCGCTCCTGAGTTTTATGAGCCATGATCGCTTATTTCATATAATTAAAACTCGGATGTTTATGCTATGTTTATCCCGTTCTGCATGATTCCTGAGTTGACCTGCATATGTTTTATTCCTCGTTATCTATCTTGATGCCTGTGAACAATATCCGTCTTAAGGACAAGCATGTTTATCTAAGTAATTGACGAGTATGATTTGGCTTGATGACATGATCTTTTGCTCTAATGACCAAACTTTCTTGGATTATTTATTTTGAAAATTAAAACCTCTTGGAAAAAGCTCCTCTTTGATATGCCACCGACCTACCAGAGCCATGTGATATTTTTAGTAGAAAACTCTATACTCATATGATGCTTGTCTTATATTGAGCTTTGTCAAATTCTGTGACCCTTGTGAGAATTGTTTTCATACCTTCATGATCAAGATTCATGTGCACACCATATTCCCCTTGCTATGCTTCTACTCTAGAATTTAGCATTGTACCATCCATTCATTTCACAAAATAAAGCTCCATGCATTGTTCCATGATTTATCCCTCTCCAAATATCTCCAAAAGAGACATGGGCTATGATAAAACAAGAGAGAAAGAAAGACATGCTCAGAAGGCGTGATCCAAAAAAGAGAGAGAGAAGAAAAAAAGAGATAGCCCATGTCTCGTAAATTCTAAAAGGGGAGAGGAGAAAATCATGCAAAAAGGAGTTCCATAACTTAGATGGTAATAAATAGCGCCTACTCCGGGCCTAGTGTCCACCTTACCATCATCACGACATTCATCATATATATATGGTAATAGCTAACACCTATTCGGGCCTAGTGTGCACCTTACTATATCCACCTACCATATCCATCATCCATCACTTGTGCACATCTTGGTCTGATTGTGTGACTAGAATTTCTCTATGGATCATGTCTTTGATTTTGCAATATATGTGATGCAAGTATGCTTACCTTTCTTATCCTACCCTGAGCTCCACATAAGCCATCATAGAAGTAGGAAAGAAAAGGAGGCAATCCAATACCTTGGTGAGGTCTTATACACACTGAGTGATCTAAGAATATCAAATGAGGATGTTGCAAGAGTTTTATTTAAGAAAACTCTAAATAACCCCAAGATGTTTGTCAGCAGATGCATAAGTGACTTGATTCATGGTTGTTCTGCTTTTCAATCACCCAAGAAGACATGATAGCCAATCCACAAAAAGTTCACAAGGACAAGGTATGACTTGGAATTTCTCTTATGCTTGTTCTATCTCTTTTGTATGCATGACCCACTTGTCTTTGTTTTCCCTTCACTTGGGACGAGCAAAGGTCAAGTGTAGGAGTGTGTTGACGGATGTTAAGTACCATTTTTATGGCTGTCAACTCCAGCATTTTGGCACATGAATTGCACATCAACACAAGAATAGGAGCTTGTTGACGGTCGATTTCTGTCAACCAAGAGCCCTTGTTACACTTAGGTTTGAGCTTTGAATTGTAACTAACCCGCCACTAGGCATACTAATGATATAACAAGTTCGCACTTGCATGTGGTTTTTGAAGTATGTTGTTTACGCAGGATCTAAACGCCTAAATGAGGACATCCAGGTAAAGTTCATCGAGCACTTTATGAGAAGATCACGAAGCCCGGCACAAGTCAAGACACGAAGTGAACATGACTCCAAATGACCCGAGGACCGAAGCATAAAGCCGTGAAACTCCGAGGATCTAAACAGAAGATGCGGGAGTTCGCGCGCCAAGATCCCCTATCTTGATCGTGGGGATAATGACGCCAAAAAGCCACATATGAAGGGGCAAAAAGTCAAAACTGCAAGAAATGCCACGTCAACGAAGATGGACCTGAATCAGGCCCGCACGAGATGCTGAGCTTAAACAGGCCATATCTCGCTCATCTTAAGTCTGATGTAGACAAATTATATATGGAAATTGCATGGCTCAACGAGACGGACAACTTTTGTATGAAGACCGAAGGCGTTTGAGGCCGTTTTGGGCCTGGGCCGGCCAGCCTAAACCGACCGGCCTACCCTATTCCGGGACCGGTTCAGCCTCCCCTTTGACCTAGCTCCTCCTTGGCTTATTTATAGCCCCTGCCCCGGACGGCCGCCGCATCCATTCATCAGAGAACCGCCAAATCGAAGGAGACACGCCGAAGGGAGCCGACGGCCACCGCAAGTCCTCGAGTCGCCTAGGAGATGGCCTAGGCCATGCCCTAGCCGCCATGGTTGGCCCTGCGTGGTGAAGCCATGGTGGAGTTCCGAAGCCATGCCTTGAATTCATCAAGGCAATTGTACATTCAACATTCGATGGTGATATAAATCATATCTTTTCCTTACTGTGATCTACTTTGATGCATGCTTATTCATATGTTTTAGCTAGTATATGCCCTTAGTAGGAATAGACATAATCATGGTGGTTAATCTATATCTTGTGGATACATCGTAGTGGTGCACGGACGTATACTCGTTCGGTGGTGTTTACCTTCGCGTAGTGACAGTACGAGGGAAGGGAAAGCGCCGAGCAAACGTGTAAGGGTTTACACCTTATCATGGTTTGTGATTAGATTGATTTTCACCTTGGCCGGAGCTGCAACTAGGAGACGGTAGGCTAGGGTTACCTTTAATTGTGTATCCCTTTGGCTTTTGAATGTGATCCATACATCCCTTGTGTTGTATGTTAACCATTTATGCAATCAACGCTTCATCTTAGGTTCGTTCGATAGATTAGATGGGGAACCCTAGGTGTTTGCTTCCGATCCTTGGATTGACAAACCTTGGGGGATACTCCGAGGGAAGACCTACAACCGACCTGTGCACTTGCTGATCGAACTTGTTGATGGTATTTTACCGCTAACAACAAGCTTTTCTGGCGCCGTTGCCGGGGATCGGCAACTCGAACCCTAGGGCGATCTATCTTTCTTTTGGACTAACCCTAATTTTATTATTGCATATATCCTGCTTTTCTTGTTTGTGTCTATGAATGCAGGTAAAACCCTAGACACAAGACTTTTGAGAAGTTCTCTACATCCGGACTTCAACAAGTCCAAACCCATTCCGAGATTCACTCCCAACAATTTGAAGATTCACTCTTTAGTGGTAGGTGCTAACAAATGTTAGTGGCCCATCATCCGCTATCGAGTCCCCACCAATGAAGACAACAAAGGTCAAGATAAACGAGGTATATGCCGCTGTGTCAATAAGTTTTTTAAGACTAATGTTTCTTGGTGAATTGTTTGTTCAAGTAATAGGTGCCAAAGCTACGCCCGAAGACGTGCGAGTTGATCATCGACATCTCGAGTTGAATGCTGCTGTTATGATAATTTTTTTGGCCAAGATCAGAAGTGTACAACAAGAGAAAATTGGATATTCAGAGGCTCCATCAAGTCTTCTTTCCAACCCATTAAGAATCACTAATTTTGGAGGTCGGTACGAAGAGTTATGAGGAAATCTTTCAACACTACGCGTTCTGAAATCAGCTCGGGACAGAACGTAGTGCCGGAGCAAAAAAAGGGCGTAACTCTTTCATCCGGAGTCCATTTAAGGTGAATGACCACATGTTGGAAAGGTGATTTGATCAAGAATTTAATGGAGCAGAAGTTTGGTACATATTCTGCATTGGACGCAGAGGAATTCAGTGGAGAAGTTGCAGCAGTGAACAACAAGGAAAGTGGAGATGACACAAGCGATCGTGTCAAAAGAAAATTGGAGGAGCATTCTATACAAAAGACGATGACTTGAAGGTTGACAAGACTGATGGCAACAAGATTAGAGGCACAATGACATCACCAATCTTCTCCAGAGGGATGCTCAAGAAGTTTCTAGTTGAGCGATTCAATCAAGAGACAAACCGCTGAGACCATCGACATGAAGTGTAGAAGCCATCTTCGATCCTATCACTTTGGCTAGAACAAGAATATGGAGAAGACACATCATTACTGTCATGATACTCACTGATGACGCAATGATGATGACCTTGAAGCCAAAGCATAAGTGACATGATGCTTGAAGGACAACGAGATGATGATCATCAACATCTACCGGATCGATCCGAAAGAAGCCAATGTTCTCGTCAATAATCTGCATCATCTTAGAAGGAAAGTATGGAATATTTTTGGATATCTAGAAGCCTCATGAAGTTACAAGTCCTATGAATCAAGAATCAAGGCAATCGGATGTTCCTACAAGCGAATATGGCCGAGTCACCGATGATTGCACGTCCTGAAAATTTCTGGACAGCAAGCAAAGCTGAAGTGAAACAGTCATAGCTCCCTCATTTGGACTCCGTTTAAGACGAATGAGTACTCATTGGAAAGATAATTTTATAAACTTTTCAATAGAATGATATTTTTTATATGTTCTGTTTTGTATACAGGGGTAAATCCATGAAGAAGAGGTAGCAGCGACATGACGAGGACGAGATAAAGGAGATGAGGGTGACAACAACGAAGAGGAGATCGGGAAGTGCTTTCACCTAGCATACATAACAAAATTTAGAAGCTTAGAGAAAATAAAGGACACTTGAAGCATTAGCAAAAGGAGACACAAGCAAGAAACATTCGATGCATGAAGATTAGAAGCAAGCCACGATGGATTACAAAAGCTTACGTCGAATAACGAGAATGTTTTTTGGGCTCTCGCACAAAGGACATTGCATTGCAAGAACAAAACCAAGATGTGTGTGTGTCCACAAATAAAGAAAGGAGTGAGTCCACACAAGGAAAGCTTGGTAACATGTGGCGCATAGAAGAGTTGGAAGAATTGCAAGAAGATGATGTGACGACTACTTAGCGCCACCGTAAGGTTGATTCGCTTTCATCTCCAAGAGACCACTCATGATGGAATAGCTCTGAGGCTAAGGTACACATTAACTTCTCAAGTTACTACTGATTTTGATGATATTATTTTAATACATCTATGTCAATTTAGTAGTATGTTTTAATTCTATGCCTTGTTCCAATGAAGATCATGTTGATAGGCTAGAATTTCTTGAGAATGATGAATAGGCTATGTTTGTGCTTGAACCTTGTTAATCCCAGGCCTAAATAATCTTTGCCTAATGAAGAGCTCAGTGCTAAGCAAGAAACTTGTGCTTCATTTAATTCCACCTTACTTTGTTGATGCAATATTAATTGTGATATGAATTGTGGATGCATATGTTTTCAATCTATTTTGTAAAATATCGATCTTGCTTTGCACTTGGTCAAGCTAGTGACCTTAAAAGAGCACATGTCAGGAGAAGCCCGAAGTTCACTAACCATGCAGGACACGAGACTTAAATAAAGTGGAGAGTGGTCATGCCCAAAGAGTTGCAAGCTTGATCGTCACCATCTCCAAACAACGTCGCTTTTCTTGTCAAGTTGTGAGGACATGATCAGACATGTACAAGGGGATAAAAGTAGATATTCAGAAGCTCCATCAAGTCCTTGTTCCAATGCATCCAAGGCCGACGAATTTGAGGACCCGTGCAAGGAGATATGACAAAAACATTAGGCGCTGCACGTGCTGAAATCAACTCGGGACAGATTGCAACGCTGGAATAAAACGGGCATAACACACTCAATCGGAATCGGATTGGAGCAAACAAAGACTCGATGGAAAGGAAATTTCATGCACCATGCATAGGAACGATTGTTGGATACATGTTCTGATCTGGACGAAGAAGAAAAATCTATGTAAGTGAGGCAGCAATGAAGCGCAAGAAGGAGGTGATGACGATGCGAGATTTGGCAAGTCTTCGATTGAGCGCAAAAGATCAAGTCAAGCATGTGAAGTGAATCAAAGCTGCATGAACACCTTCAAATCTTGCATGAAGAGTCATGGCTTCGCGACAACGAGAAGGTATGTGAGAAAGTCGAGCTCTATGACTTAAAATGAAGCGCTTGGCGGGAGGCAACCCGTTCTTTCTTTTTATTTATCTATGTATATATTGACGGTCTATATTGTGCTTTTTAATGGAACCCATCAAGTAACATTGTACCATTGCTCTAATAAATACCTCAACATCATGTTGTATGCTCTAATTGCTATTGAGAGAGCACTTTATTATTTGATCATGGAAAACTTGTAGACCCTTTTTGTGTCCCTACTAGTGTTTAGAGTTTTTTATTTGTGTCTTTTTAGAGAGAAATATGAAGTATGGCATCACCCCTTGATTCTAAGCTTGTGGCTAATTAATCTAGTCTTAATTTTCTTTTTAGACCAACACCATGATCATGTTCATATTTGTTTATTGCATGCATTGCATCTTACCATCACCATTCTTTTTTGCAGTCCATACATGTTTTGCATATAGTTGGCTTGGTAGTTCTCTACACTTAATGATGTATGCCTTCATATCCATGTTGGTGCTTCAATTGGGCATTTTCCTTAGCAATCTTGTGTAAACGTGGTGTTTAAGCTTGCTTGCGGACCATCATCATTTAGTTCTGTAAACCTTGCTAGCTTCCATGTTGCATGGGTTGATTTATAAGCTTTGCAATGCGCTTTATTTTTCTTGTGGAATAAATAATTATTGACCTTGGGATAGACATGGTGTTTGAACCTTGGTTAATAAATCTTTATTGGCTATGGAGATATTAAGCCACCTAGTTGTAAGCATGGCTCTTAGAACTAGGTGTAAACATTGTCTTTGTTTATATCACAATCCTCCCATTTGCATACACGCACCTTACACTTGCATTCACGTACACCCACTAGGTTTTATCATCACTAGAATAATTATGCCACAAGTTAAGAGTCTTAGGGAAAGTTTGGTTTGTTGGCAAATTTTTACTCCCGACTGTCACCTCGGGGGTAGTATGTGCACTTGAATTGTTTTGCAGGCATGATGATGAGCTTTCATGAAAGGAAAAGAGAAGAAGCGACAAAAGTGAAGGCACATAAAGACAAGTCCCGGACACGGAGAACAAGCTTCATCCTCTCTTTCCATGTCTAGCAAAGTGCTAAGCATGGGGGAGGACCCGATGAGAAGAGGACCACTGTCGCTAGAAGATGCTATTCCTTCTTCCATGCTAAGCACAATGCTTAAGCATGGGGAAGGCCAGACTACAACTCTTCACAAGCATCAAAGGACGGTAAATCTTTCTGACACCTTCTCTTTGTCCATCTCTTTCTTATGCTTGTGTATATGCGCCTTCAACCATAGACAACATGCAACTTTTGTATATCTCTCTATATAATAACATGGCTACTAGGAGTACAACCTAGATTAGTTTTTGTTTTCAACAAATAATAATCACCATTACCTTGTGCTCACCATGATGATATCTTGTATGCTCTCGCTTATGGATATATGATGATCATTGCCGCTTTGCTCATTCTTGTGCTTGGTTTGTGTATGATTAAGCTAGTGCTCTCTTTAAACATGATCTGAAAATTAACTTAAACACTAGCCTAATCTTTTGTGGAGTTATGATAACTTAAGACCCATGGTATTTTTTGTTGCTCTCATTTTTGAATGAATCGAAGATCATTTATTTTCATTCTTAAAATATTTGCTAGCCTTGTCTTCAATGATCACTTGCATTTTGCTCTACCTATCCAAAGCCAAATATTCATTGAGTGCAAAACCTTAGTTTGCAAGAATTATTTTTGGGTACATCATTTCAGATTTGTTTTCTTTGTTTCGAGTCTAAGAAGCTGGTCATTCCGTATTTTTGTGTATCTATCTTTTTGCTAGCCTTCTATCTGTGCATTGTGAGTTTCCACATCGGGAATTCCTCAAACCTCGCCGGATATCCACCCACAAACCTAATATCTTTTTTTGTGTTTACCTCCTTGAGCACAACCCAAATATTGAGCATGGATGAACATTTCGAGGAAGATTCAAGCAACGAAGGTGCCGTCAATTGGAGTACAATTTTGGGAGACCTCCGAAAGGATCCCTAGAAGGTTTCAAGTATCTTTCTTCAAGAAAATAGAAGAATTTCAGTACCTTGGCACAATTTCATCACCTCTTTTCTCTAGGACGAGAATACGTCTAAGCATGGGGGGGGTTGCCAAGGAAGTACTAGTGTAGTCTAGAGTTCAAGGGGAGCGAAAAAAAGATGAAGAAAGAAAAAAAAGTGTGATGAAAGAAAAATAAAGAAGAAAAAGTATGATGAGAAAAAGAAGAAAGAAAACAAATATAAAAAATATATAATAATAAAAAGTAAAGCTCCCAGGTTCTTTAGCTACATTTGGAAATTTCAAAAGGCTTCAAGATCAAGACCCATGCTCATTTTCCAACCATGTGCAATCCGATAACGAGGACTTTGCTTGCGCCTCGGGATCATCCTTTGCCATTTGCACATGTCCACCCATCTAAAAAGTGTGTGTTCATCTCTCCCCCCCCCTCCTTGAAACATTATTTTCCAATGACCTTTTTGACTAGGCTCGGTAATTCCATGAGAAGCTTGCCTTGTTTTGTTTGTATCCCAATTATGATATCTTGATAGGATCAACTTTCCCATAGCTCCATATAAAGCCTTCCACTAAATATTTGAGAGAGGTGAGAAGTAGTCCTAGTAGGCTTGAGAGACAAGATGAGATGAGAGTACATGAGCAAGATGCAAGGAGGTTTATTATTGATCTTGGTAAAGCAATTTTTCTTCATCTCATGCTTTATTTCCAAATTTCTGAGATTTGTTTAAAATTTGAGAGCATGATTAATTAATTGTGGAAAGAGCTTAAATAATATCTACCCTCCATAGAGATGAAAGCTAGTTACATTATGGAACTTTAACGAATAAAAACTTGGAGAGCATTATGTTTTCTCATGTATGAACAAGTGCAGGGTATGAACATTGAAGGGCAGCACTGATATCCATTGAAGGCTTACTCGAGGACGAGCAAGGTTTAAGCATGGGGGTCTGTTGACGGTCGATTTCCGTCAACCAAGAGCACTTATGACACTTTGGTTTGAGCTTTGAATTGTAACTAACCCACCACAAGGCATACTAATGATGTAACAACTTCGCACTTGCATGTAGTTTTTGGAGTATGTTGTTTACGCAGGATCTAAGCGCCTAAATGAGGACTTCTGGGTAAAGTTCATCGAGCACTTTATGAGAAGATCATGAAGCCCGGCACAAGTCAAGACACGAAGTGAACATGACTCCAAATGACCTGAGGACCGAAGCATGAAGCCGTGAAACTCCGAGGATCTAAACAAAAGATGCGGAAGTTCGTGTGCCAAGATCCCCTATCTTGATTGCGGGGATAATGACGCCAAACAGCCACATATGAAGGGGCAAAAAGTCAAAACTGCAAGAAACGCCACATCAACGAAGATGGACCTGAACGAGGCCCGCATGACATGCTGAGCTTAAACAGACCATATCTCGCTCATCTTAAGTCCGATGGAGACTAATTATATATGGAAATTGCATGGCTCGACGAGACGGACAACTTTCGTATGAAGACCGAAGGCGTTTGAGGCCATTTTGGGCCTGGGACGGCCGGCCTAAGCCAACCGACCTACCCTATTCCGGACTCGGTTCAGCCTCCCCTTTGACCTAGCTCCTCTCGGCTTATTTATAGCCCCTGCCCCGGATGGCCGCCGCATCCATTCATCAGAGAGCCACCAAATCGAAGGAGACACGCCGAAGGGAGCCGACGGCCACCGCAAGTCCTCGAGTCACCTAGGAGATGGCCTTGGCCATGCCCTAGCTGCCATGGTTGGCCCTGCATGGTGAAGCCATGGTGTAGTTCCGGAGCCATGCCTTGAATTCATCAAGGAAATTGTACATTCAACATTCGATGGTGATATAAATCATATATTTTCCTTACTTTGATCTACTTCGATGCATGCTTATTCATATGTTTAGCTAGCATATGCCCTTAGTAGGAATAGACGTAATCATGGTGGTTAATCTATATCTTGTGGATACATCATAGTGGTGCACGGATGTATAGTCGTTCGGTGGTGTTTACCTTCACGTAGTGACAGTACGAGGGAAGGGAAAGCGCTGAGCAAACGTGTAAGGGTTTACTCCTTATCATGGTTTGTGATTAGATTGATTTTCACCTTGGCCGGAGCTACAACTAGGAGATGGTAGGCTAGGGTTACCTTTGGTTGTGTATCCCTTTGGCTTTTGAATGTGATCCATACATCCCTTGTGTTGTATGTTAACCATTTAGGCAATCAACGGTTCATGTTAGGTTAGTTCGATAGATTAGATGGGGAACCCTAGGTGTTTGCTTCTGATCCTTGGATTGACAAACCTTGGGGGGAAGCTCTGAGGGAAGAGCTACAACCGACCCGTGCGCTTGCGGATCGAACTTGTTGACGGTATTTGACCACCAACAGAGCTTAAACTAATACTTTCCACAAGTGGTGATGTCTATTCGAATACAGGTATTTAGCTAAGGAAATGAGAGAAATCCATTCATAGTTGATCCAAGCTAAACAAGCTTTAGCCAATGAGGGGCTGCCACATGGGATTCCCCTGGATCAATGACGTCACTGATCCATGTGAGACATTTTTGACGAATCACGCGCTGCCACATCAGCATCACATGAATCCAAGGGACCACTTTCTACCCAAACCGTCACGAAACTTGCCATGCACAGGGAATGGATTGTGGGACCCACAATGATCCTCGGCCGAACCGACCTTGTGTCGGTTCATCCTGGCCTTCCACGTGTCACTTGCTGCATCCTGGTGTGTTTTGGTGACATTTGGTTCTCGAGACCGCACACCCTCTTGCCTATGAATAGAAGGGGAGGGGCCTCATTCCCAACACAGCATTCCAAGCTCAAGCCTTCACTTCTCTCCTTCAGTAGCTCTCCCTCTATTCCATTCTACCTATGTGAGGTGATTCTCACCTCTTTGTGGTGGAGTAAAGATGAGGTGAGATCTAGACTAGGATTTATGAGAGATAGAGTAGGAGAGAGGAGTGAGATGGACTTCTCGTGGATGTCTTTGTTCTTCATTTAGACCAAAGTGAGTATTTATAAATTTCTTATTTAGACTAAAGTGGACTTCATGTATGAATGATATGTTCTTGTGTTCTTAGCTCGATCATGATTTAGAGGCTTGTGTTCTTCGCGACACATAGATTTGATCCTTTAGAGCTAGTGCATTAGTGCAAGTATCTGTTTGCCTATTTGATGTTGTTTAGTTCAGTAAGAGTGTTGTATCTAGTTCGCATCCAAACCTTCCTGTTGCAACGTAACTCGATAACTAGTATGATCTGAATCGTTCTCACGGGTTAGTTGCTCCGTATTTATACGGAGTAGTTTAGCATTGTTAGCGAGTCGACAGATGTAACTGTGCTCTAGTAGTAGTCAGTGGTGCAGACATACCACGTGCCCTCGCATAACGATAGAGGTAGGCCACGGTAGTGACAGCTATTGGACCCTTTGAAACCCTTCGTGCCTGAGTACCGAGTAGGGCCATAGGTCGAAACGCCTTAGACCTTTGAAAGCCAAGGTGGGTCGGCGCCCCGAAGTAATATCCATAGCGGTCGATCCATCTCGAGAGTTAAGCCCCTCAGGAAGTGCTTCTCATCTCCAACCTATCTCAGCATTAGCTTGGTCTCCTTGGGTAGACACCCGATAAGTTATCTTGTCGTCCCGTGGATTCGACATATACCCTTGGAATACTCTCCTTCCTAGGAGTAGTGCTACAATAGTGTATCTGTGTGCTTGCGGATTCGTTCGCACCCGTTAGTGTACCCGGGTGTTTCTTACACGCTCACGCTAGCCCAACGCCATAGTGGTGATGTTAAGAAACGCCAACAAAGGCTTGACTTTTTATCCATTCTACTAACCAAGTTATCAATTTCATCATCACTAGATTCATCACTAGAGTCTATGTCCGATCTATCACTAGGCGGAGGAGAGGATTTAGATTTAGGTTTGACCTTCTCACCCTTGGCCATGAGGCAATAAACAGTTGAGCTTTCTTCAACATCGGTCAAGTTGTTGAATAGCCTTGATGTTGAGGAGGGCTTCTGGATAGCAATGGTTGCAACCTTCTTCTCCTCTTCATCACTTGAGCTTTCATCACTGGAATTCCATTCATAACCAATCTGAGCTTCTCCTCCATATTTCTTCTTCTTGTGATATGGTTTTTGATCTTTCTTATAGTTTCCCTTGTTCTTGTCATACTTGCCATCTTTCTTCTCATTTGGGTAATCTGCAATGAAGTACTTCATGCTTCCACAATTGTAGCACGTCCTCTTTTTCTTGTTGGGATACTTCCTCTTGGAGAACTTTTAACCTTGCCTTTTCAAGCCTCTTCTATATCTCATCATGAACAAGGCCACATCCCCAATCTCAATCGGAGGACATTCATCCTCATCTTCACTTGAGTCACCTGATGAGCTCTCTACTTCAACTTTTCTTGATCTTGACTTGGATGAAGTAGACGGCTTGCTTGACTTGTTTGCTTGTAGAGCAACATCCTTGACCTTCAAGTTGTTCATCTTAGCTTCTAGCTCCGCAAACTTCTTCCTTTGTTGTATTTGCATGTCCATGAGCTCATGTGTAAAAATTCTCCCCAGAACAACATTTGGTGAGAACTGCTCAAACCTTTTTTCTCTCTAATCAAGGTCAATAGAGTGAGGTTTCTAGGAGCAAATGCTTCCAACATCACTTTCACCACATAGTGGTCATCCAACTCATCACCGCCCAATCCTCAAATCTTTCCAACTATGGCCATCAATCTATCAAACATCTCTTGAGGGCCATCACCTTCCACAATAGCAAACCGGTTGAGTTGAGCCATCAAGATGCTAATCTTGGACTTCTTCACCTTGTCAACCCCTTTATGAGCAATGTGAAGGGTGTCCCATATCTCCTTGGAAATCTCCAAGTCATTCACTCTATTGTACTCTTCCGCACTCAAGGCACTTAGAAGAATGCCTCTAGCTTGGGTATTTCTTCTTATGTTGCGGGAATCAAGAGGTGTGAGCTTTTCATAATCTTCAAAATCTACACACATAATGTCCCACAACTCCAAATGCATTTCGGTTAGATAAGCTTTCATTAAGTGCTTCCATTTAGCAAAGTTTGTCCCATCAAATTGAGGCAACTTGCCAATGGGCACAGTGAAGTTGTGCTTAGATGAGGTATTCAATGAATCATAGTTAAAGGATACACTTGCATAAGCCTTTTCAGGCTTGGGCTTGAGTGATCTTTTGGGTATTCTTGATCCATAGTACTCATCATCCCCATCTCCATTCTCACTAGAGGAAGATGATGATGATGATGATGATGATGCGGGAGGATATGGTTCTTTCTTTTCTTCTCCTCTTTCTTCTTCTTTTCTTTCTTCTCTTTCTTCTTCTCTTCTTTCTTCGTTTCTTCCTTTTTCTGTTTCTTCTTCTCTTCTTTCTTACTTTTCTTGCTGTCCTCCTTGGAGGTCTCCTTCATGGCATTCTTGAGCTTCACAAGCTTCTCACGAGCAGAGGTGGATTCCACTTCCACCTCAGATGCCTCAACATCATCCTCTTTGGGTATGCCCTCAAACTCCTCTTCCTCCTCAGACCTCTCTTCCCCACTTGCCATATCCTCACACGGTTAAGTAAAAATGAGAAAATTGTCTCTGATACCAATTGAAAGGATCAAAGCAAGTGGCTAGAGGGGGGTGAATAGGCCTGCAAAACAATTTTAAACTTTTATTGCAATTTCACTACTAGGCTCCGGAACCTTCGAGTTATTTTGTGGAACCTCCAGGAAAATACGCATAATACAGAACTTCTACGAATTTACATAGAGCTTCTGGGAACAGATCTTGCACAAGAACTACTGCAGATAATGAGAGATAAAATAGATCTGGTGCAAGAGAGATGTCAGCAAGGATATGAATTGAAGATCTACACACTTAATTACTTCTAGAGCACTAGTAACAAGTAGATCTAAACAAACCCTAGATGATCTAGTAGCTAACCACCAATAACAAGCAAGAACAATATGTAGAGAATGTAAAGCAGAAGAGACACCAATTTATCCCATGGTTCAGCTCGCCACCAAGGCTGGCCTATATCCACGTTGTTGAGGTAAGCCACAAAGGCTATGGGATCTCTTTGAATCCACTCCTCTCTCACACCTATCACGAAAGTAATAGATGGAGGGTTCCACTAGCACAACGGGGTAATACAAACTTCTTAGAGCTTCCACACGTAGATTAAAAGTTTCCAAGCAACCTCTAGCCGTCTAGGAATATGGTTCCAAGAGTAAAAGATCCACCAAGGAGGCTAGGGTTTCACCAAGTGCACAACAACACAAGAGAGGGATTGGTTTTTACCTGTCTCACGAGAAATCACCCAATCCTTTAATGAAGTACTTGAATTTGGAATTGAGTTGGTAGAAGTCAATTCAAGAGCGAGTGAGAGAGAGAGAGAGCAATAAGTGTGTTTGAAGCTGTAGGGAAGAAGAGCGTGACCGTTGGGGAACTCTAGAGTATAAATACTCCCACATCTGAACCTGTAACGGATAGATTTGAAAACGCGGAACCTCCGCTAAATTTCACGGAACCTCCGCGTTCTGTAGAAAACAGAACTGAGACATTTTTGCTGGCTGCTTTTGTGGCTGTGTAAATGAGTGTTTGAGATGGAAATCATGCACTTGGTTTCACCCATACCACAATTAGTATCCCTCATGATAGTATGGCTTGTCCTATATTCAAGTTCAAAATAGAAAATAAGTTTGAACTCCAACTTGAGCCAAAGAAGCCATCGTCTTTTGAATTAGGGGTCTTCTTTTTCTCTTTTGCACACATGGTGAAATACTAACCTGTCTCATAAACTTGAAAGCTCGTTTGTCCTTTAATTGTGTCGTCAACATCACCAAAACCCACTTAGGGGCTTGATTGCACTTACAGAGGTGTAGTACCTCCCCATGCTCCTCCTCCGCCATGGAGGATGCCACCACGCCAAGGAGGAGGAGGAGGTCGCGCCCTTGGAGAAGCACAGAAGGGTCGTCACTGAGTGCGGCTGCCGTTGAGTGTGGGTGTGCCCACGATGACCATGCATGGATCTGAGGAGAGGAGGGGGAGAGAAGGTGGCCGGTGGATCTGAGGAGAGGTGCTAGCGGCGGCGGGGTAGAGGAGGTGGCCAGCAGTGGGGTAGAGAGGAGGGGGCGGTGGTGGGGCACGGGGGAAAGGGGAGGGGAAGCGGTGGCCGTGAGGCGCGGGAGAGAGGGGAGGGGCAGTGGGGCCGCAGGGAGGGAAAGGAGGGAGGAGAGATGGGGCTAGGGTTTGTCTATATATATGTGCTTCATCCATTTTCAGCTGTCGGATATCTAGATCAACAGTCTACAACGAGGAAGGGTGCTAAAGTGGGCTGGGCCGCGGTGTTGCATGGACCGTCGCACGCACGTGTGTGGGCCGCGGTGTTGGGTGGGCCGGCGCGGTGTTGTTTGTCGTGCATGCCAGCAAGGACGCATGGCAAAGTTTGTCTTTGCCGTGCGCCGAATCGAAAACGCAAGGCAATATTTTTTTGTCGTGCGCCGGATCGAAAACGCACGACAAAGTTTTATTTTGCCATGCGCCAGATCCAAAACGCACGATAAAGTTTTATTTTTTATAATTGTAATTAAAACATAAAAAATATCAAATAGATGCAGAAAATTGTAAAATATCACACAAAACAACTTATGTTGTTCATTGTCCATAGAAAAAATTTCGAAGTCAAACCAATTGATTGTTACTTTCACTGGAAACCTAATTGCATCCTTCTCGACACTCTGATTCTTCTGTGGAGATGTTTCCATTTGTAAGCATCATACGTGATAAAATTACGAAACATACTCACACTCAAATTTTTACCACAACCTTCATGTATGATATCATGAGTTGTTGACAAATCTCGTAATTTTCCGACTTCATTTGCTTTTTTTAGAACTTTAAAATCATTCGAAGCCACATTCGTGGCTGAGCTTCCTAGTCAAGATAATAGAAATTTCTTTTGATTTCATGGGTAAGATCTTAAAATAGGCTAAATAACATGAATATCATTTTCCACTCATTTTATGATATTATTTGAATCACTTGCAGTTCAAATTTGACTTGAGTCAAAAAATTACTTGAAATGCAATTAATTAGTTCAATATAGAAAACGAACTCAAAATTCTACCAAATTTTAACATGGAGCACCACATGTTGTTTGTGGAGTGGTAAAAAAGTTTAGAGTATAGAAGATAAATATAGGTATGAGTTGCTTCACAAGTGTTCCTTATATGTTCAACACGTATTTAGAGCTTTGTCGTGCGTCAAAATAAAGACACACGGCAAGGACACCTCTTTGCCATGCATCAAAAATAAAGACGCACGTCAAAGACACCTCTTTGTCGTGTGCCAAAACAAAGACGCACGACAAAGGCCTAGTTAATCAAACCAAATTTTTACATAGAAAAACACCAAAATTATTAAATGGCTTCAAAAAAACACAAAAGTTTTACATAGAACAACTTATGTTGTCTATTGCCTATAGAAAAAATTATGAATTCAAATCTGATCGTCACTTTTAAACCAAACCTAACCGCATCCTTCTCGAGTATGTGATTCTTCTCCGGACATGTTTCCATTTGTAAACATCGTATCTGATAAAATTGCGAAACTCACTCAATTTTTTACCACAACCTCCACATATGATATCATGAGATATTGAAAAATCTCATAATTTTTAGACTTTATTTGCATTTTTTTCTAATTTTAAAATCTTTCAGACACACGGTCGTGGTCCTGTTTCGTGGTCGATATGTTTGAAACTTCTTTTGATTTCACGAGGAAGGTCATACATTAGGCTAAATAACATGAATATTGTTTTTCCCTCATTTTATTCTATTATTTAAATCACCTACAGTTCAAATTTGACTTGATTCAAAAATTGCTTGAAATGTAATTAATTAGTAAAATATAGCAAGTAAATAAAAAAATATTTCAAATTTTAACATGGAATACAACATATTGTTTGTGGATAGGGAAAATAATTGGAGGACGAAGGATGATTTTTGTTGTCAGCTTTGTCGTGCGCCAGCAAAAGGTGCACGACAAAGCCACTCTTTCACCGTGCGCCACTAGAAGGCGCACGACGAAGGCCTGGCTTTGCCGTGTGCCTTTTGGTGGCGCACGTTGAAGCGTAACGCCGTTGCCCCTGCTAACGCCCGTCGTGCAAGAAAAGGAAAAATAAATTACTTTGTTGTGCGTAAAAAAAACGCATGGTAAACTCATTATTTTGCCGTGCGTCTTAACAAAACGCTCGGCAAAGATCTTGTTTGCCATGCATAAATAGGCACACGGCATAGCGTAGATTTTCTGTATGTTTTTTTACCGTGCACCCAGAAAAAACACATGACAAAGTAGCTCTTTCCGTGCGTCTGATATTTCGCGTACGGCAAACATTTTGACCCAACACAAATTGCCGTTTTCTGCTAGTGTGATGGCAAGATGACATTCTCGAATCTAAGCTTGATCGAGCACCAAATAGAGTTCTGCATGCCCAGTGAATGGGCCGGATAATGACAGGAGCCTCGATATGCATGGCTAAATACAAGCACCGGAGAATGAAGAAGTGCACGCCAGAGATTTGACATAAAAAGATGTGCAGATCTGCTTCATGGTACTGGCACAAGCACTTGGTAAGTCGTCAGAGTTGGAGCAGACAGCAGAGTATTGGTGGAGTTTAATGGTCAAGTGGTCATTTCGCTATATACTGAACTATTCATTTCAAGTGGTCAAGAGCTTGAGTAGTCAGGTTGATTTTTTTTTGAACGAACGGGTACGAGAGTGTGCCTATTTCATTAATATAGAAGACAAGTACAAGCCGGGATCTGGCAAAGGTAAAAAGAAAAAGTTGCAAAACCTGTGTATATTTACACTCGCAGTGAGGGTCGCCAGCCCCTTCGCTCCTGCTGTAATCCAAGCTGATACTTCATTCTTGATTTTGGCCATCATTGTCTCTACAGATGACTCATGGCAATTGAAAACTCTGTCGTTTCTCTCAATCCAAATCTCCCACAGGACTATAAGTGTTATGTAGTGTGTTGCTTTCCAAGGGATGTCCGGTGCAGCCGTGATATTTGTCCACCATTGAAGCACTGACTCGTTGTATGCCCATTCTTCTGGGTGTAGGTTTCTTTGGCCAGTCCCCTCTGCCACCAAAGTCCACACTCGTTTCATGTAACGGCACACCGAGACTAGGTGGTGCGATGTTTCCATCGTCATTTGGCAGAGCGGGCAAGTAGCTAGGGCTGTGATCCCAACCTCTACGCGTCAGTCTATCTGAAGTCCAAACTCTATCTTGAAGAATTAGCCATGCAAAGAACTTACATTTTGGAGGTGCCCATGTTTTCCAGATAGTTGCCATCTTCGGTGATCTAATGCAGCCAACAAATTGGGCCGTATAAGCTGACGCTGCCGTGTAGTTACCATTTGGCCTTAGGATCCAAGATATGGTGTCCTCCTGTTGCTGATTTAGTTGCACCGGTGAGATTAAGATCCACAAGCTGATGAGTTGCAGTAGATGTGCTGTCGTGAAGCCTGTTCGAAAGTTGAGGTCGCGGATCCAATTGTTGTCCTAGAGCTCCTCTGCCACAGTTCTTTTCTTCTATCTCGTTTTCATGTACAGCAGCGGGGCTAAGTCTTTGGGTCGCTGCCCGGAGGGCCAGGCTGAATTCCAGAATGCCGCTTTGTTTCCATTTCTGAGTGTGATGGTGGTGCAGGCCGCAAAGTGTAGCTTATCTTTTTCCATGCAGGGTACCTCTGTGCCGACCCAAGCCTTCTCCGGTGAAACCCACTCGTGGCATAGCCACTGCAGTTGCAGAGCCGTGGCAGATTTGTTGAGGTCGAGGATGCCTAGGCCACCGTGTTCCTTTGGTAGAGTTGTCCTTGTCTAGTTGACCTTGCATTTCCCACCCGAAATCGCTTTGTCCCCCGCCCAAAGGAACCGCCTACGGATCTTGTAAATTTCTTCCAAAACTTCGTTTGAAGGCTTGATCACAGTGAGTACGTAAACCGGTTGCGAAGAAAGGACTGATTTGGTGAGGCTTACTTGACCTGCTTGGGTTAGGTTTCGGCCATACCACGTGGACAGCTTGCTCGCAGCTTTGTCAATCTGGTGTTGGAAGTCCACTTGGCGCAATCATTTCGTCGAGAGTGGCCACCCAAGGTATTTTATTGGGAAATGCACGTGGGTCACGGGTAGGCCAGCCAGTATATCATCAAGGTTGATACCGCCGGAGCTGATTGTAGATACAGTTGTTTTTTGCAGGTTTGTTTGAATTCCCTTCACCATACGAAAATATATTAGGAGGTCTCTCAGGTTAGTTACATCCCCTGCTGTAGGTTTTAGGAAAATGACGGCATCGTCCGCATACATGGAGAGTCTTAACCTGGCAGTACACCCGTTTAGAGTGCTGAGAAGCCCTCTTTCTGTCGCTACCTGTAAAAATCGGTTCAGAGGGTTGATGGCTATTATGAAGAGTAGGGGTGAGAGCGGGTCCCCTTGTCGTAGACCTCTCCCGTGTTGGATCGGCTGCAGAGGAACCCCATTGAGCATGACATTTGAGGTGGAAGAAGATAGGAGAGCCACGATGTTCATCCATCTCATTGGGAAGCCATGATGTTTGAGAAACCAAGTTGATATGTGCCTTGGTTTGTATATGATGAGCGATTGACCGGATGTTTTGAGGCTTTGTGTTGAGTTTGTTTCGCCGGGTTATGTTGTCGGTTGTGTATCTTTCTATGTTTATGTGGTGTGTTGTCAATGCACTCGTGAGGAGTGGTTGACAACATTATGTGGACTGACTCTTAGCCTAGTATTGCAGGTGGTGGTTGCGGCTTGGTTTGCGTTGGTGCAGGTGAAGAACAAGCACGAAAGGTCTATGCCAAGGTGGGCTCCGGGGTGATGGAGAGACAAATAGGCTTGGTTCGAGGGACCCGGTGGCCGACGGGATCAAGTGCGGGCCTCATGGTGCAAGAAGAGCAAGACGAAGTCATTGACATGAAGCCGGTTCAAGGTAGCGGCTAACGACCGAAGCTTGCACGCGGGGTTTGTTGGTTTGGCCACAAAACCAACACCAATCTGGTGCAAGGTAGTGGCTAACGACAAAATCTTGTACGCGGGGTTTGGTGGTTTGGCCACAAAACCATCAAGAGGAGGGTTTTTTGGTTTGGGCCTCAAAACCGAGCCCGAGGGCCCGACATGACAGAGACGGTATCCGGGTGTGTCAGGAAGCTTCGAAGCGGGCGACACGCTGCATGATCGACGTGCTTGCGTTGGGAGGACGCGAAGGCCCAATAGATGCACGGCCGTCCAATGGAGAACTTCATATGTTGACCAAAATACCCCTGTGAGGGCTTGTAGTGTATCTCCTAGTGTAGGGGCACTTCAGTCTTTTTCGGAGGGCCTATATATAGGAGGAGTGGCTGAATTTCAGCCAACTCTTTTGGCTAGTGGTGGGAGTGCTCTTTCATTTTGGGGTGCTCTTTGGGAGAGAAGGTGAAAGGAGAGAGTTGGCTCTTTGTTTGAGCTTTTTGCCATCCAAGATTTGTGATTCTTGTGAGTGGCTTGTAACAGGATATGGCTAAGTGATTCATAGTGAAATCTTCCTCTTAATCTTGTGCCAAATCCTTTAATCCCGAGCGTTTTTCTTTTATGTGTTTTTCAGAGGTATTTTTGGAGGATTTTTTGTTCGTCGGATTTGAGTGCGTTTTGGTGGGGATTTCTTTGTGGGGATCACTAATAGGTCTTGTGTGACCATTCTCCTAGTGATCTTTCATCCACAAACCCCATGAATCAGCTTGGATTTGAAGTTCTTCCTCTCTACCTCTAGTTCTTGGTGTTCATCACGAAATCCTCGATTCCACGAGATTGAGTGAGTTCGGGGCCATGAGATTTTAGGGATAGCTTCTCCTTGAGGCAAATCCACTTCCCTAAGTTTGGCTTTAATCCATTGGGTGAATCGGGAGATCGGTAATTTTGAGGAAAAGCTCTCTCTAGGGTTCATACCCTAAATCATTTTTCTGGTGGTGAAGGTTTGATCTTTTGGAGGAGATCTTTTGGGAAAAGCTTCTTTGTGTTGTTGTGGAGCTGTGTTGAAAATGTTGTGAGTTTCGGAAGTTGTTTGATCGAGTTTTGGATTTTTCCTTCTTCCCTCAAAGCTGTTTTTTGTGCTGTCTAGGGTGATCCGGAGGTTAGGCCCGGGTGACCCGGTACAGACCCAGGGTGACCCGAAGGTTGAGGCCTGGTGACCTGGTACGACTCTGTTTGCTGTAGGGTGATTCGGACCTTGAGGCCCAGTGACCTACTGTGTTTTTGCTCGAGTTCTTTCGTGTTTGCTTTCGTATTGCCTCCTAGCCTTTCAAGCTTTGTTCCTAAGGTCTCGAGAGAGGTTTGTGTTTGCTCCCACTTGTCCGTGCGTGACTCTCATAGTTGTGATTGGGAGATAGGCCGAGTTCTTTTGAGAAAGTGAAATTTTATCGGCTCCCATTCACTCCCCCCCTCTCTGGTCACCAATCCGGTCCTTCAATGTTCCATGAGTGACAGGAGGTAGTCCCAACGTATTGAGTCAAAGGCTTAGAGATGTCAAGTTTAAGAAGCAACATTGGAGTTTTGGTTCTATGGAATCTTCGTGTGAGGCTGCGCACATATAGGAAGTTGTCATGGATGCTTCTTTTCTTTATGAAGGCGCTTTGACAGGTGGAGATGATTTGGCCCATTAATGGTGCCAGACGTAGCGCTGGCATCTTGGTGATGATTTTGGCGATCGTGTGAATAAGGCTAATTGGTCTAATGTCGCAGATGCACACCGCCCCTTCCTTCTTGGGTAGTAGGACAATGTTGGCTTTGTTGATGAGGTTTACATCATTACAACGTAGATGGTAGACCGAGTGCATGGCTGCGATGATATCATGTCGTAAGATCGGCTAACATTTTCTGAAAAAATGCCCTGTAAACCCATCCGGCCCTGGCACCTTATTTTGCGGCATCTGGCAAATGGCCTGCAAGATTTCCTCTTTAGAGAACGGTCTATCCAGAGATGATAGGTCAGGCATTTGGAGTTGTAGTTGTTGCCATGAGAAGTCACGTGTGTGAGGCGGAGGATTCGACATAATGTTTTCGAAGTGTTCCTGGACAAGGTGTTGTTTGTCAGAGTGGTTGAAAACCCAACCGTCCTAGTTGCGCAGACATTGTATGAAGTTTTTCCTTCGTCACCTATTTGCCCTTAGGTAGAAGAAGTGGGTGTTGGCGTCCCCTTCTTTGATGTAGGAGATTCAGTCACATTGTTTTTCCTTGCTTTTTCTATCACCAACCAGCCCAAAATACGCTTTTTCAGTTTTGCGTGTAGACAGAATTCCAGGTCGGAGAGTTGTCAGAACTTCTGCGCTTAGTCTAGTCGTAGATGACCTTCTATGCCATGTGCAACTTCTTCCTTGCTTCCGAGAGAAAGGAGTTGGCCTAGGTTTTTAGTGCCTTTGCAGTTTGATGAAGCTTGTGACCTAGCCTGTGGAAAGGTTCGGTATGGGTCGTCAGCGCATTCCACGCTTGAGCTACCATTTCCTGGAAGTGTGGTAGGCGGGACCAGAAATTCTCGAATTTGAAAGGCCTCGCTCGTCGTGGCCCCGTTTCATTCGTCAGAAGGAGTGGGTAGTGATCCGAATGTGAAGTGGAGAGTGCATGCAAGCTGCAGGAGTCAAAAGTCAGATCCCAACTCTGGTTGCAGAAGAACCAATCTAGGCGCACCAAAGTCGGACGGTGGTGTTCGTTACTCCAAGTGAATTTTCTGTTTTGTTGGTGGATCTCCTTGAGCCTACGGAACTCAAGTGCTTGCCGGAAGCGTGGCATTAAGCTAGTGTTGAGATTCATGTTGTTCTTGTCCCTTGCCCTATAGATAAGGTTGAAATCGCCAAAAATGATCCAATTGTCTGTATCGTCCGGCTTCAAACTACGCAAGTGGTTGAGGAAAGAGATCTTCTCCGCTCTTCTCGATGGGCCATACTGATGAGGACATTGCCAAGCTGCTGGACATGCACACGCCACGACCTCCTCCAAGCTGTACTTCATCTCCGACTCACCTGCCACGTCCGGTTCGGAATCAGCCTACACCTCTGCACGGTTTCGACGATATCTCCATCATATGGCGTCGGAACAAAGTGTATAAGGACTCATTGGAAAGGGGACGACGACGCTGTCGATTTGGTTCTGGTCCTAGCTCCAGAACATTCGTGCATCATACTGTGTAACCACAAGAAGGTGCTGCGTCACCTATTTTGGGCCAACACGGCCTTGTATCGAGTTGGGCCTTCAGCCCAAGTTGTGGGCGCCCCCTCCGGCACGCCCCCAACCCTAGCACACCCCATTTAGGGTATAAACTCAGTAGCTGCCGCCGTTTAGACTCGGGTTTTGCTTTAGAGTTATTTGTCGTCGAACAGTCGCCGTCTTCGATTTGTGAAACCCCAACTTCGAGTGCTTAATCATTCATCTGCAGTTGTCACTATAATTTCAGTGTTGCGTACTTTCGAGTTCTTGCTTGTGTTCTTCGTTTCGCAGGCAGGGATTAGCCTTCGCGGCGAGGTAAACCGGATTGTGACACGGTTGATAACCAGAGGAGTTGTGGTGCTAAGGTTGCAGGAGTTCGGGTCTTTAGATCTGAAGCCGGATCGGTGTGTCGCACTCCACCAAAATGAGTTATCCTTCTCCTGACGGAAGATCGGGCACCCCCGTTCCCATCAAGTGCTATCAGAGCTAGGCCGTTGTTAAGAAGGGGAGAATGATGAGGACATCTTCCTCCACTATTATCCATTGGCAAAGACGCAACAAATGGGCACCGGTGGCCCAATGTGTAGTCGGGTGGCGACCGTGTGAGCCTCATTATCCCATCTTGCTTAGCTTGGGAGGACTAAGCCACCTTAAAAGGGAGAGCCACCCTTCCCCTAATGAATTAGTCTTTTGGGGTGATTGGGCCTTTCCCCGAGGGGTGCGCCGGAGTGGGGTGCTAAGGTTACGGGGGCCAGATTGTACGTATCTGAAGATGGAATCTTGGGGGCCAGGTCCTGCGTACCTGAAGCCGGATTTGCGGGAGCGAATCTTGGGGGCCAGATCGTGCCTACCTGAAGCCGATATTTGCGAGGGCCAGATCGTGCATATCTATAGATGGACCGGTGCATCGTAATTTCGGTTGTCCTGGGCCGGACACATATCACATACACCCTAGTGATGGTGAACGAGATCATGCAGAAATGAAGCGTGATGTCTGCCGAAACTGAGTAGCGCCCTAAGCAAATATTTGAAACTTCAACTTCCGAGTCGTTCCATAGAAGTAGGATGCCTCCTTTGGTGCCCTCTGCCAGTTTGAAAGAAAAACGATTCAGTTTATACACTCCGAGGAATGCCGCGAGAGGTTGGTCTATTGTTTGTAGTTTGGTTTCCTGGAGGCACGCGAGATGGCACTGTGTGGCCGCAATAGTTTCATGTACTGCTAAGCAGCGTGCTGCCACGTTCAACCCTCTAACATTCCACGAGATGAGTTGTAAGTTGTTTTGTTGCATTATAAAAGAAGATAAGTGACGCTGTAGCTGTGGACGGATGAGCAAGTCAGGCCGGTTCATTGGCCTGCTGCAGCTCAACAAACACCGAAACCGGCGTGCTGCAGCAGTGCGTTGTCAAGCATGTCAGTGTCGTCCTCGAGGCCGAAGCTGGCTGTCATGGCTGGCACAATCTATTCCGGGAGAGGTCCCTGAAACAACACGATGAACTCACGAAGAACCTTGTCAATGGTCATCCTCTCGTTGTTGTCGATGCCGAGCTTCCGGAAGAGGTTGCGCTGGGCCTTTTGGATGGCTGGAATGGCCGGCTTGCCCGCCAACCTTGCGCTCCGACGCACTGCTGTCATGTCGAAAGTGCGGCGCTGACGGGGCTGGCATGCGGCCGGCTGCTAAGTGTGGTGCTGGTGGAGTATAGAACAGAGCGTCCACCCTTGTCTGCTCGAAGTTGTTGTTGACAGAGTTGTCATTCTAGGCGGCGTCGTTGTTATGGGTGCCAAGGATGTCCTAGTGCGTCGCCTCTAGGAATGCCGACGACACCTCCACACTGGCTGGTATCCCCAGGGTAGCCACCAGCTCCCCTAGCGCTGGAGGAGCGACTGCCACTGGAGCAGCATTCGTCACCTTTAGCACGTGCTCGGTAGTCGCCGTCGGGGGGACGTGATCGTCCCTCGGCACCATCACGTCCAGAGCTCGCTCCACGTCCATCACCGTGGCCTTGGAGGCGGGTACCATGGTTTCCCACACCGTGTCGAAGGCATGGTGCACCGGCACCGGCTCGGACTAGGTTCATTCCTGTAACATCCCAGATGTTTAGTTAAGCAAAGTACCTTAATTAGTCATGTTAATCAAGTGTAGTTAGTCCCAAAGCATACTTAGCTTAGTTTTGATCAACTTTGCAAAAGAACCCTTGGTCAAAATCTCAACACTTGATCAATTAGTACTTCTTCAAACAAGAATTTAGGTATCTTGTTCTGAATTTTTAGAGATCATCTTAAGGTCAAACAGTTTACCCAAACTCTCAAAAGTATCCTTCCGGGATGATTTCTCATTTTAAATTTGCAATAGCTATGATGCCACATCCAAGCAAAATGGGTTAGTTATGATTTATAGAATCAACATAAAAAGTTTCATGATTTTTAATGATCTCTACATGGGTTGTTTTGATTTTGCAAAAGGAGTGTATAT
The DNA here is from genome assembly GCA_036936925.1 of Cenchrus fungigraminus. Lineage (NCBI taxonomy): Eukaryota > Viridiplantae > Streptophyta > Magnoliopsida > Poales > Poaceae > Cenchrus > Cenchrus fungigraminus. Next base: position 42,159,194 of record CM072775.1, read on the forward strand.
ATATATATATTCTTGATTTGGGTGCTCATCGACATGTTACCCTGGTTGGATGCGCGGCCTGGCGCCTAGCGGCCACGTCGGCCCCCCTCCCCCTCGCGCTCCGCACGCCGCCCTCCTCTTTCTCGTTTTCTCCGTGACCCCCTCCCTCTCGTTCTCTCTCCCTCCCACTCTCGTCATCGTTACCCTGGTTGGACGCGAGGCCTGGCGCCTGGCGGCCACGTCGCCCCCCCCCCTCGCGCTCCGCACGCCGCCCTCCTCTTTCTCTTTTTCTCCGTGACCCCCTCCCTCTCGTTCTCTCTCCCTCCCACTCTCGTCTTTTTCCCGAGCCGTTCCGCTTCGTCCTCTCCTCCCCTGTGTCGTCGCCCAAGCACGAAGGAGGAGGCCGGCCAGGCCTTGCCCGGGCTAGGGGCAAGCTCCTCCCTCTCCTCCACATCAACCTACCCCACGCAAAGATCGAGCTGCAGCAAGCTGTTCTTCGCGTTGTTGCTCGTCAACTCCGGTGAATCAAGAAGAAGCCTGATCTCCTTCCTCGCCGCTCTACTCCAACATATGACACTCTGAATCATCTTTCCCCAACCTAGGTGAGGTTCTCCAATGGTTTTCCCCTCCTTTGTCCTCCATTGGAAGCTTCTCCATTACTCTCCCATGGTGTTAGGGACCTAGTTGTAATTTCCGAGGGCCTGTCTGCAATATCCAGGGATCTGGTTGTAATAAGGTTCTTTAGGGTTTCGGCTGCAACTTCGAAAATCCATTAAAAATCGTACAAAAATCAGAAAATTGTAAATCTAATTGTGTTGGTTTCCTTGTGACGAGATCTACAGTTTCTAGAAAGGGTGTATAGGGTTTTTCTGTGTAGTTTTAAAATGAAAATTCAAACTCAGTTTGAGGTACTTTTATTGTAGTTCAAAATGTACTTGTGCAATGGAGATAAAATTTTGATATGTTATTCTTTGTGCTATTTTTAGATCTGTGACCAAATTTGACATATGTTTGATGTGTAGATTTGTAGTTATGATTTTTGTAAGCTTTATGTTAGGTTAAGACTGATGCTTTTTATAGTCCCCTCAACAAATAATTTCTGTAAGCACCAATGCACCCTAGGACTTTTTCATGATGAATAGCATCTCTGGAAAAATAATTATGATTTTAGGAACTGATTTGAATGATGTTTTGTATTTAACTTTGTGCAGGATGTTAAACGGATAACTTGAAAAATATGATAGATCTACTTTTGTAAATTTGTCAGAAGCTTAGATTTGACAAGAATGATCTGTAGGAAAACGTTGAGGTCAAAAATATTAGTAAATCTTTTTGTAGGATTTAATGTAGTTAAGCTAGACTGAAATTTGTCTTTTTCATATAAATTAATTTATATGCAATCTGAGGTTAATTTTTGGTACTTAAGCTTAGTTTAGTCATATGCTACTATGTGCAAAATTTGAGATCAGTTAGAGTTGTATTTCAATTAATATGAATTTTGGAAGCAAGGCTAACTAGGAATTGAATAAATGTGTTGATGCTTACTTATTTAAGTTTAATTAAGGTTTTTATGTTTAGTTTCTGTTTGAAATCATTTTTCACACACCCCCATACTGTTTGGTCAAGTTTACTAGTTTAATTTGCTTAGATGTGCACACCATCACCATCCAAGTCAAGTTTAGTTCACCCTCACACCACACCCATACTTTTTGTGAGAATTAATAATTCTTTAGATGAATGTGGCAAACAAGAGTTGGTTTGGTGGTAATTCTCCCACCCTCATCATAACCTAATGCATATGCATGTGTACATGTAGATTTACCAGACGGGACGTTAGATGGTGCAGTGAACGATTTGGGTGTTCAACAAGACCTGGACCAAAGTCCAGAAGAGCCAAAGGCTGTTGCTAACATAGAAGAAGGCAAGCCCCGGAGTGCATATAACCTTTTTGGGATAAACTCATATCTTTTACTTTTCAGTATTTATGTTATGTTTTGTGCATTTAAGTTTCAGGAGTTGAATTGAAACCTAGATGCATGATCCTTAGGATTCCTATGCTCTTTTACTAGTATGCTAGGTCGCTAGTGCAATGCTTTAAGGACACGGTACAAGTCGAGTAATGACTCATTGCTCGCGAGATATAGGATACTTATGTTGGAATCATAAGTTTGGTTAAACTGACTCGCTCATGTGGTAAGAGCAATGGGTTCGGTCTCGACTGAGTAGCATTGTGCTGGTTTAAGCTATTGAACGTACCAAGCACTTGTCGGGAATGGGACCGGTAAGCCTAGTACCTAATGAACCAGTGCGGGAATTTTATCGCTACTACTCTTGAGATGCGTCTCCCGGTTCGCTACCGGCAGTGCAAGTGTGAGTCTGGATGTGTCATGAGTGGGCATACCAGTAAACCTTGTACTTAGGACTGTGGCATCTTTTCCTAATCTGGGGAATGACGGGAACCGCCTGGTCGGGGTAGACCCCGCATTCGCTTTTATTTGATTTCTTGGGTTCTACCTTCTTCCGTGTGTCTTGGGTTGACCTTGCAAGGATATTAATCGATCGATCGTCGGTCACTCGCCGTTATCTGAGTCGGCTTGACCACTGGCTACCCCATATTGATTTATGGAACATTTGTATTAATCTTGTTGCCTGATTAATTTTGTTTGCACAAACATGCTTGCTTAGTATAGGTGCTTACTTAGAAGGGTTAACATACTAGATTATGAGCTAAAATTTGAAATTAAGGATCAACTCTTAGTCGCTTTTGGCAAAACAAATCCACCAGCCAAAAAGCCATGCATGTCTAGTTGTACTTTTATTTTGTCGGGTAAGTTTTGCTGAGTATTAGCATACTCAGCCTTGCTTAATTTGTGGTTTTCAGGTAATCCCATCTGGCCGGGATCTATTCCAGATGGTTGGGAACTTGAGTAGGAGCAGGATGACGAGGATTGATACTCTATGGATGGCCTCCCATGTGTATCTTCCGCTAGTGTTATTTCTGCTGTTTACTCTCTGAAACATTTTACTTTCATGTATCAAAACCTGGTTTGTAATAATTGTGAACCTATGGTCTTTTATGTAATGTTGAACTTGTACTCTGGTCCCGCCTTCGTGTGGGCTTAGCGCATATCACCGATCCTGTTGTAGTGATTTACCGGGCATGACCCGGCAGAGGCGACAAAATAACTCTTGGTTATCGCTTATGAGCCAAGTGGACCGGCTTAGGTGATAATCCGGAATTATTTTGGGCGATTCTGTCACAGTTCCCCCACTGGGACCTCCTCCAGAACACACTGTGGGCCAGTGACGACTCTCGACGCGTTTAGCATGTGGAAGATCCTACATGCCTTGTCGATGGAGTCATTCTTTGGGGGATTGCTCTGAATGTAGTCGAGATGCAAGTTCACAATGTCGGTGGAGAGTTTAGGATCCGTGTTCACTTGCTGATGCAGGAGCTTCTTGAGGGCCGAAGCGAGTGCCATGCAAAGCACCTGGAGTTGAGCAACATTCATGGCCCTGAGCTCCTCACCGCGAGGGAACTGAGGCACTGCCTGGTTGCTAGCCATCGCCAGCTGCGCCTCAGGGGCACCACGCCACTCCTGGTGTGAAGCGTGGATGAGTGGTGGTGGGGAGCGAGTCCGCTCTCTGTAGAACAGCTCGCCGACACCCCAGAAGTCTGCACCACACTGTTCCCCGGAAGGCATGTCGTTGTAGGATCTCCGGCCGCCGCGCTCACGACGCTCACGATTGCATGGCAAACGTTCGACCTGGCATTCCTAGCATTCCACTTGGTCGTCTCGGTGAGCGTCGCGACAGTGCCCCTTCTCCCGGCCGCCATCATCAGATCGCCCATCGCGTTCAGGGCGCGACGGTGGAGGAGGAGGCGGTGGTGGTGGTGGTGAAGGAGGCGACGAGGGAGGCGGAGGCGGAGGACATGCCCGGCGCGATGGTGGTGGTGGAGTTGCCCGGCGCGACGCAGCGGTCGGGAGCACCTCCCTGCAGAACCTCGCCTGGTGCTCCGAGAGGCGACACCGAAGACAACGCACCGGTCCCTGCAGTGTGCTGCCCAGTGGTCCCTTGCGAGGCAATTGAAGGAGTGCCCCGCGTTGGCCTTGTTGAAAGCTTGGAGGGCGGCAGATGTTGGCCAGCTTGAATGGGCGCTACGCCGCCGGTCATGACGTCCATTGCGTCGGGGATCAGCTGGAGGCGCACACCGAGTTGAATGCCTGCGGTGTTTGGCAGGCATCCACCCGGGCTCTAGCTCAGTGGCAGCAGCGCGGACGAGCGTGGGCTAACGCGGCCGCCAGATCCTCCGGACGCCCGAAACCCAGCCGGAGTCAATGTGCCGCGCTCCGGTCACCTCGGTGGGGTGCTGGCTATATCCGCACGGGCGACCACGGTCATTGGCTTGGGCGTCGCAGAGGCCGGACGGGCGAAGACTCCATCTTGAACCGCCTCCGCGTACAACAGACGCACTGGGCGAACCACGTTGCCCGGTTGTAGGTCCGCGAGCCGGATTGCCGGATGTGAGGTCTCCGGGACCACCTCGTCGTCAATGGCGAAGGGTCGACCATGGCGAGGCGGAGGTGGCGGCGATTCGGAGATGAACTTCTCCCACGCTGAACGGGTGCGCGGGGACAACTCCTGGGTCGGGGCTTCGCGACGGAGGAGGAGGAGGTGGCGGGGCTTGGCTGTCGTCGCCGAGGACAGCTGGAGCTCCATGGTGATGCGAGGAGGCCTACAAGGAGAGGGAGCGGGAAGGGAGGCCGTTGGGTGATGAGGGAAGACGGTGGCGGCCCTCAGACGAGCTCCATTGTCTTCAACGGCGTCGGCAGTCGGAGATGCGGGCGAGAAAAGGGCAGCCGGCCGGGGCTAGGCCCTAAATCCCCGGTGGCGGTAGCGGTGGGTTGTGTTGTGGGCTGTTAGGGGACCCTCTCTGATCTCCGAGTACGCACCGCTAGGGCAGCCATGGATGGGATGAACGGAAAGGGTGTGCCGACAGGAGCGCGAATCCGGGGTTGGTTGGAGCGGAGGTGGCCGGAGCTGGGAGACCTGCCGGCGACGGCGGCGGTGCACCGGTCGCGGGGCGGGTCTTCCCGTGTGGGCCTGCAATGTCTTGCTGATTTTAATTGTGAGTTTCAAAACCTCTAAAGTTTCAAGCAGAGCTTTCCCATTCTTCATGGAAATGATAATTATTATGACTTGGAGTATATGGACAACAAGAAATAGCTATATCTTTGAAAATCAACCGGTCTCTGTTCCGGCCTGCAAAGACAATTTCAAAATGGAATTCTCCAAGCTTATTTACAGAGCAAAGGCCAAATACCATCCAGCAATCTCCTCTTGCCTTTCTTCTGTTACGTAGTTCTTCCTTTTTTTTTCCTTTCTTTTTTGTTCTTGTTGCCTTTGGGCCTCTGTAAACTTTTTTGAATATATCATAATCAGTAGGGGCTTACCCCTTCTGTTTCATAAAAAAAACAATGTGCTCGATTTGAAATCCAAGACTATCAGCACTAAGCTCAACTAGTGATTAGTGCTGGATTACACCAATGGAGAGAGTGATTATTGCTAGGTCATGCTACATATCTTGTGCGTGCAAATAGAGTTAATGGCTCAAGGTAAGTCCTCATGCTATGTTAAATGCAACAATGTAAACTACAACCCAAGGAAACTTAGCATAATGACAATAAAAAAGTTGAATGGTTTTAGGACAACTACAAAAGCCACATGTATGGTTTACTTTCGTTCCATTTTCTCCGGACTAGGTTGTCTTTAGTAAGGATAATCCCTTCTTTATGAGATACTTCCTCCGTTTCATATTACTTGCTGTTTTGACTTTTATAAATACATTTTTTTTGTTATGTATGTAGACATAAGTATATCTAGGTACATACAAAAAGAATGTATCTAGAAAGGCAAAACAACACGTAATATGAAACTGAGGGAGTACCACATAAAGATTAATTTTGACTCTCAAATAAAGGTAATCTCATAAGCCCGGTTTCTTATCTTAGTATTTTGAACACCATTGTTGAGAAAGAACTTATACATTGAGCTCAATTTCCGAGGACTCCTTCCATCACAAATTATCAGTTGTTTTGACTTTCTAGATTGGACACAACTACATGGAAGCTCTTCTCGCGTTAGCGTTACGCGGAGAGCACCCTGGTAGCCTGGGTCATGGCCCATGTGCTAACCCAAGACTACCTTGATGAGCCCATGGCTCCTCTAAATTGTCAACCATCCATGAATGTGCTGGTTTGCAATACCCAACACGATTCTTATGTTCAAGTAGGCATAATTCCTTGTTTGGTTGAGGAGAATCAATGTGAATCTAACAAAGTGATATGTAAGAGGAGCAATCCAAGTGATTTAGCACCAAATCATGGAACTCATGAATTATGCAGAGATTCATTGCCATGTCACTCATCATGTCAAGAAAACCCAGGTCTGAGAATGGAAGAAAAGATGTCGTCGGTTCAGTCCATGTTCGACTATGTCCCAGCCAGACATGGTCTGAGTAAATGGACCATAACTCCCTCGTCCTTGGGCCTCTTGGGCTTTATGAGTACTTGTTGGAAAGCTTATTCCAACAATGTTCCAACGGATCCAATCTCACCTTCAAAGTCAACATGTGCTGCACCCAGTTTTCTAAACATTATCGTGGTTTAATCTGGGCCAAACCAGTTCATATTCAGGCATGCTTAGAAGTTGATTCTGGGCGAGTCCAAGTTGGACCTGTGCTTGTGTGCACGTATTAGGGACACACATCCCTTGTATCGGGGATTAGGTTTTATTTTCATGAGTTTTGTTCTAGGGTTTTTCCTCCATGAACAAGAGAGGGGTGGCGATTCCATCCTCTTGATTATCCTGATGTTGTTCCTTTGGATCGAGAGAAGACGTGATCGAGCTGCTGTAGCCTGGGTGCGTCTCGGATTCCTGTGGAATTCCCACCTTCTGATCGTGGTTCTTTGTGCCACAGGTGGAAGTTTCCCCTAGGGTTTCAGATTGCAACAGTAAGCCGATCCCTATTTATCATTGTTACTTCTGCTTGTGTGAGATATTAATCTATCGGAGTTATCCTGTCATTTTTTTGATTTCACTGCTACTTTCTTTGGTCCTGAGATTGTTCCTGGAACTTACGTGACTCTTGCTGTTCGGATTGACGGATTAAATTAATCTCAGCTATATTCGTCTTGCTTGTTACCTTGGTCATCACGAGAATTACAGCTACTAGTGGTTGGTCTATTTTGGAGTTGTTTAAATATTTCAGAAAATAAACATTCAGTGATAGTTTTTGCTGCTAGTACCGTGAAAGATTGGGACATAAATTCGAACATCGTAGACGTGTCCTTATCAGGTGGTATCAGTTTGCTAGGTTGCTCACGGTACATGGCTGATCGTTGTGGAATTATTACTACTATGACCCCTTTGAAGTGGCATTGTGATATGTTGAGCGACAATTTGTTGATGGAGGAGGCAGGAAGTGACATGCGACTTTTCCATGGTCGTTGCGTGGTGAAGGAACGGGCTCTTGGTTTCTCTATTGATAACATAACTACAATTAATGTTGCTGGTCTGAAGCTTGTCAATGATTTGAAGCTAGAAACGATGTCGCATCCTCGACCATACATGCTGTTATGGCAGGATCATTACCTTCATATAAAGACTCAGATGATAGTCCAATTTTCAGTTGGTTCGTATTTCTCTGAGGTTCTTTGTGATGTTATTCCAGTACCTATGATCTATTGCCAGTTGTTGTTGGGAAAACCATGGTGTGATGAGCAAGCTGGTACACAAGTTTCCCGCACAATGAAATGTTGTATTCGTTGGAGAAATAGGAAACTAATATTTCTTCCTGTGGAAGAGGTAATATTTCTTGCTGATGGTGCAAGATATCTCTTGTGGAAAGAGGCACAAAAAGAGTTATGTGATTCAGGAGAACCACCTTCTAATATTGTTAGTGGTACAACAAATGGATTGTCTATGATGGCACGAGATGTACATAGTGATGGTACTGCTGTTATGGTGAAGGGGCAGAGGTCCAATATATTTCAGTCAGAGTGCCAAATTCATAATGAAGTATGCAAAATGATTATTGATGGTGGCAGTTTTGCTAATGTCATTAGTTTAGATTTGGTGAATGCACTATCTTTGTCTAAGAGGAGGCTTCCAACACCGTGTTATATGCAATGGATGAATCAAAGTGGTACACTGAAAATTACTCATAAGGCTAGAATTAAATTTTCAGTTGGAAATTGTATTGATACCGTAGATTGTGATGTTGCACCATTGAGTGCATGTCATTTGTTGCTAGGTCGACCAAGGCAGTTTGATCTTGATGCTACTCATGGTGGTCGTTCCAATACTTATTCATTTGTGCACAAGGGAGTCACTCATGTGCTCAAACCAATGTCCGATAGTGCTATTAAGGCTGAGGTGTTTGCTAATGTGAAGGTGAAAAAAAGGCTACGGAAGTTACTCCAAAGCCGAGGACGGCTTTGCTTCGAGAGGGGGAGAATGCTAGGAATAATATGAAGGGACAAAGTGCACCTATTGATAGTAATATGGACATGTTTTCTGCTGTAAAAGAGTTGTCCAAAGATGCCTCAAAGCAAAGGATGTCTTTGCCTCATGGTGATGATGAGGATAGTCAAAATTCAGTTTGTCTACCTGAAGAAAATTGTACTAGTTCCATTGTGTCATTCGGTATCTCCAAAAATTTTAGCTCGAAGTTGCAATCACAATCTCTATCTTTGAAATTTGGTTTGTTTCCTCGTGTGTTTATTCAGCAGCAAGAGGGCAATATATCTGAAGCTATGACTAGCAAGTATACATTTCCAGTAAGGGACTCCTTTGTGATTATTTGTCAAAGCTAAGGACAGCTTTGCTTCAAGAGGGAGAGGATGATGAGCCCATGGCTCCTCTAAATTGTCAATCATCCATGAATGCGCTGGTTTGCAATACCCGACACGATTCTTATGTTCAAGTAGGCACAATTCCTTGTTTGGTTGAGGAGAAACATTGTGAATCTAACAAAGTGATATGTAAGAGGAGCAATCCAAGTGATTTAGCACCAAATCATGGAACTCATGAATTATGCAGAGATTCATTGCCATGTCACTCATCATGTCAAGAAAACCTAGGTCCGAGAATGGAAGAAAAGATGTCATCGGTTCAGTCCATATGTTGGACTATGTCCCAGCCAGACATGGTCTGAGTAAATGGACCATAAGTCCCTCGTCCTTGGGCCTCTTTGGCTGTATGAGTACTTGTTGGAAAGCTTATTCCAACAATGTTCCAACGGATCCAATCTCACCTTCAAATTCGACTTGTGCTAATCCCAGTTATCTAAACATTATCGTGGTTTAATCTGGGCCAAACCAGTTCATATTCAAGCCTGCTTAAAAGTTTATTCTGGTCGAGTCCAAGTTGGATCTGTGCCTGTGTGCACATATTAGGGACGCACGTCCCTTGTATCGGGGATTAGGTTTTATTTTCGTGAGTTTTGTTCTAGGGTTTTTCCTCCATGAACAAGAGAGGGGTGGCGATTCCATCCTCTTGATTATCCTGTTGTCGATCCTTTGGATCGAGAGAAGACGTGATCGAGCTGCTGTAGCCTGGGCGCGTCTCGGATTCCTGCTGGAATTCCCTCCTTGTGATCGTGGTTCTTTGTGCCACGGGTGGAAGTTTCCTCTAGGGTTTCGGATTGCAACAGTAAGCCGATCTCAATTTATCATTATTGCTACTACTTGTGTGAGATATTAATCTATCGGAGTTATCCTGTCATTTTTTGAATTTCACTGCTACTTTCTTTGGTCCTGAGATTGTTCCAGGAACTTAGGTGACTCTTGCTGTTCGGATTGACTGATTAAATTAATCTCAGCTATATTGGTCTTGCTCGTTACCTTGGTCATCACGAGAATTACAGCTAATAGTGGTTGGTCTATTTTGAGCTGTTTAAATATTTCAGAAAATAAACATTCAGTGATACTTTTTGCTGCTAGTACCCTGAAAGATTGAAACATAAATTCGAACATCGTAGACGTGTCCTTATTATACCTTATCCGTTCACGGTTGGCTTCGTTGATCTCACCACTTCGTCTTCCTCGCGGATCTGCACGACCGCACCAGCGTCCATCCGCCCACGGCCACCCTCCGCCTCACCGCCGCACTTCCACCGCCGACGAGATCCGTGCTTCACCTCCAGTGCCCCTCCCCTTCTTCTTCCACGACTCACCAATTTCGTCCATCCAAATCTGCACCCTTCTCCAGCGAGCATATTCTTATGTTCTTCTCTCCGGCGGCCCCGCCACCACCTGCCTCCACTACCAACCATGGCCGACGGTGACCTCGCCGCCGCGCTGCCACCCACCAACTGCCCCTCCCCCTCAACCCCGCCATTCCTAACCAATGCGGCCCCATGATCCCGCCACGGACCTGGCCCAACCGGCTTCCTCCACCATCCCTGCAGGCGGCACTGCCGCCGCCCGCCGTTCCACCCACACCCCACCACCACCGGTCCGGCAGCCACCCCCGGTCATCCCTCTAGATCCGGTGATAATGGAAAGCTCTCCCAATCCCGAACCCCAAACCCTAACTGAATCCTAAGGCCACCGACCTCCACCACCGGCCGCACCTGTCGGCGACCCGCCGCCGGCCGCACCGCCCACAACCCACCGGAGATGGAGGAGTTGACCGGATGAGGAAAATTAAGCTGTTATTACTTCCTTAGCTGAGAAAGTTACTTCCTCCTATTGCAACTGAAGTAACAGAAGGGCTCTCCACTTATGACTAAATGGAAAGGGCTCTCCGTGTAGCATTGTGTACTAAAATATAATGATATACACTACTATGTTTATTATATGTAGCAAAATCTGCGAAAAAACCCCAAACCACCTACTTCTACAATCTAAAACAGATGGAGTAATAAATACCAATCTTGCTTGTTGAGATTCAATTTAACTCCATCGAACTTACAGCACGGTTTATTTTCTCGGTGAAAAAAAAACGAGAAATGCGAAAATCACGTTTCTAGGTTGGGAGGGGTTTTTTATTTTATCACCGAAAAATCGTCCGAACCAATTAATACTACCTCCCGACCTTCCATAACTCTAAAACTTATCCCATTTCTATGCATTACTTTCATGTTAGGTTGTTTGGAAACAATCTAGGTTGTTTTGTGTATAAATTGAAGATTTTTTCTTTAAATTTTATCCGAAAGGAAAATGCAGAATCTGAAAAATTTCCGAAAAATCCGATAAACACGTTTCTACCTACCTCCGGTTTTTTTTCAGACCCGTAAAATAACCCTGACTTACAGTGAGTGTAATTTGCCGCTAAAAACATCATCAGCCAGACGCAAAAGGAAGAATACAAACCACGGTCTTGATCGATCACCTCATCACCCAAACCCCATAACCTTGGGAGCCAAGCGCAGCAGCGGCTCGAGCGTGTCCGGCGCGAACTTGCGCGCGAACAGGTAGCAGACGCCGGTGGCCCCGTCACGGTAGGCGGTGCAGTTCTCGCCGGCTCCGCGGCCTCCTCGCCGCGTCCTGATCTCCCCGATGAGCTCCTCCGTCACGTCCCGCGCGCCGTGGGTGCGCGGGTGCGAACCCCCGCGCCTCCAGTCGGCGTACGTGAGCGTCCGGTTGGCGTTGCGCCGCCCCCACCCTAGCATGCTCAGCAGCGTCGGCAGGTAGTGCTCCTCCGCGAAGCAGACCCTCCGGCGCGCGCAGAACTCGACGAACGCTGGGAGGTAGGCGCCGTCGGCGACGAGCTCCAGCGCGAGGGCGCGGTCCATCTCGAACCACTGCGCGCCCTTGCGCCACTGCGCCAGCGTGATGTTGCCGCCGCCGCCGGAGGCAGGGCGGCTGCCGAAGAAGGGGTTGTAGCGCACCTCGCTGTCGCGGTTGACGAAGCTGTCGACGAAACTGGTGTTGGAGCCGGTGAGCAGGGCGTGCACGGTGGTGAAGTTGTAGATGGGGATGCACGACTCCGAGAGCAGGGTGAAGCGCTCGTTGCCGACGTCCAGGAGCGCGTTCGCCACCAGACGCCGCTCAGCTGAGACCAAGGACACGCCTCCCCAGGATGTTTTCTGCAGCCAATGCAAGCGTGTCAAGGTCATTTCAGTTATTGGCGATGCAAGTGCTAATTAGATGGATCATTCCCAGGTTGTATGCTCTATCTTTGATAGATGATTAGGCTAATCCCGATCCATAGCATTACGTCCCAATAATATTCAAGGCCGCTATGAAAAGTAATCCCTTCGTCTCAGGCTAAATTGTATATTGTTATAACTTTCTACGTACACAATTTTTATTATACTGCTAGATATACGCATGTCTAGAATTATAAAAAAACAAAACGTCATACAATTTGAAACGAGGATATAGTATAATACTAGCAGAATGTTCGAACCCCCGCGGTGGCCTCTCGCTACCGCTGAGGGAGTCACTGACCGGGCGTATCATAGAGAGAACCTGGTACCTAGCGTCGTAGACGCAGGGGGCTACGCTAGCCTCTGGCCCCTACTATAATACTAGCAGAAGATATATAGTCAAGAAATACATATATAATATAATACTTCAATAAGAAAGACAATTAATTACATTAAACTATGCCAGAATATAAGATATCATACCAAGTTGTATCATACATACTCCATCCGTCTTATAAAGTGTTCATTTAGCTTGTAGTGAAACTAATCTAATCAAAGTAACACTCATCTCAATAAAAAAAGACATTGAGAAGTCAATAGAGCAAATGAAATGATCACACGAGTGCTTTTTCTCTGGTTCCAATGCACAACATTTATTTAAATTTCAGAAAACTAAGCAGAGTAATTAAAAGTGGTATGGCCACTTATCATAATTACTATATGTGTGTCAAAAATTTTCTATACGAACAATCTTTGTGGGACGGAGGGAGTACGACACATTATCAAAAAGATCCTATGTGACCTATCACTAATGAGTATGGAATCATATCAAGCTTTTCTTAAATTCTACTCCTATGTCACATTATCAAAAACATCATATGCGACCTCTCACTAACCAGGACACCCGCATGGTTGTAGTAAGCTGCTCTCTATAACAATATCCGTGTAGGATATAGTAAATCTTATAGACTAGCTGGTCAATGGTCATGCTTTTGCAATAACTCATGTGGGACCTATGTCTTCCCCATCTCCTCCACTCTTCTCCCACCTCTTCTATTTCCCGTCTGCACGCGCCGCCCCCACCTCTTCATGATTCGTTGCACCACGGCCTAGCCGCGGCTTGTTCTCCCGTCCGCAGATGACGGCTCGGTGCGCGCGCTGTGCCATGGCCGGATGCGCTGAGGCCGAGCTCTCAGCGCCGCCCCTCCCCGGCCTTGCGGGCGCAAGATCTGTCCCGACGCCAACAAAAGGTCGTCCACGACGGCGGCCCTGCACCACCTCGGCGAGTAGGAAAACAAGGAGCTCGGCGGTGGGTGGTGTCTGTCGTACTCGGCTTCGCTGCACACCGATGGCCCCGCGGCCATGCTCCGCCCTCTGCGTGCGGAGGCCGCTGGAGCTCAGATCCTCTCCAACGTCTGCGCCCTCGCCCCGGCCTCCTCCGGCGGCCGCTCCCTGTCCTCCCCACGCCGGCGGCCGCGTCTCGTCACTCCCCGCTTGGAGCTCGACCTCGGCCCTCTGCCTCCGGCCGCAGCGACGCCTCTTCCCCACCCTGCCTACCGGTCGGTCCCTGTGACGTCACCTGTGCGGCGTACCCTCCGGCGGCGGTGCCGGCAGCCCCGCTCTGCCTCTCCATCTCTGCGCTCTCCAGTCCATGGTCGCGTCAGCCTCGCCGTGCCCTCGATGGCCCCTCCGTCGCAGCTCTCCAACCAGGTGAGGCAAAGGAACAAGAAAGGCACAGTGGTGGGGCCCGCTCAGCACCGGGGCGCTTGCTAGCAGCCCTCGCCACATCTAGCGACACATTCGCCTCTCTCCTCTCTCCTCTTTCTTACATGGTGGTTTGTAGAGAGAGCATAACTACACCTATTGCGGATGCTCTGAGTATGGTACAATGTACCGACACAATTTTTAATTACCTGGCTGGGAATCCTGCGACTGTAGAACACCGAGTCCTCTGGCGGCGAGCCGGTGTAGGAGGGATCCGTGTGCACGTAGATGGAGTAAAGGCCCTCGTGCCCCTGGAAGAACTTCTCCCACAAAGGCCGCAGCGGCATCTCGCCCCTCACCAGGAACAAGAAGGCGACCTTAGGCACGCGGTGGAACGGCGGCGCGCTCCGCACCTTGGGCGCCATGGACGCCCACCACAGCAGCTCCTCGTCGGTCATGTTGCTGCTCTTGACGATGGCGCCATCGCTCGGCGGCGCAAGGAATGTTGGCGGCATTGACGGTGCAGCAGGCGGAGGTGGTAGTGGTGACGGTGGAGGCTGCAGCGACGGCGGCGGAGGTGGTGATAATGGCGCAGTGGCTGCGGGCAATGGCGGCACGAAAGGGAGGTAGAAGTTCGGGAACCTGGCGTTGGAGGTCATGCCGAGAACAAAACCCAAGGAGAAGAAGATAAGCATGGGCACGACGACGAGGAGCTTACTGCTGCCTGCATGCTGGGACGCTCGGATGGGCGTGGTCATGTCGTTTTTCATGGCTACAAGGATATGCGTGATGGAGACAGAAATGTGTCTACAAGGGTACGCGTTTATATGTGTGCATATGCATGACCCTGCGAGTCAACTACTCTTGCATTGAGTTCTTAAGGTGACGACCAAGTTAAGCGACGCACTCCAACTCCACAAGGTCCACGTCTCCACTTTGCTTCCTCTGCAAATTAACATGTGGCTTGTGGTTGCAAAAGCCTAGTGTTGACTCGAGAAAATCAAATGCCAATTCGGACCCAAATGTGCAACTTTTTTTTTAGAATGACCCAAATGTGCAACTGGATCGGGAGATATATACCTAGTACGTACTGTAGTATCTATGTACTCGCTTCATTTCAAATTGTAGGGATCATTTTAGCATTTTAAGATAAGTTATTTTTTACAATGTACCTATAATATAAATATACATTCATGATTTTATTATTATTGTATTTAATTCAAGTATAATCATACAGCTGGGTGGATATATGGGGCCAAAATAGATAATGAAATTTCTATATTTATTATAAGGAATTTGTATCTTTAACAATTAAATCAACAATTGGAATTACCGAATCCCAATCGACAACTTCTCTACAAGAAGCATGTCAACCTCTGTGCAAGCCAAATTGAAAGAAAAAGTGAATTGCACCCTTAAAAAATCAGGTGAATATACTGCACGGTTAATCTTGTTTTAGAATCATAATTTATGGCGTACTATTATGGTTACATTGAGATGAACCATATGTTTTTTAATGGGAGACCCATATGTTAAGTGAATGATAAACGCCAAAGATTGGATATGATCATATTGGTTTAGGAAGCAAACTTAGGAGTGACATAACTGAGAAGTAGAGTATACGACTACACGAGGATGATACGTAACATGCAGTGCATATTATCACACTATGTGAAAAACAGACATTAGTAATGGGCGCGGATGGTCATTGGTAACAGGCAAAACGCCTGTTACCGATCAAGTGTTACAAATAAGTCAACAAAGGTAACAGGTCGATGCACGTTACTGATGACACGTAATTGTAACGGGCGTCGAACAAAGACCGTTACCACAACTACTTACCGGTCACCTGAAATGGCTGTTTCTCCGGACCCACCGGGACTTTTGGTAACAGGCGTAGACACTGAGTCTGTTACTCAACACGTATTAGTAACGGACGTCTAACAAAGTCCATTACCGAAACTAGTTACCGGTCACCAGAAATGTCTGTTTCTCTGGGCCCACATGGACCTTTGGTAACGGGCACAGAAACCGAGCCCGTTACATGAACTTAATATCGGAGACGTTTGCTGTGGACACACGTCTCCACGAAAGGAGACGCATTTTTTGTGCGCGCGTCTCCTCTGTCTGGACGAAAGGAGACGCGTGCTCTGGACGCGCGTCTCCTCTGTCTCGACGAAAGCATCAACTTCTAGGGCCCACCGGTCAGTATTAGTAACGAGCCTTTATGCGGCCCATTACAGTTTTGTCATACTTGTAACGGGCGTTCCAAGTGAAGCCCGTTACTCACGGATCAGTTTTTGTAACGTGCCTTACTTAACGCCCGTGACCGATACGTAGGGCACCTACAGTAACCTACCCGTTTTCTGGCTGCATCCCAGAACCAGCCAGGATTTGGCAGCCACCAGATCAGGGGCTGCATCCTGTAAATAGCCAGGATTTGGCAGCCACCACAGCAATGCAAGGAGACATCACAAACACATTCTCATCACATATATACACAAGCAAGATCACATATATATACACAATGCAAAATCACATCAAGTTCCTCATCAGATCGACATGCATGCTAAAGTTTCAAGTTCCTCATCGGTGCTTTGTTTGGATGGAGTCCTGAGAAAACTTTCTAAACCAGCAACAACATCTGACCCCTGCCAAGCAGGTTTTTAAGGCAGTACTAAACTAGCCTGAATGCAGCGAGTTTCAAGTTTGTCAAGCAGTACAATAAACTCACGGTGCACCATTGTAGAAGTTGCCGTTTCGGTCGAGGATCTCCTTAACAATCTACTCACACAACATCTCCCGGATCGGCTTTAGATCTTCTATAAAAACATTTAGAGCCAGTTTGAAATCCTGCAAAATACAATCATTATGAGAATACAAGTACAAATCAGTTTCTAAAATCAAATGGAGAATATGAGCAGAGACAAGGGTGAGCATTATCTACTTACAGCAGCCTTCTTGATGTGAGGTGTGTCTACGAGTAGTTTGAAGATATTGAATGCCACATGGAATCCATGCAAAAAGGACCTCGATGGCTGCGAGCACACTGCACATCAAGGTACCAAAATGACAAGTTAATGCAGTACCAAATTGGTATGAAGGGACCATAAAAAAAACCTCGGTCTTACAGTGGTATTTGGCTTGTGCTTGAATGTCTGCTTAGATTTTAGCTTTTTCTTCTTTCCTTTCATCACTTCATCCTTTGGGTATATATTTTCAGAGGCCGTGCATGATCAGCAATACCGATTAGAAACACTAAGAGATTGAATTTTATGAACAAAACCTACAAGATACTGACCATGTCACAAGCGCTCGGAGGTCATCGAACTTTCGCGCGGGATGAAGTTTAGCAGAATCTAGATATCAAACCTTTTTGTAACTCATACAGATGATCAGTGTTACACAGTGGCCACCGGTGCCGAAGGCACCCACCATGTAGTCATTCGTCATTGCATTTCTCAATGCTTGTATTACAAGGTTAGACTCCTTATCAATCTTTGTGGTCGTGAGAACCTGTGGATCGAAAAACCTAGCACTGATCTTCATCTCCGCTGCCTTGTTCATCATTTTCCTACAAAAAATCCAAATGTTAGCATGCATGAACTTTGTGGTCAAAATTAAAGAAATATCTATTTTGGTTTTAAGGCACTTACAATGTCCACAACCCCAAGAAGGTCTCATCCATAGCAACTAGGGTTATAAGGTCATACACGTCTCTGAATGCAATGTTTAACATTAAATCACCAGCACCATGAAAGGAGTCTTCAGGCAACTTTGCAGGAAAACTAAGTTTATCCTTACTATGATCTATGACGTAAGCATGCAACCTGACACAATTTGGTCCAGCAGCCTGTAAGTTCGCTTCTGACAACATAGGCACAGCAAGCTTGTATTTTGGATCCGGTTTTGTCCAAATACAGTTAAGAAGCTCATCTCTAGGCAGAGGTTTCCTCGCCCCCTTCTTTTGCGGTGGCTGCTACTCAGGCGGAGATTGCCTGTCCTCCGCCTGTCGCTGCTGCTGCTTAGGCGGAGATTGCCTGTCCTCCTCCTGCTGTTGTCGATGCTCCTGCTGCGTAGTTTTGCTGATCTGCTGCTGCTGCTTAGGCGGAGATTGCATGTCCTCCTCCTGCTGTTGTCGATACTCCTGCTGCGTAGTTTTGCTGATCTGCTACTGCTGCTGCTGAGCTTTCTCTTGCTGACGCTGAGCTGCAGTACCTCCATCTGATGATGTACCCCTGCTACCTGATGTGGGTGCAGGGTTGGTATTTCTCGTAATGGGTGGTACATGGATCCTGTTCTTTGACCATTGGATCCTTAGACAGAGAGCCTCAGCTAGGGTTGTTACTTCATCCCCCCAATTGGTACAGGCAGAGGGTAGTAACCCGTATTGCCCCACATACAGGTAGAGGGTAGTGACCCGTATTGCCCCACACATAACTAGTTTGCTGTCGTCCCCTCCAGCAACTCGGGGGCTGGCCGCTCAACGTCGACATCATTGCCCGCCCCCGTCGACGGCTCGGGGGCTGGTCGTGCGTCATCGACCGCCCCCGTCGACGACTCGGGGGCCGGCTGTTCATCATCGCCCGCCCGTGCCACGAGAGCAGGATTCTCCTGGTCCTGCTCCTGGGCCCCGGACAGGCACCTCGCCAACTCGGCCTCGCCCCCCAAACCCATCGTCCCCATGGACAGGTCGCTGCGAGCGAGGCTCGCAGTTCCCTGTGGGGGGACTGTCATCACCTGGGTCCTGGACCCATCTGTTTCTTCAACCGCCGCCCCCGATTGAAGGGAGGACAGTGGATCGCTCGACGACGGTGTGTCACCGACCACCTGGGCAGGGCAGCGCAAGGCCTTGACAGGCGCCGGCCTCATGGTGCGGTGGTCGAGCGCCCTGAAACGAGAAGAGTGTCACGACGACAAGCAAAAAGGCGTACTCGTTATGAACACAAAGCAAAAACCGAAAGGCCGCAACTCAGAGCTCACCTCTCTGCGACGTTACAGGGCCGCTTGGAGCCAATTGTTGGATTGAGCGGGGACGCCGCCCTCTTGCTCCCCGCCGACAGAGCAGATGTCGGAGAGGAGGTCGACCTGCCTCTGGCAACGACGACCGACGCGAGACGCCGTTGGGTCGGGGCCAGCCCCCCGCTCTGGGCTGCAGGTGGCGGGGAGGCCGCCAGCACGCTTCATGGCGCTCGTGACGGACGCGATGAGGGCGAATGAGACCTCCGGCGCGAGGAGTGGCGACGCGAGGTGTCGCGCCTCGACTCGTGGCGGCTGGGGTCGCCGCGCCGCAGAGAACTCCTACCCCTCTCGTGGTGGTCCCGCCGAGGAGCAAGGCTGCTCATGCCGGGCTGATCAGCCCGGGAAGAGGAGGAGGGCGCCTGCCGGCTCGAACTGGCGCTAGCTGCGGCCGAGGCGGGCACCGATCCGCTGCGTGCCCGCGAGGACAGCGCCGTCTCGTCGTCGGTCCACTCGAACTCGGACTGGGTCTCATCCGTGTCCGGCGGCGCTGACGAGGGATCCTCGTCGTAGGAGACGTCCTTCTCCCTGTTGCACCGGCGCGAGGCGCAGCTGTCGTTCCTCGACCGCTTCTCGATCTCTTTCTGCTGATGGGCCCTCTTGCGCTCCAGCGATCTCCCGGGTGAGCGTCCGGTCCTCTGCCAGCGGAGGACGAGAGGCGAGGATGCGCACGTCCTTCATCTACGCAAACACAAGACAATCACCACCCGCAATCACAAAAGACGAATCAAAAAGAAGTCAGGAGAAAGCATACCAGGCCCGCAGTGATCGGGGAGGGGAGCATCGGCAGCATATCCGGCGGCGGCCAGAACATGTAAGAGACCCCAGTGGCCTGGGTCACCCGGCGCTGAACCTCGTCCAGCGAAGGCAGGGGATGAGCGGTCACGGTCCCCTCAAAAGGAGCCCGGTCGTCCGTCATCTCCTAGAGGCGCAGCGCGCGACGGCGGAGCGGGACAATCCCCCGGGTGTGGTAGCCACTGATCAAGGTGATGAATTTCACCTCGTTGTCGCAGAGTATCTTGAGGGCGGCGAGGGCGCTGTTGAGGAAGCGAGGACGATCCTTCTTCTCCGGCCCATAGCTCCACTTCACCGGCGCCCGATCGTACCAGCGGTTGGTGAACTCCGGCAGCGGGTTCTCGGGGTCGTTCTTGAGGTAGAACCACCCTCGGTGCCACCCGCTGTTGGAGGAGGTCAGGTAGGTAGGGATGTACTCGTCCATCCTTCCCTGTTTCCCCCGGAGGCCGGCACACCCTATGACCGCCGCGGTGCCATCATCCTTGATGCAGACGAACTTGTAAAAGTACCGGAACAGGTCCCAATGGTCTTCCTGTTCTAGGTACCCTTCACACAGGGCCTCGAACACCGCCATCTGCTGGACGCTGTTCGGGTTGAGGTTGTGGAGCTCCAAGCCGTACTCTTCAAGGACGGCTCGGATGAACCATCCCGCCGGGACGGAGAAGCTTCGCTCGTGGAACAGCACGAACGAGACTACATACCCCGCCAGGGGCTGGGGGCTGCTCTCCGGCCCAGGCACCTTCCACTCTTCCGCTTCGGTCAGCGGCTGCAGCATGCCATTGGCGGCAAGGCGGTCGAGCTCAGACCAGGTCACCGTTGAAGATGACCAGTTCGACATCGCGTGGACCGTGGTGGTTTAGCCAGGGAGCAGAAGGGGAATTTTGGCCGGCGACCGCGGTATATGAAGGGGGGAAATGATTACTTCCCTCCCCCCCGCAGTTAATGCCCAGGCCGCCTCAGGCCACGTCCTCCATCCGCCGAAGCATCGCCCCTCAAAAGGCGCGCCCCACTACTGCCAGCCGCCCACGACCGTGCCGCCACGTCACCCGAAGTGGGGCCCGAAAATCTCGCGACCAGCGCAAGATCTCCGCCAGTCACCCCACGACGCGCACCACCCGGCAAGCTACAAATCTCCGACTTGTCCAAGAGTTCAGCATTTAACCCCATGCACAAGTCTCCGACTTGTCCGTGGGCTCGGGGGCTACTACCCGCGGGTCCGCTCGCGTGTCCCCGCCAGAGAAAAAATAACAAGTCTCCTCATCTCCCTGACAGTTGATCCTGGAAGCGAGTCTCCGACTCCCTCACCAGGCTCGGGGGCTACTGACGAGGCCATGGACCAGGGCCCACCAAGACCCCTTAAAAAGTGCAATACGGACCCACGTACGGCATGCTCCGGTGGCTAGTACAACGAGTATTACGCTGCCCAAGCACGTGAAGGCCCGTACGACCTGTTTCCGCCATGGGCCAGAAGGCAGGCGGCCCACGGCCATCCGCACCCTCTCCCCCGATTACGTGGTGGCCCGTACAACAAGTTTTCATCTCCACTCGCGACTACTCGCTTGCACGAGTGGTTTCCGCCTCACGACTATGACTACTCGTACGCACGAGTAGTTTCCGTCGCCGACCCGCGCAGGCTTCGCAGGGAAGGCACGGGGCACGTGGTTCCACCAGATCGAGATCCCGAGATCTCCACGCACACTCCCCTGCGCACCGCCACGTGTCCGCTTCGCCGCAGCAGTCCGCCCGGGCCAGGCTGATTCGGTGTCAGGGGACGGATTCGTCAAACCCTGCCACGAACGGCACAGTGGCCATCGTACCGCAAACGGCGTAATGGGTGCTGGGCAACGTACAGTACAGTACAGTACACACTACACCCTAAGCATCAGAAGACGCGGCATAGATCACCTGCTCGCATGAGTAGTTTTCCGTCTCTGACCAGTTCAAGACATGGCCGCCAAGGCCGCACGTACAAGGGCCCTGTTGGTGTCCCGTGATACCCGGGCGCGCGACTCGCCACGTGTCAACCTCCCCGCGCTGGTCCGCCCTGACCGGGTCGATCCTGTGTTAGGGGACGGATCCTCCTGCCGCTCCTCAGCAGGGGCGGTACACATCGTACTACAGATGGCACGGGAAACACTGTGCCACGAACGGCACAGTGCAAGCCGTCACCTGTCCCTCGATCGTCGCGGTGCAGGCTACTCCGTTTCCACAGTACCCAGAAAAGACAAGTCCCTGATCTCCTGACGGGATCAGGATATGTACCCTGCCTCCTGTACCCGACTAACTACTTGGAGAAGGGTGCGGGGGGGCCCGGGACGACTGGTTGGGACGTACGACTCAGGAGAAATCTACACCGTCACCTGGAGTACCGGAACAGTTCTTCACCGCTACTGCCGCCTGACACCTCGACGCAGAGAAGGATGCCTCGCACTGTAGACCAGCTCACACACTCGATGTAACCACCCTGAGCCTCCCCCTTGCGACTATAAAAGGGAAGGACAGAGGCACTTATAACACACGTTTGTTTCCACCCCCACACGCACTTAGCATCGATATCTCATCTCATACAACCCCACACTCACGTACGCAGACTTCTGCTACTTAAACCACTCGCACACCAGGGACTTGGGCTCTGCACCCTCTCCCGCCTTGTTCGTATCCCCTACTACAAACTCCCGAGCATAACGAACACCCCTCTCAGACTGGACGTAGGGTATTACTCTCAGGAGGCCCGAACCAGTATAATCCCGAGTGTCTCTTGTGCTACCGTGCGGATCGACACACGTGTTCTTATAAATTTACTTGCCGGTGGTAACAAACCCCGATAATAACCATCCTGCACTGGTACTGTATGGAGAGTCTTTTGCAATTGAAAGACAGTGGCTAGTGCGAGCTCCACTTATTCCCAGAGCCATCCAAAAGGCTACACTTGGTTGGCTCTGTCAGCTTATCTATTGTGTCCAGCATAGGTGATCAACTATCAATGTGCTGTTTACTACCTTCGTCCTCGTTGACATGCCAATGGTCTTCCTCTCTACCACCTGCTTCTTCTTCCTCGCTGCCATGCACATCTTCTTCCTCAAGGTCATGCACATCTTCTTCCTCGCTGCTACTGACAGGTGGTGATTGGGGAGGATGAAGTACATTTTCCGATACATGGATCATGCCTGATTGTCTTAGCATGGAGACAAGTCTGGTGAATGCTTCACCAACTAGCTCTTCCATCTCCGGTACAGCCTTCTTGTTCCTCTTCTTCCTGTACATTCCAGCAAACTCTTCACCAAACCCTTTACCCTAGCCAAGTGAACTAGACACGCCTCGGACCCGACCTCGATGCTCGTGAGTCTCAAGTGCTGCAATGAGGATATCATTCTCCCTAACCCCATGGAAAGAACCATCGCTAGCCTGAGCTGCAAGTGTTTTCACCCTAGTTGCTACCCCCACCACCGCAGGGTTATTGAATGTTATGTCCCCGCTTCCTTCACTAGCGGTCTTCCTCTTTCCTACCCTTGCACGCAGATAAGGCCTCGAACGTCCAGGAAATTGGTCCCAAGGGTTCTGTTTTCCTTCTTCAGCTAGCTTTGCATCCTCCTCCTCCCACTCTTTCCTTTTACGAACATAACCATTTCTGCCCGTCCTATGTGGCTTATTATGCAATGCTCTCTTTTCTTTCATCCCCTGGCTCAATCACTGAAATCTAGGAGAGTTCGTTTCCTGCACAAACATGGTCCAGTCTTCTGGCTGCAAAAAGGCATGCTTCACAAAGGGAGTCTCCTCTTGGCTCACATATTTTTTTCTTAAATGGGTCTTGAACCGCCGTTGAAAGGTTGCAATCTCTGACATAGCTGTCTTAACTGCCTTCTTGCGAACAGATTCAGCCAGATTGGCTGGGTAATCTAGCTTTTCCTCTAAAACTGTGAACAGCTCTTCCTTCTCAATTGGTGAGAGATCTTCAACTGCCTTGTTGATTGACACCCTCTCTCGAGCAATGAGGCCATAGACCAATACAAATCTATCCCTCGCAGCATCTGGGGTAGGCCAATAATTGTTATCACGTCCAGTTGCGGTCAACTTATCTTCTGGCCATTTGGTTTGTGTCCTTGACCAGCGGGATCGAGTACTACTCGCAGCAGTATGTGCTAAGTGACCCTATGTAGAAGGATCACCGTCGATAGGCTGTGAACAAGGTTCACCATCGATGGGCTGTGATGGTGCACTGGAGGTAGAGGAGTTTGGTGTTGTGGGATACTGCATCGATGATATGTCAGGTTGTGAGTAGAGCAACATAAGCTAGACTGAAAACCTAAACAAAATTAGATAAATTCTTATTCTCTGAGAGGCAAAATAGTTGATATTAGCATACAGGTTGGGGATAGGTGCTAACTATTTTGACAGAGTGAAGCAATATGCTTATATATCAAAGCAGAGACTAAATTCCTTCAACTGCTTCCTTATCCAACTTTAGCAGCAATGAATTGTGTGTTCCATGTGTAGATGCAATAAGAGGACAAAGCAATCAGAATTAAAGTATGCTAACAGGTCCAAAGCATAATTGTCGATCTGGTACATTCGAAGCATAACAAAATTTGGCGCACCAAGAACATGAAAATAAATTTCAACAGTTCATATAAGTTCATCTGTTAGCAATAATTTATTCAAATAGACTTGCAGCAACAAAATTCATCCGTCAAATCCATAACCAATCAATTAAAAATGAACTAATAAGGCATGCTATACTAATGCAGGCAATTCTAGGAGAATAATCCTATGTGAACTGACCCTAAAGGCCTAAACAACCGTAAAGTAGCATGTCTCCTTAATCTACCTTGAGAGGGCGTTGGGGGTTCAAGCAGCACTAACCTCTATCGCGAATGAAGTAGTTGTTCTCGTGGTGGTCGAAGAGGCCTGATCCGCGTCGCCTCATTGCCTGAGTTGGCCGGCTCGTCGTCGTGGCCGATGATACCGGATCCGCGTCACCGTCTTTAGGTTGGTCGAGACGCCGTCCGCACGCCAGTAACCGCGTCCTCATCACTGTCGTCACGGCTGGAGCTCCTTCGCCGACGTCACACCGAGACCGGTGGGCTAGAGAAGAGCTGGGCTGCGGCGGGGAGAGCGGCGGCGACGGGCTAGGGCTGGAGAAGGAGCAAGGCGACGCCGGGGAGAGTGCGGGCATGGTGGATCTGTCTGAATTAGACTCCCGAGTATATGTCCCCTGCGCGCACGTTACTATTTTCACAAAAATTACTGCCGTGCCCTTGAACGGCTCTCTGGTGGAATTGGAATTCCATGGGCATTATAGTCAATATAGGTGGGAATTTTTGAGCAGCGCACGCAAGGTTTGCCTGCTGAGAGCCAGGTGTGGTTCGAGGACCGGTGGATGGTCGCTTCCTGGTGTGATGAGTGATTGACAACGTGGTGTGGACTGATTCTTGGCTAAGTATTGCAGGTGCAGGTTGCGGCTTGACTGGTGCAGGTGCAGGTGAAGAACAAGCGCGAAAGGTCATTGCTGGTGAGGCCTCCAGGTGTGGAGAAGACAAGTAGGCTTGGTTCGAGGGACCCGGTGGCCAGCGGGGTCAAGTGTGGGCCGCATGGTGGCAAGAACGGCAAGATGAAGTCATGGACGGTTTCTTGGTTGAGCCTCAAAACCAAGGTCGAGCCGGGACTACGTGGGAGCCGAGTCATGAGTGGTGATTGGAGGAGGCTACACCAAGTTCGCGGGGTTTCCGGTGGTTCACCAGAAAACCACTGGGTTCCTTGGTTGATCCACAAAGCCAAGACCGGAGAACCGAAGAAGGAGGTGCAGCAGCTCCAGACCGGTCTGACCGGTGGGTCTGACCGGTCTGACCGGTGGGTACCGGTCTGACCGGTGAGGAGCACCGGTCTGACCGGTGTGCGACGACGCAGTCCAGAATCTTTGAAGCGGAGGACACGCGTCGGGATCGCAAGGCTTGCGTCGAGGCTATGCAAGTTTGCGGTCGCTGGGCATCCGTCGGATGGAGCGAAGACAAAGATTTCCGAATTTGCCCTTGAGGGGCATGTATCCCTAGTTAGCTAGTAAGGGTATTTTCGTCTTTCGGTTGCCTCCATATAACCCAAGTGGTGAGAGGATGGCAGCCATCTCTTGGAACCCTAGCTCATTTAGTTTTCCTATTTTCCTTCCTATTTTCTTAGGATTTTCGTAGGACTAGCTTGAGAGCTTCATGGTGAGATCTTGTGAGAGGGAAGGATGATCGGGCGGCAAGCTAGACCTTGTATGAACCTCTTTGGTATGTATAGATGATTCGGCATGGTTCCTCAAGGCTTGGATGTGTCTTTCCCGTTTTTCCTATTTGGTGATTTTCGGAGCCCTTTCTTGGCGATTTTCTTGGAGCAATTTCGAGGCCTTTCTCTTTGGGATTTGGTGGAGGATGTATGCATGAACCCTTCGTGGTTCTTTTCCCTTTGATTCCCCTCCCAAATCCGTGAGCAAAGGGGCTCGATTTTGGGGTTTTCTTGGCTCTAGGGTTAGAGGTGTTCTTGGTGGGATTTCTTCGATTCCTCTTGATTTGACAAGTTTTGGTGGACCAAATCTTGGCTATGGAGTACCCATGAGGTGTTCCTACTATCCCCAAAGTCTTGTGCAAAACTGTGGAGCGAATCGGGAGTCGGGAGTTGGATTTGGGGGAGTTGACTCGCGGGCGCTGTTCATCCCGAGCTGCCCAGGCTCGACCGGTCTGACCGGTGCTCTTGACCGGTCTGACCGGTGCTAGCCCTTGGTGGGTTTTTGTCTCGGGGAACAGCCTTGTCCGTGTGGTTTTGTCCCGTGGTTCTGCTGGTCAGTTCTTGGCGTGTTTGGGGTTGTTTTGCTAGGTTTTGTGAGGGGTTCTTCTTCCTTCCAGGTTCTGTTTCGGAGGTGGTTTTTGTTCCAGGGCCTAGAGGAGTCACTAAGGCTTCCTGGAACGTTTGCTGTGCGGCTGCTGTAGCCACCGTCCTGACCGACGCTGTCCACCGGTCTGACCGGTGTCACCGGTCTGACCGGCGCAGGCCATCAGTCTGACCGGTGTAGCACAGGCAGCAAGCCGTGCAAGTTTCCGCTGTGTGTTTTGGTGAGTTCTGGCTCGGAGGGTTAAGTGTTGGTTCCTAGGACCAGTAGCACTCCAGTGGCTGCGTGGTTTTGGCCAACTTGGGTAGTTGGGTCGGAGACGTGATTTAGAAGCCGTGTTCGTCTTGTTGGAGTTCTCATCTCCTTCGAGAAGAATTTTTATCGGCTCCCATTCACTCCCCCCTCTCTGGTTCGCCTAATCGGTCCTTCACCTGCTGACGCTGACAATGGATAGTCATCACCGACGCTGGTTAGTAAACGCGCGTCGCCTTCGTTGGCAGGTAGGTCCGGGCGGGTATCTTCTTTATATAGGCTGCTGACACTAACACGTGGACCCGACACTATTTTTTAGAAATGAAACTCGCATCTATCAAATATTAGAGCCAGTAAAACAACACCTAAAAATTCCTTAAAAATAACATCAATTCATATTTGGACATTTAGTATTTTAATAAAATATCAACAGTCACACTTGTGTAGCCAACGTTCTTATAATTTGAATACACATCTCATGCTTGTGATATAATAATTCTAATAACATCTTAGTTTGCTCCAAAAATTCTACAAATTGACGTGACAACATAATTTGGGTACTTAAACTTGTCATGAAAAATTCAAATGGTTTCGATAAAGGAAGAATATACTTGTGTACAAATGGCTACATCTCTCACATAGTTTCCTAGAATATTGCTTGAATATTGAAGTTTTCCACACTTAGCAACATGTTCGATCTCGTACACATTTGAAATTTTAACACAAGCTTGTGTTCACCTTAAGATTACAAAATGCAAAGTTTCATTACTAATGGTTGTGGAAAACAAATATTATTTCTATGTTGTAGTTACAAAGAACAAGATAAGGCATATAAACATTATTCACGAAACAGAATATACACTAAACAATGAAATTAATGAAAAGATGGGGATTTTAGAAAAAAAAATAGGAAAAAATCATCAAACTTGGACTAAGTACGACAGAGAAATACATGTTACAAAATTTGACTGCAGATTAAAAGGAGAAATGAGAACTGTTCTTCATTCCAATAGAAAAGAGGGGGTGGTTAACCTGCGTCTCATTTGCCCCTCCAATCCTTGTCTCCTACGCCCACCCAATAGAACAGAGGAGGAAGTAGACTAGCAGAGGCCACCGACACCACTGCCGTCGCCGCCGCCGTGCCCGTTTTGACATCCAAGAGGGCACCCTAGGCCCCTAATGCGGCAAATGAGACCACCGCAACCTTTGATTTGACTCAGAAACGTGACAAATCAAATCTTGTGGATGCGACACAGAATATGTAATAATTTACATTCAAGGTACATAATTTTTATTGATGCTTCCGCCTACATCTCGATGTTCATCCTGCTGACGGCGTACTCCGCCACGATGCTGAATCCACACGTCCAGAGGTCGAACTCATGAAGGATGCGACACTTGGCGCTGCAGTAGTGGATGATCCCTAGGGTCTCCGGCCCGTAGCGCCTTCATCCCGCTGCCCAAATGCAGACGTGGGGATTCTGGACGGGCAGCAATGGAATGTCTTCATCGTCGTCACGAAGCCAGTACCACCACGCAATGTTCTTGAGATCCCGGCAGACGAGGAAGCGTAGCCGGTGTAGTTTGTGGTTCTTCCACCGCCCGTCAGGGGGCGACGGCCCACCCCTGATTTCGTGGAGCAGTGCCATCGCTCTGGGATCCGCAGGGTTGCGACAGTACTTCAGCATCGCTAAGAAGTACTTCGCACCGGCATCTTTGGCAGCGTCCTTTCCGACGAGCTCCAGACGCTCATCGGGATTCCGCCGCCTCATCAACCTCTCTAGCCCCTCGAAGCATAAGGCCTCCGGATGTTTGGCGAGGTGGAAGCGCTCCTCCAACAAGGACCTGACGTAGCGATTCTTGCACACTTGACGAAGCTCACGCAACGACACCTGCATGAGTATCTCATCCAAGTCGCAGATGTGCCGGAAGGTGCCGCAGACCCGATTACGAAGGATCAGGAAACGAATGACAGGCTCATCCTTGATGCAGCGGAGGATGATCTGGGTGACCAGTTCATCTGGCAGCAGCTCCATGAAGCACACTGCGGCCATCAAGGAGAAGGGGAAGGAAATGGAAAGGCGATGGGATCTTGCAATTGAAAGGCAATGGGGTTTGGAAATTTAAAGGCGACACGGACATTTATAAACACCCGTTACTAATAATATGGAATTTGAAAGGCGACGTGGTTTGGCTGCTGACGCGTGGGCCCGGCAATAGCCCCTGCCCCTCCACCTTCCAACGAAATTGAAAGGCGACGCATGTTTTTGGACGGTTTGCTCCCATAAAATAGGTCCCGAGGCGTAGTGGGACGTGGGGCATGGGGAGGAGAGGCGCCCTGATGGTTCATGTCTTTTCATCATAAATCCCCGACTGGTTGCTCCCTAATCATATCGTTTCTTTTGCTTCATCTTCTTCCCCCTCACCATCACCACCACAAACTCCAGTCATCGAGAGATCACCAACAAGGAGCGAGAAGAGCATGGCATCGAGTGACCCATCGGCGAAGCAGGGACGAAGGGAGGATGACGACGATGACGAAAGCCGCCGTCGGAGGAAGTTGACCATCAAGGAGAAGGTGAAGGAGCCGGTGGTGCCCAAGGAGAAGAAGGAGGCCGCCGACATCAGCTTCGCCGTCGAACTGCTCCAGGGCGCGTTCATGAAGCTCTGAGATGTTGGCGCAGCGTTCAAGATCGAGGCACCTGACCATTACAAGGATGATAGCGTCAAGGGTCTCGCCTTCAGGATCCATGTGTTGGCTGAAAAGCTTGAGAAGCTCCCCGTGGTCCAGCGGTCTCTCCTCGGCGACGACGGCTCCGACAGTGGCGACGACGGCTCCGACGGCGGGACTCCGACAGCGGCGACCGACTAATTGTTCCTCTCTTGTACCATTAATAATGTGTTTGTGATTATTGTATATTCGTCAGTTTGTTCGTCGGGTTGTTGGACTGCTTTGTTTGTTTATCGATCTTGAACTGCTTATTAGTTTGTTTGTCGATCATGAACTGGTTAGTTTGGTTGTTGGAGTTTGTATGTCATGAACTCAATCTAAGAGACGCGGGCAGATCCATCCGCGTCGCCTACAGTATCTGTTCCTCCTGTGATGAACTCGATCTTAGAGACAATGGATAGCCATCACCGACGCTGGTTAGTAAACCCGCGTCGCCTTCGTTGGCAGGTAGGTCCGGGCGGTTATCTTCTTTATATAGGTTGCTGACACTGACACATGGGCCCGACACTATTTTGTAGAAATGAAACTCGCATCCATCAAATATTAGAGCCGGTAAAACAGCACCTAAAAATTCATTAAAAATAACATCAATTCATATGTGGACATTTAGTATTTTAATAAAATATCAACAATCACACTTGTGTACCCAACATTCTTATAATTGGAATATACATCTCATGCTTGTGATATAATAATTCTAATAACATCTTAGTTTGCTCCAAAAATTCTACAAATTGTCGTGGCAACATAATTTGGGTACCTAAATTTGTCATAAAAAATTCAAATGGTTTCGATAAAAGAAGAACATACTTGTGTACAAATGGCTACAGCTCTCACATAGTTTCCTAGAATGTTGCTTGAACATTGAAGTTTTCCACACTTCGCAACATGTTCAATCTCGTACGCATTTGAAATTTTAACACAAGCATGTGTTCACCTTAAGATTACGAAATGCAAAGTTTCATTACTAATGGTTGTGGAAAACAAATATTATTTCTATGTTTTACTTACAAAGAACAAGATAAGGCATATAAACATTATTCACGAAATGGAATATACACTAAACAATGAAATTAATGAAAAGATAGGGATTTTAGAAAAAATAGGAAATAAAATCATCAAATTTGGACTAAGCACGATGGAGAAATACATGTTACAAAATTTGACTGCAGATTAAAGGAGAAATGAGAATTGTTCTTCATTCCAATAGAACTGGGCCCCACCCTAATTAGAGACGCGGGATGGTTAATCCTCGTCTCATTTGCCCACACAAACTGTTCTTCATTCCAATAGAACAGAGGTGGAAGCAGAGGGTGCCGCAACCTTCGATTTGACTCAGAAATGTGAGAAATCAAATCTTGGCTATCAATAACCGATTGGACGATACTTTACACGATAGAAGAAGACATTACAATCGTAACGAAGCCTACATTCATTACTATAGAAATACATGCAAAACCCCCTCCGGCCCAGCTCCGTACCGCAGAATGCTTTGCCTGCATGCTTCGACTTCATTAAGGCCTTCCTCACGATGTTTATTCCAACACGTGTAATTTTGTTTGAAACCACGTGTGATCAAATGATGAAAAATGTTGTCCCGTTGTCCGAAATTCATCTAGTTGAGACAATCTATATAGGGGCAAAGCATTTGTCACATCCGATTTCCGAAATGAAACCAAATGCATCTCATATGTGCGCTAGGATCAAGTTACACACATACGATAGACAAAAGAGTGTAATACCATAACTGTAATCAAACGTACAAAAGTATAACCATTACAATATTCATTATTACACTCAGGAAGTGGACACGAAGGTCCAATAAAACAAATGATAACTAAACGAGTGACTTCATCTTCATCTTCCATAGTGTCGGTGTTTTAGACCGGCAACCTACCAAGGGGAGTACCCGAGGTAGATGAATGTGGCCTCGCCGAGATCGGGAACTCGAAGGAGAGACATGTGGCACACAATTTAGACAGGTTCGGGCCACGAGGTGCGTAATACCCTACGTCCTGTATGCTGCGTAGCTCTGGATTGATTGGGTGTGTTTACAGGATGATGCGGATGATGAGATAGGGGTCCCTGCCTCGCCTTATATAGTCCGGGAGGTAGGGTTACAAGTCGGTTTGCCAGAGGAGTTCTAGTCGTGTGCGGCTAGGAGTACTCTACATGGATCCGGACATGTCTAGCTTCCTAACCGAGTACTAGTCCTCTGCATGCCTTGCGCTCCACGCCAACAGGTGCCGTGCAGCCCAAGTCGAGTAGTCCCAGGGGTCCACAGAGTAGTCGGTCCCAGTACCCACCCGAGTAGTGGGCCCAGGGATTTCTGTACGACAAGCCCCCGAGTACTTTGTAGTCGAGCAGGATGTCTTCGAGTAGTCTTGACGGCCTTGGCGAGTAGTCCTTGAGCGTCCCCGAGTTCCACAAGCCGAGAGTCCTCAAGAATGCTTGAATCATCCCAAGGCTGGAAGGTACTCCAGCTGATCTTTGAGTTGTCTTGAAGTCTTCTCGAGTAGTCCCCAAGCATCCCCGAGTGCTTCTCTCGAACGTCTTCAATAGTACTCGTGTTGTCTTGATGAAGAAACCATATGGAAAATGCGATTTGGAGAATCGCATTCCATATGGAATGTAGCCCCGAGCCTTAGGTCGAATCGCAGATTCAAGCTGAGGGTCAATCTGAAGTTTCGCCAATCTTATCCCGAAAAATTCGGAGAAAAACCGAAGGACACGTGGCACGGAGCCCCCGAGCCTTGAGTCGAGTACTCTCTCTCGAATTGAAGGATCATCTTGACTGTAGAATGTGTCCGGAATGGGTCTTGATCTGGTGTGGCCCACTGAATCCTGTTAGCTGTAGTCGAGCCCCCGAGATGGAAAGCATCGAGTACTGGAATATGAAGAGTCAGGCCGCTGTCGCTAAGTCACCCGTCTGGCGCCTTATCTGCCCGTTTAGAACTGAGCCGCCTGGGTGGTTATAAATAACCAGTGAGCCCCTTAGGGTTTTTCACCCTCAGCAACAGCATTCCCACAGATTAGATCTGAGAGATTGCCCTCCCTGCCCCTCTGCTGCCGCCGCCACCACAAAGTAGATTGGATCTACTTGCGCCTACCACCGCAGTCCGCCCCTTCCTCAACCCCCGAGCGAATGCGATTGAAGACTCTGGTGACTTGGAGGATGAAGGCGTCTCCAGCAGCAAGAAGACCGGCGCGTCGAAGAAGAGGAGCCGTGACGAAGCCGGAGATACCGGCCAGTCGTCGCCGCCCTCGTCCCCTCGCCCCAATCCGGCGAAGCTAGGGAGCATGCGGACTCGACCGAGGCCTCTGGGAGACGGCCCTGGGCTCCACGGCGGCGGGCACCAGAAGGGGGCGGCACGGCCATCGCCGGTGTGCGGCGGCGACATGCAAGATCGGGCTACGGGCCCCGGTTTGACACGTTGAGCAACTTGACATGTTACCCAGCCGACAACGAACGCGATCGCGACCATAAGGGGGTGATCCGGCTGGTGACAGGACGACCATGGCCGGCAAGGCGGCCGTCGACCACTGCACACTGCGGCTATGCAAACTGGTGCACGGGCTAAAGGGAGAAGAAGGAGCGGTGGGCTTCTTACCCTGCAGCGAAGCTACGGCCGAGGAGACAGACGGCGAGGATGAAGCGGTGGCAGAGTTCGTCGGCGGCGGCGCTCCGGTGAAGGAACAGGGGCGCAGCACTACAAGGCGACGAGGACGGAGACCTGGAGCAAGAAGAGTTCGATGAGCATCGGGTGCATCACCAGAGACAGGGACCCTTCACCGGCGATGGAAGATCCCGACGGCGGCAATGGCACGATGGCGCAGGGAGAACTTCAACGGCAGCACGTGCAAGCGTGTGGGGGAAACGGAAGCGAGGGGGCGTGTGCAAAGGGGTGGTGCTAGAGCTCCAGCGCGACTTTTATAGAAGGGAGGGACGGGAAGAAGGATCGCCGGCCGGAGCAAATGGCCATCAATTGCCATGAGGGCGCTGGCGGCTCTGCAAGCAATCAAGGGGGGCTTGATTAGGGGAAACGGAAAGAAAACGATGTATTTGTGGGCGATGGGATTTACTACCTCTAACAGCGGCTCTGGATTCGGAAGGGGAGGCGAGAGAGCGCGAGTCAGGGCGGCGGGGATCACGGCGGGCGCCCGGCCGAAACAGAGGAGAGCAGGAGAGGAGCGCTGAGGGAGAAGAAAGCGCTGACCTGTGGGGTCGGCTTGTCAGTGAAAGGAAGAGAGAGGGAGAGGGGAAAGCGGGCCGCGGTGGGGAAGATGGGCCGGAAAGGGGAGACGGGCTGAAAAGGAGGAGGGGTTAGGGAAAGCTGCGGTTTGTTTTTTTTCTTTTCTTTTTCAAACTCCTTTAAATCAAACTTTCTAAACTCAAATTCAAACCAAACTTTTCCAAACTATTTTACAAACATTTAAAACTTCACACAAGCAACCAAAAACCATGCATAGCCAAATAATGATGCACAAACACTTGATGTCTCTAAATTAATTAAATTTAATTTAATCACTTTAGAGCTCAAATTAATTAGCAAATTAATTAAATCCTTAAGACTAACCCTAAAACACTATGTTGCTTAAGCAAATTTTAGTGATGGAATTTTAGGGTGTCACAAATCCTACCCCCTTAAAGTGAATCTCGTCCCGAGATTCAGAAGGATTAGAGAATAGCTGAGGAAAGTCTTCCATGAGTTCATCCTCTCTTTCCCAGGTTGCCTCTTCTTCTGTATGATGACTCCACTGTACTTTACACATTCTGATTACCTTGCTCCAAGTAACCCTTTCTGAGGTATCCAAGATTTTGACAGGGTATTCTTTATAAGTCAAATGTTTCTCCATCTCAATGTCTTCCAGTTGTACTGGTTCTATTCTGACCTCACTCGTACATTTCTTTAACTGTGACACATGAAACACATCATGCACTCCTGACAACTGTGCTGGCAGTTCCAACTGGTAAGCTACTTCTCCTCTCCTTTCCAAGATCTTAAAAGGTCCAATAAAACGAGGTGACAACTTCCCTCTGACATTAAACCTTCGCAGACCACGGATAGGTGACACTCTAAGATATGCATAGTCACCCACTTCTAATACTACTTCTCTTCTACGAGGATCAGTATAACTCTTCTGTCGTGACTGTGCAGCTTTGAGATTTTCCCTAATTATCTCAACCTGCTTTTCTGCTTCTCTTATGCTGTCCGGTCCAAAGAGCTAACTCTCTCCAGTCTGATTCAAAAACAAGGGTGTTCTGCATTTTCTTCCATACAAAGCTTCAAAAGGTGCCATCTTAATGCTGGATTGATAGCTGTTATTATAAGCAAACTCTGCATAGGGCAAACTCTTATCCCAGCTACCTCCATGCTTCAAAGCACAAGCCCTTAACATATCCTCAAGGATTTGATTTGTTCTTTCTGTTTGTCCATCCGTTTGAGGGTGATATGCTGAACTGAAATTTAGCTTTGTATCCATTGATTCATGTAACTTCTGCCAAAATCGTGAAGTGAACTGAGTGCCTTGATCAGACACTATCTTCTTCAGAACTCCATGTAGACACACTATTCTTGAATTATATAACTCTGCCAATTTGACTCAAGTATATGTCGTCTTCACTGGTATAAAGTGTGCTACCTTGTCAGCCGATCCACAATAACCCATATGGAGTCATACCCATCACGAGTACGAGGTAGACCCACAATGAAATCCATGCCAATCTCTTCCCATTTCCACTCAGGTATCTTCAAAGGTTGAAGCAACCCTGCTGGTCTTTGATACTCGGCTTTGACTCTTTGACATGTGTCACACAAAGCCATATGATCTGCTACATCCTTTTTCATCCCATACCACCAATATCTTTGCTTTAGATCTTGATACATCTTAGTACTTCCAGGATGAATAGAGTAAGCTGAATCGTGTGCTTCCTTCAATATGGTTTCTCGCAGCTCTTTAATCTCAGGTACACAGATTCTGTTCTTGAACCACACAGTTCCTTGTTCATCTTCCCTGAACTCTGGAACTTTACCCAACTTTATCAACTTCTTGTATTCCATAATCTTTTCATCAGTCAACTGCCCTTTTCTAATATCCTGCTCAAGGGTCGACTCAATTTCCAACGTTAAGGTTTCATTCTGAGCAACTACTCCCAAGTTAAGTTGTGCCATCTACCAACATAACTCTTGAGGTAACAAGCGACCTATCAGCATATTGGCCTAACTCTTCCGACTCAAAGCGTCTGCTACAACATTTGCTTTACCAGGGTGATACTGTATATCTAGATTATAATCCTTGATTAATTCTAACCATCTTTGTTGCCTTAGATTAAGATCCTTTTGTGTAAAGATGTATTTCTGACTCTTATGATCGGTGAAAATCTGACACTTATTTCCAATCATTTAATGCCTCCAGATTTTGAGAGCATGCACAACTGCAGCTAACTCGAGATCATGCGTAGGATAGTTCTGCTCATGTTTCCTCAACTGTCTTGAAGCATATGCTACGACCTTTCCTTCCTGCATCAACACACAACCTAATCCTTGCCGAGAAGCATCGCAATACACATCAAACCCTTTGTGTATATCTGGCATTATCAACACAGGAGTTGTGGTCAATCTTTTCTTCAGTTCCTCAAAACTAGCCTGACACTTATCATCCCACTTAAACTCTTTACCCTTCTCAAGTAAAGTTGTAAGGGGTTTCACAATCTTCGAGAATCCCTCGATGAATCTACGATAGTATCCTGCAAGTCCAAGGAAACTTCTGATCTCCGGTACATTCTTAGGCGGACTCCAGTTCAACACATCCCGGACCTTGCTTGGATCTACTGCAATCCCACCATCGGTGATAATGTGTCCGAGAAAGGAGACCTCCTTCAACCAGAAATCACACTTGCTAAACTTGGCATACAGTTGATGTTCCCGAAGCTTCTGCAACACAAGTCTCAAGTGTTCTTCATGTTCTTCCTCACTCCGAGAAAACACCAATATATCATCAATGAATACCACGATGAACTTATCAAGATACTTCATAAACACTTTGTTCATCCGGTACATGAAGTATGCTGGAGCGTTGGTCAATCCAAATGACATCACAGTGAACTCATACAACCCATACCTAGACGTAAATGTCGTCTTTGGAATATCCTCCAGTCGGATTTTCAACTGATGGTAACCCGATCGGAGATCTATCTTTGAGAAAACTTTTGCTCCTCTCATCTGATCGAACAAATCCTCGATCCGGGGTAACGGGTATTTGTTCTTGATAGTAACCTCATTAAGAGATCGATAATCTATACACAACCTCCTAGACCCATCCTTTTTATCCACGAAGAGTGTGGGGGCTCCCCATGGTGAAGAACTAGGACGGATAAACCCTTTACTGAGTAATTCCTCTATTTGTTTCTTTAGTTCAGCTAAATCTTTAACATCCATTCTATATGGTCTTTTTGATATAGGAGCAGTACCAGGTATAAGTTCAATACTGAATTCAATGTCACAGTCAGGTGGCATACCTGGTAAATCATCTGGAAACACATCAGGGAACTCATTTACTACTTTTATATCTTCCAAGGCCTTGCCTTCAACTGAATTCATAGTGCCACTATTGGATGAGGGGGTACCCACATATTCTATTCTTTCTCCTTGTGGACTGGTTATCAACACTGACTTCTTACAGCACTGTATCACTCCATCATATTTCTGTAACCAATCCATACCTAGGATCACATCTATTCCCCATGACTTTAAGACCACTAAGTTAGCCAGGAAGTCTACTCCCATGATATTAATACTCACTTGTGGGCATATGCGACCAGTTTTCATTTCACCTCCCGGGGAACTAACTAGCAAAGGTGTCTTCATAGGACTCATAGATATGTTATGTTTTTCCACAAATTGATCAGTTACAAATGAATGTGATGCTCCCGAATCAAACAAAACTGTAGCAGGTATAGAGTTGATGGGAAATGTACCCAGTACCACACCGGAGTCATTCTGGGCTTGCTCCACAGATACATGATTCACTCGGCCACGCATATAGTTTTGCTGGCCTCTCTTGTTAGGAGCTTGTGGAGTGTGAGACTGAGAAGATGACTGTCCAGGCCTCTGACCATTATTCCTCTGAGGGTTCTGCATTCCTCTCTTGGGACAATTGTTAGCATAATGTCCCAAGTCGCCACACTTGAAACACCCACTAGGCTGAACAGGAGTGGTGTTTCTGACAGGTGCCCCAGAGCCATTGTTGGAGCGATTCTGCTGAGGGGTAGGAGTTCGTGGTGTCTGAGGATTGAAGCGTTGTGGTTGAAACGAACGCTGCAACTGTAAGTTCTGTGGATATTTTCCTCCCTGACCACCAGAACGATACTGAGACGAGCCATGCTGTGAACTGTAGCGAGGACGAGTGTTACTGCTACACTACCCATGAGACTGGAACTTGCGTTTCTGCTCGCCCAGTTCCTTCCTCTTACTTTCCAGTCCAATAGCCTTGTTCAACAATGTCTGGAAATCTGGAAATGTATGACTTTGCAGCTGATAATTGAGAGGCCCAATCAAGCCATCCAGAAATCTTTCCTGCCTCTTGGGATCCGTGTTGACTTCATCCGGAGCATAACGAGATAGATGAGTGAACTTGTCAAGGTATTCAGTGACAGACATGTTTCCTTGCTTCAGTGCCAGAAATTCCTTCTGCTTGAGCTTGATCGCTCCCGAAGGAATGTGATAGGTACGGAAATTGTCCTGGAACTCTTGCCAAGTAATGTTGTTCCTGTTAGGATGTGTAGTTGAATACGCATCCCACCAATCACCAGCCTGCCCTGTTAGTCTTCCAGCAGCATACAAGACCATCTCTCTGTCAGTGCACTGAACAATCTCAAGTTTCTTGGTAATTGTCTTCAACCAATCGTCAGCATCCAGCGGATCAGTTGAGTGAGAGTAAGTGGGAGGGTTGTGGCTCATGAATTCCTTATGTTTGTCCCTCAGCTGTGGGTGAGGCGAGTGAGGTGGCACTGGCTGGTTTTGCTGCTGAGCTTGAAGGTTTTGGACTGTTGCAGTGAGGTTCTGCAACAACTGGGTTTGAGCGGCGATGAACTGCAACATAGCCGAATCCATTTGATTGAGTGGGGGGTGGAGGTGGTGGTGCTTGAGCTTGTTGGTTAGCTATATGAGCACGTATCACTGGCGGGATGTCTTGACCTCCTCCTGACCTGGTTTGTACCATCTGATTGTTAGAGAAATGTATTTCAGATAAGTGATGCATAAAGAGTAGACTCAAAAGATAAGGATGCTTGAATTTTTAACTTGAACAGATTCTGTTAGTCTCAATAAACCACGTGTAACTCCCAGTAATGTTATCCAAAAATTATGAAAATAATTCAGAATATGCAGTATGAAATTTCAAAGCCAACCCAACTGGTTTTGTCTCAATTGGAGTTATACAACTCGAGATATAAAATAAACAATACCACTGTGTCAGCAGAGTTTGACAGATTCTAATATCCCTCAAGTTTTGTTCATATCTCCGTGAATACTTATTCAATACTGCTGAAAATTTACCA
This sequence comes from Cenchrus fungigraminus, assembly GCA_036936925.1. Classification (NCBI taxonomy): domain Eukaryota; kingdom Viridiplantae; phylum Streptophyta; class Magnoliopsida; order Poales; family Poaceae; genus Cenchrus; species Cenchrus fungigraminus. The sequence goes on from CM072775.1 coordinate 42,198,255, forward strand.
GAACTTTACTCATAAAATTTGTGAACTAACCCAACTGGTTTCACATCAAACGGAGTTCTGTAGCTCAAGGTAAAATTCAAACTTGACTGCTCAGTCAGAGAGTTGCGTGAACAGATTTTGTATCATCCAAACTCGATAAGGAAACATCACAGATAAAGATAACCCAAACCCTTTTATTTCTAAATGATTTTGTTCTCATTGCTTTGTGACCATCACTCCACAAAACAATACACTCAAACAAAGAAATGAAACATCCAAGTTTTGAAGCAGCAAACATTATTACAAGAATCACCCTCACAGGAGCGTTCTAACGATGACAAAGGTAAAGGTGGGTCTTTCTAAACTCTACTCCTGACGCACACTGGTCGTAGCTTCAGCAGTACCATATCGGGTCCTCTTGCGAGGTGGAGACTCCAGAGGATAGAAAGGTGCTTCTTCCTCAGGAGGACGTCGCCCAGCAACCTGTGCTTCCAGCTGTGCAATCCGTGCCGGTGCCCTCTAGAGCTGATCATGTAGACGATCCACTTCATCGTAATATCCCTCCAAGGCCGTGTTGAGTGCTGAAGCAACACGGGCCAGGATGTCGACACGACCATCTCTGTTATTCCCCACAGGAACAACAGTGTTGGAGCTGGCTCGAGGACGGCTAAGGACATGGAGGAAATCAGACTCATGCAGCTACTCACGGTATCTGTTGCTGATGGACCATAGAGCTCTCCTTGCTGCATCGTTCACTGAAGCAGCTTCCTCTGTCATAGGAGCTGAGCTGGAGTGAGAAGAGTGAACACGGTGCCCAACACCTCCACGAAGAGGCACACGAATGTGAACCTTCGTGGTGTAGTAATCCTCCATCCCAGGCTCCGTGTAGTGCCTGGTGACATAGAGTGGCCTCGCGGTGAAGTCGAGATACTACAGGGTCTCCTCCAGTAAATCCACAAACTGCCCCTCAACATCCACATCATGATGATAGTCATATGTTGCTCCGTGGAAGCGAGGGTCTTCATCCATCTGATTGACATTCGCAGCACTGTTAGCAATTTCAGTCTCATCATTGCCACTGCTGCCATTATCACCATCATCTCTACCATCTCCATTGCTGCTGTCTTCACCATCGTTGTCACTACTGTCATCTCCAGAGTCATCTGGATCACCTCCAGCAGCATCTTGTGCAGGAGCTTCAAGTCAGGGGGCAGCTGGCGGTATCACAACATCACCATCAGCATCCACCTCCAGGTAGGTGCCGTCATACAGCTGCGGTATCCCACGGTGATCTTCGGCATCATCCTCGAGTATCCTCTCCTCAGGATCCTCTTCAACCTCATCCTCCACCTAAACTTCAGGCTGCTGCTCCGGCTCAATCACTGGGTAGCGAGGTGCCAACCGACCAGTGGGGACACGGCCACCAGTGCTCTTGCGTGCAGTGTTCTTTGTTCTGGCCATCTGATAAGCAAAAAGGAGACTCAGCATAGATAAAACAAAATGATAGCAGTTAAAATAAAAGAAAACTGAATAAATTAGTTTTTATACATAATTAAGCAAATTTTTGAATGATGATATGGCTTCTAGATCATGAATCCTTAATTTCTGACCATTTCGAACTTAAGGCTGCATCCTACAGTCATTACTGCTCTAGTACCACTTTGTCACATTCGATTTCCGAAATGAAACCAAATGCATCTCATATGTGCGCCAGGATCAAGTTACACACATACGATAGACAAAAGAGTGTAATACCATAACTGTAATCAAACGTACAAAAGTTTAACCATTACAATATTCATTATTACACTCAGGCAGTGGACACGAAGGTCCAATAAAACAAACGATAACTAAACGAGTGACTTCATCTTCATCTTCCACAGGCACATGACTGGGGGATCGCATGCCTCAGAACTGTTCAAAGTCGCTCCAGTACTCCTCACCATTGTTCTCATCTGAACAGCGGTAAGCAAGGGTGAGCACTCTTATGGTTGGAGCTCAGCAAGTGGGGGAAAACATGCAAGGCTATCAAGTATAGGCTAAGATTTTGCAGCAGTTAGCATTTTAATGTTGGTCAAGTTTTATTAGCAAGCCTATTACTAGATGTAAGTTTATACCAACCCCAAAAGGTTAAGCATTTGTAACCATATCTCAAACCATAAGGAACCACAATTTGAATTTATCTTTAAGTTCAATTATCATGTGAGGGTCCAAGCCGCTCTTGACCGTGAGCATGGCTGATCGATCAGTTTTAACTCTGCAGAGGTTGTACACTTTCACCACAGTTCGTGTTCCCCATGTTGCCCGGGTTAGCTAGACCCTTAAACACTTTCGAGGTGAGTGGCTAGGAGTTCACTACGAAGCCTTTACAAAGGCATGTAAAAGACTAAAGACCCGCATAGTTACAGACCAGGGCGGACCATAACCCTCCCTAATGGTCAGCACCTTGACAAAGGCTGCTACCCCAAAAGAACCGGGCTATACCCCTGCAACCCCGGTCCCCCTCTGCCCCTTTAGGATAAGATCGTCAGTTCATTCACACACCTAATTAATTGGCTAAGCCAGAGCCATATGGACTGTGGTTGTACTGTTTTCTTGGGTGGTTCTCCATGTTCCAATTAAATCATATGATCTTGTCTTAAAACATAACCAACATTTCATAACATGAAAGTCTGTATCATAAAACCATTTGTAACCAGCCCATGTATAGCAGCTAAGCATTCATCTACCCAAAACATTTATTTAAAAGGGGTTGATCAAGGTGACAGGGTAAAACTCTAGTCATGTCCTTAAAAAGGTGATTTCCCATCAGGTTAATGCATGGCAACATGTAAAAGTAAATTATTATTTAAATATGCAGTTGTATAGGTCCAAGAAGAATATGCAGAGGGAAAAGTCCACTTGCCTTCCTCAACAAACTGAGTATCTTCCTCTTCGAAGAAAGACTCTTCCTGATCCTCTCCAACGGGGTGCTCAGTCGAAACAGGCATGATATCTACGCACAAGCATGAGCAAACAATAATTAAATAAAACAATACACCAAACAGTTCTATATGCTAAGAACACGCAGATAAAAAGGTTCTACTCGCTGATACGGTCATTTCGATATATTATATGCGAAAAACGGAGCTAAAACATAAAAGATATGATTAAAACAAACCACAGGGACTTTTCTGCAAGAAAACTAGGTTCACAGGGTTTATTTGAAAGAAGCCAGGGACTTGAAACATAATTTCATATATAAACAGAGGGGTTTAAGTGTGAAAAAGGGTGAAAAGGACCCCTGGTGCTAAACTTCAGAGAAGGCAGGGGCTAAAACGTAAAAACAAGGACCTGTTTGCAAGGGTTTATATAGGTGGAAAGACCGGCTTGCAAAAGACAAAAGCTCCGGGGTTATTTAGCAAAATAACCCCATTTGACTCGGGGCTGATCAGATCTGGGCCGTTTGCTCAAAATCGGACGGCTCGTGTGATGCATAAGCGTGGGGTGGCGGCGTGGGTCGCCGGAGATGGCGGCGCACGGTGGCGGTTTCACCGGCGCGGCTCGGAATGAGGTTCCCGAGCACCAAATCGAGCAGGGGCGAGTGCTACGCGAAGCTAGGGAGCATGCGGACCCGGCCGAGGCCTCTGGGAGACGGCCCTGGGCGCCACGGCGGCGGGCACCAGAAGGGGGCGGCACGGCCATCGCCGGTGTGCGGCGGCGACATGCAAGATCGGGCTACGGGCCCCGGTTTGACACGTTGAGCAGCTTGACATGTTGCCCAGGCGACAACAAACGCGATCGCGACCATAAGGGGGTGATCCGGCCAGTGACAGGATGACCACGGCCGGCGAGGCGGCCGTCGACCACAGCACACCGCAGCTATGCAAACTGGTGCACGGGCTAAAGGGAGAAGAAGGAGCGGTGGTCTTCTTACCCTGCAGCGAAGCTACGGCCGAGGAGACAGACGGCGAGGACGAAGCGGTGGCGGAGTTCGTCGGCGGCGGCACTCCGGTGAAGGAACAGGGGCGCAGCACCGCAAGGCGACGAGGACGGAGACCTGGAGCAAGAAGAGCTCGAAGAGCATCGGGTGCATCACCAGAGAGAGAGAAGGGAGAGAAGGACCCTTCACCGGCGACGGAAGATCCCGACGGCGGCAATGGCACGGCGGCGCAGGGAGAACTTCAACGGCGACGTGTGCAAGCGTGTGGTGGAAACGGAAGCGAGGGGGCGTGTGGAAAGGGGTGGCGCACGAGCTCCAGCGCGACTTTTATAGAAGGGAGGGACGGGAAGAAGGATCGCCGGCCGGAGCAAATGGCCTTCAATTGACATGAGGGCGCCGGCGGCTCTGCAAGCAATCAAGGGGGGCTTGATTAGGAGAAACGGAAAGAAAATGATGGATTTGTGGGCGGCGGGATTTACTGCCTCTAACAGCGGCTTTGGATTCGGAAGGGGACGAGAGAGCGCGAGTCAGGGTGGCGGGGATCACGGCGGGCGCCCAGCCGAAACAGAGGAGAGCAGGGGAGGAGCGCTGAGGGAGAAGAAAGCGCTGACCTGTGGGGCCGACTTGTCAGTGAAAGGAAGAGAGAGGGAGAGGGGAAAGCGGGCCGCGGCGGGGAAGATGGGCCGGAAAGGGGAGACGGGCTGAAAAGGAGGAGGGGTTAGGGAAAGCTGCGGTTTGTTTTTTTTCTTTTCTTTTTCAAACTCCTTTAAATCAAACTTTCTAAACTCAAAATCAAACCAAACTTTTCCAAACTTTTCAAACTATTTTACAAACATTTAAAACATCACACAAGCAACCAAAAACCTTGCATAGCCAAATAATGATGCACAAACACTTGATGTCTCTAAATTAATTAAATTAAATTTAATCACTTTAGAGCTCAAATTAATTAGCAAATTAATTAAATCCTTAAGACTAACCCTAAAACACTATGTTGCTTAAGCAAATTTTAGTGATGGAATTTTAGGGTGTCACAGCATTGCCTGAACACCACGGTTTCTCATATCCGCCTCTGCTTGATCTAGAAAACCATTGACCCCCCTTAAGAAACTGTCCCAATCTCGGGACTTACTGTACATCCAAGCCCGAGCAGCAACAGCCATCTGCAATTTCTATACATCAAATGAGCATAATGCATCACCAAAACAGATTGAAAGACCGAATAGGCGACCAGAGATAGAGGGGAGTGAATGGGAGCCGATAAAAATTCTTCTCCAAAGAGAGAACTCGGCCTAGCCCCGATTGCCACTCCGAGCACTCGCACACGCAAGAGCGGCGCTAAACTAGGCACACACAAGCCTACAAGTTCTAGAGACAAGCCACGAATCAAGAAGCAGAAGCACTAGACAAGAATCAAACCAATCGAGCAAGTCTGCAGAACCCCAGGCGGACAGTCCGCAAGAGCCGAGCGGACGGTCCGTGAGGGCAGGGCGGACAGTCCGCGGCTACAGGGCGGACAGTCCGAAAAAGCCCTCCGAACCTCCAGTGACTCCTGAGGAAATTCGGACAGTCCGGGCAAACACCGCGGACGGTCTGAGCCTCGCGGACAGTCCGGCCACCCCAGGCGGACAGTCCGGCAAACTCTTTCCAACCGAAACCAAAGCACTCGATGGATCAAAGTGAAGGGACTCAAGAACTCGTGATGAACTCGACGAACAGACACCCGGGCGGACAGTCTGCGAGGGCACCGCGGACAGTCCGCCAGAAATAGCCTCCGAGCCCGCGCGAAAAACATTTCCAACTTCCGATCGACAGATCTCCCAAACCACTGGACGGATTGAACCAAAATTTTGGGTACATGAGAAGCGTCTCTAGGAAAAGCTATGCCCAAAATCTTGGAGCCCCAAACCTATCCAATCAACCGGAATCGCAAATCTCGTGCGCTCAAAGCACCAACTCGAGTTCATCCAAACCTCACCAAATCGAGCCCGATTTCCGGTGTTTGAGGGGTCAAGATCATCACCAAAGATGCGCAAGACATCCACCCATGATCCCCTCAAAGAAATCCGGAGAGAAACGGCCTAGAAATCAACGCACAAGGATCGAACCAAAAAGCTCCGAAAATAGCACAAAAACAAACTCGGGAATTTAGAAGGAGATAGAATTAAATCCGCCGGGAGCAAAGGATTTGGCACAAGATTGAGATGAAGACTTCACTAAAAATTTCTTGTCCAATCGGTTACAAGCCACTCCAAGAATTGCAAATCCTGGATGGCAAAAAGCTCCAAACAAAGAGCCACACACTCTCCTCTCCCTCTCTCCCCAAGAGCACCCCAAAATGAAAGAGCACTCCCACCAACTAAGGCAAAGAGTTGGCTGAAAATTCAGCCCCCTCCTCCTATATATAGGCCCTCCGGAAAAGACCGAAGTGCCCCTACACTAGGAGATACAATACAAGCCCTCACAGGAGCATTTTGGTCAACACATGAAGTTCACCATCGGACGACCGCGCATCCATTGGGACTTCGCGTCCTCCCGACGCAAGCACCTCGATGATGCCGCGTGTTGCCCGCCTCGAAGCTTCCCAACGCTCCCGGATCCCCGTCTCCGTCACGTTGGGCCTTCAGACTTGGTTTTGAGGCCCAAACCAAGAAACCGTCCTCTGATGGTTTTGTGGCCAAACAACCAAACCCCGCGTACACGGCCCGGCCTCACCACGCCAAGCGTCGAGCCTGTCAAGCCTTTCACCTCCGGCGCCCGGACGGTCTACTCGGTCTTGCCTCGTTCCTTGACTTGGCCGCCACTAATGCACCGGCTCCATGTCCACGACTTCGTCTTGTTCTTCTTGCACCATGCGGCTCGCACTTGATCCCGTCGGCCAACGGGTCCCTTGAACTAAGCCTACTTGTCTCTCCACTCCTCGGAGGCCCCGCAAGGCTAAGACCTTTCGCGCCTGTTCTTCACCTACACCAACGCAAACCAAGCCGCAACCAACACCTGCAATACTAGGCCAAGAGTCAGTCCACACAACGTTGTCAACCACTCCTCACGAGTGCATTGACAACACACCACATAAACATATGAAGTTACACAACCGACAACACAACCCGACGAAACACACTCAACACAAAGCCTCAAAACATCCGGTTAATCGCTCATCATATACAAACCAAGGCACATATCAACTCGGTTTCACAATCTCCCCCTTGATGAGTGCATTGACAAAAGATGGTTTGAAAGCAAAAGGAAAACTCATTCAAGTGCCTAAAAGCCAACAAAAAGCAAACACAAGGCAACTTGAAAAGAGAAGAGCTCCAACCAAAGACTCTCGGAACCAAAGGAAACACAAAGGCTAAACACCACCAAAGAGTCAAGTAAACCACAAGAGCTACAAGCAATCCCAAAAGCCATCAAACCAATTTCAGCTCTTAACAAAGCACTTGTCAACCGCTCATCACCATCAAATCAAGGTTCATATCAACTTGATTTTCCAAATTTCTCCCCCTTGAGGAGTGGGTTGACAACATGCGAGCACAAAGAAATGGTTTGAGAAAGCAAAGGGCGAACATCTCATCCAAGTGAATGAAAACCACACAAGAGCAAAGAACAAAGTCACTTGGCATGAGAGAAACCACAAAGGCCAAATCAATGTCTCGGTCCCCAAAGACATGGGCAACGGCTTGACACAACCGAGACAAAAACGCATGATCCCTCAAGAAGAGGCACAAAGGGCTCAACACCAATCATGGACTAACGAAAGCACATGATCCCTCAAGAAGAGGCACAAAGGGCTCAACACCAATCATGTGACGATCGAAAACTCAAATCAACCGTCGGCTCCTCAAGAAGAAGCAAAGGGGCTCAACACCACCAACAATAGAGCAAAAGAGCACAAAACTCACAAGCTCCCTCTAAACACATGCACTAGGGCCAAAGAGCATACAAAGCTCACCCTAAGCACATGTGATAGAGCAAAGAGCACACCAAGCTCACAAGCTCCCCCTAAGCACATGCACTAGGGCCAAAGAGCATACAAAGCTCACCCTAAACACACGTGATAGAGCAAAGAGTAACCACCAAAGCACAACTCAAGCAAACAAAGGAAACTCACCAAAGCCCCCCCTACACAATTGCATACTTACCCTGAAAATGTGCATGCAAACTCAAGTTCTCCCCCTGAACTGAGTATCCCTCTGGATGCAACAAATGCATGAAAACTGAACCATTTTCTCCCCCAAATGCAACTTTCCTCCTTGTGGATCATGCATGAATCAAGGCAATTTTGCAAAAGATTCAACTACTACCTTCTCAAATATACAAAGAGCACTATAAAATGCTACAAGTGAGATAATGAGCAAACAAGATAGTTCATAGTTCCATAAAAGCATAGCCATCAAGATAGCAAAGCTATATAGGCATATGACAAAGGCATGATCAAATTAAGCATTTTTGTGAAAAAATTCCCTCTCATGAGCAAAGACTTAAACATGAGCAGAACATGCCAAAGTGAATCTAGATCACACAAACTTCATGCTAGGTCACATATCCTCATCACAAGATCATTACAAACACCCAAAAGCATCTCATGTCATGTTAAAGCCACAGAGCCATGTGTCTACTTCTTAAAATGAGACTTCTCATGGTAGACAACATGCTACGGTTTAGCACCCAAATTATTGCAATTTTAAAGCATTTATGACATGGAACAAGTGAGAGCATAACATCAAGCATAAACATTTCATACCAATTCCATTTTTCAAATTTAAGCACAAAATGGTACATGAAATGCCTTTGCGGCAAAAAAGAAGCTTATGCTCCCCCACAAGGTAACACATGGGCTAAACATTCACAATGACAAATGGGTCTTTGACCCCAAGTGAAAAGCATATGATATCCAAGCACAAATTAAGCATGATATAGACCACCAAAGCACACCAAGATCATGCAAGGCCTTAAACTCACAAGAGAGAGCCTATCCTAGCATTTTCCAAAAATAGCCTTCTCAACATGCACATATAGCAAAACTATCAAGAGCATAGCTATCCATCACCAAATCATATCAAACATGCTCAAAAGCTCACAAATAGCATATCATAGTATTCATGGCATATAGGAGAAGCTCAACCTACCATGCATATGATGCAAAATTCAACAAAGGTAGATATGTACATCAAAAGCAACATGATATATATCAAAATGCAAGACATGAATGTCAAGCCTACCAAAGTCTATACATCATGATATATGAAACATATGCAATGCAAAATGCATGGGGAGACAAGGAATCTTGACTCACCAACAAGAAGGCTCACAAGGGGACACACCAACCAAGAACCGCTCCAAGCGAGAGAAGAGCCACCAAAGATCCCAATTTAGTACCATAGGAAGGATACCAATTGCAAGACCGCCAAAGATCCCAATTGAGTACCATAGAAGGGATACCAATTGAAGGATCACAAATGGCTACCAAAAGCCACACCCTTAAAAACAAATTCCCCATCGAATGAAGCCAAGAACCCCCTCAATCAAAGACAACTAGCAAAGCAAAAGCTAGGAAAGGAAAGAGCAAAAGAGAAGTTCTAAAACCAACCGAAAAAGGGAGAAAACCAAAGAAGGAACCAAACACAACCCGAAGACAAGGCAAGCCCAAAACCCAAATCAAGCTCAAAACATGCTACACAATGCATTGACAATACCAATCAAGATAAATAAAGCATTGTAACATGATTCCACATATATGAATAAGCATGGGCTAGCAAGCATGTCAACAAGGTACAACCCTATACAAGGATACTAAACCAAAATGATACCAAAGAACAACATGCCAAACAAGATACAAGAACTAAACAAAGGCATGATACAAGTTCACATGGAGGATCATCCACCAACATATATTGCAAAGCTAGCACGACAATATAAACATGGGAGACAAACATGCTAACAAGAAAGGTACCATAGAGCTAGACAAAAATGATATGGATGAACAACATGACATATCCAAGCAATCAACCATAAAGCATGACATGATGTTCATAAATATCATCCACCACAATATCATACAAAAGATAGCAAGAAAGGTATACAGGATCATAAAGCTATCATGAACAGGGTGGCTAGCCTACCATGGTTTTCACACAAGCAAGACACAAGTATATACAAGTGAGCACAAGGGGAAAAGAAAACTCACTATACATATGTACAAAGGCTTTCAAGAGCCATCCAAAACGGTGTGGAGAACCATCTTGTCTTGATCACCTCACGGGCAAAGATCAAGCACCATCCGACTCATGTTCTCCAACCGCGTCTCCATACCTACACACAAGGAGACGAAAAAGACCGAGACTTGGATCCCAAAGGGTTAGCAAGCACATACTTGGGAATCCAATACTTGGTCACACGGGTAAGCGATGCACTCAACTTATCGTGTGGGTTAGCATGATGCAAATGCCGGTTCGAATGAAAAGGTTTTCGAACACTCTTGGAACCATGCCTCAAAGGAGCAACTCGCAAAGAAAACTGAGTGCTACCACAAGCAAAAAGGCAAAGGTCTCTCGAGGTCATAGGAGAAGAACCAACACAAGCACCATGGGAAGCATGTCACGGACCAACACAAGAAACACTAGAAGCATGTCCACGAGCATGGCCTAACTCACTAGAAAGAGTGTCATAAAACCGTCCACAAATTGTGCCTTCTTAGGCTCACAAGTGTTCATGCCATGAGAAGGGCTATGAACAACCAAAGGCCTAGAAGCACCTCCTCGCCGCATTTTCTTTGCCCGGCGGTAGCAAAAGCTCTCTTGATGCCCATCCTTCCCACAGTGAGAGCAATGGTACAAAGGCCTATCGGGAGGCACGGTCCGAGTGGACAGAACACCATTCTCTTATAAGTGAGAAGTCCCTTGGGACTTAGTGCAAGAAGCATCAATCCCAACATCCAACTTGGTGCCCACATTAGAATCACACGTGCCATGAGAAAAGCTACGTGGCTTCTTAAAAGCTTTGGCATGCACACGTCGCTCGTGCTTAACACGGCGAAAGAAAAACTCCACGGTGTGCCCATCCTTCTTGCCAAAAGTGCAATGGAACTTCAGTTTGGGAGCATGAGTTCCAAAAAAGTGAGAAGCACCTTTGCCAACCGACACATCCTGGGCAGCACCGGAAGAAGCAACAAGCTTAGGAGTAGCTATGAAAGAGCTATCCAAAGCACCACCACATGTGCCACCATCCAAAGACTCACGCTCAAGAGAAGAAGTCAACTCCGGTTGAGAAGAAGCAAATGTAAAAGCATCAACATCGGAGTGACAAGAAATGCGAGAATCCAAACCCTTGGCACAAAGACTCTTGCACCTTGTGCGCAAAACCTCATTTTCAAATTTGAGGTGCTCACAAGTACCACATGTCATATTTCTCAAATTCTCAATTTTTGCCTCAATGCATCTAGCATATGTGGTACGCAAGAGTTCATTCTCTTTCTCAAGGTTGGCACTCATCTCATCATGCACAACCAACTTGGCGCTCATATCATCGCGCATTCTTTTCAAAGCCAAAACTTCACTTTCCAAATCAATGCATGAAGTGAAAATGAGACCACATGAACAAGTATCATCATTTACATCAACCAAAGCATTATCATCATCATAAGAAGTATGGCAAGTATCATCTATACACAACAAAGAGCACTTGCTACAAGGCATGGATTTCATATCACAAATTTCAGCCCTAGCAAGCTCAAGTTCATCTACACATGTGGTGTGAGTCAATTTTAATTGATTAAAATCAGCAAGCAAAGACTTACAAGAAGTACATGGTAGGGAAACACTTGACTCTAACAAAGCGATCTTACTCCTAGCCATATCAAGTTCATCATTCAAAGCAACACAAGAGTTGCAAGGCATAGAAGCATTGGATTTCAACAAGTCAAATTCAGATTGCAAGTTAGCAAGAGATGATCTCAATTCATCATTCTCAAAATCAAGATTGTCGCATGCTCTTCTAAGAGCTTCAACATGCTTTTTGCGACAATTAGCTTCATCTTTTAATTTCTCATTTTCAGCACACAAGGCATCACAAGATTTGCATGGCAAAGGTGAGTTCTTAAGTTCCACATTCATCTCACAATAGGCACAAAGGCAGGTGAACAAGCTAATGATACCTTGGGTGAGCTTGACCTTGCTTCTCTTCATGAGCTTGTCTTGGATATCATCCTCTTGAGCCACCAAAATCCGCATCAACGCCATTGCTTCCTTATCTTCCTTCAACTCCTCACACTTCCGCCTCCACTTGTGGTCATCTCCCGAAGCAAATCCCAACACATCAGTCTCTGAAGACAAAGACACACAAGAAGAAGTGCTTGGTGCCATAACACAAAGCACTGGTTAGGATTAGCCAAAAACAAGCTCAAAGCGCGCAAACCAAAATCGTAAGCAAAGCACCCCTTTTATTTTGTCGCCCTATGGATCCTAGACTTGTTAGAGTCACATGAATCCGCAACAGGCTCTGATACCAATTGAAGGACTGAATAGGCGACCAGAGAGGGGGGAGTGAATGGGAGCCGATAAAAATTCTTCTCCAAAGAGAGAACTCGGCCTAGCCCCGATTGCCACTCCGAGCACTCGCACACGCAAGAGCGGCGCTAAACTAGGCACACACAAGCCTACAAGTTCTAGAGACAAGCCACGAATCAAGAAGCAGAAGCACTAGACAAGAATCAAACCAATCGAGCAAGTCTGCAGAACCCCAGGTGGACAGTCCGCAAGAGCCGGGCGGACGGTCCGCGAGGGCAGGGCGGACAGTCCGCGGCTACAGGGCGGACATTCCAAAAAAGCACTCCGAACCTCCAGTGACTCCCAAGGAAATTCGGACAGTCCTGGCAAACACCGCGGACGGTCCGAGCCTCGCGGACAGTCCGGCCACCCCGGGCGTACAGTCCGGCAAACTCCTTCCAACCGAAACCAAAGCACTCGATGGATCAAAGCGAAGGGACTCAAGAACTCACGACGAACTCGACGAACTGACACCCGGGCAGATAGTCCACGAGGGCACCGCAGACAGTCCGCGAGGGCTCCGGAAACAGCCTCCGAGCCCGCGCGAAAATACCTCCAACTTCCGATCGACGGATCTCCCAAACCGCTGGACGGATTGAGCCCAAATTTTGGGTACATGAGAAGCGTCACTAGGAAAAGCTATGCCCAAAATCTTGGAGCCCCAAACCTATCCAATCAACCGGAATCGCAAATCTCGTGCGCTCAAAGCACCAACTCGAGTTCATCCAAACCTCACCAAATCGAGCCCGATTTCCGGTGTTTGAGGGGTCAAGATCATCACCAAAGATGCGCAAGACATCCACCCATGATCCCCTCTAAGAAATCCAGAGAGAAACGGCCTAGAAATCAACGCACAAGGATCGAACTGAAAAGCTCCGAAAATAGCACAAAAACCAACTCGGGAATTTAGAAGGAGATAGAATTAAATCCGCCGGGAGCAAAGGATTTGGCACAAGATTGAGATGAAGACTTCACTAAAAATTTCTTGTCCAATCGATTACAAGCCACTCTAAGAATTGCAAATCTTGGATGGCAAAAAGCTCCAAACAAAGAGCCACGCACTCTCCTCTCCCTCTCTCCCCAAGAGCACCCCAAAATGAAAGAGCACTCCCACCAACTAAGCCAAAGAGTTGGCTGAAGATTCAGCCCCCTCCTCCTATATATAGGCCCTCCGGAAAAAACCGAAGTGCCCCTACACTAGGAGATACAATACAAGCCCTCACAGGGGCATTTTGGTCAACACATGAAGTTCACCATCGGACGACCGCGCATCCATCGGGCGTTCGCGTCCTCCCGACGCAAGCACCTCGATTATGCCGCGTGTCACCCGCCTCGAAGCTTCCCGATGCTCCCGGATCCCCGTCTCCGTCGCGTTGGGCCTTCGGACTAGGTTTTGAGGCCCAAACCAAGAAACCGTCCTCCGATGGTTTTGTGGCTAAACCACCAAACCCCACGTACACGGCCCGGCCTCACCACGCCAAGTGTCGAGCCCGTCAAGCCTTTCACCTCCGGCACCCGGACGGTCTACTCGGTCTTGCCTCATTCCTTGACTTGGCCGCCACCAATGCACCAGCTCCATGTCCACGACTTCGTCTTGCTCTTCTTGCACCATGCGGCTCGCACTTGACCCCGTTGGCCAACGGGTCCCTCGAACCAAGCCTACTTGTCTCTCCACTCCTCGGAGGCCCCGCAAGGCTAAGACCTTTCGCGCCTGTTCTTCACCTGCACCAATGCAAACCAACCCACATCCAACACCTGCAATACTAGGCCAAGAGTCAGTCCACACAACGTTGTCAACCACTCCTCACGAGTGCTTTGACAACACACCACATAAACATATGAAGTTACACAACTGACAACACAACCCGACGAAACACACTCAACACAAAGCCTCAAAATATCCGGTCTATCGCTCATCATATACAAACCAAGGCACATATCAACTCGGTTTCACACTGATGAGTAAGAGGATTAGGATAGTGAAGTTCAATAAAAGGGGGCAATTTCCACCTTGATGAGGACTGTCTACGAGGCGAGCGCTTCCGAGGAGGAGGACGAGGCATCGAGGCCGCGGCGACAGCGACGGCGCGGAGGACAGCGCTGAGCCCGAGGAGGAGGATCAGCTGCTGCTTTGGAGGATGGTGACGTACGACACAGAGGGACACTGCGCCGCGGTCGATGTCTGCCGGCCCCTTTCGCCGTCGCTGTTGACGGCTGTTAAGTACTACTTTCAACCCTCGAGATTCTCACATAATTGGAGGCATATGCATTATTTACTTGCATTTTGGTTTGAATAATGTAGTTCCACTTGTCCTTGGAGATTATTTGTATGTAGGTGAAATACCCCTTAAAAGAGATGGAAACCCACCTTCTATGGAGAAACCATGCCAACTCAGCTGAGGAGGTGGCAGCCACCAAGGAAACACATGGCATTCCACGTCATTGATCCAAGGGAGGCACTCACTGACGAATCAAATAGCGCCACATGGACTACACATGGATCCATGGGCCCACAAGAGCTCCAACTTATCCGGAAACTCGGCATGCACGGAGGACAAGCATCAGGGCCCACATGTCAGCCTCCCTGAGAAAGCACAGCCGGGAAGGCCGCCCTAGGGGTTCGGCCGACCCTAGGATCGGCCGAACCGACCTAGGGTCGGTTCATCCCGGCCTTTCACGTGTCACTTGCTCATTGGTTGCTGGCTGCATCCCGGGGTGTTTTGGAGCACTTTGCGCCTCCGAGCAAGCCTTGTCCTGCCTATAAATAGAAGGGGAGGGGCTCGCATTTCACACACACCACTCTCTCATTCTCCTCTCATTTTTAGTTTCCAAGGCTAGGGGGTAGGCTAGAGTAGCTGCTCTTCTTCAGGTTCCAAGTCTTCTTTGGAGTCTAGGTATGAGTTCTCTTTTATCTTTATTTCATTGTATGACTTTGATCTACTTCAGTTATTCAGCTATTTCATATAAAGTCATGGTAGATCATATGCTTGATATGTTCTTGAGTTCATCCTTTGTTCATCATTTAGAGGCTTGTGTTCTTCATGAACACTACCTTTTGATCCACTTGAAGGGTGATAAACTCATTCCTTATGTGTTTGTTCATAAGTTAGAGGCTCGTGTTCTTCACGAACACGACCCTTTGATCTTATTGACTAGACATAAGAGAGCTCGTATCCATTCGTATGTCTAGCCTTAGTTGATCTTGTTAGATGGCATGAGAGAGTTGCATGAGGTTTGTGTTCAAGCTACGGTACTCGGTCTTAGTTGACCAGTCTTCTGGTGGCTCTCACCCTTGGTCACAATAGCCCGGGCTGGGTGAAGTCTAGCAGCAACGTAGGCATGGTGCCTGGGTTGTGTGGCTACGTTAGTTATGAGCATACCCCTTGTAATGATAGACGTAGGCCACAGTAGTGACAGTTGTTGGACCCTTTGGAACCCTCCGCGCTGGGGTACTTGCTGTAGGAGTTTAAAGTCTAGTTTCGTAGAGTGCTAGTCGTCGCAGGCTAGCTCCCCATTTGTACCTGGGTGCTGAACCTTACCCTCTCATGCAATGCTCATGCCTATCTCTTGTATCTTCTAGCTTTGTATGTTTAGTACATTAGAACCTAGAGCTAACTCGTATGTTCCCCCTAAGCCGTAGTGTGCTAGAGTAGAGGTAGATCTGAGTGTGTGTGTCACACTACCCTTTCATATCTTTATCTTACCCCTACCTTTGAGTTTGTTGTTTCCTATATCTATCTCTTAGTTTACATTCAGTGCAAAAGCATAAGTCTATGATATCCGCCATTGCCTTCCACAGATATGATACCCTTGGAATATTCTCCTTCCTTGGGGAAATGCTACAATGGTTTATCTGTGCGCTTGCGGATTCGTTCATGATCGTTTAGATTAATCTTTTGCAAGTCTTGATGTTCACGCTAACTCGGTGTCGTTAGTTGTGACGTTAAGAAGTGCCTACAGGCGTTTCTTGGTGATTGTCACTGAGGATGGATTCTAAATCTGTTCTTAAAGTGACGGCGCTAGGAAACGCCAACAAGCATTTCTGGCGCCGTTGCCGGGGAGGGCACAGGATTATCATGACTATGCTTCGCATCTGTTTATAAACTCTGAGTAGGTTAGGACAACTCTCAATGCAGGCTAACCTTGATTGTCTTCTTTTATCTTTAGATGATGAAGACAGGTAGTGTATGACTGGTTTCGACTTACCAGAGAATTTCACTGAAGATCCTGAGTCACTTGTGAGGAAAGCTCGAATTCATTTCGACTCACCTGGTTGTACTCGTTTGGAAGGCGAACCATCTTCCTTTGTACCATCCACGTCAAATGCTATGGCCTAGAAGACACTTCGTGAGTACTCAGCTCCTTCTGCTGACCAGGTGCTGCAAGGCCCTGAGGTGGCAATGGGGACTGAAAATTTTGAGATCAAGACAGGTCTAATTACGATGGTACATGCTAGCCCATTCTATGGCAAGCCAAATGAGGATGCCAATGCCCATTTGCAGCAATTCCTAGAGCTATGCAGCACTTTCATCATCAGGGGTGCAAATATGGATGTTGCTCGTCTCCGACTGTTTCCATTCTCTCTCCTGGGGAAAGCCTAGCAATGGTTCTATGTGAATCGTGATGCCCTTCACACTTGGGATAAGTGTTCAGAGGCATTCCTCAAGAAGTTCTTCCCATTGGGTAAAACCAATGCTCTTCGTGGAAGAATTTCTGGTTTTCAGCAAGCAGCAAGTGAATCTATTCCAGAGACTTGGGAAAGGCTTCAGGAGTATGTCCTGGCCTGTCCTCACCATGGGATGGAGGATTGGCTCATTCTTCAAAGCTTTTATAATGGGTTGACTTCGACAGCCTGAGGCCATATTGATGCTGCTGCTCAGGGAGCATTCTTCTCACTCACTGTTGATAATACTAAATTACTCATTGAGAAGATGGTTTCCAACCAAGGGTGGAGTGATGAAAGACTCCAACCACGACCGAGCGGTACTTATACTGTCAAGGAAGCAGACATGATTACTGCCAAGTTGGATCTTCTTATGCAGAGATTGGATGACTACACCAGCGAGAAGGCTGCCACGGCCACGACTACTCTGCCTATGGATTCTCATATGACTTGTGAAGTCTGTGGCAACACTGGGCACTCAGGAAATTATTGTCCGGAGACTCAAGAGGAAGTGATGTACATGAATGGCAACAACAATGGTTATCGTCCACCTCAACAAGGAGGCCAATCGTGGAATCAACAACGCCCTTATTATCAAGGTGGTAACCAAGGTAATTCTTACAATCCCAACCAACCTTCCTTGAGAGATCTTATTTTTGGGCAAGCTAAGATTAATGATGGCATTAACAAAAAGCTAGCTGCCCTTGATAAAACTTTGGAAAGTCTCAATGTTAAGCTTGATAGTTTTTCTTCTGCTCAGAAGAGCCAGCTGAGTTTTAACAAAATGTTAGAAACCCAGTTGGCTCAGCTGGCTGCTTTGGTTCCATCTGCTGATAACGGGAGGATCCCTGGGCAACCCATATCCTCTTGTGAAAATGTTAGTGTAGTGTCATCTAGGTGGGGTAAGCCGCCTAGGAAGACACATGCTTCTAACTATGCAGGAAAGCCCATACAACAAATTTTCGATCCATGGGAGGAATCAATAGTTGTGCACAAGGAGGATCCAGGCTATCCAACTATCACTTGCACAATCTATTACAAGATGATCAGGCATGCCCTTTGTGACCTTGGTGTAAGTGTTAATCTCATGTCCAAGGCCATGTTTGAGCAACTGGGATATCCAGCTCTCTCTTCAACAGCACGGACTATCCAACTCGCTGATTCAACAATACGATATCCAGAAGGAATTGTTGAGAGCATATTGGTTAAGGTCAAGAACTCTTATGTCTTCGCGGATTTCGTGGTCCTTGATATGGATGACGAGGGAGGAATGTCGCTCATCCTTGGGCGACCATTTCTCAGTGATGTCCGGGCTAGAATCAATGTGGGTCCGGAATAATCCGCTTTCACATTGGGAAGAGGAACTTGAAGTTCAAGTTTCAAGACAAAGAGGAGCAATGCTATTTAGTGCAGGATAGTGTTGAGCAGCTTGGGGGAAGGACGGAGCCTTCACCCCAAGGAAGAAATCTCCGTCAAAGAAGCAAAAGAAAATTCAGAAAGAATGGCCACTACTAGATTTTCCCCTTAATACAACACACAAAATGTGTTGCAATATGCCATATTTGGTTGGAATAGCTGCAATTACAACCAAATTTTTTCGTCAACCATGTGATGCGAAAGGTGGCGTTGCATTAGCCTGTAGCAACGGTGGTCTTTTTTTGGTTGCAAAAGTTTTTCTATTGCAACGCAATACGGCGTTGCAACTAGCATCTTAGACCGCGCTCGTGTTGGTTGCAAATTATTCTATTGCGACACATCTGGTGTTGCCATAGGTGCAATTGCATCGTACACAATGCGTTGCAATTTCTAAAATCTTTTGTTGCAAAGTATTATATTGCTACGCTCCGTTTCTAGTTGCTATAGGTGGAACCACCTCTATTACCATGAAAGTTATTTGGGTGCAATATGTGATTTCCTGTATTACCACAAAATTTTGATTTCGATGCTATAGGTAGTATTGTCTGATGCCACGAAATTGGTTGCGTTGCTATAGGTGGTATCCTCTATTGCCACGCAACATATGGATGGTTGTTATAGGTGTAACATTCTATTACAACCCATATATAGGATGGAGGCAATAGGTTTGGCACTATATTGCCACGTAGTTTGCTTGGTTGTAAGATGTGTCCTCTATTATTGCTTCGAAAATGGTTTGTTTGCCAAAAGTTCAAGTCTCTATTACCACCATGATACAGGGTTGCTACAAGTTAAATGTTCTATTGCCACGTTTCTTTTTGGCAACGAAAACTAAGGGTTGTGAAAGGATGACTTATCATTTGCAACGTCGAAAATGGTTTGGTTGCCAAAAGTTCATGTCTCTGTTACCACCATGATACAGGGTTGCTACAAGTGGACCTTACTATTGCCAGGTTCCTTTTTGGCAACGAAAAACACGGGTTGTGATAGGATGATTTATCCTTTGCAACAAAAGGTGTATTCTGCCACGCTCATTTATATAGCAGCAATAATTTGAAATATTAAATAACATCATCAGGTATATATAATTATGCATTTATAGTTCATGAAACAACATTCAACCATCCACTGAGTTATTACATGACACACGAAGCACTGAAATACTGAAAAGTTTCGGACGGGACATTGTTTCAACACATAGTAGGCTAATTTGATAGGAAATGAAGATCTTGGTCAGCAAATGGTGACTTCGAGAGGATCCCAACACTTGATCAGCAAAGGGTGATGTCAATGCAAGGAGCTCGCATCACCTGTTTGCTTCATTCGACATGGCTTAGTCTCCTGAAAAGAATCAACAACATTTTTAAGCTAGCATCAAATAATCTCTAATATTGGAATTTGTGTAACAACAGCATGTAGCAAACCAAAGATTGATTGCGATTCATAAAATTATCAGAATGACATCAAATAATTATCACAACCATAAACACACTTTGACAGTTGTAACATGAATTACATTCACAGCAGGAAGAGGAGTTGCAAAAATTTCACCTCATGTCTTTTTGGTGCTTTGTCGTCTCCTTTGTGCAGCTTGTACCTGTAGCTGTTGAGATGAAATTTGTTTAACAGGGGGGGACGGCGGATTGTGCTTCAGGATTGTTAACAACTTTAGTACTTCTGGTTTTGCGAATGACTTGTTTAGCAACGACTTCAGATTCCTTCTCCTATGAACCAATCATTTGGAAGGAAAAGATTAGGCGTCATTTTATCAGTAACTGATGATATGTAGTAGTAAAAAGTTGTGAATTCAAGAACAACCTGAGTAGAAGAGAGCACATTCCTGTAGTCTGTCTGTACATTTCCAGTTGTAGTGATTGATGGAGCCGCCGCCACGTCTGCAGATTCAGTGACATTGTTGCTTTGCTGGGTGATTGATGCAGCCGCCGCCACGTCGGCAGATTCGGTGACACTGTTGTTTGGTTGGACAGATGTTGGCAGGACAATTTATGAAAGGATACAGACATTTAGATATAGAACCTAAGGAAAGAAAGTCATTCATGCAACTAGCTTGACTAGTACCTATGGAAATTGTGCATGTCCATTTGCTGCTTGCAGCATTGATAGGAACTCTTGCCTAAGCTGTTGCAGATCAGCCTCCCTTTTCTTGTTACTTTCTTCAAGTTGTCGTGCATGTTCTCTCCTTTCTACTTCCCTTTCTTCTTCCCATGTTGACATTTTTTCTTGTAGCAGCCCAAATGCGTCCATGAGCTCGACGTGTTCCTGATGCTGTAGCTCTTCCCTACAAATTTGTTCCTGGCGCTCCGCATTGAGCAGCTGCCTTCTAGTTGGGTTTTTTGCCAGGTACCCATTACCATGCAACTTGGTTGATTTGCACTTTGTGACTTCCTTGTATGCCTTCTGGAACATGTCGTTTTTTTCCTTTTGGGAAACGAAGTTGTTCTCTGCATTTGATTCCGCCTCAGCAATAACGCTGCTTGCTTTGTCCTAACATTTACAAGGCACAGATGGAGGAGTTAGTTGAACAAGAAATTGCTTGCATTCTATAATTGCATGGACTATGTATAGTAATGTATGTACTCATTCATTGAGAACTCACATAGACATTTTTAGATTGTTCGTCTGTCCAAGCCCCATGCTTAGTGTGAGTTAACCACCAAAGTTGCATATCATCGGGCTCTTTACCAATTTCTGGGTCTCTCTGTTAAGCCAAGAACATAACAAATTAGTTATTCATCCTGCAAGACATATTAGAGATGTGCTTTTCCAGTTATTACCTTCTCATAGCTGCGCTGAGAATAAGGCTTACAGCCTGACAAATGTCTTGTCATTTGTTGGCCTCGAATTGCAGAATTTTGTGCGCTCCTTTCCCATAGAATGTCAAGTTATGAACAATAATCTTAAAGACTCAGACATTGCCATTTGTATGAAAAGTGTATTACTCAGTAATAGTAACAATGTGGAACAAACCTTGAATTTAGCAGTACTGAAATACTTCAACAGATAGTGCCATTCAACAATATCTAATTCTTTAGGCTTATGTAATATTCTCTGGTGGTAGCTGTCGTATGTCCTGGCCGTAGCACTGACAGTTGTACGCCATCCTTTGTAACGCTCCTTAGCAATGTCCCATATCTTTTCCCTTGAATCAGCATTATCCTCCATGTCCCACTTTGCCTGTTATATAATCACAATAGCATGCAAATACTATGTGAGTTGTTATGTTAGTTTTTATTTGAATTATATTGAAAAGCAAAGTTTATTATTACCAATACATCAGTTGCTATTGCGTCTTTGACTTCTTTCTTGACATGTTTCCACGATTTCACTCCAATGACTGGCATCCTTTTCCTTGTATACATGACTACTTCATCAACGAATGAGTGGTAGTTATCACCTACCGGTCCTCCATGTTTGGAGAATTGAATGTCCAACTGCTGTTTGCCCGCCTTGATTCTCTTGGCGATTACCTTCAAGGCTCTTATAGGACCGCGTCCTCTTTTCTTCACATTTTGTGAGCCTATTCCATGGGAACAAAATGTAAAAATACCCACAAAAAGCATACTATGCATAGACAAGTAATTTCTATTAAACACAAGTTACCATCTCCTTGCTCCTGCTGTTTCCAATGCCGAGCATGAGATGGAGGCTGCACTGGAGGTGTTGGGTTCATGTCATCCCTGTGTTGCAAAATAAAGGTGGGGTCCACATACCATTCTGCAGACAATTTTGTGGCATGATGAGCTAGCATAATTTGTAGTCTAACAAAGAATGGTAATTTTCTTGCCAATTAGGAGAGGGATATTACTGATGTCATCAAGTAGTCCTGCAACATTCAGATATTCTTGGTATGTGTCGATTGTGTCCTCCCTGAATATGTCTTTTAATTCTGAAAAAGGATCCATAATTAATTTCAATCATGTGAGTGAACTGCAAAATCATGAGTATATATATACAAATATTGGGTTGTACCATATCTTACCCAAGGCTTTCTTCTCTTTAAGCATTGCAGCTAGGCAAACTTTGTATTCATCTAATTCAGATTCTTCGACTTCTTCATCATCATCATCATCATCATGTGTGGAAACACTTTTGGATTTCAATGGTGTTATGGGCATGGTATGGTTTTTAGGTATTGGCTCTCTGGATACAACTAAGCTGATCACCATCTCCTCCTCGTGAATCTTTTTCATTTTTGCTACATCGACATCGTAGTCGATCTCAGTGAGTGTTGCTTCCGCAGGAGATTCAGAAATTCTAGTCTTGTAGTAAACCAAGTCCCTGTTCCGATACCCTAATTTTTGTTTCAACTTGTTTATGTTTTCAAGGGTGATTTGTTTCCCAAGAGGTTTACATGTATTTTTTTATCTGCCTCCCCATCTCTACCCTTTTCAATCATATACACGGTCCAAATCTCCTCATCTTTTGATCTGTGCATTCATCGATGGCATTTCAATAATTTGAAGAAATTTGGTGTGCAAATCGCGTGAACAAATGCATGAAATCTAGGGTACCAGTGTGTGCACAAATGCATGAAATATAGGTGGCAGTACGAGGGGAAAGATCGAACGCAGAAACAGCGTACCTGGCCTCGGTCGTCTCATCCTGAGACGAAGGTACCACATCTTGGTCTGCATCTAGGCCGTCGACGATTGCTTCTACGTCGCCCGAACCTTGTGATGCTCTTTGGGACGAAGGTGATGACCCAAAGAGCGCAGTCGTCGCCCTAGCCCTGGTGGACATGCTGCTGGTAGGTTCAGCAGTCGCCGTACCAGAGGTTGGTGTGAACATTGGAGGTAGCATGGCCGACGAAGGTGTGCGCAACGCTTCAGATGACGAAGGGGTCACCCTTGCCACCTCGCTGGACGTCGGCATCCTCGTGTAAGGCGAGAAGCAGCTTGGCGGCGACGCCGGTCATCGTCGACTACCCGGCCCCTAACTGACCGAAATGTAGATTGGTTTTGCGAGGGGATTAGGGAAGGAAACTAAAGACGCATGACTTACTACTCTAATAACCCGGCGTTTGTCGCAACAATGTGGTGGGCCCAGTCGTCGTCGGCCTCGCCGCTGTTGGGCCTGTAGAGGAAGAGGGCGAGGGCGTACATCGATACCTTGTGGCCCGCCTCCGTGGCGCGCCTTAGCTAGTCGAGGCACGACATGATTATGCCGCATTTGTTCCCCAATAATGCGAGGCACAACCCGCTGCGGAACAAGGCCTCTAGGTTGCCACGCCGATGGTGGCCAGTGTGTTGATGAGCGCCGCGTGATAATCCGGGCCGAGGTAGAATCAACGCCGCAGGACAAGTTTCAGGGCTAAGCGTCGTTCGACCGTGGCGGCGCCGCACACCACGCACATTGCCTTGCTGGTTGCACGTAGGTTGCGGAGATCCGCCATGGCGTCCTCTGACTGAGCAGCGACTCGGGAGACGATGTCAATCGTCAGCTTCGTCGGCAGTTCCACCAGCCTCGAGGCCTCGTAGCGTGCCGCGGCGACCTTTTCCATGGAGTGATTACAGTTCGTCACGCGCGGGGTCTTATTGGATGTGTGAGGCTGTGCTCCCCGGCGAGGATGAGGTAGAAGATGAAGGCGAGATGTGAGCGGAGATGGAAAAGAACCGCCGTCGCCAGATCAGGTTGCTGATTGAATTAGGGGGGTCCTAGGGTATATTGGGTTTAAGAAAATTGCGCTTTCATAGGGAGGACAAGTAATCACAGAGTTGTCGGTCCCACCTGTCGGCGCCCAGATTGTGATGTGTTCTTGAGTGGTTCATGGACCTAATTAACTTGATTCTTTGATTCGTATAATCATAGCTACAAATTTGTTTAGATTTCACAAATGATGTCCAAAACAGGAAATTTTTTTCCTACATACTTAGAAAACAATAATCAAGCTCATGGTGTACGCTGCATCTCATGTGAGTATGTTTCAGCAAACATAATTAAGAAATAGAACAATTCAAAACTAGAATCAAGATTTTCAAACAGTAGATGATGTCAAATGGAAAAGAGATGAATACCAAAGTTTCGTAGCTCGTCGAGATGAACAATCTTTTTTTTGGTTGGATTTTCATTTGACGAAGTGGTACTACACATTGTTCATTAATCCTACGTTCACTCACATAGTTTAAGAAACTTGGTTGGAGACATGCCCCCTCCTCCTCAGTCCTCCCAGGTTAGTACCGATCCTCTTGTAGAATCGTTTTGTAATTGGGGTTTCCTACTGTAGACATGGATTTGTGGTAAACTTAGATGAATGGGATCAGTCTTAACTATAATAACTAGACATGGATTTGTGGTAAACCTAGTCTTAACTAGTCATGGATTTGGGGTTTTCTATTTCAGACATGGATTAGTTGCGCTCCTGGTGGACCAAGATTCACTTTTCCTAGGTTCTCTGATGCTAGATAAAGAATAAATTTCATTTACTTCTGCTAGATGCACTCATGGATGACTAGGTCTATTAGGGAGGTGATGTTCCTAAACAAAAATGTTGAACTCATTCCATATATTGCTTCAAATGTCCAGCATCTCTGTATGAATTGATCAAATGTGCTTGTATCTTCACTGATCCATGGTTCTAATGCATCAGTTTGCCTTTGTTTTAGGTAGTTGGTGTTACTCCACATGATATTGACTCAATCTGGGACGCAATCCACACGTGGAATGCAAGGATGGAAGGCCTTGGGACATTGCTTCGTGCCATAGCACAAAGTCATGAAAGACTAGAATCATTTTTGGTGGATCAGCTTGCCGAAGCTGGAAAAAAAGAATGCTGTGCTGGCAGAAAGAGTGGCAAAACTAGAGGCAAAGGTTGCTAAACTTGAGGCAGCAACAAAATAGAAGCTTCTTTAGTAATGTGCTTGCTATAAACAATGGAATGTAGTGTGTATGACTTAGTTTGGTGGTCAGCTTGTGATGTTGGCCTGCACTTATTTAGTTATTACTTTTGTTAAGAAGCCTTGAGCTTGTTGAAGTTGATGGACTTATGGAGTCTTGATGAACTGATGTATGATGCTTCTGTGCGCAAGTCTTTCTTGTGCCTGATGGACAACTAATAAATGGCTGTGTTCATGCTTGCTTATGTACATCTCTGCATGAATGGTTGTGTTCATGATATGATTTCCTTTTTTCGTCCATGAGATGTTCTCGTCCTGCTTGTACTTTTTTCGTTTCTATGCTTTATAATTATTTTGCTCTATACTTGTCAATCAGAAATACACATAAAACGCTCATGAACGAACTAGAACGAGGAAGTTCAAAAGCAGAGGACACTCGCTACCCTTAGCCTGACTCAAGCTAAGATACTCGCTCCTCTACCATCCCAGGTCTCCCAGGATCACAGCTATAGAACAGAGTTAAGCAAAGGCCACGTGAAAATCTTTATCTTATATGGAATCTTAGATTTCCATATATGACTATATTTCCTCCCAGCATCATCTTTTGTGAGCTGATCATATACTGATCTTGTGGTAAAGGATCTCTTCCCCCCCCCCCCATTTCCAACTCACCTCATCCCCCTGGTTTTGAAATCTGAAGCTGAAAGCTTTGTCAACAATATTTACCCATTGTTCAAAGAGGATGGGCGTTAGCCATCTTGAAAACACTAGACCCCCCCTGATTTATGAATTGATGCAAGGTTATCTCCTTGTCTTCGCAGAGATCAAAGAGCATTGGGGCTATTATGCAAATTGGGCTATCAAATAGCCAAGGATCAAGGGTAATAATAATAGTAGCATTCACTAGCTACCATATATTTCCACTAAAGTAATGCCATTATACAAGTTCATTAAACAAAAGCCTCATTCATCAAATCTAGATGTTCATGAGGGAGTAGTTCACTACACAAAAGCTATCTATCATTCCTTGCAGGCGTGCCAATGGGAGTGCCCAGCGCTTGATCGCCAACCGGAGGTCCTCCACCTTAGCCTCAATCTGAAATGGTTTTACAATGCATTATCAGTGTGATAAGTACATCAAAATATGAATGAAACTGAACATAGTCAACACTGGGAATGAAGGTAATACCTCGGCATCAGTAGGACGTTTTCGGTTGGGGCCCGGGAGGCAGAGCTCATCGTCGCTGTCGTCGTTGCATTCCACGAACAGCTTAACTCGTGCGAAGTTGAACTCATATGTCACCTTCGGCCCAAGATCCTGAATTAAGAAATCAAGACATGAACAACAATATTCCACTTCTGAACTTAAGATTAATCATGTTGCAATCAGAGGTGAGCAAAAATTTGTTTCAAACTATCCAAGATAAAATTCACATAAACACTAGTGTACCAAGAATGCTACTACACAAAATGTTGAGATGGATTTGCTCACTGATTCTTAAATAGATGATCTCTACCAAAAAATTCCACATGTACCCTAGTCAAGAAAACCTAAATTGCAAGTCCAGAATTGATTATGACTCAGAAACAATTTCGCACTCACACAAAAATAATCACTTCAATGTACTAAGCAACAACCAGAGGAATTAAAGACTGAGTTCTCGAATAATAAAGGGGGAACTTAAATTTGGTACGAGTAAGAAAAGTTACCGGATGCTCCCATCCGAAGTCCTGCCATTTGCGGGGGTACAACTCCTCGTCGGACTCCTCCGCCGGCTTCGACTTCTTGGCGTTGGGGTCCTGAAAACCCTCATCGTCGGCATGCCGCTTCCGAGGCATCCTAGCGGATTCAGCGTCCGCTTCCTTGGTTGCCCGGTGAACATCAGGGCAAGGAAACCACCCCAGCATGGCCGCCTCCGCCGCCGGTCCCATCAAGGACCCCGTCTCCCAGCTCGTTGAGGATGCCGCCGGTAATGCGGCATTCGGTGAGGAAGGGCGACGAGAAACCCTCGACACCGCGTGCGAGCCCGACTCCATCTTGGCGTGCGGGTCTGGCGGTGGGGAGGTTTAGAAAGTAGTCAGAGTTGGGCGGCGGTGGGGAGGTTTGCAAAGTAATCAGAGTTGGGCGGCAGTGGGGTGGTTTCTACTATAGCGAGGCACCTCGGAAGGGGTGAGACAAGAAGCGAAACGTTGGGGCAGGCGGGGGCGTCTAGGCACACACAGGGTGCGGTTGACACCAGTTGTTTTCCACCCCAAGCGGCTGACAAATGGAGCCCACCATGAAGGGCCCACACAGAAACCCCACACCAAAGGGATGCGACCCACGAGCGTGCCACCGATCGAGGAGACGACTACCTCGCATGTGCTTTTTCTTCCTTGCGTTTGACTTGCGGGTCCCACCTGTCGGCAAGTGATGAACTTATTTTTGTATTTTGATTCATAATCAAAACTTAAAACATGTTTATATTACATGTATGATGTCCAACTCAGGTGGTTTTTTCCCCCACATTCTTAGAAAACAAAAATCTATCTCATGAGTCCAGTGCAATTCGAAATTACAAAGTTTGAACCATCAAATTTTCAAAATTCAAAGATTGATATCTAGAATTGATTTTTTTCAAACACTAGATGATGTCAAATGGAAAAGTGATGAACACCAAAGTTTCATAGCTCATCGAGATGAACAATGTTTATTTTGGATGGTTTTTCATTTGACGAAGTGGTACTATCATGTAGTACAAAATTGACATGTCCCCAACCAAGTTTCTTAAACTATGTGAGTGAACTATCCGACCTAAATAAAGTTCGTAGATCTTGTTGAGATATGAAACTATGGTATTCACCACTTTTCCATTTGACATCATCTAGTGTTGAAAAATATAGATTGTAGATATCATTTTTTGAATTTCGAAATTTGTCCTATTCAAACTCTGTCAAATGGATTAATGACTTAAATAAAGATTGTAGGCCTTGACGAGTTGTAAAGGTTTGGTATTCAAGAAATTTTCATTTGACAACTTTTGACAATTATATTCAAACTCTATCAATTTTTTAAGGTTTTTGATGACAGAAGCAATTTGCGTCATCGTCCCCACGCGTGGGACCAGTTAGCCGCACGACTGCACGAGCGCTCGTGGTGTGGACGAAGCTGTGTCCCTACTTCCTTTTAGCTTATAGATGAAGCTGGACAGACAGCATAGAATATTGCTTCATCCCTGTTCCCCCAAACTATCCCATCAAAACTGGGGTTTTTTTGCCTTCTGCCATCGCCGGCGACCGCCAAGCTTCCAATCTCAGACGCCATTGCCACGCCACCTAGCTCTCAAGGAAGATTGGCACCCGCGATGACCCGATGCAAGGCAGCGGAAGGCTGCGCCACCCCTGAAAGGAAGGGGGATGCAGTCGGGGCAACCGCTGCCGCGAGCCCCCACACCAACCAAGGTGCTGCAGGCGGAGCAAGCGCCGCCACGTCAGCAGAGCGCGTCAATTTCCATGTCAGCCCTTCGCGGCCAGCAAGTACATTGTGTAGGTAGTCGTGGATTTGTAGCGAGATTGAACTGTTTGATTAAGATTCCGAACTCTGTTTTCTTGGATTGGTACTATAGGGTGGCAAGCGTCGCGCTGTGGATGTGTGGGATGTCGCTGCCGATGCTGTCGACATTCGAGTAGGCAGTGGCTGGGATGAATGGCGCCCCGCCGTCGTCCGTCCACGGCGTTCGCCGAATCCAGGACCGGCCCCAACTTCGGTCCGCGAGGTCGAATTCTTCAAGGAGCGGTACCCGAGCATCAAGACCACAATCACTTGTGACGCAGGAGTAGTGGCGGAGTACATCAAAGAAATCAAAGGTAGCCCTCCTCTAGATCGTTTGCTCGTCGGATTGGACACCGAGTGCATTGAGCTTCGCAGTGGCGAGCTGAAGGTCGCATTGTTGCAATTGTGCGTCGGGCCGCGTTGCCTTATTTACTAGGTGCTCCATGCCGGCTACAAGCTACCTGATGTCCTGAGCAAGTTTCTCAGCGAGGAAGGCCACATCTTTGTCGGAGCGCATATCTCGAATGATGTTGAACGCCTAGAGCAGGACTGCGGCATCACGATTTCTAATTGGAAAGATCTTCAACTGCTTGTTTTTGAGGTTGATGACAAGTACAGCAATCTGTACCAAAATGGATACAGGTCATCACTGGAGAAGATTGGAAATGTGGTACTAGACCTACCTCTGTTCAAGGACAGAAGAGTGAACCACAAGCTGTGGGGTTTGAGGTGTCTGCAAGATTGGCAAGTGAATTATGCCACCAAGGATGCATTTCTGTCTTTTGAGATTGCAAATCAGCTTGAGATCAAGCATGGTTACCGATTTGTGCCAGATGATATATAGTTAGAATTATCTAGTAATGTAATAATCAATAGTAACAAGTAGCATTTCTGGGTTTTGAGAACAAGTACCTGTGTATGTATATCTAGTAATGCAGTGATGTAGTCAATGCTAGTACACTGCTACTACTTTGGTATATATGTGCAAGTCTTTATTATTATGTCAAATGGAAACTTTGGTATTATAAGTTGCCACCACACCACATGAAATGACACCCAGCCACGCCACGACACGCCACGACACACCAGTTCGAACCCACGGCACGACACGCCAGTTCGAACCCACGCCACACCACGCCAGTTCGAACCCACACCACGACACGGGAGTTCTGATGTTCAGTTGTTAATTTCTTTGGAAATAACTTGAGAGGCCGCCGCCAGATATTGGAAACTAGAAAGATGCCGCCTGTTGACATTTCTTAACGTAATCACCTAAGAACAGGTTTGAAACCCATCCTGGTAATAGCGCCAGAAATGCTGGTTGGTAAATCTTAACGTTTACAGAGATCCGCAAGCGCACAGAAGTACCATTGTAGCATTTCCCCAAAGGAGTATTCCAAAGGGTATCGAATCCAAGGAAGGCATTGGCGGAATGACAAAATCAACTCTATTGCAATGAGTATAAATCATAGACGGAAACAAACCAGACACTCAAGTGCAGGGGTAGTGTGATCACACACACACTCACTCTCTTTCTAAAGGGTCCTAGGCATAGGAGGCGACACACGAGTTAGTTCTAGGTTCTAATGTACTATACACATAAAGCTGGAAGGAACGAGTTAGATACACTAGCGTTGAAGAACATTGACTTGAGCACCCAGGTACCACGGGGAGATAACCTCCCGCGTTGCTTCTGCACAACTCCGGTTGTTATATTTTAGACTCCTACAGCTTATCTGAACATAGGGGATTTCAGAGGACCAACGGCTGTCACTACCGCGGCCTACCCCAAGACAAACTGTGGGATAAACTCATAAGTAAGGTAGCTACGCAACCCAAGCACCATGCTTACGTTGTTAGCCGGACTTGACTGGCCCGGGCTATTGTGACCCAGGTCAAGCCACTAGATAAACTAGCCAATTACACCGAGTACCGTAGCTTAAGCACAGACTTCATACAACGCAGTCATGTCATCTAATTAGATCAAACCAGGTTATGTACACAAATGGATTCGTGTTTTCCTATGTCTGTTCAACTGGATCAAAGGGTCGTGTTCGCGAAGAACACGAGCCTCTAACTTATGAACAAACAGTAGAAACATGTAAAAGTCACCCGTCAAGTGGATCGAAAGGCCTTGTTCATCAAGAACAGGAGCCTCTAAATGATGAACAGGTGAAGAACACATGAATAAATCACTCATGCATACTAACACAACTTTATATGAAATAGATAAATAACTGAAGTAGATCAAAGTCATACAAATGAAATAAGACACAAGACAACTCATACCTAGATCCCAAAGTAGACTTGGAACCTGAATTAGAACTACTCTAGCCTACCTCCTAGCCTTGAGACTAAAAGTGAGAGAGGTGTTGCAAGTGTGGATGTCTCATAAGTGAGCCCCCTCTCCTTCTATTTATAGGCCCGTGCACTGGCGAAGAATGGAGGCAAACACCCCGGAGAAGGTGCCTAGGACCAATGGAGAGCCACCACGTGGAAGCCCCTGAGTGGTGGCATCAAGGTCGGTTCGGCCGACCCCTGGGGTCGGCCGACCCCCTGTGGGCCCCACTCGGGGTGTGCTTCCTCCTGGAGGCTGCCCTGTGGGTCCTTAGGTCGATTCCCGGTGTCCACCCTGTTTTAGCGCGATTTGCTTGCCTTTGTGGACCCATGGATCCATGTGAAGTCCACGTGTCACACTCTGATTCGTCGGGGCTTGCTTCACTTGGATTGCTTGCATGGCATGCATGCATGGCTCCCTAGTTGGCAGGTTTCCATGCATGACATCCTTGTTGGCAGCCCACCTAGGATGAGGTCATGTGGCATGGACCCTAGAAGGTGAGTTTGACACTCTTTTCTTGCTTATTTTCCTGCAATCAAATAATCTCCAAGGACAAGTGGAACTACATTATTCTTAACTAAATACGTGTAAGAAATGCCTTATGCTCCTTTATTCATGAGTATATTGACGGCTAAAGTAGGTACTTAACAGCCGTCAACAACTCCCCCAAGCTAGCCTCTTCCTCATCCCGAGCAAGAGATTAAGGACTTAGGTTGGTTAATCAGGAGTTGCTACGATGTTGTATTCCTAATGTATGACAAGATACAGCTAGGTACTCTATCAAGAGTTGAAGAAGTTGGCATTGATCTTACCTTACACTTGATTGATATGGGCATGTAGCTTCACCTACCTTGGGCGGTTGAAAGATAGAATGGTTGTATAAAGATTACTAATCACATGTTTCTTGATCAGTTATCAATCCAGAGGTTTTGCAGGTTTTTCAAAAATAAATCAAAGTTCCTCAAATGATACTCTCGGATCGCTCAATGTGTATGATTCCTCACCAAGGCTTTGGTTTGCCTTCTTTCACTACCTACTCCTAAGAAGCTGATATGTGGAGCTGTAGGTAGGGAAAACATGTGGCATACCTGTTTCTCATATATTGTCGAGTCAAAAACCGGATCCTTGGAAGAACAAGTCACACACCCTGATCAAGATGTGCAAAAGTGTGTATATGGTGGATGGATAATGAACTCCTATTTGCATGATTTTACTCTCCTCCTTTTTGAAAATTTTGAGACTTGGGCTATGTCTCTTTACTTTTTTTTATGCATGCCCTTGAGCATGTTTCTTTTCTTTATTTTTTTTCCTAACATAGCCCATAGTCCTTGCTGAATATTTTTTTTGGAGGGAGAGTAATCATGGAACATGCGCGGAGCTTTATTTTGTGGAATGGATGGGAAATGGATGAAATGATGGTTGCTAACTTCCAGTGTAGAAGTTTTGCATATGGTGGTGTGTACGTGATCTTGATCACAGGAGTATGACAAGTTACTCGCCGAGGGTCGCAACAATTCGACAAACCTCAATGAAGAAATCAAGTAGCATATGTGGAGGTTTAACATAAGCTAAAATCTACATATGGCCTTGGATAGGAATTTCTTATCATTGAGGAACTTATCATTTTAACATTTTTCAAAAGAAAACTCCGGATATCAAACATCATTTAGTACTAGCTCATAGCAACTCTATTATACCATATCATATCTCGCAACAACTTAGGTAAAGATCATGCTTTTTGCTACCCACAAATTTCAAGCTCAGGTACGATCATACTAGCCAACAAACTCAAAACTTGGATAGGATACTAAGTTGTAAACAAGGCATACAAGAGAAATAAATAGAGCAACTATTCATCATTTCAACCATGGAGAATAAGAACACTCTTACCGCGCATATGAAAACAAATTAATTTAAGAAAGCAAATAAATATTTTTGGTCTTTTTAACTTTTTCAGATTTTTTATGTGTTTTTAGCATATGGGGTTCTGAAAATAATAAAAGATACAAGTTACCTCAGAATGGGGGTCCTCCCCCAAGCTAGCTTCAGGCTCACTGCTGTGGAGGGTGGTATCTCAACCACGCGTAGTAAGCCCTCTGCTCCTCTAGCTATTGCAGCTGTCTCTGCTCCATGGTGTGAATCCTCTCGCCCGTCATACACTGCCAGTCCCGAGTGGACTCAGCCTGCTGGTGCTTCGTCTCCTCCATAGTACCGATACGGATGTTGAGCTCGCTCATCTGCTAAGTCAGGGTGGCCCCACGAGATGACGAGCGCAACCCGGACGATGAGGACGAGTCCCCGTAGGTAGCACTAGCGGGCCGAACCCACTCGCCACTCCCTGCACTAGCCCAGGTCGAGCTACTCGCACCCGGCTGACTCATGGGTTGGTCCCAACCGGGGCCATATCCGGGTGTAACTCCAGACATGTACCCGGCCGAGGACCATGCGCCAGGCAGTGGTGGTGTAGGCTGAGGTTGTGGCTGCGGTGATGGCTGTGGCGGTGGATGTTGTGGCGGTTGCTGTGCTGTCGCTGCCCTCCTCGCCGCACTCCTAGTGACCCTGTCTCCAGAAATGCTAGAACGACGAGGCTCCTCAAGAGGAACGGTCAGTGCCCTTGGCCGTACAAACGGAAATCCGGGTTAGGTAACTGAATCTGGTTTGTGTGGCAAGGGTAAAAGAAAACCAAAGAATCATCCGGGCCCTTTTTAAGAGTATGTCCTTGAATCAGATACGCCTCATCTATCATGGCCCGGGGAGAATCAATGTAGGGAACGTTAGCCCCTAGTGAAATCCCAAGACCCGAAATGATACATGTGATCACAGACGTACACTCAATAGAACCCGTCATCCTAAAATTTGTCAACCACTGCCGAATAATAGCTTGCACTGGGGCGATTTCGATTCGTCTGACCGCAGCGTATAATATCCTCATCTTGTCTGTGCGCACGGTTCGAACATCATCCCTCGGAAAGAGAGTGATGGCGAGCCACTTGTGCCACAGTCGGAGAGTAGAATGCAATATATCGTTGCACCGAGGTGCTAACTTGCCACGGACAGGCCGACCAGAAATCTCTTCCCAAAAACTATCTCGAATAAAATCACTGCAAGCTTGATCGAGAGAAATAGCATAACGACGATGAAAATCGAGAGCACAACTAAGATCATGCCATGAGACTCAATATGACATTCTGTGGAAACGAAACGTAATACCGGCCTCATCCTCCCGAAGAGTACAGAGGAACTGAATGGTGAGAGGCCTAGAACCGATCTCCCACACCGGAACAAAATTCTCCCAACTAAGAGCATGCCAAATGGAATCGAACTCAGAGTCCATACCTGTTTTCTCGAGAAGGGCCGAGTCAAACTCCTTGGTGTTGGCGAAGACTCGATCCTTGATGAGAGCATAGGCCTGTCTCTCCCGGTCATCCCTCAAGTCGAAGAAGGCGCCATCGGTGTTGATCACCCCTTCGGCTCGTGGCGTAGGTAGCTCTTCCTCTTCCTCTTCTTCACGGTCGGTTGACATTGGACTTGGTGTAGCTTCGAAGTGGTGAGACGAGCCCTCTCCGTCTCTAGAATGGCGTGAGCAGGTCACCTTCCGGTATGCACCGGTAATCCAACTCATCTTGCACAACAATGGGGCAACACGGGCAACTCGGTGATGGGTTAGTGAAACCGAAATGAAATCCTTACCGAGCTTGCTCCACCAATACTCAATATTCAGCCACAAATTGGAGAGAGTGCTTGACACTTCCACTTGAGCAAGAAATCCAAGAAAACCAAGGAGCAAGAGCAAAGAGGGAGAGAGGGTGATGGAAATAAGTGAATGGGTGAAGAAACCCCTCAATCCCCCTTCTATTTATAGGCAACCGAGCCAGGCACCGGGGTAGAGGACGAGGGCAACGGCTAGGAGCCGTTGGAAGAGGCGGGGCCCACAAGACCGTTGGCCAGGGTCGGCCGACCCCTGGGGTCGGTCGACCCCCTGCCGGGCCCGCCTGCTTCCAACTTTTGCAACAACTCTCTCATGGCTACCTGATGCCCTGCCCAGATGTCTAGGTCCAGATTCGCCCAAAATGTTGCTCGAAAAATTATTCTTTGATTTTCCACTCAAGAAATTATTTTCAGAATTTTATTTGAAAAGGGAAATTGGCTAGAAAAAATCTAGCATGCAGATGCAAGGTTGGAAAATTCAAATATGCATTTGGAAAAATCAAATAAAATTTTGGAAGGGAAATATGAGATAAATACCAATTTTACCTTTTGGCAAAAAGGACTCATCTTTTTAAGTCTGAGAGCGAGACTTTTCTCGACGATTAATTCCACTCGTCACCCATTCCCGAGAAATTGATGGAGATGACTTCTGTATTTCCCGCCACACCCTTCTTGTTTTCTTAGGCTTTGTTGGAGTGGTGGGAAGTCGCGGGGGCTGTAGCTCCGTCCATGCCCCTGATTGCTCATTTTGGTCCTGCAGTGTATAGCATTTCTCTTTTGGTGTTTGAAATCGGAACATCAAGTTCCTCTTCCCAATGCGAAATCGGATCGTTCCGGCTCCCACATTGATTCTTGCGTTGGCGTCACTCAGGAACGGTCTCCCAAGAATGAGAGGCATTCCCTCATCATCTTGCATATCAAGGACCACGAAATCCGCAAAGATGCATGAACCTTGGACGAATACCAATAAATTCTCTACGATCCCCTCTAGATATCAGATTGATGCATCAACAAGTTGGACGGCTATCGCAGTTGGAGTTAGAGCTGGATACCCCAATTGTTCAAACATGACTTTGGACATAAGGTTAACACTTGCACCAAGGTCACAGAGAGCATGCTTAATCTTCTGGTAGTATATCTTGCAGGTGATAGCCGGATAACCAGGATCTTTCTTGTGTGAGATTGTTGAAGATTCTCATGGGTCAAGTATTTGCTGTATGGGCTTCCCTGCATAGTCAGTGGCTTGTGTCCGCCCAGAATGCTTACCCCATCTGGTGGACACTACACAAACATTTTCACAGGAGGACACGGGTTGCCCCGGAATCTTCCCGTCTTCAGTAGAGGGAACCAAAGCAGCTAACTGGGCCAACTGGGTTTCTATCATCTTATTAAAACTCAACTGGTTCTTAAGAGCAGACGAAAGGCTATCAATTTTAACATTAAGGCTCTCAAAGGCCATATCACAGGAAGCTGTTTTCTTATTAAAACCTTCATTAATCCTAGCTTGCCCAAAGACTAGATCTTTCAAGGAAGGTTGGTTTGGGTTGAAAGAATTACCTTGATTACCTCCTTGATAATAAGGGCGTGATTGATTCCACGTTTGACCTCCTTGTGGACGATAACTGTTGTTATTGCCGTTCATGTACATCACATCCTCCTGAGTATTAGGGCAGTAATTCCCTGAATGCCCAGTATTACCACAGACTTCGCAAGTCATGCGAGCATCCATAGCTTGAGTAGTGGTGGCCATGGCAGCCTTCTCATTGGCTAGATCATCCATTTTCTTCATCATTAGGTCCATCTTGGGGTGCAACATATCCGCTTCCTTGATGGTATGTGTACCCCTTTGATGTGGCTGGAGTCGATCATCACTCCACCGTTGATTGGTAACCATCTTCTCTATCAGTGTAGTAGCTTCAGTGATAGTAAGAGAGAAGAAAGCCCCTCCAGCTGCAGCATCAATATGGCCTCGGGCTGTCAGAGTCAGCCCATTATAGAAACTCTGAAGAATAAGCCAGTTGTCCATCCCATGATGAGGACAAGCCAGGATGTACTCCTGGAGTCTCTCCCAAGCTTCGGGGATAGTCTCATTTGCTGTCTGCTGGAAACTTGAAATTCGCCCCCGAAGGACACTGGTTTTGCCCAACGGAAAGAACTTCGCGCGGAATGCTGCGGAGCACTTTGCCCAAGTGTTAATCTCTGCACGGTTAGCATAAAACCACTACTTTGCCTTTCCCAAGAGGGAGAAGGGAAATAGTCGCAGACGAATAGCATCTTCCTCCACTCCTCGTATAGTGAAGGTACTGCATAGTTCAAGGAACTACTGCAGGTGGGCGCTCGCGTCTTCATTAGGCTTGCCACAGAATGGGCTAGCCTGTACCATCGTAATTAAGACAGTCTTGATCTCGAAGTTTCCATTCCCAGTGTTGATCACGGGGCCTGTTGGCATCTGGTCAGCAGAGGGAGCGGAATACTCACGAAGAGTCTTCTCGACAGGGTTGGCCATGGAAGTTGATGCGGATGGCACAAAGGAAGCTGGATCGACTTCCGAATGTTCACGAGAAGGAGAGCCGAAATGATTTCGTGCCTTCCTTATGAGTGACTCAGGATCTTCAGTAAAATTCGATGGCAAGTCGAAACCAGTAATGCACTACCTGTCTTCATCATTAATAGACAAAGAAGACAATCCAAGATAGCCTGCATTGAGAACTATTTTATTCCTGTCATGATTATCAACATATGCAAAGTGTTGATATGTCATCCTTAAGCCTTCCCCGACAACGGCGCCAGAAATGCTTGTTGACATTTCTTAACGCAATCACCTAAGAACAGGTTTGAAACCCATCCTGGTAATAGCACCAGAAATGCTGGTTGGTAAATCTTAACGTTTACAGAGATCCGCAAGCGCACGGAAGTACCATTGTAGCATTTCCCCAAAGGAGTATTCCAAAGGGTATCAAATCCAAGGAAGGCATTGGCGGAATGACAAGATCAACTCTATTGCAATGAGTATAGATCATAGACAGAAACAAACCAGACACTCAAGTGCAGGGGTAAAGATATGATAATGGGGTAGTGTGATCACACACACACTCACTCTCTCTCTAAAGGGTCCTAGGCATAGGAGGCGACACACGAGTTAGTTCTAGGTTCTAATGTACTATACACATAAAGCTGGAAGGAACGAGTTAGATACACTAGCGTTGAAAAACATTGACTTGAGCACCCAGGTACCACGGGGAGATAACCTCCCGTGTTGCTTCTGCACAACTCCGGTTGTTATATTTTAGACTCCTACAGCTTATCCGAATGTGGGGGATTTCAGAGGACCAACGGCTGTCACTACGGCGGCCTACCCCAAGACAAACCGTGGGATAAACTCATAAGTAAGGTAGCTACGTAACCCAAGCACCATGCTTACGATGTTCGCGAAGAACACGAGCCTCTAACTTATGAACAAACACTAGAAACATGTAAAAGTCACCCGTCAAGTGGATCGAAAGGCCTTGTTCATCAAGAACTGGAGCCTCTAAATGATGAACAGGTGAAGAACACATGAACAAATCACTCATGCATACTAACACAACTTTATATGAAATAGATAAATAACTGAAGTAGATCAAAGTCATACAAATGAAATAAGACACAAGACAACTCATACCTAGATCCCAAAGTAGACTTCCAACCTGAATTAGAACTACTCTAGCCTACCTCCTAGCCTTGAGACTAAAAGTGAGAGAGGTGTTGCAAGTGTGCATGTCTCATAAGTGAGCCCCCTCTCCTTCTATTTATAGGCCCGTGCACCAGCGAAGAATGGAGGCAAACACCCCGGGGAAGGCGCCTAGGACCAATGGAGAGCCACCACGTGGAAGCCCCTGAGTGGCGGCCTCAAGGTCAGTTCGGCATGCCCCTGGGGTCGGCCGACCCCCTGTGGGCCCCACTCGGGGTGTGCTTCCTCCTGGAGGCTACCCTGTGGGTCCTTAGGTCGGTTCCCGGTGTCCACCCTATTTTGGCGCGATTTGCTTGCCTTTGTGGGCCCATGGATCCATGTGAAGTCCACGTGTCACACTCTAATTCGTCGGGGGTTGCTTCACTTGGATAGCTTGCATGGCATGCATGCATGGCTCCCTAGTTGGCAGGTTTGCATGCATGACATCCTTGTTGGCAGCCCACCTAGGATGAGGTGATGTGGCATGGACCCTAGAAGGTGAGTTTGGCACTCTTTTCTTGCTTATTTTCCTGCAATCAAATAATTTCCAAGGACAAGTGGAACTACATTATTCTTAACTAAATACGTGTATGAAATGCCTTATGCTCCTTTATTCATGAGTATATTGACGGCTAAAGTAGGTACTTAACAGCCATCAACACCGCTGGTTCTTGGAATGTCCTCTC
Organism: Cenchrus fungigraminus; assembly: GCA_036936925.1. Lineage (NCBI taxonomy): Eukaryota > Viridiplantae > Streptophyta > Magnoliopsida > Poales > Poaceae > Cenchrus > Cenchrus fungigraminus. The sequence continues at coordinate 42,237,605 of CM072775.1, forward strand.
CGCCCACATCTCACGCTCCCCCGCCGCGCCCTCTCTGCCACATCTCACGCTCCATCGCCGTGCCCTCTCCGCCCACATCTCACGCTCCGTGCCGCGCGACTTCCCTTCCATGGCATCGAGTGAGCACCCCCGGTCGCTCGCGGAACTCCCGATTGAGTTGCGGGCAATCATCGTTGGCCGAGTCGGTGCGACATCGAATCGGCCAATGGAGGACCTCCGGAGCCTACGTGCCACCTGCAAGAGCATGCTCGGCCCCTGCCGCGACAGAGACGTCGGTAGGCACCTGAAACTAGGTCGGGTTCCAGTCGAGCAGATGCATAACACCGACCCCGACGGCTACGGCGTCTTCGTTCGTAGCCTGGCTGCAGCCGGCAACCCGGTGGCCGGCTTCCTCACCGGGATGGACGACAGCTTCGGCAGGAACCGCAGCCGGCGTCCACCCCTCGACGAGCTACACCACGCTGCCCAGGCCTGGAACAGAGGGGCAGCCTATGTGGCGGCCGTCCTCCTCTACAGGTTCTACAGTGGGGCCGACGCCGACGCCACTGCATTTGCGTACATGAAACAGGTTGAGGGCGAGGCTCAAGGGCAGTGGCATCCTCGGATGATCATCAACGGGCATTCTCAATATTTCCAGACTCGTGGGGTTAATCTTGCAAAGCAAATGAGGATTATGGCCCTCCGCCAGGGCTGCCACCGGCCGACGCTTCCACCAGCGGTGGTGCGAGGCAACATTCAACACTGTGTAGGCCGAACCTTCTGCGGTAGGGAGCCGAGTCGGAGGGGGTTTGCCATGTATTTCTATAGTGATGAATGTAGGCTTCATTTCGAATGCGATGCCTTCTTCTTTAGTGTTAATCATCTTTACAGAGGCTAAATGGTGTAAAGTGTATCATCTGCTAGAACTTCCTATTAAGCTTCATGCTCATGATGTGTCCCAACCAGAATAAAGAAATAACAAGTTATGTTTTTCTAGAGATTCTTCTACACTGGTAGGAACCTACCTTTGCCAAAATTACAGTACTTATTATTCAAATGCAGTGAGAATGTAACAGCTTGGGAAAAGTGACCACAAATACACCTCATGCTTTAGTTTTGGGGCACAACATAATAATGTAATAAATGTTGAAAACAATTGTCATGGCAAGAATAAATTCTCTTAACACGCCAAACAAAATCGACTAAGTATCAATCGAAAAATTCATCATCTTGGGCATCTTGAACAATTGGTGCAACAACTCCATCATCAATGTACGTGTCATCTGCATCATGTTCATCATCAACATCAAATACATCATCGTCTGGTTCATCAACTGCCTCGGCCCGCACCTGATTAATAACTGAGACATCCCCGGTTGTGCCTTCCTTGTCCGATCTTGACCAATTTGTCAAATCCTGGTGTTCACCGAGCAAATTAATACCTTCGATACCCACAACAATTGAGTCCTCAAGATCTAATTCAGGCATGGCAAACAAGTTCCTTGGTGTCAATGAAATAACACTGCTCCAACCGGGTTTGTTCACCAGATTCACATAAAACACCAGTTCTGCCTGTGTTGCCAGAATATAGGGTTCATTCTTATACCTGTGTCGAGTAGTATCGATGTCAATCACCCCAAATTTATCTTTACTGTATCCCTTGCCTCTGTTGGTACTTGTGGCAGCAGGCACATCAAACCAGTCACACTGGAACAAAATAACTTCTTTTTGTCCAGGAAATTCCAGTGAGATCATTCTTTTAATCACCCCATACCAGTTCGTGCCTCCTTTCTCACCCTTGACAAGCACACCACTGTTTTGTGTCACGAGAATTTTCTTAATGTTAACGGTTCGAAACAGCCAATTATTGATATGACATCTATTCAATGTACGAGGTCGGGGATCCGGTCCTTGAGCAAGTGCAAACAACTCTGAACTTACTTCTCCTCTCGCATGTAGACCTCTGATCTTGCCTTCAAACCATCTTATGAGTTGATCCTCATGTCGCTAATCAAGATTTCTGGTTCCATATTCCTTCAGTTCTTCCAAATGCGCACTGCATACAAATGAATATTACCATTCGTTTGAAATTTAAAATTACAAGCAATAAATGATGTTGAGTAGTGTCTCTTACTCGACATATGGTCTAGCTTCATGACAATTGCAAATTATGTAGTGCCTCATCTTCTGAAACTCATCTTGTGGAATTTCGTCGACCATCTGTCCTCTCCTCTTGTAATCCATTTCAGAAAAAATGCTCAAACCAGATGGTGGCTCATTCACAGTAACTGCTTCATGTCGATCAACACGATTCTCTTTGGTGTCCACGTCCAAGAATCTTGAGTAGAATGTAAGGCACTCCTCGAGTATGTATCCCTCAATAATTGAACCTTCAGGGTGAGCCTTGTTCCTCACATATCCTTTCACAGTGCGTAGGTACCGCTCCACTGGGTACATCCATCTGTAACACACTGGCCCCCCAAGTTTAGCTTCTTCAGCTAGATGAACAGGCAAATGGATCGTGATATCAAAAAATGCAGGTGGGAATATCATCTCGAGTCAACAAATAGCCTCCCTAATTGAACAGCTTAGCCTGTCCAATTCTGCTTCCACCAGCTCCTTTAAACATAGTGCATTGAAGAAATTACTAAGCTGAATCAGTCCGATGACAACAGCTTCTGGCAAAATCCTACGCACCAGTAAGGGTAAAAGTTTCTGTAGAATTAGATGGTAATCATGAGTTTTCAAGCCAGACACCTTACGTGACTTTACGTCAACACATCTTCTTATATTTGAGGAAACCCCATCAGGCATCTTCACTCCATATAGAAATTTACACAAACTTTCCCTGGCATCCTTATCTAACTCGTACAAGGCTGATGGCAAGGTATACTTATCATCTTTAATCACAGGGTGCTGATCTGGTCGTATCCATAGATGCTCCATGTCAAGTCGGGCATTCTCCCCGTCCTTACATTTGCCGTCCAATTTAAGCAGAGTGCCTAGTATGCTCTCGGATATATTTTTCTCAATGTGCATGACGTCCAAATTATGCCTGATGAGCAAGGAAGACCAGTAAGGGAGCTCAAAAAATACTCTTCTTCCTCCAGTTGTGCCATCTATTGTCTTCGTCACGCTTCCTTTTTTTTGATAACAAGGTCTTTCCAAATTGTACTTGTTCAAAAGTATCATACTGCTCAAGTACCTGTGCACCAGATAGTGGTTCTGGTGCCTCCCTGGTTTCGTCCTTGTTGTTGAAGCTGATCGCGTTGTTGCGCCATGGATGGTCGGGGGGTAAGAATCGTCAATGTGCCATGTAGCGGTGCTTCTTCCCATGTTTCAACCACAAATAGTCAGTATGTTTGTGGCGGTATGGACATGCAAACTTCCTTTAGTGCTCCAACCAGACAGCATAGCATAAGCTGGGAAGTCATTAATTGTCCAAAGAAGGATAGCGCGCAATGTAAAATTCTTCTTAGTCCCTGCATCTCTTGTTTTAACACCACTATTCCAAAGCTCCTTGAGCTCCAGTATCAGGGGCCTCAAATATACATCAATATCCATTCCAGGAGATTTTGGACCAGGTATCAACATTGACAAGATCTAGCTAGATTGTTTCTGACACAACCATGGAGGCAAATTGTAAGGTATCAGGATGACAGGCCATATGGAGTATGTAAGACTTTGCATGCCAAAGGGATTGAACCCAACAGAAGCAAGACCCAGCCTAACATTACGACCTCCTTTTTCTGAAAACCATTTAAACTCTGAATCCACGTGCTTCCATGCCTTTGAGTCAGCAGGGTGACGCATTTTCCCATCGTTCACCAATTCTTTCTTGTGCCACTGCATATCCTCTGACATTTGCTTTGACATATACATTCTTTGCAGTCGAGGAATAAGAGGAAAGTAGCATAGGATCTTAACTGGTAACTGCTTCTTAACAGTAGTAGCACCAACTGCACTGTCATTATTACCACTGGTTTTTTCTACAACTTTCCACCTTGACTACTTACAAATGGGACATGTCTCCAGATTTGCGTATTTCTCAAAAAATAACACACAATCATTTTCACAGGCGTGTATCTCGAAATAGGCTAGGCCCAGGTCTCGAACCACCCTTTGCACATTATCCAAGGAGTCAGGAATACAATGCCCTTCAGGGAGAACTTTTCCAAAGAGCTTAAGTATGGCCTCCAATGCCGCGTTAGTTAAGCCATACATGCACTTTATCTGAAAAAGCTCCATGATAAAAGAGACCTTAGTTGCATTTTTGTATCCTGGATACAATTCCTTCTTTGCCTGGTCTAATAGTTTCAAAAAAATCTCTGCCTGCTTATCTGCCACCTCATCATCTCTGGTTCGTCCATGATGTATAGTGCCACTGATAATGTTTCTAATCAGAGTATTAGTGGTAGGAGGGTTATCATGACAACCGTCTTCTTCATCGTCTTCTCCCAAATAAGGTGGTGTATCATCAGCTGTAGGTTGTGCATCATGATTATTGAGATCAGGAGTGACATCATGATTCACACGACCCTCAGCTGATGAAGTATTAGTTTGGCCTTGAATGATACCATCATCGATGAAACAATCAGCAAACCCTCTAGTCACTAAATGAACTTGAATGGCAAACACGGTGTCATGTCTGATCATGCATTGACACATAGTACATGGGCACGCAATAGATCGACCTCGCGCTGATGCGGTGGTAAAGGTTTTTTAAAAAAGATCAAAAATTGTTCTGCCAATCCGCTGAGTGTCGAGGCAAGCGCATCCAACTTCGATCTTCGTGTGATGCCATTAATCTGCATTCATGTTTCAAACGACCTAGATCATGATATAGCAATATGCATATATATGTAGGGAATGAAGATATATATGAGATCAAGACAACAGTACCGGCCATGGCACCGCACAGATGTTGATTGATCACCGTGGAGATAGATCTAGATGGAGACCTAGACGCCGTCGTGGAGATCTTGATGGAAACCGACGTCGTCGAAGACTTGGAATTTTGGAATGGTCCCGATGAGTCCCTATCTGATCGTCGTTTTGATCTCCTGCATAAGCGTCGTGATAGACAAATTACAGTGCAACCTAGGAATACATCGTTGCAATAATTCTGATAAAGTTGCAACGACCACGAAAAATAGTGCAACGACTAAATTTCGTGGCAATACGTACACGATAATGCATCTTGAGGCTACAAACGAAGCAATAGCCCTCCATGTATTGCAACAATGCAAAGATATATTTGCAACCCAAATAAGACCTGTTGCAACTTTCTATTGCAACGCACAAAATGCTAATGCAACGCAGAAATGGGGTAGTAGTATTTCCAACCAAATGCAACACAAATCCTCATAATGGGTGCATTAGCGTCAACCTGTTGCAACACAAAAAATAAATATTGCAACTCAAATTTTGTGTAGCAATAGACACGCATATTACAACCAAATCACTGTTTTGGTGCCATAGTACCCCCTATGGCAACCGAATTTGTGGTGTTGCCTAAGAGTTGTGTTGCAATAGAGGGAAAACCTTGTAGTGGGCGAAAGATTGAGAAGGCACCACCCACTACTTCTCAGGAGTGGGGTGCTGAGTGGAATTAACTGCTGAGAAGAGTCCAACTCGTTAGACTAAAAATGATGGGTCCTTTCTACCAAAAAGGTTAAAGCTGGTACTTATCTCATATTTCCCTTTCCAAAATTTTATTTCCAAAATTGCATATTTGATTTTCCAAAAGCTTACATCTGCATGATAGATTTATCTAGCCCTTTTTCCTTTTCCAAATAAAATTTCTAAAAATGATTTCTGAGTTTGAAAACCTTAGAAAAATCATTTGGGCAATTTCTGGAGCAAACTTTGGCCGAGGCACCCAGGCATAACCTCATATAGCCGTTGGGAGGCTACTGGCGAAAGGGGGCTGCCAGGTGGGCCCACCAGGGTTCGACCGACACCTGGTTCGGCCGACCTGGGAGCAACTGCTCTCAGGTCCCACTGGTGCCAACGGCTAGTAGCCGTTGCCTCTGGTCGAAATCTGGCCGTTGTGCCCCCATTGCTCTATAAATTGGACCCGAGAGGGGGTGCTCTTCACCCATTCACTCACACTCCCCTCTCTACTCCTTGCTCTCTTGGTTTTCTTGGATTTCTTGCTCGAGATTGGATCATCAAGTATTCTCTCTATTGTGTTGCTGAAAGTGTTGCTATTGGTGGAGCAAGCTTGGTAAGAATTTCATTCGATTTCACTAATCCATCACCGAGTTGCTCTTGTGGTCCTTTGTTGCTGTGCTAGCATGAATTGGGCAGCGAACACTCTCCGGAGAGTGACATGCTCCCGTTCGCGGGCAAGCGCGAGTTCATCCGTCCCCGCCAAGCCGACACCGAGCCCATCGACGATGGATTATGAAGAAGAGCAAGAAGAGCAAGTCGAGCCACAAGTAGTGGAGGAGGTCGTCAACGACACCCCGTACCTCAGCTTGCGGGGCGCTCGAGAGGAGCAATCCTATGCTCTCCTGAAGGATCGAGTCTTCACCCACACCCGGGACTTTGACCCGGCTCTCATGGAGAAAACAGGTATGAATCTCGAGTTCGCTTCCATTTGGAATGCTCTTGGTTGGGAGGAGTTTGCGCCGGTTACAGAGCTTGGCTCTCGGCCCCTCACCATCCAGTTTCTTTGCTCTGTTACCGAGATTCCGAGTGTCATTCAGTTTCGTCTTTTTGGGACTGATTATCGTGTTTCTTGGAAGTGTCATTCAGTTTCGTCTTTTTGGGACTGATTATCATGTTTCTTGGACGGAACTTAGTCGTCTTCTTGGTTTTAGTTCTCGTTGTGCTGTTTCTTTGAAAAGGGCTTGTGAGGGTTTTGTTCGAGACTCTTTTTGGGCAGACATCTCTGGTCTTGTTTACAGTGGCAAGTTTGTACCTCGGTGCAACGATATTGTGCATCCCACTCTCCGTTTGTGGCACAAGTGGCTCGCCATTACTCTCTTTCCACGAGAGGATGTTCGGCCCGTGCACAGCGATGAGATGATGCTATTATACGCCACTATTAACCAGATCAAGGTCTCTCCCATTAAAGCTATGATTTGGGAGTGGTTAATGAATTTCAAGATGATAGGTCCTATTGAGTGTACGTCTTTGGTGACTCGTATTGCTCTCAGACTCGGGGTTCTTAGCAGGAATCCCGTACCCTTCATTAGGGCGCCCCGAGTTCTCATTGATGAGACATACTTGATCCAAGGGCATATACTTAAGAAAGGCCCAGATGATTCTTTGACTTTCTTCTTTCCAGGTTATGCAAATCAAATCCCGTTACCTAACCCGGGGTTTCGATTATATAGCTCGGAGTCACTAACCGTTCCCCTTGCTACACAAGAGGAAAGCCGTCACGCAAGTGTTTCAGGCAGGTCCACCAGAAGCGCAGCAAAGAGAGCACACATGTAGCAGCAGCAGCAGTCACAGCCACCACCACAGCCACAGCCTGCTACACCACCGGTGGCAGGAGGGGCCCCTGCGGGGTACACGTTCGGGATTACCCCTGTATATGCACCTAGTTGGGATCAGCCCGCCTACCATTCGAGTGCGAGTGGCACGGCTTGGGCGAGTGCGAGCGGCACTCAGTGGGCTACACCAGCTAGTTCCAGCTCCGGTGGTCCACCTCCATCTTCGTCCTTCCGGCGGCACTCAGCCTCTGCACGCGATGCTCAGCTCGCACAGCAGATGGGAGAGCTCACCGTCCAGGTCACGGGACTGGAGGAGACGCTGAACACCCACGTCGAGTCTACCTCAGCGTGGCAGCGTCAGGCTGGTGAGAGGATTGCAGCCATGCAGCAGGCTCAGCAGCGACACATGGAGGTGCGGAGGGCTTACTACGCGAGTCAGGGTTTCTTCTACCCTCCTCCGCAGTGAGCCTAAAGCTAGATTGGGGGAGGACCCCCATCCTGAGGTAACTTGTATCTTCCTTTGTTTTCAGAATATCTTATAAATAAAAACCCAAAAAAAACTGCAAAAGTAAAAAGACAAAAAATATTTATTTTCTTCATCAACATCATTTGCTTAGTTTGCTTTGATATGCATAGTAAGAATGCTTTGCCTCTATAGTTGAAATGATGAATAGTTGCTCTGTTTATTCTTCTCGTATGTCTTGCTTACAACTTTGTATCCTAACTAAGTTTTGAGTTTGTTGGCTTGTATGTTCAAACCTTAGCTTGAAAACTGTGGGTAGCAAAAAGCATGATCCTTGCCTAAGTTGTTGTGAGACATGATATGGTATAATAGAGTGCTATGATCTTGTGCTTAGTGATGCTTGACATCCAGAGTTTTTCTTTTTGAAAAAAATCAAAACATGATGAGTTCCTCAATGATGAGAATTTCCTATCCAAGGCCATATGTAGATTCTAGCTCTTAGCCTCCACATATGCAGCTTGTTCTCTCATTGAGTTTTGTCAAATTGTTGTGACCCTTGTTAGAACTCATACTCCCCTGATCAAGATCACGTACATGTTCATGCTAAAACTTCTACACTGGAAGTTAGCATTCATCATTCGCTCCATGTTGCTTATGCATTTTTCCGCAAAAGAAAACTATATGAATCTTTGTATCATTCATCCCTCTCCAAACATCTCCAATAGAGACAAAGGGCTAGCTAAAAAAAGAGAGAAAGAAAAAGAAAAGCATGCTCAAAAGCATGGCAAAAATAAAATAAAGAGAGCTAGCCTAAGTCTCGAAAAATTTCAAAAGGAGAAAGGGATTGATATGTGCAAGAGAAAGAGTTCCACCATATAGATGGTAATAACTAGTACCTACTCCGGGGCTAGTGTCCACCTTACCATCAATCCCTCACTTCCTCATATATAGCATGGTAATATCTAGCACCCATTTCAGGGCCTAGTATCCACCTTGCCATGCTCATCTCCATCACACACATATGCACATCTTGATCAGGATGTATGTTTGTTTCTTCCAAGGATCCGGTCTTTGACTTAGCAAAATATGAGAGACAAGTATGCCACATTTCTTCCCTACCTACAGCTCCACACAAGCCTATTAGGAGTAGGATGTGAAGAAAGGCAGCATTGATGCCTTGGTGAGGAACCATACACTTTTGAGCGATCCGAGAGTATCATTTGAGGAACTCTGATTTTCTTTTGAAAAATTTGCAAAACCTCCGGATTGATAGCTGATCAAGGTATGAGTGATTATGCACATGCTATATAACCATTCTGTCTCTCAACCGCCTAAGGCAGGTGAAGCTATATGCCCCATGTCGTCAGGTGAAAGGTAAGAACATTGCGAACTTGTTCAACTCTTGGTAGAATACTTTGCTGTATGTTTGCCAAAAGTTAAGAATACAACATCGTAGCAACTCCTGATCAACCAACCTAAGTCCCTAATGTCTTGCTTCGAGACGAGCAAGAGGTTAGCTTGGGGGAGTTTGTTGACGGCTGTTAAGTACTACTTTCAGCCCTCAATATTTTAACATAAATGGAGGCATATGCATTATTTACTTGCATTTTGGTTTGAATAATGTAGTTGCACTTGTCCTTGGAGATTATTTGTATGTAGGTGAAATACCCCTTAAAAGAGATGGAAACCCACCTTCTATGGAGAAACCATGCCAACTCAGCTGAGGAGGTGGCTGCCACCAAGGAAACACATGGCATTCCACGTCATTGATCCAAGGGAGGCACTCACCGACGAATCAGAGAGCACCACATGGACTTCACATAGATCCATGGGCCCACCAGAGCTCCAACTTATCAGGAAACTTGGCATGCACGGAGGACAAGCATCAGGGCCCACATGTCAGCCTCCCTGAGAAAGCACAGCCGGGAGGGCCGCCCTAGGGGTTCGGCCGACCCTAGGATCAGCCGAACCGACATAGGGTCGGTTCATCCCGGCCTTTCACGTGTCACTTGCTCATTGGTTGCTGGCTGCATCCCGGGGTGTTTTGGAGCCCTTTGAGCCTCCGAGCAAGCCTTGTCCCTGCCTATAAATAGAAGGGGAGGGCTCCCATTTCACACACACCACTCTCTCATTCTCCTCTCACTTTTAGTTTCCAAGGCTAGGGGGTAGGCTAGAGTAGCTCTTCTTCAGGTTCCAAGTGTTCTTTAGAGTCTAGGTATGAGTTCTCTTTTATCTTTATTTCATTGTATGACTTTGATCTACTTCAGTTATTCAGCTATTTCATATAAAGTCATGGTAGATCATATGCTTGATATGTTCTTGAGTTCATCCTTTGTTCATCATTTAGAGGCTTGTGTTCTTCATGAACACTACCTTTTGATCCACTTGAAGGGTGATAAACTCATTCCTTATGTGTTTGTTCATAAGTTAGAGGCTCGTGTTCTTCACGAACACGACCCTTTGATCTTATTGACTAAACATAAGAGAGTTCATATCCATTCGTATGTCTAGCCTTAGTTGATCTTGTTAGATGGCATGAGAGTGCTGCATGAGGTTTGTGTTCAAGCTACGGTACTCGGTCTAAGTTGACCAGTCTTCTGGTGGCTCTCACCCTGGGTCACAATAGCCCGGGCCGGGTGAAGTCTAGCAGCAACGCAGGCATGGTGCCTGGGTTGTGTGGCTACGTTAGTTATGAGCATACCCCCCGTAATGATATATGTAGGCCACAGTAGTGACAGCTGTTGGACCCTTTGGAACCCCCCGCGCTGGGGTACTTGCTGTAGGAGTCTAAAGTCTAGTTTTGCAGAGTGCTGGTCGTCGCGGGCTAGCTCCCCGTTTGTACCTGGGTGCTGAACCTTACCCTCTCATGCAATGCTCATGCCTATCTCTTGTATCTTCTAGCTTTGTATGTTTAGTACATTAGAACCTAGAGCTAACTCGTATGTTCCCCCTAAGCCGTAGTGTGCTAGAGTAGAGGTAGATCTGAGTGTGTGTGTCACACTACCCTTTCATATCTTTATCTTACCCCTGCCTTTGAGTTTGTTGTTTCCTATATCTATCTCTTAGTTTACATTCAGTGCAAAAGCATAAGTCTATGATATCCGTCATTGCCTTCCACGGAGACGATACCCTTGGAATATTCTCCTTCCTTGGGGAAATGCTACAATGGTTTATCTGTGCGCTTGCAGATTCGTTCATGATCGTTTAGATTAACCTTTGGCAAGTCTTGATGTTCATGCTAACTCAGCGTCGTTAGTTGTGACGTTAAGAAGTGCCCACAGGCGTTTCTTGGTGATTGTCACTGAGGATGGATTCTAAATCTGTTCTTAAAGAGACGGCGCTAGGAAACGGCAACAGTCGCGCACGCGGCCAGCCGGCCTGCTGCAGCGCCGGCTTTCTTAGGAGAGAGAGCACGCGCACAGCAAGTGGGGCCTTCAGAGAGCTCGCACAAATGCTGCTGCAACAACGGCAGGGAGAGAGTGAGTGGGGCCCTCAGAGGATGGAGAGCGAGTGTAGTTGTCGGAGATAGCAGAGTGGTCGGAATGCAAAGACAAAGACGCGTAATAACAACACGCGTCTCTAATGTGAGAAAACAAAGGAGATGCTAGCTCCAAACAAGCGTCACCAATTGGGTCGTCATAAAACAAGACACGTCCTAAAAACCACGCATCTCCAATAGGAAAGTCATCGGTAACGGACTTAAAGAGCCCGTTACTAATAGGTTTCACTTCGTATCGGACGCATTTTGACGTCTGTTACAAAGAAAGCATGTAACGGGTGTTTACAAAGTCTGTTACCAGAAGTCCCCATTGGTAACGGGCATTGTGGTGGCAAGGTTGGGGTCGAGCCTGCCCGCTTATGCGTAACGGGCACCAAACAACAACTGTTACAGATGAGGTCCATGTAACGGGTGTTAAGGGCCCGTTACAAATGTTGCGTGACTTATTTGAGGTTTTCACGTAGTGTAGTGTCAGCTTCTACATTATCCAGTTAAATATTCGCTTAGAGTGGGAGACGTATATATACTAGAGATAAATTCATGATGAGACCTTAAACTTGGTGCGGGGTATCATCTGGGTCCCCAAACACTACACCAAACTCGTTTTACCTTGACGGTCAAGGTTTTTCTTGGCAGCTAAAATCAGACCGCTAAAGAATATAATGTTTCCTTGGCAGTAACAACAAACAGTCAAGAAAAAGTAATTCCTTGGCTCTTTTATCAACCGCCAAGGCAAAAGTACATTTCCTTGGTTGTTCGTATATACTGCCAAGAAAAAGAAGAATTAACTTGGCTGTTTTCAGGACCGCCAAGAAAAGGATTAGTTTTCTTGACTGTTTCCATGAACCGCCAAGAAAAAGATGAATTTGCTTGGTTGTTGTCATCCACCACCAAGTAAACTAGGCATTTCCTTGGCCATGTACAATAAATCACCAAGTTAAGAATAAATTTTCATGGTGGTTTTTAATGAGCCGCCAAGTAATGTTAATATTTTCTTATGATAATCAAAATCAATAAGCTAATTGCGCATTGTATTATGAGATATTTCTTCTGACACATGCATTTTGTATGTTGGCATGATAAGTTTGTCTTACACTCTTAGGTGGTGATCTTGCTTAATAGCCACTAGGTAATTATTTTATCTTAATAGTGTGTACATCATGAGTCGCGTGTGTACTTAGGTTCTTAGGGATTTTGAAGTCCATACGTTTGGTAGTGTCGTATTTGTCTCAAACTTTTTCTAAGGCTTGCATATGCCCTGTGTGAAGCAACAACCAAGTTTGAGATTTTTTCTGAATTGGTTTAGTATTTTTTCGAAATTATTTAAATTTTCGTGAGACTTCACCCGGTAATTATACGTTGAACTGAGTCCAACCCCGAAAAGATACGGAAAGTTGCCAAACTTTGCCATAAGATCTCTTGTACCCTAGGATACAAGTCTTTATAGAGGTAGATGCAGAATTCTTGTGTTTTCAATATGTAATTCACCATATTTTGTCTCTAGTAGCACGAAAAAATATAATAATACATATAATCATAAAAAACCTAAGATCTTGTGTGGGGTCATATTTTGGATTTAGATGATAAAAAAATTCAGGCCATTTCGACGTTGACGGAGTCCACTTGCTTCACAAAGGTATAAAGAACATCTCATCGAGTCATGTGTGTACACTTAGATTCTTCTGAAGTCCATACGCTTTGCAGTGTCGTATTGGTCTCAAACATTTTCTAAGGCTTGCATATGCCTTGTGTGAAGCAACAACCAAATTTGATATTTTTTGAATTGGTTTAGTATTTTTTTCAATTTATTTAAATTTCCACGTGACTTCACCCGGTAATTATACGTTGAACTGAATCCAACCCCGAAAAGATACGGAAAGTTGCCAAACTTTGCCACAAGGCCTCTTGTACCCTAGGAGACAAGTCTTTGTAGAGGTAGATGCAGTATTCTTGTGTTCTCAATATGTAATTCACCATATTTTCTCTAGCAGCACGAAAAAATATAATAATACATATAATCATCAAAAAACCTAAGATCTTGTGTGGGGTCATATTTTGGATTTAGATGATAACAAAAAAAATTCAGGCCATTTTGACGTTGACGGAGTCCAATTGCTTTACAAAAGTATACAAAACGTCTCATCGAGTCATGTGTGTACACTTAGGTCCTTAGAGATTCTGAAGACTTGCATATGCCACTATGTGAAAAATAGACTTTGGTAACAGGCGCAGATGACCATTGGTAACAGGCTACATATTGGGCCAACAAAGGTAACGGTCCAATGCCCGTTACTTTTCAGCGAGTTTCTTTTCCTGCTGCTTTGAGATGGCTGAAGAATGTTTCTCAGGTGGTGTCTGACCAGCAGCTATTACAGAGATATTGGGCCCAGATGTACCTGCAACTTTCTTAGAATTGTCGTCGACAGATTTCTCAGCATCAGCCAACACATGACTCTGGGCTCCTGCTTTGGCATCATTGTTTTGAGCACTTTTGTTTGGGGATGTTGGTTTTGTTGTTTGATGATGATGAGGAGGAGGTGGGGATGTAATTTGCGGTTGTGAGGGTGGAGGAGGAGGAGGTGGGGAACCATGTGAGGAACGAACTTGTCCTGTATTTTGCAGTTGTGGGGGTGGAGGAGGAGGTGGGAAACCATGTGAGGAAGGAACATGTCATGTATTTTGCGGTTCTGGGGGTGGAGGAGGAGGTGGGGAACCAGGTGAGGAAGGAACTTGTCCTATAATTTGCGGTTCTGGGGATGGAGGAGGAGGCAGTGGGAAACCATGTGAGGAAGAAACCTATCCTGTAGTCTGTGAACTAGAAGGAATCCGTACCGTAGTGTGTGAACAAGATTTTGGAAATAGTGCTCCCTTGATGTGAATGTGACACCTCTTCCACTGTATCCTCTGGTGTAGAGCTTGTCCAAGTGTCGTCACCTCGGGTGTTCCAGCGCGTGATCCCTAAAGACAGCATATACATGCAGCACTTCGACCATAGCACAGTCTTCTTGAATCGGGACTGTATGTAGCGTAGTCTGCTCTGGTTGAACCACACCAATTGTAGCTTCACATTCAACACCATGAAATATGATCCATAGGCCACAGTCTGTGGTTTAGTCAACGTGCCTATAAGGTCTTCTTGTGTAGGATCGTCATAGCGCACTACATCTGTCGACAACTCTATAGTGCCATTGATCAAACCTACATTATCTACAGACGCACAACTGCTCTTCAGTCCGACAGGTGAAGGGCTTGTGCGATTGGACACTGGTGCAAACACCACCTGGTACCCTCGTGCCATCATGTCAAGCATATCCTTCTCCATCTCAGCCTTGAGTTCTTGTTTGATTTCTTCCTTCATCTGTTGCTTATCAACTGATGAGTCGGTAGTCGCTCTCTTCCTCTTCCTGTACATGGAAGCATGCTGAGGCCATGCAAACTTCCAGCCCTGGTAGCCGGAGACACCACGCACACGACCTGGTTGTTCGGGGCGGCCCAAGCACTGACTTAGCACATCATTCTCCCTCAGCCATGAAGTCATTCCTGAAGATTCTGCATGTGCATTCTTTTCCATGATGTCTACGGCTACATTTTCATTTGCTTCTTTGTTGTACACTATCACGGCAACACCGTCTTCCACCAATAGCTTACTCCTTGCTCGCACCCAATTCCTAGAACGATCATCATAGGCATCATATGGGTTGGCGATCCCAGCCGTAGCTAATTTCCTGTCCTCTTCCTCCCACTATGGTAGTTTCCCAGAATAACTAGCTGGACCCATGTTGTGCTCGTTTGTGTTCAGGCTTCAAAGTGACTTGAACTTTCCACTAACAGATGAGGCGTCCTCGGTTTCCTGCTGTTTCACGAACTCTTTCCACTATTCCGGCTTGATAAAGTTGTGCTTTCCAAATGGCTCGAGTCCTTTTCTGACAAAATCTCGCCTAAGCTGAAAATTGAATTGTCTCCATGCCTTGGCTGCAATCTTCCACAAAAGCTTAAAATGCCTGCTCTTTCATGTCTTCCTGGAACTCCAAGTGTTTCTGCATATAGGTTTCAAACAAGTACCACTTTTGTTCATTGCTTAGTTTTTTGATTTCTGGCAAATCCAAAGGTATCTTTTGTCTAGTAATGAGCCTTGCAAGCGCCCTGAACCTGCGCTTTTGTGTCAATGGTACTGGCAACCCCCCTCTCTCAACCTCAGTGACTATCATTTTGTCTCTTGGCCACTTTGTGGCTGTCCTTGGCACTCTGGCTCGGCCCGGAGCCCCACCCACCTGCTCTTGTTCTTCACTAGCAGTGGCATATCCATCTTCTTCATTATGTGCATCTTCTTCAAATTGCCCAGGTATATAGTCCTCGACAGATTTATCCTGTGAATTAATTATCAAGGGATTATGAGAAAGGTCAGCTCAGTGTCCAAGAATAGCACAAAAAGCAGACCATACTGCTAGCTCTCGCAAGAGACATGCTACAACAGGAGACAAGTAGAGCACATTTTTAGTTAACCATGCATAACAGCTAAGCATTTATCTAATCAACACCCACAGAACCATGTACAAGACCATACAAATGAGAAAACAATTACAGTAACTAGTTTAGCGCACTATAATCTCATTGGTTCTATGGTAAACCATTAACATAAATGCAGAATTCAGAAACCAAAAAATTAGTTCAGGTAATGCGACCTTACCATTTTAAAGAGGACGATGCTTGCTGCCTCTGTTGCTGATGAGGTACTTATTCAACTTGGAGAGAATGTCCAAATGTACATATGGAACAAGAGCAAAACCAAATATAAGAGTGAATCCAAAGGGAAATGGCAAGTATACGTTTTAAAACTCGAAACTGTAACTGAGCATAGTCAAGAATGTATCTTAAGGATGTAGGAGGGATTTCTAGCATGCAGTTCACCTTGTCACTGTCGGAGCGAAGGGACCTCTAGTCGCCATGTCCTCGCGTCGACCTCGTGGCTATATCCCTCCCCCTCCTCCTCCTGGCCGTCGTCGCTGGAAGGTGAGGGGTGGTGTGGCGCACGTCTCAGTGAAGGGGTGTAGCGTGTGTCACATTGCGGGGGGGGGGGGGGGAGGGGGGTAAGGGGAGGAAGGTGAGGGTGAGGAAGCGGTGGCGGAGGGGGTGAGGGGGAGGAAGCGGCGGCGGCGCGAGGGGGAGAAAGACGACGGCGCGAGGGAGACGTCTTTCCCTACTAACCCTAGCGCGAGTGGGTGCGTGTGGGCCTTAAAACTAAAAGGCCCAATATTGTTAGGAAAACGCGTCAGGCCAGGGCTAGTTCTATTCGAATGAAGAACAATTCGCTTTTCCCCTTTTAATCTGCAATCAAGATTTGAATCACGTATTTCTCCGTCATTTGTAATCCAAATTTGATGATATTTGTTTCTGCTTTTTCTAAAATCAACTTCTATTCATTTATGACATCGTTTTGTATATAACTCCATTTCCTTGATGTTGTTTATACGCTTTTATCTTGTTCCTTACAAGTACAACATAGAAATAATATTTGTTTTACACAACCATTACTAATGAAACTTTGTATTTCGTAATGTTAAGGTGAACACAAGGTTGTGTTAAAATTTCAAATGTATATGAGTTCGATCATGTTGTAAAGTGTGGAAAACTTCAGTGTTGAAGTATAACATTCTAGGAAACTATGTGAAAGATATACACATTTGTACACAAGTATGATCTTCCTTTTTAGAAACCATTTGAAATTTTTATGACAAGTTTAGGGACCCAAATTATGTTGGCAAGTCAATTTATATAATTTTTAGACCAACCTAAGACATTATTAGAATTATTATATCCCAAACATGAGACAAAAATTCGAATTTTGATAATTTTAGTTACACAAGTGTGCCTGTTGATATTTTATTCGAATACTAAATGACCAACTACGAATTGTTTGTATTTTTAATGAATTTGTAGGTGTTGTTTTATGGGATCTAATATTTGAGGGAAGAAAGTTTCATTTCAAAAAATAGTGTCTGGCCCACGCATCAGCGTCAGCAACCTATATAAAAAAAGATAACACTACCCGCCCGACAAAGAAGACGCGGGTTCACCAACCCGCGTCGCCAACAACTCTCCATTGTGCGAAATGTTATTATTTTGTCTATATTTGGTCTAACTTCGAAGAGTTTGACTCCTCTATAAAAGAGATGTGCAATTAGTAGTATCTACTCATCGGAGACGCACAAATAAATACCGTTGCCCCGGCCCCTTCATCTACCCGTGAAAAAACCACAACTGCCTATACACTCCTCATCGTCCTCATTCCTCGGCGCGTTCGCATTCTGCGCTGGGGCAGGAGATCAGGGACGAGAAGACGGTGGTCACCATTCCCGGAGATGCCTAGCAGTCCGCACCAGCCGTCGCTGCTAGAGGACCTCCCTCAGGAGGTCCACATTGAGATTGCGGCGCACGTCGGTGCGACCTCAGAGCGGCCCTTGGCTGACCTTCGTAGCCTACGAGGTACCTGCTCAACCATGCGTCGCGTGTGCAGCCACCGAGATGTCGGCCGGTGTTTGTCGATAGAGGCGATAAGAGATGAGATTGCTTCGATGTGGGACCCCACCGCTTACACAGCCTTCCTTGCTATGCTGACCGATCTCGACAATCCGGGGGCTTGCTTATACTCCGAGATCATCGTCGTGTTCATGGAAAATAGGCAAAGCGATGATCTCCGACGCGCCGCCGAGGGTGGGCACGATGTGGTGGCCTATCTGTACGCCATCTTGCTATATAGAGACAATGGCGGTGCCGTCACCGACGACACTACGAAGCAGTACATGAGGCGGGTCGCGGGCGGCGGTGGGACGACGACATAGGTGAGCAATGAGAGGTGTGTGCCTTTGTGCAAGAAGGCCATGAATGCTATTAGGAGGACGACGTGGCGCATTTGGGGCGACCCGCTGCTGCTGTCGGCACAGGTGCGCGGAGATCAGCCGTGCGCAGGCAATGGCTGCGGCGTGGATAAAGGATTTGAGGAAATTGCTCTGTATTGCACCGACGCTTGTAGGCTCCATCGTAAAATGGTGAAGCTTGAAAGGGCAATTGGAATAGGAAACAACTACTACTGATTAGTGAATTAGCCTTGCTTTTGCTTTTGCTATGTAATTGCTCTGTTTTGCAGCAAAGCCTGTAGGCTCTGCTGCGATTGGTGAAGTTCGAATGGAGTATCAGAATAGGAAACTAAATCTATGTTTTGTTTTTGCTTTTGCCCCTGCAAATTAAATATATGTTGCTCGTATTATCTGTGTGAATTTATGGAAGAGCAACAAAGGAGACACGGATCCAATTCTATTTGAATGAAGAACAGTTCGCTTTTCCCCTTTTAATCTGCAATCAAAATTTGTATCACGTATTTCTCCATCATTCGTAATCCAAATTTGATTATATTTGTTTTTGAATTTTTCTAAAATCAACTTCTATTCATTTATGTCATTTTTTCGTATATAACTCAATTTCCTGGACATTGTTTATACACCTTTATCTTGTTCCTTACAAGTACAACATAGAAATAATATTTGTTTTACACAACCATTACTAATGAAACTTTGTATTTCGTAATCTTAAGGTCAACACATGGTTGTGTTAAAATTTCAAACGTATATGAGTTCGAACATGTTGTAAAGTGTGGAAAACTTCAGTGTTGAAGTATAACATTCTAGGAAACTATGTGAGAGATGTGCACATTTGTACACAAGTATATCCTTCCTTTTTAGAAACCATTTGAAATTTTTTTGACAAGTTTAGGGACCCAAATTATGTTGCCAAGTCAATTTGCAGAATTTTTAGACCACACTAAGACGTTATTACAATTATTATATCATAAACATGAGATAAGAAAATCTAATTTTAAGAATTTTGGTTACACAAGTGTGACTGTTGATATTTTCTTCGAATACTAAATGACCAACTATGAATTGTTCGTATTTTTAATGAATTTTTAGGTGTTGTTTTATGGGCTCTAATATTTGAGGGAAGCAAGTTTCATTTCAAAAAAATAGTGTCGGGCCCACATATCAGTGTCAGCAACCTATATAAAAAAGATAACCCTGCCCGCCCGACAAAGAAGATGCGGGTTCACCAACCCGCGTTGCCAATAACTCTCCATTATCCGAAATGCCCCTGGCCGAATGAATATCCATCCGCCCCGGCCCCGGTCCTGGCCCCCTGTTTCTTCTTCCACGCTCTGGGCTCCACCGTTGCCCGCCGGTCCTTTTCCCACCGTCGCGCACATGTCGCACTACGCTGATTCGTCTGGAGGTGGACATAGCAGCAGCAAGTTTCAAGGTGGCCGGAGTAGCCGCATTCACTCCATCGGCTTGGATCCAGTCGGTGAACTAAGCAGCTTCCCACTGGTCCCTTGCCCGGACTGTTGTATGGCTCGGGTGGTGGAGGGGAGGACGCAGAAGGAAGGTGAAAACCACGGTCGTCTTTATTTCAAGTGTGCGAGGAATGCGGTGAGTAGTCTGTGCTGTGTTTCCCAAATCTGAGTTAGGATTCTTATGTGTTTTGATTTGCACAGTTTCCCAAGCTTTGTGGATATTATCATTTCGAGAAGGAGTATCTCCAGATGCTGAAGGATGCTGGTGTCATTTCTTTTCGATCATCGAACTGGGCAAACGTGGTCGATGAAGTAGTTGATTCAGTGGATTGTCAACTTGAGATCGACAATCAGAGGAAAGCACCAAACGACAAGCAGAGGAAGAAAGCACTAGAGGAGAAGATGGACAATGTGATCTGGAAGATGAACTTGATTATTCTGGGTGCTATTTGTGTAGTATTTGGATGTTTATTGGGGATGTATGCTGGAAAGAAGTAATTGTGATGTGAAAAGTGGTGCTTTAATTTATTTCATCTGTGTGAATGAAGAATGAAAAATTTGTCACAGATGACAAACTTAAATGTTTGAATGAAGAATGGAATGGAATGAAAATTGGGCAACGAATCTTAATGTGTCACATATCACAAATTTCATCAATTCATCTGTGTTGACATTTCAGTGTGAAATTAACCAGCCTGCACCCGCGTCTCCGATGATTTTATACAGAGTTTTTCGAAACTCAGAATCTTTTCATTAACAAATAGAGTAACAAACATTGCAATTCATTGTAAACTGCTGCCATAGATATTACAATGCGTTAGGAGGCACGGATGGATCTACCGCGTCTCTTAGATGTAGTTCATCACAAGTTCAACAAACACATAGGAGGAACACATATTAATAGAGGAACATGTTTATGACAAACAAGCAGAGTTCCACAAACAAATAGAGGAGGACGAACAAACAGAGAGGATGAACAAATTAATTAAGCAAAGCTAGAGGACGTGTCGCCGCCGCTGGAGGAGCCCCAGCATCGGAGTCGGAGTCAGAGCCGTCGAGGCCGCGTTCGTCACCAGCGTCGAAGCAGCCATTGTCGCTGTCGTCGTCGGCGCCGACCACGACTCTATCAAGCTCCCCAACCAACGCATGGGTCTTGAAGGTGAAATCCTACACGGTCCTCTGCAGCGGATTGTTGGGTTGTGGCAAGCCGAGCTCAACGGCCACCTGTTGAAGCTTCCTGAAAGCTTCGACGAACATTAGGATGGACCAACGATTGTCCAAATGTAGTTGAGGAAGCAGAGGGTCGGCCTCCTCGGGTGGCGGCGCTGGTGCCTCCTCGAGCACCGACGTCGGCACCTCCTCGGCCTTCTCGGGCTTCGGCGCCTTCACCTCCTAGATGAGCCGATGGCGGCGGCTTTCGTCGTCGTCGTCCTCCTCCCTTCCCCGCTTCCTAGATGGCTCGCTCGACGACGATGCCATGCGCGTGCTTAAGGAAGAAGAAGCTCTTGGTTATCTTCTTGGTGACCGGAGATAGTGGTGCTGGGGTTTTCTTGGTGGCGCGCTTGAGGAAAGCTTATCGACGAAGCTCTTGGACGGCCAGGGATTTATAATGACAAAATGGGGAACCGTCAGGCAGCCGGTCTTCCCACTGCGACACGCCACTACGTCTCGGAACGCATGTACACTGTGGACACACGTGTTCACTAACTAGTGTCGCCAATGACAAAGATATGTGTTTTGGGCAAAAGACTATTATATATAAATCTCACACACAGATGGGTTTATTATTATATATCTTAAACAAATGGATTTATTTGCTTTCGTGTTGTGGCACAAAATCAAAGTTAATAAGGAAGTTATGATTTGCGTGCGCGCGTGGATAAAAAACCGCTATTTGCTGGAAACCGACCAAAAAGGAAAAATTCTCCTTTTTCCTTTTAATCTGCAACCAAATTTTGTGTCATGTATTTCTCGATCATACGTAATCCAAATTTGATGATTGTTTTTTCTGAAGTTTTCTAAAATCGTCATCTTTTCATTAATTTTATTGTTTAGTGTATATTTCCGTTTCGTGAGTAATGTTTTTATGCCTTATCTTGTACTTGATAAGTACAACATAGAAATAATATTTGTTTTACACAACCATTACTAATGAAACTTTGTATTTCGTAATGTTAAGGTGAACACAAGGTTGTGTTAAATTTTCAAATGTATATGAGTTCGAGCATGTTGTAAAGTGTGGAAAACTTCAATGTTGAAATAACATTCTAGGAAAGTATGTGAGAGATGTACACATTTGTACACAAGTATGATCTTCCTTTTTAGAAACCATCTGAAATTTTTATGACAAGTTTCGGGACCCAATTTATGTTGCCAAGTAAATTTGTAGAATTTTTAGACCAACCGAAGACGTTATTATAATTATTATATCCAAAACATGAGATAAAAATTCGAATTTTAATAATTTTGGTTACACAAGTGTGCCTGTTGATATTTTATTCGAATACTAAATGACCAACTACGAATTTTTCATATTTTAATGAATTTTTAGATGTTTTATGGGCTCTAATATTTGAGGGAAGCAAGTTTCATTTCAAAAAAATAGTGTCGGGCCCACATGTCAGCGTCAGCAACCTATATAAAAAAGATAACCGTTGCCTGCCCGCTCGGACCCACTTGACAACCAATGAGACGCGGGTTCTCGAACCCGCGTCGGCAATGACTCTCGAATGGATAAGTGCAGCACACACGACGCTTTCCTCATTTCTCACTAGGGTTAGCGGAGGTGAGCGGAGGCGGCACCGGCGAGGTGAGCGGAGGCAGGGAGATGATGATCAGTGCCGGCGAGGGGCCAAGCAGCGGATGACCTTGTGCACCGTGGATCAAGGAGGAGAAGCCGAACGTGATGCAGAGCCACAACTGGATTCGCGTGCGTGCCGGCGAGATGGCGGCGAAGACAGAGACGACGATGAGCGTCGGAGAGGAGCCAGCGGTGGTGGAGCGAACCGAAAGCCGGAGATGAGCGTCATCGACTGGATCCTCTCGGGTTCCGACGAGAGGCCAAGCAACGGCCGGGAGGAGCGTGCCGGCGAGGGGGCAGCAAAGAGGGTGAGGCGCCTGCCTCACGTCTATGACAACAAATGTCTTGCAATGATGAAGAGGGGTCGAGGGAGCGGCGAAGGTGTAGAGGACCTCATATCCAACTCTGGCAAAGACCATGACGACGACGAGGCAAGTTTCTCTGAATCACAGTGCCTTTTACTTGTTCTATAGATGGAGCAGCTTGAGCTTGAGCTTGATCAACTATTCCAAAAAAAAGCTTGATCTTGATCAAGTTCGTGCCTATGATTATTACTTTGCTTATGATTATGACTGTGATTTGGTCTAAGTTCTGAGGCAAATCAGTTCTGAACTAAGGCCTCCTTTGGAATGAAGGCAAAATGAAGGATTTTTGTACGATTTGAATCCTATAGGAAATTTTCCTATGGAGCCCTTTGGAACAAAGGATTGAACCTTTTACAATTCCTATGATATTCCTATGAAATGGCTTGTTCCATAGAGATTTTGGAGGATTTCTAACATGAGGTCCAATCTCTTGGAAAAAATCCTTTGTCTATCTCTATCTTCTCATTCCTATGGTTCATCCAAATGATCAATCTAGCAACTTTCCTATGTTTTTCATTCCATAGGAATCAAAATGGCATGACACTCTAATCCTACATTTTCCTATTCCTTTGCTTTGGAAATCCTTTGTTCTGAACTATGTTATGCTTATACCATGTTTAACTCTATTTTAGCAAACACTCCTCTACCCGTGAGCAGAACTTGAGACACTACTAAACCTTCAAGTCTGGGAACATGTGAAAATTGAGGTTGATAAAATTATGGAAGAAATACGCATCCTCCTCAAAAAGGCTACATTCATGAGGAGGTACAAGTTTGTGGCTGAACAAAATCTACAGCCCATGGAAGATGCACTCGATGTGTTTCAAGATACCTTGGTTGCATTTGAAGATGCTGTAAAAAAACAAACCTTAGTTGAAGATACCATGCTTTTCTTGACGTTAAAGGGGGATTGCTTTTGTTGATGTGCATGGTCAGATAGCATGAACATTGTAAAAATGTGATGGCAAAGTTAAGGTCTAGCTAGATGGACAAGTTAACGGTTTGTAATAATTATGTATATCTGTGTGTATCTTTGTGAACAAGTAATCTTTATTTATATATGTGGACAAGTTATCTTTATCTATATTATGTCTGTTTTGTCTCAAAAGATATGTGTTGATTATGCCTGTATGTCGAAATAGGAGCCCTGAGAGATCGAGCTGACCTGTCAATCAAGACAGACACAAAGGAGACTACGCGGGATGGTTAATCCGTGTCGCATTTGCCCCTCTAAACCGACGAGGAGGAGCCGGCCCCACGCGCTGCCCTTATGCATTGGAGTTGCGTATTGGCTAAGTCACGAATCCTTTGTTCCTAATGTTTGACCAAAAGCCACTCTCCCCTGCCACTCTGCCATTCTTCCTTCCTTCTCAAACCTTCTGCCTTCCTCGTCTCCATCGCAGAGATGGTCGGCGGAAAGCAGTTGTTCTGCCGCGACTCAAGAGGTAGGTTTTGCAGCGAGGAGGAGAAGGCCCCGCCCGCCGCCCCCGCCAAGAGATTGAGGTTACGTAGCGAAGAGGTCGGTTCTTCATCGGTCGGGGGGAGGAGGCCATACACGCACGCAAGCGTGAGGACCAGGTGTGTCCGAGGACCAGTGGAGGGTCGCTCCTTAGTGATGAGTGATTGACAACATTGTGTGGACTGATGCTTGGCTAAGTGTGCAGGAATAGGTTGCGGCTTGACTCGTGTTGGTGTAGGTGAAGAACAAGCGCGAAAGGCCTTAGCCGTGGTGGCCTTCGAGTTATGGAGAGGCAAATAGGCTTGGTTCGATGGACCCGGTGGCCGATGGGGTCAAGTGCGATCCGTGCGGTGCAAGACTAGCAAGTTGAAGTCATGGACATGGGCCGGTGCAAGGTAGCGGATCGAGCCTGAAGCTTGCACACGGGGTTTGGTGGTTTGCCCACAAAACGATCAGTGGACGGTTTCTTGGTTTGGGCCACAAAACCAAGTCGGAGGCCCGATGCGACGGAAACGGTGATCCGGGAGCATCGGGAAGCTTCGAGGCGGGGGGCACGTGGCGTGATCGCGGGGCTTGCGTCGAGGCTAAGCAAGTCCGTGGTGGAAGCGTGTCCACTCGATGAAGACTTGACCATATTGCCCCTGAGGGGTGTGTATCTTCTATTTGAGTTGTAGGGGTAGCGTGGTCATTTGCCTCCTCCGGTGGACTTCGTATAAATAGTGGAGAGGTGGATGGCATCTCTCTCTCTTGCACTCTAGGGTTTCCTCCCCCGATAGATCACTCTGGACTGCTTCTTCTCTTCTGCTTTCCTTAGGCTAGATTCTTGTATAGACTCTGACCTCTGGATGTATGGAAGCATTCGACGTTGCGGTGATCTCCTAGCTCTTTGTGATTTTCGTGTCATTTTCGGGGCTATTTTTGGGGAGTTTCATTCTTCGCTCAATTTCGGGATTTGAGGGAGTTTTCTCTCGGATTTCTTTGAGGGGATCATGGGTGGATTCCTTGTGCATCTTTGTGTGTGATCTTGACCCCTCAAACGCCGAGAAACACCTTCGATTCGTGAGTTTTTGGTCGGAGACCGAGTTCTTGGTGGTGGTTCGTGTGATCCACAATTCCCGGTGTTCTAGTGAGTTAGAGGTCGAGATTTTTGGGGCATAGCTTCCTCTTGTGATGCTTCTTACCTCCCCTAAATCTTGTCTCAAGAGCTCTAGCCGTTTGGGAGATCAGGTGATGAATTTGGAGAGTTGACCTCGTGGGGTCGGGCTTTTTCTGCTCTGTCCGCACCTGGCGGACTGTCCGCGTGACTGCATTTCGTCACGTGTTCATCCGTGTTCGTGTGCGTTCGCATTTCGATCCATTGGCTTTTGAGTTTTGGTGTTGCAGGCGGTTCGCGGACTGTCCGCGTGGTCTATGCAGACTGTCCGCATTGGCTGAAGTTTTGTCTGGGGTTGCTTCTCGTTTGTCTAGGGTGTTCCGCAAGTTTGGCAGACTGTTCGCAGAGCCCGGTCGGACTATCCGCGTGGGGTGGTTTTCGGACCATCCACGCCTACCCAACGGACTGTCTGCCCCTCTCTGGCGGACTGTCCGCGGCAGCCTGGCAAACTGTCTGACCTAGACGCAGGAACGAGCCCAGTTTGTTCGGTTCCTTTGATTCTTCTCTTGTGCTTCCGCGTGTGCTTCGAGGAATCATTCCTAAGACTTGTGGTTGATCCATAACCTTGTTGGCTTGGCGATTGGCGTTTGATTCGATCCATCTTCCGTGTGTGACTCGGATATTAGTGGGGCCTTGGCCGAGTTCTTTTAGAAGAATTTTTGTTGGCTCCCATTCACTCCCCCCTCTCTGGTCGCCTATTCGGTCCTTCAATTGGTATCAGAGCCGGTTACGGATCTTCTTGATTCTAACCAGTCTATGATCCAAAGATAGGCGATAATGGCAAGGGGTCGGGTCCTCCGCACTTTGATGGTAAGAATTACCCAATGTGGGAGAGGCGCATGGGCGCGTTTTTGCATGGGAAGGGAACTCTGATCTGGGAGGTCACTCAGAATCCTCATTATGTCATCCCAGACAGTTTTCTGCTTTCAGGATCGCGGGACATGTGTGAGGCCAATAGCAAGGCCGTTGACTACTTGTTCCGTGCTCTCTGTGCCTCGGAGTTTGAGCGAGTGTACGGAGAGAATGTGGTCGGAAAGATTTGTCTTACGTTGAGAAATGCTCATGTTGGCAATGCCTAGGTGCAAGCCCGTTTGTTTTCTACTTACCGGAGAGAGTACGAGAACTTCACTCATCTCCCCTGTGAGTCGACCAATGCTATGTTTCAGCGCTTCACCAGCATAGTCAACAACATGAGGGCCAATGCCACAGTGCTTCCATACACGGATCATGATCAAGCTATCAAGCTTTTGCATGCCCTGGATAGGTTTGTGTGGAGTGCCAAGGTCAAGGCCATTGAGGAGTCGAGCATGTATGATACGCTATCGCTTGATGAGCTGTTTTCCAAGCTCAGGTCTTCAGAGGTTGATTGTGGCTTGAGAGCCAAGAGCGGGAGCCCCACTGATCCTCATAGTTTGGCTCTTGTCTCAGGATCGAGGACTAATGCTAACTCTTGTGGTTTCTCTTTGTCTTATCTTGTGTCCTTGCAAGATGAGGACTTTGAGGTGCTGAGTGAGGACGATCTCACCTTGTTGAGCAAGAGGTTTGGGTTGATGTACGAGAACCGCAAGAATGCGAGGTGGAGCTCGGGGATGTGCTATCAGTGCGGGAAGCACGGGCACTTCATCACCGAAAGCCCTTAAGCCATGGAGATCAAGAACAACTACAAGGGCAAGCCCAAGCATGACTACAACAAGCACCGCTCCCGGAACGACTACAAGGACAAGCGCAAGGTCAAGGGCGAGAGAAGGCCCAAGAAGAGTAGCAGGTACAAGAAGAAGACGGCTCGAGCGATGGTTGCCGGAGCGAGCGACATCGACTCCACATCAAGCGATGCTTCTTCTGACTCGAGTAGCGAGGAAGAGCAAGAACGGCGGAAGGACTGGCGGCACACGGGCAAGAACTTCACCAGCCTAAGCTTCGTCGCACAAGGAGGCTTTTGCGGCATGGCGCATTCCAAGAAGGGTGGGAAGAACAGCTCGGATTCGAACTCTGACTCGGAGGAAGAGGTACGACACGATCCCAACTTCTTGCTAGAGGAGAATGCTAGGCTCAATGAGTTGCTTGATAACCGTGATGATGTGCTTAGAAAGACCAACAAGGAGAAGAGGGAATTTAGGTCTCTGTTGGGTGATGCTAAGGACAAGATAACTGAACTCGAGTCCTTGCTTGTTGATGCTACAAATGAGATAGGCTCTTGGAAATCTTCTCCTGTTGTGTCTAATGAGATTGATTGTAGTGATAGCACTATCTTTTTTGCTAATTTGACTGCTCTCAAAGAGAAGCGTGCCTCTACTCTTGAGGAACTAGACGTGATTAGGGTTGAGTGTGATGAACTGAAATCTAGGCCAGCTTTGTTAGGTGCATGCACGTCATGTCCTGTGTTGCATGCTAGGCTAGATGAGTCTCACACCAGGATAGTTTCTCTTGAGGCTACTTTGAAAGCTCCCTTTCCTACATCATGTTCTACCTGTGAAATGCATGCTTTGAAAAACATGGAACTTGCACACTATGTTGACCATTTGCAGGATGAAAATGATGAGCTTAGGAAATTGATGAGTTGGTTGTTTGGGCATGAGCCACAGTTGAGTTTGATGTTGGCTGAGTTCAAGAGGTTTGATGGTCAGGCGTTGGGGGCTGGCAAGAGTGGTGAGAAGAGTGGTGAGGGAGAAGAGAAAGTTGGAGAGATCCCTACTCCACCACACACCATACCCATGAACAAATATGCACCCAAGCCAAACCACATCAGAAACAAGCTTGATACAACTCCAGACCCACCAGTGTTCACCCAAAAAACAGAAAACTACCATAAACCCATCAAGTTTGTGAGTACCCAGGGGAATGTCTTTGAAGGGAAGTCAGGAGAGAAAGCTGTTGAGAAGCCCACAGAAAAGCCACCGCCTAAGCCACAACCGATCCGCTTCCATTGTGAGTATTGTGGGAGGGATGGGCATAAGGATGAGTTCTGTTTCAGGAGGAAAAGGGATGAGAGGTTTGCTAGGGAGATAGCAAACAAGGACAGGTACCACCTTTCTCGTGGTGTGCCTGAGCCTTGTAGAGGGCCTCTACCTAGGGGTGAGGTGTTTGTGCGTACAGTTCCCACTCATGGAGGTGGAGGTGGTTTTCCTCAGAGAGATAAGCGTGTTGGGTTTGGGCGTGGTGAGTTGGCTCGACGTGCTCCTTCTCGTGACTGTTACGAGTTTGGGAGGCACGATCGGAGTTTTGGGTCTCAGATGGACTACGGGCCACATTTTCCCCCTCGTGGTGCACGTACTCCTCCAATGAGACGTGACAGGTCCTTTGGGGGTAGGCATGAAAGGGCTCCGCCTAGGGGTTTTGGTAGGATGGACTTTGCTAATCCTTCTTTTGAGCAAATGGCTCGACACTTGTTTGACTCTTTTGGTACTAGTGTTGAGTCGCTTGCTCATTCTCGTTCTCGTTTTTTATTGCAGGTGGGAGGCTTGGAGGACTTTTGGTTGATCGACTCCTGTTGCTCAAGACACATTACCGGAGATCGTGGGTGGTTCTCCAGCCTCACCCCGGTGAGTACGAGGGAGTACATCACTTTTGGGGACAATGGGAGAGGACGAGTGCTAGCTGAAGGTATGGTGAAGGTGAGTAACAAGGTGACCTTAAGAAGTGTGGCTCTGGTCAAGTCACTTGGTTTTAACCTATTGTCAGTATCTCAGTTACTTGACGAAGATTTTGAGATTCGTTTTTTTAGAGTTCTAGGGCATTACGCCCCGGCCTTACTTAATACGAAAGACCGTTTAATCGGTTTACAGCTCAGGAGTTTGACCACTGCCACCAGGCTTACAAGAACAAACACTACTCACATTCTTAAACAACAATACAACTCAGCACACACGACCAGGCACAGCACCTGTGACTACACATAGACTCAAGTAACATCACTCACACACACACCCCATTTTGGCACAGACTCTCCTTGTGCGTGCATCACCCGGATCCCATCAGAAGCTTGAGGTCGATCCACTTCCCAGATTGCACCGCATTGTCGAAGTCTTTTTCTTCAGAGATCCAGTCTTGCAGTTCGGTTGGGATAGTCTCCAGATCCCAATTCGTCGCATTTTTTGAAAGAAACTCTATCAGCTTCACATCCGACTTTGAGTTATATATGAGAGCCTCTCTGGTCTGCCTATTAGCAGTTTTAACTCTGTCATAAAGGCAGTCAAAACTCCTTTCTTGTCCTCTGGGCAAAGAATTAGCCAATTCTGTAGCATCCCAGCAATCTTGCTCAGGATCACACCCATGTTTCTCCACTGCAAATTTTGGAAACACATGTCATTACGGGTTTTCCAGAGCGCCCAAAGAGCAGCTGAACTAATCATGTTAAAAATTATAAACTTTTTGTTACACAGCCAATTGGAACCAATGTTCTCAAAACTATCTCCAATCCTAACCCCTAAAATCTGGGAAAGGATATCCCACATTCTTTTTGCCACTACACATTCAAAGAACAGATGATTGCATGATTCTATTTCTTTACAGAAAAGACAAGTTTTATCAGGCACTTCCTTCCTCTTCCCTAGGTTGTTCCTAGTGAGGTTTTTGTTTTTCGATAAAAGCTAGAGGAAGAAGTGCACACGAGGGGGAATTTTCAAGTCCCAAACTGCTGAGACATACACTGGCAAGACCCCTCTATGATTAATGATCTTATGTAAGGACTGGGAGGAGTAAGTCCCATTGCTAGAAAACTGCCAAATCAGGCTATCTTCTTCATTAGAGAGGTTGATAGCGGATGCCAGCTGTAATACTTCCATCCACATCCTCTCAAGCCTCTCTCCTACTGTTCTTCTCAAAGTACACTTCAGGTTTACCCCATCCCACAAATCCTTAACTGTCCCTGACTTTTCATTAATAATCACATAGAGATCCCAAAACTGTATAGCTAGACTTGAGGATCCTAACCAGTTATCTTCCCAAAACTTGACCTTGTCCCCCCTTCCTATTTTCCACCTATAACCCATCTTAGCAGCTTTTGCTGCCCACATAAAACTTTTGAAGAATTGGGAAGCCTTACTGTCATTGGTGGAAAAGATATTAGGTCTATCAGTTCTATATTTGAAGTCAATAACCTCTTTCCAGAGTTTGCCACTATCAGATTGGTATCTCCTTAACCAGGATCCTAGGAGACAAATATTCAGATCTCTAAGATTAGGTACCCCTAGCCCCCCATACTTCTTACACATACTCACATTTTCCCAGTTAACTAGATGAAATTTATGGCTCCCTTCATTGTCATTCCAAAGGCAGTTGCTCATGTGAGAGTTTAGGATCTTCATAGCCCATTTTGGAAACTTGATGAAGGAGAGCAGGTAGATAGGGATGCTTGCTAGGCAGGTTCTAACTATGTAACACCCTAGTTTGAACATTTGCTACTATTTTAAAATTTTGGTAAAATTTGTTAGAATTAAATTAGAAAGTGTGTGAACAACCTTTTAAAAACAAATTACCTTCTAAATACAAATCAAATGAACGTAGGTTATAAAACATGTTTGTTGCATCCATGCCGACTGCATAGTGTTTTGAGTGCTAAAATAGTTTTAAAAGTGTTTTCAAACACACCTAGGTTCGGATTCGATCTCGAAACAATCTTAAACCCTAAATTGAGCCCTATCCAAACACTTCGATCAACCATGGCTGTCACACTCCATCTTTTCTCTCGAGTTAACCTTTCTATCCTCGTCCCTTGAAAACTCCATCGAATCCTAGATGAACCACTTCCTTTTTCTCCCACCTATCTCTTACCCTTTTCAGGCTTAATCTCAATTTCTATCCATGTCAAGTTTCTCTCTTCTTTCTTTATCGCCTACTCGATATTCAACATGTAATTCCAAATAAAGTCCTTCTCACCCTCCCTTGATTTGTCCATCCGAACCAAATGCAATTCGACACAAGTCCATGTCGATAAGCACTTCTCTCCCTCTCACCCACAATACGGCAGCCCAAAACCCTCTCCTGTATGCTAACGGACCAAAGCCAATCATATGGATCACTTCTCATAACCTCGGGCCAAGCCCAACTCTCCCACCTCCCTCTCTCTCACCATCTTGGTCGAAGCAGCCACATCCCTCACGTTCTCCCCCTCCCCCCCAACACGCCGCCTCCCTCTTCCCTCAACAAAAATCAGCATCTCCTTCTCCTCTCCCTGGTGCCCCTCCCCCAACGCCGCCCCCTTATGCCGCCCCTCTCCTTAATGGAGTGAACCTGGACGCCATCAAAAATAGAAGGCATCAATCCCCTCCCTTTCTCACGCCCTCCTCTAGTCCCACTTCTCCTCTCTCACCTCTCCCACGACCAAATCACGAGGAAAACAGAAACCCCCCATGGCCGTGCCCCTTCCTTCCTCTGTCCATGGCTGCCCCCTCCACATCCTCCCCTCCCAATCCTTCCTCTCCACCAAAACGGAGTGCCCTCGTCGATGGGAATCCAATATGCCACTGCACATGTCCTCTCGGCCACCAAAGCAAGCGAATGGAGATGGCGGACGTTGCTGCCCCTTCCCTGTCTTATGGCGGATGCCGCTGCCGGCATGTCGTCGTCATCCTCGGTACAGAAGCATGGTGAGCCGCCCTCTCTTTGTTCCCCATGTGTGGCGTGCCTCCCCCTTTGATGTCCCTGCACCACTGATCTACAGGGATGCACAACAAACCATGACAACAAACTGAAGACATGCACCTGCTGAACCGTGGGCAGGTCGCCCTCATTATCATCGTCGTCGACTGCCGCTGCCACCACTCGGCATCTTCGTGCTCATCTCCAGCAATCACAAACACCAAAATTAAGACCCCCACTCCTCCCTCTCTCTACTTTGGTCGTCCATATCGTGAATTATGTGCCATAGATCGAATTCCCATGTTATCCTGGCCGAATTTCCCATGGAACCAGCAGCTGCACTTGCGGCCAGTTTTTTCCTTTTGCTAGATGGCACAGTGTTCCCCGGTGATCTATGCATCGTATCGTCAAATCCTTTTTCCACCAGGTGTCCCTAGTACTTTCCCACATCCTTATACAATGGCTCAGCGATACCACCTTCGATTCGTAAGATATGATCTTCGTCGTGCTCACTGTCCTTGCTGTCCAGACAGCAGCGTCACCCTGGTGGCATTGCGCTTTCCGCTGAACCGGCACTCCGGTGATCAAATCCTTTTGCCATGATATGTCTTATATGCCTGCACACGTCTCTGCAAATTTGTGAAGCAAGAGGACTTGGAAATCTGGAGATATTAATTTTGCCATACTTGCTGCCTATGCTGTCCACACAGCCAAGCCACCCTATCTTGTTTCTGCGTTCCCCGCCGATCCTATCCTCTAATCACCAAGGCCTTTCACCAGTATCTGACCCTTGTACCTACACATAATCCTGCCAAGTTTCTCAGCTATATGAGCCATGAATCTTGAGATATAAACCACACCATGGTTGCTGCCCGTTCTGTTTACACAACCACATAATCATGTTCTATTCTCGTGTTTCCCGCTGATCCGGTTGTCCAAACATGAAACCCTTTGGCCAGCATGTTCATGTTATACCTTCACACATCCCTGCATGATGGATTGCTCACATGTGTCACCATTCCAGAGATATAGAATTTGCTTCGCTCACTCCCCTTGCTGCCCACACAGCCGCGACAGTCTGTCCTGTGCCACGTTCCATGATGATCCATGCATTGGATTACTTTTATCTTCAATCTCCTTTTTGTAACTTCACACACCCCTTCATGATGCATCAGACATATATGCTTGAGATATAAATTTCATCATACTCCCTGTCCATGCTCTCAACCATGCGACACCACCGTGATGGAATTTGCATTTCCTTGCCGAAAAACCTATGTTCGATCATTATGTCCTTGTACCACAATGTGCCCCTCAAAATCAGCTCAACCATACCAAAATCAAAGACAACCTTTGTTCAGGTTGGAGCACTCACTACCTTGCTGTCCAAAGCAGTTCAACACCTGTACTGAAATTGTATCTATGTTCCCCATATATTCAGTAGCGCTATCGATCTTGCTTCACCTTTTGCTTCTCCCTCATCGAGTTATGGTCATCTTCTTGCCCCACAAGGTTGTCTCCTCGACAAGTTCAACCACCATAGGTCAACCCCTCGATATCATCTTGTATCTCCTTTAAGCTACAAAATCCAAACCTACAAACATCTGTGTCTTTTCAATCATAGCTCTGTCTTAAATGATCCTTGTGCATGCATGCTCATAGTTGGTTAGTGTTAGCTAGTAGTACGCTTTTATAAAATTATTTTATTTTCTGGTGTATTGTTCTTAGTTGTACTATTGTGTTGTTCCAGATGATTGTTTTGCGCTAAGGAACGTCTCTGAGCAGTGGAACATCGGGAAATGGGCAAGTGTCCTTGACATCTTGCTATTTTTTACCTTTACTTTTATACACCATAATCATTGTTTTATTTATGCTTTCTTGCATTAGATGTTTAAATTGATGGGAATCCTATTAAGGACTGTTTACTAGATTTTTCATGACAATCCTTGCTTACCCTTAGAGGTTACCTATAGGGGTAGATTCATGCTTAGCTTGCTCAACATGGGTTGGGTTTCAATCTTAAACTTGATTAATAATTATGCAACATGTTAATGTGGGTTATGGTTAGCAACATATGAACACCCTAGCTGACTCGGGCAAGTGGTTTGGATGGTGGCTTGTGATGTTTGATGTTGGTCTTGCCTAAGTCAATCTTATAAGGACCGGTCTGTGGAGCGACCACCCAGGACTTACAGTACAACCATGAGAACTAATGGGCTATGGTCTTGGCCAAGTAAGTATGGTAAACCAGCGGTCTGTGTTAAGCTGTCTGGGCTGGATGAGGGCGTAGTTCCCAAGAGTCTGGCAAGGAACCTCGAGTGTCGCTGACACTCCGTAACCCGGTTAATGCGCACTGGTGAACCTATGTAAAGGCCTCGTAGTGAACCCATGCCAGCACATCTCGGAAATGTGTTGTGAAAAGGCTCGCAACCTCTCGCGTGACGGGTATCACGACTCGTGGGTAAAGTTGTACAACCTCTGCAGAGTATTAAAAACTGTTATAACAGCCGTGCTCACGGTCAAGAGCGGCCTGGACCCTCACATGGTTAGTTGGTGGTTTGGGTGGATCGCAGTGGTGGAACTGTGGTTTGGGAGTTGGTTATAGATATATGATGTTTTATCCCTAGGACCAGGACAAGTGGGTGCTTGTGCCTTGAATGGGTTGGGAAACCTTATACACAATAAATCTTAGGTGCTTAATTAAAATTTGACCAACTAAAACTTGAGCTTTGAAGTCCACCAAATAAAGCCTTCCTTGCTTTAAGCCAGCGTGTTATGCATACCTTTTCCTCCACTTGCGGAGTACATGCGTCCAGGTGTACTCACCGTTTTCCCTTTCAACCCCTACTGTTCTCTCCCCACTGCTGCTCAGATAGTAAGAAGCTAGAAGAGGAAGCTGGAACATGAAGATCGTGAAGACCTGGAGTTCTAGGTTGGCGTGCCCCCAGTTGACGTTCCTGTGGGAGATGGTGCCTACTCCGCTGCGATAGTTGTACGATGTGTAATCTTTTGTTTTAGACCCTCTGGTCATTTTGTAATTTAAACGTTGTAATGATATATGTTGTGATATTACACTGATGATGTCACTTTATACATGAATTTGATCCTGGGCATGCATAAAGGGTGCATTCGGTTTGTCCTTTAAAACCGGGTGTTGCAAACTAAGGTCAGCCTAGCTGCTTGGGACAGGAGCTTTCCTCTCCAGCTAGCCATTTTCTTAAGTACCTTGTCTACCAAAGGTTGGATGTCCTCCCTTCTAAGCTTATCATAATGCAAGGGAACACCTAAATATGTAATGGGGAACTCTCCTTTTGGGTAGGAGAACATTCTGGTTATCCTGTCATAGTCTTCTGGTGCCACATTGATAGGCACAATCTCACTCTTGTGAAAATTGATCCTCATCCCTGAGAGACACTCAAACCAAACCAGACAACTCTTAAGGTTTTTGAGGTGATAATCTTCCATGCTAGAGAAGATTATGGTGTCATCTGCATATTGCAGAGATATCACACCTCCCTCTTTGAAATCAGTAAGGAGCCTCCTCACCATCCCTTGATTGGCTGCTCTAAAGAGCATCCTAGCAAAAACATCACCTACAATATTGAACAACATGGGGGAGATGGGATCTCCCTGTCTCAAGCCTTTACCAGTCTTGAAAAAGGCGCTCTCCTCCCCATTCAAATTGACTTCTACTGACCCTCCTATTAGGATTTTCTCCATCCAGCCTATCCAAATGGGGTTAAAGTTCCTAGCTTTTAGGATGTCTAATAAGAAGTCAATGTTAACTCTGTCATATGCCTTCTCATAATCCAACTTAAGGATAATCCCCTGTTCTCCACTTTTCTTCACCCTATGTACTATTTCAAGAGTAGTCCCTACGCTTTCCAGGATATATCTTCCTTTTATAAAGGCACTTTGATTGTTGAGGATAATCCTGCTAGATATACTCCCAAGTCTAATAGAGAGAACCTTAGAAAAATTTTTAAAGCTACAGTTAGCCAAGCTAATAGGTCTGAAGTTCATCATATTTCTAGCATCCTCAGTTTTTGGAATGAGAGTCAACATAGCAAAGTTCAGTCTATGAAGGTCCAGGGTGCCTTCATGGAGGTCCTTAAACATATCCACTATATCCTTCTTAACTATATCCCAGAATTTTTGGTAAAAGAGGAAAGTTAGACCATCTGGCCCTGGGGCTCCCGCAGCATAGCAGCTATGAACAGCCTCTTTGATTTCCTTCTCTGTAAAGGGGGTAGTCAGGAAATCATTCTCCTCTTGAGTGATTAAGTCCTCACTGTCCCAGAAGGTTTGGTCTAACCTTACCTCCTCTCTTTGTTCTTTAGCAAACAAGTTTTTGTAGAACTCCCTGGCTATCTTAATCATCTCTTCTTGGTCATCTACCACACCATTAGGACCTTCTAGACAGTCAATATATTTCTTTCTACTGCGCTAGTTAGCAATGGCATGGAAGTAGGCGGTGTTCCTGTCCCCTTCTAGAATATCCTTCTCCCTAGATCTCTGCCTTGCTTTGATGTCCTCCAGTGCCCAAATGTCACTTAACTCATCTGCTACAACTTTAAGCCTAGCCAGTTTATGGCCAGGAATTCCCCCCTGCTCAGCCTCCTGATCTAACTGGTTATATTCAGTGGCTAGCTCAACTTTCTTCTTATTCATGGCTGCAACCTCGTTGGCAGCCCACCCCCTAACCAGCCTTCTAAAGGTGTGTATCTTGACCTGCCATCTATCTATGCTACGAGGCCCCGAGCAAGTGGTATTCCAAGTTTTCTCCACTATGTCTCTAAAGTTTTCTTTCTCTAGCCACCAGTTCTCGAACCTAAATCTTTTCTTACCAAAGCTCACATTATCCCCTGTATCGATCACCAGAGCGTTGTGATCACTTGGTAGTCTATTCAGGGCCTTCACTCTTACCAGAGGAAAAGCACTATCCCAGTTTGCAGAAACAAACACCCTATCTAATCTAGCCATAACTAACTAGCTTTGGTTATTAGTCCAAGTGTAGTGTTTATTGGACAAATCAAGCTCTACCAAACCCCAATGGCTAACCCAAGTATTAAAAGCATCAGCCCACTTATGATTAATCCTACCATTACTTTTATCTGTAGTAAATCTAACCAAATTAAAATCCCCACCTATAAGTGTGGGTCCACTCCAGCCAGACATGGCTAAGTGTAGCTCATCCAAGAACTCTTGTTTACCCTCTTCATAAGGGGCTCCATAGACCACTGTAAATTTCCAGGAGTAGCCAGTTTTTGTGTCTAGAAGCATAACACTCACAGAAAACTTCTTGATCTCACACACATTCATAAAAAACTTATTTGTATTTGCTCCCAGCAAAGTGCCCCCTGCTGAGACTTTTGCAGGGAGATGGCACCAGGTGAAAGGGCTAGAACTAGTAAGAGATTTCAGGAGGCCAGGGCTAAAGCTCTCCTATTTTGTTTCTACAACCCCTACAAAATCTGCTCTACACTCCTTGATCTAACTGACCAAAGCTGGGATTCTTCCTATGTGGCCCATGCCTCTGATATTCCATAATAGACCTATCATTTTTTCTTTTTTCTTTTCCTTCCACCACCTCCCTTGGTGTTCTTTTTTCCCCACAGGCTCATCCTGTTCTGGTTCACCAACCAGACCCTCAGGGATAAATGAATCCTCATCCCCCCCTTCTTTTTCCTGTGTATCATCTCTATTGTTCTGGTTTGAGTTTCCACTCAGATTTCTAGATCTATCCCTACCAGAACTAGCCACCTGAGTTTTCATGTATATCTCATCTCTAGTTGCTTCTGCTATAACCAGTCTATCTACAATACTCTTATCTATAGGATTACCATCCTTGCCTATTATTCCTGAAGCACCAGCAGTTTGAGTAAGTTCATTTGCAGAAAGTAAAGGGGTAGAATTGTTTTTGTTACCTCTCTGGTATTCCTGGTCCCACTTCCTTTTTATGTCCTGGGCTCTTGTCAGCACTGGCCTTGTATCATTTGCATTTCTCTCACTTTTCCTTGTTGCGTTCACAGGCCCCCACTGCTTCTTGGTTGTCTTGGCTTTCCCTTGGCCTCCTATCAGCCCCTCAGTTTGATCAGTCCTGGAGTCAGTAAGGTCTTCTTCTTGATCTGCATGCCCTTCTGCTGTGGTGATGTCTTGCTTACTGGTGCCTTCTCCCTCCGCCACACACCCTTCCTGATGAGCATAGACCCATTCGTCTGGTAGTATGAACATCTCCTGCTCCCCCCTACATCAGCTGTCCTAATTTGTTCTCCCTCCTCAATTTCATCAATCTCCATAGCCTGAAGCAAGCTTATGCAGTTTGGAACACCCATCTCTCCCGCCTATGTCTCTCACCCTCCCTGCCATCAGCTCCTCAGCTGTGTTGTTGCTGTTGTTAACATCTTTTGCAAGCACCTGCTATTCACTTGCTGTTGTCTTGTTTTGTTTGCCTCCCCCTCCACTAGCTCCTGATTTCTTTTCACTCACTGTTTTGTTTTGTCCTTCACTTGGTTTCTCAGACTCATCAGCCAAAGATTCTTTTTCCTCCAATTCTTCTGACTCACTACCTCCTCCATTGCCATTTTCTTTTTCCTCTGGTGGCCCTTGTTCTTGCTCAAAGCCTTCCACCTTGAAGTTGATAAGGAAAAGCTGGTTGTTCATCTCTAACACCCTTTGGAGAGGTATCTTAGTAGGGTCCTTGCAGTTGATCTTAATCCTTATCATGCCAAAGAAACTTGAGAAGAAAGATTGCCAATCTACCTCCACCAATCTCCCTAAACTGGATGCTATCTCCCTCACTGTTTGCCAATCATTCCATTTAGGTGGCACTCCCCTCACTTAGACCCATGCCTCTATCAGTTGCCCAACAGGCTCTATTTACCCATCCCACACTTTTAAAGAAGCCATCACTGCACCCTTGTTCAAATAGAAGTATGAGATCCCTCCCATGGCTACACAGTCCACCACCTTTTTGTGAGGTGGGAATTTAACCAGATATTTGTAGTCCTCCATCTTCATCAGGTTCCACTGCCAATCCCTGTCACATTTCTCTCTTAGTGTTTTGAGAACTCCCTCTTCATCCATTTCACCTTCTTTAATTGTAAAGACCCGATAATTGTCAAAACCCTTCCAATGTTTGAATCTATCTGGCCCTGGTTCCACATTGATGTGGTAGAACCCCAATCCTTTGTTTGCACTACCATAATACTGCACAACATTGTGTTGTTTCTTCCATTCAGGGCACTCTCCCATAGTGTGATCCTTCTGATAGCAGATGAAGCACACTTTTGGTTTACTGCAGGTAGAGCTAAAGTGCCCAAGCTCACCACACTTGAACCGTCTGGTTGGTGCGTACCCCGCCCTTTGGGCTGTGGTTGTTGTGATGGGGTATGCATTCTCCCATGTGTTTTGGTTTCCCTTGCAAGGTTATTAATCGATCCATCATCGGCCTCTCACCGTTATCCGAGATTGCTTATCCATACACTCTATGTCCCTTAATGATGGAATTGAGAAGAATACTGTTGTATGCTTAATTGTTTGTACAACTCATGCTTGCATAGTTGCTTACCTAGTAATGGATAATTAACTATAATTTTGAGCTCAAACTTGAAAGTAAGGACCTACTCTTTGTTGCTTTTCAGCAAAAGACAGCAGTCTGGTTTTCGTGCTCGTGAGGATGCTCGGTTTGGTTCAGGTGGTCGTGGTTCTGGTGGTTGGTATGGAAAGTCTGCAGGTGGTCAGTTTGCTAGACGTTCTCCACCTCGTGCTCAATATGGGGGTGGGAGGAGTCGTAGCTTTGAGATGGAGAGGAGGAATGGTCCACAGTCTTCTTTTCGTGGCTTTCGTCCTCCTCCAGCTAGAGAGGGTTGGTTCCCTCGTAGTGGTTACCGTGGTGGTATTCGTGGTGGTAGCTTTGATAGGTGTGATGATATGGTTTGTGCTAACCCGACTTTGGAGCAAATGGCTCGGCACTGGTTTTACTCTTTTGGTACTAACCCCAGTGCTGAGTCATCTGTTCACTCACGTGCTCACTTTTGAATTTCAGGTGGGAGACTTGAGGAACATTTGGTTGATTGACTCCGGTTGCTCGAGGCATATGACTGGGGACAAGGGGTGGTTCTCAAGTCTCGTCCCGGTGGTGTCCAGGACATACATCACCTTTGGGGACAATGGGCGAGGGCGTGTGCTATCAGAAGGTGAGATCAAGGTAAGTGACAAGGTCACTCTCAGGCGTGTTGCTCTTGTTGAATCGCTGGGATTCAATTTGCTTTCTGTGTCCCAGTTGTTGGATGAGGGCTTTGAGGTGTTGTTTCGGCCTGGTGGTTCTCGGATTTTAGATTCTCGAGGGGACCTTGTTTGCAAGGTCGTTCCTGAGGGTCAAGTGTTCCG
This sequence comes from Cenchrus fungigraminus, assembly GCA_036936925.1. Taxonomy (NCBI): domain Eukaryota; kingdom Viridiplantae; phylum Streptophyta; class Magnoliopsida; order Poales; family Poaceae; genus Cenchrus; species Cenchrus fungigraminus. The sequence continues at coordinate 42,278,079 of CM072775.1, forward strand.
AGCAGATTTCTCCCAGTCCTCTGGTGTGGAGCGTTGCTTCTTGGCTGGTTCTTCGAGTGATTTGTGGAAGTGGCATAGGAAGTTGGGTCACTTGAGCTTTGACCTTTTGTCTCGCTTGAGTAAACTCAATTTGGTCCGAGGATTGCCACGGTTGAGGTTTGAGAAAGAGTTGGTTTGTGCGCCATGTAGGTATGCCAAGATGGTAGCTTCTTCTCACCCGCCTCTCACCGATGTGATGACTGAGCATCCATGCGAGCTACTCCATATGGACCTTGTTGGCCCAGCTCGTGTGCGATCTGCGGGTGGGAAGTGGTATGTCCTTGTTGTGGTGGACGACTACTCTCGGTATGCTTGGGTGTTCTTTCTTGAGGAGAAAGGGGAGACATTTGGTTTTGTTCGAGATCTTGTCTTGAGGTTAAGAAACGAGAGGCACAGGAATGCCATACGAGCGATCCGCAGTGACAATGGCTCGGAGTTCAAAAACTCTCGCTTCGAAACCTTTTGCATTGACTTGGGTCTTGAACATCAGTTTTCTTGTCCATATACGCCTCCCCAGAATGGCGTGGTGGAAAGGAAAAACAGGACCTTGTGCGAGATGGCTCGGACGATGCTCGATGAGCATAGAACTCCGAGAAGGTTCTGGGCTGAGGCGGTCAATACCGCATGCTATGTGTCGAACAGGATCTACCTCAGGGTTCACAAGAAGAAAACCTGTTACGAGTTGTTGCACAGTCGCACACCCAAGGTGAGTCACTTCCATGTCTTTGGTTGTAAATGCTTCATTCTGAAGAAAGGGAAGAAGTTGGACAAGTTTGAGGCTAGGTCTGTCAATGGCATTTTCATTGGTTATGCATCTCATTCTAGAGCATTTCGTGTGCTCAATCTTGAAACTAACCAAATCGTGGAGACTTGCGAGGTAACCTTCGACGAGACACAACCACGTAGTCAGCTTGTTTTTGAGTGTGCAGGTGACGACGAACTTGGCGAGGAGATCTTTCAGGAGGAGGAGCATGAACATGGAGATGATGAAGATGGTGGTGTGGTGCCCGCGGCTGAACATGTACCTACTACTTCGACGATGATCGAGAACAGGCCCTCTGCCACACCTACAACGACAAACCCAGATCAAGGCGAAGCTGCTGTTGAGGGGGAGGTAGCATCAAGGCGAGAACCTCCCCGGCGAGTGCAAGTGGATCACCCAGCTTCGAGAATCATCGGCGACATGAATGAACGTACTACACAGTCGAGGGTTCGAAACAATTCTCATTTCGCTCATGCTGCTTTTGTTGTCACCTTTGAGCCCAAGGACATTAGACACGCGCTATCTGATCACAATTGGGTTAACTCGATGCATGAGGAGTTGGAGAATTTTGAGAGGAACCAAGTTTGGGAATTGGTTGACCCTCCCCCAGGGTGTAAGCCGATTGGGACAAAATGGGTGTGGAAGAACAAAGAGGGAGAGAAAGGAGAAGTGGTGAGAAACAAGTCAAGGCTTGTTGCTCAAGGGTTCAGTCAGAAAGAGGGGATCGACTACGAGGAGACCTTTGCTCCCGTAGCTCATTAGGAGGCAATCAGGATCCTTCTAGCCTTTTCCGTGGCTAAAGGATTCAAGTTGTACCAGATGGATGTCAAGAGTGCTTTCCTAAATGGTGTTTTGGAGGAAGTAGTGTATGTGAGGCAACCACCGGGGTTTGAGAGTGAGAAGTACCCCCACTAGGTGTACAAGTTGAGGAAGGCGCTGTATGGGCTGAAGCAGGCGCCTAGAGCTTGGTACGGTAGGTTGAGGGGGTTCCTGTTTGAGAGAGGGTTTGAGATGGGGATGGTCGATCAGACCTTGTTTCTCCTCAGGCAGGGCAGAGATATCCTGATTGTGCAGGTATACGTAGATGATATTGTCTTTGGTGGCTCATCTAACTCTCTTGTTGCAAGGTTTGCAGAAGACATGAGCAGGGAATTTGAGATGAGCATGATGGGTGAGTTGCAGTTCTTCCTCGGGCTACAAATCAAGCAATCAAAGGAAGGAACATTTGTGCACCAAGCTAAGTACACCAAGGACATTGTGAGGAAGTTCAAGATGGAGGACTCCAAGGCCATGGCGACGCCTATGAGTACGACTACAACTCTTGATGCGGACGAGGAAGGTGAACACGTGGACCAGAAGGAGTACCGAAGCATGATCGGGTCACTCCTCTACTTGACGGCGACGAGGCCGGACATCCAATTCTCGGTATGTCTGTGCGCTCGTTTTCAAGCGTCTCTGAGGACTTCGCATCGGCAAGCAGTCAAGCGCATATTCAAGTATTTGTGACATACTCCCGACTTTGCCCTTTGGTACTCCGCGTCTTCTTCTTTGGCTCTTCATGGATTTTCGGACGCGGATTTTGCCGGGTGTCGGTTGGATAGGAAGTCCACTTCTAGGACTTGCCAGTTCTTGGGTTCCTCTTTGGTGTCTTGGTCTTCCCGCAAACAGTCGAGTGTTGCTCAATCCACTACCGAGGCAGAGTATGTGGCCGCAGCTAGTTGTTGCTCTCAGCTCCTTTGGATCACATACACAATGAGTGACTTTGGTGAGGAGTATACCCATGTCCCACTTCAATGTGATAGCACCAGTGCCATAAGCGTTGCAAAGAACCCAGTGCTCCATTCCAAAACCAAGCACATAGAAGTGAGGTATCATTTTCTGAGAGACAACGTAGAGAAAGGAAAAATCGCCTTGATCCATGTACCCACACATGACCAGCTAGCCGATATTTTCACCAAACCCCTAGATCAAGCAACTTTCACTCGTTTGCGGGGGAACTTGGTGTGTGTTTGATTTCTTGAGTTGGTGTGTGGGAGCTCCTTTGTAGCATATGTATAGCTTTCCTTTGTGCATTTCTTGCATTTGGCATGGCATATGTAACATGATGTATAGGCATCTTTGTATCTTAGGTTGCATGCATTTTGTATCATATGCATTGTTTAGGAAAAGCTTCTCCTATATACATTGTTCACCATGGAATGATATATATGTCTTTGTGAGCTAGTTTGGTAAGCTATGGTTAGTTTGGCTTAGCTCTTGATAATCTTGGTTTATATCCATGGTTGATGGCTATGTTTTTGAAAAATGTCACATGTATGCTCTCTTGTGAGTAAATGCCTTTATATGATCTTGACATGTTTTAGTGGCTTGGCTATGCTTAATTTGTGGTTGGATAGCTTATTTTGATCATATGGGGCCAAAGACTCATTTGCCATCATGAATGTTTAGCCCCCATGCTTGATCTTGTGGAGGGGCATAAGTTCCTTTTTGTTGCAAAGACATTTCATGTACCAATTTCAAATCTGAAAATGAAATGTAAATTGCTTGGAAAATGTGCTCTCATGTCATATGTGCTAATTTAATTTGCTTTGGGTGCTAAACCGTTGCATGATGCCTACCAATGAGAAGTCTCATATATAGAAGTAGGCACATGGCTCGGTGGCTTTGACATGACATGAGGTGCTTGTGGGTGTTTATGATGGTCTTATGCTTAGAATGGTTGTCCTAGCATGAAGTTTGTGTGGCTTTGCCATTTTGATATGTTTTGCTCATGTTTAGGACTTTGCTCATGAGAGGGTAAATTTTCGCAAAATTGCTCAATTCTATCTTAGCTTCGTCCAATGGTTGTGAAACCTGGTGATCATGTAGTTGATGTCATTACGAAGCTATAGAGTATCTAACTTGCTCAGTTGGACATGTGTAGCATTCTATGTTGAATTTTGCCTATTTGAGAAGCTCTAGGTTGCATTTTTTGCATTTTTTGGCTTGATTCATGCATTGTCAACAAGGGGGAGAAGTTTGAGCATGTTTTGGCCTACTGAATGCATCTAGAAGGTTTTCAGGTGGTTTCGAGCCATTTCTGGACTCTGTTGTGCACCGGTCTGACCGGTTGAGGTCACCGGTCTGACCGGTCAGAGTGCTGGTCCTGTTCATATGTTGAGCACCGGTCTGACCGGTGATGTGGACCAGTCTGACCGGTCAGAGCTGAGCTGATGCAGATGCTCTGTTTCGTCTAGTGGTTTGCATGCATTCGTCCAGGGGGAGTTGCATTGGTTCAGGGGGAGCTTGCATGTGTGCAGGGGGAGCTCTTTGTGGTTTTCGAGCTTTGGTTTGATGGTTTGTGCTCTTTGCTTGAGCATGCTTTATCTCGGATGTGTCGAGCCGTTGCCCTTGCCTAAGGGGTCCGAGACTTGTCTTCTTCAAGTGATCTTGCTCTTTGCCTTTCTTTGGCTTTCGATCGCTTGTTGGAGTTTTTTTAGTCATTTCTTTTCTTTTCCTTTTCTCTTTGGTTACCAAAACGTGTGTGTTGTCAATGCACTCATCAAGGGGGAGATTGAGAGCCATGTGTGGTTCGAGGACCGGTGGATGGTCGCTTCCTGGTGTGATGAGTGATTGACAACGTGGTGTGGACTGATTCTTGGCTAAGTATTGCAGGTGCTGGTTGCGGCTTGACTGGTGTTGGTGCAGGTGAAGAACAAGCGCGAAAGGTCGTTGCCGGTGAGGGCTCCAGGTGTGGAGAAGACAAGTAGGTTTGGTTCGAGGGACCCGGTGGCCAGCGGGGTCAAGTGCGGGCCGCATGGTGGCAAGAACGGCAAGATGAAGTCATGGACGGTTTCTTGGTTGTGCCTCAAAACCAAGGTCGAGCCGGGACTACGTGGGAGCCGAGTCATGAGTGGTGACTGGCGGAGGCTACACCGAGTTCGCGGGGTTTCCGGTGGTCCACCAGAAAACCACTGGGTTCCTTGGTTGATCCACAAAGCCAAGACCGAAGAACCGAAGATGGAGGTGCAGCAGCTCCAGATCGGTCTGACCGGTGTGCGACGACGCAGTCTGGAATCTTCGAAGCGGAGGACACATGTCGGGATCACAAGGCTTGCGTCGAGGCTAAGCAAGTTTGCGGTCGCTGGGCATCCGTCCGATGGAGCGAAGACAAAGATTTCCGAATTCGCCCTTGAGGGGCATGTATCCCTAGTTAGCTAGTAAGGGTATTTTTGTCTTTCAGTTGCCTCCATATAACCCAAGTGGTGAGAGGATGGCAGCCATCTCTTGGAACCCTAGCTCATTTGGTTTTCCTATTTTCTCTTCCTATTTTCATTAGGATTTTCGCAGGACTAGCTTGAGAGCTTCATGGTGAGATCTTGTGAGAGGGAAGGATGATCGGGCGGCAAGCTAGACCTTGTATTAACCTCTTTGGTGTGTATAGATGATTCAGCGTGGTTCCTCAAGGCTTGGATGTGTCTTTCCCGTTTCTCCTTTTTCGTGATTTTCAGAGGCTTTTCTTGGTGAATTTCTTGTGGCGGTTTTGAGACCTTTCTCTTTGGGATTTGGTGGGGGATGTATGCATGAACCCCTCGTGGTTCTTTTCCCTTTGATTCCCTTCCCAAATCCGTGAGTAAAGGGGCTCAATTTTAGGGTTTTCATGGTTCTACGGTTTGTGGTGTTCTTGGCGGAAATCCTTTGATTCCTCTTGATTCAACAAGTTTTGGTGGACCAAATCATGGCTATGGAGTGCCCATGAGGTGTTCCTACTATCCCCAAAGTCTTGTGCGAATCCGTGGAGCGAATCGGGAGATCGGGAGTTGGATTTGGGGGAGTTGACCCGCGGGCGTTGTTCATCCCGAGTGGCCCAGGCATGACCGGTCTGACCGGTGCTCTTGACCGGTCTGACCGGTGCGAGCCCCTGGTGGGTTTTGTCTCGGGGAACTGCTGTGTTTGTGTGGTTTTGTCCCGTGGTCCTGCTGTCCAGTTCTTGGCCCGTTTGGAGTTGTCTTGCTAGGCTTTGTGAGGGGTTTTCCTTCTTGGCAGGTTGTTCTTTGGTGGTGGTTTTTGTTCCAGGGCCTAGAGGAGTCACTGAGGCTTCCTGGAACTTTGCTGTGCATCTGCTGTTCGCCACCGGCCTGACCGGCAGAGTCCACCTGTCTGACCGGTGCCATCGGTCTGACCGGCAGGAGCCATTGGTCTGACCGGTGTGGCACAGACAGCAGGCTGCTCAGTTTTCCGCTGTGCGTTTGGGGTGTTTGGTTCGGTTGGTTGAGTTGTTCGTTCCTAGGACCAGTAGCACTCCAGTGGCTACATGGTCTTGGCCAACTTGGGTAGTTGAGTCGGAGACGTGTGTTGGAAGTTGTGTTCATCTTGTTGGAGTCTCTATCTCCTTCGAGAAGAATTTTTATTGGCTCCCATTCACTCCCCCCCCCCCTCTCTGGTTCGCCTAATCGGTCCTTCAAGTTTCTTGGTTTGGGCCACAAAACCAAGTCGGAGGCCCGATGCGACGGAGACGGTGATCCGGGAGCGTCGGGAACCTTCGAGGCGGGGGGCACGTGGCGTGATCGTGGGGCTTGCGTCAAGGCTAAGCAAGTCCGCGGTGGAAGCGTGTCCGCTCGATGAAGACTTGACCATATTTCCCCTGAGGGGTGTGTATCTTCTATTTAAGTTGTAGGGGTAGCTTGGTCATTTACCTCCTCCGGTGAACCTCGTATAAATAGCGGAGAGGTGGATGGCATCTCTCTCTCTTGGACTCTAAGGTTTCCTCCCCCGGTAGATCGCTCTCGACTGCTTCTTTTCCTCTACTTTCCTTAGTCTAGATTCTTGTATAGACTCTGACCTCTGGATGTATGGAAGCATTTGACATTGTGGTGATCACCTAGCTCTTTGTGATTTTCGTGTGTTTTTCAGAGCTATTTTTGGGGAGTTTCGTTCTTCGCTCGATTCGGGGATTTAAAGGGGTTTTCTGTCGGATTTCTTTGAGGAGATCATGGGTGGATGCCTTGTGCATCTTTGTGTGTGATCTTGACCCCTCAAACATCAAGAAACACCTTCGATTCGTGAGTTTTTGGTCGGAGGCCGAGTTCTTGGTGGTAGTTCGTATGATCCGCGATTCCCGGTGATTTAGTGAGTTAGAGGTCGAGATTTTTGGGGCATAGCTTCCTCTTGTGACGCTTCTTACCTCCCCTAAACCTTGTCTCAAGAGCTCTAGCCGTTTGGGAGATCCGGTGATGGATTTGGAGAGTTGACCTCGCGGGGTCGGGCTTTTTCTGCTATGTCCGCACCTGGCGGACTGTCCGCGAGACGCGTGCGGACTGTCCGCGCGACTGCAGTTCATCACGTGTTCATCTGTGTTCGTCCCCGTTCGCGTTTTGATCCGTTGGTTTTGAGTTTTGGTGTTGCAGGTAGTTTACGGACTGTCCGTGTGTTGCATGCGGACTGTCCGCGTGGCTCTGAGTTTGGACGTGGCTTCCTTTTGTCTGGGGTGTTCCGCGAGTTTGGCAGACCGTCCGCAGAGCCCGGTCAGACTGTCCGCGTGGGGTGGTTTTTCCCCCGAAGTTTCTGTTAGCTCCTGTGTCTATTCCGGACCGTCCGTGCCTACCCAACGGACTGTCCGCCCCTCTCTGGCAGACTGTCCGCGGTAGCCTGGCGGACTGTCCGACCTGGACGCAGGAACTAGCCCGGTTTGATCGGTTCCTTTGATTCCTTTTTCGTGCTTCCGCTTGTGCTTCAAGGAATCATTCCTAAGACTTGTGGTTGGTCCATAACCTTGTTGTCTTGGCGATTGGTGTTTGATTCGATCCATCCTCAGTGTGTGAATCAGTTTTTAGTGGGGTATTGGCCGAGTTCTTTTCGAAAAAATTTTATCGGCTCCCATTCACTCCTCCCATCTCTGGTCACCTATTCGGTCCTTCACATCTTCTACCTCTCCCTCTGTGCTTGCGAGGGCACACGGCAGCAGGTCGGCAGCAGGACCGGTCATCTGCGCCTGCACGTGCACGCGGCAGAGCTCCGCCCCCGAGGGACCAAGTGGCGGTGGCCTACTCCTCCCTCTACCGGAGAGGTGCGTCGTGGCCACGCCACCTTGGGATACACTGCCAGCGCAAGGAGCTGACCGCGTGTCCGAGCTCCATCGTGGGGACCTTGTCGGCTGCGTGTGCGAGAGCCGCAGCCGGCCACGCGTCTGAGCTCTAAAGTGGGGGCGTCAGCGGAGAAGGGCTGGCGTGAGGAGTCCTGATGCCCTGCTACTCCCTCCACGGGCGAGCTACACGGTGGCTGCACCCTAGCACGAGGAGTCAGCCGTGCTCCGTCACGGGTTTGATTTCCCGCTGGCGGTGTTGACACCGTTTTTGGCATGTATCAAAGATAACGTCAAAAGGCACAAAGGAGAGCTGATATGCGGCGGAAGGATGAGCGATCGGCCGATCCAGGAGCCAGCCGATGACGACCAATCAAATGGGGTCTGCCGATGGTCATAGAGATGAATCGGACGGTTGAGGAAGGAAAGCAGCATGTAAAGAAAAACGCCAAGGGGCGGTTCAGACGAAGGTGGTCACATTTATTCGCCAACAGGTCAAAGTCAGTTCAGGGACTCGGACTCTTGCATGAGTCATTTTAAATAGGAAAAAGTCTATTTTTGACTATCCAACTCTTGCCACAGTTTGATTTTACCCATCAAACTCCAAAACCGTGTATCTTTGACCATTCAACTCTTAAAATCGTTCACAATTGGCCATCGAGCGGTTTTGATTAGTGGTTTTAACTTTTTTATTTACAATTTAATCCTTAGATCATAAAATGGTTATTACCTTTTGCTCATAGCTCCGATTTAGGTGATTCTTGCGGTCACACGTTCATAACAGTGAGCTTTAATTTCAAAAATATTCTTATACTATTTTATCAATATTTGTTATATTATTATAAGAAAAGTAAAAACAAACAATTACAAAATAATATGAACACATTTTAAAAGATAAAGCTCATTGTTATGATCATATGACCACAAGAGTCACTTAAATCGGAGATACAACAAAAAAAATAATCATCATTTTAAGATCCAAGGACTAATCTGTAAATAAAATGATTAAAATAGTCCTTGAAACTTTAAATGATTACTATGTTTTTCTCGTCTATCTGATTTAAGTGATTCTTGCGGTCATGCGTTCATAATGATGAGCTTTATTCTTTAATATGTTGCTCATATTATTTTGTAACCGTTTGTTTTACTTTTCTTATATTATCATTTTTACACAACAACATTAATACAATATAACAAATAGTGATAAAATAGTATAAAGAACATTTTAGAAGATAACGCTAACTGTTATGAACGCGTGAGCACTAGAATCACTTAAATCGGAGGTACGAGCAAAAAGTAATGATCATTTCAAGTTCTAAGGACTAAATTGTAAATAAAAAAGTTGAAACCACCCATCAAAACCGCTCAATGGCCAATTGTAGGCTCCAGATGTATGCGTAACCTGAACCCGCTCGGACACGCACGGACACTGTTACGAACCTTCATGCTGCAACACCGACTGGGTGGTGTCGTTTCATCGCGCAACCACAGGTTACGCATGTAAAACCCAGGTTGCACCAAGCCTCTGTATTGTTTGTTCCTGCAACCAGGCTCTGTAGGTAGCACCACTAGGTAGCACGCAGCTAGGCTACATTGTTCCTGCAACACCGACTGTGTTAGGCACAAATAGGCTTCAGATATATGCGTAACCTGACCCATGCTGCATCCGGTGGTGTCGATTCTGCGCGTTACCTGCACCAGCTGCTCGGTTACGCACCATCCAGGCTGCAACCGCCTGGAATACGCACGCGCACCTATAGGCTCCCAATGTATACATAACCTGAACCCGCACGGATCTCAAAAAAAAAACCTGAACCCGCACAGACTCAGTTATGCACCTTCATGCAGCAACACCGACTGGGTGGTGTCGATTCGGTGCGTAACCTGCAACACCGTAGTAATGTTTACTTTCGTTTCGGTGATGCCTTTCCATCGACTGATTGCGTGCGTTACGGCGTGAACGACGGTTTCCCGGGAACACCGCCAATATCTCTCTCAGGCGGTTTACATTCTCCCCCTCCATTTTGGTAGACCCAGATCGCGGAAGCGAAGGAGGAAGAGGTTTATGCTCATGTTGGTCGCGCCGGAGAAATCGTCTCGTGTCCCTCATCTTGGCAAGCAAGGCGCACCGGACGGCAATGCGATGCCGACGACACAGAGTTCCGACGGCAGATCAACGTTGACTTCCGATGGCAAACCACAGTCGATGACGACGTCAAGGAAGCGGCCTCCTAGTCCTAGCGAAGAAAAGGTAGCACCTCCGACTGGCAGCGCCGCCCATCCTCGGAGGCGGCGGCCCAACAACTTCAACTCCGGCGGCCCATTGTCGTCTGCTGATGGACGTCCAAGTGTCCCTCATCTTGACAAGCAAGGCGCACCAGACGGCATTGCGACGCCGACGACACAGAGTTTTGACGACAAATCAACGGTGACTTCCGATGGCAAATCACAGTCGACGACGAAGTCAAGGAAGCGGCCTCCTAGCGAAGAAAAGGTAGCACCTCCGACCGGCAGCGGCCATCCTCGGAGACAGCGGCTCGACATAAACTTTGTTGGCCCATTGTCGTCTACTCCAGAGGTATGTAACACACCATCCAGAATCCATGCATACGACGCACTACCGTACCTAGGCCTATACGGCGTGCTTATTGATTACTCTCTTTCCGTGACCAGATACCAATTAGTCCTATCATTTCTTCGAGGACGCTGTTGCAACTCACGGCTGTCGTGAGAAAACTCTCACTAGCAAGAAAGGAAAGCCTAAGGTCATTCAGATTCGAGTGCTTGCTACACATGCCCAATATATCCCTAGATCGTGCCCTGCTGATGTCTCTTGTCAACAAGTATGAGCCAGATAAAAAAGCTTTCAGAATTGGTGACAAGCTGGTCCGGTTGATGCCATCAGATGTGAAGGACATCGTGGGTCTACCAATCGAAGGAAAAGAGGTCAAGATGGATGGCAACTATAATGAAACTCTGCTTACCCAACACGGAAGTGCAAAGAAGAAATTAGAACTAATAGAAATTGAAGAAAGGCTCCTACAAAGTGATGGTCCTGGAGATACATTCTTCCTTCGTGACTTTTTCCTGTACTGCCACAAGGTGTTGTTTGCACCCGATATGTATCCATGTATTCCAGTCAACGTCTTGCAGCTAGTGGAGAAAGTGGAAGAGATACCTTCCATGAACTGGGGTGTTTACATGCTCAATCATCTGCATAATTGTCTTGCTACATTCAGAAATGGAGTGAGAGAAGAACTTGGAAAGACACATATCCTTCAAGGAAACCTACTATTTCTGCAGGTAAACGATATTATCAATATCTGATCGATGACATGAAACATCAAGATGCTTAACCTCAATTCTTCATTGTATGCAGCTCTGGTACTTTGAACATGTTCTTGTGGATAAAAACAAAATCTATCCTAAATGACGTCAATACCCACTAATGCGACATTGGACAAAACAATTAACAGAGGACCGACTCATGATGGAACAGCAACATACACAAAAAAGAGAGGCAAATTCCTTGCAATTACTGTTGTCATCCATGCATACAGAGAGTTTCAATCTATATATCCATTTTGTGACTCGTGTTTATATATGTCCCGTTCTTGCAAAAGGTATTCGAGAAGCTTCGAGACTACCGCAATACATCAAAAACCACTGAAAACGAGACCGGTAATGGCCCTCGGGACAGATAAACCAACAGCACTACTAGTCCACAAACCCCATCAGTTCTCCCCTTAAACAACAATGCTGGAGTTGGTGATGATGATGTAAGCCTAGACTACATCCATTTAATGAACCAGTCTAGAATTATTTCTGCGCCATGATTCACTCCATTGCATTGTTGTTACAGGCGTATCTCCTAGGCATACAAAGTTAGATTGCTGTTGATTTACATCTGGAGCAGATGTACAAGTCCAGAGTAACTAGTGTACGTATGGATTTCACAACTGCATCTTTATTTAATTGCATGTCTTTGTTACTTGACATATGTTGCTCACACAGGGCATCCTTGAACTTTTTCGACACATTCTCAACTGCAGTACCCACCAATATAATCGATACAATTGGTAGGTAAAAGTCCTCATTATTCTAGTATTTCACATGGGTAATGAAAGCATATGTTAAGCATGTACAAACCACCTTTACCACAAGCTTACACTATTCAACGGTCTTGCGGTGCCAGGAGAATATAAATGACCATGGGCAAATGACATTATCAAATGTAAACAAGGCAAAAGCATATGGAAATCTCCATTTTGGAGATGGTGACTACGTGCTGACTGCTGCGGATGAAGAGGTTTTAAGCTTCCTCACAAAAAGTTATAAAGAAGCAACTGTCCTTGTTATCCATGGTGTACATTTTCGGGTCAGTACTCTACTGCCTAATGCTACTGGTACTAAAGAATGGATCTCAGGTGAAACCAATCGAGCAGCTGGGCTAGTGAGTGCAGATAAATTTATATGTTTCCGAAATCCATGCATTTTATTCCTAAGTTATAGATCAGGTTATGAATCATCACATGGCTAATTGTTTAAGTTACTTTAACCATGTTTCCTGCAGATAATGGATGCTTTTGCTTTTATAGTCAGCATAGGAAATGAAAGGGTGGCTTATGTTGACACCAATATAACGGAAGTGGTCTTAGCAAAAGAAAAGGGAAAGAAAGGAACATATGAGAGACAAAAGAAGATGGTATCTGTAGGGGAATGTTTCCTCACACGAGACATGGTGTATTTTCTCGTTATCTTCCCTACTTTTTTCGCTTATTCTTGCACCTGATATATAGTACCAACATTTGCATTAACCTATATGAGAACCTATATCCATCTCAGGTTTATATTCCTGTACACATTGAAGGTCATCATTGGGCTGTTCTTGTGTTCAATATTACCAAAAAGAAGGTTCAAGTACTGGACCCGTTAATCTTCAGTGATGATATTTGGCAATTGAGCCAAGTAGTATCATTGGTGAGCATCAAATACATTATTACTCATCTGGTCAGCAATTTCCCCACGTGTATCTTTGTTGTGTAGACAAAATCAGTTCAGTGTTGCATTGATGCTCACATTTCAAAAAGTGGACGTAGCGATGGACAAATTGAAGTCAAAAAGTGGAAGGTAGTTTATCATAACAATATACCAACACCACGAGATAGGTAAGCTACAGTACTGTCCTAGTGCAACCATGTGTAGTCCATGCATGTAGACCTGGATTAACAATACATACATCCTTAGCTCAACTTGCAGCACTTATGTCATAAAGTACATGATGCACTGGAACGGGGATACCCTTAATGAGTCATTTACTTCGGTATGTCTGCTTGTGCTTGCACCCTGAATGTTATGATATACGAATGGAGTAAAACTTATATATCAGTTCTGTGGACATTTGTTACCTTCGGATGAATTGGATGTATTTCAGAAGAAGGTTTGCTGTAGATTGATGCTCTCCGTGCATAACACATTTGAAGGGTGATATTCGTACAGCGTACCTATTGCGGTTGGTGTATATATTTAAAATGATATTTAATGTCCAACGTATATTTCGTGTTTTGTGAATCTGACATCCATTTTTTTCCTTTTTGTATAGGAATCTAATGTTCCAGGATTTTCATTAGTAGAAGAACAATCATGTGAAGCGCAAACAGAAAAAGTACAATCTTTCCAAGAAGAAAAGAAAATAAACAATCCAGGAGATATAGTTGCGAAAAGAACACGGTCTCAAATGAAGATGACTACACAACTAATGTATGATTCCATGTCAACACTACCAACATCCACTTCGAAGAGGAAGAAGTGTGGGCGGCCACGGAAAAAAACCACGACCTAGTTGGATAGTGGGGAAATTTCAAAGAGGAGAAACCGCTAGGTATTGTGTGATTTCTTGGTCTCTTATCTGGTCAACGCCGTCCATGATCCGCGCTGGAAAGGGAACGACGTACAGGTGAAGCAGATCCATATCCAAAAGTGCAACAGTACAGTAGTGATTACAAATTTAAAGGGGTCGATGGTTGGGAATTGATCACGTTGACAGAGAGCGGGTACTCGAGGCGAGAACTCACTGAAACCACCAGGACGTTGGTCGATCGTTGGGGATCGGAGAACCAGATCACGGGGGGATGGTGGCGTTTAGGGTAGTATGGCCAAGGGCGAGAGAGGACGAAGCATCAATCTGATGGCCCGAACCTGTATAAATCCTTGTGTCTTTGTGTTCCTGCGTTACCATCTTGCTCTTGATTCCGCTACCCGGCCCCTCCACACAATCTACTACCATCGTCTACCCCATACGGAGTATACTTTAGCCGACCTGTGGTTTGGTTACATGCTACTTGTACTCCCTCCGTACTCCGTAGACACCATGGCTCGTGCGTAACCGCTTCGGCGAGGGTTACGTAGGTTCGACACGACCCAGTCGGTGTCGGTGGTGTTGCAGTAGCAGGAGCCGTGCAGCATGGATGGTGCGTAACCGAACGGGTGTAGGTTACTCGCAGAATCGACAGGACCGGATGCACATCATGGATGGTGCGTAACTAGGTCTACGTGCATAACCCAATCGGTGTTGTAGGAGCCACGTAGAATAGATGGTGCGTAACCCTGTGACCGGGGGCAGGAGCCAAATGAACTGGTGGTTCGACACGACACGACCCGCCGTGTTGCGCGGCAACCGCGATGCTGCGTGCGTAACCCAGGAGGTTATCACAGAAACCTGCACCGCGTCGGTACATATGACACACCCCATCATGAAGGTGCGTAACCTAGTGCGTGCTCAACCGCAGAGTCGGTGTTGCATCAAGCTGCATGGAAAAACTTTCGTTCAGGGAATCTTTCATGCATGGAGTACTAAATTTCGTCTCGTGATTTTGCACAGAGTTGTGAAAATAGTTTAGCAAACTGACTTTATTTAATATTCCCTCCATTCCATTATATAAGCATTTCTAAGGTTCAAAATTTGTGTCTAAATATAAGCATTCCTATCGATAGGACAAAATTAAATGGGGTTGGTGGGTAGGTAGAGAGTTGGTGGGTAGTGTAAAATGAGGGGTATAGATGTCATTTCCTTCCACAGTTATTTGTTGAGTTTGAACTCTTGGAATGCTTATATAAAGGAACGGAGGGGCCGCCGTCGCCTCCTCGATCCCCCTACCTCCTTTGCCCCGCAACCGGCGACCTCCCTCTCCCCTCGGCAGGCCCGGATCCGGCGCGTGGCGGCCTCTCCCTCGGGGATTCCGTCGGCGACGCGGGGTGGTGGGGACCACGGCGGAGCAGGAGGCGGCCTCCCCGGAGAGGGCGCGAGGCGAGATCCGTCCCCTACGGGCGGAGTAGGGGCGCGAGGCGAGGCGGGAGTAACAGCGGCGTGGCCTCCCTCCTCTGCCCTCTCCCTCCCATCGAGATCCGGCGCGGAGAAGCTCAAAGCACAATGCCAAATCTTCTTGACTTCTTTGCCTGTACAAAGCTGTTCCAAATCCAATCTCCTTCTTTAATAATAGCCTCATAATATTGTAGAGGCGATATGCCCTTCTTGACAAATTTTTTGATTAAGTCAGATTTGAATTTAATTTTCTTTAGCACTACAGCCTTCACAGGTTCCTTTGAAGCCTCTAGTATCTTAAACTTACGCTTCTAAGCCTTCACAGCTTCCTTTGAAGCCTAGGTTTAAGATACCAGAGCCTTCAAAGAAAGCTATGAAGGCTGCAGTGCTGAAGAAAAATTAAATTAAAATTCGAATTCATCAAAAAAGTTGTCAAGAAGGGTGTATCGCCTCTACAATATTACGAGGTATTATTACAGAAGCAGATTGGAACAGCTTTGTCCAGGCAAAGAAGTCAGAAGAATTTTAGAACTGTAGCAAAGAGCAGAGTAGCCGGGTACAAGTGAGGTGGGAAGATACCACACCTCCAGCTACAGGTGAAACCGTATCCAAAAACCCTAGGTACGAGGAGGTGCTCCAGCGCACTGTAAGATAACAAAATGACACACTAATATTGTTCATCGACCAGTACTTATAAGCAAGTTACTAACAACATATTGTACCCTTGCAGCGTAAGTTTCCTCTGAACATTCACAGAGCCGGTGTCCTTCGCCAAACCAGGAAGATGTGGTAACCAAAGCCCTGAGAAACAAGGATCAACATGGGTGTTAGGAATAAACTCGTGTTCAGGTTTTTACTCTATTTTCAGTTGGGCTTTTTGTTAGATTGTGGGGCTCTGCGGATCAGAGCAGCGTCTTGTCCAACGTCTTTCCAATACAAAGTGATTAGAAGCTCCTGCTCAACATCCCAATTCAGAACCCATAGAATTTGTTGTTTTTGGCCGGAGGAACCACCCTTCGCCTCCAGGTACCTGACCTTTCTAGTGCTTCACGGCATACTGTTCACCGTCTCGCATCACCATGGTTATGTACCACTCAGGCTTCACGGTGCAGGCAACACCGTCTCGCAGGTATCGGGCAACACCATTCATAACGTAGCCCGATACCGGACAGGTTAGGCATGCCCTTCAAAGTCCGCTTATCCCGGGGAGGTTGCAATACGCTAATACGCACCATGGCCCGCGCGTAACCACAGGTTACGCATGTAAAACCCAGGTTGCACCAAGCCTCTGTATTGTTTGTTCCTGCAACCAGGCTCTATAGGTTGCACTACTAGGTAGCACGCAGCCAGGCTGCATTGTTCCTGCAACACTGACTGCGTTAGGCACAAGTAGGCTTCAGATATATACGTAACCTGACCCATGCTGCATCCGGTGGTGTCGATTCTGCGCGTTACCTGCACTAGCTGCTCGGTTACGCACCATCCAGGCTGGAACTGCCTGGAATACGCACGCGCACCTATAGGCTCCAGATGTATGCGTAATCTGAACCCGCTCGGACACACACGGACTCTGTTACGCACCTTCATGCTGCAACACCGACTGGGTGGTATCGTTTCATCGCGCAACCTGCATCCTGTCGTGTCTATCCTGCACGTCACCTGCACCAGCTTCGGTGATGCACGGTTCGGCGACGCACCATCCATTCTACATGGCGCGTACAACACTGACTAGGTTACGCACGGTGTCGGTTACGCACCGTCCGTCCTGCTTGATGCAAGACCGACTTGGTTGCATGGTAGAACACTGACTGTGTTACGCAGAGTATCAGTTACGCAAAAACCACGCTGTATCCTCTATCGTGTCGGTTCATCGCGTAACCTTGAGCTGATAAGGTTACGCAAAATCCACGCTGCATCCGGTCGTCTCAAATCTGCGCGTAACCTTTGCAGGTTACGCGCCGTCCGTGCTGCTTGATGCAACACCACCGACTGTCTCATGTCGAATCAGCGGGTAAGCTGCACAGGTTATGCTCCGTACGTGCTGCTTGAGCAGCAACACCGACTCGATTAAGCACGGACTAGGTTACGCACCTTTAAGACGGCTGGCTGCATGGTGCAACAATGACTGCGTTACTCACGGTGACGGTTACGTACGCATGGTGCAACCTCCAGCAAATTCGTACCCTCTAGGTTACGCACCATCCATGCTGCATGCAACACCATCTCGCAGGTGCAAGCAGCACTGATAGTGCGTAACCGAATGGGTGTAGGTTACTCGCAGGATCGACAGGACCGAATGCAGCAGGGATGGTGCGGAACCCTCGGCTGGGTGCAGGTGCCCTGGATGCCAGCTTCTTGGCAACGCACCCCGAAGGCCACAAAACAGATCAACATTATATGGCACTCCCTCCATTCTCTTTTGATAGGAATACTCCGTATTTCCAAAAATCAGATTTTTACAAATGATAGTCCTATTTGCCATTGGTGTGGGCCGTGGCAATAAATGGCACAGATAACAATGAGTATCATGAGTAGAATGCCATTTGACAGAAGAGAAGTTTAAGACTACTGGCTGCATGTAATCGCAAGGGTTACGCACACGGCCATGTAAAAGGCCGCTTGGGTTACGCACGTAGCATCGCGCTCAACGAGGAGCACGGCGGGTCGTGTGGATCCTGTGTACCGAGATTACGCCCTGAGCTAGATACGCCCTCGATCCCGGTGTTGCCTATCAAACGTGCCACCGAACTCTTCGTCTTCAGCTATTGCTGCCATGCGTCGCCTTTCCAAACCTCCAATGGCTGACACCGGGCAAGCAATACAGGACCCACATGGTAGCAGGTGGAACTGACGGTTACGCTGATGCCACGTTGTGTGCTGCAAGGGTGGTTCAGTAGCGCACGTAAACAAAAGTTTTACGTTCCTTCCTTGGAGCTGATGATTTCACGTTTTTGCGGGATTTTCGGGATATCCATTTAACAAAAACTAATTATATATCCATTATCGTAGACCCTGCAAGTTCAGATCGCGGAAGCGCGGCGGAGGAAGAGGTTTATGCTCTTGTCGGTCGCGCCGGAGAAATCGTCTCGTGTCCCTCATCTTGGCAAGCAAGGCGCACCAGACGGCAATGCGACGCCAACGACATAGAGTTCTGACGGCAGATCAACGGTGACTTCCGATGGCAAACCACAGGCGACGACGACGTCAAGGAAGCGGCCTCCTAGTCCTAGCGAAGAAAAGGTAGCACCTCCGACCAGCAGCGCTGCCCATCCTCAGAGGCGGCGGCCCATCAACTTCAACTCCGACGGCCCATTGTCGTCGTCTACTCCGGAGGTATGTAATCTAACACAACATCCAGATTCCATACGATGCACTACCTATCCCTGCACGGCGCGTGCTTATTGATTACTCTCTCTCCATGACCAGAAACCAATCAGTTCTACTTCTACCATTTCTTCAAAGCACTCGAGCCTATGCATTCTAGGCACGCCAAAACGACTGGCGAATGTCCTTGGGCTGCTTTCAACAGCAAGAAAGAAAAAGCTAGAGTCTATCAAGTTCGACATCTTGCTACACATCAAACCAATCCCCATAGATCGTCCATTGCTGATGTCGTTTGTCAACACGTACGATCCGGATCAAGCAGGTTTCAAGCTTGGTAGCGAGCTGGTCCAGTTGACGCCGTTAGATGTGAAGGACATCATGGGTCTACCAATCGAGGGAAAAGAGGTCAATATGACCAGTTGTGGTCGAGAAAAAACAAGGTCGTCACTAACATTGTCTGAGGTTGAAAACAGACTGAAGCAAAAGGACGGGCCTGCCGATGATTCGTTTCTTCGAGATTTCTTCATGTTTTGCCACAAGGTTTTATTTGACCCTGATACCAACCCAACATGCTCAAATGAAGAGTAATTCACCACCAACATGCTCTTCAAACATCAACAATGCACACCTGAGGAAATAACAATGGTGTAGGCAGATGGTTAAGTGCTCATTAAAAATGGTTAAGTGCCTATTAGAAAATGGTTCAACATTCATTTAAATTAGTGTCAATTCTGCGCATAACCTGCGCTGGCTAGGTTACGAAGCATCCGTGCTGCATGCTGCAACCTGCAACCCCCGACGGGGTCGAGTCGATTTAGCGCGTAACCTGCATTCGCTCGGTTACCCACCAGTCATGCTGCATTGTTCCTGCAACACCGACTGCGTTAACACTGACTGGGTTACGGACGATGTAGGTTATGCAAAATCCACGATGTACTGTCTTACTGATAAGAAAAAGTGACCAAGCCAGACTGAATTATTTGTTGATTTGTTGGCAAAATAGGTTCACGTTTTTCGAACGAACATCCATCCAAAGTACTCCTCCGTAGTAGGAAACAGAGTCCAGTGATCTTACAACCAAAAAATAGCAGCACAATCAAATAAGGAGGGACCAAACTTAATCAGAAACTACTCCCTCCATTCTTAAATATATGATGTTTAGGACAACAAATTAGTTCATTTTCTTGTCCTAAACGTCATACATTTAAAGACGAAGGGAGTAGTAGTTATCATTACAGCAATGCAACACTTGTTATTGTTGGCAATTAGCGTTTCATCTAGTCTGGTTTGTCGATGATCATGGGCGCCGCCTCACCTTCGAGCAGGGACAAGGGCAACATCAGTGGCCGAGCGCCTGGCAACGCAGCTGGTCTGTCGAGCAGGGTCGGGAACGGCCGTGCCCCTGAGCTCTCCTGCACAGTCGGCGCGGCGGGCGCACCTGTCATTAATGGCTGAGCGGCTGGCAACGAGGCATACACCATACTTTCTCGACATGGCAAAGAGGCAAAGCAAAATAACTTAAGTCAACCAAAAGAATCACCAGAAACAATTGTGCGGAGTACTACTCCCTTAACTTTGTCTTGTGAAGCAGAAACTCGCAAGCAGCCAAGAACAAAGCGTTTGTAACCCAAACTCGCAAGCACGCAGCGTGGCTCCAGCATAATCTAGACTGGGCAGGTTTCGCATGCCTCTGTATGTCTATGCGCATGCACACTGCGCAGTATCCACTCTGCAAAATCCACGTTGCATGGCTCAACACTGACTGGGTTACGCACTGATTGGTTGCGCAAAATCTAGGCTGCATCCGGTCGTGTTGATTCTACGCGTCACCTGCTCCAGCTCGGTTACGCACGGTTCGGCGACGCACCATCCCATGGCGCGTGCATCACCGACTAGGTTACGCATGCCAGCATCGCAGTTGCCGCGGCACATGGCGGGTGTGTCGACTAAGCGCGTAACCTGCAAGGTCTCGGTTACGCAGGTGCCATTCAGCGGGCTGCGCACTAGAGAATTCCATGGATGACACGTCAGCAGCCTCCCCCCGGCGCGGGCTTCGCTTCGGGGAGAAGCAAACTGCGGCGAGGGCAGGCCGCTGTGGGCCACGCGGTGCACCATCATTATTATGATGGACGACGGGACGGGGCCTCCCTCCTCCGCTCCCCTCCCGTCGTGTCATCCGCAGCCACAGCCGCCGCCCGCCCCGAGGAGTAAGCTAGACCCGCTGCGTTACGTGTGCCACATGGTGCTTCAGCCTAGGTTACGCGGCTTGCTGCCAAGCCAAGGGTTACGCACGGTCACTATGTCGTGTCGTGTGTACAGCCTTGACGGGACGGGACGGGCCTGCTGCTGCAGGCGCCTCCGCTCCCGTCCCGTCGTGTCGTCCACAGCCACAGCCGCCGCCCGCCCCGAGGAGTAAGCTGGACACACTGGGTTACGCACAATCCATGACGCACACGCGTACTGCATCCACTCTGCAATTAAGTTTATATAAACTATATATATATTTAAAAACTATATAATTGGTACCCACTAACGATTTCTCTTGCCTCTCAACACGCCATGTCATAACCCACTACACGCCATGTCACCATCCACTATAAACCATGTCAACATCCACCAAGACATGTATTTATGCCTTCGTCGATTTTCTGTGACTAATAGCATGTTGTATTTGCGAGTAGCACGCCATAAAATTCTCGTAGTTGAAATACATGTAGGATCAATCATTTAAGAATGGTTCTCGCTCAACAAAATTAACATGCTTTCATATATATTATTGTTTACAGTTAAATATCATCATGTAATCGTTTTGGTATTTCTACTTTCACATTTCACCTTAAAATTTTGCTTAAAAATTCCCGCAGCAACGCGCGGGGTATCACCTACAAGTTATTAGTTACTCCTACCTCTTCTGTGACATCGCGATGATGATCAATTAAGCTAGACCCGCTGAGTTACGCACAATCCATGACGCACACGCGGTGCTTCAGCCTAGGTTACGTGGCTTGCTGCCAAGCCAAGGGTTATGCACGGTCACTGTGTCATGTCGTGTGTACAGCCTTGACAGGACGGGACGGGCCTGCTGCTGCGGCGCCTCTGCTCCCATCCCGTCGTGTCGTCCACAGCCACAACAGCACCGCCCGCCCAGAGGAGTAAGCTGGACCCCCTAGGTTACGCACCATCCATGCTGCATGCAACACCGTCTCGCAGGTGCAGGTAGCACTGATGGTGCGTAACCGAACGGGTGTAGGTTACTCGCAGGATCGACAGGACCGGATGCAGCAGGGATGGTGCGGAACCCTCGGCTGGGTGCAGGTGCCCTGGATGCTGGCTTCTTGGCAACGCACCCCGAAGGCCACAAAACAGATCAACTTTATATAGCACTCCCTCCATTCTCTTTTGATAGGAATACTCTGTATTTCCAAAAATCATATTTTTACAAATGATAGTCCTATTTGCCATTGGTGTGGGCCGTGGCAATAAATGGCACTCCCTCCATTCTCGAGGAGAAGCAAACTACGGTGAGGGAAAGCCGTTATGGGCCCGCGGGCGCCGCGTGTGTGACAGAACCGCCCAAATTAATTTCATATTATTGCCTAAACCACTCCACTTAGTCATTAAGCAATAATACAGAAGTAACTTGTCGCCTTTGCTAGGTCAAGCCCGGTAAATCACTTTAACCAGGATCGAAGACTTGTACATTAAAACTCACACGACGGCGAGTTCAGAGATAACATTTCACAAATTATTACATCAAGCTCCATAAGGTTTTAATATTACAAACCAAGTCCTTTGCATAAGGTAAATAGTTCAGAGTTCGAAACACAGCAGAAATAAAATACTAAACATCATAGGTAACATCATAGGAGGCCATCCATGACGTCACTAAGCATTGTCATCCTCCCACTCCACTTCCCAACCGGGTGGGAGAGAACCAGGCCACGGGAACCCATCATCATTCATAACACCTGAAAACAACAACAAAGCAAGGCTGAGTATACTAATACTCAGCAAGACATAACTGTCGGGTGATGGTAAATCACCAACTCTCTAGAGATGCAAGGCTTTATGGCTAGTGGGTTTCTTTTGCTGAAAAGCAATAAAGAGTATGTCCTTACTTTAAAATTTTAGCTCAAAATTCTAGTTGATTATCCATTACTATTAAGCAAGTCTTGCAAGCAAAAGTTGTGCAAACAATTAAGCATATATCCAATTTAAATCTCAATTCCATCATTAAGGGACATAGAGTGTATGGTTAAGCAATCTCGGGTAACGGTGAGAGGCCGACGATCGATCGATTAATAACCTTGCAAGGGAAACCTAAACACACGGAAGAATGCACACCCCAAAATAAACCAACAGGGGGTTGGTGTGCACCAACCAGGCGGTTCCCAACCGTCCTCGACTCAGGATCCATTTCTACAGTTTTTGGTACAAGGTATACTGGTCACGGAGACACACGCTACACAGCTTCACACCTGCACCACTCTGCTGCAGGCAGAGGGGACTCTTCCCAAGATTAGTGGTCATAGATCCCTTACCGGATCAAGAAGATACTAGGCTTACTGGTCCCATTCCCGGAAAATGTTTAGTACGTTCAAACGCTTAACCACAAACCTACTGGCCGGAGCCGGTCCTATGCTCTTACCACATGAGCATATCCATTTATCAAAATCTTATGATTCCAACATAAGAGACCTATAGCTCGCGAGTGACGAACATCACTCGACTTTTACCGTGTCCTTAGAGCATGGCCACTAGCGACCTACCATACTAGTATTTGAACTTAAGAACCTAGGATAATGCATCTAGGGTTTCAATTCAACTCCTGAAACGTAAATGCACAAACATTGCATATCATAATTGTAAAAGTCAGAAAACTGGATTATGCTCCAGAGCTTTCCTTCACTAGCAAAGTCAGTGACGAAGTCTTCCGAACTTTTGTTCGGGTCTTGCTGCACCTATACCACGTTCACTCCTCCTTCAGTGAGATCTCCCTCGGATTCCGGCACCAACTCGTAGTTCCCGTCTGGAAGTTCTACATGACATGCATATGCATTAATTTCATGTATTTATATCTAAGGAGTGAGAACGTAGTTTGGAATTGAACGGTAAACGTGGGGGTATATGAGTGACCACATTCACCTGGATAAGGATATATCCAGCATACTCTTCCTATCAAAGAAAGGGGTATGCGTGCGGGGTTTAACTCCTTATTTGATGGTGATTGTGTGCACATCTAAACTAATTAATTAACTTTTCTTCACCAAATTATGGGTGTTGTTCATGGTGATGATTTGGTGAGGCTCAGCCAAAAGATTTGAAAAGAAAACAAAAGTGATTTCTATCTTTCTTTTAATTCTTGGATTAAACTTGATTTACTTTGAAAATTCATTCTGGAAGAAATACAAACAAGAAGACCATGAAACTTTGCAAAGAGGCACAACATACTACACATGAGCTACTGCCAAAAATTTAGATCCATCCAAGCCATAGATCTAGCACGAAAAATACAACTAGATTCATCCATTGAAAACAAGAATAAATCATACAAAAATAAATATACCACATATTGAGCTAGAAATTCATGTAGAGGTTCAAAACACCTAATCATGAAGAGATACGTACTTACTCAACAAAGAAAATTTAAATTAATTTAAATTTATGTAGGAAGGTTAAACTTGAGCAAAAATTATTTGACCCTATAAAACATGATAAAAACATCTCTACTATTTATCATGGATCCAAAACCATAAAAAAGGTTCATAGCAAAAAGATGGGACCCAAAAGATCAACATATTAGTTTATAAAAATCATAAACAGGAACAATGCTGAAAATCAACATTAATTCATAACTAAAGATCTACACAATAACTTTGTGCCAAATTTGAACCAGAAGACCAACATGACATGGCAAACAACATATCCAAAATTGAGCTTCAGATCATGCATAGAATTTGAATTATTTCAGATCTATCTAAGAAGGTAAATTCAAAATTATTTAAAAACTACACAGAAATTTGAAAACTCCCTTTGTATAAAAGTTTCTACTATTCATAAGGATCACAACACAATTGAGTTTGCATTTTTATGATTTTTCTGTGATTTGATATCGATGTTACAAGATTCAGTAATTTAATTCAAAACTTGAAGAATCTCTTTTGCCCATAGGTCCCTGGCTAAAGATATGTATTCACAACCATGCCCTCGCATTTACACACAGACCCTTGCTTTCACATTTTAGACCCTGGGAAAAAGTTGGGGGTCGCAACTGGGTCCCCGGCGGCGCGGCCGGCCGGATTCCGGTGAGCTCGCCGCCGGTGCTGGCCGGGGAAGGGGCGGAGGTTGACCACGTGCTCACCTAGGGGCGGTTCGCGGCCAGAGTTAAGCAGGGGAGGGCTCCGGCGGGGGGGCTCGGCGACGGGGTGCTGCGGCGGCCGCGGCACGAGCTGCTCTGGCGAGCAGGGGCTCCAGGCCGGACAACAAGCGGCCGGGGAAGCTGCGGCAGGGTCTAGGGGTGGTGCTAGGGTGCTTGGACGGGCTCGAGGCGCTGCGGAGGGTGTAGCTCACCGGTGGTGCTTCAATGGCGGGCGGCGGAGCGGTGGTCGCGCGTGGAGCTGCGTGCTCTGATCCTTTTATAGGTGGCGGCGGCGTGCTAGGCGATGGAGTGCAACTTGGTGCCCTCCTCAATCCGCAGCGCGCGCACAAGGCCACCACCTCGTGCGCACAAGGCTGGCGGGAGCAGCGCGCGGCGCGGCACACGGGCGGTGCGCGGCGCAGCGGGGCTGGGCGTGGCTTCGTCCGGGCGCGGGCCACCTGGGCAGACGTTGCCTGGGGAGGTGGCGCCCGGGCGCGACTCGACCCGTGGCGCGGTAGGGCCCAGCGGTCTGCACGGCATGGACGCCGGGGCGCGGCGAGTCTCCGCGCGCGCGACGCGTGTGAGGGCGGCCAGAGCGCCGGTGCGCACACATAGTTCAGCGATACACTGTTTGACCGGCTCTAGAAATTCAAAATTGAATACAACTTTAAAATCCGTCAATACAAAAGTTGTAGAGCACATAACCCTCTTCAACTTTTGTAAAGGCCATCCTATGAAATTTTCCACGGATTTGGCATAAAACAGGCTTGAAGTTCGGGATTTTCTCTATTTGGTCAAATAGTGTCCTTGAGCTTTGACCAACATTTTGAGGCTTTTTCACTTTGAATCTCAAATGGCCCCAATTGAATGAAATGTGTCCCGTGCAATAATGGACAACTTTCATATTGGCCGATTTTGAAGTTATTATATGAAAAGTGGAGAACGCGCTAGATTATCGATCAAAGGTTTAGAACTCTAGGGTGTTGACCTTGATTTGGAGGGGTTTGACTAGGGTTAGGGATGTTGACCAAGTCAAACAAGTTAACTACCATGCTTAGCCTCACTAATGATGATGATCACTGTTACTTAAACATCAGGGATGTTACAGCCTACCCCCCTTACAAAGAATCTCGTCCCGAGATTCGGAAAATAAAGATGAAGGTAGGGGAAAACACTTATGCTTGCAAGATTGTAGAAAACCCGGATACTTGGTGTTGAGATAATGTGCCGTCTCCCAAGTAGCTTCTTCTTCAGTATGGTGACTCCATTGGATTTTACACATTGTCACTGAATGTCGTTGAGTCTTCCTCTCTTTTCGATCCAAAATTCTCAGAGGGTGCTCCACCATGGATAAGTCGGGTTCGATCCAAGCATTGGATTCGAT
Organism: Cenchrus fungigraminus; assembly: GCA_036936925.1. Lineage (NCBI taxonomy): Eukaryota > Viridiplantae > Streptophyta > Magnoliopsida > Poales > Poaceae > Cenchrus > Cenchrus fungigraminus. The sequence continues at coordinate 42,304,328 of CM072775.1, forward strand.
GATGACTTTTATCTCCGGCTTATTTGCACATCTCCTGAGTTGTGAAACATGAAACACATTGTGCACTGCTGAAAGCCGTTCAGGAAGCTGAACTCGATAGGCAACCGGTCCACAAACTTGAATGATTTCATAAGGGCCAATATAGCGTGGTGCTAATTTCCCTTTCACTCCAAACCTTTGAATTCCCTTTGTGGGTGAAACCTTAAGATAGACATATTCACCAACTTGATACGGCTTAGGTTTCCTTCCTTGATCATGGTAACGTTGTTGTCTCATTTGAGCTGTCTTTAGATTTGCTTGTATTACTTTTACTTTTTCTTCCGCTTCTTCAACTAACGTTGGACCAAAGAATTTTCTTTCCCTGGTCTGTGACCAGTTCAAAGGAGTTCGACATCTCCTTCCATAAAGAGCTTCAAATGGTGCCATTTTCAAACTAGCTTGGTAACTATTATTGTACGAGAATTCAGCCAAGGACAAGCAATTGTCCCAATTCTTGTCAAAATGGATAATGCAAGCCCTCAACATATCCTCTAGGACTTGATTGACTCTCTCAGTCTGACCATTCATTTGACGGTGGTAAGCAGAACTATGAAGTAGCTTGGTTCCCACTAAGGTATGCTGGTGTTCCCAGAAACGTGACATGAACTGAAAACCTCTATTGGAAACGATGGTTCTAGGAACTCCGTGTAAGCACACGATACGTTCGAGATAAATCTCTACGTATTGCTTTGCTGAGTATGTGGTATGAACGGGAATAAAGTGTGCGGTCTTGGTGAGTCTGTCCACAATAACCCAGATAGAATCATGGTGTTTAGATGTGAGAGGCAGTCCCACTATGAAATCCATACTTATATCATCCCATTTCCATGAAGGTATCGGTAATGGTTGAAGAACACCATCGGCTTTCAGATGACTGGATTTAATTCTCTGACATGTGTCACACTCGGACACATATTGGGCAATCTCGACTTTCATATTTGACCACCAGAAGTTTTCCTTCAAATCTTGGTACATTTTGCTACTCCCAGGATGAATCGCAAATTTGGACAAATGAGCTTCAACCAAGATTTCCTTCCTGAGACTAGTATCATTTTGGACAACAAGTCGTTGCCCAAACCAAATTGTACCCTTTGCGTCTTGGTGGAAACATTTGTATTTAGGATCACCTTGACAACTTTTGCCTTATCTTCTTAACATCCTCATCGTTGGACTGAGCATTTAAGACTTTGTCGTACAAGGTTGCCTAAATGCCAATAGCATTTAACTCACCTTGACTAACAATTTCCAAATTGAGTTTGTTCATCTCGTGGCATAGTGTGTCACTATAGGTGTCCACGGATAAGCACTTGCAATGGGCTTTTCGGCTAAGAGCATCGGCAACGACATTTGCCTTACCGGGGTGGTAATGTACTTCCAAGTCATAATCCTTAATGAGTTCTAACCACCTCCTCTGGTGCATATTCAAGTCGGCTTGAGTGAAGATATACTTGAGGCTTTTATGGTCAGTGAAAATATTGCAACGGGTTCCCATCAAATAATGCCTCCAAATTTTGAGAGCATGAACAACCGCTGCTAATTCAAGATCATGAGTGGGGTAATTGAATTCATGAGGCCGAAGTGCTCGAGAAGCATAAGCAATGACTCTATTTTCTTACATGAGTACACAACCGAGACCAGTACCCGAGGCATCACAATAAACCTCATATGGCTTAGAGTTGTCTGGTTGAGCCAAAATAGGTGCTGAAGTCAAATATTGCTTTAGGGTGTGGAAAGCTTTTTCACAATTCTCATCCCACACAAACTTAACTCCCTTCTTCAGAAGTTTAGTCATAGGTTTGGCAATTCTGGAAAAATCCGGAACGAAGCGACGATAATAACCAGCTAATCTGAGAAAGCTTCAAATCTGATGAACGGACTTAGGTGGTTTCCAATCCATCACTTCTTGCACTTTACTTGGATCCACTGAAATACCATCACTAGAAATAGTGTGGCCCAAGAATTTCACACTGTCTAGCCAGAATTCACATTTGGAGAATTCAGCGTAAAGCTTGTGATCTCTCAAACATTGCAGAACAATGCGGAGATGTTCGGCATGTTCTTCTTCATCTTTGGAATAAATTAAGATGTTGTCGATCAAGACCACCACGAACTTATCCAGTTCGTTCATGAATACCGAAATCATGAGGTACATGAAGTAAGCAGGAGCATTAGTTTGCCCGAAGGACATGACTAAAAATTCATATAGCCCATATCGTGTGGAAAAGGCAGTTTTAGGAATATCACAAGGCCGGATCTTTATCTGATGATATCCTGATCTAAGATCAATCTTGGAAAAGACCTTTGCTCCTGATAGTTGATCAAACAACTCATCAATGCGGGGAAGGGGTATTTATTTTTGATAGTCACCGCATTCAGAGGTCGGTAGTCCACACACAGTCTCAAACTACCGTCTTTCTTCTTAACGAAGAGAGCTGGACATCCCCAAGGAGATGAACTCGGGCGAATGAAACCCTTATCCAACAATTCCTGAAGCTGGGTCTTCAACTCAACCAGTTCCTTGGGTGGCATGCGGTAGGCTCTTTTTGAGATAGGTGTTGTACCGGTTGAAGTTCGATAACGAATTCAATGTCTCGGTCCGGTGGCATACCCGGCAGATCATCTGGGAAGACATCTGGGTATTCACACACCACTGGAATTTCTTCTAATTGGGTGGCTATGGTTACATAGGCACATGAATCCACAGATACTCTGGAAGGTAAGTAGAGCGTTGATGCTCCTACTCTCGGGGAGTTGATTTCTATCCTTCGCTCAGAAATGTCCAAGATCACCTTATGCAGGGTCATCCAGTCCATTCCTAGAATAACATCTATTCCATCTAGACCCAAGGTTATAATATTTGTCTGAAATACCTTGCTACCTAACTCCAAAGGTACTACAATGATTAGGGTGCTAGAAGAAATTTTCCCTCCTGGGGTAGCAATCTTATAGATACTCCTAGTATGTGTTTCCTTTAAACCCAACTTGATTTGTGATTGCTTGTTCATAAAACTGTTCGTAGCACCAGAATCAAACAAAATCTTAATAGGTTTGCCCTGGATAGAGAATGTACCCATCATGACTGCTGCTCCCTCAGGAATTTCCACCATTGTGAAGATCAGACGACCCTGCTTGACTTGCACGGTCTGCTTCTTTCCCTTGTCCTTGTTGGCCTGAGTAGGTCCACGTCCTTGGTTCTGCTGGTTGCGCTGGTTCTGCTGCTTGGGACGGGGGCACTCATTAGCATAGTGTCCCGTCTCACCACAGTTGTAGCATTTGCCATCCCTGGCATTCTGGTTAGGCTGCGATGCATTGGACTTGTAATTCTGCTGGGAAGCAGAAGAACGATAGTCTCCTCGCTGCTGATTCTGAGACGGCTTAGCTACCCAGCGTCCAGATCGCTGGTTCCTTTGAGAATCTTGGGAAACCTTCTTCACAAGATGAAACTTCCGATTGGGTGCATTGTTAGAGTTGAACGCAGCCTTCCTCATCTTTGCATTCTGCGTCCTCTTCATAGCATCTTCTTGAGAAATAGCCAGATTCACTATCACGTGGTAGGTGTCAGTCTTGATGGGGTTTAGCCTTTCATAAAGCTTAGGATCGAGACCACGTCGGAAACGATCCATCTTCTTCGCATCATTATCCACATGATATCCCCTATACTGACAAAGGTTGTTGAATTTCTGGGCATATTGATACACAGAATCAGAACCTTGCCTTAATGCCAGTAGCTCACTGATCTTCTGATCAACCATTCCCTGAGGAATGTGATGAGTCTTGAATGCAGTTTTGAACTCATCCCAAGTAACGGCATGTCCAGCAGGTTGCGTCATCTTAAAGTGTTCCCACCAGATCAGAGCGGGACCACGAAGTTGCAAAGCTGCAAAGCTAGCCTTGCGCTCCTCTGAGCAGGGCAGAGTGAGAGCATCGAACCTGGGCTCAATGGCACGAATCCAAGCATCTGCCTCCAGTGGTACTTCTGCTTTGGTGAATATTGGTGGCTTCATGGCTGTAAAGTGCTCATTCTTGGCCACTTGTGGCTGGTCATCACGCGGATTGCCGCGTTGCTGCTGCTGATTGTGCAAGATCTGGCGCATCATATCAGCTTGGGCCAACAGGAAGGTCTCCATGGGTGTCATGGGAGGTGGTGGTGGCGGATTGCTACCACTAGCATCACCAAACCCATGGGGAGTATTGCGAGTGGGACCCACCATCTGAAAAATTATGAGAATAGAGATTAGTCACACATTCACAAGCTTGCAGATAGATTTATGCACAAGTAGAATATGTGAAACAATCCATTCATTGCAGAATTTTTCAGGAGGGTCAGCCACAACACTGAAAGGAAAAATTCGTATCTCCCAGCTCGATTAACGGATGGTGCTCAAATTTGGTCAGAAGGAGCATCATTTCGTGCACTACGTCTTTGGTATTCAACTGATACACGGGTTTTGATGTTATCATGTTTGAAAAATTCATTTACCGACTCTCTGTTGTGGCTATTTTTTAGCCAACTGAGGGTTACAAAAATATTCATAACTCTCAGCACAAAAGAGCAATAAGGGTGAAAATTTGTGAGCATGCACAAAATAAAATTTCCAACAACTTTCCTTCTTATTGCACAGCTCATATTTGATCATAAGGGGGTTCAAATTACATATTACTAGAACTCCTGCAGAAAGTTTTGCTGCTTGATTACAACACATGATTACAACTCATGCTAGGTCCTCATTCAACATACTAGTGGTTAACATGCAGCTCCTAGCCACTCAAAGGATACTGCATCTATGCTAGCCTATCCCATCCACGGACCAAAATTAGGCCATTGCTGGAGTACACATGCTGCACTAACTATCACCATCTAGAAGTCATCTAGATTGCCTACTGAGGAAGAGCTAGAAGCAGATGAAGCAATCTCCATCGGCTCTGCCTGTGGTTCTTCTTTCTCACTGTCTATCATGGACGGAGTGTCATCTGGATCATCCTCCATAGCTTCCGGAGCGGGTGGTGGTGGCGGCTGCTGTAGCATAGCAATCATGCCATGGGCAGCACCTAGATCCTCGTCCATCAACTCTAGCTGCTCTTCCATTTGCGCTAGTGCTTGTAGGTGCTGTAAGCGCTCATTCCTCAACTGATCCATCTCAACCTGCATCTGATCTCGCTGCTCCTGAAGTCCTGTAACAGTCTGAAGGCAATCAGCGAGCTGGTGTGCCCACTGAGCCATACAGGTCACCCAGTGATCCTCCCTAGCCTGCAGTCCAATGATCCTCAGTCGTGCCTCAGCAAGGTCTCGCTCCAGTCCCATGTAGCCAAGGGAAATGGAGCGCAGGTGGTGATTCCGTACTCCCAACACTCCAACAGTGTCTAAAGCAACGGTGGACACGTCTGTGGTAGCCACACTGCGGAGAGCCTGAAGACGATACAGTGCATTTATGCACGGTGACATCTCGTGCAGTACGTCCAGTGGGGTCCTCACTGTCAGAAATGCTGCCATGTTGCCCATGCGGCTCCTCCACGCGGGATCCGCGGGGTCCATGGTCGGAAGTAGTCCCACTGGAGTCAAAGAAACCTCGAGAGGGTGCTGGTAACCAAAAGCGTTCAGCACTCTCAAAGCAGCAACCTCGAGTGTCTCCAGCATACGGACGCCTGACACGTTCATGCTCAGGTCCTGCCACTCCAAGTGAGTACCGTGAAGTGGCACGGTCACCCGAACATAGCAGCGGGGCACTCCCAGCTGCGCGGTAGTGTGTGTGGGGCCGTGGGGGCCGCTGAGGCCGGTACTCCCTAGATTCCCGTGAGTAATCAATCCCTCTGGAACCGAAATGCCACTTGTAGTCGCCAAAACCGCAGTGTTTGCTACTGTAGCATTACTGTAGCAAATCACTAATTAATTATGCTCATCAGAATCGTCACGTAAAGTTACACTCATCCGTAAAAAGGTTTTGCAAATAAACTTCATTTAATACTTCATGCGTGCAAGATTCTATTTTCATGAAATTTTTTTCAGCCCAACCAAACACGGTCTTCTTCTTCTTCTTCTTCTTCTTCTTCTTCTTCTTCTTCTTGACATGACTCTGCCTTCCCGCATCCCTGGAAGCCACCCAAACTCTTGGTTTGACACAGGATACTCCACTTTGCTAATCTATTACGTATATTTCTTCTTGTGTTCATCGCACTGCCAAAAGAACCTTGATCTAAAATAATCCAACTTTTTTAGCACTCTCCTTTAGGAATTCTAGAAAAAGACATCATATACATTGGAAGGCTAGAAAGAACTGAGTTTATTAAAACTAGTCTCCCTCCTACAGACGGGACGGGACGGGACGGGCCAGCAGGTGCCTCCGCTCCCCTCCCGTCGTGTCATCCACAGCCACAGGGGCGCCCGCCCCGACCCGCTGGGTTACGCACAATCCACGACGCACACGTGCTGCTTCAGCCGAGGTTACACGGCTTGCTGCCATTTGTACGTCGGTCTGCTCAGTTGGTTCACGAATCATTTTAAATTCCTCTCTCTCTCTCTCTCAAAGACACACACACACACATTATATACATTGGCAGCCTAGAAAGAACTGAGTTTATTAAAACTAGTCTCCCTCCTACAGAAAGTAGTTTGCTCTTCCAACTACTTCTTTTTTTTAAACTGAATGCCCAAGTATTTATAAAAAGAAAAACACTAAGAACGTGCGTTAACTGATGGTGTGTAACCGAGAACGTGAGCACCATCCACGCATGGATGGTGTGTAACCAAGTGGGTGCAGGTAACGCGTCACCTCAGCTCGGTTACGCATAGTTCGGCTACTCACCATCTGTTCTGCACGGCGCGTGCAACACCGACTGGGTCGTATCGAATCAGCGCGTACCCTGAGAAGGTTACGCACCGTCACGAAATTTGTGAAAAATTACCATACAGCAATTGTAAATCGAAGATTAGGAGGACTAAACATGATTTAATTGTAAAACTAATTACACAGATGGATGGAAAATAGCAAGACAAATCTATTAGGACTATCCGAGCTGTTGTAATCTTGTATATGTGACGAGTTAGCTAAAAAAAGAAGAATTTTATCAAAACTCGGATCCAACAGACTTTGTATTTTACTCAGCTAGCTATCCTATTTTCTGTTTAGAGGAGCTGTTGGATTTCATCATCTTTCATTTTACATAATACAGTTAAATTAGGATTTTAGCTACTCATATAAACAAGAGATCTTGGAGATGATTGCTTAGTGTAGCATGACAGGGCAGGCTTCGCTTCGAGTTCGAGGAGAAGCAAACTACGGTGAGGGCAGGCCGCTATGGGCCCGCAGGCGCCGCGTGTGTGACAGAACCGCCCAAATTAATTCCATATTGTTGCCTAAACCACTCCACTTGGTCATTAAGCAATAATACAGAAGTAACTTGTTGCCTCTGCCGGGTCAAGCCCGGTAAATCACTTTAACCAGGATCGAAGACTTGTACATTAAAACTCACACGACGGCGTGTCCAGAGATAACATTTCACAAATTGTTACATCAAGCTCCATAAGGTTTTAATATTACAAACCAAGTCCTTTGCATAAGGTAAATAGTTCAGAGTTCGAAACACAGCGGAAATAAAATACTAAACGTCATAGGTAACATCATAGGAGGTCATCCATGACGTCACTAAGCACTGTCATCCTCCCACTCAACTTCCCAACCGGGTGGGAGAGAACCAGGCCACGGGAACCCATCATCATTCATAACACCTGAAAACAACAACAAAGCAAGGCTGAGTATACTAATACTCAGCAAGACTTAACCGTCGGGTGATGGTAAATCACCAACTCTCTAGACATGCAAGGCTTTATGGCTAGTGGGTTTCTTTTGCTCAAAAGCAACAAAGAGTATGTCCTTACTTTCAAATTTTAGCTCAAAATTCTAGTTGATTATCCATTACTAAGTAAGCAAGTCTTGCAAGCATAAGTTGTGCAAACAATTAAGCATATATCCAATTTAAATCTCAATTCCATCATTAAGGGACATAGAGTGTATGGTTAAGCAATCTCAGGTAACGGTGAGAGGCCGACGATTGATCGATTAATAACCTTGCAAGGGAAAGCTAAACACACGGAAGAATGCACACCCCAAAATAAACCAACAGGGGGTGGGTGTGCACCAACCAGGCGGTTCCCAACCGTCCTCGACTCAGGATCCATTTCTACAGTCTTTGGTACAAGGTATACTGGTCACGGAGACACACGCCGCCCAGCTTCACACATGCACCACTCTGCTGCAGGTAGAGGGGACTCTTCCCAAGATTAGTGGTCATAGATCTCTTACCGGATCAAGAAGGTACTAGGCTTACCGGTCCCATTCCCGGCAAATGTTTAGTACGTTCAAACGCTTAACCACTGTCACACCCTGAAATTTCCAATTTCAGGATGTGAATAGAAAGAATAATTAAACAATGATTTTCTCTCAATTTTAAAATTTTCCAACATTTATTTTCTTTACAGGAAATATAGTATAGGCAAAAGCCAATGATTGTTTTTCTGAATGAAATAAATGGTTATGTGTGAGTGTAGCATTCATGCCGATGCATCTCAGTGTTTATAAGTGCAAAAGGTTTTTTTAAATAAGCTTAGGTGCTGACCAAAACCTTCCGAGAATTTTCCAGCTTTTTCTGGAATTTATTCTCACTTTCCGTGAGCTATTTCTATTTATTAGAATGCTCTAAAATCCTTTTTCATGAGCTCCAAATATTTTGTTTGGATTCCTCGTGTCCCAAATCATCTCTAGTAATTTTCCTAAAATTTTCTGAGCTTTCGGAGTATTTTTCATGATTTAATTATGATTTCAGAATTTTCTGAAATTGTTTTCTAATCCGAAATTAATTACCAAAATTAGAAAAAAAAGGAAAATCAAACCGGACTCTTTCCAACGCCGCAAACCTCATCTCGTTTCGAGAACCCTAGCTCCCACAAACCGCCGCCGAACTTTCGGATCTACTAAATTCCAGCGAACTTTTCGGCGAGCTTTTCCGGCAAAACCGTGGACTTCCGGTGCAAACGAACACCACCATAGAGTTTCTCTCGTCGAGCTCAACGCCGTGGTGTGGTGGATTGCTCGATTCCGATGTCAGCTCCGTCGTCTTCCCCAACTCCGGCGATCTCCTCTCCAACTCCGGCGAGCTCTTCCGTCGCCATCGTTCATCTATGGCCGAAGGTGTGCACACCATCGCGTTTGTCTCATCGTTTCCTTTCCGTTTTGCCGTTCTCGTGCACGTTTGAAGGTCATACCCATCGAATACCCTAGTCTCTTTCTCTCTCCTGTTCGCACCTGTCCGATCTGACCTCTCTGTCCGATCCAACCGGAGGTAGAAGAAGAACCCCCGTTTTGCGCATAGGCCCCTGGAAAACCATGTAATCTTTAGCCTATCTTTTGTGTCTTGGTCAATCTATGGATAACCCCCTACAAAAATCCCACCTTTCACACATAAAGCCCACCCGAACCTTTTATAGATCTAACCCTATCTTTTATTCTTTTCATGAGCACTGTTTGATGTGTCTTGTGAATCTTTTCTGTCAGCCCTTCAACTTTATAAATAATCGCAATTAGGTCCTTCCAATCTTGTTTTATCCATATCTTTCTTGTTTTAGCTCCGTTTTAATCCGTTCAAGTTGCGTTAGGTTCATAATGAGATAAAGTGCACGTCAGTGGTGAGTTTTCTTCATACAAGTTTTCTAAAAATTAATTTAATATTAATTTTGATTAATGCTTAGTTAAACATGTCTTCTTTAATTAAAAGCTACATAGTGTTATAACTCGTTTTTCATATCAAGGTTAATTTGATTAATGTTTATTTCACATGCTTTTGTAAATAAAATCTAATTAGATCTTTACATCGGTTTTTCATAAACCAAATGTTAATTTGCTTAATACTTAATTAATTTTTCTAATTAAAAGTTGATTAGGCTTTTACACTGGCTTTATAAATAATGTTAATTTGATTAATACCAATGCAAAGATGTTTTCAATAATAATATGATCCACTTGAATCATAAAGTTGTGTTTAGATGTCTCACATAGTTTAGCCTTTTCAAAGCTAAATGCTTAAAAAGGTATAACTTATATTTAATCTTTCTAATTAAAATATGGTTAAGCTATAACTCGGTTTTCATAATTATTTGCTAAAATGACTAATGTCAACGTGCATGTGTTTTCTAAATAAAGTTTGTCTAGCTCAACACGATATATGTTTTAATTCGAGTAGTTGTTTTAACCTTTCTAAGTTAAATGTTTAAATGGTATAATTTATACATAAACATTTATAAATAAAAGTTGACCAGTTCTTTACACCGGTTTTGTAAATAAAGTTTAATTTGCTTTAATTACAACTTAGGGTATTTTCTTTATGAAATATCCTTTACATATGTTTTGCTAATTAAAATAGACCAGAGCTTATAGTCTTTCATGTTCATATATGCAAATCGTTCGTTAGACGTTCTCTATCAGCTCTATCTCAGTGTGTCTCTGTTGTAGAGCTAGTCTTCTTTCAAGCTCTATATCTTTCCGATCGTAGTTCATGTCACCCTCTCATAGTTGTCTTTTTGTAAATCAGATATACTTTTTCAGTTCTAGTTCGTGCTCAAACCTAGTGTCTTCAATAAAGCTAACTCAGCCTTAGAGCTCCATTTCTGCTTAATAGCCTTGTTTGTGTGAGTAGTTTGCACTGCTCATTTGCCTACCAAGTAATCATATCATGTTTCTCTTAGAATCTCGTTTATCAAACTCTATTTCATGTCTCTTTATGAATCAGCTATGTTCTTGTGCCTAATCTTCCATAGCTACCTTTATGTAGAGCTTACCTTGTTAACTGTTTCTCTTGCCAGATCAGTTTACCTTTGGTTAGTGTGTTAGTCGTTCAGCCTAACTCTCTTTGTAGACTAGTTCTCCTAGACTCTAGCCTAAGGTTTGCATGTGCGTTATAGTTCGTTTCTACCGTTCTCATTCGTTTCACCTTAACTTGTACGTTAGCATGTGTATCACCTGTTACCTGTTTTTAACACTAAAGTTGCATGTTAATCTTGATTAATTATTATTCCATTGTTTTTTTAAATAAAAGTGATTAGGTTCTATTCCGGTTAATTCTTATTTATAACTAGTTTTTGTTAAATAAAAGATGTTAGATACAACGGTTTTCATAATAAAGTTAATATGCTTAATGTTATTCTAAATGCCTTTTTAATGTTAATATGTTTAGTTGAACACGAGATATAAAGTTGTTCAGTTAGATATCTTGCACATGCTTTGTCTTTCTAATGTTAATTGTTAATTTGATATAAATTGTACTTAAATATTTACAAATAAAATATGATTAGGCTTATCGTGTTTTTATAATTAAATTTAACTTGTTTAATTGTAACATAGAGTATTTCTCTGAAATATTCTTTCGACATGATTTATCATTAAAATAAATCCAGCATCTAGTCTCTTGTTGTTTGATAATAATCTCTCGATAGCTTTGTCTTTTCGATCGTAGTTTCGTTTTCAGCGTTCCTTGCGTTTGCGTAACCATAGAATCGAGCCTATCCTTGGTGCGTTCTTTTAAAGCTTTTCTTTTGATTGGTGCATTGTTCTTAGTTGTACTTGTTTGCTTGCTTTGTATGTTTGTGCCCGATGTTTGCTTCGAGTAGAAGAAGGATCGTTGTTCGTTTGCTTTGAAGATAAAGAGTTCCAAGAAAGGAAGAGCTGAAGAGCAGTAAGAGTAGCTTTTCGTTGGAGAAAGGCAAGTGTCCCTAACCACCCTTCTACCTATGCTTTATTTACAAGAATACTATGTTATAATTGGAACATGGAGTGACCACCCAGGAACCAGGTGCAACCACAAGACAAATGGCTCTGTATTGGCTGAATAATTAGAAACTTTAGTGTGTGGTATGCTTTACCTGATAAGGGTTAGGGGGTGCCGGTAGTTGGTGTATAGCCCGGCCCTCAAGCTGATCTGCTCTGTGGTAGCTTCGCAGTCTTGAGAGAGGGTTATGCATTGCGCTGTCATGAAACCTAGCGAGCAGCCCACACTAGAGAATCTTTGTAAAGGCCTCGTAGTGAAACCCATGCCACTCACCTCGGAAGTGTTTAGGGGAGTAATTAACCCGGGCATATATGGGGGACACGACTTGTGGGTAAAGTGTACAACCTCTGCAGAGTGTTAAATGTAATCGATTAGCTGTGCTCTCGGTCATGGAGCGGCCTGGACCCTCACATGATTAATAAACTTAAAGAGTAATTTAATTTGTTTCTGGTTATTTCTTATGGCCTTGCTGAGTACTAACCGTAAGTGTACACAACCTTGCTAAACTGCTGCTCAGAAGGAGAAGAGGTGTGAAGCTGTTGAAGATGGTGTTGTTGCTAGGTGTACGCGGCCCCCAGTCGTCTGCCTGTGAGGTTTGGTGCCTTCGTTTCCAGGATAAAGCGTAAACCTCTGATAATCTTTATTTTTCTTACGTGATATTATTTCTGTTATTCACTTATGTCAACTATATGCATGAAACTTGATCCTGGCATGCATATAGAACTGCATCTAGTTTTCTTTGGAAAAACAGGTGTGACAACGACAGACCTACTGGCCGGAGCCGGTCCCATGCTCTTACCACATGAGCATATCCATTTATCAGAATCTTATGATTCCAACATAAGAGACCTATAGCTCGCGAGTGACGAACATCACTCGACTTTTACCGTGTCCCTAGAGCATGGCCACTAGCGACCTACCATACTAGTATTTGAACTTAAGAACCTAGGATCATGCATCTAGGGTTTCAATTCAACTCCTGAAACGTAAATGCACAAACATTGCATATCATAATTGTAAAAGTTAGAAAACTGGGTTATGCTCCAGGGCATGCCTTCACTAGCAAAGTCAGTGACGAAGTCTTCCGAACTTTGGTTCGGGTCTTGCTGCACCTATACCACATTCACTCCTCCTTCAGCGAGATCTGCCTCGGATTCCGGCACCAACTCGTAGTTCCCGTCCGGAAGTTCTACACGACATGCATATGCATTAATTTCATGTATTTATATCTGAGGAGTGAGAACGTAGTTTGGAATTGAAAGGTAAATGTGGGGGTGTATGAGTGACCACATTCACCTTGATAAGGATATATCCAGCATACTCTTCCTATCAAAGAAAGGGGTATGCGTGCGGGGTTTAACTCCTTATTTGATGGTGATTGTGTGCACATCTAAACTAATTAATTAATTTTTCTTCACCAAATTATGGGTGTTGTTCATGGTGATGATTTGGTGAGGCTCATCCAAAAGATTTGAAAAGAAAACAAAGGTGATTTCTATTTTTTTTTTAATTCTTGGATTAAACTTGATTTACTTTGAAAATACATTCTGGAAGAAATACAAACAAGAAGACCATGAAACTTTGCAGAGAGGCACAACATACTACACATGAGCTACTGCCAAAAATTTAGATCCATCCAAGCCATAGATCTAGCAAGAAAAATACAACTAGATTCATCCATTGAAAACAAGAATAAATCATACAAAAATAAATATACCACATATTGAGCTAGAAATTCATGTAGAGGTTCAAAACACCTAATCATGAAGAGATATGCACTTACTCAGCAAAGAAAATTTAAATTAATTTAAATTTATGTAGGAAGGTTAAACTTGTGCAAAAATTATTTGACCCTATAAAACATGATTAAAACATCTCTACTATTTGAAAACGGTAAATTCAAAATTATTTAAAAACTACACATAAATTTGAAAACTCCCTTTGTAGAAAAGTTTCTACTATTCATAAGGATCAGAACACAATTGAGTTTGCATTTTTACGATTTTTCTGTGATTTGATATCGATGTTACAAGATTCAGCAATTTAATTCAAAACTTGAAGAATCTCTTTTGCCGAATAGGTCCCTGGCTAAAGATATGTATTCACAACCATGCCCTCGCATTTACACATAGACCCTTGCTTTCACATTTTAGACCCTGGGAAAAAGTTGGGGGTCGCAATTGGGTCCCCGGCGGCGCGGCCGGCCGGATTCCGGCGAGCTCGCCGCCGGTGCTGGCCGGGGAAGGGGCGGAGGTTGACCACGTGCTCACCTAGGGGCAGTTCGCGGCCGGAGTTAGGCAGGGGAGGTCTGCAGTGAGGGGGCTCGGCGACGGGGTGCTGCGGCGGTCGCGGCACGAGCTGCTCTGGCAAGCAGGGGCTCCGGGCCGGACAACAAGCGGCCGGGGAATCTGCGGCAGGGTTTAGGGGTGGTGCTAGGGTGCTTGGACGGGCTCGAGGCGGTGCGGAGGGTGTAGGTCACCGGCGGTGCTTCAATGGCAGGCAGCAGAGCGGTGGTCGCGCGTGGAGCTGCGTGCTCTGAACCTCTTATAGGTGGCGGTGGCGTGCTAGGTGATGGCGCGCAACTTGGCGCCCTCCTCAATCCGCAGCGCACGGGCACAAGGCCGCCACCTCACGCGCACAAGGTTAGCGGGAGCAGCGCGCGACGCGGTGCTCGGGCTGCGCGCGGTGCGGCGGGGCTGGGCGTGGCTTCGTCCGGGCGCGGGCCACCTGGGCAGACGTTGCCTGGGGAGGTGGCGCCCGGGCGCGACTCGACCCGTGGCACGATAGGGCCCAGCGGTCTGCGCGGCACGGACGCCGGGGCGTGAGCGCGGCTAGAGCGTCGGCGCGCACACACACTTCAGCGATACACTGTTTGACCGGCTCTAGAAATTCAAAATTGAATACAACTTGAAAATCTGTCAATACAAAAGTTGTAGAGCACATAACCCTCTTCAACTTTTGTAAAGGCCATCCTATGAAATTTTCCACAGATTTGGCATAAAACAGGCTTGAAGTTTGGGATTCTCTCTGTTTGGTCAAATAGTGTCCTTGAGCTTTGACCAACATTTTGAGGCTTTTTCACTTTGAATCTCAAATGTTGCCAATTGAATGAAATATGTCCCGTGCAAAAATGAACAACTTTCATATTGGCCGATTTTGAAGTTGTTATATGAAAAGTGGAGAACGCGCTAGATTATCGATGAAAGGTTTAGAACTCTAGGGTGTTGACCTTGATTTGGAGGGGTTTGACTAGGGTTAGGGATGTTGACCAAGTCAAACAAGTTAACTACCATGCTTAGCCTCACTAATGATGATGATCAATGTTACTTAAACATCAGTGATGTTACAGCGTGCCCGTGAAGCACCATCATTATTACGATGGACGACGTGACGGGGTGCCACGCGCTGCTTCAGCCCGGGTTATGCAGCTTGCTGCAAAGACAGGGTTACGCACGATCCCTGTGTTGTGTCATGTCGTGTTGTGTCATGTGTACAGCCTTGACGTGATGGGACGGGCCTGCAGGCGCCTCCGTTCCCCTCTCGTCGTGTCGTCCACAGCCATAGGGGCGCCCGCCCCGACCCGCTGGGTTACGCACAATCCACGACGCACACGCACTGCTTCAGCCGAGGTTACGCGGCTTGCTGCCATTTGTACGTTGGGATCAGTCTGCTCGGTTGGTTCATGGATCATTTTAAATTCCTCTCTCTCTCTCTCTTAAACCAAGGCCCCATTCTCCGTGCCTTTTAAAACCACTCTCTTAATTCAGATTGTCGAAATCTCTTAATAGGTGAGGCAGATTCATTCCGTAAGTGTGTCTGTTCCCCCTTCGTCTTCCTCTTCAATTCCGTGTTCATGGCATTGCTGGTCTGGACTAATTTTGCCTGATTCTAGCACGTTCTGCTACTGCTATTC
Organism: Cenchrus fungigraminus; assembly: GCA_036936925.1. NCBI lineage: Eukaryota > Viridiplantae > Streptophyta > Magnoliopsida > Poales > Poaceae > Cenchrus > Cenchrus fungigraminus. The sequence goes on from CM072775.1 coordinate 42,320,091, forward strand.
TTGTTTACAGCCGCGGCTTTCCTCCAATACTGGTTTATTCAACGGCGACGAGGTTGAGATCGTATTCGGTGAGTTCTTTTTGTTAATCATCCATACGGCATTTAAGAGTTTACAAGCTGAGCCGCCCTGGTGACCGATGGCGCAGCGGCGGTGGCGGTCGCCGCGATTACCGCTCGCAGCGGGAAGTGGTATGGGCTGGCGGAGGTGGGCCGTTGTTGTGCATTGCTAATGGACGGAAGAAGGGACGGGAAAGAGAAACAGTAGGCGGGGGGCTACGGTAGTCTTGAATCCTTTGGGATTATATTCTACACTCAATTTTAAGCGATTCTGTTATTTAGAGTTGACTGTTGTGCATATTTCCTGCTTAGCTTGGCATATTATTTAGAGTAGACTTCATTTCATAGTAACTTCGATTGATTGGATCATAATTATTTTATCATAACTTATCGTTAATTAATTGAGCCTAAGAATATACGGAGTAATCCGTTAGATCATAACAAATACTCCTGGTATTAGAACATTGGATTTTCTGACACTGGAACCATGAACCTGACTTTCATTTGTACTCTGATCATACGTATGGTTTAGTTTTTTTTTTTGGTCTGGAAAATCTTATGCACCCTGATACTATTCTAATTTCAATTGTACATATGAAAGTGCCACACATGGTAATTTGAACTGTTTAACCTTGCCTAGAGGCTGAAAAGTGATGACCACCATAGTCATATCCGATGCTGGTGTGGGTGAAGGATTCGTGCACTATGCCGCTGGTGCAATGAACAATAGCCAAACCTTGAGCGCAGGGAACCTGGAGGCACCTGTAGCAGAAGATACCAGCATTTCTGAGAGCAGTTTAGTACTGAAGCATAAGTTGCAGGAACTAGAATCAAAATTAAAGGACAAATTTGCTCAGGAGATGCAAGAGTTAAGGGATGATCTCCATGATTTGCAGTCTCGGTGCACGGTTTTGGCCGTCAATGAATTTAACAAAAATACCGAGTTGCAGGAGCTTCGGAAACACTTAATCAAGGTAAGAAATCATCCCTGTGCTGCAATTGACTGTGAATATACTTTTAGTACATTTTAGCTGCTGGTGATATAGTATCATGTTGTTGTTTCTTGGGAAGTATCAGAAATTAATTGATGTGGTGTTTTGTCTTTCTATGAGTGACCACAGACATTACATTTTGTGCTCATTTAATAGTCAGTCTCTATCAACAAAATGAACATGTTTTCATGTAATATTGTTTGCAAAAGAATGTTGTCACACTATCACTTTATACTTTCAAATTTCATAGAATGTTGCCTTGGAATCATCGTAGTTTTTCGAATTTCATTTTTCTCACCTTAGAAATTTGTTTTAAAAAATTGCTGCAGCAACACACGGGGTATCAGAATCTACAGGGATTGCCAGATGGCAGAACTGGCCGAGCCAACATTGGTGTCAAGAGGATGGACGTCGTTGATCGCAAGGCGATCGCAGACACTGGTGGGTTATCGGATTACGAAGCAGCACTTATCTGTTCAAAATGGAGGCTGAGATATCAGATCTAAATTGGCATCCTTTTAGGGTTGACATGGTTGATGGCAGAGAGATGGTGTGGACCTTTTTATTCATTATTTTCATTTATTACTGACGGATTATGTTCTGTGAGTTTACATGTTCATCCAGTCTAATCATGGGGCAAGTGATCTTTTGTAGGATGTTATTGATGAAGCCGATAGTAAGCTCCAGGAGCTAAGAGGAGGGTCAAGAGATCTTTGCCTTGGTAACAAAGGCCCTGCTTGAGGTTAATGAGCACAATGCGAGTGGCCGCTACCCAGTACAATTGTTGTGGAACTACAAGGAGGACCGGGAAGCAACCCTGAAGGAAGCTGTCCAGTTTGTCATGAGACAATCACATAGGCTCAAGAGGAAGCGTAGTTAATTATAATAGCTGCACCCATTCGGTTATACGGTACGCTGCCATGTAAATATCCAATGCAAATTGGGTTGCTACTTATTAGAGCAACTCCAAGAGAGTAGCCAAATCTCACTCTTCATATTTCAATTTAGCTAACCATTTAGCTAAGATTTGCACTCTATATTTCTGTACAATCCAACAGACTAGCCAAATCGACTCTGCATATACTTTTAAAATAATATTCAAATATTTTAATTTTTTTTTGCTTTATCCGTTTGGCAGTAGCAACTCACTCCCGGCCACACAAAACATCGAACTCCTTGTGTTCGTGATTAAGCTTGATGTTGCTCAAGCCTGCTGCCGATGTTCGCTCATCACCTGCAAAACAACAAGTGCACACACAGAAAACAATCAGCTTGCAACTGCTGCTCTGTAGCTGCCGATGCAGCTTGCTCTGTTGAAAATGTCCATCATTGCTCAGGCCGTGGACTCCCTGCCTGCAGAAGAAAGACGCAAAGCTTGTTGTCGACTTCCTCACATGGTGCCTGCTGGCTGCTACCGCCGCGAGTCCTACGGGTCGCTGGCCGACGTGCACTGGCCTGCGAGGACCCGGCGCATCGAGCTCCTCACCATCCCCTGCATCGATCTCATGGTTCCCAGTCTCGAGAACAGCCGCCCTTGTCGTAGGTACTGTTGCTCGCCGTCGGGAGCCCGCGCCACCGTTGGTCAGAATGTGATTCAAAACTGGCAGTTGCCATGCAAAATTGTCTCATTTTAGGGGAGGATTATTAGGAACTCTTGGATATGATCTTCAAGTTCCAAAAAAACATGTGAGGAGGAGCCGTGGATCACACGTGTGACATATGACTTTTCCTATGGGTCTGTCTACCCCTCACCCGTGTGATTTGGGGGCTTCTGTCACATGTGTGATTTGAGCCTCAAATCACACGAATCTGGTGTGGGTCTTAATCTGTGTGATTTGGGGGCTTCCATCACACAGATTTTGGAAAAACCCAAATCACACAGATTTGGGAAAACTATCACACAGATTTGGGAAAACTATCACACAGAAACAAAATCTGTGTGATTTTTGGCAGTCTGTCACAGAAATTCTAATAAACACATTTCAGAAAATACCAAATCACATCTTCACAGAAAAAACCCAAAAATTACACAGATAAACACAAAATTCATGTCGAAAAAACTTACACCTATGAACTCAACAAATTACATATACTGATTAAATAAATTACAATAGTCTAATTGTGGTGAAAAGAAACTGCCAGCAATGTATATTAATTAGTAACATAAACCTAGATCAAGCAGAGTAATGTAAAAACAGGAGAATGGTATATTGATCATAGTACAATTTGTAAACATGAGTTCCCTGAATGATATGTTATGCTATAACAGGTGCATATGTATACTACAATGCACTAAAAAATTATTTCATAGAAAATTTATAATACACAGATAGAAAGATGCATGAACACTGCAATGCCATCCATCAGATCTAATAAAAAATTGTTGTGAAAATTAATGAAACACTCTGACTGCAAATTAACACAAAAACCACCAGAATATACTAAAAATAATGAAATTCACTATGGCTGCAGCTTAACACAAAAACAAAGATGGAACAGTGCAACTAGATCCAGATACACTACAACCGAAACAGAAAGTGTACTTTGTACATAATTAATGAATATGAGCTAACAACTAACCCAAAAGTGAGGTATACTGATCATAAATCCAAAAATACCTAATGCAAAATTAAATCCCCCTAATGACACATTTAAATCCCTCAAATGACTGATTTAGCAAATAACCCCAAAGTACCAAATGACACATTGAACAAAAGATGGCAAATATCAAATTCAACAAATGCCACAAACAACATATCCAGATAGACAGTTTGACTCCGATAGATTGCCTTTGCCCTCAAATAGTTTGCAAATGAGGGACCAAATTACGCCTCAGATAGTTTGACAAAATCATGTAACACTCTTGACCTTGGGTCATAATAATTTTTTTAAAACCAAACAAATGGAAAAAATAACAGTTCATGCGAGCCATGGAAACATCTGACACACCCATCCCTAGCCGCTGTGGCAAGGGATGGGTGTGTCAAGGGAATGGATGGATCAGATGTTTTGATGACAATCATGAGAAGAAAAAAAATGGGTGAACATTTTTGTATCTAACAAGGTCATATCAAACATTTTTGTATCATCATAGGCATGAAAAAAAATCATCTTGGGCATAAAAAATGAGAGCAACAACCAAAAAATGCAGTTCTGATATCATGAAGTTCCTATATAATGAGAACATAGTCTATAATTTTTTGGTGTGGGAGGAAAACACCCAAACACAGATTTTTCTATAAGGGTAATTCATAACACACTGACAAACACAACCCAGTAGAACATGCATATTATAAGACAGAGATATACAGGCTAAGCAGATTTCAACAGAAAAATGGATCAGAAAGAATCTAACAAAAGGTCACTTAGAAAAAAATATAACAGGGTAATTTTGATAATACCAGAAAGGTTCACATAACAAACTGACAGAAACTAAAAAGATACATTGCACCCCTTGTTTAAAAAAAAGCCTGATAATGATGATAAACTAAAGTTTAGGTACACATAGCTGATAGCATTTATGGTAACTGTAACTGATGATGGTGTTGTTCCAAAATATAGGGACTTAGATGCTGATTGAATTGGAAGTCATATGATATGCATAAAGATGAAAAAACATATATTACAACATAGAAAAGGACAAAACATCAAGCTGCTGGGAAAAAATGAAGATACATTGTAAAACCAAAAATGTAGAAAATGAGAACATGAATCTGAACATACCAGGATTATATTTTTCTCTTCTTAGAACCACCAGCTTCAGCATCATCTTTTTTCTCCCCGATAGGGAGGTTGGCCTCTGCCCTCTTCACAACAACTTCGATCCTCAACTGTTTCTTCTTATAGAAATCAGGGATGATGCCGTCTGTGAACTCATCAGGCTTGGCGTCACGGATAGGGATGGTATGAGTATGATCAGTAATCTCTTTGATAAAAACTCGAGTCATTTTCCTAAAGACAACTGGAGAGCGGACACAAATCCTAACTTCACCATCAAGCAGATCAGCATCAGCTGCGGATGAGCATTGAACGATGAACTCCCCCATTAGATGAAGCTGACCAACTTTGAAATTGCCATGCTTCAGCAAATGATGGCAAACTTCAATAACTTTGAACAACATATCTTCTCCATCATATTGTTTCTCAACAGCAGCATACACCAAAGTGTCAGTTGGTCCTTGTTCCAAATTCAGATAGGCAGTAGTGGCATTGTTAACAATGACATTGCCCTCATAGAGCCTGCCCCTAAGATTCAACATGTTTCCATGTAAAAAAGCAAACTAATAAATGAAAAAAATATATACATTGCATCAGATAGTAATGCAGCATACGTTAAGAATGCATAGAGAATTTAAGATTATACTAATATAATATAATATAATATAATATAATATATTAGTAATATAGAAAGAAAAAAAAACTGGAATGAAGTAAAATAGACTATACTTCAATATTTTGCATAGATAGAAATCATCAGATACTGTAAAACTACATAATCATCCTGATACTATGAAACTATAGTATCAACTACAATCCATAGAGGTCTGCTGCTAAACATTTTGACACAGAATCTGAAACCTAGGGATATACAGAAAAAAATTCTAAATAGAACAACAATTCAAATCAATTCATAGCGACCAAAAGAGAAGCACCTAACTGGATCAACAAAACAACTTCTAGTAGTCCAGCAAGGAATTGGGATTAACACAATCAAACCCTAAACAATCGGGACACACCTAACAGTTGAATCAGCAATAATAAACTCACCGTGCTCGTCTGAGAAAACTAGAATCACCAAACACCATCAGGGATCCGTAGGGAAAACTAGCCTGGTCGTCGAAGCACATCCAGATCACCATGGCCCACCAATTCGGCCCCACGAACCACATGAAAATGTAAAAGACAAATCGTGAATCAGATAATACACGAACGATTGGGGGAATAGACTAGATCCATAGAAATCGAACACACCGCAGCCGTCGGAACCAACTGGAATCAACGCTCGACGCCGGAGAAAAGCCAAATGACATTGAGACAAACAACAAAATCAACTAATCAGAACTTCCGCGTCAAGGGAGGGAGCTCGAAAATAGTATAGATCCATGGATATCGAACTCACTGCGATGGTCGACGAACCCTAGAATCGCCTCGCCAATAGACAAAATCATGCGATTGAGAAAGACAAACATGAATCCCACATCAAAAACATGATGCAACGAGGAGACGGGGAAGAATATGCTAGATCCATAGACACCAAACTCACCGCGGCGGTCGGAGCATAGGAATCGCCGCCGGTCGCCGCCAAATCACCGGCGCGCAGCAGGGAACAGAGCGAGATGAGAAATGAAGCGGAGGAGTAGAGGGAGCCAAAAGGATAACACGGTGCGAGTCCCAAAAATCAAACACTGACAACTGGGTCCCACATGTCATACTCAAAATGACAGCTGAGGCGCTGGGATCACAAACAGCCACACATCACGGATCCGACGGCCAACAAAAACGTGTGAGGAGGAGCCGTGGATCACACTGAGGAGGGCCTTTGTTAGAAAATATTAGATCCTAATCCTCTTATTATGCTGCCTTCTCATATCCAATTGGCCTCGTAGCTCCTCGCGCATCACCCCTACCCTTGCGTCGTGCCTCCCCGCATCGCCACCACCACTCCCGCCACGCGATTCCATCGCACCGCGTGTGCAACCCCCCGTTCAGTCCCCGCCGCCCTTGCCCATTCGTCGCCGGTGGTCGTCGTTAGCACGCCTCACCGGAGCAGGGCCTATCGAGATGCTCAGCAACAAGGCAGCGACGTCGGGCCCGCTGCGCCCTGCGATCCCCATCGTCCTCCCTGGCGACCGGTAAGCTTCCCCAGATTCGTGGGCACCACACTCCTACCTCACGCTCACGGCTCATCCCCTTACCTCTTGCTCCTCCCATCCGTTCACAGCGGCAAGAGACAGAGGAGCGCGGCGGTGGTTCCTTTACTACCCGGCGACGTTCTGGTGGAGATTCTCTCCCGCGTCCCCGCCAAATCCCTCTGCCGTTTAAAGTGCGTCTCCCGGGCCTGGCGCGACCTCATCGCCGACCACCTTCGCTGCAAGAAGCTCCCCCAAACCCTCGAAGGTTTCTTCATCAACACTGACCATGTGCCCGGTATTGACCGTGATGGTGACGGCTCGGATGGCGTCGTCGGGCACTTCATCAACACGTTTGGTAGATACATTCCCCTCGCTTCCTACACCTTCCTGTGGAACCAGCCAGGCATTGAGGAATTTCACCTCCTGGATTCCTGCAATGGGCTCCTCCTCTTCGGGCACCGCAGGGCTGGAGACACCTACCCTTCACTAGGCTATGTCGTCTGCAACCCCACCACCGAGCAATGGGTGGCCGTGCCCAGCTCCGACTTCGAACCTCTTTCCACTAGCGAGACTGATGAGGGCCTGGAACTTGATGACGACAAACATATTTTCACCTTTTTGATTTTCAACCCTGCTGTGTCCTCGCACTTTCAGTTGGTTGAGTTCATTTCTGATCATGGCACAATCGTGGAAGAAGTGAACGCATACTCGTCTGAAACTGGGGTATGGTGTGACTGCGATTGGTCTTCTTCATATCACATCACATCATTCTTCGCAGGAAGCACCTTTGTTAACGGCATGCTGCATCTCAGTGCCTTCGGCTCACATAATGGTACACTCCAGGACCTAATACTTGCAGTTGATGGGGAAGGGAATGTTTGTAGGAGCCTCAGGGGGGCCATGAAGCTTTTGGATGTTGTTTTTGTTGGTGAATCCCAAGAACTTGTGCATTGCGTGAGTGAACATAAAGACAACACTTGCCAGATGACTGAACTGTCCATTTGGATCTTTCAGGACTATGATGCAGAAGATTGGGTTCTGAAGCACAGTGTGGAATTTTTCAAGCTGTTTGAAAGAATGAATTGCGGAGTTGAATTTAAATACATTGTGGTTGCCATTCACCCAGATTGCAATTTGATCTTTTTCTTTCTTGACTGGGACTAGAAACTGAAATCATATGACATGGATAGCAAGGAGGTGTACACTCTCTGCACTCTAGGGGTGGGCCCTCAGTATATTTTCCCATTAGTTCCCTACTATGCAGAGACATTGGCCCTTGGTAATAAGCACTGAAATGGTGCCCCGTGAGGCATTCCCTTCATCCTAAATTACTGGTCAATTTTGATGTTTCAAGAATGGAGACAGGAGCTATATTTGTAGAATTAGGCTATGTGCTCTAACGTTGTTTCGTTGATACCCTCTGTTTCCTATTGTCCATTAATTAAAATCAAACACCTTTTCAGTTGCTCTAATTTCATGGTTTTTGGAGTAACATGCAGAAACATCTCGAATGCTTCCGTGTTTCCACCCCTCCATTTTGTCCTATCGTTGCCCACCTTTTCCTATCAGCTTAAGCTGTTGGGTCGAACTCATTGGTGCATGCAACTCAATATCCTGACATGTAAATTTCCGGGCAATGAGTGTCGAGTTGAAATGTTGGGAGTTTCATGACTTGTCGGTTCCTGTATGCCAGTTAAATAACAAATATTGCAAACTAGTACGAACTACTGTTAATCTGTTATATTATTTCAATTGCGTGCACTTCATCTACTCTATAATAAGAATAATATTTTATGAATGGCGAAGCATGTCCGGACGATGTTGGAGGTTAGAGGTTTAGGCAGATTAGATACGACCTACTGTCCAGGGCATATCCAGCGTGGGCGCTTGGGGTCCATTGGAGCATCCTGAAGCTCCTCTAAAATTTTCAGCCATGGATGAAGAGAAGGTGCAGGAAAATCAGCCCCCCTCCTTCCAAATTGTGTAGGATGCAGCACGGATCGTCTCCCACTCCCAGGATTCTGTAACATACCTTGACAGGGATGCGTCACCTGCCCGATATCGGTAACACAAGATCCAAGCTGCATGCTGCAACCGCCTGGGTTACCCACACGGCCATGTAAAAGGCCGTTTTGCTTACGCACGCAGCATCGTGGTCAAGAGGCCTCCTGAGAGGAATGTGTAACCTGCATGGTCTCGGTTACGCTGGGACCACGCACGCTGCTTGGTGCAATCGCAAGGGTTACGCACACGGCCACGTAAAAGGCCGCTTGGGTTACGCATGCAGCATCGCGCTCGACGAGGAGCACGGCGGGGCGTGTCGATCCTGCCTAACTGAGATTACGCCCTGAGCTAGATACGCCCTCGATCCCGGTGTTGCCTATCAAATGTGCCACCGAACTCTTCGTCTTCAGCTGTTGCTGCCATGCGTCATCTTTCCGAACCTCCAACGGCTGACACCGGGCATGCATTCCAGGACCCAAATGGTAGCGGGTGGAACTGACGGTTACGCTGATGCCACGTTGCGTGCTGCAAGGGTGGTTCAGTAGCGCACGTAAACAAAAGCTTTACGTTCCTTCTTTTGAGCTGATGATTTCACATTTTTGCGGGATTTTCGGGATATCCGTTTAACGAAAACTAACTTTATATCCATTATCGTAGACCCTGCAAGTTCAGATCGCGGAAGCGCGGCGGAGGAAGAGGTTTATGCTCATGTCGGTCGCGCCAGAGAAATCGTCTCGTGTCCCTCATCTTGGCAAGCAAGGCGCACCGGACGGCAATGCGATGCCAATGACACAGAGTTCTGACGGCAGATCAACGGTGACTTCCGATGGCAAACCACAGTCGACGACGACGTCAAGGAAGCGGCCTCCTAGTCCTAGCGAAGAAAAGGTAGCACCTCCGACCGGCAGCGCCGCCCATCCTCGGAGGCAGCGGCCTAACAACTTCAACTCCGACGGCCCATTGTCGTCGTCTACTCCAGAGGTATGTAATCTAACGCAACATCCAGATTCCATATGACGCACTACCTATCCCTGCACGGCGCGCGCTTATTTATTACTCTCTCTCCGTGACCAGATACCAATCAGTTCTACTTTTACCATTTCTTCGAAGCGCTCGAGCCTATGCATTCTAGGCACGCCGAAATGACTGGCGAATGTCCTTGGGCTGCTTTCAACAGCAAGAAAGAAAAAGCTAGAGTCTATCAAGTTTGACTTCTTGCTACACATCAAACCAATCACCATAGATCGTCCATTGCTGATGTCGCTTGTCAACACGTACGATCCGGATGAAGCAGGTTTCAAGCTTGGTAGCGAGCTGATCCAGTTGACGCAATCAGATGTGAAGGACATCATGGGTCTACCAATCGAGGGAAAAGTGGTCAATATGACCAGTTGTGGTCGAGAAAAAACAAGGTCGTCACTAACATTGTCTGAGGTTGAAAACAGACTGAAGCAAAAGGACGGGCCTGCGATGATTCGTTTCTTTGAGATTTCTTCATGTTTTGCCACAAGGTTTTATTTGACCCTGATACCAACCCAGCTATTGAAGCGACTGGAGATCGCCTCAATGGATGGTATCGCTAACGGAATTGTATGTCGTCTATGTCTCTTGCTTGCTAATTACTAGTACTCTTGTAACTGTGGGTTTCATGTCTGACAGTTATTTTCAATCTTTTGTGACAAAAGGTTTTCAAAAAGCTTCCATACAACCGAGAGAAGTAAAACAAACATGATGATTCGACGGTTACGCAAAATCCACGCTGCATTCTGATTCGACGCACCATCCTGCTCGGTTACGCATGTTTCGGCGACGCACCATCCATTCTGCATGGTGCGTGCATCACAGACTGGGTTACGCAGGGAGTCTGTCACGCAAAATCCCCATGCATCTGGTCGTGTCGTTGCATCGCGTAACCTGGGGCCGATAAAGTTACGCAAAATCCACCCTGCATCCGGTCATGTCGAATGCAGCTTACGCACCGCCCTTGATGCTTGATCCAACACTAACTGGGTCATGTCATTGCATCGCGTAACCTAAACCCGCAAAGGTTACGCAAAATCCACGCTGCATCCGGTCGTGTCGATTCAGCACGTAACCTGCACTGGTTAGGCACCGTCCGTGCTGCTTGATTGATGCAACACCGACTGGGTCGTGTCAAATCAGCACGTAACCACAAGAGGTTATGCACCATCCGTGCTGCTTGATTCAACACCGACTAGGTTGTGTCGAATCAGCGTGTAACCTGCACAGATTACGCACCGTCTGTGCTGCTTGATGCAACACCGACTGGGTTGTGTCGAATCAGCGCGTAACATGAAGAGGTTACACACCGTCCGTGCTGCTTGATGCAAAACCGGCTGGGTTACGCTTACGCACCTTTAAGACGGCTAGCTGCATGGTTTCTGCGTTACGCACGGTGACGGTTAGGCGTGGTGCAATCTCCAGCAAATCCGTCTGCTTGGCGGTTTCACAGATCACTTCAATTCCTCTCTCTCTCTCTCTCATTTTATATACAATCAATGGAAAAGAAGAAGCCAAGGCCCCATTCCATCCTCCGTGCCTTTTAAAAAAACCACCCCCTTCGTCTTCCTCTTCAGTTTCGTGTTCATGGCATTGCTGGTCTGGACTAATTTTGCCTGATTCTAGCGCGTTCTGCTACTGCTATTCTTGTTTACGGCCGCGGCTTAACTCCAGTGCTGGTTTATTCAACGGCGACGAGGTTGAGATCGTCTTCGGTGAGTTCTTTTTATTAATTATCCATACGGCATTTAAGAGTTTACAAGCTGAGCCGCCCTGGTGACCGATGGCGCAGCGGCGGCGGCGGTCGCCGCGATTGCCGCTCGCAGCGGGCAGTGGTATAGGCTGGTGGAGGTTGGCCGTTGTTGTGCATTGCTACTGGACGGAAGAAGGGACGGGAAAGAGAAATAGTAGGCAGGGGGCCACGGTAGTCTTGAATCCTTTGGGATTATATTCTACACTCAATTTTAGGCGATTCTGTTATTTAGAGTTGACTATTGTGCATATTTCCTGCTTAGCTTGGCATATTATTTAGAGTAGACTTCATTTCATAGTAATTTCGATTGATTGGATCATAATTATTTTATCATAAATTATCGTTAATTAATTGAGCCTAAGAATATACGGAGTAATCCGTTAGATCATAACAAATACTCCTGGTATAAGAACATGGGATTTTTTGACACTGGAACCATGAACCTGACTTTCATTTGTACTCTGATCATACGTATGGTTTTTTTTCTGTTCTGGAAAATCTTATGCACCCTGATACTATTCTAATTTCAATTGTACATATGAAAGTGCCACACTTGGTAATTTGAACTGTTTAACCTTGCCTAGAGGCTGAAAAGTGACGACCACCATAGTCATGTCCGATGCTAGTGCGGTCGAAGGATTCGTGCACCATGCCGCCGGAGCAATGAACAATAGCCAAACCTTGAGCGCAGGGAACCTGGAGGCACCTGCAGCAGAAGCTACCAGCATTTCTGAGAGCAGTGTAGTACTGAAGCATAAGTTGCAGGAACTGGAATCAAAATTAAAGGACAAATTTGCTCAGGAGATGCAAAAGTTAAGGGATGATCTCCATGATTTGTAGTCTTGGTGCACGGTTTTGGCCGTCAATGAATTTAACAAAAATACCGAGTTGCAGGAGCTTCGGAAAGAGTTAATCAAGGTAAGAAATCATCCTTGTGCTGCAATTGACTGTGAATATACTTTTAGTACATTTCAGCTGCTGGTGATATAGTATCATGTTGTTGTTTCTTGGGAAGTATCACAAATTAATTGATGTGGTGTTTTGTCTTTCTATGAGTGACCACGGACATTACATTTTGTGCTCATTTAATAGTCAGTCTCTATCAACAAAATGAACATGTTTTCATGTAATATTGTTTGCAAAATAATGTTGTCCCGCAATCACCTTATAGTTTCAAATTTCATAGAATGTTGCCATGGAATCATCGTAGTTTTTCGAATTTCATTTTTTCACCTTAGAAATTTGTTTTCAAAAATTGCTGCAGCAACACACGGGGTATCAACTAGTTAATACACATGATCTGCAGGGATTGCCGGATGGCAGAACTGGCCGAGCCAACATAGGTGTCAAGAGGATGGGCGTCGTTCATCGCAAGGCGATCGCAGACACTGGTGGGTTATCGGATTATGAAGCAGCACTTATCTATTCAAAATTGGAGGCTGAGATATCAGATCCAAATTGGCATCCTTTTAGGGTTGACATGGTTGACGGCATAGAGATGGTGTGCACCTTTTTATTGATTATTTTCATTTATTACTGACGGATTATGTTCTGTGAGTTTCCATGTCGATCCAGTCTAATCGTGGGGCAAGTGATCTTTTGCAGGATGTTATTGACGAAGCCGATAGTAAGCTCCAGGAGCTAAGAGGAGAGCATGGTCAAGAGGTCTTTGCCTTGGTAACAAAGTCCCTGCTTGAGGTTAATGAGCACAATGCGAGTGGCCGATACCCAGTACAATTGTTGTGCAACTACAAGGAGGACCGGGAAGCAACCCTGAAGGAAGCTGTCCAGTTCGTCATGAGACAATCACATAGGCTCAAGCGGAAGCGTAGTTAATTATATATAATAGCTGCACCCATTCGGTTATACGGTATGCTTCCATGTAAATATCCAATGCAGATTGGGTTACTACTTATTATGGAGTATATATCTCTTTTATCTATACTGTACATCTCCAGAGTGCATAACCTGCGCTGGCTAGGTTACGAAGCATCCGTGCTGCATGCTGCAACCTGCAACCCCCGACGGGGTCGAGTCGATTTAGCGCGTAACCTGCATTTGCTCAGTTACCCACCAGTCATGTTGCATTGTTCCTGCAACACCGACTGCGTTAACACTGACTGGGTTACGGACGCAAAATCCATGATGTACTGTCTTACTGATAAGAAAAAGTGACCAAGCCAGACTGAATTATTTGTTGATTTGTTGGCAAAATATGTTCACATTTTTTGAACGAACATCCATCCAAAGTACTCCTCCGTAGTAGGAAACAGAGTCTAGTGATCTTACAACCAAAAAATAGCAGCACAATCAAATAAGGAGGGACCAAACTTAATCAGAAACTACTCCTAATAGTTATCATTACAGCAATGCAACACTTGTTATTGTTGGCAATTAGCGTTTCATCCAGTCTGGTTCGTCAATGATCATGGGCGCTGCCTCGCCTTCGAGCAGGGACAGGGGCAGCATCAGTGGCCGAGCGCCTGGCAACGCAGCCAGTCTGTCGAGCAGGGTCGGGAACGGCCGTGCCCCTGAGCTCTCCTGCACAGTCGGCGCGGCGGGCGCACCTGACATCAATGGATGAGCGGATGGCAACACTGCCGGCCTGTCGGGCAGGGACGGGAACAGTCGTGCCCCTGAGCTCTCTGGGACAGTCGGCTCGGCGGGCGTGCCTGACATCAATGGTTGAGCGGCTGGCAACGCCGCCGGCCTATTGATCAGGGTCGGGAACGGCCGTGTGCCTGAGCTATCCGGGACAGTCGACGAGGCGGGCGCACTTGAAATAAGTGGCGGAGTGGACAGCCACGAGAGCCACGTGCGATCAACCCGGCCTCTCGGGCACTCCACCCACTGGACGCCAGCTTGTGGTGGCGACGGGTACGACCGTGTGCCAGAGCTCTCCGAGACAGTCGACGCGACGAGCGCACTTGACATCAATTGCCGAGCGGCTGGTAATGCCGCTGGCCTGTCGAGCAGGGACAGGACAGTCGACGCGGCGGGTGCGCTTGACATCAGTGGCGGTGTGGACGGCCACGGCAGCCATGCACGGACGGCCTGGCCTCTTGGGCACTCCACCCACTGCACGCCAGTTTCTGGTGGAGACGTTGAGACGGGAATCATGGTTTTCTTGCTGCGGCGAGAATGGCACTTGCCCCACCGCTCCCCGACATGCCGGCGACGACTGCCGCAGTTGGCGCAGAGCGTGCCGGGCCCCATCGGGCTGGCCCTCCATTGAGGTGATTTTGTCCTGCCGCAGTCACCGCATCTCGGCCCAGCTGGAGCTTTAACCGGCGTGGATGGTTGGAGAGCGTGCGCCACACGAGGCACGCGATGATTCTCGCCGTCCATTGGGGGAGATACTCTGAAATGCACATAGAAATTAGTTTGATCAAAGAGGCGGAACGGTCGAAAGAACAACGAAATCGATTGATTTGGGAGAGGGGACGATGGTACTTTCGCCGAGAGGAGGAGATGCCGATGGGGTCTTCTTGCGCCGAGAGGAGGAGATGCCGATGGGGTTTTCTTGCACTGAGGAGGTGATGCAAAAGTGTGGTGTCGACTAAGCACGTAACCTGCAAGGTCTCGGTTACGTAGGTGCCATTCAGTGGGCTGCGCACTAGAGAATTCCAATCGACGACGCGTCAGCCTCTCGAGTGTGTACAACCTTGACGGGACGGGACAGGCCTGCAGGTGCCTCCGCTCCCCTCCCGCCCCGACCTGCTGGGTTAGCATAATCCACGACGCACACGCTCTGCTTCAGCCTAGGTTACGCGGCTTGTTGCCATTTGTAGGCTCCTGATAGATGCCCTGAGTACTATTGGCAAAGGGAGTAATTAGTCTGGTGGGAAGCGATTAGTATAGAGAAATAGTCTGGTTAGGTCTGGTTGACAGCTGAGATAGGTTTGGGCAGCTTAGGTTTGGTTCTGAACGGTTGCATGGGCAATTCCTTCAAGCTCGACGCCTCATGCCCTCGTCTGTCGTCGTCTCCCTCGATCGTCCCAGTCTCCGACCACGTCGACACCGCACGCTGCTGCCATGGAGCTTGCCATCTTCGCGTTCCTGACGGCTATCGTCGATGAGTCGCCAAGGGTTCACTATCGAGTATCGACGAGCTCCATCCGCGGTGCCAGCGCCGTGGCGCTTTTCGCAGCTCGCCAGCAACCGCCTCGACGGGCAACAGCAGGGTGACGAGCACTTGTAGGGTTATAGATAATTGGGTGGAAACCACAATTCAGTTTAGTTTCGGAGTGAAATGTGCATTAAACTTGTCGCGGAAGGCATTCATTTCATCTCCATCGAAACAATAAGTTCCAGCATGGTCTATGAAAATGGATTGTATACAAGTACAAATAGTGAAATGCCTTTGTTATGTGCTGCTCAAAGGGACACATTATTATACACATCCTGGATGCACATATGAATCCATATCAACAACAATGTTTATTGCACATATATATCAATGTGTATTGCAATGTAAATGATGTGTTGTCTGTAGCAACGCAAGGGCACGATCCTATAGTAACTAAAACATTAAAACTATAGACTACAAGCAGGGACCCTGGTACATGCCTTCGTGTAATCTACTACGGAGATCGTGCATAACATGGGGATGGTGAAAGCATACGAACAAAAAATCCATTGTGAGTATTCCGTGCGGCCAGATTCGCTCTAAGAGAGACATGCACTTCTCCTGCAATTGGGTGCAGTTAGTCTCAATTGCCCATTGTAGAAATGCGCTCATAGTTTGCTCGCTTGCCATGTCCCACATCCTTGACGCATAGTGCAGCTTCAACCTTTCGACGCGGTACATGTCGGTGACTGAGAGTAACACAGGCCAGGTGTTGGCAGGGGTGTCCCATAAATCAGCCTCCTCCGGGAGTGATCCTTCACTGGCATATTTGATCAGAAGCGAGAAGCCATCAGGGTGTGTGTCTTGAATTTGAATAGTTTCAGAGTTTGACTCCACTCCACCACCGTAGAGCATTGCCTTCATCACACAAGATACTGCAGCCACATCGGCACGTATCGCTCGTATCACCCGGCTGCCTATGTCAAATACAACGTCCATAGCAGCTTGGGCTGCAAGTGTTGCGCATATGCTTCTGTGTACTGACGGAGGAGGAACATCAATGCGATCGTCCTCAAGTATTGTAACAACACACGATATGTTTATGCGACCTCTGTTGGAGCTCACGCGCTTAATGTCACGATGCTCCACCAGGCATTCGAAGCCTCGTTGTCCTAGATCCCCATTCCTGAATTCAACATCTTTTGTAGCTTGAACTCGAAACGTATCATTGTCATCGGTGGTGTATCCAGCCACCGCTCGCAACAATACTCGCACCTATGCGTGGAACCATGCAGTGTCGTCACAGGCTCTACAACAGTGGCAGCATATATGCATGTGTGAATGTGTGTATTCATAACAACGAGAAACCTACCTTTTGGGCTATGTTCATAGGAACGAGGAGGACGGCAATGCCGTCTGGTACACCCATCCACTGATGATCAGTCATACCTGTAGGATAGCAACGTAGCCTCCATTGACGGCCTCCAACCATGAATGTACCGGATTCCTTGTACTGCCCCGCGGTTCCTTCTGCTTTCGCTTCCTCGCTTGAGACTGAGAAGTCGACATGCTTGGAAGAAGACATGTTAGTGTCTAGAGCCATGATCGCAAATGGCGGCAATGATTGACTCGTGGGTAAACTGCCTCCTTTTATTGTGGGAGTGCATGTGCCGTTCCGAAACGACAACCGTTCGTGGACACGAGTTACCACTACTTATTACCCAGTACACTGAATGGACGCGTCCCTTCAGTGTGGGTGTGCACACGTTCGGGTCATGAGCGCCCGGTTACCAGTCCCGAAAACCGTACCAGTCCTTACTTAACTGCAGTTCACAATGGCCCTAACGTGAACGAACTTGTGGGAGTGTCGTTCCCAAACGGTCATTCGACACACCCCTTCTATGCGGCAATGCCTTTTCAATTCCGGCATGTATATTGCATTTTGGCCTTGTCACGTCGGCAAGTTCGTCACGTTTCTCAGTCTCGCAGCGGCACGCGACAGTTTGCATTTTTTGTGCATCCCCATCGTACTGATGTAACTAGCATACAGGAACAAACAAGTCATGAACGAAACTCCCAACAGCTTAAGCTGATAGGAAAAGGTGGGCAACGATAGGATCACTCTCACTCGAGTAACAAAATGGAGGGGTGGAAACACAGAAGTAGGGATGGAAATATGGAGATGGAATCCGAATTATCCGACATCCGTATCCGCTAAAACGTAAATATGGATATCTGTATCCGTATTCGAATTCAAATGTGATAGTAAAGTGGATACATCCGAATTCGTTTTTGTCGATGCAATAAAGTAACTAACTTTGCTGGGATGCATGTACTACTAAACCTTGAGTAGACCATGCTGGAACTAATTGTTTCGATGGAGATGAAATGAATGCCTTACGCGAGGCAATTTGAGAGCAGACAAGTTTAATGCACATTTGACATAACAACATGGCATCCCATAATTAGCAATGTTTTTTTTAGATCCGCATTATTAGCTAGTAAGTTAGAACTTTGAAGACCGACGGCCTGAGGAAGGTTGGGTTATGCACGTAGCATCGCGGTTGCCGAGCAGCACGGCGGGCCGCAGGTGTTGTCGGAGCGTGCGTAACCCAGGCGGTTATCACAGAAACCTGCACCGCGTCGGTACACATGACACACCCCGTCATGAAGGTGTGTAACCTAGTGCGTGTTCAACCACAGAGTCGGTGTTGCATCAAGCTGCATGGAAAAAAATTTCGTTCAGGGAATCTTTCATGCATGGAGTACTAAATTTCGTCTCGTGATTTTGCATGGAGTTGTGAAAATAGTTTTACAAATTGACTTTATTTAATACTCCCTCCGTTCCTTTATATAAGCATTTCTAAGATTCAAAATTTGTGTCTAAATGTAAGCATTCCTAGGGATAGGACAAAATTAAATGGGGTTGGTGGGTAAGTAGAGAGTTGGTGGGTACTGTAAAATGAGGGGTACAGATGTCATTTCCTTACACAATTATTTGTTGAGTTTGAACCCTTGGAATGCTTTTATAAAGGAACGGAGGGGCCGCCGTCGCCTTCTCGATCCCCCCACCTCCTCCGCCCCCGCCACCGGCGACCTCCCTCTCCCCTCGGCAGGCCCGAATCCGGCGCGTGGCGGCCTCTCCCTCGGGGATTCCGGCGGCGACGCGGGGTGGTGGGGACCGCGGCGGAGCAGGAGGCGGCCTCCCCGGAGAGGGCGCGAGGCGAGATCCGTCCCCAATGGGCAGAGCAGGGGCGCAGGGCGAGGCGGGAGGAACAGCGGCGCGACCTCCCTCCTCTGCCCTCTCCCTCCCATCGAGATCCGGCGCGGAGAAGCTCAAAGCACAATGCCAAATCTTCTTGACTTCTTTGCCTGTACAAAGCTGTTCCAAATCCAATCTGCTTCTGTAATAATACCCTCATAATATTGTAGAGGCGATATGCCCTTCTTGACAAATTTTTTGATTGAGTCGGATTTGAATTTAATTTTCTTTAGCACTACAGCCTTCACAGGTTCCTTTGAAGCCTCTAGTATCTTAAATTTAGGCTTCTAAGCCTTCATAGCTTCCTTTGAAGCCTAGGTTTAAGATACCAGAGCCTTCAAAGAAAGCTGTGAAGGCTGCAGCACTGAAGAAAAATTAAATTAAAATCCAACTTAATCAAAAAAGTTCTCAAGAAGGGTGTATCAACTCTACAATATTACGAGGTATTATTACAGAAGCAAATTGGAACAGCTTTGTCCAGGCAAAGAAGTCAGAAGAATTTTAGAACTGTAGCAAAGACCAGGGTAGCCGGGTACAAGTGAGGTGGGAAGATACCACACCTCTAGCTACAGGTGAAACCGTAGCTCTAGCGCACTGTAAGATAACAAAATGACACACTAATGTTGTTCATCGACCAGTACTTATAAGCAAGTTACTAACAACATATTGTACCCTTGCAGCGTAAGTTTCCTCTAAAAATTCACAGAGCCGGTGTCCTTCGCCAAACGAGGAAGATGTGGTAACCAAAGCCCTGGGAAACAAGGATCAAGATGGGTGTTAGGAATAAACTCGTGTTCAGGTTTTTACTCTGTTTTCAGTTGGGCTTTTTGTTAGATTGTGGGGCTCTGTGGATCAGAGCCGCGTCTTGTCCAACGTCTTTCCAATACAAAGTGATTAGAAGCTCCTGCTCAACATCCCAATTCAGAACCCACAGAATTTGTTGTTTTTGGCCGGAGGAACCACCCTTCGCCTCCAGGTACCTGACCTTTCTAGTGCTTCACGGCATACTGTTCACCGTCTCGCATCACCATGGTTACGTACCACTCAGGCTTCACGGTGCAGGCAACACAGTCTCGCAGGTATCGGGCAACACCATTCATAACGCAGCCCGATACTAGACATGTTACGCATGCCCTTCAAAGTCCGCTTATCCCGGGGAGGTTGCATTACGCTAATACGCACCATGGCCCGCGCGTAACCACAGGTTACACATGTAAAACCCAGGTTGCACCAAGCCTCTGTATTGTTTGTTCCTGCAACCCGGCTCTGTAGGTTGCACCACTAGGTAGCACGCAGCCAGGCTGCATTATTCCTGCAACACCGACTGCATTAGGCACAAATAGGCTTCAGATATATGCGTAACCTGACCCATGCTGCATCCGATGGTGTCGATTCTGCGCGTTACCTGCACCAGCTACTCGGTTACGCACCATCCAGGCTGCAACCGCCTGGAATACGCACGCGCACCTATAGGCTCCAGGTGTATGCGTAACCTGAACCCGCTCGGACACGCACGGACTCTGTTACGCACCTTCATGCTGCAACACCGACTGGGTGGTGTCGTTTCATCGCGCAACCTGCATCCCATCATGTCTATCCTGCGCGTCACCTGCACCAGCTTCGGTGACGCACGGTTCGGCGACGCACCATCCGTTCTACATGGCATGTGCAACACTGACTGGGTTACACATAGTGTCGATTACGCAGCGTCCGTGCCGCTTGATGCAACACCGACTTGTTTGCATGGTGGAACACTTACTGTGTTACGCAGAGTGTCAGTTACGTAAAAACCATGCTGTATCCTCTGTCGTGTCGTTTCATCGCGTAACCTTGAGCCGATAAGGTTACGCAAAATCCACGCTGCATCCGGTCGTCTCAAATCTGCACGTAACCTTTGCAGGTTATGCGCCGTCCGTGCTGCTTGATGCAACACCACCGACTGTCTCGTGTCAAATCAACGCGTAAGCTGCACAGGTTATGCTCCGTACGTGCTGCTTGAGCAGCAACACCGACTCGATTAAGCACGGACTAGGTTACGCACCTTTAAGACAGCTGGCTGCATGGTGCAACACTGACTGCGTTACTCACGGCGACGGTTACGTACGCATGGTGCAACCTCCAGCAAATCCGTACCCTCTAGGTTACGCACCATCCATGCTGCATGCAACACCGTATCGCAGGTGCAGGCAGCATTGATAGTGCGTAACCGAACGGGTGTAGGTTTCTCGCAGGATCGACATGACCGGATGCAGCAGGGATGGCGCGGAACCCTCGGCTGGGTGCAGGTGCCCTGGATGCCGGCTTCTTGGCAACGCACCCCGAAGGCCACAAAACAGATCAACTTTATATGGCACTCCCTCCATTCTCTTTTGATAGGAATACTCCGTATTTCCAAAAATCAGATTTTTACAAATGATAGTCCTATTTGCCATTGGTGTGGGCCGTGGCAATAAATGGCACAAATAACAATGAGTATCATGAGTAGAATGCCATTTGACAGAAGAAAAGTTTAAGACTACTGGCTGCATGTAATCGCAAGGGTTACGCACACGGCCATGTAAAAGGTCGCTTGGGTTACGCACGCAGCATCATGCTCGACGAGGAGCAGGGCGGGTCGTGTCGATCCTGCGTAACCAAGATTACGCCCTGAGCTAGATACACCCTCGATCCCGGTGTTGCCTATCAAACGTGCCACCGAACTCTTCGTCTTCAGCTGTTGCTGCCATGAGTCGCCTTTCCAAACCTCCAACGGCTGACACTGGGCAAGCATTCCAGGAACCACATGGTAGCGAGTAGAACTAGCGGTTACGCTGATGCCATGTTGCGTGCTGCAAGGGTGGTTCAGTAGCGCACGTAAACAAAAGCTTTATGTTCCTTCTTTTGAGATGATGATTTCACGTTTTTGCGGGATTTTCGGGATATCCGTTTAATGAAAACTAACTATATATCCATTATCGTAGACCCTGGAAGTTCAGATCGCAGAAGCGCGGCGGAGGAAGAGGTTTATGCTCATGTCGGTCACGCCGGAGAAATCGTCTCGTGTACCTCATCTTGCAAGCAAGGCGCACCGGACGGCAATGCGACGCCGACGACACAGAGTTCCGACGGCAGATCAACGGTGACTTCCGATGGCAAACCACAGTCGATGACGACGTCAAGGAAATGGCCTCCTAGTCCTAGCGAAGAAAAGGTAGCACCTCCGACCGGTAGCGCCGCCCATCGTCGGAGGCGGCAGCCCAACAACTTCAACTCTGGCGGCCCATTGTCGTCGTCTACTCCGGAGGTATGTAATCTAACACAACATCCAGATTCCATACGACGCACTACCTGTCCCTGCACGGCGCGAGCTTATTGATTACTCTCTCTGTGACCAGATACCAATCAGTTCTACTTCTACCATTTCTTCGAAGAGCTCGAGCCTATGCATTCTAGTCACGCCAAAACGACTGGCGAATGTCCTTGGGCTGCTTTCAACAGCAAGAAAGAAAAAGCTAGAGTCTATCAAGTTCGACTTCTTGCTACACATCAAACCAATCACCATAGATCGTCCATTGCTGATGTCGCTTGTCAACACGTGTGATCCGGATGAAGCAGGTTTCAAGCTTGGTAGCGAGCTGGTCCAGTTGACGCCATCAGATGTGAAGGACATCATGGGTCTACCAATCGAGGGAAAAGAGGTCAATATGACCAGTTGTGGTCCAGAAAAAACAAGGTCGTCACTAACATTGTCTGAGGTTGAAAACAGACTGAAGCAAAAGGACGGGCCTGCCGATGATTCGTTTCTTCGAGATTTCTTCATGTTTTGCCACAAGGTTTTATTTGACCCTGATACCAACCCAGCTATTCCAGCAAAAGTCCAGCGGCTAGTTGAGAATGTTGGTGACTTACATTTGATGAACTGGGGTGTTTATACTCTTAAGAATCTACAAGATGGTCTGGCTACTTACAAAAGGCAAGGGAATAATCCGACACCTGGTAGTACTCCTAAAGGCAGCGTGATCTTGTTGCAGGTAATAAATTTCCATTTCATTACCAGTTTCAGGACTAGTATTTGGATTCACACAGGATATGTTTAACCTCAATTCCTAATTGTGCAGTACTGGTACCTCGAGCATGTCCACGCATGTGGCCACCACAAAATTGACTATCCTGGACAACGAGAGTACCCGTTAATGAGGCATTGGACAGAACGTTTAGCAAAGAAGCGACTGGAGATCGCCTCAATGGATGGTATCACTAATGGAATTGTATGTCGTCTATGTCTCTTGCTTGCTAATTACTAGTACTCTTGTAACTGTGGGTTTCATGTCTGACAGTTATTTTCAATCTTTTGTGACAAAAGGTTTTCAAGAAGTTTCCATACAACCGAGAGAAGCAAAACAAACATGATGACATTACTAGTAATGTACCTCCAGACAGAAGCCACGACACCAGTTCACATGCCCAGACGTTTTTATCCTCAAACAACGACTCTGCAAATGATGACGACATTGCTAGATTCAGCAAAAGCAGTGACTACTACCACGGGAATGAGACGGGTGTCACTGTCGACGTATGTACTCACAACTGCATGGTTCATAAATGTTCAGTTTTTTTTGCAACCAAATGTTTATTTTACATTATTTATGCTTATGTCAGGAAATTTCAAAATTCCTTACAAAATACAACATTGGCACACCACTGCATCACGGAAATTATTCGCAGGTAAAAGTTCTGTTTATGCCAGTATTTTTTGATACGCCAGTATTTCAGAACTGCATTGCCTATTTTTATTATTAAAGTTGTTGTGCTGACAGGACACTTATAAATTCCTTGGCAAATACTCCAACCACGGCACAACACCACACGACATAAATCACAGCCAGGTCAAATTTCTGTTGTCACATTGTTTAAAAGACATGATTCGACTTGTGAATTTCAGAATTTGTATTTTCATAAATATTCGTTTAAGAAATGTTCTGATTCTGACATGACATTCTTACATTAATTGGTAAATACTCTGGCTTGAACACCCAACAGCTTGACGAAAATGATTGCCAGGTACAATCCCTGCTATACAGCACCAGTAATTGGTCCCAATATATAGAAAATGACATCTCCCTGAATAAGTTTATTTGTCATGACAAAACTAGAAAAATTTGTACACACATCAGGGCAGGCACGAGACGACAAATGTGCACAGTCCTGGAGCATACTCTCCTGCCTGTGAATATGATGATGACTACAGCCTGAATGCTAAGGATAAAGAAGTTTTAAACTTTGTCCTGAACAGCTGTGAAGATGCAATTGTCGTCAGTATCAATGACATAGAAATTCCGGTCAAAACATTGATGGGAATGGCTACTGATAAAAAAGACTGGATCTCCAATAAAGATGGCTGGATGCTTGATGATGTCAGTGTGTTTTATTTATATTTCTGTTTTGCTCTACATGCAATATGTTACAATGCTGCGTTCTATTTTACCTACTGTATGTCCTAATCTATCACGGTGTCTGAGTGTGACAGGTAATAGATGCGTACGTAGTAGCCAGAAAACTACTAAATGAAAAGGTGGCATACGTCAACACTTTTCTTGCTGGGAAATTACTATCTCCAGAAGAATTGAAATCCTCTCACAGTGGTTGGATTGCCAGAACTGGAGAATACTTCTTTAAATGTGCTATGCTCTATTCTTGATGCTAGCTTTGACTCTTGATAGTACACCGCAAGATTGTAACAGCATTCCTGCATCTCAGGAATATATCCCTGTAAATGTCAGAGGTAATCATTGGGTTCTTCTTGTGTTCAACATCACGATGAAGGAGGTGCAGGTCCTGAATTCGTTAGTTTGTAATGGAACGTGGGATGGCAAGATGGAACTATCGCTGGTGAGTACTCTGTATTATGTAGATGTCGTGCAAATGTAATTAGCTCTTTCAACCATATGCACCTAATTCTTTGCTTCAGGTACAGTCACTACAACAT
Organism: Cenchrus fungigraminus; assembly: GCA_036936925.1. Taxonomy (NCBI): domain Eukaryota; kingdom Viridiplantae; phylum Streptophyta; class Magnoliopsida; order Poales; family Poaceae; genus Cenchrus; species Cenchrus fungigraminus. Next base: position 42,345,064 of record CM072775.1, read on the forward strand.
TGCATTGAAACCTACATTTCACAAAGAAATGTGAGTGGATCTTCAGAGATTGATGTCACCCGCCTCCAAAAAAAGATTGATGTCACAAAGTGGGATACCCTACATATTAGAGACATACCAACGCAACAAGACAGGTAAGATATATCGTTGCACTAAAAATATTTACTGTATATACCCTTGTATTATGTAACATGTGCATTTTGTAGCTCGTCATGTGGCATCTATGTCATCAAGTACATGATGCATTGGAATGGGAGTACACTTAATGCAACGTTCACCCAAGTCTGTACGCTCATCCATTTTATTATCATTTCACAATGGATACATTTGTGAATAACCCAGTAAGTTTTTGCGGTCATTTGTTAACTTTAATCTTTAGGAACAAATGGATGCATTCAGGAAGAAGATGTACTGTAGGTTGATTCTCTCTGAACACAACAAGATTCAGTGACAATCTTACAATACTCCTATTCTGGTTGGTGATTAGTTATTCATTTCCTAAGCATATTCGATTACTAGTACCTACTATATGTGAATCGATCTAATCTTAATTCAGATATACTTATTACCCTCTGATCACCTTAGGAAACTGAGGTTGGAGTCTCAAAAGTGGACATTCAAGCACGCGCAAATGAAGAGTAATTCACCACCAACATGCTCTTCAAACATCAAGGGTGTACACCTGAGGAAATAACAATGGTGTAGGCAGATGGTTAAGTGCTGATTAAAAATGGTTAAGTGCCGATTAGAAAATGGTTCAGCATTCATTTAAATTATTGTCAATTCTGCGTGTAACCTACGCTGGCTAGGTTACGAAGCATCCGTGCTGCATGCTGCAACCTGCAACCCCCGACGGGGTCTAGTCGATTTAGCGCGTAACCTGCATTCGCTCGGTTACCCTCCAGTCATGCTGCATTGTTCCTGCAACACCGACTGCGTTAACACTGACTGGGTTATGGACGATGTAGGTTACGCAAAATCCACGATGTACTGTCTTACTGATAAGAAAAGGTGACCAAGCCAGACTGAATTATTTATTGATTTGTTGGCAAAATAGGTTCACGTTTTTCGAATGAATATCCATCCAAAGTACTCCTCCGTAGTAGGAAACAGAGTCTAGTGATCTTACAACCAAAAAATAGCAGCACAATCAAATAAGGAGGGACCAAACTTAATCAGAAACTACTCCCTCCGTTCTTAAATATATGACATTTACGACAACAAATTAGTTCATTTTGAACTAAATTTCTTGTCCTAAACGTCATATATTTAAGGACGGAGGGAGTAGTAGTTATCATTACAGCAATGCAACACTTGTTATTGTTGGCAATTAGCGTTTCATCCAGTCTGGTACGTCGATGATCATGGGCGCCGCCTTGCCTTCGACCAGGGACAGGGGCAACATCAGTGGCCGAGCGCCTGGCAACGCAGCCGGTCTGTCGAGCAGGGTCGGGAACGGCCGTGCCCCTGAGCTCTCCTGCACAGTCGGCGCGGCGGGCGCACCTGTCATTAATGGGTGAGCGGCTGGCAACGAGGCATACACCATACTTTCTCGACATGGCAAAGAGGCAAAGCAAAATGACTTAAGTCAACCAAAAGAATCACCAGAAACAACTGTGCGGAGTACTACTCCCTTAACTTCAACTTGTGAAGAAGAAACTCGCTAGCAGCCAAGAACAAAGCGTTTGTAACCCAAACTCGCAAGCACGCAGCGTGGCTCCAGCATAATCTAGACTGGGTAGGTTTCGCATGCCTCTGTATGTCTGTGCGCGTGCGCACTGTGCAGTATCCACTCTGCAAAATCCACGCTGCATGGCTCAACACTGACTGGGTTACGCACTGATTGGTTGCGCAAAATCCACGCTGCATCTGGTCGTGTCGATTCTACGCGTCACCTACTCCAGCTCGGTTATGCACGGTTCGGCGACGCACCATCCCATGGTGCGTGCATCACCGACTGGGTTACGCACGCCAGCATCGCGGTTGCCGCGGGACACGGCGGGTGGTGTCGACTAAGCGCGTAACCTGCAAGGTCTCGGTTACCTAGGTGCCATTCAGCGGGCTGCGCACTAGAGAATTCCATGGACGACGAGTCAGCAGCCTCCCTCCGGCGCGGGCTTCGCTTCGGGGAGAAGCAAACTGCGGCGAGGGCAGGCCGCTATGGGCCACGTGGTGCACCATCATTATTATGATGGATGACGGGACGGGGCCTCCCTCCTCCGCTCCCCTCCCGTCGTGTCGTCCGCAGCCACAGCCGCCGCCCGCCCCGAGGAGTAAGCTGGACCCGTTGCATTACGTGTGCCACGTGGTGCTTCAGCCTAGGTTACGCGGCTTGCTGCCAAGCCAAGGGTTAGGCATGGTCACTGTGTCGTGTCATGTGTACAGCCTTGACGGGACGGGACGGGATGGGCCTGCTGCTGCAGGCGCCTCCGCTCCCGTCCCGTCGTGTCGTCCACAGCCACAACAGTGCCGCCCACCCCGAGGAGTAAGCTGGACATGCTGGGTTACACACAATCCATGACGCACACGCGTACTGCATCCACTCTGCAATTAAGCTTATATAAACTATATATATAAACTATATAATTGGTACCCACTAACGATTTCTCTTGCCTCTCAACGCGCCATGTCGTAACCCACTAAACGCCATGTCACCATCCACTATAAACCATGTCAACATCCACCAAGACATGTATTTATGCCTTCGTCGATTTTCTATGACTAATAGCATGTTGTATTTGCGAGTAGCACGCCATAAAATTCTCGCAGTCGAAATACATGTAGGATCAATCATTTAAGAATGGTTCTCGCTCAACAAAATTAACATGCTTTCATATATATTATTGTTTATAGATAAATATCATCATGTAATCGTTTTGGTGTTTCTACTTTCATATTTCACCTTAAAATTTTGCTTAAAAATTCCCGCAACAACACGCGGGGTATCACCTACTAGTTATTAGTTACTCCTACCTCATCTGTGACATCACGACGATGATCAATTAAGCTAGACCCGCTGGGTTACGCACAATCCATGACGCACACGCGGTGCTTCAGCATAGGTTACGCGGCTTGCTGCCAAGCCAAGGGTTACGCACGGTCACTGTGTCGTGTCGTGTGTACAGCCTTGACGGGACGGGACGGGACGGGACGGGACGGGCCTGCGGCTGCAGGCGCCTCCGCTCCCGTCCCGTCGTGTCGTCCACAGCCAAAATAGCGCCGCCCGCCCCGAGGAGTAAGCTGGACCCCCTGGGTTATGCAGAACACATGATGCACACGAACACTGCATCCACTCTGCAAAATCCACGCTGCATGGCTCAACACTGACTGGGTTATGCACAATTCATGACGCACATGCGTACTGTATCCACTCTGCAAAATCCACGCTGCATGGCTGAACACTGACTGGGTTACGCACTGATTGGTTGCGCAAAATTGACGCTGCATCCGGTCGTGTCGATTCTACACGTCACCTGCTCCAGCTCAGTTATGCACAGTTCGGCGACGCACCATCCCATGGCGCGTGCATCATCGACTGGGTTACGCATGCCAGCATCACGGTTGCCGCGGGACATGGCGAGTGGTGTCAACTAAGCGCGTAACCTGCAAGGTCTCGGTTACATAGGTGTCATTCAGCGGGCTGTGCACTAGAGAATTCCATGGATGATGCGTCAACAGCCTCCCCGGCGCGGGCTTCGCTACGGGGAGAAGCAAATTGTGGACAGCCTTAATGGGACGGGACGGGCCTGCAGGCGCCTCCGCTCCCGTCCTGTCGTGTCGTCCACATCCACAGCGCCGCCCGCCCCGAGGAGGAGTAAGCTGGACCCGGTGGGTTACGCACAATCCACGACACACACGCTCTGCTTCAGCCTACTCCTAGGTTACGCGGCTTACTGCCATTTGTAGGCTCCTGATAGATGCCATGAGTACTATTGGCAAAGGGAGTAATTCGTGAAGCTTATCAGTATCAAGAGGATCATAGTGCATGAGGAACCAGAAGAAGAATCGACCTGCGATGTGGAAGCTGTTTTCAGGAGGGTCATGCAAGCTGACAATGGTATGCAATAGAAGACATGAAGATGCAATGAAGTAATTAACTTTGCAGCTATATCAATGATATAGTTTGTTGTTTTTTCCTTTTCTTTCTTTTTCCTACCTACTGTGATCATCTCCTGGGATCATAGTCTTGTATTTGCTGCTATATCAATGAAATATGCTGCACCGTGTCAGACCCACACATCAAGAGACGGCAGGTGAAGTGGAATGCGTAATCTGCATAGTGTCGGTTACGCATGGTGCAACCTCGTGTCAGACCTGCGTAACCGATACCTTTTGGTGGCAGCGCCCGGCAGGTTACGCACGAGGAACCATGATGGATGCATGGAGCAACATGACTCGCGGTTACGCAGGTGCCCAATGCGTCTCTCTGTGAATTCTGAAACGTCACCGTTCACACGGACGACTCGAACCACGTGCGCCTCGGGTCTCGCCGTCCAGCCCCCGTGCCCCTTCTTAAGTACAGCAGGCAAGGCGTGGCGTGTCCATACTCCATAGCATCTCGCATTCCTCTTCCATTCCGCTCGTGTTCTCCATTTTGTCTGTTCATTTCTCCCGTTTGCCATTGAGAAGATGTCCAACAACAGCGACTCTGACGACTGCAACTCCTACAACGGCGAGGAGGAGTTCGCCCAGATGGTCACCGAGATGGCCAACGAGTTCACCTCTGGTCAGCGCCGCGTCCGCCGTGTCGGAGGGTACTATCATTGTACCTTCTGTCCCGGCCGGATGCAGCGCAACTGGAGCCTCCTCGAGTTGCTCAACCACGCCACCGGGTTGTCCACCAGAGGCAATGGCCTCAAGGGGCCGCAGCACAAGGCGCTCACTGACTACATCCTCTACAGCAGCGAACTGGCCCGCGAGCGCGAGATCGGTCGCGTTGGTGACTACGGTGGCAACCTCGCCGTGCAGGCAGAGAGGGACCGCATCCACGCGGCCAACTGGGTGAAGGCGGTGAAGCACAAGAGCAAGGTTTTGATTCTTTCTTTATTCGCACAACGCGTTGCACTTTACATTCGAAATGCTTTACCCATTTTAAACTTTGTCTTCCTCTTCTCATAGCGCATGGCGGCTTACCATCTCCCCGGCGACAAGCGTTGTCCCGACGGAGGCACCGGCTGGTAGGCTGCGGCTCACTGATAGTGAGATGCACGGAAGGATGCTCCAGCGGTGTCCGTACTAGGGCAGGATTGCCCTTTATCTTAATCTATCTAGGTTTACTATTTTTGCTATATGTAATTTCGATCCATACTTTATGTATCCTAATTTCGTACTTTGTTATAATGAACTTGCTATAATAGTGTTATGTGTCTAATTTAGAGGTTATGTATTTTGGATTTGTTTCGTTTCGTTATTCCATTCCAAACGCATGCTATTTCGATGGATCCATCAGATTTGGACTTTGTCGTTGGATCCCCTCAATTCCATGATAGGACAAGGCTATTATTGGGCCTGTAATAGGGTAGCAGGCCTGTGTGCCGCCGTGGGCCGTTGGGCTTGTGTACACTGTCCGGCCTGCTGGCCGTATCCATAGGAGGCATAGGCATTTATTTATCAACATATAATATCAAACAGTTGAACTGTTCTTGTTCCTCCTGGTGCTCCTGCGCCGTTCTCCTCTCGATTCCCCTTCTGTCTTCTTCCTGATCTCGGTTTCCTGCTGTTTCCCCTCTGATTCCCTTCTCCAATCCCTTCCCTACTAGCTACTGCTAACATTCCATCAACCACATCTTCTTCTCTTCCCCATGCACTGTGCTAAGCAAGTAGAGATGGTGGTGGTGGCTGAGTTATAAGCGCAGCAATGTTCGCCGGAGGCCCAGTGGTGAGGCTTATCTCTTGGGTTCGGTGCTGCGGTTTCGACTGGCAGGGGCGGTGCTATGATGCACATCAAGGCCGCCTGCTTTGAGTGGCCGGCACTGCGTCGTTGCAAGCTAGTGGCTTCGCGTCATTGCAAGAATCATGCCAAACAAGTCTGAAATGTGACGATTAAAGTTTATGGTACAACGAAAGAGTTAACTTGCGGCATATTTTGAAAGCAAAAGAGAATAGCTACATACTGAAATAGGAGGTGACAACAAGCTAATCATCGGAAAGGGACAACATGCATATATATGAGCTTTTGAATATTCATCGCAATGAGCAGAATACATATAGTAGACACTCTACAAATACATACACCATGGGCCCCCCTCTTTCATGGGCCCACCCCCCTAGGATGGCCCTGCTGCTTAACCATGGTCAAATAAAAGAACTAACACTGAATGATTCATCGATGCCTACATGGGCTCAGCCCAACAAGGAGTTAGGCACGCAGGCCTAGTACAAAACCCAGATAGCTATTTCTATAATAAATGAGTACATAAGTGTTTACTTAATGATACATCTAAAAAAAGTGTTTATTTAATGACAAGTGTTCCAAAAATGCAACAAATGGCATAGAGCACATCAAAAAATACAACCAATGGCATAGAGCTCAAGTCCTAATTTCCAATGCCGCTCTACAGTGAATGGAAGCATGTTTGTTTGTTTGTAATATGATGGTAGGACGGTCCAGAGTCAATTATGCATGTAACCTGCACGCACGCGCTCGGTTAGCCACATCCTCGGTTACGCACTATCCATTTTGCATGGCTCCTGCAACACATATTTGGTTATTACGCACTGCCCTGTGTAACTTGTGCCCAGTCTGTTACGCAGGAGGTAGACAAGAAACAATTCTCAAGAACAAAATCTCACCCTCCAACACCATCACCTACTCCAAAAGCAAACTGAATAGCACAAGCAAAGATATAAGAAGCAATGGGTGCCACAAGCAGATAGGAATACAAAATTCTTCCACAAGATCAACAGTTCAACGGTGATTCTATATTTTTAGCGTCAAACTTCTGATGCTAATATTGCATTGTAGCATAGCTATCTACCACCCCCAATTCTATACAGCGACAGCGACCATGCTCCAATCCCACAATTTGCAAAAAAAAGAAAAAGAAAAGAATACACAGGACCAGACAGACTCCGAGGCGCTTGACGCGCAGGCATCGTCGTCGGTATTCATGACCCAAACAACACGACAAGCCCGACCCGACCCAACCACGTGACGGGTCGGAGTTTTGTCTCGAATCTCGAAATACCAGGGCTGACCCAGCCCAACAATCTGATGGGTCGGGGCGTGGAAACCCGAAAAGACCAGGGAACATTTTTCGGTCGTATATTTCGAGTTTTTCGGATCGGCATTTTGGTTTTTGTAAGGGTACTTCAGATCGGTTTTCGGTCGCTGTTTAGTTTATACCTCAGTTCACACGTGTTTTTCCATCTTCTGCGCACCCTTAAGTAATTTTGCCATAACTCCTAGCCCGGAAGTCCAAATGATGCACTGTTTGTTGCATTGGAATCTTGACTTGAAGGAGCTTCAAACTACTCCACGCGCAACTTGTTAGATGTACAAGAATTTTCCGACATAAATTCCAGATTTCAAGAAGTATTTCAGCAATATGATGGTACAGAGTTGGACGTGAAGCTTCTCATGTAACCCAGAGTCGTGTTGTCCGCTTAACCCAGAGTCTTGTGTGATTAATCCTTCTCAGCTTAGGCAGCGAACTTGGTGTCCTCCATGTAACCCTATGTGTCTTCTATGTAACTCTTGTAAACCTGACTAGGAGTAAAGTACAAGACTAGTAAGGTAGTATATGACTCTCATCAGTATTGCAATGTAACACAGAGAGGAACTTAAAGCATTCACTGATTAACCTCTTGTTGGAGTTTCTTAGCATGGCTGCTTGTAACCTGTCCTTCATACACATGTGCTTGTGTATCCAATGCTTGTTCCTGCCAAACCGCTTGCGTTTGATTCTTCAATCTTCATGCGTAACCCAAGGTGGACTTGGTGTAATTCGCGATGCATCTTGTATAACCAAGGGAGCTGGGTTACGTACGGCTGGGATGTCCTCATCATCTCCGGTGCTCTTAAATGTGCGCGACCTTCCTCTGTGCCTCATGGCGAGCGGCAGGGGAAGAACTCGTTGTGGCGTGGGAGCGCGTCCCCGCCGCCTCCATCCGTGCGAGTTTTGGGAGGACTCTTTTCCTAAAACAATGTAGTCTTTGACGGCCTCAGCGGCGGAGGATACGAAAGTTATTTCGGGAAATTATATTGGTACCAAGTCAAATAGTATGTAAGTTCGTGTATTTATTAAGAAGAATGAGGTCATACCACTAAAACCATTTTTTAACTGTATACCTAATTATTATCAGTACAAAGGGCTCATTAGTAATACAGACACCAAATACATGTGCCAACTACGTGGCCCGTACTAGATGGCCCAGGCCCATCATATTATCACTTGATTTACTAATGACGTATATAATTACGACACAGGAGATCTTCTGTGCTCATATGCTAGGAATTTGTTTCGACGACGTCGTACGTAACTAGTAGAGTTTTCGCGTAACCTAGTAATTTTGGATCTTCTGTGATGAGGTCTTGTATCATTCACTTTCCCAATGGATTACGCATCGTATACGTAAGCCATCAGTGTTTTCGTGTAACCAAGAATTTTGGATCGTCTGTTCCACATGCACACAGGTGATTCCTGCCGTAACCATTATTTACACACATAAGGCACGAGACCAACGACGTAACCAATGCTATTGAGAGTAAAAATGACACACTCTGGCGGCGGCGCCCGACCACCAACCTAACCCTTCTGAAGCTCCTTCGTTGATGCGTAACTCACCGGCGTGGTGCGTAATCCATGGCACATTGTACCGTACCAGCTCTCTTCTCCGGGGAGCGGGGATAAACACGGTGGCTGTGTGCAAGGAACCCAATAGACCGCGGCTGTAAAATGACGGTACTACCCTCGAACGTTTCTCCGCACCTTTACGCGTGCCCGAAAATACGGTGCCACCTGTCGCAACATGATTGGCTTAACAATCCTTTATGTCACTTTATGCCGACCGCACTGAAGAAAGTCTCAATCAATGATGGTTGGATCCACGGCATACTCTGTTCGTATTAATGCTCCTATGGCATTCCAGAACTTCGTACGAACCAAAGGAGGATCCACGGGCTCTCCAGATGGGCTAATACCCTCGACTGACCACTAGCCTTTGGGGTATTTGTTTCTTCCTCGTTCACCTCGCTTTCTTTTATTTTTACTCTCAGAGGTCATCGTCATCGCAGTTTCAGGACCTGAGGTGCCACATTCTTCAATTTCTTCTTCTGAGGGTGTACGAGGTCGGCGGTGCCGCTTCCTCGTGCTAGGTTGAGGCACCTATATGAACCATAGGTAAAGCAATTCAAGATCATTTCAAATAAAAGTAATTGACCTCACTGACTCTGCAAATGGTTTAGCATTACCTCCGGAACGTAATCAGGATCAGTGTCCATCCGTTGTCTCGGGGGCACGGGATGTGCATCTATTGGATCTTGCCAAACACCATCTACGAACGCCCCGAGTCCTACCTGCGGTCCAGCCTCACCATTTGCGTCATCTTCATTTTAATCTTCAAAGACCATCTGGTCTGCAATATTGTTTAGTTCTTCATGTTGGGACAACATAAACTCGTCTTCGTTCACAACGTCCCTTTCGTGTATAAATGGCGAACCACTACGACGATCCATCTGATTAACCAAATCATAAGCTAAGTTTAAATCTAAATCTAAATTGAAATTGAAATTCAAATCTAAATCTCAATTGAAATTGAAATTCAAATCTAAATTTATTGTTGCTCCATTAGTTCATGCAAATCTGTTTATTGTGTTTAATTTGGTTAAAAGGTGGTGCATGCTACTAAAACACAAGCAATTATGCTTATTTGATTGAATAATACTTTAAAGAAGTGAACCCGGAATTAAAACATTCTTCTATTTCAACTTGCATGTATGAAATAAACTTTGTGCCGCTTTTAACAAAAATGGTCTTACTATTGTTAACATATCCCAATTTGCATTGCACTCTAAACTGAAATGTACATCTAAATTGAAATCTAAATCTAAATTGAAATCTAAATCTAAATTCAAATCTAAATCTAAATCTAAATCTAAATTGAAATTCAAATTCAAATTTAAATATAATTCTAAAAAAAGCTGACGTCAGCCATATGGTGGCTGACGTCAGCTCGTCATCTTCCAACCGGTCGGGGTGGGCGCCGGGGAGGCCGTGCCGGGGAGGTGGCGGTGCGCGCCGGGGAGGCCGCGTCGGGGAGGTGGCGGCGCGCGGCAGGGCAGGCCGCCCCGCGGTGGGCGCGCGGCGGAGAGGGGGCAGTGCGCGGAATCGACGGCGTCGGGGAGGTGGCCGCGGGGGACACCGGGGAGAGCGGGGACGGCGGAGAGGGGACGGCGTGTGGACTTGACGGCGTCGGGGAGGCTTCGCGGCAGCAGGGAGGGCGCGCGGCGGAGAGGGGGCGGCGGAGTCGACGGCGGACGGTGCAGCGGCAGAGAGGGGACGGCGGAGTTGACGGCGGACGGGCGTGCGGCGGCGGAGAGGCGCGGCAGCGGCGGCGAATTTTGGCAGCCTGACGGCCTCCTCTCGTGCGAACTCTGGAAAATTGGCTAAGTGTTCATCTCCTGTGCATATATAGGGTTCCATTTGTAGGTGCGGGTGGCCGCGTCACTTGCACCTGAAAACGATTTCCAGGTGCGGGTGAGGTGGCTGCCCGCACCTAGAAACCAATTTCCAGGTGCGGGTGACTTGGGTGCCCGCACCTAGAAACAGATTTCCAGCTGCGGGTGACATGGCCGCCCGCACCTAGAAATCTTCTCTTTTTCTGAATTTATAGTTCAAATTAATATTTAATGTATTAAATGACCTCAAATGAAAATTTAGTGAACTACAAAGTTTTATGTCCTGTTAACATCTACAAGTTTGGTATATATTTTGTATTCAGCTGAGATGCATGTCAAAAATTTGTGTTCAAATAGTACGTCCACAGATGTAGTAACAATTCAGTACACATGTCTCGCTTTTACTCAAAGAACCACAACACACATCCATATTCTTAAAAATTTCTGGATACTTCTGATCGAGCTTCTTCCACTGCTTAGCATCAGATGGATGTCGAAGCTTCCCGTCACCCTTCTTGCGCTTATCTGAAGCCCACCATGTCATCAGTTCAGCGTCCTTCGGGTTTGAGAACAAACGCCTAAGGCGATCCACAACAAGGAGGTACCACATGACCAAGGCAGGAATTTTGCCGATTTTTTCAGAACCGCCTATAGTCGTGTCTTCTTGCTCAGCAGCATCATTAATTGATGCACCCTTCCTGCTCCTTTTACTCTCGACAGTTATGCCATCATCAGCACACGACCTGGTATTCTTTTTGTATCGACTAGCTGAACAAATAGGACATTTGTCCAAGTCTTTGAAAGTATCCCCGCGATACAAGATACAATGGTTTGGACATACATGAATTCTTTTGACGCCCATCGTGAAAGGACTCACAAGCTTCTTTACTCGATATGTGTTGGTGGGCACTTTATTCGGCTTTGGAAGCAACCAACCCAACACACGTAGCAGATCATTGAAACTCACATCGGACCAGCCGTGCTTGGCCTTTAGAATCAACATCTCAAGTATGAAACGAAGTACGGTCCAATGTTTTGGGCATCCCTTTGAACGCAGGTACACATTCTCCTCAGCTGCTTTCTTCACTATCTCGAACTTTTCTAACCCCTTTGCACTGCCAACCAATATTTCTTCCTTGGTGTTACGCAACAACTGGGTCAGGTAGTCACTGTCATCCAATTCATCATCCTCGGTACTATCATAACCGTCATCATCATTGCCACCATCGCCACCATCATCAAAACCAATATCATTAACACCATCAGAGCATTGACCATCACCATCATCATCGCCGCTACCCTCACCAGAACTATTACCATGAACATCATCAAACATGGCCCCAAAGTCACTGTCATGCATGATTTCTTCGAGCGGATTCAGAGGAGGTGGTGCATTATTATTCCTTTTCTCACCATGAGATGTCCATATCATATAGTTTTCAACGAAACCATTCATCAGCACATGCGACCTTATCGAAATTGTTTCATTGATATTGAATACCCTTATGTTTTTGCAATTTTTTGCATGGACAAACCACCACCTTTTTCTTCTCAACCGCAGCATTAATCTCCGCGGCCTTAATAAACTTGTTAAGTTCTTCATGAAAATGTTCGCTCGTTCTTCGGGTTTCGTACATCCATGTCCTGTCCATGTCTCCGGAAAGATTCAGAGGACATGAGAAAATCAAATCCAGATGTCATAAACATAAAAGTTCACCTGATAATAATAATCTTATTATTCTCGTACCTAATAATAAATATCTATGTCAATATATAATCACACTTGTTGTATTTAATAAAAACATACGAAATATAGATTTTTGCAAATTGATGAAACATATCATTCTTGTGCCATTATAGAAAAAACAAATGCCTTCTCTCTACTCCATATTTGTGGCATTATAGAAAGAAACAAATTGTCTTCTCTCTCCTCATATGAACCTAGGAAAATTCATCCTTCATGTATGAGGGCTAAACAACAAGTTGAACTCAATTGACTAGATAATCTTGCTCTCCTACCTAAATAGCACAATTTGACCCAAGAGTTTGAGCTAAATGAGGTCCAAAAGCTCTAATCCACACCTATGGAGTTATAGACCTATATGCATCTCTATTGAGCCAAAAAACTATGGATAAAGCTTCAAAGAGACAAAGAAATGAGAATAACTAACCTCCTTTAGGCTCCAAGTCTAAGGAAAAAAAGTTGAAAACCTCCCCCCTCCTTTTTCTATTTTGGCGATTTTCGGACAGCCCCCCGAGGTACTGTTCGGGTGCTGCACCTGTCGGGAGGAAGAAGACGGTCGCGCAGATCCCTTTTGTCGGTTTTTTCGGGAGCGGGTGACCCCATCGACCGGTCCTGAAAATGGTTTCCAGGAGTGGGTGACGTTTTCGGCAGCACCTGAAAAAGCTTTTCAGGAGCGGGTGACACCTGAAAATGGCACCAATCTTCAGGAGCGGGTGACGTCGTCAGCCGCTCCTAAAAATACTCATTTTCAGGTGCGGGCCACAGCGTCACCCGCACCTAGAAATGGTTCACCATTTTCAAGAGCGGGTGACGCCGTCGCCCGATCCTACAAACGGCTTAATAGGTGCGGGTTTCATAGCTACAGTGTTACTTCGATTTGTTCGATGGGGCGGCAAATCCACCCGCTCTTAAAAAAAATTCGAGTGGCTCTTACAAATATTTTGTGTAGTAGTGTTTGGTGGTTAGAGTAGTTGTGTCTATGTGGAATACAAGCCAACAACTTTCCTGACATTTAACACACTTGAAATGGCCTGGCATTTGGGGTATAAATAGAGCAAATCTACAAAACAAGTCATTGCTCCAACAGTCACCAAAATTATCATCATCGAATGATTCGGTGCACCCAGTAATGCACCACCGAATGAATCAGTGGTCAGCTCCAGTTAGCCGTCGACTAACACCCGGCCCCTCTGTCACCGACTGATACAGTGTCCCTTCTTGATTATCATCGAATGAATCGATGGTTCTTCTGAGCCACTTTCTTTACTTGCCATCGACTGATTCATTGCACTGCTTCCTATACCCACCGTATCAACCTGTCATGGTATAGAACTTCTTCAAATACACACAAGCTGAAGTTGAGACGATCCTGAGCCGAGCCGTCCTCACCGACTAATTTCGTGGAGGCTCACTATGCCCACATCGATTGTGTTGGTGGTAGCAGTGCACGATTTTTGGCCCTATTGTGCTCCTGCATGTCACCGTGATAGTAATGGTCACCACCAAATGTGTTGGTGCTCTTTCTCAACACGATTCTATTCACATCTTTGTGTGCATTTATCTTAGCTTCAATACCATCATTTGTAGACCTTAGAATAAAACTATCTTTAGATATTTGCTATCATTTGGATGCCATAGAATCTATAATAAAACATATAAAAAGTACATCTTGCAAACACATTAGTTTTAATGACTATGTTGTCGTTAACCACTAAATCACTATGATCTAGGATCATTTTCCATACAGTATCATTTAATAATGACTAGTTGCTAAGCCTGTTTAGCTTAGTGGAATCTCTCTCCATGCAAACAATTTGCTTAAGCAAAAGGTAACATTCATCCCGAATCCCGAGCAATATGATGCAAACCTTTTTGTTTTGCGCATGTTTGTGGGCAGCCACTTAATACTACCTCTGAACATCTTGTGGTGTCATCCAGACCCTTAAACTCTCAAAATGTATTTTAAAGTCTCCAAACTTGTCTCAAGGTATCATTTGAGTTCATAAATTCTCAAAGTACATATTTAACCCTTAAACTCGTCCTCGAATTTAATTTTCTTGGGGTTCCTAAACTCTCAAAATATGTTTTCAAATCTTAAATTTGGTCCAATGTCACTGATGGTAATGCTTCCTCCTCACTCTTACCTTCGCAAACCACCGTATGCTAGTAATCATGCATGTGTTGCTTAGCGCATGGTTAGGCGATTTAAAGTGCACTGTGAGAGTTTAAGGACTCGGATTAGACCCTATGACAAGTTGGGTCACCTGGAAATATATTTTGAGAGGTTAGGGATCCTGATGAAATTTTGAGACAAGTTCATGACCTAAAAATACATTTTGAAAGTTTAGGGACCTAAATAACATTAATGACAAGTTCATAGATCGTCCGTAAGTCTAAGACTTCCGAAGGGTAACAACTAACAAGCCTTGGGCAGTGTTTGGTTTCTAGGGGTAAATTTTTTCCCCTGGGAATCTTGCATGCATAGAGTACTAAATGAAGTCTATTTGCAAAACCTTTTCACAGATGAATGTACCTTTGTGTGACGAATCTAATGAGCATAATTAATTAATTAATGATTTTTCTACAATAATGCTACAGTAACCATCTTCTAATCATGCGGTCAAAGGTCTCATTAGATTCGTCTCGCAATTTTGCCCGGTGTCCTGCATGTAGTTTTGTAAACTGACTTTATTTAATATCCCTGATTAACGGTCAAAGTTGGAGTGAAATTTTTTGTCCACTCCAACCAAACACTACCTTGATATAGTATGCTTACACGGTGCTTAGCTATAAATTAAAATCGTTGCAAACCAGGTACTTCCAAAGTTTTCCTAAAATTATTATTTGTAGACAAACTTTACACACAAAGTAATGGAATATGTTTTGATAGAAAAAAGGGAAAATGGGATATCTAGCATCAAAAGAACTCATGTATGAGGATATACCGTCAAAAGAACTAGACATGGATATCTACCATTGAAAGGTTACATGTTATAGATTTTTACCATTCCGTTGCCGTTCGTCTACTTCCTTCCGTCTGTAGAATTCTCCATCCTCTTCTTCTTCCATGCAGAGCCAACTTCTCACTCCTCTTCTTCCTCCCTGCAGAGCCACCCTCCCCAATTCCCTCCTCCCCCTCCCTTGCGGCCTGACGTAGCCGGCAGCTGCACGCATTTGTCGGACCTCCGAGCTGCACGATGCCCACTCCAATGGATCCCTCATGCTCCTGAGTTGCACGCTGCCGGAAATGATGTAGTCAGTCGGAGGAGACGGGGGTCGCGCCGCGGGGTGGTGCCACCAGGCCGCGTCCGACATCGTCCTCACCTGGGACACGTTCCGGCAGATGAAGTGACTCTACTTCACTAAGGAAGGCACACTCGAGCTGTGCACCGGCGTGCTCTTCGGACTGGAGCTCGACGACACTGCTAAGCCCACCATATGATTGATGATTGACTCTTCTCTTGTACAGAGTAGTGCAGATTTCTACTCCTTTCCCGAAATTGAATTCCCGGTGGCAATAGTTAACACGAAGAGAGGGAAAACAATTCTTTTTTGACTTGTTAAACTGCTCATTCTTTATTCAACAGGAGGGACAGTGAGGTCACGACCCACCAAATCGATTACAAAACTCGGGAGGGGATCATTCCAAATGATTGGAACGTCTGGGTCCCTAACAAAGCCTGAATGAGCTAGCTCATGCGCACACCCACTACATGAACGGGAAACAACACAAACATCAACTAAATTAAAGTGCAAATCTAGAAGATCATGAGCTTCTTGAAAGACGACACCACCTGGGCTTTGATCATAGGAATCAGATCGAAGTGCCATAGCCAAGTTCGATGAATCCATCTCAATAATGATACTTGATATCCCAACATCCATGGCAGCATATAGTGCCGCGAGATAGGCTTCTCCTTCAGCAGCTAGGGCATCGTGTGCTGCAGATAAATGACTTGAACCCGCTAGAACTCCCTGACCATTGTTGTCCCTGATCACAAAACCCCAAGCTCCACTTTTCTCATTTGCATTGAAAGCTCCATCGGTATTGATCTTCAATACATTTGGTGGTGGGGGTCCATCTCCTCTTCTCCTTCCTTGTAGCACAAGGCTTATCTTTTTGTAAAAGATTCAGATGATAAGCATCGCCAGCCAGCTCCATTGTTTTGTGCAGCACATCTGCTATCGGACTTCCCCGTTCACCTGCATTAACCTTGTTCCTCGCATCCCACCACACCCAAAGGAAACGGATCACCATATTCTGTTCTTTCTCTTCCATTTGCAGGATGTGGTGCACAATCTCTCTTGCTGATTTCATTAATAGTAGTTGTAGGCATACTGCCACCAAGTTCATGGCCTGCCATCATTTCTTGACATGTTTGCACTTAAAGAACAGTGCCCTTCATCCTCATTCAGTCGTCAGCATACAGGACCTAGTATCCACATCCTTCAGCCCTCGTCGTACAATACTCATTCTTAGAGGCAAGCTGTTGTGTGCAAAACGCCACAAAAATTGCTTAACTTTTGGTGCACATGAGATTTTCCATAGTTGCAGCCAGTCATAGTCATTTTTAGGATCTGGTGATGAGCTTGATGAACCCGCTTGCCTCCCAGTATCCTACTCTGTTTATCCTCCAATACATGGTATGCAAACTTGACAGAAAAGATGTCGGTGTTTTAGACCGGCAACCTACCAAGGGGAGTACCCGAGGTAGATGAATGTGGCCTCGCCGAGATCGGTAACTCGAAGGAGAGACACGTGGCACACAATTTAGACAGGTTCGGGCCGCGAGGTGCGTAATACCCTACGTCCTGTATGCTGCGTAGCTCTGGATTGATGGGGTGTGTTTACAAGATGATGCGGATGAAGAGATAGGGGTCCCTGCCTCGCCTTATATAGTCCGGGAGGCAGGGTTACAAGTCGGTTTGAGGGGAGAGTACTAGTCGTGTACGGCTAGGAGTACTTTACATGGATCCGGACATGTGTAGCTTCCTAACCGAGTACTATCCCTCTGTAGTCCTTGCGCCCCACGCCAGCAGGTGCCGTGTGACCCAAGTTGAGTAGTCCCAGGGGCCCTCCTAGTAGTCGGTCCTGGTACCCACCAGAGTAGTGGGCCCAGGGATGTCCATACGACAAGCCCCCGAGTACTTTGTAGTCGAGCGGGATGTCTTCGAGTAGTCTTGATGGCCTTGGCGAGTAGTCCTTGAGCGTCCCCGAGTTCCACAAGCCGAAAGTCCTCAAGAGTGCTTGAACCATCCCGAGGCTGGAAGGTACTCCAGCTGATCTTTGAGTAGTCTTGAAGTCTTCTCGAGTAGTCCCCAAGCATCCCTAAGTGCTTCTCTCGAAGGCCTTCAATAATACTCGTGATGTCTTGATGAAGAGACCATATAGAAAATGCGATTCAGAGAATCGCATTCCATATGGAATGTAGCTCCTGAGCCTTAGGTCGAATCGTAGATTCAAGCTGAGGGTCAATCTGAAGTTCTGCCAATCTTATCCCGAAAAATCCGGAGAAAAAACCGAAGGACATGTGGCACGGAGCCCTCGAGCCTTGAGTCGAGTACTTCCTCTCGAATTAAAGGGTCATCTTGACTGTAGAATGTGTCCTGAGTGGGTCTTGAATCTGGTTGTATCCCACTGAGGTCATCTGAAGTAGTCGAGCCCCCGAGATGGAGAGCAGCGAGTACTGGAAGTTGAAGAGTCACGCTGCTGCCGCTAGGTCACCCATCTGGCGCCGTATCTGCCCGCTGAGAACCGAGCCGCCAGGGCCGGTTATAAATAACCGGTGAGTCCCATAGGGTTTTTCACTCCTAGCAGTTGCATTCCTCAGATTAGATCTGAATCGCCGCCTCCTCTGCTGCCGCCGCCGCCGCGCAGAGACTTAGATCCATTTGCTCGCGCCACCGCAGTTCACTTGCCGCTGTAGCCCCCGAGCGAATGCGAGTGAAGACACCCGTCATTTGGAGAATGAAGGGATCTCCAACAAAGGGCAAGAAGACCGGTGCGTCGAAGAAAAGGAGCCGCGATGAAGAAACCGGGGATGCCGGCCAGTCGTCGACGTCGCCACCCTCGTCCCCTCGCCCCAATCCGGCAAAGGAGTGGAAGAAGGTGAAACTGAAGACCGAGGACCTCCTCGCCTTGGTCAATAGTGGGTTCCTTCGTGAGAAGGAGGTGGATCTATGGCGCACCGCCACCGGCGATCCATACCCGATGGAGAAAAACCCGGACGAAATCCCAATGTTCGCCCGGTTCGTAGAGCGTGGATTGGCGCTCCCCGCCAGTGATTTCTTCAAGGGTCTGCTCAGGTACTACGGCATCGAGTACCTCAATCTCAACACCAATGGCCATGGAAACGGCTACTGTGGAGTCGGAGCCCACAGGACCGTTGGCCGGGACGGCGGAAGAGACAGCCCCCGATCTGGGGACTGCGGTGGCCCCCGAGTCAGGTGCGGAAGTGCAGGACGATCCGCTCCACGGGACGAGCACGGACGTAGTCGTCCGCTCGCCCATCATAGAGGAAGCCACGCCGATCCGTTTGGTGGCTATGGCAGAGGAGGCATCTTCGAGCCGCAGAGGTCTTGAGCTGCTAGAAGACAATCTTGTCGATCCGGCCGTTGTTGCTCTGAATATGGAGTCATGGCGGCGTACCCAGCAGTGGGTCAAGGTACGTTGTGAGTACCTCGAGTAGTCTTGTACGACGAAATACAAAGTACCCGTTTGACTGTTCTGTCTGCGCAGGATATTATTGAAAGATCCCGTGAGAAGTCCGAGCTGCTGAAGGGGTACGGCGACACAGTCCTTCGTGCCGAAGCCTTGGAGAAGGAGCTCGATAAGTCGAAGAAACATTCCGCCCTGCTCCAATCCAAGCTCGACGGTGCCTTCGCCCAATATCATAATGAAGTGCAAGAGATGCAGGCGAAGAGGGACGACTTGATTCAGAAAAACAAGTCGCTGCACCAGAAGAATAAAGGTATGCTTCCTGCCAAAGCTTTTGAGTACTTATTAGGGTACCTTGGTGTAATCTGACAGTGTGATGAGTTGTCTGTAGAACTTGAGGAAAGGGTCGACCAGCTGAAGGCGTCGGAGACGGACTTGAAGAACATCGTGTATCGTGAGACCGACAAACGAGAGGTACTTGAGTATGAGTACGCTCAGTTGCGCCATGAGTGTATCAAGCACATGGAGCTTCGTGAAGCCTCAGACCGTGACCTCGTCAATTGCTATAAATCTCTGCAGAAGCTCAATGAAGATTGCGAGAAGCTGCGAGGTCATCTGAAGGAACTTGAGGAAGCCGCGCTACCCATTGCAAGGCTGCTGGTGCCATACCCGGGCGGGCCCAAGATTGCTCCACTGGTGGACCGGTTGAAGGAAGCCCCCGGGCGTCTGGCGACGTATGTCAAGCACTTGCCGAAGTCGATCCCGAACCAAGTCTTGGCATACATGAAGTCGTATTTCCCCAAGGCTCCTGTGGACGTAGTCGCTGGTGGACTTGCGGCGAACTGTACTGATGATCAGTACAAGACCCTCCTGGAGGAGATGGCACCTATTGCTGAACAAGTGGCGGAAAAGCTCAACCTTCATTAGGAGTACCTGTAGGAGTAGCTTAAAGTAGTTGATGTAAAACAAACAGAGTTGTTAGTAACTTGTTTGGATTATCAATGGAAGTTGTTCATGATATATCTGTGAAATAAGTACTCGTAGCTGCCACTTGCAACGAAGTGTGCGGAGTACCAAACCGTGGTGGAGCTTGTGAGTAGTAGTACTCAGTAGGAGATGCCTGATTGGAAGGCACAATAAAGAAGTTGAATGAAAATCAAACTTTATTACTGATGAATAAGTACACCTGGATGGTCAGAGCCGTTTACAAGTGTAGTCGCCAGGACCCGGAGGCTGCCTACGGCTAAGTGACGCTAGGACCCTTAGGCTGCTTACAGCTAGAGATCCGTTAGTAGTCGTATAGACTGGATCTAGAGTACATGGTCTTGCAGACCGCCGCTAGAGTCCTCAGCGCTCTAAGCAGCCCAAGATCCGTTAGTAGCCGTTGACGCTGGATCTTGTAGAAGAATAGTCCGGAGACTAGTGCCAGGTCCGGAAAGCTGCTTACAGCGAGGAGTCCGTGAGTAGTCGTATAGACCTGGACCCGTAGAGTAGTCGAGCGACTACGTGTAGAAGCGACACAGCTGGTCGACATTCCACGAGTTGCACATGTTGTCGCCTTCAAGTGTTTGGAGGCAGTAGGAGCCTGGTCCGGTCACCTTGGAAATTGAGAAGGGACCTTCCCATGGTGAGCTGAGCTTGTGTAGTCCATCCGTGTTCTGGATACGACGGAGGACTAGATCGTCGACGTTGAAGGAGCGTTCCTTGACGTTGCGATCATGGTAGCGTCGGATACCCTCGAGGTACCTTGCTGATTGGACGAGGGCGGCGCAACGGGCTTCTTCGAGACCGTCGATGTCAACCCGTCTGCTGTCTTCTGAGATGCCTTCGTCGTATTGCCCTACTGCCGGGGATTCCCACATCACGTCGGCAGGTAGAATAGCTTTGGAGCCGTAGACCAGAAAGTAGGGCGACTGCCCCGTCGGCTTGGTAGGCTGAGTACGAAGCCCCCAGAGTGCGTTGGGTAGTTCCTTGATCCACTGGCCTCCTTTGGTGTTAGCTGCGTCGTGCAATCGCTTCTTGAGGGCGTCGAGTACCATCCCGTTAGCGCGCTCAACTTGGCCGTTGGCGCGGGGATGGGCGACTGAGACGTACCGGACGTCGATCCCGCTGTTCTCGCAGTACTCCCAGAACTGATGGTTGTTGAAGTTGGAACCCAAGTCTGTGATGATGCGATGGGGCAACCCGTAGCGATGCACGAGTTCATCCAAGAAGTCGAGTACTCTGTCGGCCTTTGGGCAGGTGACCAGCTTGACTTCGATCCACTTGGTGAACTTCTCGATGGCCACCAAGACTCTGTTGAATCCTCCTAGCGCAGTTGGTAGAGGCCCAATCATGTCGAGCCCCCAGCAAGCAAAGGGCCAGGTTGGCGGTATGGTGACTAGCTTGTAGGCCGGGACGTGTTGCTGTTTGGCGAAGAATTGACATCCTTGGCACTTTCTGATGAGTTCTTCAGCGTCGGCCAGAGCTGTGGGCCAGTAGAAAGCCCGCCGGAAAGCCTTGCTCACCAGCGTTCGAGAAGACGCGTGGTTGCCGCAGACGCCTTTGTGGATCCCCTCCAAGATATCCTTGCCTTCTTCTCGAGGTATGCACTTCATGAGTACTCCGGAAGTAGCACCTCACCTGTAGAGCTCGTCTCCGACTAGTACGTAGGCCTTGGCTCAGCGGACGAGTTGTTCGGCCAAGTTCTTGTTGGATGAGACCTTCTGCTCGCGGATGTAGTCGATGAAGGGTTGTCTCCAGTCCACGTCAATCATCATGACCTCCTGACCGGACTGTGGTGGCACAGGGTCAGTGGTCGTTGGCGCCGACTCCGGGATGGATGGCGCATGAAGCTCGTGGACGAAGACTCCAGCAGGTACTTGCGCGCGAGTAGAACCAAGCTTCGACAGAACGTCCGCGGCAACATTGTTGTCACGGATGACGTGGTGGAACTCGAGACCGTAGAACTTGTTCTCGAGCTTGCGGACTTCCAGACAATAGGCGTCCATGTTCTCCTTGTTGCGATCCCAAGACTTGTTGACTTGGTTGATGACCACTGCGGAGTCGCCGTAGACTAGTAGCCGCTTGATGCCCAAAGAGATTGCGAGGCGGAGCCCGTGAAGTAGGGCTTCGTACTCGGCTTCGTTGTTTGAGACCTTCCAGAAGATCTGCAGGACGTACTTGAGTTGTTTGCCCTTTGGAGAGATCAGAAGTACTCCTGCACCTGCCCCTTCGAGCTTGAGTGAGCCGTCGAAGTACATCACCCAGTGTTCTGGGCGCTCGGTTGGAGTTGGTAGCTGATTCTCCCGCCACTCTGCCATGAAGTCGACTAGTGCCTGAGACTTGATAGCAGTACGTGGCTTGAAGTCGATGTTGAGGGCGCCGAGTTCGACCGCCCACTTGGAGATTCTTCCAGTAGCATCCTAGTTGCGGAGTATGTCACCAAGCAGGTAGTCGGTGATAACAACAATCAAGTACTCCTGGAAGTAGTGTCGTAGCTTCTGCGAGGTGATGAGCACTGCGTAGAGTAGCTTCTGGACCGGCTGGTACCGTGCCTTGGACTCTGACAGAACCTCGCTGATGAAGTAGACTGGTCACTGGACTGGGTAGGCATGGCCTTCTTCCTGCCGCTCGACGACGATGGCAGTACTGACCACATGAGTAGTCGCAGCGAGGTAGAGCAGTAGCTGCTCCTTTTTGCGAGGAGCCGTGAGGACCGGTGGCTTAGACAGGAAGTCTTTGAGCTGCGCCAGAGCTTGATCAGCCTCTGCGGTCCACATGAACTTCTCTTGATGCTTGAGTAGTTTGAAGAAGGGTAGTCCCCATCTCCAAGCTTTGAGATAAATCTGTTCAGGGCCGCCATGCACCCGGTTAGCTTCTGGACATCCTTGATGCAGGTTGGAGCTTTCATGTTGGTGATGGCGGAGATCTTCTCAGGGTTGGCTTCGATGCCACGATGGCTGATGATGAAGCCGAGTAGTTTCCCAGACGGTACGACGAAGACGCACTTGTTGGGATTAAGCTTCCATTGGTACTCTCGCAGGGATGCGAAAGTCTCTTCAAGATCGGCGATGAGCGTATCGGAGTTTCTGGTCTTGACGACCACGTCATCCACGTAGGCTTCGACGTTCTTATTGAGCTGCTTCTTGAAGTAGGCCTGGATAGCTCGTTGGTAGGTGGCGCCGGCATTCTTCAACCCGAACGACGTTGTCGTGTAGTAGTAGGCGCCGAACGGGGTGATGAACATGGTCTTCTCCTGGTCTTCTTCCTTGATACCGATCTGGTGGTACCCGGAGTAGCAGTCGAGGAAGCAGAGCAGGTCGCAGCCCGCCATTGAGTCGATGACTTGATCAATCCGCGGCAACCCGAAGGGGTCTTTGGGGCAGTGCTTGTTGAGGTCGGTGTAGTCGACGCACATCCTCCATTCGTTTGTGTTCCTCTTACGGACGAGGACAGGGTCGGCGAGCCACTCAGGGTGGAAGACTTCACGGATGAAGCCCGCCGCGAGTAGTTTGGCGAGTTCCTTCTTGATGGCATCCCGTCGGTCGTCAGCGAAACGGCGAAGGGGTTGTCGTTTGGGGGTAGCTTTAGGGTCGACGTTGAGTGAGTGCTCGATCAGCCTCCTGGGCACCCCTGGCATGTCTGCTGGCTTCCATGCGAAGCTGACGAGCGCGTCTTCCTATTTCGGGTCAAGACCCGCCCCGATCATGGTAGTCTTGCTGCTGTCGCCCGTCTCAAGGTCGATGGCCTTCACTTGGACTTCCTCTGATGGCTGAGGCTTGTTTGCAGTGTCGGTCTTCTCGGAAATCTCGAGTTCGGTTGGGGTGAGCTTCTTGGACGTAGCAAAGATCTCCATCATTGCATTGGGTACTTGGTTGGTCGCTGCAAGTTCCACGGCTTCGGTGTCGTAGTCGAATGAAATCTTCAAGTCCCCTTGCAGTGTGAGTACTCCGGTAGGACTTGGCATCTTGAGCACCAAGTAGGTGTAGTGTGGTACCGCCATGGCGATAGCTGGTCTGCCGACGATGGCATGGTAGGAGGTTTCGAAGTCCGCAACCTCGAACTTGATGTACTCGGTGTGGTAGTTCTCCCTTGTCTCCCCGAAGGTAACTGGCAGGACCACTGAGCCCAGTGGAATAGCCGCGTTACCGGGGACGAAGCCGTAGAAGGGTGACGCACTCTTGGTGAGCATGTCAGTGATGTCGAGCTTCATCTTCTTCATGGTCTTGGTGAAGAGGACGTTGAGTCCGCTCCCGCCATCGCTGAAGACCTTGTTGAGTCTGGAGCCCGCGACTACAGGTTTTAGGACGAGTGGAAAACGTCCTGGCTCGGAGAAGCTTGTCCATTGGTTCGCACGGGAGAAGGTAATGGGTACCTCCGACCACCTTAGAGGTGTCAGCACCGCTGGTTCAATGTTAAAGACTTCCCGTCGGGTGGCCTTCTGAGACCGTCTGGTGGGTAGTCTGCCGAAGAGGACATTCACCGTCTTGTCAGGTTCCTGGAAGTCGCCATTGCCCTCGTCGGCTTTTTTCTTGCCCTTCTTGTCGTGAGGAGGCCGTGGGTCGGGAGTATCCTTGAGTGCTCGCCGGAGCTCGTAGCACTGCTCGGTGGTGTGATTACCATCCAGATGCCACAGGCACTTCTCTTTGAGCAAGTCTCTGAAGCCGCCTGAGGTCTTTTTTGAGTTGTCCTTTGCAGGGCGCTGTATAGCCGCGACTGTGTTGTTTGGCTTGCGCTTGCAGTTGGAGCTCGAGTAGTTGTTGTTGTGGCGACCCCCTTGATCTTTGTTGTTGTTGTTGTTGCCACCCGTGTTGCTCTTGTTCTTGCTGCGAATGGAGTCGTACTTGGCGTTCGCCTTGTCCTCTTCGTCGGCCCATGATGTGATCATGTCCTTGAGCTTTGTGATGGAACTCGGGCGGCGACGACCGAAGTCTTCGAAGGTGCGACGGTGATAGAGTCCGTCTTGGAAGAGGTCGATGACTTCTTTGTCGGTGACGTCGACTACGGTTGTGCGCTTGTCGAAGAAGCGCCACATGTACTGGAGAAGTGTCTCGCCTTGTTCCTGCTTGACCATCGCCAGGTCCATGCGAGTACCCGAGCGCCCCATGGCGCCCGCGAAGTTGCTGGTGAACTGAGCCTTCAGCTGGTCCCACTGGTCGATCGAGTTCTTTTCAAGTGACTCGAGCCATGTGAGTGGAGCCTGGTCCAGGCAGAAGTGGAAGAAGAGGCACTTCGCATCGTTGTTGCCACCAGCATTTTCGATGGCCAAGGCGTAGCACCTGAGCCACTGAACTGGATCTTGCTTCACGTCATACTTGGAGATCCCGAGAGGTTTGAATTTCTCGGGAAGAAGCAGGTTGCGAAGTCTTGCGGAGTATGCGGGGAAGCCGTCGTTGTCGCTTGCTTCAGTGGCCTTCTTGCGGCGGATCTCGTCGATCTTGTGGCGGGCGTCGTAGCCGCCACGTGCGTTGCCGGTGGCGTGGCTAGTCGCGTGGCCTCGGCCGCCGCGATCGCCGCCGCCACCAGCTCTTCTGCCGGCGTCATGGGATGAGCTCCCGCCGCTGCTGCCACCGCCGCCGCCGCCGCCGCGACTACCTCTGGTGCCACCCTGGCTGATGCCGCCCTGTGAGGGTCCTCCACCTGAGGCCCTAGAGCGGTTGGGATTTGGCTGGTGTTCACAACGGACACGGTTGCGTCCGCCGTCTGCCGGGCTGCGGCTAGTGGCTTCGTTGTTTCTGGCGTCGTGAGTTCTGACGGGGGGTACTTGAGCAACCCTGTTGTCGACCCGCATGAAGTAGGCGTCTTCAGCGAGTTTGGCAATGACTTCGCCCGCGCGGATCCCCTGGGCCTGCCGTGCTATCGTGGTGATAGACATGAGGCACTGCTCAGGAGTAGTGTGTACCCGGTTGGCGACTTGCTCCAGGGCCTCATTGAGGTTTCGGATAGGGAGAGTTTCCCGGAGACGTCTGCGTCGATCGTTCCGCTTCCTGTTGCGGTCACACCGAGCATTCTTGTCTTCGAGGGTCTTGTTCGGAGGTGTGTTGGTAGATAACTCGTCCTCTGAGATGTCGTCAAGGTACCGGTCGGGTCGGTTTTCCGAAGTCCCAACATCTGTGGACGTCATGAAGACTTCACGGTCGGGAGTGCAGAGACTGGAGTCAGTAGTCGCCACCTCGGTGGGGGTGTGCTCGTCATTTAGAGCCAGCAGGGTCCCCTCCTGGAAGGGGAGTGAATCAAGGTAGGCGACGCAACGTGAGTTGTCGTCCGTCAGGTCTGCGGGCTTGCGGTCGGGCCAGTAGACGAATCTGCCGGCGGGAGTGGATGTAATGACCAGGCCAGTAGCAGGACCTGACAGCGGTTCCTCAGTCATGTTGAGCTCGGACTCGGGCTCGGTCGGGTCTGATCCGAAGTCGAACTCGTAGGAAGAGTCCAAGTAGTAGCCGGTTGCGGTGTTGGAATCCGAGGAGTACTCGGAGGCGATCTCCTTCCCGGCCCGGCGTGCGGCGAGAGCTTCCGCGTGGGCCCTGCTAGCATTGCAGAGACCGTATGGGAAGTGCTCGTGGAGAGGGGCCGCTTCACACGATAGCTCAGGAGCCTGCTCGTATGAGGCGATCCAGGGTGACGTCGAGTTCGAGTTGGAGGCGGATCCGAGCTCGAAATCGACGACTTGGTTGTAGAGTGAAATTTCGCCGAATTTTTCGACGAGTGGGCCCGTGGCGTCTTTGGGAAGCGCCACAAGCCCGGTCTTTGGGTCTGGGGTCATGGTGACGTAGCGCTGGAACGATCCAGCGCCGTCAGCGGTGCAGACCCAGGAGCCGAAGATGAAGGTGTCGCCGCGGTTGAAGGCGGCGGTTGGCTTTATGACGATTGAAGCCGTCGAGTTCGCCATGCGATCTTCGGCGAGAACCCCTACCTGGCGCGCCAGCTGTCGGTGTTTTAGACCGGCAACCTACCAAGGGGAGTACCCGAGGTAGATGAATGTGGCCTCGCCGAGATCGGTAACTCGAAGGAGAGACACATGGCACACAATTTAGACAGGTTCGGGCCGCGAAGTGCGTAATACCCTACGTCCTGTATGCTGCGTAGCTCTGGATTGATGGGGTGTGTTTACAAGATGATGCGGATGAAGAGATAGGGGTCCCTGCCTCGCCTTATATAGTCCGGGAGGCAGGGTTACAAGTCGGTTTGAGGGGAGAGTACTAGTCGTGTACGGCTAGGAGTACTTTACATGGATCCGGACATGTGTAGCTTCCTAACCGAGTACTATCCCTCTGTAGTCCTTGCGCCCCAAGCCAGCAGGTGCCGTGTGACCCAAGTCGAGTAGTCCCAGGGGCCCTCCTAGTAGTCGGTCCTGGTACCCAGCAGAGTAGTGGCCCCAGGGATGTCCATACGACAAAAGAGTCCTTTTGGATCATAATGCCATGCAATGATATCCTCCCTGCCATGTTTAATGGGAATAGAACGAATATGTTGTACATCTTCCTCCCAAAAAATATGTCGAACCAGCTCCACATCCCATCTTCCAGTTCGGGGATCAATCAATTCTGAAACTTTTATCAATATGGTATTTTGACGTGGGGCGATTGGTCTTTTAGTAGTACCCCTTGGTATCCATGGATCAAGCCATATATTAATCTAATCACCATTACCAACGCGCCATATGATGCCCTCCTTGACAGCTACCAAACCTCAGATTATGCTGCGCCAAGAGTAAGAAATTTCCTTCCATTCCTCGGCCTTTAACAGCTCGCCATCTGGTTAGTATTTAGCCTGCAAAACTTGTGCACATAAGGAGTTAAGGTCAGTCAGCAATTGCGAGCCCTGTCTGGCATGGCCAAATTGAATAAGTGGAGATCCCTAAAACCCAAGCCCCCTTTCCGTTTGCACTCACACATCTTCTCCCATGATAGCCAATGGATTTTATTCTAATTCTCCTATTGTGCCCACCAAAAATGATTTACACTACGTGGTTTTGTGACTAATACAACGAAGAAAATGAGTTGCAATATGCCCTATTTGGTTGCAATAGCAGCAAATGCAACCAAATTATTTCATCAAACAAGTGCTGCGAAAGGTCGTGCTGCAATAGGCTGTAGTGACGGTGGTCTTTTTATGGTTGCAAAAGTGTTTCTGTTGCAACGCAATGCGGCGTTGCAACTAGCATCTTCGACCGCGCTTGTGTTGGTTGCAAATTACCATATCGTGACGCATCTGTGGTTGCCATAGGTAATGTTGCATCGTACACAACGCATTGCAATTCCAAAAAACTTTCATTGCAAAGTATGGTATTGCTACGCTCTATTTCTGGTTGCCATAGGGGAAGCACCTCTATTGCCACGAAAGGGTTTTGGGTGCAATACGTGATAACCTCTATTACCACGATGTTGATTTCGGTGCCATAGGTGGTGTTGTATATTGCCTCGAACCATGTTTGGTTGCTATAAGTGCTTCCCTCTATTGCCACGAAGTTGATTACGGTGCAATAGTGGTGTCCTCTATTGGCACGCAGCATGGATGGTTGTTATAGGTGTAACATTTTATTACAACCAAAATATATAGGTTGGAGGCAATAGGTTGGGCACTCTAATGCCACCTAGTTTGCTTGGTTGTAAGATGTGTCCTCTGTTGTTGCTTTGAAAATGGTTTGGTTGCCAAAAGTTCATGTCTCTATTACCACCATGATACAGGGTTGCTACAAGTGGAGCTTACTATTGCCACGTTCCTTTTTGGCACCAAAAATACGGGTTGCGATAGGATGACTTCTATTTTGCAACGAAAGGTGTATTCTACCATGCTCATTTATATAGCAGCAATAATTTAAAACATTAAATTACTTGTTCATGTATAATTATGCATTTATAATTCATGAAACAACATTCAACCATCCACTGATAAATTACATGACACACGAAGTACTGAAATTCTGAAAAGTTTTGGACAGGATATTGTTTCAACACATAGTAGGCTAATTTGATAGGAAATGAAGATCTTGGTCAGCAAAGGGTCACTTCAAGGATACCAACACTTGATCAACAAAGGGTGACTTCAATGCAAGGAGCTCCCATCACCTGTTTGCTCCATTTGACATGGCTTAGTCTCCTGAAAAGAATGAACAACATTTTTAAGCATCAAATGATATGTAATATTGGAATTGGTGCAACAACAACATGTAGCAAAGCAAAGTTTGATTGCGATTCATAAAATTATCAGAATGACATCAAATAATTACCACAACCATAAACACACTTTGACAACTGAAACATGAACATTCATAGAAGGAAGAGGAGTTACAAAAATTTCACCTCATGTCTTGTTGGTGCTTTGTCATCTCCTTAGTGCAGCTTGTCCCAGTAGCTATTGAGATGAAATTTTTTTAACGGGCAGGACGACGGATTGTGCTTCAGGATTGTTAACAGCTTTATTACTTCTGGTTTTGCGACTGCCTTGTTTAGCAACGACTTCAGATTCCTTCTCCTAGGAACCAATCATTTGGAAGGAAAAAAATTAGGCACCATTTTGATCAGTAACTGATAATATATAGAAGTAAAAAGTTATGAATTCAAGAACAACCTGACTAGAAGAGAACACATTCCTGGAGTCTGTCTGTACATTTTCAGTTGTCGTGATTGATGCAGCCACCGCCATGACTGCAGATTCAGTGACATTGTTGTTTGGCTAGGTGATTGATGCAGCTGCCGCCACGTCTACATATTCAGTGACATTGTTGTTTGGCTGGGTGATTGATGCAGCCGCCGCCACGTCTGCAAATTTAGTGACATTGTTGTTTGGCTGGACAGATGTTGGCAGGACAATCTATGAAAGGATACAGACATTCAGATATACAACCTAAGGAAAGAAAGTCATTCATGGAACTAGCTTTGACTAGTACATGTGGAAATTGTGCCTATCCATTTGCTGCTTGCAGCATTAATAGGAACTCTTGCCTAAGCTGTTCCAGATCAGCCTCCCTTTTCTTGTTAGTTTCTTCAATTTGTCGTGCATGTTCTCTCCTTTATGCTTCCCTTTTAGCTTCGCATGTTGACATTTGTTGTAGCAGCCCAAATGATTCCATGAGCTCGACGTGTTCCTGATGCTATTGCTCTTCCCTACGAATTTGTTCCTGGTGATCCGCATTGAGCAGCTGCCTTCAAGTTGGGTTTTTTGCCAGGTACCCATTACCATGCAACTTGGTTGATTTGCACTTTGTGACTTCCTTGTATTCCTTCTGGAACATCTCGTTTTTTTCCTTTTGGGTAACGAAGTTGTTCTCTGCATTTGGTTCTGCCTCAGCAATAACGTTGCTTGCTTTGTCCTAACATTTACAAGGCACAGATGAAGGAGTTAGTTGAACAGGAAATTGCATGCATTATATAATTGCAGGGACTATATATAGTAATGTTTGTACACATTCATTGAGAACTCACATATACATTTTTAGATTGTTTGTCTGTACATTGCCCATCCTTACTGTGAGTTAACCACCAAAGTTCCATATCATCGGGCTCTTCACCAGTTTCGGGGTCTCTCTGTTAAGCCAAGAACTTAACAAATTAGTAATTCATCCTGCAAGAAAGCTTGGAGATGTGCTTCTCCAGTTATTACCTTCTCATAGCTGTGCTAAGAATAAGGCTTATAGCCTAACAAATGTCTTGTCATTTGTTGGCCTCGAATCGCAGAATTTTCTATGCTCCTTTCCTATAGAATGTCAAGATTTCAACAATAATCTTAAAGACTCAGACATAGCCATTTGTATGAAAAATGTATTGTTCAGTAATAGTAACAATGTGGAACAAACCTGGAATTTAGCAGTACTAAAATACTTCAACAGATAATGTCATTCAACAATATCTAATTCTTTAGGCTTATCTAACATTCTCTGGTGGTAGCTGTTGTATGTCCTGGCCGCTGCACTGAAAGTTGAACGCCATCCTTTGTAACGGTCCTTAGCAATGTCCCATATCTTGTTCCTTTTATCATCATTATCCTCCATGTCCCACCTTGCCTGTTATATAATCACAATAACATGCAAATACTATGTGAGTTGATGCATTAGTTTAAAATTGAAATGTATACAAAAGCAAAGTTTATGATTACCAATATATCAGTTGCTATTGCCTCTTTGACTTTTTCATGGACATGTTTCCACGATTTCACTCTAATGAGTGGCATCCTTTTCCTTGTAAACATGACTACTTCATCAAAGAATGAGCGGTAGTTATCACCTACCGGTCCTCCAAGTATGGAGAATGCAATTTCGACTTCTGATTGCCCGACTTGATTCTCTTGGAGATTACCTTCAAGCCTTTTACAGGACTGTGCCCTCTTTTCTTCACATTTTGTGAGCCTATTCCATGGGAACAAAATGTAATAATACCTACAAAAAACATACTATGCATAGACAGTTAATTCCTAATAAACACAAGTTACCATCTCCTTGCCCCTGCTATTTCCAACACGAAGCATGAGATGGAGGCTGCACTGGAGGTGTTGGGTTGTTGTCTTGTGTGGATTGCATATGAATGGTAGGGTCCACATACGCTTTTGCAGACAACTTTGTGACATGATGAGCTAGCATAATTTGTAGTCTAACAAAGAATGGTAATTTGTTTGCCAATTAGGAGAGGGATATTACCGATGTCATCAAGTTTTCCTGCAACCATCAACCATTCTTGGTATGTCTTGATTGTGTCCTTCCTATATATGTCTTTTAAATCTGAAAAAGGATCCATAATATCAATCATGAGTGAACTGCAAAATCATGAGTATATATATACAAATATTGGGATGTACCATATCTTACCCACGACTTGCTTCTCTTTATGGATATGAGCTTGCCAATCATTGTATTCATCTAATTCAGATTCTTCGACTCGTTCTTCATCATCTTGTGTGGAAACTCTTTTGGATTTCAATGGTGTTATGGCCACAGTTAGGTCTAGTATTGGATTTCTGGATACAACTAATCTGATCTCCATCTCCTCCTCATGACTCTTTTTCATTTTTTTCTATATCACAATTGTACTCGATCTTAGTTAGTGTTGCTTCCGCAGGAGATTCAGAAATTCTCGTCTTGTAGTAAATCAAGTCCCTATTCCGATACCCCAATTTTAATTTCAGTATGTTTATGGCACCAAGCGTGATTTGTCTCCCTAAAGGTCTAGTTGTATGTACAACATCTACCTTCTCATCACTACCCTTGCAAATCATATACATGGTCCATGTATCGTCATCTGTTGATCTGCGCATTCATCGATGACATTTCAGTAATTTGAATAAATTTGGTGCAAATCGCGTGCACAAATGCATGAAATCTAGGGTAGCAGTGCAAGCACAAATGCATGAAATCTAGGTGGCAATACGAGGGGTATGATCGAACGCGGAAACAGCGTACGTGGCCTCGGTCTCATCCTGAGACGAAGGTAGCACATCTTCTACATCTTGGCCGCCGACGAGTGCTTCTTCGTCGGTCGACCGTTGTGATGCTCTTTGGGACCAAGGTGACCCAAAGAGCACAGCTGTCGCCCTAGCCCTAGTGGACATGCTGGGAGGTTCACCAGTCGTCGTACCAGAGGTTGGTGTGAACATTGGAGATAGCATCACCGATGCAGGTGTACGCAGCGCTTCAGACGAGGAAGGGGTCCCCCTTGCCGCCTCGCTGGACGTCGACATCCTCTTCACCTGAGTGGTGTAAGGCGAGAAGCAGCTTGGCGGCGACGCCGGTCGTCATCGACTACCCCTAACTAACCGAGATGTAGATTGGTTTTGTGAGGGGATTAGGGGGGGGAGACGCACGAGTTACTAGTCTAATAACCCGGTGTTTCGCAACAACGTGGGCCCACTCATGGTAGCACGGTAGTTTGGCGCTTTGTTAAAAATTTCGGATGGAAAAACTGGTGCCACTTTCCAAATTGTTGGCTACTAAATTTTTGGAAGGCTTGGCGTATTTGAGGGGTGTGTTTTCGTGTGTCCTGCTGACGTGTGGGTCCCACTCAGTTTTATATATATTTGTAAAGACGAGGCGTTGAACTTAATCAAGTTTTCTAAATATAGTTTTTATATAAGTTATACTATTTAACTTGTTTACTATGTAACTGCACAAGACGACACAAGATATTTTTGAAATTTACAAACATTAACATGACACATGTTAATGTATATTACTTATAGAAAAGTTTTTGTGGTCAAAGTAAAATTTGAATATCATCTTGCCACCAACTTTAGCAGAATGACATGCCTCACAAAAGTTTCATACTAGAGTAACATGCATCACACAAATTAAGTAACCAACTAAAGATCGGCAGCCAGTGCGTATGATATATGAGGACTAAGTTTACACATAGGCTTCCCGAGCCACGAGGACACCACAACAACTAAGGATCATCGAAAACATGCTCCATAATGACACAAGTTGAGAGACACATCGACCAAAGACACAACTTCAGAGACATGCTTCGAGTTTATTTGCTGAATTTCTTCAAAGTTCTGCCTAAAATGATGCCAAAGCCTCTCCGCAAGCTCCCTCTCCTCAGTGCCGGATATATTACCTGAAAAAAAGAAAGCATTAACCGAACTGTCAGAACAATTGAATTCCTGATAACTGAAATCCTTTGAACTGAAAGAATTTTTAGCAGTCAGCTGAAGTATCAGAACATAAGAATTCCTGATGTAAAGTGAATTCCTGATGAGTAGCAGTTAAGAAAGAAAGCAAACATGTTAATTGAAATCCTGAATGTCTTTTATGGTGCATCATGTCTGCAACAAATTAATCAAAACATATCAGCAATCACAAACTTTTTACCGTGTATCATATCAAATTAAACGCTTCCATGAGTGTGAAGAAGAACCAATCACACTCGTTATGGATCCTACACTCATCGCTGCAGAACCTACGTCACGAGTACCAAGCATGCCATCCTGTGTGGTCGCCACACCCGCGACCTGCACACTGAAGAACGTCCTGGCGAGGCACGGGCGCCGGCACGGCAACCGCTGCCGACGGCCGTAAGTCCGATGTCACCGAAATGACCCTAGAGCGGTGTTTCGTACAGGTCAAGTTTTTTGAAGGAAATGCCATTGCCCCCTCTTCGGGTCCCTCGACCAAGCGCAGGAGCCGTCGGGCCTCGTCGTCGTCGCCCTAACCGTTGTTGGCCTTGTAGAGGAAGAGGGCGAGGGCGTACATCGATACCTTGTGGCCCGCCTCCACAGCATGCATTAGCTGGTCGAGGCACGACATGATTACGCCGCGCTGGTTCCCCAATACGAGGCACAACCCGCTACGGAACAAGGCCTCCGGGTTGCCGACGGTGGCCAGTGTGGTGATGAGCGCCGCGCGAAAATCCGAGCCGAGGTAGAATCGACGCCACAGGACACGTTTTAGGGCTAGGCGTCGTCCGATTGTGGCGGCGCTGCACACCACGCAAATTACCTTGCAGGTTGCGCGCAGGTTGCGAAGATCCGCCATGGCGTCCTCTCACTGAGCAGCGACGCGGGAGACGATGTCAATCGTTAGCTTTGTTGGCAGTTGCACCAGCCTCGATGCCTCGTAGCGTGTCACGGTGACCTTTTCCATGGAGTGATTGCAGTTCGTCGCGCGCGGGGGCGGATTGTATGTGCAAGGCGGTGCACCCCTACGAAGATGAGGTAGAAGATGAAGACGAGATGTCAGGGGAGCTGGAGAAGAACCACTGTCGCCAGATCAGGTTGCTGATTTAGGGGGGGCGTAGGTTATATTGGGTTTAAGAAAATTACTCTTCATAGGGAGGACACGTAATCACAGAGTTGTGGGACAAACAAAATTACGATTCCATTTTGAGAACACGTAAAGCAGCCATTGTTATCAATTTCAAATGTTTGCCACTGCTTTAAAGATGAAAGTTATCAGTACAATAGTTTTAGAACTCATCGAGTTGTGCAACTATAATATTGGGCATTCACACATCCGAGTTAGAATGAAATACTTGAATTTGAAATTTTTGAATTTGGAAATTCAAAATTTAAATAAGGTCGTAAATGATGTCAAATGAAAATGTCGTGAATACCAAACTTGTAGAACTCGTAAAGATGTACAATCTTTATTTTAGTAATTAATCTGTTTGAAAGGGTTTGAACAACTGTATTTTCAAAATTATAAAATTCAAAATTGAATCAAGATTTTCAAACACTAGATGATGTCAAATGAAAAAGTGATGAATACCAAAGATTCATAGCTCATCGAGATGAACAATCTTTATATAGGTCATTTTGTTATTTTCACAAGTAGTACTATCACGTAGTACAAAATTGACATGTCTCCAAGCTAGTTGCTTAAACTATGTGAGTGAACCAAGGATTAATGAACAATGTGTACTACCACTTTATCAAATGAAAAACCGACCTAAATAAAGATTGTTGATCTTGACGAGTTATGAAACTTTGGTATTCATCACTTTTCCATTTGACTTCATTTAGTGTTTCAAAATCTTGATTCTAGTTTTGAATTGTTAAATTTCAAAATTATGATTGTTGAAACATACTCACATGAGATGCAGTGGACACCATGAGCTTGATTATTGTTTTCTAAGAATGTAGGAAAAAAATTTCCTAATTTGGACATCATTTGTGAAATCTATACAAGTTTGTAGTTATGATTACGAATTAAAGAATCAAGTTAAGTAGGTCCATTAAGAACTCAAGAATACATCAGAATCTGGGCGCCGACAGGTGGGACCCAATGAGATGAATGGGGAAATCTTGCGGGTTTAGGCCCACATGAAACCGGTTTGGACCATTAAAGCACAAAAATATGGGATAACAAAATATTGACAACCAAAAGCAACAAATAATTCGTGGACTAATGGCAGATGTGTTTATCCCCAAGCTATGCTGCCCAGGTTCGAATCCCAGGAGGAACTTTATTATTTATTTGCCTATACTCTCCTACACAGAAGTTGAAATTTACAAGTTGTATAGATAACGTGTTTGTCCAAGGTGGGGCCCACGAGTATGACCCATTACATGCATAAATCCTGCGGCCATCTTTGTTGCTAAATGAATTTCTAGTGATTCTATATGTCCGTAAAGATTTAAGAGATAAAAGTTCATGGCAAAGATATCATGCTTTCTTTTGTATTGTTATCGAAAGACAACTGGTAAATTTCGTAATTTTGAAAATAGGGTTGTTCAAACCCTTTCAAACGGATTTATGACTAAAATAGAGATGGTACATCTTTACAAGTTCTACAAGTTTAGTACTCATGACATTTTCATTTGACATCATTTACGACCCTATTTAATTTTGAATTTCCCAAATTCAAAAATTTGAAATTAAAATTTTCCAATCTAACTCGGATGTGTGAATGCCCAAAATAATTTTTGTACATCACAATGAGTTCGAAAACTATTGTATTGACAACTTTCACTTTTGAAATCATATTTGATTTATTTGAATTTAATACAATTTTACCATTCAAATAAAATAAAAAGAAGAATAGCTCAGTATAATACTGTTTTTTGGGCTATGATTAAGGTAACGTGTTTGTGCAAGGTGGGACCCATGACTTCGCCCCCATCCTCTTCAAGTAAAGACAAACCCAACTGGACTCTCTGACGAGTGGGTCCCATGATGTTAGGGCCCACGAGTCAGTGTCTCTCGCAAGATCGTGTCCCTTTACATTCGTAAGAGTAGCGGCATCGGCGGATTCCACCGAACGTCTTGCCCCTTTCCTCCAGATTGCTCCCCAACCTCTGCTCCATCTACTCTCGCTCTCCGCCTCACTCTCGCCGCTGGCTTCCTCCATCGCCGGCGATGGTTCGCTCCACCCGCTCTCGTAGCTACGCTCCCGCTCCACCCCGGGTGCAGTGGCCCGCAGCATGCATGGTCGCACCCGCATTGCCGCCTCCCCTCCAGCGGGTGCCATTATTGTGGCGCCTCGAGTGGAGCAGCACTCCACCCACTAGAGGCACGACTCGCGAGGATGATTCATGAGGAGCGAATGCACCAGGAACCCGCTGCCACCCACCAGGTACGTGTTTGTCGTTTCCGACGCCGAAGACGAAGAGGCGGCGGTGGTCGTCATCTCCGACTCAGAGGACGGATTAAGAGCATTCCCTCCTCCTCTCGCCCACCAATTAGTATCGATCCTCTGTTTTTTTGCTGGTAGGATGAATTGGAATTGGGGTTTTCTACTGTAGACATGGATTTGTGGTAAACCAAGATGAATGTGATCAGTCTTGACTATACATTTTGTTCCTGTCATCAATCTTGACTATATATATGACTAAAATGATTCTAAATATTTTTGGATTGTTTTAGATAAAATTATTCCACAACTGTCCCTTAACTAGATTGTAACTTGTCAGAACATTATTGTTGATGGGCAGCCAAAGATAAACTTGCATGTTAATTTGAAATTGATTGATATTAGGATAGTCCTTGCATTCATGATTCTGATATTGATAACAATTTTTGGCAATGAAGACTCCTCAGCACGACCATGTCTACGTGGTCAACAACAAGGTCTCGATTCACTGCACATTCTCACACGAGAGCGATGAGGAGACTGGAGAATGGCCACTGGCGTCGAGGAGGGCGGTCAGATATGGCGGCTCGTGCTATAGTCATTCCTAATTTCTAATTTTATACATGCTAACTTCAGTAATGCCAATTAACAGCTCAAGGGAATGGGTGAGCAGCTTCGCATCCTTCTGAAGCGGAAATATTTCAACCCCTGAAGATGGTGCCTGGACAGATGTGATGTAGTACTGATGTTGGCCTGCACTTATTTAGTTATTCCTTTTGTTAAGAAGCCTTGAGCTTGTTGTGGTTGATGGACCGATGTAGTACTGATGAACTGATGTATGATGCTTTTGTGCGCAAGCCTTACTTGTGCCTGATGAACAACTAATATATGTAGGAAACTTATATATCTTTTATGTATATCTCTGCTGAATGGTTGTGTTCATGAGATGATTTCCTTTTTTCATCCATCAGATGTTCTCGTCCTCCTTTTACTTTTTTCGTTTCTGTGTTTTATAATTATTTTGCTCTATACTTGTCAATCTCATATTTGTACACAAAGAGTCACAATCATTTATTGCGTAATCCCAGATCCACAATCATCCATCCATTCACAACCAGATCCACTCACAGTCACGATCGTAATGACTCACAATCAGAAATCCGCATAAAATGTACATGAACACATTAATAATAAGAGCAAATTTCTTGCGAGCAAATGGAGAACACATCTGGAATCACAAGAATGATCAAGGGTAATAATAATACTAGCATTCACCAGTGACCATATATTTCCACTTAAGTAATGCCAGTTTACAAGGTCATTACACAAAAGCCTCATTCATCAAACCTAGTTGTTCATGAGATCCTACTTGTTCATTAGTACCTCTGTTTTCTAATATATGACAGAATGGAGGGAGTAGTTCAGTACACAAAAGCTATCATTCCAAGGAGATTACACAAAATCTAGAACTAGATACTCCTTGCAGGCGTGGCTACGGGAGTGCCCAGCGCTTGATCACCACCCGAAGGTCCTCCACCTTAACCTCGATCTGAAATGTTTTTACAATGCATTATCAGTCATAAGTACATCAAAATTTGAATGAAACTGAACATAATCAACATAGGGAATGAAGGTAATACCTCGACATTAGGAGGACGTCTTCGCGAGGGGGGCAGATCTCATCATCACCGTCGTTAGTGCATTCCACGAATATCCTAACTCATGGGAAGTTGAGCTCATAAGTCACCTTCGGCCCAAGATCCTGAATTAAGAAATCGAGACATGAATAGCAATATTCCACTTGTGGACTTAAGATTAAACATGAGGTGTTGGTCAGGGGTGAGTTGGTGAAGTTTAACCTCTTGTTCAAGTTGCAATCAGAGCTGATCAAATATTTGTATCAAACTGACCAACATAAAATTCACATAAGCACTAGTGTACCAAGAATGTTGTTGACAAAAATTTGCATCAAACTGATCAAAACATTGCACAAGAAAATTTCATCAGTTTGTAGCACAAGAAAAATTAACATTTTTGGGTCTAAGATTTAGCAAAGGTGAAACTACTCACAAACAAACTAGTGCAAAATGTTGAGATGGTTTTGCTCACTGATTCTTAACTGGATGATCTCTACCAAAAATGTTCCATATGTACCCTAGTCTGAGTTGCTGGTCAAATTTGGCAATCTGACAAGGTACTAGTCACTGAATTCCTCAGATGGTTCCTATAAGTTTTTGCAATATTTGTTCAGAACTATTTTCGACAAAGTTTTGTTCACATTTCCATAGTCGGCAGCCATGAATGCCTGAAATGGTATACTAGCCAAGAAATCCTAAATTGCAAGTCCTAGAATTAATTACAACTCAGAAACAATTACACAATCCCACAAAAAAATCACTTCAATGTACTAAGCAACCAGAGGAATTAAAGACAAATTTCTCGAATACTAAAGGGGGAAATTAAATTTGGTATGAGTAACAAAACTTACCGAACGTTCCCATTCAAAATCCGGCCATTTGCGAGGGTACTCCTCCTCCTCGCTGGACTCCTCTGCATGCTTGGTCTTCATGTTGATGGGGTGCTGAAAACCCTCATCGGCCTTCCGCTTCCAAGGCATCCTAGCGGATTCAGCGTCCGCTTCCTCAGATGCCCACAAAACATCGGGCCAGGGAAACCACCGCGGCAACGCCACCTCCGCCGCCGGTCCCCTCGAGGCCGCCGCTGCCCCCGTCTCCCGGCTCCTCGAGGATGCCGCCAATGTGGCCTTGGACGAGCAACAGCGACGTGAAACCCTCGACTCTGCCGACGTGTCCGGCTCCATCTTGGCGTGCGGGTCCAGCGGTGGGGTGGTTTGGAAACTGATTAGAGTGGGGCAGCGGTGGGGTGGTTTCCACTGTAGTGAGGCGAATGGGAAGGGTCGAGACAAGTTGCGAGACGAAGGGGCGGCGACGGGGTCTCTATAAGGAGTGCAAGACGAAGGGGGAGGTGGCTGTTCCACAAAAGTCAATGACGTGTGGACCCAACAATGTCTAGGCCCACACAGGTGTAGATTTAACAGAAATTCGATAGCCTGAAGCACATGTATATGACTCTGATATCATGACCACTTATGATTTTCAAAAAATGACAAACACAAGGAAAATTTTGTTAGACAAAATGAGGTCAAATGGAAAAGTGATGAATACCAAAGTTTCATATCTCATCAAGATCTACAATCGATATTTAGGTCATTTTGGCATTTTCAAAAGTGGTAATAACTTGTACTACTTATTTGACAAGTCTAGGGCTTAGTTTCCTATAACACGTGACTGAATCAAGCATTAATGACCAAAGTATTGTACCACTTTGTCAAATGCAAAATTAACATAAATAAAGTTTGTAGATGTTGATGAGTTCCACAACTTTGGTATTCATGACTTCTTTCATTTTGACATCATTTCGGACTCAAGAAAAATATGTGAATTTCTCAACTTTTGACATTTGAAATTGAAATACTTCTATCTAACTCGAATGGGGAAGTGACCAAAACAATAGTTGTAGATCTCGATAAGTTGTATAACTTCTGTATATACAACTTTGTGATTGGAAATTATTTTTGATGTCTTAAAATTGAATACATTTCTACCATCAAAAATTACGGAAAAAAATTCTGCATCAAGGGATCGAATGTGAACATCACGGTTGGTCATAATTAGTCCTACCACTGCACCAAGTGTCGATATGTGTCTACGAGGCCTCCTTTCAGATATATAACAAAACGAAATTCTAATTTCAACTTTTTTTTCCATTTTGCCATCAGTGACTCATCAACCGTCGTAATTAATGGAAACTGAAAGGCTTCATTTTTGTGACTACAAATACAGATCATACGATAGTGATGAATGTAGGCTTCGTTACGAATGCCATGCCTACTTCTATTGTGTAAAGTATCGCTCCATACGATAATGGTGTGAAGTGTATCACTGTATGAAAAGAGCCAAAAAATGTGACTACAAATACAGATCATGCTTTAGTTTTGGGGCACAACATAATGTAATTATTATTCAAAGCAACCACATTCATTAAATTGTATCTTGAGATGCCTAACAAAATGGACTAAGTATCAAACGAAAAAATCATCATCTTGGCCACGTACCCCATCAAAAACAATTGGTGCAACAACTCCATCATCAATGTACGTGTCATCTACATCATCTTCATCATCAACATCAAATACAACATCATCTGGTTCATCAACTACTTCCGCCCGCACCTTATTAATAACTGAGACATCCTCGGTTGTGCCTTCCTTGTCCGATCATGACCAGTTTCTCAAATCCTGGTGTTCACCGAGTAAAGTAATACCTTCGATACCCGCATCAATTGAGTCATCAAGTTCAAATTCAGGCATGGCAAACAAGTTCCTTGGTTTCAATGCAATAACACTGCTCCAACCAGGTTTGTTCACCAGATTCACATAAAACACTAGTTCTGCCTGTGTTGCCAAAATATAAGGTTCATTCTTATAGCTGTATCGAGTAGTATCGATGTCAATCACCCCAAATTTATCCTTATTGCATCATCTGCCACTGTTGGTACTAGTGGCAGCAGGCACATCAAACCAGTCACACTGGAACATAATAACTTCATTTTGTCCAGAAAATTCCAGTGAGATCGTTCTTTTAATCACCCCATACCAGTTCATGTTGCCAGTCGCGCCCTTGACAAGCACACCACTATTTTGTGTCACGAGGGTTTTCTCAATGTTAACAGTTCGAAACAGCCAATTATTGATATGACATCTTTGCAATGTACAAGCTCGTTCGTCCGGTCCTTGAGCAAGCGCAAACATCTCCGAACTTACATACCCTTTCGCATGTAGATCTCTGATCTTGCCTTCGAACCATCTTACGAATTGATCCTCATGTCGCTTTTTAAGATTTCGTGATCCATATTCCCTCAGTTCTTCCAAATGCGCACTGCATAGAAATGAATACTATTATTAGTTCAAAATATAAATTTTAGAAGCAATCAATGATGTTGAGTAATGTATCTTACTCGACCCATGGTCTAGCTTCATCACAATTGCAAATTTTATAGTGCCTCATTGTTGGCGCTTCTAAACGTCACCACTAGTTGTACACCTAGAGGGAGCGTATAAGAACAACCGGGTATACCGCAAGCACACAGAAATACCGCTGTAGCACTTCCCCAAGGAAGGAGAGTATTCCAAGGGTATCGAATCCAAGGAACGATGTGCACTATCTCCTACTCTAGTATAGATGATCCAAGGACACAACACTGATTGATAGGATAGGTAGAAAGGATCTACCTCGACCGAGCGCAGAGTCTAGTCACGGTCTCTCAGGTATAACACTCACTTCGGGCACCAGGCACATCCTAAATTTTTAGGGAGAGGCCAATGTGCTGGCAACGAGCCCAACTCAGTACGCGACGCAAAGGGTTGCAAAGGGTCCAACAGGCTGTCACCACTGCGGCCTACCTCTACGCTACGAACGTACGTGGTCTTCGAAGGGTAACCTATGGTCTAGGAACCACGTCTACACCACTGGCTACTACTACGAATCCACGAGGGAGATACTGGCACTAGCTCAAGATATGCTCTATCACTCATGCAAGATCACGAATGCACTTTGATCTAACTAGAGACATGCAGGAGCATCAACATTACTCTAATAGACAAGCTGGCAGACTAGATGCAAACTTATGATCTAAGTCTACTAGATCGAAAGGGTTGTGTTCGAAGAACACAAGCCTCTAAATCAAGAACAAATGAAGAACACAAGAACAAAGCAACTAAGCATGCATACGACTTTAGTCTAAATAGAAAATGTCGAAATACTCACTTTAGTCTAAATGAAGAACAAAGGCACCGCTGAGGATCGTTCTTGAGGAAGATGTCATGAACATGACATATCCCCAAGCCTCCCACCTCACTTCCTAACACTAATCCCATACAAAGAACTCTCCTCTCCTAATGAGAGAGGCTCTAAGGCCAAAAGTGAGAAGGAGGAGAAGAAGTGTGTGTCCAATTTTCTACCCCCTCTCCTTCTATTTATAGGCCCGGGTACCGGCACGAGAACACCCCATACACCCCCGAACTGACTTAAGGATCCAATCAGGGAGCACCACGTGGAAGCTGATGGCGAACGGAGGAAATCCCGGGTCGGCCGACCTGGGCCCACCACGTCTCGCCTTGTGCTTTCTCTGGGTGACTGGTGTGTGGGCCCTTATGACGGTTCCCGGTGTATGGGTTGTTTGGAGGCGGTTTGCTCGGGTTGTGGGCCCTTGGATCCTTGTGCTGGACACGTGGCGGTGTCTGATTCGTCGGGAAGTGCTTCTCTTGGATTGATTAAGTGTCATGGACACATGGCATCCTGTGTGCCAGCACGTCGCCACGTGGCCTGGTGTGGGTCCCACCGGGTCCATGATATAGTGTGATCTTTTCTTGTGCATATCTCTTTCATCCGGACTCCGAAGTATACAAATGATATATCCATTTCGATCGTCTTGACGAGCCCGTCGCAATGGTGCAGTCCAAATTGGCATTTGAGGTTGTTTATGATGACGTCCTTTAATAGCCATTGGATCACTTGCTCTCAATTGTACCAATTGGCACGCAATTCGGTGCATCCTGCAACAAAAGCTAGAAACACCAACACTTGTGGAAATAATTAGTATCAAGCCCTGTTCTAGTGTTGATGATCCTTCTACCATTATATTATGCAGGTATTGACGGTGTAAAAGTAGCACTTAACAGCCGTCAACAACTCCCCCACACTTGACCTTTGCTCGTCCCGAGTAAAGGGAGTCAGATCAAGGTGAGACATGATATCCAAAGGTATGGAGTGAGCATAAGAGATATTCCAAACCATACCTTGTACTTGTGAACTTTGAAGTGTCTATCATGCTATCTTGGGTAGTTGAGGAATGGAATGGTTATGAATCAAATCATTCCTGCTCGTCATGTTAAGTAACTTGGGGTTTTGTAATAAATTTTCAAAACAAAACCTTGCTTAGCTCCTCATTTGATTCTCTCAGATTGCTGAATGTGTATATGTCCTCACCAAGGCATTAGATTGCCTTTCTTCACCCTACTTCTAATGATGGCTATATGTGGAGCTCAGAGTAGGATAAGGGATAAGGCATACTTGCATCACATATATTGCAAAGTCAAAAACTAGATCCACAGAGAAAAATCAAATCATACCATCAGATCAAGATGTGCACATGTATGGATATGGTGAGTATGGTAAGGTGGATACTAGGCCCGGAATGGGTGCTAGATATTACCATACATGTATGATGAGAGTTGGTAGATGATAAGGTGGACACTAGCCCCGGAATGGATACTAGTTATTACCATCTTAAGTTATGGAACTCCTTTTTGCATGACCATCTCTCTCCGTTTTCTCCTTTATTTTGGACATGGGCTATTCTTTCTTCTTCTTTCTATTTCCTTTTATTTTCATCATGCTTTGAGCATGTGCCTTTTTCTTTTTATTATTATTTTTTTCATAGCCCATGTCTCTTTTGAAGGATACTTTTGGAGAGAAATGTCACACCACATATGGAGCTTTATTTTTATGAAATGGATGAATGATACAATGCCAACTTCCAGTGTAGAAGCATAGCAAGGGGAAATAGGTGGTGTGCACATGAATCTTGATCA
The DNA here is from genome assembly GCA_036936925.1 of Cenchrus fungigraminus. NCBI lineage: Eukaryota > Viridiplantae > Streptophyta > Magnoliopsida > Poales > Poaceae > Cenchrus > Cenchrus fungigraminus. Next base: position 42,389,734 of record CM072775.1, read on the forward strand.
TGAGAGTAATGAAAAGAATTCTCACAAGGGTCACAGGATTTGACAAAGCTCAATGCAATAACCAGCAGCATATGAGTAGAAGGTTTTCAACTATATCATATGGCTCTAGTAGGACTGTGGCATATCAAAGAGGAGCTTTGCAAAGGGTTTTCATGATTTTCAAATAAAATTCCCAAGCACTCAGACATTAAGAGCGAAGATCATATCATCAAACCATATCTCAAACGCCAACTACTTAGATAAGCATGAGTTCCCTAATGATATTTGTTCACAAGCATCAAGATGATGATTAAGGAATAAAACATATGCAAGCCAACCACAGGAATCATGTAGAGCAAGCATAGCACCAATTGCTGAGTTTGATGTAGAGGATATGAATTGAAATTCATTCAAACTCATGGATAAGGGAGAGAGTGAGATAGAGGGTGCACATACCATCGCTTCTGAAGGATAAGAGATCAAGGAAGACCAGTGGTGATTCGTCTAACTATAAGGCGGTCGAGTCACTCTAGTTTACCTTGCTCTTGTCATGAAGGCGTAGTCGATGTTGTGCAGCGCCTGTGTGGGAGTTCTCTAGTGGATATGTGATGATGAGCTTGAGAGAACTCCCCCACACTAGTGGTTGAACCGAGTGCTGTTCTTCAAATGACAAATGAAAACAAAAGATGGACTCTACTGGTTCGAGAACCATAGAGCCTTTATTCAAATTCAAATATTTTTTAGGTTTTTTTTGTCACCATGTCATTTACTCAAGAAGGGTTAGACCAAGGTTACATATTATATACGAAGGGGAATATACTTACCTTGGACCTTTGAGAGGTCATATGTACCACCTTTGCATGATGTGCAACATAAATCGGACACCTCATCTTACCTTCCCATTTGAATTTAGCTCAATGACTTACCCATTCAAATTTGACAATCTTCTGCAGGGGTTAGTCAGCATGCATGCAACCAAGATCCATGAAGATATAACTCTAAAGCTCATCAATCAAAACTCGACACCATGTCTTGTTTTGACTGAAGAAGACAGATTTAACCTAAGCACCATGCTTAATTTAAAACAGTCTATGAATGTATGTCATGCATATACATTCAAACCAGAGCATAAGAACAAAGATAAAGGAAACATGAAAGCATGATCAAGCTATCATCAACAAGGGACATAAGCATGAGCATAAGACGGTGAACCTCGGGCAACCTCCCGGAAGGGCTTTGTTTAATGTCAAAAGCAGGACTTACCTAGCTAGTGGGCAAGATGCAAGAGCTGGCTTCATTGCCACACCAAGATAAGATTTGGTAGAGGAGGAACTTTACTCAAGATGCTCACATACCTCCCCCACACTTGAAGTTTGCATTGCTAGGCAACAAAACTCAAGTGTGTGGAGATCAAGCTTCCTTTTGTAAATGTTCCCTCCCCAGAGCTTACCTCAGGTGTTGCATTTGATGCAGCTCACATGTTTGTCGGCATCACCTGTCCATTCTTCTTTTCAATCTCCACCTGAAAGGTTAGTGACCAAAAATACCCGAATGACAACTTATCCTAAAAACATGTTCTTGCTTTTATTCGAAAAGGGAAATAAAACCTTACCTAATCCAGGCTATCTCCTGGGAGTGCTTTGTTTATTTAAGGTCATAAGCTCGACCATGGGAACTTCATCTTGCAGCTATCGTTGGTGGTGTCATTCCCATCTCACCACCAATCCTTGATGTATCAGTGAAGCTTCAGCTGCAAGGTTAGTGCCACAGCGCACACACGAAATCTGCAATGCTTATGGTAAACATATGCATCTACAATCAACCTTCCAAACGTTTTGCAAAAGAGGACCAGAATGTGGTTGTAGCCCTCGTATGTGCTCAGCGCACTAAGCATTGCTGACTCTAGAGAGGCATGATGCGAGCATGATTTATGTGGTAGATCAAGGATGAAACTACCATGGTCGTATGTGGAATCCTTTCCTCCAGACTCCAGAGTCAGTGCCTCGAAAGGTTCCGTGGCCCATGAATTCTCCATATCAAGAGAGTCATCATGGACGATCAATGTTGACTCTCGATCATAATCGAAAGCAACATGGTACGGGCCAGCGGGAAGAGGCTAAAACTCGGTCGAGAATGGTGACAGTCGTTCGTCTTCACAAAGGTGAAGAGGGTCTTCTGAGTCGTACTCATGAGGATTAGAGGATTCTACACCCTCAATGAGAACGGGATTGGATGACGTGAACAGAGATGAACATGTCATTTTCTCGAGCGGGTTTCACTGGGGAAGAGGTTTCGCCATGGGGTGTCCCAAACAGGGGGTAGCAGTGGCGGGAGTGGCTTCCCCAAGATTACCATCTAGGCTCCCTATGGATTCCTCAAAGAATTTATCTAGCGGGGAGCCTAGGAGTAGATCAGGATCGAGGACATCGAAGATGTGAAAGTCTAAGCCAGCCTCAATACCGTCTATGATGAGTGGCATGGCACTTGCGATCCCCCGACATTCAAGAACGTGCCCAAAGGGGCAAGTCTCGAGGAGCATGTCAGATGGTGCTAGCGGAACTTTGCCCAAAAGAGTTTCCGCTAAGTGCCATGGCATGATGTTAACCTTCATGATGGGGTCACAATGGGCTTCTATGGCAATCCCTCTAACAGAACAAGGAATAACTAGAGAGGGTGTACTATCCCAAAATGCTTCGGAAAAGCATATCACTCCATCTGGCCATTCCTTCTTCATGGCCTCCTCAGGAAATGCTTCGTCAGGAGGATCAGGAGGCGAAGGAGATACCGTAGGTGTAGGGAATGGCTCTGTCAGAGGATGTCTAGATGGTTCAGCATGGACAGAAATGGTTTCCCTAAGCTCTTCTTCTTCTGGGTTTCCTTGAGATTTAGCAAGAAGTTTTTCTAAGGGGAAACCTAGAAGAAGATCAAAATCCACGATGTCATAGATGTGGAAATCTAATCGCACCTCTATGTCATCAATGGTGATCGGCACGTCCTTAGCAATCCCCCGACATGGAAAAACACAGCGCCACCTGGGACTATGGAAAAGTCTATCAGTCGGGATCAAGGGCATGTCACCCACCAGAGTATCCAAAAGGGTCTCTGGTATGATGCAAGCCCCAACAGTAGGGTCATGGACAACGTCTATGGTGTTTCCTCTCATGGAACAGTGGATGATCGTGGAAGTCGAGCTAACCTGAATTTCTTCGGATGTATGCTTCTGAGGTGACCAATCCACTATCGTCCTATGATTCCAAACTTCATCGAGGAGCTCATAAAGGTCCAACGATGTCGTAGGCTTCTCGTGCCAAGAGTGATCTGAGGTATTTCTGATGTTTCGAGAAGGATCATCCTCAAATTGGGAAGAGAACTCCGGAGGTTTAATTTCTTCTTCCTTCGATGTTCGTGGTTCGGGAGAGGGCTCAACAGAGGAATCAAGGAATTCAGAGAATGAAAGCTCAGATTCGGCTATTGAGAGACTCTCATGGACCAACTCAGACTCCAGATGGGGTTCGTTGTAAACAATATTGGAAGAGGAGGTTTCTAAGAAGAATTCTAGGATCTCTCTTCTTTCCACTAGAGTTTGGTTTTCAAACGAACCTCCAGCTAAAAGGTTGAGCTCTTGTGCAGACTCCATGTCTATACGAGTATAAAAGGTATACATCACTATATCATTGGGTATAGACATGTCTGGACTAGATGTCATAAGACGTAGGAACCTAGCCCAAGCTGCACCTATGGACTCACCCTCTAATTGCTCAAAGTCAAGGAGTTCACACGGCAAGAGCTCTATGCGTTCATAAAGGGAGAATGAGTCAAAAAAGTTTTCTTGTAGTTCTCCCCAATTATTCACATGCTCTACTGTGTGGGTGTACCATTGCTCTGCTCTATCCATGAGAGAGAAAGGGAACAATTTCCACCTCAAAGTTTCCTGTGTCATGCCTGGAATTACCAAGCATGAACACAAGTCCTCGAACTCCTCTAAATGAACATTAGGGTCATCACTAATCGCTCCAGAGAAAGATCGATTCCGAACCATGGCTATAAAGCCGGGACGAAGCTCGCAGCAAGATGAGGAAGTTGATGGTTCCTCTAAGACGAACTCGCCCCTAGGGGTAGAGAGGCTTTGACAGGAAGGCATCTCAAAGGGTAACAGGGGTAAAGGTAGAACAAAAGGAAAAAGGATATCTGATGGGTAACGGGGGGTTAAGGTAGAAGAAAACGAAAAAGATAAATACGAGGACCACTAGGTTCGAAGATAGATCCAACAACCATTCCCCGGCAACGGCGCCAGAAATGCTTGTTGGCGCTTCGTAACGTCACCACTAGTTGTACACCTAGAGGGAGCGTATAAGAACAACCGGGTATACCGTAAGCGCACAGAAATACCGCTGTAGCACTTCCCCAAGGAAGGAGAGTATTCCAAGGGTATCGAATCCAAGGAATGATGTGCACTATCACCTACTCTAGTATAGATGATCCAAGGATACAACACTGATTGATAGGATAGGTAGAAAGGATCTGCCTCGACCGAGCGCAGAGTCTAGTCACGGTCTCTCAGGTACAACACTCACTTCGGGCACCAGGCACATCCTAACTTTTTAGGGAGAGGCCAATGTTCTGGCAACAAGCCCAACTCGGTACGCGGCGCAGAGGGTTGCAAAGGGTCCTACAGGCTGTCACCACTGCGACCTACCTCTACGTGACGAACGTACGTGGTCTTTGAAGGGTAACCTATGGTCCAGACACCACGTCTACACCACTGGCTACTACTACGAATCCACGAGGGAGATACAGGCACTAGCTCAAGATATGCTCTATCACTCATGCAAGATCACGAATGCACTTTGATCTAACTAGAGACAAGCAGGAGCATCAACTTTACTCTAATAGACAAGCTGGCAGACTAGATGCAAACTTATGATCTAAGTCTACTAGATCGAAAGGGTTGTGTTTGAAGAACACAAGCCTCTAAATCAAGAACAAACGAAGAACACAAGAACAAAGCAACTAAGCATGCATACGACTTTAGTCTAAATAGAAAATGTCGAAATACTCACTTTAGTCTAAATGAAGAACAAAGGCACCGCTGAGGATCGTTCTTAAGGAAGATGTCATGAGCATGACATATCCCCAAGCCTCCCACCTCACTTCCTAACACTAATCCTATACAAAGAGCTCTCCTCTCCTAATGAGAGAGGCTCTAAGGCCAAAAGTGAGAAGGAGGAGAAGAAGTGTGTGTCCTCTTCTCTACCCCCTCTCCTTCTATTTATAGGCCCGGGTACCGGCGCGAGAAGACCCCATACACCCCCGAACTGGCTTAAGGATCCAATCAGGGAGCACCACGTGGAAGCTGATGGCGAACGGAGGAAATCCCGGGTCGGCCGACCCTTGGGGTCGGCCAAACTGGGCCCACCACGTCTCGCCTTGTGCTTTCTCTGGGTGACTGGTGTGTGGGCCCTTATGACGGTTCCCGGTGTATGGGTTGTTTGGAGGGGGTTTGCTCGGGTTGTGGGCCCTTGGATCCTTGTGCTGGACACGTGGCGGTGTCTGATTCGTCGGGAAGTGCTTCTCATGGATTGATGAAGTGTCATGGACACATGGCATCCTGTGTGCTAGCACGTCGCCACGTGGCCTGACGTGGGTCCCACCGGGTCCATGATATAGTGTGATCTTTTCTTGTGCATATCTCTTTCATCCGGACTCCGAAGTACATAAATGATATATCCATTTCGATCGTCTTGATGAGCCCGTCGCAATGGTGCAGTCCAAATTGGCATTTGAGGTTGTTTATGATGACGTCCTTTAATAGCCATTGGATCACTTGCTCTCAATTGTACCAATTGGCACACAATTCGGTGCATCCTGCAACAAAAGCTAGAAACACCAACACTTGTGGAAATAATTAGTATCAAGCCCTATTCTAGTGTTGATGAGCCTTCTACAGTTATATTATGCAGTTATTGACAGTGTAAAAGTAGCACTTAATAGCCATCAACACTCATCTTCTGAAACTCATCTCCTGGCACTACATGAAAACCTCAAATAGGTCACGCAACATTTGTAACGAGCCCTTAACACCCGTTACATGAACCCCATCTGTAACAGTTGTTGTTTGGTGCCCATTACGCATAAGCACGGCAGGCTTGACCACGACCTCGCCCTGACCTCGCCACCACAACGCCCGTTACCAATGAGGACTTCTGGTAACGGACTTCTTAAACGCCCGTTACATGTTTTCTTTGTAACGGACGTTAACATGCGTCCGTTACGAAAGTAAAACCTATCGTTAACATGTCCTCCGCGCCGTTGCTGTCGCCGTCGCCGTCGCTGCGGCCGCGATGCCTCGTCCTCCTCCTCGGAAGCGCTCGCCTCGTAGACAGTCCTCATCAAGGTGGAAATTGCCCCCTTTTATTGAACTTCGCTGTCCTAATCCTCTTACTCATCGGTTTTGGTGATGCATTATGCTCATTTGATGTATGAAAATTGCAGATGGCTGCTGCTGCTCGGGCTTGGATATACAGTAGTAAGTCCCGAGATTGGGCTAGTTTCTTAATGGGGGTCAATGGTTTTCTAGATCAAGCAGAGGCGGATATGAGAAACCGTGGTGTTCAGGCAATGCTTTGCCCCTGTATAGATTGTCTCAACCAGAAGAAGTTCAGACAACCAGATAACATTTTTCATCATTTGATCACACGTGGTTTCAAAGAAAATTACACGTGTTGGAATAATCATGGTGAGGAAGGGCTTAATGAAGTCGAAGCAGGATGCCTAAATGAAGGTGAAGCGCGACACCATGCTATAGGCCTTAATAATGAAGGGGCAGCGCTATGCCATGATGAAGAGCTTGATGAAGGTGGAGTTTTTGATGAGGAAAATGAACCATTCCCACCAATTTTGATGAGGCCTGAGGATATCACTGATCAAGAAGTTACGGGCTTCAATGATGGTGAGTTGTTGCAACGTGTGCACAATGTTGATCAAATGTTGCGGGATGTTGAGTTTCAAGGAGTGTATACAGCTTCTGAATTACCGAGGCTGAAGCAGTTCGTTGAAGATTCAAAGAAATCCCTCTATCCTGGTTGCAAGAAGTACTCTTACCTTTCTGGTGATCTAAAAAAACTGCAGCTTAAGGCAGATCATGGTTGGAGCAACAAAAGTTTCAAACAACTATTGGATCTCCTTAAGGACATGCTACCCGAGGGAAACCAAATAGCCGAGTCTGTCTATGAGGCAAAGAAGATAATTTGTCCTCTGGGAATAGAGGTTGAAAAAATTCATGCTTGCAAGAACAGTTGTGTATTGTTCCGTGGAGATTATGCAGACCTTTACAAGTGCCCCAAGTGTGGATCGGTACAAGAGGAAAAAAGATGGTGGCGATGATAACAATGCCGATGATGACGAGAACGAGCCCGTGGAGATCACAGGCAAGAAAAAAAAGAAGAAGGTTAAAGGGGCTCCTGTGGGGGTAGCATGGTATTTTTGCATCATTCCTCGGTTGAGAAGATGGTTCGCCACACGAAAGGAGGCCCAACTCTTGCGTTGGCATAAGACACGAACGAAGGAAGTTGGCAAGATTAAGCACCCCAATGATGGCCAACAATGGCAAAACATTGATTCCCACTTTAAGGAATTTGTCGGTGAAAGCAGGAACATTCGGTTCGCTATGAGCACAGATGGCATGAACCCATTCGGTAACCAGAGCTCAACATATAGCACCTGGCCTGTCGTGCTGTCAATGTACAACCTTCCACCCTGGCTATGTAAGAAACGGAAATACATGATGCTGACAATATTGGTCTCCGGGCCAAAGCAACCTGGCGACCATATTGATGTCTACTTGAGGCCACTAGTTGATGACTTGAAGATACTTTGGAAGCCTGGTGTGAAGGAGGTTTGGGATGAGTTCGGCCGTGAGGAGTTCACATTGCACACCATGTTGTTCACCACCATCAACGACAACCCGGCTCATCGCAACCTTTCTGGCCAGAGTAAAAGGAAAGGTGCAGCTTGCCCACACTGCTTGGAAGAAACTTGTGCAGTGTGGCTAAGAAATTCAAAGAAATTCTCATTTATGGGAACTGTTGTTTCCTCAACAAGAAACATGCCTACCGGGACATGGATTGTCAGTTTAATGGGGAAAAGGAGAATCGACAGGTGCCTATGCATGTGACTGGAGATCTGCTCCACTTGCAAGTCAAGGACGTCGAAACTATCGAGGAGTTACCCAAATTGTCCGAAAAGAAACTTCGCAAAAGAAAGAAGCGAGATGGTGAAGAAGAAGAAGATGGGCGAGGAATGTGGAGCAAGAAATCAATTCTATGGGAGGTAGAGTATTGGCCGCTTTTGGATGTGCGTCATTCGATTGACAACATGCACGTCAAGATGAATGTGTGTGAAGCTACTTTGGGAACATTGCTACAACAGAAGTCGAAAGGAAAAGATCATAAAAATGCAAGGGAGGATCTTAAAGAAATGGGCATTAGGCCGGAGCTCTATGCAGAGGAAACAGACACAGGGATGGACCTTCCCGTTGCTGCAACCACCTTGTCAAAGGCAGAGAGAAAAGAATTATGTGAGTTTTTGCATGGTTTGAAAGTACCTTCAGGCTATTCATCGAACTTCAAGAGGCTAGTGTTGGTGAAGGACATGAAAATGAATTTCAACTTGATGAAATCTCATGATTGCCATGTGTTGATGACATCTATTCTTCCTGTTGCACTAAGAGGTATCAAGACAGAACTGGTTCGCGATGCGGTCACGAGCTTGTGTTTATTCTTCAATGAAATAGAACAGAAGGTGATTGATGAGGAAAAACTATTAGACTTAGAGAGGAGGCATTTCGAGACCCTATGCCTGCTTGAAGCTACCATCCCACCATCATTTTTTGATCTCATGCTTCATCTAACAACACACCTCGCGAGGGAGATCTGGTACCTTGGCCCATCTTACCTTCATCAGATGTTTCCATATGAGAGGTACTTTGGATTCCTCAAATCATTGGTACATAACAGGTCATTTCCGGAGGGAGCCATTGTTCGTGGCTATGAGACCATTGAAGCAGTGGAGTGGGCCATGGGTTATATGGACCCCCAACACCCCATTGGTGTGCCTCGTTCATGGCATGAAGGTAGGCTTTCAGGTGTTGGGACCCTGGGGAAAAGTCAATCACTCCGCACCCAGAGGACTTCAGGAAGGCTCATTTCACCGTGATAGAACAGAGCGTAGAGGTTACACCATTTGGCAATGAGCACAAGCAACAACTACGTGAACAAAACCCTGGCTGTACTGAGGATTGGGTTGCAAAGAGGCACATGCAATGCTTCAACAGGTGGCTCCGAGATTATGTCCAGCAGAGTGGCAACGCTGCTATAACTGACGATCTAAGAAAACTAGCAGCAGGGCCATTATTCACTGTTACAACATATCAAGCAATGGATATCAATGGATACACGTTCTACACCATGGCCCAGGATGCCAAGAGCGTCTATCAAAATAGTGGTGTGCATGTACGGGCCGTCGACAATAAGAAGAACACAGCCACATATTATGGTCAAATAGAGGAAATTTGGGAGCTTGATTATGTAGGATTCAAGGTAGCCTTGTTTCGGTGTAGATGGGTCACCAATGTGAAGAGAGCTATGATCAAGGACAAATTTGGTTATGTTAGTGTTGATCTCCGGGTCTTTGGTTACAAAACCGAACCGTTTGTCTCCACCAAGGATTTTGAGCAAGTGTTCTATGTACCTGACCTTGCAAAGAATAACTAGAGTGTGGTTTTGCCTGGAAAAAAAAGGATTGTTGGGGTTGAAAATGTTGTTGAGGAGGAGGAATACAACCAGTTTGATGAAAGTCCATCCTTTCACACTTCATACATGCCCCGAGTCTTGGGAGCTGACAAAACACCATACTTACGAAGCGACCATCATGAAAAGATCCATATACAAAAATCAAAGAAGAAAAAGAAGCAAGATTGATTTCTGCTGAATCCGATCCTTTTTGTAAAATGCAGGGATGTCTATTGCTGGAAATGGAATCCTTTTTGTAATATATATAGGATGTGTATTGGTGGAATTTGAATGAATCTCCTTTCTGTAATATATGATGCCTAAGATACTGCCTAAGATGCCTATATATTCTGCCTAAGATACTGCCTAAGATGCCTAAGATACTGCCTAAGATGCCTATAAGCGAGATGTGCAATTAGTAGTACCACTCATCTGAGAGTATTGATATTACTTTGTCTACATTTCGTCAAACTTCAAAGAGTTTGACTCCTCGATAAGCGAGATGTGCAATTAGTAGTATCCACTCATCGGAGACGCGTCTCCTATATCTTCTCTCCAAAATAAATAACCGTTGCCCCAACCCTTTCTTCTACCCGCGAAACCACCACAGCCACTTCATCTACCCGCGAGAAAACCACAACTGCCTACACTCCTCGTTGTGCCCCTCCGCCGCGCCCCTCCATTGTGCCTCCTCCGCTCCACGCCAAGCGACTTCCCTTCCACGCCGGCACTCATGGCATCGAGGGAGCACCCGCGGTCGCTCGCGGAACTCCCGGCGGAGGTGCTGGCGATCATCGTTGGCCGAGTCGGTGCGACATCGAATCGGCCTATGGAGGACCTCTGCAGCCTACGGGCAACCTGCAAGGACATGCTCCGCCCCTACCGTGACAGAGACGTCGGTTGGTGTCTGGCACTGGATCGGGTTCTAATCGAGCAGATGCAGAACAACAACCCCGTTGGCTACGACGTCTTCCTTCGTAGCCTGGCTGTAGCCGACAACATGGTGGCCTGCTTCCTCACCGGGATGGACGACATCTTTGGCAGGAACCACAGCCCTCAGCGTCCCCTCGACGAGCTCCACCGTGCTGCCAAAGATGGGCACAGAGGGGCAACCTATGTGGCCGCCGTCTTCCTCTACAGAGCCAACAGCGGGGCCGACGCCGACGCCACTGCAATTGCGTACATGAAATAGGTTGAGGGCGGGGAGCAAGGGCAGTGGCGTCCGCGTTTGATCAGCAATGTGCAATCCCTAGATTTCCGGCATCGTGGGGTCAATCTGGCTTGGCAAATTAGGAGTGTTGCCCTCCGCTGTGGCCTCTGCTGGCCGACGCTGCCAACGGCGGTGGCGCGAGGCAACATTCAACATTGTGCAGGCAAAGCATTCTGCGGTACGGCGCCGAGCCAGAGGGGGTTTTGCATGTATTTCTGTAGTGATGAATGTAGGTTTCGTTACGAATGTAATGTCTTCTTCTATCGTGTAAAGTATCGTCCAATCGGTTATTGATAGACAAGATTTGATTTCTCACATTTCTGAGTCAAATCCAAGGTTTGCGGCACCCTCTGCTTCCTCCTCTATTCTATGGGAATGAAGAACAGTTTGTGTGGGAAAATGAGACGAGGATTAACCATCCCGCGTCTCTAATTAGGGTGGGGCCCAGTTCTATTGGAACGAAGAACAGTTCTCATTTCTCCTTTTAATCTGCAGTCAAATTTGGTAACATGTATTTCTCCGTCGTGCTTAGTCCAAATTTGATGATTTTTTCCTAGTTTTTTCTAAAATCCCCATCTTTTCATTAATTTCATTGTTTAGTGTATATTCCGTTTCATGAATAATGTTTATATGCCTTATCTTTATCTTTGTAAGTCCAACATAGAAATAATATTTGTTTTCCACAACCATTAGTAATGAAACTTTACATTTCGTGATCTTAAGGTGAACACATGCTTGTGTTAAAATTTCAAATGCGTACGAGATCGAACATGTTGCAAAGTGTGGAAAACTTCAATGTTCAAGCAACATTCTAGGAAACTATGTGAGAGATGTAGCCATTTGTACACAAGTATATTCTTCCTTTATCGAAACCATTTGAATTTTTATGACAAGTTTAGGTACCCAAATTATGTTTCCACGTAAATTTGTAGAATTTTTGGAGCAAACTAAGATGTTATTAGAATTATTATATCACAGGCATGAGATGTATATTCGAATTATAAGAATGTTAGGTATACAAGTGTGACAATTGATATTTTATTAAAATACTAAATGTCCAAATATGAATTGATGTTATTTTTATGAAATTTTAGGTGTTGTTTTACCGGCTCTAATATTTGATGGATGCGAGTTTCAGTTCTAAAAAATAGTGTCGGGCCCACGCGTTAGTGTCAGCAGCCTATATAAAGAAGATAACCGCCGGACCTACCTGCCAACGAAGGCGACGCGAGTTTACTAACCAGCGTCAGTGATGACTATCCATTGTCAGCGTCAGCAGGCAAACCTTGCGCGCGCTGTTCAAAAATTCCCACCTATATTGACTATAATGCCCATGGAATTACAATTCCACCAGAGAGTCGTTCAAGGGCACGCCAGTAATTTCCGTGAACATAGTAACGCGCGAGCAGGGGACATATACTCGGGATTCTAATTTAGACAGATCCACCACGCCCGCACTCTCTCCGCCGCCGCCTTGCTCCTTCTCCAGCCCTAGCCCGCCGCCGCCGCCCTCCCCGCTGCAGCCTTGCTCTTCTCCAGCCCCACCGTTCCCGGTGTGACGTCGGTGAAGCGGCTCCAGCCGTGACGACGGTGACGAGGACGCGGTTACTGGCGTGCGGACGGCGTCCCGGCCAACCTAGAGACGGTGACACGGATCTGGCATCCCCGACCACGACGACGAGCTGGCCACCTCAGGCAACGAGGCGCCGCGGATCGGGCCTCTCAGACCACCACGAGAACAACTACTTCATTCGCACAGAGGTTAGTGCTGCTTGAACCCCCAACGCCCTCTCTCTGCTCGGCCACCCAATCTGCTATTCCTGTCAAGATGGATTAGGGAGACATGCTACTTTACGGTTGTTCACATTGGATTATTCTCCTGGAATTTCCTGCATTAGTACAGCATGCCTTAATAGTTCATTTTTAATTGATTGGCTGTGGATTTGACGGATGAATTTTGTTGCTCCAAGTCGGTTTGAATAAATTGTTGCTAACAGATGAACTTATATGAACTGTTGAAATTTTGTTATGCTTCGAATGTACCAGATCGATAGTTATCCTTTGGACCTGTTAGCATACTTTAATTCTAATTGCTTTGTCTTCTTGTTGCATGTACACATGGAATGCACAATTCATTGCTGCTGAAGTTGGACAAGGAAGCAGTTGAAGGAATTTAGTCTCTGCTTTGATATATAAGCATATTGCTTCACCCTGTCAAAATGGTTAGCACCTATCCCCAACCTGTATGCTAATATCAACTATTTTGCCTGTCAGAGAATAAGAATTTATCTTATTTTGTTTAGGTTTTTCAGTGTAGCTTATGTTGCTCTACTAACGACCTGACATATCATCTATGCAGTCTCCCACAACACCAAACTCCTCTACCTCCAATACACCATCACAGCCCATCGACGGTGAACCTTGTTCGCAGCCTATCAATGGTGATCCTTCTTCACAGGGTCACTCAGCACATACTGCTGTGAGTAGTACTCGATCCCGCGGGTCAAGGACACAAACCAAATGGCCAGAAGTCAAGTTGACCGCAACTGGACTTGATAACAATTATTGGCCTACCCCAGATGCTGCGAGGGATAGATTTGTATTGGTCTGTGGCCTCATTGCTCGAGAGAGGGTGTCAATCAACAAGGCAATTGAAGATCTCTCACCAATTGAGAAGGAAGAGTTGTTCACAGTTTTAGAGGAAAAGCTAGATTACCCAGCCAATCTAGCTGAATCTGTTCGCAAGAAGGCAGTTAAGGCAGCTATGTCAGAGATTGCAACCTTGCAACGGCGGTTCAAGACCCATTTAAGAAAAAAATATGTGAGCCAAGAGGAGACTCCCTTTGTGAAGCATGCCTTTTTGCAGCCAGAAGACTGGACCGTGTTTGTGCAGGAAACCAATTCTCCTAGATTTCAGCGATTGAGCCAGGGGATGAAAGAAAAGAGAGCATTGCATTATAAGCCACACAGGACGGACAGAAAAGGTTATGTTCGTAAAAGGAAAGAGTGGGAGGAGGAGGATGCAAAGCTAGCTGAAGAAGGAAAACAGAACCCTTGGGACCAATTTCCTAGACGTTCGAGGCCTTATCTGTGGGCAAGGGTAGGGAAGAGGAAGACCACTAGTGAAGGAAGCAGGGACATAACATTCAGTAACCCTGCGGTGGTGGGGGTAGCAACTAGGGTGAAAACACTTGCAGCTCAGGCTAGCGATGGTTCTTTCGGGGTTAGGGAGAATGATATCCTCACTGCAGCACTTGAGACTCCAGAGCATCGAGGTCGGGTCCGAGGTGTGTCTAGTTCACTTGGCTGGGGTAAAGGGTTTGGTGAAGAGTTTGCTGGAATGTACAGGAAAAAGAGGAACAAGAAGGTTGTATCGCAGATGGAAGAGCTAGTTGGTGAAGCAGTCACCAGAATTGTCTCCATTCTAGCAGAATCAGGCTTTGATATACCGAAAAATGTACTTCATCCTCCCCAATCACCACCTGTCAGTAGCAGCGAGGAAGAAGATGTGCATGGCCTCGAGGAAGAAGATGTGCATGGCAGTGAGGAAGAAGAAGCATGTGGCAGAGAGGAAGACCATTGGCATGTCAGCGAGGACGAAGGTAGTCAACAGCACATTGATAGTCGATCACCTATGCTGGACACAATAGATAAGCTGACAGAGCCAACCAAGTGCAGCCTTTTGGATGGCTCTGAGAATAAAGTGGAGCTCGCACTAGCCACTGTCTTTCCATTGCAAAAGACTCTCCATACAGTACTGGTGCAGGATGGGTATGCTGTGGTGCAACCTAGTTATGTGTGGGGCAATACGGGTCACTACCCTCTGCCTGTACCAATTGGGGGGATGAAGTATCAACCCTAGCTGAGGCTCTCTGTCTAAGGATCCAATGGTCAAAGAACATGATCCATGTACTACCCATTACGAGAAATACCAACCCTGCTCCCACATCAGGTAGCAGGGGTACAGCATCAGATGGAGGTACTGTAGCTCAGTGTCAGCAAGAGAAAGCTCAGCAGCAGATCAGCAAAACTACGCAGCAGGAGCATCGACAATAGCAGGAGGAGGACAGGCAATCTCCGCCTAAGAAGCAGCAGCAGATCAGCAAAACTACGCAGCAGGAGCATCGACAACAGTAGTTGGAACCCAGGCAATCTCCACCTAAGCAGCAGCAGCAACAGCAGCCTCTGCAACAGGAGGAGGACAGGCAATCTCCGCCTAAGCAACAGCAGCGACAAGCGGAGGACAGGCAATCGTCGCCTAAGTAGCAGCCACCGCAGAAGAAGGGGGCTAGGAAACCTCTGCCTAGAGATGAGCTTCTTAACTGTTTTTGGACAAAACAGGATCCAAAATACAAGCCTGCTGTGCCTATGTTGTCAGAAGCGGACTTACAGGCTGCTGGACCGAATTGTGCCAGGTTGCATGCTTACACCATGGAACACAGTAAGGATAAACTTAGTTTTCCAGCAAAGTTGCCTGAAGACTCCTTTCATGGTGCTGGTGATTTAATGTTAAACATTGCATTTAGTCACGTTTATGACCTTATAACCCTAGTTGCTCTGGATGAGACCTTCATGAGGTTGTGGACATTGTAAGTGCCTTAAAACAAAATAGATATTTCTTTAATTTTGACCACAAAGTTCATGCATGCTAACATTTGGAATTTTTGTAGGAAAATGATGGACAAGGCAGCGGAGATGAAGATCAGTGTTGGGTTTTTGGATCCAAAGGTTCTCACGACCGCAAAGATTGATAAGGAGTCTAACCTTGTAATACAAGCATTGAGAAATGCAATGATGAATGACTATGTGGTGGGTGCCTTCGGCACCGGTGGCCACTGTGTAACAGTGATCACCTGTATGAAGTTCAAAGAGGTTTGGTATCTAGATTATGCTAAACATCATCCCGTGCGAAAGTTCGAAGACCTCCGAGCGCTTGTGACTTGGTCCGTACCTTGTAGGTTTTGTTCACAAAATTCAATCTCTTAGTGTTTCTAATCAGTATTGCTGATCATGCAGGGCCTCTGAAAATATATGCCCAAAGGACGAAGGGATGAAAGGAAAGAAGACAAAGCTAAAATCCAATCAGACATTCAAGCACAAGACAAATACCACTGTAAGACCGAGGTTTTTTTATGGTCACTTCATACCAATTTGGTACTGCATTAACTTGTCATTTTCGTACCTCGATGCGCAGTGTGCGCAGCAGCCATCGGGGTCCTTTTTGCATGGATTCCATGTGGCATTCAATATGTTCAAACTACTCGAAGACATACCTCACATCAAGAAGGCTGCTGTAAGTAGATAATGCTCTCACCCTTGTCTCTGCTCATATTCTCCATTTGATTTTAGAAACTGATTTGTACTTGTATTCTCATAATTATTTTATTTTGCAGGATTTCAAACCTGCCCTAAATGTTTCTACAGAAGATCTAAAGCCGGTCCGGGAGATGCTGTGCAAGTACATTGTTAAGGAGATCCTCGACCGAAACGGCAACCTCTATAATGGTGCACCGTGAATTCTGACAAACTTGAAACTTGCTGCATTCAGGCTAGTTTAGTACTGCCTGAGAAACCTGCTTGCCTGGGGTCAGATGTTGCCTAGTTTAGGCAGTTTTCTCAGGACTCCATCCAAACAAAGCACCGATGACGAACTTGAAACTTTAGCATGCATGTCGATCTGATGAGGAACTTGATTTGATCTCGCATTATTGTGTATATATATGTGATCTTGCTTGTGTATATATGTGATGAGAATGTGTTTGTGATGTCTCCTTGCATTGGTGTGGTGGCTGCCAAATCCTGGCTGGTTCCGGGATGCAGCCAGAAAACGGACAGGTTACTGTAGGTGCCCTACGTATCGGTCACGGGTGTTAAGTAAGGCACGTTACAAAAACAAATCCGTGAGTAACAAGCTTCACTTGGAATGCCCGTTACAAGTATGACAACACTGTAACGGGCAGCATAAAGGCCCGTTACTAATACTGACTGGTGGGCCCTAGAAGTTGATGGTTTCGTCGAGACAGAGGAGACGCGCTTCCAGAGCATGCGTCTCCTGTAGTCGAGACAGACGTGACGCGCGTCCAGAGCACACATCTCCTTTCATGGAGACAGGAGAGACGCGCGTCCAGAGCACGCGTCTCCTGTCGTCCAGACAGAGAAGACGTGCGTACAAAAAATGCATCTCCTTACGTGTAGACGCGTGTCCATAGCAAACGTCTCCGATATTGAGTTCATGTAACGGGCTCGGTTTCTGTGCCCATTACCAAAGGTCCATGTGGGCCCAGAGAAACAGACATTTCAGGTGACCGGTAACTAATTTCGGTAACGGTCTTTGTTAGATGCCCGTTACAATTACGTGTCATCAGTAACGGGCATCCGCCCATTACCTTTCTTGGCTTATTTGTAACGCTTGATCGGTAACAAGTGTTTTGCCCATTACCAATGGCCATCCGCGCCCGTTACCAATATCTGTTTTTCACGTAGTGTGGAATGTCCTCGAACGTCTGTCCTCTCCTCTTGCAATCCATTTTAGAAAAAATGCTCAAACCAGATGGTGGCTCATTCATAGTAATTGTTTCATGTCGATCAACACGATTCAGTTTCGTGTCCACATCCAAGAATCTTGAGCAGAATGTAAGGCACTTCTCGAGTATGTATCCCTCAGCAATTGAACCTTCAGGGTAAGCTTTGTTCCTCACATATCCTTTCACAGTACGTAGGTACCGCTCCACTGGGTACATCCATCTGTAACACACTAGCTCCCCAAGTTTAGCTTCTTCAGCTAGATGAACAGGCAAATGAATCATGATATCAAAAAAATGCAGGTGGGAATATCATCTCAAGTCGACAAACAGCCTCCCTAATTGAACTGCTTAGCCTGTTCAAGTCTGCTTCCACCAGCTCCTCGGAACATAGTGCATCGAAGAAAATACTAAGCTCAATCAATACAATGACAATAGCTTCTGGCAAAATTCTACGCACCACTAAGGGTAATAGTTTCTGTAGAATTAAATGGTAATCATGAGTTTTCAAGCCAGACACCTTACGTGACTTTACATCAACACATCTTCTTATATTGGAGGAAACCCCATCAGGCATCTTCACTCCATATAGAAATTTACACAAACTTTCCTTGTCATCCTTATCTAACTCGTACAATGATGCTGGCAAGGTATACTTATCATCTTTAATGACAGGATGTTGATCTAGTCGTATCCGTAGATGCTGCATGTCAAGCCGGGCATTCTCCCAGTCCTTACATTTACCTTCCAATTCAAGCAGAGTTCCTAATATGCACTCGCATATATTTTTCTCAATGTGCATGACGTCCAAATTATGCCTGATAAGCAAAGTAGACTAGTAAGGGAGCTAATAAAAAATACTCTTCTTCCTCCAGTTGCGCCATCTTTTGTCTTTGTCACGCTTCCTTTTTTGATGTTGTAGTCTTTCCAAATTTCACTTGTTCAAAACTATCAAACTGCTCAAGTACCTGAGCATCTGTCAGTGCTACTGGTGCCTCCCTGGGTTCGACCTTGTTGTTGAAGCTGACCTTGTTGTTGCGCCATGGATGGTCGGGGGCAAGAAACGTTGATGTGCCATGTAGCAGCGCTTCCTCCCATGTTTCAACCACAAATACTCAGTATCTATGTGGCAGTATGGACATGCAAACTTTCCATTAGTACTCCAACCAGACAGCATAGCATAAGCTGGGAAGTCATTAATTGTCCAAAGAAGAATAGCACGCAATGTAAAATTCTTCTTAGTCCCTGCATCTCTTGTTTTAACACCCTTTTCCCAAAGCTCCTTGAGCTCTAGTATAAGGGGCCTCAAATATACATCAATATCCATTCCAGGAGATTTTGGACCAGGTATCAACATTGACAACAACCAGTTAGATTGTTTCTGACCCAACCATGGAGGCAAATTGTAAGGTATCAGGATGACAGGCCATATGGAGTATGAAATGTTTTGCATCCCAAATGGATTGAAGCCATCAGAAGCAAGACCCAACTTGATATTACGACCTTCTTTTGCAAACTAGTGAAACTCTGAATCCACGTGCTTCCATGCCTTTGAGTCAGCAGGGTGACACATTTTTCCATCGTTCACCAATTCTTTCTTGTGCCACTACATTTCCTCTGATGTGCGCTTTGACATATACATTCTTTGCAGCCGAGGAATAAGAGGAAAGTAGTGTAGGATCTTAACTAGTAACCTGAAGAACCGGATTGGCGACTAGAGAGGGGGGAGTGAATGGGAGCCGATAAAAAATTCTTCCCAAGAACAACCTCGACCTATACCCTGATTTCACTTTCGAGCAATCCCACGCACACCATGCCAAGACCACGTAGCCACTGGAGATGCTACTGATCCTAGGAGCAAGTATCTCCACTCAAACAAGCAACCGAAACCCCGTAGCGGAAAGTTGTGCTGCCTGCTGCCTGCTGCCTGTGTTACACCGGTCAGGCCGGTGAGCTGCACTGGTAAGGCCGGTGTGCACAGCAACACACACAGAAATGTTCCAGAGAGCCTCAACGAGATCTCTAGGCCCTGGAACAAAAACCACCTCAAACCAAGAAACCACCAGCAAGACGAAGCTACTCCAACCTAGCCAAGAAGGGGCAAACCAAGGAGAACCTCACCAAGAACTGAGCCTGGGAACACACAAGAGCAACACGACTGAACCACACGTTCCCCCGAGCACAAGACCCACAAAGATTTGCACCAATCAGACCGGTGGGAGGCACCGGTCAGACCGGTCAGGTCTGGGCAGCTCGGGAACAACTCCACCCGCGGGTCAACCCCTTGATTCCCTTCGCTCGATCTCCCGATTCGCTCCACGGATTCAAGAGAAACTTTGGGGAAGGTAGGAACACCTCATGGGTGACCTCTAGCTCGAAGCATATACCCCAAATCTCTCTAGCATAGGAGGAATCGCAAATCTCGTGCTCTAACCCCAAGAACACAAGGAACTCCGAAAACCCCAAAATCGAAGGCCTTTCCACAGATTTGGAGGGGACAAATCACCAAGAAAAGAGGCACGACATCCTCATGAGTGAATCCACCAACAAATCCCATGGGAAAAGACCCCCAAAATCCCACCACGAAAATCCAAAGAAAGGGCTCCGAAAATCACCAAAAAGGAAAAACGGGAGGAACAACTAGAGCACTTGAGGAACCACGTCGAAGCTTCTATACGTACCATGAAAGGTTCATACAAGGTCTAGCAAGCCGCCAGATCATCCATCCCTCTCTCTAGATGCAACATGAAGCTCTCAAGCTAGCCTAGGAAAAACTAGGAAAAAGAAAAGAACAAATGGTCTAGGGTTTAAGAGTTAGCTGCCATCTCCCTCACAAGTGAGTATATATGGAGGGCACCGAGTGACCAAACTACCCCTACTTACTTAACTTAAGATACATGCCCACCAAGGGCACTTTGGGAACTTCGGTCAATATCTCCATCGGACGGACGCCCGCTGGCCGCAATCCGCTTCAACTCCACGCAAGCCTCACGATCGATCCGCGTGTCCTCCGCTTCGAAGCTTCCGAACGCCCACGGGACACACTGCTTAGACCGGTCCTCCCACCCGTCAGACCGGTCCGCACCAGTCAGACCAGTCAGGTGCAGACCCGCTGCGCTCCGAACTCCGGCCTTGGCTTTGTGGCTCAGCCAAGTAACGCAGTGGTTTTGTGGCCAAACCACTGCAAACCCTGCGTGCAAGCTTCAGTTGTCAGCTGCTACCTTGCACCGACTCCATCCCTCTCAACGTCGTCTTGCTCTTCTTGCTAGCGTACGGCCCGCACTTGATCCCGTCGGCAACTGGGTACCTCAATCGAAGCCTACTTGTGTCTCCGCTCCTAGGAGGTCACACAGACATAGACCTTTCGCACTTGATCATCACGTGCACCACGCGAATCAAGCCGCATCCTGCACCTGCAATACTAGGCCAAGAGTCAGTCCACACAATGTTGCCAATCACTCATCACTAAGGAGCGACCATCCACTGGTCCTCAAACAACACAGGTCCTCAACCTCCCCTTGATGAGTGCATTGACAACACCCACACATAGTAACCATCATAGGAAGGAAAAGAAAAAGAAAACGAACACAAACCCAACAAGTGATCCAAAATCCAAAGAAAACAACCCCTGATCACTTGAAGCCAAAGTCTCGATCCCATAAGGCAAGAGCAATGGCTCAACAAAACCAAGACAAAATCCAAAGCTCTCGAAGAGCAAACCACCAGAGCAAGAAACTCAGGCGATACAAGGAGCTCCCCCTGAACACATGTATGCTCCCCCTGAGCAAATGCACACTCCCCCTAAACACATGCATGCAATGCGTACCATGCAAAACAAAGCTGCTCAGCTCTGGCCGTCACCGGTTAGACCGGTACCTTCCACTGGTCAGGCCGGTGGGCAACAATCTCCAACACGATCTACCCCATCGGTCAGACCGGTCGCACACACCGGTCAGGCCGGTGCACAATAGAGCTCAGAAAATGCTCGAAACCGCCTGAAAACTTTCTAAAAGCATCCAGAACTACTTTTTCTTCACAAACTTCTCCCCCTTGTTGAAAATGCATGAATCAAGGCATTTCTACGAAAAATTCAACCTAGAGCTTCTCAAATAGACAATGAGCACCACAAAATGCTACAAGTGAGCAAATGAGCAAGCAAGACATTCCAATGATTAGTATGAGCATTGCCATCAAGATAGTAAAGCTATATGAGCATATGAGCAAGCCATGATCAAAGTACACAATTTTGCAAAAAAATTCCCTCTCATGGGCTAAAGACCAAGACATGAGCAAAGCATACCAAAGTGAATTTAAATCACACATACTTCATGCTAGGTCACATATCCTCAACACAAGATCATTACAAACACCCACAAGCATCTCATGTCATGTTAAAGACACCGAGCCATGTGTCTACTTCTTAAAATAAGACTTCTCATGGTAGACATCATGCAACGGTTTAACACCCACATAAAATCAGATTTGAAGCATTTATGACATGGAACAAATGAGAGCACAAATTCAAGCAAAGCATTTCATACCAATTTAATTTTTCACATTTAAGCATAAAATGGTACATGAAGTGACTTTGCGGCAAAAAGAAGCTTATGCTCCCCCACAAGGTAACACATGGGCTAAACATTCAGAATGACAAATGGGTATTTGACCCCAAGTGTGAAGCACATGATATCTAACCATGAATTAAGCAAGACATAAACCACCAAAGCACACTAAGATCATGCAAAACCTTTAACTCATAAGAGAGAGCCTATCTAGCATTTTCCAACAATTGACCACCTCATTATGCAAAAATAGCAAAAACTATCAACAGCATAGCTACCCATCATCAAGTCATATCAAACATGCTCACGAGCTCACAACTAGCATATCATAGCAATCAATGTATATACGAGAAGCTCATCCTACCATATGATACAAATGCAAAAACAACCTAAGATACAAAGATGACTATACATCATGATACAAATGCAATGCCATGCATAAAATAAATATGATACATATGCTACAAAGGAGCTCCCACCACCAACTCAAGAAAGCAAACACACACCGAGCTCACCTCGCAAGCGAGAGAAAGTGGCTTGGTCAAGTGGTTTGGTAAAGATATCGGCTAGTTGGTTTTGGGTGGGCACATGGATCAAAGCAATCTTTCCCTTCTCCACATTGTCTCTCAGGAAGTGGTACCTCAACTCTATATGCTTGGTTTTGGAGTGGATAACTGGGTTCTTGGCTACACTTATGGCACTGGTGCTATCACAAAAGAGTGGAACATGGGAACACTCCTCACCAAAGTCGCTCATAGTGTAGGTAATCCAAAGAAGCTGGGAACAACAACTGGCTGCAGCAACATACTCAGCCTCTGTAGTAGATTGGGCTACACTGGACTGCTTGCGGGATGACCAAGAAACCAAAGAAGACCCAAGAAACTGACACCCACCGGAAGTAGACTTACGATCCAAACTACACCCAGCGAAGTCAGCGTCCGCAAACCCGTGAAGGTTGAGTGTCGAGGCCGCAAAATACCACAGACCAAACTCAGGAGTGTAGTTCAAGTACCTGAAAATCCTCTTGACGGTCTGCCGAT
Organism: Cenchrus fungigraminus; assembly: GCA_036936925.1. Lineage (NCBI taxonomy): Eukaryota > Viridiplantae > Streptophyta > Magnoliopsida > Poales > Poaceae > Cenchrus > Cenchrus fungigraminus. The sequence goes on from CM072775.1 coordinate 42,412,834, forward strand.
GTGAAGTCTTCGGTGAAGCCTGAAAATGAGCACACAGACACACATTGAACTATATGTCCGACCTCGTCACCGTCAAGTAGAGGAGGGAGCCGATCATGCTCCGGTACTCCTTCTGGTCCACAGGATCACCATCTACACCCGCATCCAAAGCTGTAGTCGTACTCATCGGTGTAGCCATCGGCTTCGAGTCATCCATCTTGAATTTCTTCACTATGTCCTTGGTGTACTTAGCTTAATGCACAAACGTCCCGTCCTTGCACTGCTTGATCTGAAGCCTGGGAAAGAACTGCAACTCACCCATCATGGACATCTTGAATTCCCTGCTCATGTCATCTGCAAACCTAGCAACCAAAGTGTGAGAAGAGCCACCAAAGATTATGTCATCCACGTGTACCTGCACGATTGGAATGTCAACGCCCTGCCTGAGGAGAAAGAGAGTCTGATCTACTACCCCCATCACAAACCCCTTACTGAAAAGAAACTTCCTCAACTTGCCATACCATGCCCTGGGAGCATATTTTAGGCCATATAGTGCTTTTCTGAGTTTGTACACACGGAGAGGGAATCTCTCACTCTCAAAACCCGGGGGTTGACTCACATACACTTCTTCCTCTAAGAACCCATTTAGGAAGGTACTCATCACATCCATTTGGTACAATTTAAACCCTTTAGCAACTGAGAATGCTAGAAGGATCCTAATTGCCTCCAAACGAGCCACCAGAGCAAATGTCTCCTCACAGTCTATCCCCTCTTTCTGGCTAAACCCCTGAGAAACCAACCTCGCCTTGTTTCTCACAATCTCCCCATTTTCTCCCTCTTTTTTCTTCCACACCCATTTTGTCCCGATAGATTTGCAATTTGGTGGAGGCTCAACCAACTCCCACACCTGATTCCTCTCGAAATTCTCAAGTTCCTCATGCATAGCGTTCACCCAATCTGGATCGAAAAGTGCATGTCTAATATCTTTAGGCTCAAAAGAAGCGACAAATGCAGAATGAGCGAAATGAGAATGCCTCTGTGACCTGGACCGTGTAGTGCGTTCATGAATGTCACCTATGATCGACAAAGATGGGTGATCCACCTGAACACGCCGGAGAGCCTCACGTCTAGAGACCACCTCCCCCTCAGTAGCAGCATCCACTTGAACAGCCTCTGTCGTCGTCGGTGTAGGTGAAGGACCATCCTCGATCGTCGTCATCATAGTGGAAGTAGCATGTACACGACCCGCTGCGGGAGCACCACCACCATCATCTTCTTCACCATCTTCCTGCACCTCCTCCTTAAAGATCTCCTCACCAAACTCCTTATCACCTGCACAATCAAATACCAAAGAGCTACGCGGCTGTGTCTCGTCGAAGGTAACCTCGCAAGTCTCCACGATTTGGTTAGTTTCCAAATTGAGCACACGAAATGCTCTAGAGTGAGTAGCATAACCAAAGAAAATACCATCAATAGACCTAGCCTCGAACTTATCCAACTTTCTGCCTTTCTTAAGAATGAAACACTTGCAATCAAAGACATGAAAGTGACTTACCTTGGGCACTCGCCCATGCATCAGCTCATAGCAAGTCTTCTTCTTGAAAGCTCGGAGGAGGATCCAGTTTGACACATAGCATGCAGTATTCACTGCCTCAGCCCAATACCTCCTAGGAGTTTTGTGCTCATCGAGCATCATCCTAGCCATCTCACACAAGGTCTGATTATTCCTTTCCATAACACCATTCTGAGGAGGGGTGTACGGAGTCGAAACCTGATGCTCAAGACCAAGATCACAACAAAAGGTCTCAAAACGAGAGTTCTTGAATTCTGTGCCATTGTCACTGCGTATAGCTCTAATGGAATCCCCATGTCTCTTGTTCTTCAACCTCAAGATCAGGTCTCGAACAAAACCAAATGTCTCACCCTTATCCTCCAAGAAAAACACCCAGGCATAGCGAGAGTAATCGTCCACAACCACTAGGACATGCCACTTCCCACCCACCGAGCGAACTCAAGCTGGCCCAACAAGGTCCATATGCAACCGCTCTGTCGGATGCTCTGTCATGAAAGTAGACAGGGGTGGATTGGGAGTGGCTACCATCTTGCCATGCCTACAAGGCGCACAAACCAAATCCTTCTCAAAACGCAACCTGGGCAATCCTTAGACAAGATCGAGCGCACTCAAGCGGGAAAGCAGCTCAAAGCTCAAGTTCCCCAACCTCCTATGCCACCTCCACAACTCGGAAGAAGGACCAGCAACCAAACACCTTGGGGGACCAAAAGATTGAGAAAAATCAGCGTGAAAGATTTGTCCCTCGGGCACGATCGTACAAACAAGATCGCCTCGAGAGTCAAGAACAGGAGATACTGACAACAGGTTATATCCAAGTGACATGACCAGAGCCACACGCTTTAAGGTCACCAAGCTGCTCACCTTAACCTCACCTTCTGAAAGCACCCGTCCTCGTCCATTATCCCCGAAAGTGATGTACACCTTTGACACCACCGGGGTGAGGCTAGAGAACTACCCCCTGTCTCTGGTCATGTGTCGTGAACAACCAGAGTCAATCAACCAAACATTCTCCATACCTCCCTCCTCATCCTCGGATTCTGATCCCGAGTCATCCTTCTGGCTCTTCTTGCTACCAGAGCTGTGGGCCATGCCACAGAAGCTATCCTCTCGTCCAAAGCAACTCAGGCCATTGAGATTCTTGGAGCCGTGCTTCTTGCTCTTACGCTTGTCGTCGTTGTCGCTATCGCTGGAACTCGATGAGGTGTAGAAGGAACTAGAGTCGATGTCGCTTGCTCCCACCATCACCTGAGCCTTCTTCTTGTTGTTGTAGCTGCCCTTCCTCGATCTCCACTCGTCCTTGTCCTTGTACTTGTGCTTCTGCTCACGCCTCGAGCGGTGCTTGTTCTCGATCCTTGGGCGGTGGTTGTACTCGTCCTTGGGCTCGATCTCCCGCGGGCACTCAGCGATGATGTGTCCCTGCTTGCCGCATCTGTAGCACGTATGCGTGGTCCTCCTCATGTTCATAGGGTTCTCGTGCAGCCTCTCGAACTTTCGGGTCAGCAGGGCCAGCTCGTCCTCTCCAAGCTCGTCGAACTCCTCATCTGGCAAGGACACAAAGGAAGACAAAGAAAACATCCTCGAAGAGGAGTTAGTGTTAGTCCTACCACCAGATCCAGACACGAGAGCAAGACTACGTGACTTAGTCGGGCTCTCAGGCCATGATCCACCTCCGACGACTTGAGCTTAGAGAACAACTCATCCTCAGTCAACATCTCATACACACTGGACTCCAAGATGGCCTCGACCTTGGCACTCCACATGGATCTGTCAAGTGAGTGCAAGAGCTTAATATCTCTATCATGATCCGTGTATGGGAGCACCGTCACATTGGCCCTCATGTTGTTCACAATGCAAGAGAAGCATTGGAACATGGCATCAATCGACTCACCGGGGAGATGAGTGAAGTTCTCGTACACTTTCCGGTGAGTGGCAAATAAGCGAGCCTGCACCTGAGCATTCCCAACATGAGCATTCCTCAACTTAAACCAAATCTTGCCGGCCACATCCTCTCTGTACACATGATCGAACTCTGCGGCACAAAGAGCACAAAACAAGTAATCCACGGCCTTGTTGTTGGCCTCAAACATGTCCCGAGCACCTGGAAGGATGAAACTGTCAGGAATGACATAGTTTGCATTTTACGTCACTTCCCAAATCAATTGTCCTTTCCCACGCAAAAACGCGCCCATGCACCTCTCCCACATCTGGTAGTTCTTTCCATCAAAGTGTGTGGAGCACCCGATCCCTTTCCATAGTCGCCCATCTTTGGATCTTAGACTGGTTAGAATCAAGGAGATCCGTAACCAGCTTTGATACCAATTGAAGGACCGGATTGTCGACCAGAGAGGGGGGGAGTGAATGCGAGCCGATAAAAAATTCTTCCCAAGTAGAACCTTGGCCTATACCCCGATTTCATTTCCGAGCAATCTCGCGCACACCTTGCCAAGACCACGTAGCCACTGGAGATGCTACTGATCCTAGGAGCAAGTATCACCACTCAAACAAGCAACCGAAACCCCACAGAGGAAAGATGTGCTGCATGCTGCCTGTGTTACACCGGTCGGGCTAGTGAGGCGCACCGGTTAGACCGATGGCAACAGTCAGGCTGGTGAGCTGCACCGGTCAGGCTAGTGTGCACAGCTGTTGGCGTTTCTTAACCTCAACGCTAGGCGCTGTGATAGCGTGAGTGTGTAAGAGACTCCCGGGTACACTGACGAGTGCGAACAAATACGGAAGCGCACGGATACACCGTTGCAACACTTCTTCCTCGGAGAATGAGTATTCCCGTCGGGTTTCATTGCTAGGACGGAGGAGCTCTGGTTTCTGGACTAGCTGGTGGTCTAAGGACACAATACTGATTGATAGGACACATAGAAAGGATCTGCTTGACCGAGCCCACAGTCTAGCACGGTCTCTCAGGTATAATACTCGCCTTGGGCGCCAACCCACCCTAGCTGTTTAAGGCTAGGAATATGTTCTGGCAATAGGGCCCTACTCGGTACACAGGCGCAGAGGGTTCCAAAGGGTCCAACAGGCTGTCACCATTGCGGGCTACCTCTATCGTTACGCGAATGTACTTGGTATTCGAAGGATAACCTATAGTCCAGACACCACGTCTACACCACTGACTACTACTATAGCCGGACACCGTCTGACGTCCCGATAGCCCTACTATAGCACTCCGTATAAATATGGAACTACGAATCCGCGAGGGAGATTCTGACACTTGCTCAAGGTATGCTCTATCACTTATGCAAGATCATGAATGCACTTTGATCTAATTAGAGACATGCAGGAGAATCAACTTTATTCTAATAGACATAGCATACAAACAAAATGCAAACTTATGATCCAGCTCTACTAGATAGAAAGGGTTGTGTTCGAAGAACACAAGCCTCTAGATCAAGAACAAACGAAGAACACAAGAACAAAGCACCTAAGCATGCATAGAACTTTAGTCTAAATAGAAAATGTTGAAATACTCACTTTAGTCTAAATGAAGAACAAAGCCACCGCTGAGGATCGTTCTTGAGGAAGATGTCATGAACATGACATGGCCCCAAGCATTCCTCCTCACTTCCTAGCACTAATCCTATACAAAGAGCTCTCCTCTCCAAAAGAGAGAGGCTCCAAGGCCAAAATGAAGAGGAGGAGCAGAAGTGTGTGTCCAAGAATGAGGCCCGTCCCCTTCTATTTATAGGCAAGGAGGAGGCTTGCTCCAGGGCTCAAAGTGCTCCAAAATGCCTGGGATCGCAGCAATGGACCAATCAGCGGGTGACGCGTGGAGGGCCGAGATCAGCCGAACCAATGTAGGTTCGGCCGATCTGGGGTTCGGCCGAACCCTAGGGGCCACGTGTCACCTTGTGTTTTCTCCAGGTGGTTGACTAGTGGGCCCTGAAGTCACTCCCCCGTGCATGCCAAGTTTCCTGGCGGTTTGGGTGATAAGTGGGCCCTTGAATCCATGTGATGTCCATGTGGCGATACGTGATTCGTCAGGCCTGCTTCTATTGGATTGATGACGTCAGTGATCCATGGGAATCCTATGTGGCACCCCCTCATTGGCTGAGGTTGTAGTGCTTGCATCAAAGACTTGTGCTTTTGCTCCTCTTTCTAGTGCTAATTACCTGTATTTGTATAATCACCATCACTTGTGGAAATGATTAGTTTAAGCCCTATTCTAGTGTTGGTGGTCATTTCTCATGCCAAAAGGTACATGTTGATGGGTATAAAATGAGTGGATAATAGCCGTCAACAAATACCCCCACACTCGACCTTTGTTCATCCCGAGTGAAGGGAAGAACAAGATGAAGGTGAGACATGATATCCAAAGGTATGAAGCGAGCATAAGAGATATTCCAAACCATACCTTGTACCTGTGAACTTTGTGAAGTGTCTATCATTGCATCTTGAGTAGTTGAGGAATGGAACAGTCATGAATCAAATCACCCCTGCTCATCATGTCAAGCAACTTGGGGTTTTGTATTAAGTTTTTTCAAAACAAACCTTGCTTAGCTTCTCATTTGATTCTCTTGGATCGCTCAATGTGTATATGTCCTCACCAAGGCATTATATTGCCTTTCTTCATCCTACTTCTAATGATGGCTATATGTGGAGCTCATGGTAGGATAAAGGATAAAGCATACTTGTATCACATATATTGCAAAGTCAAAAACTGGATCCACAGAGAAAATCAAATCACACAATTAGATCAAGATGTGCACGTGTATGGATATGGTGAGTATGGTAAGGTGGATACTAGGCCCGGAATGGGTGCTAGATATCACCATACATGATGAGAGCTGGGTGATGGTAAGGTGGACACTAGCCCTGGAATAGGTACTAGTTATTACCATCTAAGTTATGGGACTCCTTTTTTCATGATTTTCTCCTCTCTCCTTTTTGAATTACCAAGACATGGGCTATCTCTCTTTCTTCCTTTTTTTCATCATGCTTTTTTAGATAGCCCAGTCTCTTTTGGAGATATTTGGAGAGGGATAAATCAAGGAACAATGGAGCTCTATTTGGTGGAATGGATGAATGATACAATGCTAACTTCCAATGTAGAAGCATAGCAAGGGAAAAAGGGTGGTGAGCACATGAATCTTGATCATGAAAGTGGTGAAAAGAATTGTCACAAGGGTCACAGAATTTGACAAAGCTCAATGCAATAATAAGCAGCATATGAGTAGAAGGTTTTCAACTATGAACATCATATGGCTTTGGTAGGATGGTGGCATATCAAAGAGGAGCCTTGCAAAGGGTTTTTAGATTTTCAAATAAAATTCCCAAGCACTCAAACACTCAGAGAGAAGGTCATATCATCAAACCATATCACAAACACCTTCTACATAGATAAACATGAGTTTCCTAATGATATTTGTTCACAAGCATCAAGATGATAAGTAGGGAATAAAACATATGCAAGCCAACCTCGGGATTCATGCATGGAATGGAAAATTATTTTCTGAGTTTGATATAAAAGATGGGTTTTGAGAATCAGTCAAACTCAGAGATACAGGAAGATGAGATAGGGAATGTGCGTACCTCAGGTTCTTCTTTTATTCTGCAGGATGGGGATTTCCCCCACACTGTCTTCTTCTAACAAACGAAATAAAATTGAAAAGATGAAGAGAGTAGGGAGAGGGGGAACTTACCTGATGTCCGGGTATCCTCTTGCCCATATTATTCGTCCTCGACGAAGTTGATCACATCATATTCCGTCTCGTCTGGCTCGAGGAAGATTTTCAACCGATGGCCATTCACCTTGAAGCAGTCGCCTTCATCGTTTTGTAGAGTGATAGCTCCACGAGGGGCTACCTCTACTACTGTGAATGGTCCTTCCCACTTGCTGCGTAGTTTCCCTTTTCCAAATAGCTTGAATCGGGAGATGAATAGTAGCACTTTATCACCTGGTGAAAATTCTTTCTTCTTGATTTTCTTATCATGCCACCTCTTGGTTCTTTCTTTATAGATCTTTACACTGTGATAGGCTTTCTCTCTCCACTCTTCCAACTCTGATATTTGTTTCTGTCTGTTTCTTCCAGACTTAAGGAATTTTAGATTAAATCTCCGGATTGCCCAGTGGGCTTTATGCTCCACCTGCACTGGTAGGTGACATGTTTTCCCATATACCAATTGATACGGAGACATTCCCAGTGGGGTTTTGTAAGCTGTTCGATAGGCCCACAAGGCGTCAGGGAGATGCTTTCTCCAAGATCTGCCTGCCTCCTGCACTGTTTTCTGTAGAATATTCTTGATCTGTTTATTGGAGGTTTCAGCTTGGCCATTAATCTGAGGGTGATATGGAGTGGTGATGCTGTGTTGAATCCCACGCCCTTGTAGAAATCTTCTGAATCCCATATCAGTGAAGTGGGATCCCCCATCGCTAATTACCATCCTTGGAATGCCGAAGCGAGGGAATATCACTTCATTAAACATCTTTTTAGACAGTTTGGCATTAGCTGACTTGCATGCTATAGCTTCCAGCCGACTTGTGATCATTAGTGCTTAAGCCCTTAATCACCTTTAAGGTCAAACCCCTAGTCAAACCCCTTGAGCCATGAACTCTATCTAGAACTTTTGGCACGTTCTCCAAAATTCACCTAAACACTTCAAAATCGGCCAATACCAAAGTTGTGCAGTTTTTCAAGACCTACAACTTTGCTGTTGAGTGGCAAACCAAAATTGAAGTGGAAATGTGTGTAAAACCTTGGTCAACGCATGAACTTCCTGTTCACCGGCGCCGAGAAAATCAGCAAGTTCACCTGCTGTTTATGCTCGATTCCTTGGATAAAACACCTATCGGCCTTTGTAGAAGTTGTAGAGGGATGTTTGATCTACAACTTTGTCAATTGGAGCTTAGTCCACTTCTATAGCATTTTGTCAAGTTTGAGCTGGTCAAACAGGGGTACTCTGAACATTTTTCGCGCTGGAACGCCGCCCACACGACGGCGTCACGCGCGCACGCGCCACGTCGGTTCACCGCCGAGCGACCGGGTGCGGACGTCGATGCACCCGGGGATCCACCGGTCCATAGGTGTCGCTGTTATGCATTGGGCTCGAGGGCCGGTGACAAGCCTAGGCCGCTTGGCCGGTGCCACGCACTGCACCAGCACCCGCCGGAGCGCGCACGCCGAGGCCGCCATTGGCCGGCTGCGCCGCCCCAGATCGCCACTGCTTTCCCGGCAATGCCGTGGCTCCTGTGTGGAACTGTAGTTGCGTCATGACCTCCTCTCCACACCACGCTCGCCTATATAGAGCCCCGCTACGCCTTCCTCACGCGGCAGAGACCTCCGTCGATGCCATTGCCGCCACCGTGACTGTTGGTATTTCTTAACATCACCACTAGTTGCGCCCCTAGCGTGAGCGTAAGATCCACCTGGGTATACCGACGGGTACGAAAGAATCCGCAAGCGCACGGAAATACTGCTGTAGCACTTCACCTCAGGAGTATGCCAAAGGGTATCGAATCCAAGGAACGATGTGCACTACCTTCTATCCTAGATGAACGGTCCAAGGACACCAAGCCCCAGCTATGGTAGGGAGATGATGGGGTGCTTCATGTAGGTACTCGATTCTAGAGGGGAACAAACTCGGATAAGAATCTCGCTTCGGACACCGGCTCCTACTGGCTATAACAGTTGGTTCACGGCAAATGGTTGCCTACACGCTGTATCTGAACGTGGGGGATTTCAGAGGGTCCAACGGTTGTCACTACCGCGGCCTACCCCAAGACAAACCGTGGGATACAGGGCATTCGAAGGATAACCCGTAGTCTAGACACCACATCTACACCACCGATTACTACTATAGCACGGCTACGTCTGGCACCCCGTAGAAACACTATAGCACTCCGTATAAATATGGAGTGACGAACCCGCGAGGTTGAGCTAGACCTTACTCGTCATTGAATCGATTGGCGTGAGGAAGAATGACTAGTCAGCTGATTCATGTCTCCCAACAAAATCTAACGGGATAATTCACACAAACGGAATGCAAACTTATGCGCTTATAACAAAAGATCATGGGTCGTGTTCGTGAAGAACACGAGCCTCTAACTTATGAACCAACGCAAAAGCATGAGTAACTCGTTCGTCAACTAGATCGAGGAAGCGTGTTCATGAAGAACACGAGCCTCTAAATGATGAACGAACGAAGAACTCAAGAACATATCACTCATGCATGAACATCACTTTAGTGTAATTGGAAAATACAAGAATACTCACTTTGCCCTAAATGAAGAACAAGTTGGGATCTCACCCACATCACCATCTACATAGCCATCTCCTCAACTCATTTGATCCATGAGAGATCAAATGAGAGGAGAAACAAGTGTTTCTAAAGAGAGAGGGAGGAATGGGATGTGTCTCTATTCTAGCCCCCTCCACTTCTATTTATAGGCCTGAGCACCGGCATGGAGGCACCCCAAGCACCCCGGGAATGAAGTCAGGAGCCAACCAGGAACCACCACGTGGAAGGCCAGGATTGGGCACCACAAGGTCGGTTCGGCCGACCTGTGGGGTCGGCCGACCCCTTGTGGGCCCCACCTGCCTTGTGTTTTCTCCTGGTGGCTGATATGTTGCCCCTTATGACGGTTCCCGGTGTATGGGTCGTTTTGAGGCGGTTTGCTCGGGTTGTGGGCCCTTGGATCCTTGTTCTGGACACGTGGCACCGTCTGATTCATCGAGCCTCTTTCCCTTGGATTGGTGACATCACCGATCTGTGGCACTTTGCATGGCAGCCCCTCATTGGCTGAGGTGGAGAGGCTTGAATTGATGAGGTGGATGGACAAGGTGTGCTTTTGCTCTATTTCTTGTGCTGATTGCCTGCATTCAAATATACATCGCTACTTGTGGAATTTGTCAGTATAAGACCCTACTCTACTGTGGATGTATATTTCTTGTGTCAAAATGCAGGAGTTGACAGTTATAAATATGGCACTTAACAGCTGTCAACAACTCCCCCACACTTGACCTTTGCTCGTCCCGAGTAAAGGGAGTAGATCAAGGAGGTACATGAAATCCAAAGGTAGAAGCGAGCATAAGAGATATTCCAAATCATACCTTGTGCCTGTGAACTCTGTGGAGTGTCTATCATGCCATCTTGGGTAGTTGAAGAATGGAACGGTCATGAATCAAGTCACTCCTGCTCATCATGTCAAGTAACTTGGGGTTTTGCAATGATTTTCAAAACGAACCTTTCTTAGCTCCTCATTTGATTCTCAAATCGCTCAATGTGTATACGTCCTCACCGAGGCATTAGATTGCCTTTCTTCACCCTACTTCTAATGATGGCTATATGTGGAGCTCAAGGTAGGATAAAGGATAAGGCATACTTGTATCACATATATTGCAAAGTCAAAGACTAGATCCACAGAGAAAATCAAATCATACAATCAGATCAAGATGTGCACGTGTACGGATATGATGAGTATGGTAAGGTGGATACTAGGCCCAGAATGGGTGCTAGATATTACCATACATATATGATAAATGTTGGTTGATGGTGAGGTGGGCACTAGCTCCGGAATGGATACTAGTTATCACCATCTAAGTTATGGAACTCCTTTTTGCATGATTCTCCCTCTTGTATAAAAATCTTTTGAGAACATGGCTATCTCTTATATATATATATATTTTTTTTTTGTGGACCTTCATGTGTCCAACTTTTTTTTTATACCTGGACCTTCATGTGCCCATATTTTTTTCCGATAGCCATGTCTCTTGTGTAACAAAAACTAGGAGGGAGAGATCAACACATATGGAGCCTTATTTTCATGGAATGGATGAATGATACAATGCTAACTTCCAGTGTAGAAGCATAGCAAGGGGAAAATGGTGGTGTGCACATGAATCTTGATCATGAAAGTAGTGAAGAGAATTCTCACAAGGGTCACAGAATTTGACAAAGCTCAATGCAATAACAAGCAGCATATGAGTATAGGGTTTTCAACTATATCATATGGCTCTAGTAGGATGGTGGCATATCAAAAGAGGAGCCTTGCAAAGGGTTTTCAAGTTTTCAAATAAAAATCCCAAGCACTCAAACATAAAGAGCGAAGATCATAACATCAAACCATTTCACAAACGCCAACTACTTAGATATGCATGAGTTCCCTAATTATATTTGTTCACAAGCGTCAAGATAATAAGTAAGGAATAAAACATATGCAAGCCAACCACAGGAATCATGGAGAGCAAACAAAACACCGATATTTGAGTTTAATTTATTGGATAAGAATTGAGGATCATTCGAACTCAAAGGTAGAGAGTGAGGTGAAGGGTGCACATACCATCGCTTCTGAAGGATAAGGGATCAAGGAAGACCAGTGGTGATTCGGTTGACCTGTGGGGTAGCTAGCTCACTCTAGTTTACCTTGTCCTTGTCATGAAGCATAGTCAATGTCGCATAGCCTTTGTGTGGGAGTTCTCGAGTGGATATGTCGATGATGCGATCGAGAGGGCTCCCCCACACTGGTACTTGTACCGTACCGGTGTTGTTCTTCAAGCAAAAGTGGAAACAAAAGATGGACTCTACTGGTTCGAGAACCATAGAGTCTTTACTCAAATGCAAATATTTTTGGTTTTTTTCTTTATTTTATTGTCACCGTGTCATTTCCTCGAAAGGGTTAGACCAAAATTACACTTCATACACAAAGGGGAATATACTTACCTTGGACCTTTGAGAGGTCATATGTACCACCTTTGCATGTTGTGCAACATGAATCTGACACCTCAACTTACTTTCCCATTTGACTTTAGCTCAATGACTTACCCATTCAAATTTGACAATTTTCTGCAGGGGTTAGTCAGCATATATGCAACCAAGATCTATGAAAATATAACTCTAAGGTTCATCAGTCAAAACTCGACACCATGTCTTGTTTTGACTAAAGAAGACAGTTTTAACCTAAGCACCATGCTTAATCTAAAACAGTCTATGAATGTAAGCTCGAGCATACATCCAAACTAGAGCATACGAACAAAGATAAAGGAAACATGCATGCATGATCAAGCTATTCATCAAAAGAGGCATATAAGTATGAGCATAAGACGGTGAACCTCGGGAACCCCCTGGAAGGTCTTTGTTTAATGTCAAAAGCAGGACTTACCTAGCTAGTGGGCAAGATGCAAGAGCTGACATCATCACACTAGGATAAGATTTGGTAGAGGAGGAACTGTACTCAGGATGCTCACATGCCTCCCCCACACTTGAAGTTTGCATTGCTAGGCAACAAAACTCAAGTGTGTGATGATCAAGCTTCCTTTGTAAACGTTCCCTCACCAAAGCGTATCTAGGTGTTGTAAATGATGTGGCTCATATGTTCGTAGGCATCATCTGTCCATCTTTCTTTTCAATCTCCACCTGAAAAGTTAGTGACCAAAAATACCCGAAGGACGACTTATCCTAAAACATGTTCTTGCTTTTATTCGAAAAGGGAAATAAAACCTATGCTAATCCAGGCTATCTCCTAGTAGTGCTTTGTTTATTTATTGGTCAAAAGCTCGACCATGGGAACTTCATCTTACAGCTATCGTTGGTGGTGTCATTCCCGTCTCACCACCAATCCTTGATGTATCAGTGAGCTTCAGCTGCAAGGTTAGTACCACAGTGCACACACAAAATCTGATATGCTTATGATAGACATATACATCTACAATCAACCTTCTGAACTTTCTACAAAAGAGGACCATAAGGTGATTGCAGCCCTTGAGCGTGCTCAGCGCACTAAGCATGGCCAGCTCTGGATAGGCATGATGCAAGCATGGTTCATGTGGTGTATCAAGAATGAAACTACCATGCTTATCTGTGTAACCTTTGCCCATGAATTCTAGAGTCGGTGCCTCACAAGATTCCATGGCCCATGAGTTCTCTATCTCAAGAGATGCATTGTGGAGGCTCGATGTTGACTCTCGACCATGATCGAAAGCAACATGATACGGGCCAACAGGAAGAGGCTAAAACTCGGTCGAGAATGGTGACGATCGTTCGCCTTCACAAAGGTGAAGAGAGTCTCCCGAGTCACACTCATGAGGAGTAGAAAATTCTACACCCTCAATGAGAACAAGCTTGGATGACACGAACGGAGATATACATGTCATCTTCTCGAGCGGGTTTTGCTGGGGAAGAGGCTTCGCCATAGGATATCCCAGACAAGGGGTAGTAATGGCGGAAATGATTCCCCTAAGCTTATCATCTAGTCTCCCTAAAGGTGTATCAAAGAGCTGCTCTAAAGGGGAGCCTAGGAGAAGATCAAGATCAAGGACATCGAAGATGTGAAAGTCTAAGCTAGCCTCGATCCCGTCTATGATCAGCGGCACGGCACTTGCGATCCCCCGACATTTAAGAACATGTCCAAAGGGACAAGTCTTGATCAGCATGTCAGATGGTGCTGGCGGAACTTTGCCCAAAAGAGTTTCCGCTAAGAGCCATGGCAAAATGTTAACCTCCATGATGGGGTTACAATGGACCTCTATGACAGTGCCTCTACTAGAGCAAGAAACAACCAGAGAAGGTGAACTATTCCAATCTGCCTCAGAAGAACGTGTCACTCCCCCTGACCATTCCTCCCTCATGGCCTCCTCAGGATATGCTTCATCAGGAGGTAGAGGAGGCACCGCAGGCCTAAGGGAAGGTTCTGTCAAAAGATTTCTAGAATGATCGGTGTGGACAGAATAAGGTTCCTCCCCTGGTTGGGCATCAAAAGAATTCGAGGTATCTAAAAGATTTTCAGATGGGTCATCCTCGAATTTGCGAGTGAACACCAAAGGTTGAATTTCTTCTTCCTCTAGCATTCGGCTTTCAGGAGAGGGCTCAACAGACAAGTCTTGGGATTCGGAAGATGAAGACTCTGACTTGGATGTTGAGGGACCCTCATGGCTCGACTCGGATTCTTGGTTGGGTTTTTTGTGATCAATAGGGACAGAAGAGGTTTCTAAGAGGGAATCTAGTATCTCTCTTCCTTCCCTTGGAGTTTTTTCCACAAACAAACCTCCAGCAATAACGTCTAGATCGAGGGCAGAATCCATGTCTAGACCCATACAAAAGATGTACAATGACACATCGATGGGTAAAGACGGACCAGGTGTCGACACCAAAAGGTGTAGGAACCTAGCCCATGCCGCTCCTAGGGACTCCTCCTCTAATTTCTCGAAATCGAGGATACTTATTGGAAGAGAAGCTACACGAGTGTACCATTGCTCCGTCCTTTCCATGAGAGAGAACGAGTGGCAAAAGTTATCTCGGAGTTGTCCCCAATCACCGTTCACACTTTCTATAGTGTGGGCGTACCATTGTTCCGCTTCTCCTATGAGGGAGAAAGGAAACAACTTCCACCTCACGGTGTCCTGTGTCATGCCTGGCATAGCCAAACTAGAGCACAGTTCCTCAAATTCCTCCAAATGGAGATAGGGGTCTTCATTGATTGCACCAAAGAATGGTCGATCCTGAACCATGGCTAAAAAGCCAGGGGGGAGTTCATAACTCGATAATGAAGATGCTGATGGCTCTTCGAACTCACCCCTTGAGGTAGAGAAGCTTTGACAGGAAGGCATCTCAAAGGGTAACGGGGGTAAAGGTAGAATAAAAAGGAAAAACAAAAGATACGAGGACCACTAGGTTCGAAGATAGATACAGCAACCGTTCCCCGGCAACAGCGCCAAAAATGTTTGTTGGTATTTCTTAACGTCACCACTAGTTGCGCCCCTAGCGTGAGCGTAAGATCCACCTGGGTATACCGACGGGTACGAAAGAATCCGCAAACACACGGAAATACCGCCGTAGCACTTCACCTCAGGAGTATTCCAAAGGGTATCGAATCCAAGGAACGATGTGCACTACCTTCTATCCTAGATGAACGGTCCAAGGACACCAAGCCCCAGCTATGGTAGGGAGATGATGGGGTGCTTCCTGTAGGTACTCGATTCTAGAGGGGAACAAACTCGCATAAGAATCTCGCTTCAGACACCGGCCCCTCCTGGCTATAACAGTTGGTTCACGGCAAATGGTTGCCTACACGCTGTATCCGAACATGGGGGATTTCAGAGGGTCCAACGGCTATCACTACCACGGCCTACCCCAAGACAAACCGTGGGATACAGGGCATTCGAAGGATAACCCGTAGTCTAGACACCACGTCTACACCACCGATTACTACTATAGCACAGCTACATCTGGCACCATGTAGAAACACTATAGCACTCCGTATAAATACGGAGCGACGAACCCGTGAGGTTGTGCTAGACCTTACTTGTCATTGAATCGATTGGCGTGAGGAAGAACGACTAGTCACCTGATTCATGTCTCCCAACAAAATCTAACAGGATAATTCACACAAACGGAATGCAAACTTATGCGCTTATAACAAAAGATCAAGGGTCATGTTCGTGAAGAACACGAGCCTCTAACTTATGAACAAACGCAAAAGCGTGAGTAACTCATTCGTCAACTAGATCGAGGAAGCGTGTTCATGAAGAACACGAGCCTCTAAATGATGAACGAACGAAGATGTGGCACTTAACAGCCGTCAACAGTGACGAGCTCGATTCCCCACTCGTTCCTGTGGTCGCCGTAGCACTCCAAGCTCATCCCTAGAACCCTAGTAAGCTTCCACGCACACGCATTCACGAACTCAACCCCTCACCTCGCAGGAATCCGAGTAGGGGCGGCCGCGCCGCCACTGCCTCGCTACTTGTGAACAGACCTACATCTTTTAGAAAGGCTGTATATACTTTGGATGTGCAGTTTTTGAATGAAAATTCAAACTCAGTTAGCATAGGGATGTTCATATCTTGAGTTGTACACATGTGTTAGACTTGATCTTTGGATATGTTGGTAGTCAGTACTAGTATAGGCTATACCTAAGTTTTTGCACAAAGTTACTAAGTGGATATCTAGTTATGATTTATTTTGTTTTATGGCTAGATCTGTGTATATGTTTTGTACAACTTCATATATATGTTTTCGGTAGCTCATCGTGGAGATATCGTCTTCTTATGCTAATATGTGTTGCTAGTAATTTTATAATGAGTTTAGGAGCTGTCTATATATCTGTTTCTGAATGATGCTTGTTTATGAAGATAAATCTATAGCTCAGTTTCCTTGCTCCAGTGATGCTTATCTTTGGCATAGATGATGTGTATATCATATTTGTGCTGTGGTAGAAAGTTGGGCTACAGTTGAGTCATATATTTCCCTGAATAAATACTTTGTGAATAAATAGGCTGAAAATGGGTATTTTTGTGTAGCATGTTTAAAATAGGTTCTGGGGCTATTTTTTGGTGTGTATCTTAGTTTTAGTCTCTAGAGGCTTTGTGTAAAATTTGAGAACCAGTGCATGCGTAGTTTTCTCTGTATTTAATATTCTTGCTTTTGCTATGAATAACTTGTCATATTTTTCATGCTCTGCATATAGCTTTGTTTCCCATGAAACTTTACCAGTAGCTCTGCCGCAGTGCCTTGTGCTCACACAAAAATTCTCACTGTCAGATGTTGCATGGTTTAACTAGAATAATTTTTGGAACAAACTAAGTATATTAAAAAGAGAAATAAAGAAATCTCCTCTTTATGAACTTATGTGTGGTATAACCTTTGAAGAATGTTCCTAATGAATTTTCAAACCTAACTTGGTTTATTGTGTGGTAATTCTAATTTATTTATATAGATGTGCACACAATCCCTATTAAAATAATAATTAAATAAATGGTTGAATAATTAATTTTCAGGAAGAGTATGCTGGATATATTCTTTTCTAGGTGAATGTGGTCAATATGACACCCTAGACCTAATACATGTTGTTTGTTTACATCATCATCAACCATTAACTCCTGCATATGCATTCCTCGTATAGAAGTCCCTGACAGTAGCTACACGCTCGTCCTGGCGGACGAGAACGAGGGAGCAGGAGGAGACGTGCACTTCGTGACCGTTGATCAAGACCCGGACCAAAGTCCGGAAGACTGTCTGACTGCTGGAGCTGCCGAAGGCAAGCCCTGGTTTAACATTCACCTATGTGTTCCGTTTTCAAATTCTGAAATTATGTTTGATTATTTATGTGCATTTATGTTCAGGAGTTGAATGGAAACCCTAGATGCATGATCCATAAGTACCTATGACCTTTACTAGTATGCTAGGTCGCTAGATGCTATGCACTAAAGACCCGGTACAAGTCGAGTGATGTACTTCGCTCGCGAGAATAGGTTCTTATGTTGGAATCATAAGACTTGTTAAATGGAATTGCTCATGTGGTAAGAGCATGGGATTTTTGGCTCCGGTCCAGTGGTTAAGAGATTAAGCATTTGAAAGTACCAAACATTTGTCGGACATGGGTACGGTAAACCTAGTACTTCAATGACGCGGTGCGGGAGCTTTAGGCTACTAATCTTGGGTTGAGGCCCAGTCTTGCAAACTATGGTGCATGTGTGACGTTGGATGCTAGTGTGAGGCATGCCAGCTAGCCTTGTACCTAGGACTGTGGCATCAGCTCCTAATCCGAAGAATGACGGGAACCGTTTGGTTGAATGCACTCATTGCGAGTGTTTTCTTCCGTATGTTTAGGTTCCCCTTGCAAGGTTATTAATCGATCGATCGTCGGCCTCTCACCGTTATCTGGGAATTGGTTAACCCTCTAGCCATGATAATCCCTCTATTATGAAATGTTGATAAACTTGATGTTTGATTAATTGCTTGTACAATTATGCTTGAAATAGTTGCTTACTTAGTAATAACTCTACCTACTAGAACTTGTGCTAAAAGATTGAAAGTAAGGATTAACTCCTTAGTCGCTTTTTGGCAAAACAAACCCACTAGCCAAAGGCCATGCATGACTAGAAGGTTAAGTCTTTATTTTAGACGGGTAAGCCTTGCTGAGTATTAGTATACTCAGCCTTGCTATAAATGTTGCTTTCAGGTGATAATGTTTGGCGTGGTGAAATCCCACCCGGTTGGGAGCTGGAATGGGTGCATGACGAGGAGTAATGGCGTTATGGGTGGCCTCGCATGATGCCAAGTTATCGATTAGTTTAATTTCCGCTGTCTTTAAAACTCTCAACCATTTACCTTTGATGCAAGGACAATGTTTGCAATAATTAACCCTACGTGGAATTTGGATTAATTTGTAAGGTACTCTGTACTCTCCTTAGTGGGAGTTTTAATGTATGCGTTTCGATCCTCTGTGTGGTTTACAAGTGATTTACCGGGCTATGACCCGGCAACACTCAACGGGATGATTCTTTATTATCGCTTAATGACCAAAAGGGATTGGCTTAAGCGATAGTACGGACTTATCTCGGATGGGGTTGTCACATTGTCCCTAAGGGAGGGAATTTCCATAGGATCTGGGGGAGAAATGGGAGATGGTGGTTTTCTCTTGCAATAATAGTTTGAGGTATTTCCAAAGTCATCAATTGTATCATCGTCAATCTTTGAAAGAGACTCCGGAGGCTAAATTGCCTCTTCCTCCGGTGTCGTGGCCTCCTGAACTGGGCTTATGGATTTGGATGATGAAGGTTCG
Source organism: Cenchrus fungigraminus (assembly GCA_036936925.1). Lineage (NCBI taxonomy): Eukaryota > Viridiplantae > Streptophyta > Magnoliopsida > Poales > Poaceae > Cenchrus > Cenchrus fungigraminus. The sequence continues at coordinate 42,431,895 of CM072775.1, forward strand.
GGCTTAGGTTCAGGAGTGATCTCTTCTTCAGGTATGCTTTCCTCTTGAGGACCTTCCAACTCGGCCGTGAAGGAGGCATTAGCTGCTATACGATCAAGAATTTGCCTTCCCTCACTTGGAGTCTTATCCAGAAAGGATCCTCTCGACGCATCGTCAAGGTGCCCGACGGACTTAACGTCCAATCCCGCATAAAAATGCTGATAGAGCACATGATCGGGTATCAACAGCGTGGGACCAGAGTTTACTAAACGTAAGAGTCTTTCCCAAGCCGCACCCAGGGTTTCCTTGTCATTCTGCTTAAATCCGAGCACATCCTTTCATAGGGCGGGCAGGTGGAAAAAACCGTCGGCAGAAATTACCGACAAGTTCCGCCCATCTGCCGCTAACAAGTCCTACGTGTTCATTGTACCATTGTCTCGCGCTTCCCGTGAGGGAAAAAGGAAACAATTTCCAATGGACAGTATCATGTGTCATGCCAGCAAAGGCATAGCATGAACACAACTGCTCAAGCTCTCGCAAATGCTCGTAGGGGTTTTGATTGTCCCCGGAGAAGGAATATGATTCCTTAATCAAAGAGATAAGTTTGGTACTGAGTTGATAGCCAGGTGTGGTAATTGGATGTTCCGATGGCGGTGGCTCTAATAACTCAGGTTTGGGAGCAGAAAGATTCTGGATAGAGAGTTGCTCCATGGTAACTGGGGTAAAGGTAGAATAAAAAGAAAATATAAAAAGATACGAAGTCCACTAGGCTCGAAGATAGAAACAGCAACCGTCCCCGACAACGGTGCCAGAAATGCTTGTTGGCGTTTCTTAACCTCAACGCTAGGCGCCGTGATAGTGTGAGCATGTAAGAGACTCCCGGGTACAGTGACGAGTGCAAACGAATCCGCAAGCGCACGGATACACTGTTACAGCACTTCTCCCTCAGAGAATGAGTATTCCCGTCGGGTTTCATTCCTAGGACGGAGGAGCTCTGGTTTCTGGCCTAGCTGGTGGTCTAAGGACACAACACTGATTCATAGGATAGGTAGAAAGGATCTGGCTGACCGAGCGTAGAGTCTAGCATGGTCTCTCAGGTATAACACTCGCCTTGGGCGCCAACCCACCCTAGCTGTTTAAGGCTAGGAATATGTTATAGCAACGGGGCCCTACTCGGTACACAGGCGCGGAGGGTTCAAACACTATGTGAAAACCACAAATAGGTCACGCAGCATTTGTAATGGGCCCTTAACACCCGTTGCATGGACTCCATCTGTAACGGTTGTTGTTTGGCGCCCGTTACGCATAAGCGCGGCAGGCTCGACCCCGACCTCGCCCTGACCTCGCCACCACAACGCCCGTTACCAATGAGGACTTCTGGTAACGAACTTCTTAAACACCCGTTACATGTTTTCTTTGTAACGGACATTAAAATGCGTCCGATACGAAAGTGAAACCTATCGGTAACAGGCTCTTTAAGTCCGTTACTGATGACTTTCCTACTGGAGATGCGTGGTTTTTAGGACGTGTCTCATTTTAGGACGACCCAATTGGCGATGCTTGTTTGGGGCTAGCATCTTCTATGTTTTCTCACATTAGAGACGCGTGTTGTTATTACGCGTCTTTGTCTTTGCGTTCCGACCACTCTGCTATCTCCGACAACTACACTCGCTCTCTCTCCTCTAAGGGCCCCGCTCGCTCTCTCCCCGCCATTGCTGCAGCAGCATTTTCGTGCGCTCTCTGAAGGGCCCACTCGCTGCACGCGCGCTCTCTCTCCTCAGAAAGCTGGCGCTATAGCTGGCTAGCCGGCCACGTGCGCGATGGCGAAAGGGGCCGGCATACGTCGACCACGGCGCGGCGTCCTTCCGTGCTGTACGTCGTCATCCTCCAAAGCAGCAGTTGATCCTCCTCCTCGGGCTTACCGCCATCCTCCATGCCGTTGCCGTCGCCGTCGCCGTGACGCCATGTCCTCCTCGTCGGAAGCGCTTGCCTCGTAGACATTCCTCGTCAAGGTGCAAATTGCCCCCTTTTATTGAACTTCGCTATCCTAATCCTCTTACTCATCAATTTTGGTGATGCATTATGCTCATTTGATGAATGAAAATTGCAGATGGCTGCTGCTGCTTGGACTTGTATGTACCTTAAGTCCCGAGATTGGGATAGTTTCTTAAGGGGGGTCAATGGTTTTCTAGATCAAGCAGAGGCGGATATGAGAAACCGTGGTGTTCAGGCAATGCTTTACCCCTTTATAGATTGTCTCAACCAGAAGAAGTTCAGACAACGGGACAACATTTTTCATCATTTGATCACACGTGGTTTCAAAGAAAATTACACGTGTTGGAATAAACATGGTGAGGAAGGGCATAATGAAGTCGAAGCAGGATGCCTAAATGAAGGTGAAGCGTGACACCATGCTACGGGCCTTAATAATGAAGGGCCCACGCTATGCCATGATGAAGAGCTTGATGAAGGTGGAGTTTTTGAGGAAAATGAACCGTTCCCACCAATTGTGATGAGGCCTGAGGATATAACTGATCAAGAAGTTACAGGCTTCAATGATGGTGAGTTGTTGCAATGTGTGCACAATGTTGATCAAATGTTGCGGGATGTTGAGTTTCAACGAGTGTATACAGCTTCTGAATTAGCGAGGCTGAAGCAGTTCGTTGAAGATTCAAAGAAACCCCTCTATCCTGGTTGCAAGAAGTACTCTCGCCTTTCTGGTGATCTAAAACTTCTGTAGCTTAAGGCAGATCATGGTTGGAGCAACAAAAGTTTCAAACAACTATTGGATCTCCTTAAGGACATGCTACCCGAGGGAAACCAAATAGCCGAGTCTGTCTATGAGGCAAAGAAGATAATTTGTCCTCTGGGAATAGAGGTTGAAAAATTCATGCTTGCAAGAACAATTGTGTATTGTTCCGTGGAGATTATGCAGACCTTGACAAGTGCCCCAATTGTGGTTTCGATCGGTACAAGAGGAAAAAAGATGGTGGAGATGATAACAATGCTGATGATGACGAGAACGAGCCTGTGGAGATCACAGGCAAGAAGAAGAAGAAGAAGGTTAAAGGGGCTCCTGTGAGGGTAGCATGGTATTTTTGCATCATTCCTCGGTTGAGAAGACGGTTCGCCACATGAAAGGAGGCCCAACTCTTGCGTTTGGCATAAGGCATGAACGAAGGAAGTTGGCAAGATTAAGCACCCCACAGATGGCCAACATTGGCAAAACATTGATTCCCACTTTGAGGAATTTGCCGGTGAAAGCAGGAACATTCGGTTCGCTATGAGCACAGATTGTGTGAACCCATTCGGTAACCAGAGCTAAACACATAGCACCTGGCCTGTCGTGCTGTCAATGTACAACCTTCCACCATGGCTACGCAAGAATCGGAAATACATGATGCTGACAATATTGGTCTCCGGGCCAAAGCAACCTGGCGATCGTATTGATGTCTACTTGAGGCCACTAGTTGATGACTTGAAGATACTTTAGAAGCCTGGTGTGAAGGAGGTTTGGGATGAGTTCAGTCGTGAGGAGTTCACATTGCACGCCATGTTGTCGTCAGCAAGAAACATGCCTACCGGGACATGGATTGTCAGTTTAATGGGGAAAAGGAGAATCGACAGGCGACAATGCTTGTGACTGGAGATCTGCTCCACTTGCAACTCAAGGACGTTGAAACTATTGAGGAGTTACCCAAATTGTCTAAAAAGAAACTTCGCAAAAGAAAGAAGCGAGATGGTGAAGAAGAAGAAGAAGATGGGCGAGGAATGTGGAACAAGAAATCAATTCTATGGGAGCTAGAGTATTGGCCGCTTTTGGATGTGCGTCATTCAATTGACAACATGCACGTCAAGAAGAATGTTTGTGAGGCTACTTTGGGAACATTGCTACAACAGAAGTCAAAAGGAAAATGTCATAAAAATGCAAGGGAGGATCTTAAAGTTATGGGCATTAGGCTGGAGCTCTATGCAGAGGAAACAGACACGGGGATGGACCTTCCCGTTGCTGCAACCACCTTGTCAAAGGCAGAGAGAAAAGAATTCTGTGAGTTTTTGCATGGTTTGAAAGTACCTTCAGGCAACTCATCGAACTTCAAGAGGCTAGTGTCGGTGAAGGACATGAAAATGAATTTCAACTTTATGAAATCTCATGATTGCCATGTGTTGATGACATCTATTCTTCCTGTTGCACTAAGAGGTATCATGACAGAACTGGTTCGCAACGCGGTCACGATCTTATGTTTATTCTTCAATGAAATAGAACAGAAGGTGATTGATGAGGAAAAACTATTGGACTGAGGCATTTCGAGACCCTATGCCTGCTTGAAGCTACCTTCCCACCATCATTCTTTGATCTCATGCTGCATCTAACAGCACACCTCACGAGGGAGATCTGGTACCTTGGCCCATTTTACCTTCATCAGATGTTTCCATATGAGAGGTACTATGGATTCCTTGAATCATTGGTACACAGCAAGTCATTTCCAGAGGGAGCCATTATTCGTGGCTATGAGACCATCAAAGCAGTGGAATGGGCCATGGGTTATATGGACCCCCAAAACCCCATTGGTGTGCCTCGTTCACGGCATGAAGGTAGGCTTTCAGGTGTTAGGACCCTGGGGAAAAAGTCCATCACTCCGCACCTAGAGGCCTTCAACATGGCTCATTTCACCGTGATAGAATGGAGCGTAGAGGTTACATCATTTGGCAATGAGCACAAGCAACAACTACGTGAACAAAACCCTGGCTGTACTGAGGATTGGGTTGCAAAGAGGCACATGCAATGCTTCAACAGGTGGCTCTGAGATTATGTCCAGAGTGGCAGTGCTACTATAACCGACGATCTGGTAAGAAAACTAGCAGCAGGGCCATTATTCACTGTTACGACATATCAAGCAATGGATATCAATGGATACACGTTCTACACCACAGCCCAGGATGCCAAGAGCGTCTATCAAAATAGTGGTGTGCGTGTACAGGCCGTCGACAATAAGAAGAACACAACCACATATTATGGTCAAATAGAGGAAATTTGGGAGCTTGATTATGTAGGATTGAAGGTAGCCTTGTTTCGGTGTAGATGGGTCACCAATGCGAAGAGAGCTATGATCAAGGACAAATTTGGTTGTGTTAGTGTTGATCTCCGGGTCTTTGGTTACAAAAACGAACTGTTTGTCTTCGCCAAGGATGTTGAGCAAGTGTTCTATGTACCTGACCTTGCAAAGAATAACTGGAGTGTGGTTTTGCCTGGGAAAAAAAGGATTGTTGGGGTTGAAAATGTTGTTGAGGAGGAGGAATACAACCAGTTTGACGAAAGTCCATCTTTTCATACTTCATACATGCCCCGAGTCTTGGGAGCTGACAAAACACCATACTTGCGAAGCGACCATCGTGAAAATATCCATATACAAAAATCAAAGAAGAAAAAGAAGCAAGATTGATTTCTGCTGAATCCGATCCTTTTTGTAAAATGCAGGGATGTCTATTGCTGGAAATGGAATCCTTTTTGTAATATATATAGGATGTGTATTGGTGGAATTTGAATCTCCTTTCTGTAATATATGATGCCTATATATCTTGCCAAAGATACTGTATATATTTGGTATATATTCTACCTAAAAAACTATGTGAGAAATGCAGCCTATATAAAAAAAGACAACCTGCCCGCCCGACAAAGAAGACGCGTGTTCACAAAACCCACGTCGCCGATAACTCTCCAAAGAGTTTGGTCAAACTTCAAAGGGTTTGACTCCTCAATAAGCGAGATGTACAATTAGTAGTACCACTCATCGGAGCGTATTGATATTATTTTGTCTATATTTCATCAAACTTCGAAGAGTTTGACTCCTTGATAAGCGAGATGCGCAATTAGTAGTATCCACTCATCGGAGACGCGTCTCTTGTATCTTCTCTCCGAAATAAATAATCGTTGCCCCAGCCCCTTCTTCTACCCGCGAAACCACCACACAGCCCCTTCATCTACCTGTGAGAAAACCACAACTACCAACACTCCTCGTTGTGCCCCTCCGCCGCGCCCCTACATTGTGCCTCCTCCGCTCCACGTCGTGCGACTTCCTTTCCATGCCGACACTCATGGCATCGAGGGAGCACCCGGGGTCGCTCGCGGAACTCCCGGAGGAGGTGCTGGCAATCATCGTTGGCCGAGTCGGTGCAACATCGAATCGGCCTATGGAGGACCTCTGCAGCCTACGGAAAACCTGCAAAAACATGCTCCGCCCCTGCCGTGACAAAGCCGTCGGTAGGCGCCTGGCACTGGATCGGGTTCCAGTCGAGCAAATGCAGAACAACCACCCCGTCGGCTACAACGTCTTCCTTCGTAGCTTGGCTATAGCCGCCAACTCGGTGGCCTGCTTCCTCATCAGGATGGACGACATCTTCAGTAGGAACCGCAGCCCTCAGCCTCCCCTCGACGAGCTCCACCGTGCTGGCAAGGACGGGCACAGAGGCGCGGCCTATGTGGCTGCCGTCTTCCTCTATAGAGCCAACAGCGGGGCCGACACTGATGCCACTACAATTGCGTACATGAAACAAGTTGAGGGCGATGAGCAAGGGCAGTGGCGTCGTCCGTGTTTGATCAGCGATGTGCAATCCATAGATTTACGGCATCGTGGGGTCAATCTGACTTGGCAAATTAGGAGTGTCGCCCTCCGCCCTGGCCTCCGCCGGCCGACGCTGCCAATAGCGGTGGCGCTAGGCAACATTCAACATTGCGTAGGCAAAGCATTCTGCGGTACGGCGCCGAGCCGGAGGGGGTTTTGCATGTATTTCTGTAGTGATGAATGTAGGCTTCGTTATGAATGTAATGTCTTCTTCTATCATGTAAAGTATCGTCCAATCGATTATTGATAGACAAGATTTGAATTCTCACATTTCTGAGTCAAATTGAAGGTTGCAGCTAGGGCTGGACCGTGAGCCAGAAACTCGTGAGCTGGCTCGGCTCATTCGTAGCTCGGCTCGACTCGGCTCGGCTCGATCAATTTTTTAACAAGCCGAGCAATTGTTTTTGCTCGTTTTGAGAACGAGCTAGCTCAAGCCAGCTCGTAAGCTGCTCATGAGCCAAACGAGCTAGAAAGTTCGAATTTCAACCTAGAAAACCAAGCTATTAAAATTGAGTCGAGCCATTGAAGCTATGTCAAGCCTTCCTAAGTGCTCCATGTGTGACAAATTTTATCATTTTACAACTTTATGATTATTATTTTTAAAAATTTTACATATGTTGAGAAGTTAATTTCAAATTTACATCCAGCTCGCAAGCCTAATGAGCTGGCTCGAGCTACTAACGAGCCGAACTGAGCCAGCTTTTTTGCTCATTTTGTTAATGAGCCAAGCCGAGCTGACTCGTTAAGGTAACGAGCCAGACCAAGCTGAGCCGAGCCAAGCCGAGCTGGCTCGGCATCCAGCCCTAGTTGCAGCGCCCTCTACTTCCTCCTCTGTTCTATTGGAATGAAGAACCGTTTGTGTGGGCAAATGAGATGAGGATTAACCATCCCGCGTCTCTAATTAGGGTGGGACCCATTTCTATTGGAACGAAGAACAATTCTCATTTCTCCTTTTAATCTGCAGTCAAATTTTGTAACATGTATTTCTCCGTCGTGCTTAGTCCAAATTTGATGATTTTTTCCTACTTTTTTCTAAAATCCCCATCTTTTCATTAATTTCATTGTTTAGTGTATATTCTGTTTCGTGAATAATGTTTATATGCCTTATCTTGTTCTTTGTAAGTACAACATAGAAATAATATTTGTTTTCCACAACCATTAGTAATGAAACTTTGCATTTTGTAATCTTAATGTGAACACAAGCTTGTGTTAAAATTTCAAATGCGTACGAGATCGAACATGCTGCAAAGTGTGGAAAACTTCAATGTTGAAGCAACAGTCTAGGAAACTTTGTGAGAGATGTAGCCATTTGTACACAAGTATATTCTTCCTTTATCGAAACCATTTGAATTTTTTATGACAAGTTTACGTACCCAAATTATGTTGCCACGTCAATTTGTAGAATTTTTGGAGCAAACTAAGATGTTATTAGAATTATTATATCACAAGCATGAGATGTATATTCGAATTATAAGAATGTTGGTTACACAAGTGTGACTGTTGATATTTTATTAAAATACTAAATGTCCAAATATGAATTGATGTTATTTTTAATGAATTTTTAGGTGTTGTTTTACTGGCTCTAATATTTGATGGATGCGAGTTTCATTTCTAAAAAATAGTGTCGGGCCCACGCGTTAGTGTCAGCAGCCTATATAAAGAAGATAACCACCCGGACCTACCTGGCAAAGGCGACGCGGGTTTACTAACCAGCGTCGGCGATGACTATCCATTGTCTCCAAGATCGACTTCATCACAGGAGGAACAAATACTGTAGGCGACGCGGATGGATCTACCCGTGTCTCTTAGATCGAGTTCATGACATACAAAATCCAAGAACCAAACTAACCAGTTCATGATCGACAAACAAACTAATAAGCAATTCATGATCGATAAATAAACAAAGCAGTCCAACAGCTTGATGAACAAATTGACGAACACACAATAATCACAAACACATTATTAATGGTACAGGAGTGGATCAATTAGTCGGTCACCACAGTTGGAGTCCCACCGTCAGAGCCGTCATCACCGCCGTCGGAGCCGTCGTCGTCGCCGACGAGAGACCGCTGGATCACGGGGAGCTTCTCAAGCTTTTCAGCCAACACGTGGATCCTGAAGGCGAGACCCTTGACGCTGCCGTCCTTGTAATGGTCAGGCGCCTCGATCTTGAATGCTGCGCCAACATCTCGGAGCTTCATGAACGTGCCCTGGAGCAGTTCGATGGCGAATATGATGTCGGCGGCCTCCTTCTTCTCCTTGGGCACTGCCGGCTCCTTCCCCTTCTCCTTGATGGTCAACTTCCTCCGACGGCGGCTTTCGTCGTCGTCGTCATCATCCCTTCATCCCCGCTTCACCGACGGGTCACTCGACGCCATGCTCTTCTCGCTCCTTATTGGTGATCTCTCAGTGACGGAGTTTGTGGTGGTGATGGCGAGGGGGAAGAAGATGAGCACGTGTCTCCTTTCGTCCAGACAGAGGAGACGCGCGTACAAAAAATGTGTCTCCTTTCGTGGAGACGTGTGTCCACAGCAAACGTCTCCGATATTGAGTTCATGTAACGGGCTCGGTTTCTGTGCCCGTTACCAAAGGTCCATGTGGGCCCAGAGAAACAGACATTTCAGGTAACCGGTAACTAGTTTCGGTAACGAACTTTGTTAGACACCCGTTACTAATATGTGTTATGAGTAACGGGCTCAGTGTCTACGCCCGTTACCAAAGACCCCAGTGGGTCCGGAGAAACAGCCATTTCAGGTGACTGGTAAGTAGTTGTGGTAATGGTCTTTGTTCGACGCCCGTTACAATTTCGTGTGATCAGTAACGGGCATCGGCCCGTTACCTTTGTTAGCTTATTTGTAACGCTTGATCGGTAACAGGCGTTTTGCCCGTTACCAATGGCCATCCGTGCCCGTTACCAATGTTTGTTTTTCAAGTAGTGCACGGGTCCAACAGGCTGTCACCACTGCGGCCTACCTCTATCATTACACAAATGTACTTGGTATTCGAAGGATAACCTATGCTCCAGACACCACGTCTACACCACTAACTACTACTATAGCCGGACACCGTCTGACGTCCCGATAGCCCTACTATAGCACTCCGTATAAATACGGAACTATGAATCCGCGAGGGAGATACTAGCACTAGCTCAAGGTATGCTCTATTACTTATGCAAGATCACGAATGCACTTTGATCTAATTAGAGACATGCAGGAGCATCAACTTTACTCTAATAGATAAGCTAGCATACAAACAAAATGCAAACATATGATCCAGCTCTACTAGATCGAAAGGGTTGTGTTCGAAGAACACAAGCCTCTAGATCAAGAACAAACGAAGAACACAAGAACAAAGCACCTAAGCATGCATAGAACTTTAGTCTAAATAGAAAATGTCGAAATACTCACTTTAGTCTAAATGAAGAACAAAGGCACCACTGAGGATCGTTCTTGAGGAAGATGTCATGAACATGACATGGCCCCAAGAATTCCTCCTCACTTCCTAGCACTAATCCTATAAAAAGAGCTCTCCTCTCCTAAAGAGAGAGGCTCCAAGGCCAAAATGAAGAGGAGGAGGAGAAGTGTTTGTCCAAGAATGAGGCCCCTCCCCTTCTATTTATAGGCAAGGGGGAGGCTTGCTCCGGGGCTCAAAGTGCTCCAAAACGCCCGGGATCGCAGCAATGGACCAATCAGGGGGTGACACGTGGAGGGCCGAGATCAGCCGAACCAATGTCGATTCGGCCGATCTGGGGTTCGGCTGAACCCTAGGGTCCACGTGTCACCTTGTGTTTTCACCAGGTGGTTGACAAGTGAGCCCTGAGGTCACTCTCCCGTGCATGCCAAGTTTGCTAGCAGTTTGGGTGATAAGTGGGCCCTTGAATCCATGTGATGTCCATGTGGCGATACGTGATTCGTCGGGCTTGCTTCTCTTGGATTGATGACGTCAGTGATCCAGGGGAATCCTATGTGGCACCCCCTCATTGGCTTAGCTTGAAGTGCTTGGATCAAAGACTTGTGCTTTTGCTCCTCTTTCTAGTGCTACTTACCTGTATTTGCATAATCACCAACACTTGTGGAAATGATTAGTTTAAGCCCTATTCTAGTGTTGGTGGTCATTTCTCATGCCAAAAGGTATATGTTGACGGGTATAAAATGAGTGGATATCAGCCGTCAACAACAGAAACACGCACAGAAACGTTCCAGAGAGCCTCAACGAGGTCTCTAGGCCCTGGAACAAAAACCACCTCAAACCAAGAAACCACCAGCAACACGAAGCTACTCCAACCTAGCCAAGAAGGGGCAAACCAAGGAGAACCTCACCAAGAACTAAGCCTGGGAACACACAAGAGCAACACCACTGAACCACACGTTCCCCCGAGCACAATACCCACAAAGACTTGCACCGGTCAGACCGGTGGGAGGCATCAGTCAGACCAGTGGGAGGCATCGGTCAGACCGGTCAGGTCTAGGCAGCTCGAGAAGAACTCCACCTGCGGGTCAACCCCTTGATTCCCTTCGCCCGATCTATCGATTCGCTCTGCGGATTCAAGAGAAACTTTGGGGAAGGTAGGAACACCTCATGGGTGACCTCTAGCTCGAAGCATATGCCCCAAATCTCTATAGAATAGGAGGAATCGCAAATCTCGTGCTCTAACCCCAAGAACACAAGGAACTCCAAAAACCCCAAAATTGAAGGCCTTTCCATAGATTTGGAGGGGACAAATCACCTCCAAATCACCTCTCTAGAATATTTGATCTTCTCCTCCAACAAGGGCAGATCAGGCTTGTTGACAGTTCAAAACCGTATGGAAGTTCACCGCAAGCGTACGGGTGACTTGGTGCCTTTTTCACCAAGGAGTGTCCCCAAGGTTTGTCAATCCAAGGATCAGAAGCATACCGCTAAGGTTCTCTACCTTATCTAGTCAATCTAACCTAACATATAGCATTGATTGCATACAAGGGATAAACCTTGAAAGATATGAGTTATGGCACAAGGTTGATCATACCCATGGACATCGGCTAGGGTAAAGCTCCACCGAAGGGGTAACTAGGCCTAGCGCCTTCTAGTTGAAGTTCCGGCAAACGAGCAATGCATCGGACAACTCATCTACTAGCATCCTTAAACTCCTACCTCCGGCCTAACTCCCGAAGACATCCGCTCTTTCGGGGGTATCATCCTGTCACGGTGAACCCTTAATGAAGCGGGGAATCTAGGGGCACGCTCAAACATGAACGTGTCTACGAACCATGAAGGGTCGACATGCTAAACCTAATCGCCACGATTACATAGAGCATGCTATATAGCCTAACTGATGCATTAGACTAAGGATTAAACACATTCATGAAAGGTAGAAAATATAGAGGGAGACATGGAATCGCTAATAGATCGGATGACAAGATCATCATTACTCACATGAAAGTATGTATTACACCATCTGTCGGTGTTTTAGACCGACAACCTACCAAGGGGAGTACCCGAGGTAGATGAATGTGGCCTCGCCGAGATCGGTAACTCGAAGGAGAGACACGTGGCACACAATTTAGACAGGTTCGGGCCGCGAGGTGCGTAATACCCTACGTCCTGTATGCTGCGTAGCTCTGGATTGATTGGACGTCTTTACAAGATGATGTGGATGAAGAGATAGGGGTCCCTGCCTCGCCTTATATAGCCCGGGAGGCAGGGTTACAAGTCGGTTTGAGGGGAGAGTACTAGTCGGGTATGGCTAGGAGTTCTTTACATGGATCCGGACATGTGTAGCTTCCTATCCGAGTACTATCCCTCTGTAATCCTTGCGCCCCACGCTAGCAGGTGCCGTGTTGCCCAAGTTGAGTAGTCTCGGGGCCCACCGAGTAGTCGGTCCTGGTACCCACCGGAGTAGTGGGCCCAGGGATGTCCATACGACAAGCCCCCGAGTACTTTGTAGTCGAGCAGGATGTCTTCGAGTAGTCTTGATGGCCTTGGCGAGTAGTCCTTGAGCATCCCCGAGTTCCACAAGCCGAAAGTCCTCAAGAGTGCTTGAATCATCCTGAGGCTGGAAGGTACTCCAGCTGATCTTTGAGTAGTCTTGAAGTCTTCTCGAGTAGTCCCCAAGCGTCCCCGAGTGCTTCTCTCGAAGGTCTTAAATAATACTCGTGATGTCTTGATGAAGGAACCATATGGAAAATGCGATTCAAAGAATCGCATTCCATATGGAATGTAGCCCCCGAGCCTTAGGTCGAATCGCAGATTCAAGCTGAGGGTCAATCTGAAGTTCTGCCAATCTTATCCCGAAAAATCCGGAGAAAAAACCGAAGGACACGTGGCACGGAGCCCCCGAGCCTTGAGTCGAGTACTTCCTCTCGAATTAAAGGGTCATCTTGACTGTAGAATGTGTCCTGAGTGGGTCTTGTATCTGGTTGTTACCCACGGAGGTCATCTGAAGTAGTCGAGCCCCCGAGATGGAGAGCATCGAGTACTGGAAGTTGAAGAGTCACGCTGCTGCCGCTAGGTCACCTGTCTGGCGCCGTATCTGAGAACCGAGCCGCCAGGCCCGGTTATAAATAACCGGTGAGTCCCTTAGGGTTTTCACTCCTAGCAGTTGCATTCCTCAGATTAGATCTGAATCGCCGCCTCCTTTGCTCCTCTGCTGCCGCCGCCGTGCATAGTCTAGATCCATTTGCTCGCGCCGCCGCAGTGCACCCGCCGCTGTAGCCCCCAAGCGAATGCGAGTGAAGACACCCATCTCTTGGAGAATGAAGGGGTCTCCGGCGAAGGGCAAGAAGACCGGTGCGTCGAAGAAAAGGAGCCGCGATGAAGAAACTGGTGATGCCGGCCAGTCGTCGACGTCGCCACCTCCATCCCCTCGCCCCAATCCGGCGAAGGAGTGGAAGAAGGCGAAACTGAAGACCGAGGACCTCCTTGCCTTGGTCAACAGTGGGTTCCTTCGTGAGAAGGAGGTGGATCTATGGCGCACCGCCACCGGTGATCCATACCCGATGGAGAAGAACCCGGACGAAATCCCAATGTTCGCCTGGTTCGTAGAGCGCGGATTGGCACTCCCCGCCAGTGATTTCTTCAAGGGTCTGATCAGGTACTACGGCATCGAGTACCTCAATCTCAATCCCAATGGTATCTTCCACGTCTCCATCTTTGTACACTTCTGCGAAGCCTTTGTGGGGATCAAGCCCCACTGGATCTTGTTTCGGAAGTTCTTCCGGTTGAAGCCGTAGCCGAGCACCAACGATACACGAGTAGTCGGAGGTGCCGGTATCCAGATGCGTGAAGACGCCGCCGACCAGTGCCTACCGTACAAATTGATAGACTCCAACTAGGACTGGAAGGCCAAGTGGTTCTACATCAGCAACCACCATCCTGAGCTGTCGAAGCCGAGCGAGTGTCAACCGAAGCACAAGCCATGGTGGAACACAGAGCCCACCATGCAAGAGGGTATTCAACTACCCGAGTTGCTGAAGAAGATCAAGGCCTTGCGAGAAGCCGGGCTGAGGGCTGAATACGTGGTCTTCAGCTTCATGAAGAGGAGGGTGCAGCCACTGATGGCACGAGACACCCTCGGATACCAGTACACCGGCGACAAGGATACGTCCCGGTTGCCTGGCTTCGAACACGAGGACCACATCATCGTCGAGAGGCTGGGTAGGATCTTCAAGGACATGCCCTCGTACACACCGTGCCCGGTGCCAGAGTACTCTGCGGCACGGCCACCAAATCAGGTCAGTAGTCGTGACATAAGCCCCTGAGTACTGATTTGCTTGAAGTAGTCGTACTCATATGTGCTACATGTTGTAGGATGACGTGGCGAAATACGTCTCAGTCCCGACTTCTCCTCCGCGACTTGTGGAGCAACCGGAGGAGAAGGGCAAGAAGAAGGAACGTCGCGTGGTCGGTGAAGGCGAAGATGCCGTTGTCATCGAGTCTGGCTCTGATGATGATGAAGATGAAGAAACACTACAGCAAAGGTTCCAGCTGCGCTCCAGGTTCAGCCGAGCTGGGATGCCAGACGTCCCAGTCATCGAGAAGCCAACCAGCCTCGAGGCTAGTTTGCCAATGCTGCCGAGGAGGCCTCGCAACGTGGCGCGGAAACGCGCCGTCAAGAAGCTGAAGATCTCCGAGACGACCAGCCAACAGGTAAACACCACGACTAGTGTAGTCGAGCACACCTGATAGGTAGTCGTGTACTGATGAATTGTCTTGTAATGTTGCAGGATATCCCCTCCCCGGACCTCGTAGACCAGGGCGACGAGGGGGTCCTGGACACCGTGGGGGCGGCAGCTGAGAGGAGTATCAGCCTGCCTCCATCAACCGAAGAATTCGTGCCCACAGTGGCACGGCAGGAGACCGGCGCTGCGGAGCCGCAGCCATTGGTTGAAGAAGGACGAAACCCTCCGTCGGTCGCAACTGTAGAGCAACCGGAGGAGGCGCCTGTTGAGGCCGGAGCTGCTACCGAGGCTGGCATAGTTGATATTGCCAGTATACTAGGTGCTCCGACCGTGACCGTGGTGCGGTCAACACTGTAAGTTCTTATGAACTTTCAAGTAGTCGTATAGACGACAGACTTGTCTTGCTGACTTGAGGACTTCGTGATGCAGGAAATCCATGGACTTGTCGTGGGATGGTGAGGAGACCAGCACTCCAGCCAACGGAGAGGGCCGCTCGGCGGAGGAGCGCGAACCCACACCACCACCATAGACTGAAGTCGCAGTGGGGTCGACGTTGGAGGAAGCCACATTGGTTGAAGGTATGTGTCCTGTCACCACTGATAGTCATTATGCATAGTAGTCATAGCCACTGAGATTGACTGCGTGTACTCATTGTACTAGGAGCACAAGCTGAGGGAGCCTCGATTCCTGAAGCTGTGGCCATAGAGACGGCTACTGTGGAGTCGGAGCCCACAGGTCCGATGGCCGGAACGACGGAAGAAACAGCCCCCGTGTTTGGTGCGGGGGTGCAGGACGATCCGCTCCACGGGACGAGCACGGACGTAGTCGTCCACTCGCCCATCATAGAGGAAGTCGCGCCGATCCATTCGGCGGCTATGGCAGAGGATGCATCTTCAAGCCGCGGGGGTCTGGAGCTGCTGGAAGACAATCTTGTCGATCCGGCCGTTGTTGCTCTGAACATGGAGTCATGGCGGCGTACCCAGCAGTGGGTCAAGGTATGTTGCGAGTACCTCGAGTAGTCTTGTACGATGAAATACAAAGTACCCGTTTGACTATTCTGTCTTCACAGGATATTATTGGGAGATCCCGTGAGAAGTCCAAGCTGCTGAAGGGGTACGGCGACACAGTCCTTTGTGCCGAAGCCTTGGAGAAGGAGCTCGACAAGTCAAAGAAACATTCTGCGCTGCTCCAATCCAAGCTTGACGGTGCCTTCGCCCAGTATCATAACGAAGTGCAAGAGATGCAGGCGAAGAGGGACGACTTGATTCGGAAAAACAAGTCGCTGCGCCAGAAGAATAAAGGTATGCTTCCCACCAAAGCCTTTGAGTACTTATTAGGGTACCTTGATGTAATCTGGCGATGTGATGAGTTGTCTGCAGAGCTTGAGGAAAGGGTCGACCAGCTGAAGGCGTCAGAGACGGACTTGAAGAACATCGTGTACCATGAGACCGACAAAAGAGAGGTACTTGAGTATGAGTACGCTCAGTTGCGCCATTAGTGTATCAAGCACATGGAGCTTCGTGAAGCCTCAGATTGTGACCTTGTGAATTGCTATAAATCTCTGCAGAAGCTCAATGAAGATTGCGAGAAGCTGCGGGGCCAACTGAAGGAACTTTAGGAAGCCGCGCTGCCCATTGCAAGGCTGCTGGTGCCACACCCGGGCGGGCCGAAGATTGCTCCACTGGTGGAACGGTTGAAGGAAGCCCCCGGGCGTCTGGCGACGTATGTCAAGCACTTGGCGAAGTCGATCCCGAACCAAGTCTTGGCATACATGAAGTCATATTTCCCCAAGGCTCTAGTGGACGTAGTCGCCGGTGGACTTGCAGCGAACTGTACTGACGATCAGTACAAGACCCTCCTGGAGGAGATGGCGCCCATTGCTGAACAAGTGGCGGAAAAGCTCAACCTTCAGTAGGAGTACCTGTAGGAGTAGCTTAGAGTAGTTGATGTAAAACAAACAGAGTTGTTAGTAACTTGTTTGGATCATCAATGAAAGTTGACCACGATATATCTGTGAAATAAGTACTCGTAGCCGCCACTTGCAACGAAGTGTGTGGAGTACCAAACCGTGGTGGAGCTTGTGAGTAGTAGTACTCAGTAGGAGATGCCTGATTGGAAGGCACAGTAAATAAGTTGAATCAAACTTTATTACTGATGAATAAGTACACCTGAATGGTCAGAGCCGTTTACAAGTGTAGTCGCCAGGACCCGGAGGCCGCCTACGGCTAAGTGGTGCTAGGACCCTTAGGCCGCTTACAACTAGAGATCCGTTAGTAGTCGTATAGACTGGATCTAGAGTACATGGTCTTGCAGACAGCCGCTAGAGTCCTCTGTGCTCTAAGTAGCCCAAGATCCGTTAGTAGCCGTTGACGCTGGATCTTGGAGAAGAGTAGTCCGGAGACTAGTGCCAGGACCGAAGGGCCGCTTACAGCGAGGAGTCCGTGAGTAGTCGTGTAGACCTGGACCCGTAGAGTAGTCGAGCGACTACGCGTAGAAGCGACACAGCTGGTCGACATTCCACGAGTTGTTGATGTCGTCACCTTCAAGTGTTTGGAGGCGGTAGGAGCCTGGTCCGGTCACCTTAGAGATTGAAAAGGGACCTTCCCATGGTGAGCTGAGCTTGTGTAGTCCGTCCGTGTTCTGGATACGACGGAGGACTAGATCGCCGATGTTGAAGGAGCGTTCCTTGACGTTGCGATCGTGGTAGCGTCGGATACCCTCGAGGTACCTTGCTGATTGGACGAGGGCGGCGCAGCGGGCTTCTTCGAGACCGTTGATGTCAACCCGTCTGCTGTCTTCTGAGATGCCTTCGTCGTATTGCTCTACTGCCGGGGATTCCCACATCACGTCGGTAGGTAGAATAGCTTCGGAGCCGTAGACCAGGAAGTAGGGCGACTGCCCCGTCGTCTTGGTAGGTTGAGTACGAAGCCCCCAGAGTGCGTTGGGTAGTTACTTGATCCACTTGCCTCCTTTTGTGTTAGCTGAGTCCTGCAATCGCTTTTTGAGGGCGTCGAGTACCATCCCGTTGGCGCGCTCAACTTGGCCGTTGGCGCGGGGGTGGGCGACTGAGATGTACCGGACGTCGATCCCGCTGTTATCGCAGTATTCCCATAACTGATGGTTGTTGAAGTTGGAACCCAAGACTGTGATGATGCGATTCGGCAGCCCGTAGCGATGCACGAGTTCATCCAAGAAGTCGAGTACTCTGTCTGCCTTTGGGCAGGTGACCGGCTTGACTTCGATCCACTTGGTGAACTTGTCGATGGCCACCAAGACTCTGTTGAATCCTCCTGGCACTGTTGGCAGAGGCCCAATCATGTCGAGCCCCCAGCAGGCAAAGGGCCAGGTTGGTGGTATGGTGACTAGCTTGTAGGCCCGGACGTGTTGCTGCTTGGCGAAGAATTGACATCCTTGGCACTTTCTGACGAGTTCTTAAGCGTCGGCCAGAGCTGTTGGCCAGTAGAAAGCTCGTTGGAAAGCCTTGCTCACCAGCGTTCGAGAAGACGCGTGGTTGCCACAGACGCCTTTGTGGATCTCCTCCAAGATATCCTTGCCTTCTTCTCGAGGTATGCACTTCATGACTACTCCAGAAGTGGCACCTCGCCTGTAGAGCTTGTCTCCGACTAGGACGTAGGCCTTTGCTCGGCGGACGAGTTGTTCGGCCAAGTTCTTGTCAGATGGGACCTTCTGCTCACGGATGTAGTCGATGAAGGGTTGTCTCTAGTCCACGTCAATCATCATGACCTCCTGGCCAGACTGTAGTGGCGCAGGGTCAGTGGCCGTTGGCACCGACTCCGGGATAGATGGCGCGTGAAGCTCGTGGACGAAGACTCCTGCAGGAACTTGCGCGCGAGTAGAACCAAGCTTCGACAGGACGTCCGTGGCAACATTATTGTCGCGGACGACATGGTGGAACTCGAGACCGTAGAACTTGTTTTCGAGCTTGCGGACCTCCAGACAGTAGGCATCCATGTTCTCCTTGTTGCGATCCCAAGACTTGTTGACTTGGTTGATGACCACTGCGGAGTCGCCGTAGACTAGTAGCCGCTTGATGCCCAATGAGATTGCGAGGCGAAGCCCGTGAAGTAGGGCTTCGTACTCGGCTTCGTTGTTTGAGACCTTCCAGAAGATCTGCAGGACGTACTTGAGTTGTTCGCCCTTTGGAGAGATCAGCAGTACCCCTGCACCTGCCCCTTCGAGCTTGAGTGAGCCGTCGAAGTACATCACCCAGTGTTCTGGGCGCTCGGTTGGAGTTGTAGCTAATTCTCCCGCCACTCTGCCATGAAGTCGACTAGTGCCTGGGACTTGATAGCAGTACGTGGCTTGAAGTCAATGTTGAGGGCGCCGAGTTCGACCGCCCACTTGGAGATTCTTCCAGTAGCATCCTGGTTGTGGAGTATGTCACCGAGCGGGTAGTCGGTGATAGCAACAATCGAGTACTCCTGGAAGTAGTGTCGTAGCTTCCGCGAGGTGATGAGCACTGCGTAGAGTAGCTTCTGGACCAGCTGGTACCGTGTCTTGGACTCTGACAGAACCTCGCTAACGAAGTAGACTGGTCGCTGGACTGGGTAGGCGTGGCCTTCTTCCTGCCGCTCGACGACGATGGCAGTACTGACCACATGAGTAGTCGCAGCGAGGTAGAGCAGTAGCTGCTCCTTTTTGCGAGGAGCCGTGAGGACCGGTGGCTTAGACAGGAAATCTTTGAGCTGCGCCAGAGCTTGATCAGCCTCCGCGGTCCACACGAACTTCTCTTGATGCTTGAGTAATTTGAAGAAGGGTAGTCCCCGTTCTCCAAGCCTCGAGATAAATCTGTTCAGGGCCGCCATGCACACGGTTAGCTTCTGGACATCCTTGATGCAGGTTAGAGCTTTCATGTTGGTGATGGCGGAGATCTTCTCGGGGTTGGCTTCGATGCCACGATGGCTGATGATGAAGCTGAGTAGTTTCCCAGATGGTATGCCGAAGACGCACTTGTTGGGATTGAGCTTCCATTGGTACTCTCGCAGGGATGCGAAAGTCTCTTCAAGATCGGCGATGAGCGTATCGGAGTTTCTAGTCTTGACGACCACGTCATCCACGTAGGCTTCGACGTTCTTGTTGAGCTGCCTCTTGAAGCAGGCCTGGATAGCTCGTTGGTAGGTGGCGCCAGCGTTCTTCAACCCGAACGACATTGTCGTGTAGCAATAGGCACCGAACGGGGTGATGAACGCGGTCTTCTCCTAGTCTTCTTCCTTAATAGCGATCTGGTGATACCCGGAGTAGCAGTCGAGGAAACAGAGCAGGTCGCAGCCCGCCGTGGAGTCGATGACTTGATCAATCCGCGGCAACCCGAAGGGGTCTTTGGGGCAGTGCTTGTTGAGGTCGGTGTAATCGACGCACATCCTCCACTCGTTGGTGTTCTTCTTGCGAACGAGGACGGGGTTGGCGAGCCACTCAGGATGGAAGACTTCACGGATGAAGCCCACCGCGAGTTGTTTGGCGAGTTCCTTCTTGATGGCATCCCGTCGGTCGTCGGCGAAATGGCGAAGGTGTTGTCGTTTGGGGGTAGCTTTAGGATCGACGTTGAGTGAGTGCTCGATCAGCCTCCTGGGCACCCCTGGCATGTCCGCTGGTTTCCATGCGAAGATGTCTCGGTTAGCCCAGAGGAAGCTGACGAGCGCGTCTTCCTATTTCGGGTCGAGACCCGCCCCGATCATGGTAGTCTTGTTGCTGTCACCCGTCCCAAGGTCGATGGCCTTCACTTGGACTTCCTCTGATGGCTGAGGCTTGTTTGCGGTGTCGGTCTTCTCGGGAATCTCGAGTTCGGTTGGGGCGAGCTTCTTGGACGCAGCAAAGATCTCCATCATTGCATTGGGTACTTGGTTGGTCGCTACGAGTTCCATGGCTTCGGTGTCGCAGTCGAATGAAATCTTCAAGTCCCCTTGCAGTGTGAGTACTCCGGCAGGACTTGGCATCTTGAGTACCAAGTAGGTGTAGTGTGGTACCGCCATGAACTTGGCGATAGCTGGTCTGCCGAGGATGGCATGGTAGGAGGCTTCAAAGTCCGCAACCTCGAACTTGATGTACTCGGTGCGGTAGTTCTCCCTTGTCTCCCCGAAGGTAACTGGCAGGACCACTGAGCCCAATGGAATAGCCGTGTTACCGGGGACAATGCCGTAGAAGGGTGACGCGCTCTTGGTGAGCATGTCGGTGATGTCGAGCTTCATCTTCTTCAAGGTCTTGGTGAAGAGGACGTTGAGTCCGCTCCCGCCGTCGATGAGGACCTTGTTGAGTCTGGAGCCCGCGACTACAGGTTTCAGGACGAGTGGGAAACGTCCTGGTTCGGAGAAGCTTGTCCATTGATCCACACGGGAGAAGGTGATGGGTACCTGGCCTTCTAAGACCGTCTGGTGGGTAGTCCACCGAAGAGGACATTCACCATCTTGTCAGGTTCCTGGAAGTCGCCGTTGCCCTCGTCGACTTTTTTCTTGCCCTTCTTGTCGTGAGGAGGCCGTGGGTCGGGAGTATCCTTGAGTGCTCGCCGGAGCTGATAGCACTATTCGGTGGTGTGATTACCATCCAGATGCCACGGGCACTTCTCTTTGAGCAAGTCTCTGAAGCCGTCGGAGGTCTTTTTCGAGTTGTCCTTTGCAGGGCGCTGTATAGCCGCGACTGTGTTGTCTGGCTTGCGCTTGCGGTTGGAGCTCGAGTAGTTGTTGTTGTGGCGACCCCCGTGATCTTTGTTGTTGTTGTTGTTGCCGCCCGTGTTGCTCTTGTTCTTGCCGCGAATGGAGTAGTACTTGGCGTTCGCCTTGTCCTCTTCGTCGGCCCATGATGTGATCATGTCTTTGAGCTTGGTGATGGAGCTCGGGCAGCGGCGACCGAAGTCTTCGAAGGTGCGACGGTGGTAGAGTCCGTCTTGGAAGAGGTCGATGACTTCTTTGTCGGTGACGTCGACTACGGTCGGGCGCTTGTCGAAGAAGTGCCGCATGTACTGGCGAAGTGTCTCGCCTTGTTCCTGCTTGACCATCGCCAGTTCCATGCGAGTACCCGAGCGCCCCATGGCGCCCGCGAAGTTGCTGGTGAACAGAGCCTTCAGCTGGTCCCACTGGTCGATCGAGTTCTTTTCGAGTGACTTGAGCCATGTGAGTGGAGCCTGATCCAGACAGAAGGGGAAGAAGAGGCACTTTGCGTCATTGTTGCCACCAGCATTTTCGATGGCCAAGGCGTAGCACCTGAGCCACTGAACTGGATCTTGCTTCGCGTCATACTTGGAGATCCCGAGAGGTTTGAATTTCTCGGGAAGAAGCAGGTTGCGAAGTCTTGCGGAGTATGCGGGGAAGCCGTCGCTGTCGCTTGCTTCTGTAGCCTTCTTGCGGCGGATCTCATCGATCTTGTGGCGGGCGTCATAGCCGCCACGTGCGTTGCCGGTGGCATGACTAGTCGCGTGGCCTCGGCCGCCGCGATCGCCGCCGCCACCGGCTCTTTTGGCGGCGTCATGGGATGAGCTCCCGCCGCTGCTGCCACCACCGCCGCCACCGCCGTGACTACCTCCGGTGCCACCCTGGCTGATGCCGTCCTGTGAGGGTCCTCCACCCGAGGCCCTAGAGCGGTTGGGGTTTGGCTGGTGTTCACCACGGACACGGTTGCATCTGCCGTCTGCCGGGCTGCGGCTAGTGGCTTCGTTGTTTCTGACGTCGTGAGTTCTGACGGGGTGTACTTGAGTAACCCTGTTGTTGACCCGCATGAAGTAGGCGTCTTCAGCGAGTTTGGCGATGACTTCGCCCGCGCTGATCCCCTGGGCCTGCCGTGCTATCGTGGTGATAGACATGAGGCACTGCTCAGGAGTAGAGTGTACCCGGTTGGCAACTTGCTCCAGGGCCTCGTTGAGGTTCCGGATAGGGAGAGTTTCCCGGAGACGTCTGCGTCGGTCGTTCCGCTTCCTGTTGCGGTCACGCCGAGCGTTCTTGTCTTCGGTGGTCTCGTTCGGAGGTGCGTTGGCAGATAACTCATCCTCCGAGATGTCGTCAAGGTACCGGTCGGGTCGAGTTTCCGAAGTCCCAACATATGTGGCCGTCATGAAGACTTCACGGTCGGGAGTGCAGAGACTGGAGTCAGTAGTCGCCACCTCGGTGGGGGTGTGCTTGTCGTTTAGAGCCAGCGGAGTCCCCTGCTGGAAGGGGAGTGAATCGAGGTAGGCGACGCAGCGTGAGTTGTCGTCCGTCAGGTCTGCAGGCTTGCGGTCGGGCCAGTAGACAAATCTGCCGGCGGGAGTAGATGTAATGACCAGGCCAGAGGTAGAACCTGACAGTGGTTCCTCAGTCGTGTTGAGGTCGGACTCAGACTCGATTGGGTCCGATCTAAAGTCGAACTCGTAGGAAGAGTCTGAGTAGTAGCCGGCTCCGGTGTTGGATTCCGAGGAGTACTCGGAGGCGATCTCCTTGCCGGCCCGGCGTGCAGCGAGAGCTTCTGCATGGGCCCTGCTAGCATTGCAGAGACCGTATGGGAAGTGCTCGTGGAGAGGGGTCACTTCACACAATGGCTCAGGAGCCAGCTCGCATGAGGCGATCCAGGGCGACGTCGAGTTCGAGTTGGAGGTGGATCCGAGCTCGAAATCGGCGACTTGGTTGTAGAGCGAAATTTCGCCGAATTTTTCGACGAGTGGGCCCTCAGCGACTTCGGGAAGCGTCACGAGCCCGGTCTCTGGGTCCAGGGTCATGGTGAGGTAGCGCTAGAACGATCCAGCGCCGTCAGCGGTGCAGACCCAGGAGCCAAAGACGAAGGTGTCGCCGTGATTGAAGGCGACGGTTGGCTTGATGGCGATTGAAGCCGTCGAGTTCACCATGTGATCTTCGGCGAGATCCCCTACCTGGCACGGCAGCTGTCGGTGTTTTAAACCGGCAACCTACCAAGGGGAGTACCCGAGGTAGATGAATGTGGCCTCGCCGAGATCGGTAACTCGAAGGAGAGACACGTGGCACACAATTTAGACAGGTTCGGGCCGCGAGGTGCGTAATACCCTACGTCCTGTATGCTGCGTAGCTCTGGATTGATTGGATGTGTTTACAAGATGATGTGGATGAAGAGATAGGGGTCCCTGCCTCGCCTTATATAGCCCGGGAGGCAGGGTTACAAGTCGGTTTGAGGGGAGAGTACTAGTCGGGTACGGCTAGGAGTTCTTTACATGGATCCGGACATGTGTAGCTTCCTATCCGAGTACTATCCCTCTGTAATCCTTGCGCCCCACGCCAGCAGGTGCCGTGTTGCCCAAGTTGAGTAGTCCCAGGGGCCCACCGAGTAGTCGGTCCTGGTACACACCAGAGTAGTGGGCCCAGGGATGTCCATACGACACCATCACCACCGAGATCATACCTAAGATGATGAACACGTAGCTCCGGAACTCCGCCATAGCACAACCACGCAGGGCGGACATGGCGGCTAGGGTTGGCCTAGGCCATCCCCTAGACAACTTTGAGGACTTTGCCGTCGTCGTCTCCCTCCGGTGCTCACTTCTAGGTTTCGCTGAGTTCTGGTGGATTGATGTGGCGGCCGTCGGAGGCAGGGGATATAAATGAGCCGAGGAGCGTGTAGGTCAAAGGGCGTCGCGAACCGGGCCCGAAACACCCCAGGCCGGTCGGCATGGGCCAGCCGACCCAGGCCCTTTTCAGCCCGGTTCGGGCCCATCTTCCTCCATGATGCTTCTTGCACTTTCTTGAATATTTTCCAAAGTGCATGTGGGTCATTGACATCGTTTTACCCGCGGTTTAGATAAGGGTGCTTGGTGCGCAAACTCCCGCATCTTCCGTTCGTGTCCTCAGAGTTTCACAGCTTCATGCTTCGGTCCTCGGGTCATTTGGGGTCATGTTCACTTCGTGTCTTGACTTGTGCCGGGCTTCGTGGTCTCTTGATAAAGTGCTCGATGAACTCTACCCGGAAGTCCTCATTTAGGCGCTTAAATCCTGCGTAAACAACATACTCCAAAAATGACATGCAAGTGTGAACTTATTACATCATTAGTATGCCTAGTGGCAGGTTAGTTATAATTCAAAGCTCAAACCAAAGTGTAACGAGTGCTCTTGGTTGACAGAAATCGACCGTCAACAAGGCTTTCGCAAAATCATACCATACCAAGTGCGGAAGAGTTGAAGAAGATCAAGTACTGAAAATGGCACAATGCCACATCTCATAACACTAATAAATGCAAGGTGTTTCGTCAACAAAACAAAAATGCAATAGATCAAGGGAAGCTGAAGTTTGAAACACCTTCTAAATTAGGAAAGCTGATAAAGATTGATCAACACCCTTTTCCTACCCACATAGTTGAGATAACCAAGGCAAAGGTGTTGACGTCTGAATCAGCTAAAAATAAAGGAACCATTGATCCTGAAACTCAGATAACAACTGAAGTAGCCAAAGGGAAGAGATTGCTCGAAGAAGGAATCAACTCAAAGGGTCCAAAGCAGCATATTACATCACAAGTTCTTCTAAGCAAATTCCAATGCCAACAAAGGCAGATCAAGGAAAAAGAAGAATTGACAAGGCGCAATGTAGGACACTGGAGATGTCCATTCTTCATATATTGCAGGGAAGAAGGGATCAAACTTCCGATGTCTGACAACTGTCCAGAGTGTGAGGGCTTTTATTTAGAAGGACAATCATCAAAGAGGTTTTGTTCTGATGACAGGGACATGAAAGCCATTAACCAAGATCGGTAAGAGCACCACAGCCAACGCATCTCAGTATATGATCGGCTAGGGGCAAGGCAAGCATATACGATCAGCTGGGGGGAAGGCACAAGACAGTCAACTCAATCGGCTAGAAGATATGGACGATAGCAGAGTTCCCGACGAAGACGTATTAGCTCGAGATCCCAGAAGGCATCATGCTACATATGAAGACAAGAGTCAACATGAACCTCGCCAGCCTAGGTGGTGCCCAGAAGGGTTGACCAATTCTCAAAAGAGAAGGATCCAGCGCTTGCGACAATTGGAACAACAAGAAGAAATTGAGAAGCAAGCACTTGATAAGAAGAAGCTCTAATCTCAAATTTGGCGACCCAAACCAAGAGCTGATGATAAGAAAGGTGATCAACCAATGGCAGACATCAACATGGTCTTCATGCTACCCAAAGAATTCATGACTCCTGAGTCTGATACAGATGGAGGAACTTTAGATGAAGAACTAGGATCGGCTCAGTTAGCTTTGGATCCAATGTTGGCCAGTTTTGAGAAACTAGAGGAAGAAAAGTGTCAGCATATGAAGGCTCTGTTTCTCAAAGGACATGTCAATGGGAAGCCAGTCACAAGACTTTTGGTAGATGGTGGTGCATCGGTCAATCTCATGCCCTACTCAATGCTTCGAAGATTTAGGAAAAGTGAGGAAGATTTAACCAAGACCAATATCATGCTACTTGACTTTGAAGGAAACACATCGTGTGCGATGGTTGCTTTCTGCGTGGATCTGACAATCGGCAGTAAGACCCTTCGAACTACATTTTTCGTCATCAAGGGGAAAGGATCCTACAATCTGTTGTTGGGGCAAGATTGGATTCACACCAACTGCTGTATCCCATCTACCATGCATCAATGTGTGATTCAATGGATTGGAGATTTGGTGGAAGTAGTCAACGCTGATTCCTCTGTCCACATTGTAGCAGCCGATACACAGTGGAACTTTGAGAAAGTCATCTGCATATCAGGAAAAGTGTGGGAGACAGATTTCCACAAGATGTCAGACTTTGAGCTTCAGCCGATCCAAACAATCGGTTCCAAAATATAAAGAGATAAAGCACAGAGCTACATCAGCCGGTCAGATAGTGGACTACGACAAGACAAGGCTGATACTCGTCAGAGCTAAGGCAAAGTTAGAAACATTAGATTAAATATTTAGCCGATTACTACTTCGAGCTTTTAGCTGATTTAGATTTCGGATGATAGTCGATACATAGTTATCGCCTCAAGTGTAAAATAGTTGATACTGAGTTATCACCTTAAGGAGAAAAATTGTAAAATTAGAAGTGTTTTTGAACACTCATAGTCGATCAATGATTCGGATAATGGCCGATGTAATAATCACCCTTAGAACAAAAAATATAAATATATATCTCTTTCTCTCATATTTCAGTACATAGTGATGTTACAAAGTCTGATAAGGAAAACAAATCGGAAGAACAACCGATTATGTTCATCATCACTGAGCAATCCGTAGTCGCCAAGAGGAGGGATATACAAGGGAAAGCAGATACTAAAAAGCAAAAGGAAGAGCAAATTTGATAAGATGGTTCACTATTATGTGACCTTCCCTCGTAACTCGCCGGTAAACAAGACATAGGCTTGTTCTTCTTCCTGATGCCAAAGAGGCTATATGCAAACTCTCCTCCACCAGCTGATGAACCCAAGACGCGTCACAAGGATTCTTCTAGCTGTTGGACCTCCTGGCTTCACAAAATGAAACTAGGGAGAGGAGCATGCCCTATACTATTTCACAAGAATTCTTCTAGCCATCGAGAGATCAGAAGAAGGGAAGAAGGGCGAAAAGAAGGAGTTGGTAGCCTATCAAACTTATATTCTAAGCCATGGTTAAGAGGTGTGTTCCTCATCGATGGATACAAGGTCTATTTATAGCCCAAACACCAGGAAGAGACACTACAAGAAAATCGCCGACTAGTGACGCAACCAAGTTTTGCCGTCATTGATTTATGACATTCCTGGCTGATCTCGTCATTAAATTTCACTTCTGAGCAAATTTAGTGACAAAAAAACTTTCATCATAACGGTTGGTACTGTAGCTGAGCATTCCTTGTTCCAAGCAATTTTGTGACGCCATAAGCTCCGCAACAGCGTCATAAACCAACTTTGGTCCCACATGTAAGCATTATTTTAAAAATAGTGTTCCAAGTCGTCATAAAATTCGGAAGGGTCCCACATGTAAGCATTCTTTTGAAAATAGAGTGTTCCAACTCGTCATAAAATTTTGCAGGGTCCCACATGTAAGCATCTGTTTACAAATAGAGTGTTCCGACTCGTCATAAAATTTAATAGGGTCCCACAAGTTAGTCTGGTAAAAAAGGGAGGAAAATTAAAAGGATACAATGTCAATAGTAGGGGTCGAACCCAGGACCTTTGATTCTGAAGGGGATGGTGGCACTTCCACTGAGACATGATGCCGTTTGTGTTATTTGAGCCAAGAAGATTTTTTATATTAGTTTATTTGTGTTTATATTATTTTGCATGCCATATCCAAGCAGCGAGAGGATGAAGCAGGACGACGAGGTCAGTCCTCTGGTTTGAGCCGCTTTATGTTCCCCTATCTTCCTAGGGTTGGGGATATCGAGATTTAGGGATCTGGAGGATTGATGATCATATATGTTAGATTCAGATTTCATCGTACCCTTAGATTTGCACTTCGATTGGTATTAGAAGTTGATAGGCTATAGACAATTCATAGGTGTTAGATTCAGTTAGTTTTCAGTTTGCATCGTTTGATGGATTGATAGGTTCTTGTATTTTTCTAGCTTCTGGAGGTGCTTGAAGCCACTAAAGCTGAGCTGCAGAAGGTGAAGAGAGACTTGCAAGAACAACAAGTCAGCGAGCTCAAGTCACTGCAAAAGGCTCTAAATTACAAGAACTTGTATGAGCAATCGTTATAGGACAACATTACTCAGATGGAAGAGCTGACCAAATGCAGGGACCAATGTAATCAATTGATGCAGTAGGAGAATGCCCGGTTGAATGAAATGATATCGTTATGGCAGGACAACATTGCCCAGATGGAAGAGCTGACCAAATGCAGGGAACAGTGTAATCAATTGCTGCAATAGGAGAATACCTGGTTGAATGAAATGGCATTGTTACGACAGGACAACATTGCCCAGATGGAAGAGCTGAGCAAATGCAGGGAACAGTGTAATCAATTGCTGCAACAGGAGAACACCAGGTTGAATGAAATGGCATTATTACGACAGGACTATATTGCCCTGATGGAAGCCAATTGCAGGGACTAGGTTAATCAATTGTTACGGCAGGAGAATGACCAGCTAAAAGGGATTCACAAATGGACAGACCAGTGTAAGCAATTGTTAGTGGAGAACACCCTATTGAAAGAAGAGCAATTGAAATCTGAGTGAGCTGTAGACAATTGATAAAACATGTATGGTGTTATTGCTACTTAGACGATTCATAGGTGGTGTGTACTTTGTGGTGATGAGTTGCTTGTATTTTGGTGTTTGCTACTTGCTGGTGGTGTGATCTTTGTGGTGATGAGTGCTATGAGATGCCATCTTATTATGTTGATTTGATTTAATCTATTTCAAATTGAGTCGAGCATACTCACCATTCTGAATTAATTTTGCTGATGTTTTGCTGGTCCGGTCTGTTGATGTTTTGCTGGAAGCACCTTCCTGAGTAACGATCGCGAAACTTCTTGTTTCCTACTGTCGGTCACGAAATGTTGCAAAAACAATTTGCCATAGCAAGGGTTCCAACTAGAGAACTCTAGGAACAAGACTGCATTGTTTACCACTGCACCACCTCTTGGTTGTGTCAATTTGATGGGAAACAATTTCGTTATGGTTGTGCCAGGTGAAAGTTAGGAACGAGGAAGGTCTTTAATATAAATCAGTAATTCGCAGAGGAAACGCTTCACTACCTTTGCAAAGACTGTAACATCCCGGAATTTTGAATGATGTGATTTTCTGAAAAATTTTAAACTTTTTATTATATGTTGAGTGCTACCAAAATTTGAAACCATTTGCTAGCTTCCCTCCTAAACTCTATATAAATAAAACCTAAATATAAAAATATAAATTCAAATTATGGTATAAATAAGTGAGTTGCCTTTTTTGGATTTTATTTGGATTTATTTGAGTATGTTTTCAATTTGAAATAGTTCAAATTCAAATACAAAGTTTAAATATAAATTCAAACCTAATTTCAAACCCCTAACCCTAACATGGGCCAGCTAACACGTGAGAAGTCTGTTGGACCCCCTTCAACTACCGGCCTGTAACCAACCGTCGCCCTTTCTTTCCAGCCCAGCCCAACAGGCCGGCCTGCTTCAGCCCACGTCGCCCCGCGTTGTCGCCGTCTCACTGACGTGTGGGACCGCTGGGTCGTCTTCTTCCCCTTCCCCGCTTTGACCCGGCGCAGCCGCACCAGCCGCGCCGCGCCGCGACCGCATCCACGCCCGATTGGACGATCATGCCACCGAGCTGGCACGCACGCCAAGGCCCACACACATGCCCAGGTTGCACCTCGTGCGCTCCGCCCCTCTTATTCACTTCTTTGCCCTCGCCCATTTTTTCCCACGCACTAGGCCGAGCCCTCCAATCCGCTGCGGCGTCGCGCCTTCGCCACCAAGGAAAGGAGGGGACAGCCGCATCTCGCGCCGATCCCCGGTCCCCCTTGATCCTGTGTGCCTATACACTTGAGCTGATTATGGGGGATGTTGTCTACTTCGCTACATGAGTTCCGCTGCGTAGATGTATACTCTTTTTGATTCAGTCCTGTTGGACTTGCACCCGGCATGTGCTGAAATGATGTACTCGGATGATTATTTATAATATTATTAATTATGTGCATCTTCTATATTTCCTTCTGTTTTGTATGGATTTGTTACTATCTGAGACAGGGATTGCACGTGATAGCCTCCTAGGACTATCACTACGGTGCAAGGACCGGGTTTCCATTCTCAGAAATCAGGTTCGTTTCAATTGGTACCAGAGCCAGGTGCGACCGTAGGACAAGCCTAGGAATGGACGATTTTATACGAAGGCCTAAACTCCTTGTATTTTATATACAATCCATGAATTTTATATAAACCCCTTGATTTTATTATATAATACCTTGTCTAACTTTATTAACTCTTACTAACTTCCCTAACAACATGCAGATGGAGGAGTTGCAGTGGATCCCCCTCAAAACCGACGGCCAGTGGGCCAGAGGATTCTGTAAGATTCTGAAGGAGTGCCTAGTGTCAGTAGGAGTGGAGACCAGTGAGGTGTTCTGTGATGGGTAGACTACAGCCGCGTTTGACCAGTCACCGACAGTGTTGACCTTGAAGGTTCTAGCTGACCCACGAGTGCTAGAGTTCAAGGAAGTTAAGGTCTCGTGCTTCGACAACTCGACCTTGGAAGCTCACCGGCAGCGGTCTATGACACCAGCAGGTGGAACAAGGACCAGACAGAGTACACAGAGGTGCACACAGTGGGCAAGGATGAGAAGGAGCAGATGGCAAGCAGGTGCTTTCATGCTCAAGACCAGGCACTCTACTGGGTAGATGCAGAGATCGTGTTTCTGAGATGCAAGTGGGATGACACCTTGGGATGAAACGCCCAGTTGGAGATAGAGAACAGGAACTTGGAGTTCTTCTTAACCGAGGATCACCGGAGGAAGAGTGTGATCACCAAGTGGGGACTTGCAGCCGTCCGAGCAAGTTCAGAGAGGGATGCCATAGAGATCACCACCTTGAAAGCAAGACTTGAAGCTACATAGTCAGCGCTGAGAGCGTCAGCCACTACAGCTAGAGAGGACAGGTTGAGGCTCTGAGAGAAGGAGTACTTGGTTGAGTCGCTGGGAGCCGCTTGCACTGACTACCAGATGAGAGCATGGGGAGTCGAGGAGAGGTTGCTTCAAAACTACAACCACCTATGGCACTTGGGAGGCAGAGTCTACGAGGCTGAGGACACTGCCAGAAGGACTAGCTCAGTGTGGAGAGACTCTGACCAGATACAGGTGACGGAGTTCAGGGAGGTTGTAGCACTAGCACCACCACAGAAGAGGCTGAAGCTGAGGACTGAGACGTTCGAGTTACCATAGACCCAGCTACCAGTTCAGCCACCGTACCCGAGAGGCAGTACAGACACTCCGGAGATGAATAGAGCTTTGGAGAGTTTGACAAACTACTTCAACCTACCAGAGATTGAGATCCCAGACTACCCAGGAGTTAACGATCCCCCTACTACTCAGTACCACAGAGTCCGAAGACAGTGACACCACCTTTCTCACCAGCTACAACTCCAAAGTAGGCACCTTGAGGGGATGATCCTGAGATCAGCCGAGTCAGATGAGATCTGTTAGAGTAGAGTCCTTCATGATGATCTTGTTTAGATGCCACCCTTTAAGTACTGTGTAGTAGCTCTCATGCTTCTGTGTAATCTCGAAGGTTGTGGAGTAGACCTCGAGATACACACCTTTTGTATGGTGATCTTGCATGAGTGATTGGAGTTATCAATTTCTTTCGGTGTTCATGCTTCTTAAATGTCTGGGTGAAATTACTTGTTGTTAGTTAGATACTCCTTGTTTGGTTTAGTACCTTAAAGTTAAATTTCTGACAACTCGTTTCTCACGATCTCAATTCTTGGAACAGATGTCGGGGGTGAGGAGGTCAGGACGACTCCTACGCCGTTTTGAGGAGGTTGCCAGGGAGGACGTTGAGTAGGAGGACGTCCCTCTCCCCGGAGGTGGACGAGGTCGTGGCTGCCATGGAGGCCGTGCCCCACGTGGTGGACGCCGAGGTGGACACCGAGGCGGGAGAGGAGGTTGAGGAGGCCGAGAAGGTCATGTGCTAGTGAACCCTGACCCAGAGGACCCAGAAGAGGAAGAACTAGAGGAAGAGGCTAAACCTGAGCCAGAGCCGAACCAGGGGCAACCAGCTCCACCCAACCTAGCAACAGTGATGGCACTTCAGACCCAGTTGATGCAGACGATCGACAACGTAGTGGTTCAGAACAACAACAGGAGGAACTTCAGGAACCAGTCAGAGAGCTTGCAGAAGAGGGTGGAGGGATTCTCCAAGATGCACCCGCTGACCTTTGACAACTCAGCAGACCCACTTGTGGCAGACAACTGGTTGAGGGAGATTGAGAAGAAGCTGGAGCTCACGGACCTTTCTGAGGAGGAGTGTGTGGTAGTTGCAGCACACCAGCTGATCGGCACCGCAGGAGCTTGGTGGACAGCTACTGTGACTTGCACGAGGACTCGACCCACATCACGTGGGCAAAGTTTGTCGAGGCTTTCAGGGAGTACCACATCCCAGAGGCGGTTATGGATAGGAAGGCAGACGAGTTTCGACACCTCAAGATGGGCCAGATGTCAGTGTAGGAGTACACCAACCGCTTTCAGGAGTTGATGAGGTATGCACCAGACGACTCCAACACAGAGAAGAAGAAGGTGTACTGGTACCAGAAAGGAATTCACCGTGGGATGGCGCACCACTTGGCCGCTCACGACTGTGCTACTCCTGACGTTCTGGTAGGCAAGGCTTTGGTAGTGGAGAAGTCAAGACTGGACTACGTGGAGGTTCGAGGTGAGAAGAGACAGCGTGCTGACCGTGCAGGACACTCAGGTTTACACTAGAGACAGAGGTCAGGTCGACCGAAGTACCTACAGCAGAGGCAGCGCCCTTACTCGCAGCAGCAGCAGCAGACTCAATACTCTCAGCAGGGCAGAGGTCACGCTGGAGGAAGTGGAGGTTCGGGACAGTGGAAGCCCAGGCCACAGCAACCACCAGCTTACGACAGCTCTCAGATCACTTGCTACCAGTGCCGACAGTTGGGCCACAAGTCCAACGTGTGCCCCTAGAAGCTAAAGCAAGGAGGTCAGAACAGGAACACTTAGTACCAGACTCCAGCGAAGGGAGCAGCTCAGGGAGGACAACCCTAGTAGAACCAGTAGAAGAGCGTACCACCGCCCACTCGAGGTAGACTGAAGCACCTGACAGCAGAGGAGGCAGCCGCAGCATGTGACGTGGCCCTTGGTGAGTTTCTTGTTGACTTAGTTATGGCAGTTGTTCTGTTTGATACCGGTGCTCAGCTTTCCTACATTTCTACCAAGTTCGTAAAGGTTAGGTCATTACCAACTAAGCCCAGACCATGGCCTATAGTAACTAGCTCTCGGCTAGGAGAGAAGAGGAGTACTCTTGAGTGTAGAGGAGTGAACATGGTGTTCAAGAAAAGTTGTTTTTGGCCGACCTGATAGTTCTGGAGTCGACCGGAATCAACGTGATACTTGGTATGGAGTGGTTGGCAAAACACAACAGATTAGTATCTTGCAACCCAGTGTACGTACAGTTGGAGCACCCCAACGGAGCCAGAGTGTTGATCAAGCCGCATAGCCAGAGGACAACACCGATGTTATGAAACATGAAAGGAATGAGTATGGAGGAAATTCCGGTGGTGAGGGAGTACCCCGACGTGTTTCCAGAGGAGTTGATCGAGTTACCGCTAGATCGGGACATTGAGTTTGTGATCGAGCTTATGCCAGGAGCAAGACCAGTGGCCAAGAGCCCGTACAGGAAGTCTGCGGATGAATTGGATGAATTGAAGAAACAACTCAAGAAGTTCTTGGAGCAAGGGTTTATAAGACCGAGTGCCTCACCTTGGGGTTCACCTGTACTCTTTGTGCACAAGAAGGATGGTACAAAGAGGATGTGTGTGGACTACATGACTCTCAACTCTATGACGATCAAGAACAGGTATCCTTTGCCCAGGATTGACGAATGCTAGACAGGCTGTAGATGGCCAAGTTCTTCTTGAAGATTGACTTGAGGTCTGGATATTACCAGATGAAGATTCGAGAACAGGATGTTCCAAAGACAACTTTCACTACTCGGTACAGCTTGTACGAGTTTGTTGTGGTTTCTTTCAGGCTGACCAACGCCCCTGCATACTTCATGAACATGATGAACAAAGTCTTCATGGAAGAATTGGACAAGTTTGTGGTAGTGTTCATCGATGACATTCTGATCTTCTCCGAGACAGCTGAAGAGCATGAAGAGCACCTTCGGATAGTGATGGAAAGGCTGAGGCAGTAGAAGTTGTACGCAAAGTTCATCAAGTGTGAGTTCTGGATGGAAGAGGTTGCTTTCTTGTGTCACGTGTTGTCAGCTGAGGGAGTTGCAGTCGACCCTTCAAAGGTAGAGGCAGTCACTAAGTGGGAACAGCCGCTCACCATGACAGATATCAGAAATTTCCTTAGATTGGCAGGCTACTACAGAAGGTTCATTGAAAACTTCTCCAAGATTGCGAAGCCAATGACAGAGCTGCTGAAGAACAACAAGAAGTTTGAGTGGTCAGAAGCTTGCGAGAGAAGCTTTTAGGAACTGAAGAAGAGACTCACGACAGCCCCAATACTTACCTTGCCAGATATCAAGAAAGATTTCGTGGTTTACTGTGATGCTTCGAAGCAAGGTTTGGGATGTGTACTGATGCAAGAAGGAAAAGTTGTTGCTTACGCGTCGAGGCAGCTCAAGAAGCACAAAGAAAACTACCCTACACACAACTTGGAGCTAGCGGCAGTTGTTCACGCCCTCAAGATTTGGAGACACTACTTCATCAGCAACAAGTGTGAACTGTATACAGATCACAAGAGCCTGAAGTACTTCTTTACTCAGTCAGAGCTGAACATGAGGCAGAGCAGATGGTTAGAGCTGATTAAGGACTACGAGCTAGAGATTCACTACCACCCGAGCAAAGTGAACGTTGTGGCAGATGCACTGAGCAGAAAGACCTATTGCATCAACTTGATGGTGAGACAGGAGCAACCAGCCCTTCACGAGGAACTAGAGCAGATACAACTCGAGATTGTGGAGCAGAGACAACTCAACGAACTACAAGTCACTTACGACCTGGAGAGCAGAATTCGGAAAGCACGAGATGGGTGTCCCGAGATTTGGGAACTCAATGTACTGATGGAAAAAGGAAGAGCTGAGGATTACCGGGTGGACGACAAAGGAACAGTATGGCTAAAAGATCGGATCTGTGTGCCGAAGAGCAAAGAGTTACGTGAGCAGATTTTAAAGGAAGCCCATGATTCAAGATACTCTATTCACCCAGGAAGCACAAAGATGTATCAAGATCTGAAACAGAGGTTCTGGTGGAAGGATATGAAGAAGGACATAGCTTACCACGTGGCTTGTTGTGACTCTTGCAACCAAGTGAAGATCGAACACCAGAAGCCTGCAGGGTTGCTAAAACCATTGGATATACCTCAGTGGAAGTGGGGTGATATCTCCATGGACTTCATAGTAGGACTGCCTCGTACACCTAAAGGTCACAACTCAGTGTGGGTTATAGTGGACTATTTGACCAAGGTGTCACACTCCGTGCCAGTTAAAGCTACAGACGCGACAGATCAGTTGGCAAACTTGTACGTGGATCACATACTTAGACTACACGGAGCCCCGAGGAGTATAGTGTCTGACAGAGGACCACAGTTCGTGGCCAGGTTCTGGAAGAGCTTTCACAAGAGGATGGGAACCACACTCAGCTACAGCGCAGCGTACCACCCTCAAACTAATGGGCAGACCGAGAGAGTCAACCAGACATTGGAGGATAAGCTTAGAACTTGTGCCCTCACCTACGACACTGATTGGGAGAGCAGTTTGTCCTATACAGAGTTCTCGTACAACAACAGCTACCACCTAGCTACCAGGCAAGTCTCCAAATGTCACCTTTTGAAGCACTCTACGGAAGGAAGTGTAGGACACCCCTGATGTGGTCAGAAGTTGGAGAAAGGATGTTCTTTGGACCGGATATCATAAAGGAGGCAGAAGAGAAAGTGGAGAAAGTCCGAGAGAACTTGAGGATTGCCCAGAGTCGACAGAAGAGCTATGCTGACCACCACATGAGGGACTTGTTGTTTGCAGCAGGAGACTACGTCTACTTGAAAGTGTCGCCTATGCGAGGAACCAAGAGGTTTGCAGTGAAAGGGAAACTTGCCCCGAGGTACGTGGGACCTTACCAGATCACTGGAAGAGTTGGGAAGCTCACCTACCGACTAGCCTGACCAGGAGTTGTCAGCGGTACACCGCGTGTTCCACGTGTCACAACTGAAGAAGAGTGAAAAGGAAGTGGAAGCGAAGCAAGTCCCTATCGAGATACTTGACCTGCAGAACACCCTGGAGTATGCAGAGTACCCTGAGAAGATCTTGGATAGGGCAACAAAGGAAACCAGAAGGACTACCATTCCCTACTGTAAGGTGTTGT
Organism: Cenchrus fungigraminus; assembly: GCA_036936925.1. NCBI lineage: Eukaryota > Viridiplantae > Streptophyta > Magnoliopsida > Poales > Poaceae > Cenchrus > Cenchrus fungigraminus. The sequence continues at coordinate 42,468,614 of CM072775.1, forward strand.
GGAGCCACCATACAGAGGAAGAAGCAACGTGGGAGAAAGAAGCCGACCACAGGAGAGAGTTCCCTCACCTGTTCGAGGGAGAGGATGAAGCTTAATCTCGGGGATGAGATTCCTGGTGGTATGGGAGAATGTAACATCCCAGAATTTTGAATGATGTGATTTTCTGAAAAATTTAAAACTTTTTATTATATGTTGAGTGCTACCAAAATTTGAAACCATTTGCTAGCTTCCCTTCTAAACTCTATATAAATAAAACCTAAATATAAAAATATAAATTCAAATTATGGTATAAATAAGTGAGTTGGCTTTTTTGGATTTTATTTGGATTTATTTGAGTGTGTTTTGAATTTGAAATAGTTCAAATTCAAATACAAGTTTAAATATAAATTCAAACCTAATTTCAAACCCCTAACACTAACATGGGCCTGCTAACACATGAGAAGTCTGTTGGACCCCCTTCAACTCCCGTTCTGTAACCAACCGTCGCCCTTTCTTTCCAGCCTAGCCCAACAGGCCGGCCTGCTTCAGCCCACGTCGCCCCGCGCCGTCGCCGTCTCGCTGACAAGTGGGACCGCCGGGTCATCTTCTTCCCCTTCCCTGCTTTGACCCGGTGCAGCCGCACCGCGCCGCGGCCACGCGCGCACCCGATGGGACGGCCGCGCCGCCGAGTTGGCACGCACGCCAAGGGCCCGCACGCACACCAAGGATGCACTTCGTGCGCTCTGCCACTCTTATTCACTTCTTTGCCCTCGCCCACTTTTTCCCTCGCGCCAGGTCGAGCCCTCCAATCTGCTGTCGCGCTGCGCCTTCGCCGCCTCTGGGAGTGCTGGCACACCGCCCTGTTAAGTCCAAGGGTCTGCAACAGACTGTTGGCACTTGAACCGTGTGATGGGCCATTGCCTGAGCTTTAGCCTATTAAAGCCCAAGAACAGCCCAGCTAACCCCGAGAGCGTATAAAAAGAGTTCAGGGAGTTTTTTTGGACTTAGTCGACTGGGCCCTGTTGGGCTAGGTCCATTGGGCCGATTTCGGCCCATTAACGGCCCACTAACCAGAGGAGGCTGACGTCATCCAAGTATTTTAAAATTAAAAACCCTTTTCTGTTTTATAAAAGATTTTATAATTATTTTACAAATCCTTTAACCATTGAAAATTCATAACTAAATATTTCTAAAATCGAGCCGGTGTTGTTTGTAGATAGTTTGGGTCTTTTTGGATCTTTTAAAATTGGGTCTCTATGGTTTTATGCCTAGATGCTTGTCGGTAATTTAGCATCTCGTATCTCGTGCTGAGCAGACCTGAGCTACGAGCCAGAGGAGGAGTTCGACACCGACTACAACCAAGACCAGGACTACGGACGCCAACCAGGTGTCATGTCACTCCCGATCATATAGGTCCCATGCATGATTTTAGATGCTAGTGCTTAATTATTATTTTGGATGATTTATGAAATGCATAGACAATCTTTTAGCCATGCCTTGATTTATATTACCCTGTACCTTGAACTTCCTACCTTTGGAACAAGCTACAGACCCCTAGCTAATTCCCGATACTTACTATCCATATATTTTAACCTTTGATATGGATGGATCTCTGGTTTGGACTGAGATTGGGATATCTCGGTATTCTGGCTTGTGTTTTTGGTGAGTGTCTATCCTTGACGTGTTACCGCGGGAGCGAGCCGCTTTGGTTACTTGTGAACGCCTGTCTAGGGGAGATGCGACCTGGACTCCCGCCCTAGTGGTGTGTCATTCGGATGGAGTTAGTGAGTGCTCGCTCTTTGCAATTAAGGACCGATCGACAGTTTAACCGTGTATCTTTGGGATATTTTCGTACAAACTGTTCGCTCATGTATGGGCGGGGTTCAGTCCGAGAACTAGTTGGTGGATAGCATTCATCTTGTAGGCGGATCGGTGTGATCATGTGAGGGGGACAGGTTATACCCCCCCCCAAGTAGACGTCACCCCGGCTCCTCCGGGGATGGTCTCACAGCTTTGAGGCCCTGCTAGCAAGTTTCGCACCCTAGTTCAGGACGAGTCAGGCTCGGAGAGGCAGGAGAGTGCTATCCACTGCTAGGTCTCCGGTCGTTAGGTAGGGATGTGGAACAGAGGCATCCATTTCTGCCCTATCCGGCGGGTCCAGTTGTACAACCTCTGCAGAGTGATAAACCTATAGCTATAGTCTGTGTCCACTAGTATGGACAGCCCTTGGATCTGTTATTCTAGCTAGTTTCTTCTTGTGCTGCTTCTCTCCCCCGAGCGTGTGAGCCCGGCTTGATGCCGTTGAGATGTGGGGATAGGAGTTGGTGACCCCACATCGCAGTTGAGAGTGGGATGCTGAGTCTCGGTTGAGATCCCGTGTTTTAGTGTACATTCCTTGGTTGGGGTGTTGACCCCGGAGGTGTTGGCCTCAGAGGAGTGGATCTCCTCGGAGATGGTGATCTCTTTGCATTTCTACTTTACTTGATGTTGCTGGTGCTGCATGCATAGCCTTCTACAACCTTAAATAGGTTTATCCATGCATATTAGAATTATTCCTTTGCTTATGCTCTTTGTTGGGAAGCTGACATGACCTACTCGCTTATCGAGTTGATGACGGACTTTCAGACCAGGAGCCTGACTACGACTTCGAGAATGACGGATGGGAGGACCGAGGCTTGTTCTACACTCGAGCTGCCTATGGGGGATGGTGTCTACTTCGCTACATGAGTTTCGCTGTGTAGATGTTTACTCTGTTTGATTCAGTCCTGTTGGACTTGTACCCGGCATGTGCCGAAATGATGTACTCAGATGATTATTTATAATAATATGAATTATGTGGATCTTCTACATTTCCTTCTGTTTTGTATGGATTTGTTACTATCTGAGATAGGGATTGCACGTGATAGCCTCCTCGGACATCAGTGAATGGAAACCTGATCCTTGCACCTTAGTGATAGTCCCAGGAGGCTATCACGTGCAATCCCTGTCTCAGATAGTAACAAATCCATACAAAACAGAAGGAAATAAAGAAGATCCACATAATTAATATTATTATAAATAATCATCTGAGTACATCATTTCGGCACATGCCGGGTACAGGTCCAACATAACTGAATCAAACAGAGTAAACACCTACGCAGCGGAACTCATGTAGCGAAGTAGACACCATCCCCCATTGGCAGCTCGAGTGTATAGGCACGCAGGGTCAAGGGGGACCGGGGACCGACGCGAGATGCGGCTGTCCCCTCCTTTCCTTGGCAGCGAAGGCACAGCACGACAGCGGATTGGAGGGCTCGGCCTGGCGCGCGGGAAAAAGTGGGCGACGACAAAGAAGTGAATAAGAGGGGCCGAGCGCACGAGGTGTGTCCTGGGCGTGCGTGCGGGCCCTTGGTGTGAGTGCGAGCTCGGCGGTGTGGCCGTCCCATCGGGCAGGCACGCGGCCGCAGCGCTGTGCGGCTGCGCCGGGTCAAAGCGGGGAAGGGGAAGAAGACGACACGGCGGTCCCACGCGTTAGCGAGACGGCGACGGCGCGGGGCGACATGGGCTGAAGCAGGCCGGCCTTTTGGGCTGGGCTGGAAAGAAAGGGCGACGGTTGGTTACAGGCTGGGAGTTGAAGGGGGTCCAACAGACTTCTCACATGTTAGCAGGCCCATGTTAGTGTTAGGGATTTCAAATTAGGTTTGAATTTATATTTAAACTTTATATTTGAATTTGAACTATTTCAAATTCAAAACACACTCAAGTAAATCCAAATAAAATCCAAAAAAGCCAACTCACTTATTTATACCATAATTTGAACTTATATTTTTATATTTAGGTTTTATTTATATAGAGTTTAGGAGGGAAGCTAGCAAATGGTTTCAAATTTTGGTAGCACTCAACATATAATAAAAAGTTTTAAATTTTTCAGAAAATCACATCATTCAAAATTCTGGGATGTTACAAAGACTCTCGACTTTTTCTACGCGCAGATCTGCAGAAGCTTGTGGCATGAATGGCGGATCCTAGCGGTGACGGGAAGATGGTTGCGCCGCCAACTCCCGGCTACAAGAGGCTGAAACAGCTCGACAAGGTCGGTTCTCTGGTTTGAGCTACTATATTTTCCCCTATCGCCCTAGGGATTTCTAGATTTGGGGATCTAACATATTGATGAGCATATACAATAGGTGTTAGATTCAGTTAGTGTTCAATTTGCATCGTTTGATGGATTGATAGTTTCTTGTATTTTACTAGCTTCTAGAGGTGTTTGAAGCCAAAAAGCTAGGCTGCAGGAGGTGAACAGAGACTTGCAAGAACAACAAGACAGAGAACTCATGGCGCAGCAAGAGGTTGTAAAATACAAGGAGCTGTGTCAGGAAATTTTAAATAAAAATATGCAAGAGATGAGGGAATTCAAGGAAATGGCTGACCAATTGTTACAAGAACAATTGCAACAGACCAACAAATACAAGGAGATGTGTGCCCAAATGTTATGCCAGGACAATGCCTTGTTGAAAGAAATTGGTGAGATTCTCGACTAGGAGTCGAAAGACCTAGTACTGGACTGGAAGGCAAAACCTGAAGAGGAGGCAAGGTCGTGGCAGGAAGAATGTGCAAAGGCTAACATCAAGCATAAAGTAACTACCACTAAGCTTGAAAACGTGAAGGGAAAGCTGAAACAGTCCATCCATGCGATGGAAGTGTATAAGCAATCAGTTGAGCAGGTAATTATCGAGATCGAGAAGGAGAAGCAATCGATACAACAGAGTGTTATCCAGATGTAGAAGGAGAAGCAACAGATACTGCGCGAGAAAGATAAAAATAGGTAGTGCTTGATTATTATGAAACTTGTTTGCTTGTTGATGTTTAATTACTAGTTGTCGCTCCTGTGAACTTCATAGTGATGAACTGCCATGACACGTAGTGTTATGAAACTTGTTGCTGCTTATGTTTTCTTTAGGTTAGCCAAGCAAAAAAGGGATCAACAATGGGAAGGATCCTTAGAAGCTAACATGAAGCTTGAAGCTACTGCCGCTGAGCTGCAGAAGGTGATGGGACAGCTGCAGGATGGAGCTATGGAAGGAAAATCAACGTCTACAGATGGAAATTGATGATTAGTTCTTATCGTTATGATTACAAATGAGTGGTAATGATTATTGTGAAAATTATAATGATGATCATCCTATGATGTTTGCTACTTGGTGTTGTGAACTTTGTGGTCATGAGTTCAAAAACTTGTTGCTACCTGATCATAATATGATGTTTGCTTCTCGGTGGACGAGAAAGGTCTGGTATGTTGATGTTTTGCTAGCAGGACCTTCCTGAGTAACGATCGCGTAAATGCTTGTTTCCTAATGTGGTTCCAACTCGTCATAAAATTTAATAGGGTCCCACAAGTCAGTCAGATAAAAAACGAAGGAAAAATAAAAGGATACAATGTCAATAGCAGGGGTCGAACCCGCGATGATGCAAAGAGTCAATGGTAGGTGGTAATACCTCATCCTCGGAGTCAGAGTCCGAGTCCTCTTTGCCACTCTTCTTACTCCCTAAACTGTGTGCCATGCCGCAGAATCCGCTCGTCACCATGAAGCTCAACCCGGTGAAGTTCTTGCTTGAATGCCTCTTGTTCTTGTGTCTCCCATGGTCTTCATCTTCACTACTCGAGCTTGACATGGTGTAGCAGGAGGAAGAGGTGTCCACATCGCTTGCACCAGCCACCATCGCTATTGATTTCTTCTTGTGGTAGCCGCCCTTCTTCTTGCCCTTGTACTCGTCCCGACTCTTGTGCTTGGAGTAGTGGTTCCGGGATCGACGCTTGTGCTCGGCCTGCTTTTACTCGTTTTCGGGCGATACTTGTACTCTTGCTTGTACTCGGGCTTCTTGTGCTCAATCTTGTTCTCGTCTCCCTCGGGACACTCGGCGAAGAAGTGTCCATGCTTCCTGCACTTGTAGCACGTCCCCGAGTTCCTCCTGAAGTTCTTCCTGTTCTCGTTCAGGCGCCCGAACCGCTTGGTCAGCAAAGCAAGATCCTCATCGTCCAAAGCCTCAAACTCCTCAGCTGGCAAAGACACAAGAGCAGACAGAGAGAACATCCTAGAGGATTGATTAGAGTTAGTTCTCGGTCCAGTCACAAGCGCAAGGCTATCATCAGCAGGACCCTTGCCCTTCTTGGCTCTTAGGTGACGATCCACCTTGGACGACTTGAGCTTAGAGAACAGCTCATCCACTGTCAGGGTCTCATACACACTGTACTGCTGAATAGCCTCAACCTTCGCTCCCCATACATCAAGATCCAACGCGTGTAAGAGCTTGATAGCCCTATCATGATCATCATATGGAAGCTCGGTGATGTTGGCTCTCATGTTGTTTACAATCAGCGTGAAGCGCTCGAACATGGCATCCACAGACTCTCCGGGGAGATGAGTGAAGTTCTCGTACTCTCTTCGGTAGGTTATAAAGCGACGCGCCTTCACCTAACTATTTCCTCCATGTGCATTCCTCAGCTGGGTCCATATCTGATTTGCCAACTTCTCTCCATACACCCTACTGAACTCGGATGCACAGAGAGCACGATAGAGAGAGTCCACGGCCTTGTTGTTAGCATCGAACATATCCCTACTCCCGGGCAACAAGAATGACTCCGGTATGACATAGTTCTCGTCAATTGTGACATCCCAAATTAGCTGAGCCTTTCCACGCATGAACGCGCCCATCCGGGCTTCCCACATCAGGAAGTTCTTCCCATCGAAGTGGGGAGGACGAACCCTTCCCATAGTCCGCCATCTTTAGATCTCAACCGGTCAAGGTCTTAATGATCCGTATCTGGCTCTGATACCAATTGAAGGACCAGAATGGCGACCAGAGAGGGGGGAGTGAATGGGATCCGATAAAAATTCTTCTCTGAAGAGACGAACTCGGCCTATGGTCCCAAACACAACTCCGGAGTCCTCAACACCTCCCTAGCCAAATCCTCGCAACCACTGAAGTGCTACTGGACCTAGGAGCTAGCCACACACCCAAGCTACTTGAACACGCATCGGAACACAACTCGAGCAGCAACCTTCTTGCACCGGTCAGACCGGTCACCTGCACCGGTAAGACTGGTCCAGAGCAACCTTCTCAGAATTCTCCCAAACTTGTCCAGCAAACCTATATGGTAATTCTAGGATGTGGAGCAATAGAGATAAATCCTGAAAACAACTAGGCAAACAAAAACACTCCAAAACTCGAGCACACCAAAAACTCTCCACAACCAAACTTGTTCCAGAAGCACTGTACGAACAAGCAACACAACCACCAGCAGCCAAGGAGATTTTCCACTGAAAGCTCTACACCGGTCTGACCGATACACACCATCGGTCTGACCAGTCTAGCTCAGGAAACCCCAACTGCAAGAAACCGATCTCCCAGGGGCCAAAACTGCACAAAACTGAGACAGCAGCAAGCCAAGATCACAACCAACACTCTGGAGAAGAACTCCTCGAAAAACAGCCACAGCAGGCCGCACCGGTCTGACCGGTGGAGGGCACCGGTCTGACCCGTCAAGCCTGGGCTGCTCGGGATGAACTCCACCCACGAGTCAACTCCCACCTTCTGATGCCTCGATCTCCCGATTCACTCCATGGATTCAAGTAAAACTTTGGGGATAGGTGCATCAACTCATGAACGAGTCATGCCTAAAAGATCGGCCCCAAAGATCCACTAAATCAAGAGGAATCGGAGGATGAACACCAAGAACACCTTTTCCCGGAACCGAAACAAAACCCCAAAATCGAGCACCCAAACCCACAGATTTAGAGGGGGGATCACAAGGAAAAGAACCACAAGGGGCTCATGGATACATCCCACACCAAATCCACAAAGGGAAGGCCTCAAATCCACCAAGAGAAAATCGCCAAGAAAAGGCTCCGAAAATCCACAAAAAGGAAAACGGGAATCAACACCACAAGAGCTAGAGGAACCACACCGAACCTTCTATACATCAAAGGAAAATTCATAAAAGGTCTAGCTTGCCTCCCTAGCATCTGTCCCTCTCTCAAGATCTCTTATGAAGCTCTTTAGCTAGTCCTAGAGAAAATAGGAAACTAAAAAGAGAAATTTCCTAGAGGAAATGAAAACCCTAAAGCCCAAGAGATTGCTGCCACAACCCTTCCACTCGGTTTATATAAGAGGTCCTCCGGTGGGGGTAAATGACTAGAATGCCGTCTAGGCGATACAACCCCTCGAAGGGCATATTTGAAAACTTGACAGCCTTTCCATCGAACGGACGCCCAGCAACCGAACCTTGCGTAGCCTCTACGCCAAGCCTATGATCCTGACGTGTGTCCTTCGCTTCAAGTCACCTGACACTCCTTGACCTCCACCAGTCAGGCCGGTGGCACCGGTCAGACCGGTCAGGGGCACCGGTGTTGACGGCTGTTAAGTGCTACTTTTACAGCATCAATACCTGCATAAAATAAATGTAAAGGGATCATCCACACTATAATAGGAGCTTAAACTAATACTTTCCACAAGTGTTGATGTCTATTTGAATGCAGGTGCTTAGCACAAAAAATGGAGAGAAAGCATGCACATTTGATCCAAGATGTTCAGGACCTCATGGTCCCCTGAACCAAAGGCATGAATATGGCATCATTATAAAGAATCTCAAATGCCAAATTGGATTACATCATTGCGACGGGCTTGTCGAGATGATCAAAATGAATATATCATTTATCTACTTCGGAGTCCGGATGGGAAAGATATGCACAAGACAAGATCATACTCCCGATATCTTGTGAGCCCGGTGGGACCCACACCCAGCCACGTGGCGAAGTGCTGCCACATTAGATGCCATGTGTCCATGACACCTCATCAATTCAAGTGAAGCAAGCACCGACGAATCAGACACCACCACATGTGCAGCACAAGGATCCAAGGGCCCACCAGGGACCCAAACCACCTCAAAACTTTGCATGCACCTAGAACCATCATTAGGGCCCACATACCAGTCACCTAGAGAAAGCACAAGGCAAAAAGAGGTGGGCCAAGGTCGGCTGAAACCAGGTTCGGCGGCTCCCCTTTTGCCTCCATTCGCCATCTGCTTCCACGTGTTGCTTCCATGTTGATCCCTTGCAGCATTCTGGGGTGGATCGGTGACGTGGCGCCCGTTGATTGGCCAGTAGAAGGTCGGTTTGGTTCCTTCCCCTGGAAGCTAGAGAAGAGTGCAATGCAAGATTCCTCGCCATGTGTCGCTCGCCTATTGGTGGCGCCCAAGGAAGGCCGCACACTTTGGAGAGGAATTGGCCTCCTGACAAGCCACCCCCTCCTCTATAAATAGGAGGGGAGGGGCTCCCTTTTGGAGCACATCCAAGCTCTCCTCTCCTCTCATTCCTCATGTAGGGTGTGTGTGTGTGAGTGCTAGGTAGAGAGGGAAGTGAAGGTCGGATGAAGGAGTTCTTCTTTGTTCTTCATTTAGACCAAAGTAAGTATTGCGACATATCTCATTTAGACTAAAGTGTGTTCTTGCATGATTGATATGTTCTTGTGTTCTTCATGTGTTCTTGAACTAGAGGCTTGTGTTCTTCATGAACACAACCCTTCGATCTAGTTGAATACATACGCAAGTGCATTTATCTGTTTGTCTGTGGATCACTCCTTTGATCTAGTTGGGGCTCATAAATATGTCAGTAGTTGTTCTTCCTAACCTATCCTAATCTGATAAGGTATGATCCAGTCCACACTTGCTTACGTTCGTGGTTTCATATTTATACGGATTGCTATAGTATTGTAGACGGGCCAGGCAGACATCGTTGTGCTATAATAGTTATCGGGAGTGTAGACATGGTGTATGTACTCTGGTTAACCTACGAAGACCACGTGCATTCGCGTAACGATAGAGGTAGGCCGCAGTGGTGACAGCCTGTTGGACACTTTGGAACCCTCTGCGCCTGTGTACCGAGTTGGGCCCCGTTGCCGAACATATTGCCTAGCCTTAAATAGCTAGGGTAGGTTGGCGCCCCGTAGTGAGTTCTATATCGTGAGACGATACGACCTTGATCGATACATTTAGGAAGCCCTTCCCTTCTCCCCTACCATAGCTGAGCTTGGTGTCCTTGGACCATCTATACTAGAGTAGAAGATAGTGCACATCGTTCCTTGGATTCGATACCCTTGGAATACTCTCCTTTTTCGGGGAAGTGCTACATCAGTATTTTCATGCGCTTGCGGATTCGTTTGTACCCATCAGTATACCCGGTCGATCTTATACGCTCCCTCTAGGTGTACAACTAGTGGTGACGTTAAGAAACGCCAACAAGAATTTCTGGCGCCATTACCGGGGAACGGTTGCTGTATCTATCTTCGAACCTAGTGGTCCTCGTATTTATCTTTTTTTTCATTTTTCTTCTACCTTTACCCCCGTTACTCTTCGAGATATCTTTTTCGTTTTCTTTACTTCTACCTTTACCCCCGTTACCCATGGAACGTTATCCTTGTAAACACCTTCCACCTTTGAGGAGTGAACCCTCAGAACCATCCTTGTCAGGACGCGTTCTTTCATCTGGCTGCTGGATTCGCCCCTCTCTCATGAAGCTAATTCAGGATCTTTCCTTCTCGGGGTCAATTCATGAGAACCCCTTCAATCATGTGAGAGACTACGAGAGTCTTTTTGAAACTCTGGATAAAATCGGAGAATCACTAGACGCTCGGAAAAGTGGATTTTTCCTGCTATCCCTCTATGGGAAAGCACGGGATTGGCACCGTTGTTTTGGTAGAGACTACCTCACTTGGGAAAATTCGAGAGTAGCTTCTTGCTCCTAATTCTTCCCGATACGACGTGTCATCTCATTGAGGATAAGGATTCTCAGTCTCAAGCAAGGTGAGGAGGAATCGCTAGGAATGGCATGGAATCATTTCGCCTCCTCGGCGGAAGATTGCTCAGTCCTCCGCGTTCCCGATCGGATGCTGCTTCAGCGCTTCTGGTATGGGTTACGGAAGGACGATGCCATGCGGCTTAGTGCTCTCTCTGAAGGCTCTTTTGTGCACTTGGACGCTGTTGAGGGAAAAGAGATCGTGGAAAACCTCCGGGGTTTCAGCTCCCCTTGCATCTCGGTCGTTGAGGTGCCCGTCAAAAGAAATGTTGAGCCACCTAGATCCATCATCAGCCGAGCTGAGGCTTTAAGCTCTGGCTGAAGATACCATTCCTGATTAGCAGGAATCTAAGGGAAAGATTGCTTAGCGCATAGTCTACCCTTGGGTTCCCCTCTCGTACCTCTTCTTAGACCTTCTCCCTGAGGCTTTGTCTCGTGGGAGGATGGAGAGAGTAATTAGGAAAGGACGAATCATTCTCGGCCAGGATGACTTGTCTGATCCTAGTTTTGATCTCCTAAGGAGAGTATGATTGGCTTATCATGTTCCTACGTCTCGGTTTGAGCTGAGGTGCCTAGCACCAAGGTTACGTATGGACTGAGGCATCGGTCTCTGCTTTATAATCCATGAGAATTCATCTATTTGACCGAAGGAGCATGATCACTTACCGATCTAATCGAGTGCGCTAAGCTCATCGATCGATGCCGACCAGTCAAGAGAAGCGTTACTTCTTATCTTATGCTTGACTTGATCGATGCCCAATGGGACCTGATCTTTCCAGCTTATCCATAACCTCCCATTGGAAGCTTAGGCTAGACCTCGGGATGTTTCATCGTTTTGATGAGAACATCAGTCCCTCTACCTAAGGGAAGGATGAGCTAAACCTCACCCTTCATCCGGACTCTAGCTCGTGAACGTACGCCGGCCGTTTGAGTTTCTACTCTATCCTCTTTTGGAGGCTGTGTGTTTTTCTGAGCTGAGTTCAATCGGAGATCTGTTGCGAGAGCACTAGCCTCAGTGCTCAATCTTTTCATCTCCGAGGTTCACCACCCTAGTGCTATAGCTTCTCGAGTCCTGTGATCACCCCGGGAGCTATCTCAGCCTCCCTGGATGATCATGTCTGCTTTTAGCTTTGTCATCTTTTGGGCTCGTGTTCATATATATGGCACTAACCTTGCAGCTAGAGCTTCACTGATTCATCGATGATTCGCGGTGAGATGGGAAGGACACCACCAATGTGGCTGCAAGATAAATCTCCCATGGTCGAGCTTATGACCATAATAAATGAAGCACTACTAGGAGATAGCTTGGATTAGCATAGGTTTTATTTCCCTTCTTCCAATAAAAGCAAGAACATGTTTTTAGGATAAGTTGTCCTTCAGGTATTTTTGGTCACTAACCTTTCAGGTGGGGATTGAAAAGAAAGATGGACAGGTGATGCCTACGAACATGTGAGTTACATCAACTGCAACGCCTAGATAAGCTTTGGTGAGGGAACATTTACAAATGGAAGCTTGATCTCCACACACTTGAGTTTTGTTGCCTAGCAATGCAAACTTCAAGCGTGGGGGAGGTACGTGAGCATCCTGAGTAAAGTTCCCCCTCTACCAAATCTTATCCTGGTGTGAAGATGATGTTAGCTCTTGCATCTTGCCCACTAGTTAGGTAAGTCCTGCTTTTGACATTAAACAAAGCCCTTCCGGGAGGTTGCCCGAGGTTCACCGTCATATGTTCATGCTTATGCCCTCCTGATAATAGCTTGATCATGCTTTCATGTCTCCTTTATCTTTGTTCATATGCTCTGGTTTGAATGTATGTTCGATCGATGCACATTCATAGATTGTTTTAAATTAAGCATGGTGCTTAGGTTAAAATTGTCTTCTTCAGTCAAAACAAGACATGGTGTCGAGTTTTGATTGATGAACCTCTGAGTTATATTTTCATAGATCTTGGTTGCATATATGCTGACTAACCCCTGCAGAAGATTGTCAAACATGAATGGGTAAGTTATTGAGCTAAATTCAAATGGGAAGGTAAGTTGAGGTGTCAGATTCATATTGCACAACATGCAAAGGTGGTACATATGACCTCTCGAAGGTCCAAGGTAAGTATATCCCCCTTTGTGTATGAAGTGTAACCTTGGTCTAACCCTTTCGAGCAAATTACATGGTGACAATAAAATAAAACAAAAACAACAAAAATATTTGAATTTGAATAAAGACTCTATGGTTCTCGGACCAGTAGAGTCCATCTTTTGTTTCCATTTGTTATATGAAGAACAACACCAGATTCAACCACCATTGTGGGGGAGTTCTCTCGAGCTCATCATCGACATATCCACTTGAGAACTCCCACATAGGCGCTGCACAACATCGACTACGCCCTCATGACAAGAGCAAGGTAAACTAGAGTGACCCGACTGCCTTCTGGTCAGCCAAATCACCACTAGTCTTCCTTGATCCCTTATCCTTCCGAAGCGATGGTATGTGCACCCTCTATCTCACTCTGCCTTATCCATGAGTTTGTTTGAACTTCAATTCCTATCCTCTATATCAAACTCAGAGGTTTGTGCTATGCTTGCTCCACATGGTTCCTATGGTTGGCTTGCATATGTTTTATTCCTTACTTATCATCTTGATGTTTGTGAACAAATATCATTAGGGAACTCATGCTTATCTAAGTAATTGGTGTTTGTGATATTGTTTGATGATATGATCTTCGCTCTGAATCTTTGAGTGCTTGGGAATTTTATTCGAAAACTTGAAAATCCTTTGCAAAGCTCCTCTTTGATATGCCAAAGTCCTACCAAAGCCATATGATGTTTTTAGTAAAACCTTATACCCATATGTTTCTTGTTATTGCATTGAGCTTTGTCAAACTCTGTGACCCTTGCGAGAATTCTTTTCACTACTTTCATGATCAAGATTCATGTGCACACCCATTTTCCCCTTGCAATGCTTCTACACTGGAAGTTAGCATTGTATCATTCATCCATTCAACAAAATAAAGCTCCATATGTGTTGATCTCTCCATTCTAGTTCTTGTTACAAAAGAGACATGGCTATCGGAAAAAAAATATGGACACATGAAGGTCCAGGTATTGAAAAAAAAAGAGAAAAAAAAATAGTTGGACACATGAAGGTCCACAAAAAAAAAGAGATAGCCATGTTCTCAAGAGATTTTTACACAAGAGGGAGAATCATGCAAAAAGGAGTTCCATAACTTAGATGGTAATAACTACTGTCCATTCCGGGGCTAGTGTCCACCTTACCATCAACCAACATTCATCATATATGTATGGTAATATCTAGCACCCATTCCGAGCCTAGTATCCAACTTACCATACTCATCATATCCATACACGAGCACATCTTGATCTGATTGTGTGATTTGATTTTCTCTGTGGATCAGTCTTTGACTTTGCAATATATGTGATGCAAGTATGCCTTATCCTTTATCCTACCCTAAGCTCCACATATAGCCATCATTAGAAGTAGGATGAAGAAAGGTAATCTAATGCCTCGGTGAGGACATATACACATTGAGCGATCTGAGAGAATCAAATGAGGAGCTAAGCAAGGTTTGTTTTGAAAATTTATTGCAAAACCCCAAGTTACTTAACATGATGAGCTGGAGTGATTTGAATCATGACCGTTCCATTCCTCAACTACCCAAGATAGTATGATAGACACTTCACAGAGTTCACAAGTACAAGGTATGGTTTGGAATATCTCTTATGCTCGCTTCATACCTTTGGATATCATGTCTCACCTTGATCTGACTCCCTTCACTCGGGTGAGCAAAGGTCAAGTGTGGGGGTGTTGTTGACGGCTGTTAAGTGCTACTTTTACACCGTCAATACCTGCATAAAATAAGTGTAAAAGGATCATCCACACTAGAATAGGAGCTTAAACTAATACTTTCCACAAGTGTCGATGTATATTCGAATGCAGGTGCTTAGCATAAGAAATGGAGAGAAAGCATGCACATTTGATCCAAGATGTTCAGGACCTCATGGTCCCCTGAACCAAAGGTATGAATATGGCATCATTATAAACAATCTCAAATGCCAAATTGGATTGCATCATTACGACGGGCTCGTTGAGATGATCGAAACGGATATATCATTTGTCTACTTCGTAGTCCGGATGGGAAATATATGCACAAGACAAGATCATACTCCTGATATCTTGTGAGCCCGGTGGGACTCACACCAGGCCACGTGGCGATGTGCTGCCACATTGGATGCCATGTGTCCATGACACCTCATCAATCCAAGTGAAGCAAGCACCGACAAATCAGACACCACCACGTGTGCAGCACAAGGATCCAAGGGCCCACTAGGGACCCAAACCACCTCAAAACTCCGCATGCACCTGGAACCGTCACAAGGGCCCGCATACCAGTCACCCAGAGAAAGCACAAGGCAAAAGGAGGTGGGCCAGGGTCGGCCGAACCAAGGTTCGGCCGCTCCCCTTTTGCCTTCGTTCACCATCTGCTTCCACGTGTTGCTTCCCTGTTGATCCCTTGCAGCGTCCCGGGGTGGATCAGTGACATGGCGCCCGTTGATTGGCCGGTAGAAGGTCGGTTTGGTTCCTTCCCCTAGAAGCTAGAGAAGAGTGCAATGCAAGATTCCTCGCCACGTGTCGCTCTCCTATTGGTGGTGCCGAAGGAAGGCTGCACACTTTGGAGAGGAATTGGCCTCTTGACAAGCCACCCCCTCCTCTACAAATAGGAGGGGTGGGGCTCCCTTTTGGAGCACATCCAAGCTCTCCTCTCCTCTGATTCCTCATGTAGTGTGTGTGTGTGAGTGCTAGGTAGAGAGGGAAGTGAAGGTTAGATGACGGAGTTATTCTTTGTTCTTCATTTAGACCAAAGTAAATATTGCGACATATCTCATTTAGACTAAAGTGTGTTCTTGCATGATTGATATGTTCTTGTGTTCTTCATGTGTTCTTGAACTAGAGGCTTGTGTTCTTCATGAACACAACCCTTCGATCTAGTTGAATACATACGCAAGTGCATTTATATGTTTGTCTATGCATCACTCCTTTGACCTAGTTGAGGCTCATAAATATGTCAGTAGTTGTTCTTCCTAACCTATCCTGATCTGATAAGGTACGATCCAGTCCACACTTGCTTATGTTCGTGGTTCCGTATTTATACGAATTGTTATAGTGTTGTAGACGGGCCAGGCAGACGTCGCAGTGCTATAGTAGTTATCGGGAGTGTAGACGTGGTGTTTGTACTCTGGTTAAACTACGAAGACCACGTGCATTCGCGTAACGATAGAGGTAGGCCGCAGTGGTGACAGCCTGTTGGACCCTTTGGAACCCTCCGCGCCCGTGTACCGAGTTGGGCCCCGTTGCCAGAACATGTTGCCTAGCCTTAAACAGCTAGGGTGGGTTGGCGCCCCGTAGTGAGTTCTATACCGTGAGATGATACGACATTGATCGATACATTATGCAAGCCCTTCACCTTCTCCCCCTAGCATAGCTGAGCTTGGTGTCCTTGGACCATCTATACTAGAGTAGAAGATAGTGCACATCGTTCCTTGGATTCGATACCCTTGGATTACTCTCCTTCCTCGAGGAAGTGCTACATCCATATTTATGTGCGCTTTCGGATTTGTTCGTACACGTCTGTATACCCGGTCGCTCTTATACGCTCCCTCTAGGTGTACAACTAGTGGTGACATTAAGAAACGCCAATAACCGGTCAGACCGGCCCACGCAGAGCTGAGCCGCCGACCACTCGGACTTGGCTTTGTGGATCAACCAAGGAACCTAGCGGTTTTCTAGTGAACCACTGCAAACCCCGCGAGCTTGGTGCTGCCTCCACGCCGAGCTCTTCGACTTGGCCACCACGTCCGCTCTAGCTCGATGTTGGCTTTCAGATCAACCAATGAACCCACTATCATCCGACTTCAACTTTCTCTTCTCGCACCATGCGACTCGCACTTGATGCCGTCTGGCCACCGAGTCCATCGAACCAAGCCTACTGTCCCTCCAGTCCTTCGGAAGCCCCACAAGGCTAAGACTTTTCGCACTTGTTCTTCACCTGCACCAACGCACATCAAGCCACAGCCTACATCCACAAGATAAAGCACAGTGTCAGTCCACACAATGTTGTCAATCACTCATCACTAGAGAGTGGCCAACCACTAGCCATCGGACACTCTGGTCCTCTCCTACTCAAGGACTGGTGATCACATCAACACCTGAGGGTAGATTCATCTACTGGCCTGAGCATGTGCCTGCTGACCTTTCCTCGGATGGCCAAGAGCACTTTGTCGCCTGTCTCAACAACTTACCTTTCCAGGAAGGTGCCAAGCTGGTTGACTACGACACCAACACTGAGCTCATTAAAAGTACGGGTACTCACTCGTCTTATCGAGAGGTTTTCGTCGTCGATGCAACTACTCCGCAGGGGCACCGCGCCAATTACCGCTTCCCGGATGATGTCTCTGATGATGAACTCCCTATCAATGCATCTGCTGATGAAACTGTGGAGGCCAAGACTGCACGTCATTAGAGGAATACTGATCGTGCAACCCTTCGTTGTGAACTCGCGGAAGACCTACCCATAACTTGCAAGAGGCTTTGGATGCGGTCGCTACTCATCAATATCGTACTCTAGAGGAAGCTATCAACGCGATCAACTTGCTTGGTCGTTCTATGCCTCGTAATAGGGCGGCTGCAGAAGTCGCAAAGCTGGCTGAACTAGCCTACACTATGCTACGTCAAGGAACCAGCACACCTAGTCACCATGACAGCAGTGGGGGTGCCCATCGTGGCACTCACACTCCTAATCGCACACGTCCGAAAGCTAGCAACAAAGCCCATGGCGGTGATGGTAGTGTCAATAGCAAGTCGGGCGATTCTCGCTACGATGCTCGCACCACAATCAATGCCAGGCGTGCTGAGCGTGAGAAGCGAAAGGATGCCGATTCTGACTCCTTCCCTGCTTTCTCTGCTTGCCTTCAAGCTCTCTTTCTTCCGGAGAAATTCAAGCCCTATGGTATTTCCATGTATGATGGCAAGCAAGATCCAAGGCAGTGGTTGCGCTGCAATACTTTGTCTATCTCTAATGCTGGGGGCAATGATGATACCAAGTGCATCTACTTCCATTTCAGTGTGGAGCAAGATCCACTCACATGGTTCAAATCTCTCAAACGAGGCTCCATTGACAACTGGGGACAACTCAAGCAGCGTTTCACCAGCAACTGCGGCGCTTCTTTGAGAAAAGGGCCACTGTTGTTGATGTTACCGAGAAAGAAGTCATAAACACCTTCCAGGATTGTTTTTATGATGACAAGCTATTCCAAGACTTCGGTCGCGCTAGCCCAGCCAACATCACCAAGCTCAAGGAGATGATCACTCATTGGGCAGACGAGGAAGACAAACCTTGGAACCGGTACAAGCATCTTTGCGGTAATCAGAACAACAACAACAACAACAACAACAATGCTAGTGGAAGCAATAGTGGCAAGCAACAGCAGGGCAATTGCACAGGGAATAACTACTCGAGCAATCTTAATCGCAAGCGCAAGCCCGAAAATACTGTTGCAGCCATGGAATCCACCACCAAGTCTGAAGAGGATCCTCACTGGGCCAAGTTGATCAAGCAAAAATTTCCATGGCATCTAGAGGGTGATCACATTACAGAGCAGTGTTACCAACCTCACCGTGCCTTGAAGAACACACCAGAACCGGTGCACCCAAACCCAAGGTTTCGCAAGAACAAGGGGAAGAAGGCTAACACAGACTAAGACACTGGGTTTCAAGACCCATCCAACACTGTCAATGTCATCTTCGGTGGGATACCAACCAAGCGCATGCAAAAACTACCTCTCAGGGAGATTATGTCCGTTGAGCCTGCAGCTCCAACTTTCTTGAAGTGGTCTAAAACCCCTATCACCTTCTCGAGGGCGGACCAATGGACTAGTTTCTCTGAACCGGGGTGATATCCTCTCGTTTTGGATCCAGTGGTGGTGGGCTCTAGGCTTACCAAGGTTCTCATCGATGGCGGCAGTGGTCTCAATGTCCTATTTGCCAAGACCTTGAAGAAGATGGGTCTCGATATCACCAACATGTTGACCAAGACCAACTCGCCTTTCTACGGTATCATCCTGGGCAACGCAGCTGTTCGTTTGGGTTTAGTCCTACTACCCGTTACCTTTGGGACTAAGGCACATTACCGCACCGAGTACATAGAGTTCGAGGTTGCTGACTTCGAGACTTCTTATCACGCCATCCTCGGCAGACCTGGTCTGGCAAAATTCATGGCTATTCCACATTATTTGTACCTTGTACTCAAGATGCCAAGCCCCAAAGGAGTACTCTCATTACGAGAGGATTTGAAGCATTCCTACGGCTGTGACACAGAAGCCGTGGAACTTGCCTCCACAAATCAAGTCCCTAATGTTATGATGGAAGTCTTCACTGCAGCTAAAAAGCTTGCTCCGAGCGAGCTGGAGGTTCCCGAGAAGACTGACGTCAACAACAAGCCTGCACCGACTAGTGATGTCATGCTCAAAGCCATGGATCTTGGTACCGGCGACAGCAGCAAGACGACCATGGTCAGTGCACATCTTGATCCTAAATAAGAAGACGCGCTCGTCAACTTCCTTTGGGCTAACTGTGATATCTTTGCGTGAAAACCATCTGACATGCCAGGTGTGCCTAGAAGGTTGATCGAGCACTCACTCAACATTGATCCTAACGCTACCCCCAAGAGACAACATCTTCGTTGCTTCGTTGATGATCGCAGGGATGCTATCAAGAAAGAGCTCGCCAAACTACTCGCGGCTGGCTTCATCCGGGAAGTCTTTCACCCACAATGGCTTGCTAACCCTGTACTTGTTAGAAAGAAGAACTCGAACGATTGGAGGATGTGTGTTGACTACACGGATCTCAACAAGCATTGCCCCAAGGATCCCTTCGGGTTGCCGTGGATTGATCAAGTCATCGATTCCACGGCGGGTTGTGCTCTGTTATGCTTCCTCGACTGCTACTCGGGTTATCACCAGATTGTAATCAAGGAATTTGGTCAAGAGAAGACCGCGTTCATCACTCCATTCGGCGCTTATTGTTACACAACAATGTCGTTCGGGTTGATAAACACCGGTGCTACCTATCAGAGAGCTATCCAAGCGTGCTTCAAGAGGCAACTCCACAAGAACGTGGAAGCGTACGTGGATGACGTCGTTGTGAAGACTAGGGATCCAGAGACGCTCATCACAGATCTTGAGGAAACTTTTGCCTCGCTACGGGAGTACTAATGGAAGCTCAACCCCAACAAATGCGTTTTTGGCGTATCATCTGGGAAACTACTCGGGTTCATCATTAGCCATCGCAGCATTGAAGCAAACCCTGAGAAGATCACTACCATCTCCAACATGCAAGCTCTGACTACTATCAAGGATGTCCAGAAGTTTACTGGATGTATGGTGGCACTCAATCATTTCATTTCACGACTTGGAGAACGGGGTCTACCTTTCTTCAAGCTACTCAAGCGGCAGGAGAAGTTTGTGTGGACAGCTGAAGCTGATCAAGCACTCACACAGTGTTGACGGTTGTTAAGTACCATTTTCATGGCCGTCAACTCCTGCAAATTGGAGCATGAAATGCACATCCACACTAGACAGGAGCTTAAGCTAATACTTTCCACCAGTGTCGATGTCTATTCGAATGCAGGTATTTAACATAGGAAATGGGAAGAATCCATGCACATTCATTCCACTCCAATCCAAGGCACTCAGGTTCTGGCCAATGAGGGGCTGCCACATGGATTCCCCTGGATCCATGATGTCACCAATCCATGTGAAGAGCTCCCAACAAATCACACGCTGCCATGTCAGCATCACATGGATCCATGGGCCCACTGTACTAACCAAACTGCCAGGAAACTTGGCATGCACAGAGGATAAGCATCAGGGCCCACATGGAGGTCACTCAGAGGAAACACAGGCCACAAGGCCACCCGAGGGGGCCGGCAGACCCTAGGATCGGCCGAACCGACCTAGGGTCGGTTGATCCCCTCCTTCCACGTGTCATTCGCCCATTGGTTCTTGGCTGCATCCCGGGGTGTTTTGGAGCACTTGGAGCCTCAGAGCAAGCCACTCCCTTGCCTATAAATAGAAGGGGAGGGGCCACATTTCACACACACTTCCAAGCTCTCAAGTTTCACTTCTCTCTTGTGTAGCTCTCTCTCCCTCTCTCTAATTCTGCCCATGTGAGGTGATTCTCACCTCTGTTGACGGCTGTTAAGTGCCTACTTTAGCCGTCAATGTACTCACAAATAGAGGAGCATAAGGCATTTCTTACATGTATTTAGTTAAGAATAATGTAGTTCCACTTGTACTTGGAGATTATTTGATTGCAGGAAAATAAGCAAGAAAAGAGTGGCAAACTCACCTTCTATGATCCATGCCACATCACCTCATCCTAGGAGGGCTGCTAACAAGGATGCCATGCATGCAAAGCTGCCAACCAGGGCGCCATGCATGCATGCCATGCAAGCAATCCAAGTGAAGCACCCCCCGACGAATCAGAATGTGACACGTAGACGTCACATGGATCCATGGGCCCACAAAAGCATGCAAATCGCGCCAAAATAGGGTGGACACCAGGAACCGACCTAAGGACCCACAGAAAAGCCACAAAGAGAAAGCACACCCCGAGTGGGGCCCAGAGGGGGTCGGCCGACCCCACAGGTCAGCCGAACCAACCTTGAGGCCGTCACTCAGGGGCTTCCACGTGGTGCTTCCCTATTGGTCCTAGGAGCCATTCCTAGGGTGTTTGCATCCATTCCTCGCCGGTGCCCGGGCCTATAAATAGAAGGAGACGGGGCTCACTTAGGAACCATCCACACTTGCAACACCTCTCTCACTTTTAGTTTCAAGGCTAGGAGGTAGGCTAGAGTAGTTCTACTTCAGGTTCCAAGTCTACTTTGGGATCTAGGTATGAGTTTTCTTGTATCTTATTTCATTTGTATGACTTTGATCTACTTCAGTTATTCAGCTATTTCATATAAAGTTGTGTTAGTATACATGGGTGATTTGTTCATGTGTTCTTCACCTGTTCATCATTTAGAGGCTCCTGTTCTTGATGAACAAGGCCTTTCGATCCACTTGACGGGTGGCTTTCACATGTTTCTGGTGTTTGTTCATAAGTTAGAGGCTCGTGTTCTTCGCGAACACGACCCTTTGATCCAGTTGAACAGACATAGGAAAACATGAATACGTTTGTGTACCTAACCTAGTTTGATCTAATTAGATGACATGACTGCGTTGTATGAAGTCTGTGCATAAGCTACGGTACTTAGTGTAATTGGCTGGTTTATCTGGTGGCTTGACCTGGGTCACAATAGCCTAGGCCGGTCAAGTTCGGCTAAGAACGTAAGCATGGTGCTTGGGTTGCGTAGCAACCTTTACTTCTGAGCTTATCCCACGGTTTATGTTGGGGTAGGCCACGGTAGTGACGGCCGTTGGTCCCTCTGAAATCCCCCATGTTCGGATAAGCTGTAGGAGTCTAAAATCTAACAACTGGAGTTGTGCGGAAGCAACGCGGGAGGTTAGCTCCCCGTGGTACCTGGGTGCTTAAGTCAATGTTCTTCAACGCTAGTGTATCTAACTCGTTCTTACCCGCTTTATGTATATAGTACATAAGAACCTAGAACTAACTCGTATGTTGCCTCCTATGCCTAGGCCCCCTTGGAGAGAGAGTGAGTGTGTGTGTGATCACACTGCCCCTATTATCATTATCTTACCCCTGCATTTGAGTGTCTGATTTATTTCTGCCTATGATCTATACTCATTGCAATAGTGTTGAGCTTGTTAATCCACCAAAGCCTTCCTTGGATTTGATACCCTTTGGAATACTCCTTTAGGGAAATGCTACAATGGTACTTCTGTGCGCTTGCGGACTCCTGTAATGTTAAGAATTACCAACCAGCATTTCTGGCGCTGTTACCAGGATGGGTTCCAAACCCGTTCGTTGGTAGTTGCGTTAAGAAATGTCAACAAGCATTTCTGACGGCGTTGCCGGGGAAGGCTTAAGGATGACATATCAACACTTTGCATATGTTTATAATCATGATAGGAATAAAACAACTCTTAATGCAGGCTAACTTGGATTGTCTTCTTTGTCTATTGATGATGAAGACATGTAGTGCATGACTGGTTTCGACTTACCGCCGAATTTTACTAAAGATCCTGAGTCACTCGTAAGGAAGGCACGAACTCATTTTGGCTCTCCTCTGCGTGAACGTTCGGAAGTCGATCCAGCTTCCTTTGTGCCATCCGCACCAACTTCCATGGCCAACGCTGTTGTCGAGAAGACTCTCCGTGAGTACTCTGCTCCCTCTGTTGACCAGGTGCCGACAGGCCCTGCGATCAACACCGGGAATGGAAACTTCGAGATCAAAACTGGCCTAATCACGATGGTACAGGCTAGCCCATTCTGTGGCAAGCCTAATGAAGATGCGAGCGCCCACCTGCAGCAGTTCCTAGAACTGTGCAGTACCTTCACTATATGAGGAGTGGAGGAAGATGCTATTCGTCTGTGACTGTTTCCCTTCTCGCTCCTGGGAAAGGCGAAGCAGTGGTTCTATTTAAACCATGTAGAAATTAACACTTGGGCAAAGTGCTCTGCAGCATTCCTCGCGAAGTTCTTTCCGTTGGGCAAAACCAATGTCCTTCGGGGGCGAATTTCAAGTTTCCAGCAAGCAGCAAGTGAGACTATCCCAGAAGCTTGGGAGAGGCTCCAGGAGTACATCCTGGCTTGTCCTCATAATGGGATGGACAACTGGCTTGTTCTTCAAAGTTTCTATAATGGGCTGACTCTGATAGCCCAAGGCCATATTGATGCTGCAGCTGGAGGAGCCTTCTTCTCTCTTACTATTACTGAAGCTACTGCACTGATTGAGAAGATGGTTACCAATCAAGGGTGGAGTGATGATCGACTCCAGCCACGTCAAAGGGGTACACATACCGTCAAGGAAGCGGATATGTTGCATGCTAAGATGGACCTAATGATGAAAAGAATGGATGATCTAGCCAATGAGAAGGTCGCCATGGCCACCACTACTCAAGCTATGGATGTTCGCATGACTTGCGAAGTCTGTGGTAATACTGGGCATTTAGGGAATTTCTGCCCTGCTACTCAGGATTCTTTCAACCCAAACCAACCTTCCTTGAAAGATCTAGTCTTTGGGCAAGCTAAGATTAATGAAGGCTTTAATAAGAAAACAGCTGCCTATGATAAGGCTTTTGAGAGCCTTAATGTTAAAATTGATAGCCTTTCATCTGCTCTTAAGGACCAGTTGAGCTTTAATAAGATGATAGAAACCCAGTTGGCTCAATTAGTCGCTATGGTTCCACCAGTTGAAAATGCAAAAGCGGTAGTCACGAGAGGGGGTAAGACCACTCGCGATCCGCCCTATCCTAACCATGCAGGAACAAGGAAAAGCGCAAGACGGGATGAAGAGCCCAATGGAGAACCACTTGGAATGAGGGAGCCCTCACAAGCAAGAGCACCTAAAGACAGGGCAGATAAACCTGAGTTTATTGAAACAAATATACTGTCATTCCCTCAGCGAAACAAGAAGACAATAGTGGATGAACAATTCACTCATTTCGTGGATATGAAAGTATATATCAATGTTCCACTCCTTGAGGCAATGCGTGTACCCACATACGCACGTTACCTCAAGGATATCCTCACCAAGAAGCGAGCTCTACCCATCTCGGAGGTGGTGAAGCTCACAGAAGAGTGTAGCGCAACTATACTCAATTGTCTTCTAGAAAAGAAGAAGGATCCATGGTGCCCCACGATCACATGCACAATTGGAACATAGAGATTCGAGCATGCCCTCTGTGATCTTGGCGCCAGTGTTAGCGTCATGCCAAAGGTAGTCGCCGACCAACTCAACTATATAGAATTATCTCAAACTACCTTGCAGCTGCAGCTAGCCGATTCATCAGTCCGGTATCCAGCGGGGATAGCCGAGGACATCCCGGTGAAGGTCCGAGATTGCTTCATTCTAGTGGACTTCGTGGTACTTGACATGGATAGTGGCAATGAAGTACCACTCATTCTGGGATGTCCATTCCTGAGCACGACTGATGCACAAATTGATGTTGGCACTGGAGTAATCCGTCTCCACATCAATGGCAAGGAAGAAAGGTTTGAATTTCGCCCACGCAAGGAACAATGCTCAATGGTTGAAGGCACACCAAGAACGGGCACTCCTGCCCAAAGAAGTGAATCTACGCAACCACAAGTGGACAGCCTCATTGCCTTTATGAAGAATTTCTTGAAGCAAGAGCAAGAGCAAATGAGCGCAGGACGGAAACTATATTTGAAATCCAAGTCCCAGTCCAAGGCGCCACTCCCCGCACCTCTTAAACCTCAGACGACCAAGAAGGTGTGGAAAAGAGTGGACAGGGAGCCGACTCCCTCGTCTCCAAGAGCGGCTGACCCTACACTAAGGTAAGTAATGTGGGAGATAGTCTG
This sequence comes from Cenchrus fungigraminus, assembly GCA_036936925.1. Lineage (NCBI taxonomy): Eukaryota > Viridiplantae > Streptophyta > Magnoliopsida > Poales > Poaceae > Cenchrus > Cenchrus fungigraminus. The sequence continues at coordinate 42,493,939 of CM072775.1, forward strand.
GCTCTGGAAGACTTGAAACAAAAGAGCCCTTTGCCGACAGGTAAGATCGGTAAGTTATCCTATTCAATAAAAGTTCTGACCTCTAAAAAGAATCAAGATATCCTTGCTCCACTCTGTTTGCACTCTGTCGAAATACTAGCTCATAGGTGAACTCCATCCGGACGACTACCTTGAGTCTAAACTGTACAAGACACGATAGCTGCGACAGCTGGAGGAGCAGAGGGCTTACTACGCGTGGATGGGATATCCCCTTCCACAGCAGTGAGCCTGATGCTAGCTTGGGGGAGGACCCCCATTCTGAGGTAACTTGTATCTTCTGTTGTTTTCAGAACCCCATATGCTAAAAACACATAAAAATCTGAAAAGTTAAAAATACCAAAAAAATATTTATTTGCTTTCTTAAATTAGTTTGTTTACATATGCGCGGTAAGAGTATTCTTATTCTCCATGGTTGAAATGATGAATAGTTGCTCTGTTTATTCCTCTTGTATGCCTTGTTTACAGCTTAGCATCCTATTTAAATTTTGAGTTTGTTGGCTAGTATGATCGAACCCGAGCTTGAAATTTGTGGGTAGCAAAAGCATGATCTTTGCCTAAGTTGTTGCGAGGTATGATATGGTATAATAGAGTTGCTATGAGCTAGTACTAAGTGATGTTTGATATCCAGAGTTTTCTTTTGAAAAATGTTAAAATGATAAGTTCCTCAATGAGAAGGAATTCCTATCCAAGGCCATATGTAGATCTTAGCTTCTGTTAACCTCCACATATGCTACCTGATTTCTTCATTGTGTCTTGTCGAATTGTTGTGACCCTCAGCGAGTAAACTTGTCATCACTCCCATGATCAAGATCATGTACACACCACCATATGCGAAACTTCTACACTGGAAGTTAGCAACCATCATTTCATCCATCCCCCATCCATTCCACAAAATAAAGCTCCGTGCATTGTTCCATGATTACTCTCCCTCCAAAAATATTCAGTAAGGACTATGGGCTATGTAAAAAAACACATGCTCAAGGGCATGCATAGAAAAAAAGAGAAAGAAAGAATAAAGAGACATAGCCCAAGTCTCAAAATTTTCAAAAAGGAGGAGAGTAAAATCATGCAAAAAGGAGTTCATCATCCATCCACCATACACACACTTTGCACATCTTGATCAGGGTGTATGACTTGTTCTCCCAAGGATCCGGTTTTCGACTCGACAATACATGAGAAACAAGTATGCCACATGTTTTCCCTACCTACAGCTCCACATATGAGCTTATTAGGAGTAGGTGGTGAAAGAAGGCAAAACAATGCCTTGGTGAGGAATCATACACATTGAGCGATCCGAGAGTATCATTTGAGGAACTTTGATTTCTTTTTGAAAAACCTGCAAAACCTCCGGATTGATAACTGATCAAGGTACATGTGATTGGTAATCTTTATACAACCATTCTATCTTTCAACCGCCCAAGGTAGGTGATGCTACACACCCCATATCAATCGAGTGTAAGGTAAGATCAATGCCAACTTCTTCAATCCTTGATAGAGTACCTAGTTGTATCTTGTTATACATTAGGAATACAACATCGTAGCAACTTCTGATCAACCAACCTAAGTTCTTAATCTCTTGCTCGGGACGAGCAAGAGGCTAGCTTGGGGGAGTTGTTGACAGCTGTTAAGTGCCTACTTTAGCCGTCAATATACTCATAAATAAAGGAGCATAAGGCATTTCTTACACGTATTTAGTTAAGAATAATGTAGTTCCACTTGTCCTTGGAGATTATTTGATTGCAGGAAAATAAGCAAGAAAAGAGTGGCAAACTCACCTTCTATGATCCATGCCACATCACCTCATCCTAGGAGGGCTGCCAACAAGGATGCCTTGCATGCAAAGCTGCCAACCAGGGCGTCATGCATGCCATGCAAGCAATCCAAGTGAAGCACCCCCCGACGAATCAGAGTGTGACATGTAGACGTCACATGGATCCATGGGCCCACAAAAGCATGCAAATCACACCAAAACAGGGTGGACACCGGGAACCGACCTAAGGACCCACAGAATAGCCACCAGGAGAAAGCACACCCCGAGTGGGCCCCACGGGGGGTCGGCCGAACTGACCTTGAGGCCGCCACTCAGGGGCTTCCACGTGGTGCTTCCCTATTGGTCCTAGGAGCCATTCCCGTGGTGTTTGCATCCATTCCTCGCCGGTGCCCGGGCCTATAAATAGATGGAGAGGGGGCTCACTTAGGAACCATCCACACTTGCAACACCTCTCTCACTTTTAGTTTCAAGGCTAGGAGGTAGGCTAGAGTAGTTCTACTTCAGGTTCCAAGTCTACTTTAGGATCTAGGTATGAGTTTTCTTGTATCTTATTTCATTTGTATGACTTTGATCTACTTCAGTTATTCAGCTATTTCATATAAAGTTGTGTTAGTATACATTAGTGATTTGTTCATGTGTTCTTCACCTGTTCATCATTTAGAGGCTCCTGTTCTTGATGAACAAGGCCTTTTGATCCACTTGATGGGTGACTTTCACATGTTTCTGTTGTTTGTTCATAAGTTAGAGGCTCGTGTTCTTCGCGAACACGACCCTTTGATCCAGTTGAACAGACATAGGAAAACACGAATACGTTTGTGTACCTAATCTGGTTTGATCTAATTAGATGACATGACTGCATTGTATGAAGTCTGTGCTTAAGCTACGGTACTCGGTGTAATTAGCTGGTTTATCTGGTGGCTTGACCTGGGTCACAATAGCCCGGGCCGGTCAAGTCCGACTAACAATGTAAGCATGGTGCTTGGGTTGCATAGCTACCTTACTTATGAGCTTATCCCATGGTTTGTCTTGGGGTAGGCTGCGGTAGTGATAGCCGTTGATCCCTCTGAAATCCCCCATGTTCGGATAAGCTGTAGGAGTCTGAAATCTAACAACCGGAGTTGTGCGGAAGCAATGCGGGAGGTTAGGTCCCCGTGGTACCTAGGTGCTTAAGTCAGTGTTCTTCAACGCTAGTGTATCTAACTCGTTCTTACCAGCTTTATGTGTATAGTACATAAGAACCTAGAACTAACTCGTATGTTGCCTCCTATGCCAAGGACCCCTTAGAGAGAGAGTGAGTGTGTGTGTGATCACACTACCCTTTTTATCATTATCTTACCCCTGCATTTGAGTGTCTGATTTATTTCCGTCTATGATCCATACTCATTGCAATAGTGTTGAGCTTGTTAATCCACCAAAGCCTTCCTTGGATTCGATACCCTTTGGAATACTCCTTTGGGGAAATGCTCCAATGGTACTTCCGTGCGCTTGCGGACTCCTGTAATGTTAAGAATTACCAACCAGCATTTCTGGCGCTGTTACCAGGATGGGTTCCAAACCCGTTCGTTGGTAGTTGCGTTAAGAAATGTCAACAACCTCTATGTGGTAGAATGGGGTTGAGAAGAGATCTAGACTAGGATTAGTTGATAGATAGAGTAGGAGTGAGGAGTGAGTTGATGTCCTCGTGGATGCTTGTTCTTCATTTAGATCAAAGTGAGTATTTCATCATTTCTTATTTAGACTATAGTGGACATCATGCATGAATGATATGTTCTTGTGTTCTTGGCTCGTTCATAATTTAGAGGCTTGTGTTCTTCGTGACACAAGACTTCGATCCTTTAGAGCTAGTGCATTAGTTCAAGTATTTGTTTGCATGCTTTGATCCTGTTTAGCTGAGTAAGTTTGTTGTATCTCGTTCACATCCAAACCTTTCTTGCTGCTCCGTAACTTGATGACTAGTATGATCTGAGCCGTTCTCTCTCTAGTTCATAGTCCTGTATTTATACAGGTTGCTATAGTGTTGTTAGCGGCTCGACAGATGTAACTATGCTATTGTAGTTATCGGGAGTGCAGACATGGTGTCTGGACTCTGGTTACCCTACGAAGACCAAGTGCATTCACGTAACGATAGAGGTAGGCTGTAGTGGTGATAGCCTGTTGGACCCTTTGAAACCCTCCGCGCCTGTGTACCGAGTTGGGCCCCGTTGCCAGAACATAGGCCTAGCCCTAAAAAGTTAGGATGGGCTGGCACTCCATGGAGAGGACTAATAGCGGACAGATCCATCTCGAGAGTTAAACTCCTCAAGAAAGTACTTCTCACACCCTACCTATCTCAGTAGTAGCTAGGTGTCCTTGGATAGACCCTCGTCCGGTTACTCTCCCATCCTAGGAACAAAGCCCTTTGGGAGTACTCATTCATCGAGGGAGAAGTGCTACAACGGTGTATCCGTGCGCTTGCGGATTCGTTCGCACTCATCAGTGTACCTGGGAGTTTCTTACACGCTCACGCTAGTGCGCCAGTGGTGGTGACGTTAAGAAACGCCAACAAGCATTTCTGGCACCGTTGCCGGGGACGGCTATTGTTAACCTTTTGAACCCGTCTATCCTCGTATTTATCTTTTTTTCATTTTCTTCTACCTTCATCCCCGTTACCCTTCAGATACCTATTTCCTTTACTTCTACCTTTACCCCCGCTATCCATGGAAGGTTATCCATGTAAACACCTTCCACCTTCGAGGAGTGAACCCTCAGAGCCATCTTTCAAGACCCATTCTTACATCTGGCTTTCGGCTTCACCCCTCTCTCATGAAGCTAATTCAGGACTTATCCTTCTCGAGGTTAATTCATGAGAACCCCTTTGATCATGTGAGAGACTATGAGCGTCTGATTGAAACTCAGGGTAAAATCAGAGAATCACCGAATGCTCGGAAAATGGAGTTTTTCCTGCTATCCCTTTCTGGGAAAGCACGGGATTGGCACCGTTGTTTTGGTAGAGACTACCTTATGTGGGAAAGTTTGAGGGCAACTTTCTGCTCCAGATTCTTCCTAATACGACGTGTCAGCTCGTTAAGGACCAAAATTCTCAGTTTCAAGCAATATGAGGAGGAATCACTAGGAATGGCATGGAATCGTTTTGCCTCTGCGGTGGAAGATTGCCCAGTCCTCTACATTCCTGATTGGATGCTGCTCCAGCACTTCTGGTTTGGATTGCGGAAGGACGATGCCATGAGGCTTAATGCTCTCTCCGGAGGTTCCTTTGTGTACTTGGACGCTGTTGAGGGAAAAGAGATCATGGAGAATCTCTGGGATTTCAGCTTCCCATGCATCCCAGTCAATGGGGTACCCACCAGAGGAAATGTTGAGACACCTAGATCCATCATCAGCCGAGCTCGAGATTTCATATCCACTCTTTCTGAGCTTTGGCTGAAGGTGCCGTTCCTGAATAGCAGGAGTCTAAGAGAAAGATTACGTGGCGCAAAATCTACCCTTGGGTTCCCCTCTTGTGCATCTTCTAAGACCTTCTCCCCGAGACTCCGTCTCGCGGGAGGATGGAGAGAGTGGTTAGGAAAGAACGATCATTCTCGGCCAGGATGACTGGTTTGATCCTAATTACCATCTCCTAAGGAGGGTATGAGAGGCTCATTGTGTTCCTACGTTGCGGTTTGAGCTGACGTGGCTTGCACTGAAGTTATGTATAAACCAAGACATCGGTCTCTACTTCATAATCCATTGGATTCATTTATCAGACCGAAGGGGCATGATCACTTACCGATCGAATGGAGTGCATTCACTTCTTATCTTAAGCCCATCGATCGATGCCGATCAGTCAAGAGAAGTTAAACTTCCTACCTTATGCTTGATTTGATCGATGCCCAATGATGGGAGTTGCACTTTCCAGCTTATCCATAGCCTCCCATTAGAAGCTTAGGCCAGACCTCGGGATGTTTCATCGTTCTGATGAGAACATCAGACCCTCTGCCTAAGGCAAGAGCGAGTTAAATCTCGTTCTTCACCTGAACTTTGGTTCTTGAATGAACACCGGTCGTTGGAGTTCATGCTATACCCTCTTTGGAGGCCCAGTGTCTTCCTGAGCTAGAGTTCAGTTGGAGATCAGTTGCTAATGTGGGAGCACTAGCCTCAGTGCTCGATCTTTTTATCTCCGAGTTCCGCTACCCCAGTGCTATAGCTCTCGAGTCCTGTGACCACCCCAGAGCTGCCTCAGCCCTCTGGGATGATCTTGCTTGCTTTCAGCTTTGTTATCTTATGGACTCGTGTTGTATATGCACTGACCTTGCAGATCAGAGCTTATCATCACATCACACTATCTGCAAGGGAGATGATCATGAGTTGAGACAGGAGATCATGAGACGCCCGCATTCTGAGTATTCTTGGGTCTCATTTATTTTGTTTCCCTAAGAAGAATTATCCTTCGGGTATCTTGTGAGCACTAACGATGCAGGAGAAAGAAATCATCAGAGATAAAAGGAGTAGGGCAAAGGACGACAGAAGACAACACCATCGTGGCAACACAGTGAACACTTCACGATCCCCATCAGTGGCTTCTACACTTGTGATGGACCAGGTATGTTGTTGAGGTGAGTTCCCCCGGAATATCTATGGTTATATTAGTGGCTTAGCCAAAGTTATTATAAAGTAGAGGTTGATTATTCAACCCCAACCTTATCCTAGCTTTAACCAAAGCCCACCTTTCCATCTCGGGGCATCCACCTGGGCTTGTGGCCTTGAAGCCTGTTTGAACCCACACACGAATGGGGAGGACTAGAGGGGCCCACTTGGGGGCCGGTCGAACCCTGGTTCGGCCAAACCCAGGGTGCCGCCGCCTCCTTCCTTCTTTTGCGTGTGTATCTCTTCCTCCTCCAGAAACCCTTTCCCTGTCGCACGACGAGTTTCGAGTCACGTAGAACCCATCTCCTCCACCTAACCCTCATCAACCCTAGCGCATCCATGGCTGACTTTGGTTTTGCACGCCTCCGTAAGGCGGCCTCACCCTACGCTCCAGGAGCAGAAAGCTCCTCTCACCCTATCAACCTCGACGACCTGGATGAGAAGATGGGATCACCGGAGGTCAAGACTCCTGAAAGGGGCAGGAGTGTGGAGAGCGCTCAGAAGGGACGCACCGACTCCTCGGTTCAGTCGTCCCGACGAGGCTCCTCCTCACCGCCTTCCTTTCCAGCCCGGCCGACCACCATGGGAGGAAAGACCGCTGCGTGCAAGCATGTCTTGTTTGATGATCCTCCTGGCCCACCATTGAAGCCTGGAGAACGCTATGCCGGCTCCAACTTCAACAGCTAGGGGAGGACATGACTAAGAAGCTGCGGAGGTTGGCAGCTGCTGAGAGGAAGGAGCAGATCCTTACCGAGTAGTGGGGATTCTCGCCAACTTTAGTTCCATTAGGCGCTAGTCTAGGTCTAGGTTGTTTCCCTTTTCATTTACTTTATTTATTTCCCTTCATGTTTGTAAGCGCCTAATAATTTTAATTAGAACATTTGGAATTTGAATAAAGTTGGCTCACCGGTCATGTAACCCGGTCAAGCCACATTTGTGTTATCACTTTGGTCATTTCTTATAGAAGGACATCTAGGTTCGAGACAGTGTGGGGGAGAGCCACGACTCTCCCAAAGCAGGCACGACGTATTCTCGCGTACCCACTGTGAGCACTCCGCGCTAGACGATCAACCACTTACAGAGAACCCAAACGGGACCCGCACGACCTCACTCCTGTGGAGAGCCTCTCACGGTTCAACCTCTATGCATAGCGTCGGTTTGCATCTCGACAACTCACTCTCTCATTTCTGAGTTTTAAAAGCCATAACTGTCTATCTCATATGAATTAAAACTCGAATGTTTATGCTAAGATCACCCAGCTTACTTGATGCCTGAGTTGACTCACATATGTTTTATTCCTCGTTATCTATCTTCATGCTCGTGAACCATAACCATCTTAAGGACAAGCATGTTCATCTAAGTAATTGACGAGTATGATATGGCTCGATGATATGATCTGATGCTCTGATGATTAAGATCTCTTGGGTTATTTATTTTTTTAAAAACACAAAGCCTCTTGGAAAGGCTCCTCTTTGATATGCCACCATCCTACCCAAGCCATATGATGTTTCTAGTTGAAAACGTTATACTCATATGCTGCTTGTTATCACTTTGAGCTTTGTCAAATTCTGTGACCCTTGTGAGAATTCTTTTTGTTACTTTCATGATCAAGATGTATGTGCACACCACCACCATCATTCCCCTTGCTAAATCTTTACCCTAGAGATCAGCATTGTACACTTATCCATAATTTAAACAATGACATAAGCATTGATGTTCTCTCCTCTCGAGTCCTTTATAAAGAGGCATGGCTGTCTGAAAAAAAATCGGGACACATGAAGGTCCCCTGCTGAAAAAAAGAGAGAAAAAAATGTGGGCACATGAAGGTCCACCTAAAGAAGGATAGCCATGCCCTCACAAGTTTTTATAAGAGAGATAGACTCATGCAATGAAGTTAATCATTTTCCACATTTCAGATGGTAATAACTAGTACCTACTCCAGGGCTAGTGTCCACCTTACCATCACCACAGTTTTCATCATATATGTATGGTAATATCTAGCACCCATTTCGGGCCTATTATCTGTTGACGGCTGTTAAGTACCTAATTTAAGGCCATCAATCCCTGCATTTTATCATAAGAGCTATGCATCCACATTAGAATAGGAGTTTAAATTAACAATTTCCACAAGTGGCCATGCTAAGTTGAATGCAGGTGATTAGCATAAGAAATGGAGAGAAAAGACACCCTCATGATCCTAGCAAGTTAAGCTCAGCCAATGAGGGGCTGCATGCAAGCATCCCTTGGATCCATGACGCCACTAATCCAAGGGAGGAAGCCTCGGCGAATCAGAAGCCGCCATGCAGGCATCACATGGATCCCATGGCCCACCAGAGTGCCTAAACCGCCTCCAAATCACGTGGACACCGGGAACTGACCTCAGGACCCACAGGACAGCCACCAGGAGAAAGCACACCCCGAGTGGGCCCACAGGGGGTCAGCCGACCTGTGCAGTTAGCCGAACCAACCTTGAGGCACCCACCGTTGGCGTTTCTTAACGTCACCACTAGTTGTACACCTAGAGAGAGCGTATAAGAACAACCGGGTATACCGCAAGCGCACGGAAATACCGCTGTAGCACTTCCCCAAGGAAGGAGAGTATTCCAAGGGTATCGAATCCAAGGAACGATGTGTACTATCTCCTAATCTAGTATAGATGATCCAAGGACACAACACTGATTGATAGGATAGGTAGAAAGGTTCTGCCTCGACCGAGCGCAGAGTCTAGTTACGGTCTCTCAGGTATATTACTCACTTCGGGCACCAATCACAAGGCCAATGTGTTGGCTCGAGCCCAACTCGGTACGCGACGTAGAGGGTTGACAAAGGGTCCAACAGGCTGTCACCACTGCGGCCTACCTCTACGCTACGATCGTGCGTGCTCTTTGAAGGGTAGCTTATGGTCCAGACACCTCGTCTACACCACTTACTAATCCTACAAATCCGCGAGGGAGATACTGGCACTAGCTCAAGGTATGATCTATCACCCATGCAAGATCACGAATGCACTTTGATCTAACTAGAAACATGCAGGATCTTCACTTTACTCTAATAGGCAAGCTGGCAAACTAGATGCAAACTTATGATCTAAGTCTACTGGATCGAAAGGGTTGTGTTCAAAGAACACAAGCCTCTAAACCAAGAGCAAACGAAGAACACAAGAACAAAGCAACTAAGCATCCATACGACTCTAGTCTAAATAGGAAATATCGAAATACTCACTTTAGTCTAGTTGAAGAACAAAGGCACCGCTGAGGATCGTTCTTGAGGAAGATGTCATGAATCATGACATGGCCTCAAGCCTCCCACCTCACTTCCTAGCATTAGTCCTATACAAAGAGCTCTCCTCTCCTAAAGAGAGAGTCTCCAAGCCAAAATGAAGAGGAGGAGAAGTGTGTGTTCCAAAAGTGAGCCCCTCCGCTTCTATTTATAGAGGAGGGAAAGGCTTGCTTCGGGGCTCCAAGTGCTCCTAAACGCCCGGAACTACAACCAGGGACCAATCAGGGGCTGACACGTGGAGGGCCGAGATCAACCGAACCAGAGTCGGTTCGGTCGATCTAGGGTTCGGCCGAAACCCTAGGGCCACGTGGCGCCTTGTGCTTCCTCCTGGTGGCTGACTGGTGGGCCCTGAGGTCACTCCCCCGTGCATGCCAAGTTTCCCGACGGTTTTGGGGGATAAGTGGGCCCTTGAATCCATGTGATGTCCATGTGGCACTTCGTGATTCGTCGGGCTTGCCTCTCTTGGATTGATGACGTCAGTGATCCAGGGGAATCCTAGGTGGCATCCCCTCATTGGCTAGTCTTGAAGTGCTTGGATCAAAGACTTGTGCTTTTACTCCTCTTTCTAGTGCTATTCACCTATATTTGCATAATCACCAACAGTTGTGGAAATGATTAGTTTAAACCCTATTCTAGTGTTGATGATCATTTTCCATGCCAAAAGGTACATGTTTGACGGGTAAGAAGTGAGTGAAAACCAGCCGTCAACACCCACTCAGGTGCTTCCATGTGGTGCTCGGTCATTGGTCCTAGAAGCTATCCCCGGGGTGTTTGGGTGCTCCCACGCCGGTTGCTCAAGCGTATAAATAGGAGAGGAGGGGGGTAAGAAGAGGATGAACACACTTGAAGCCATTTCTCACCTTTGCCTCTTTCTCCCTCTCTCATTCTCTCTTGGTGGAGGTGAAACCTCATCCCACCATGAGTGTGTGTGGAGGATCTAGACTAGGTGGTGCTAGGTAGAGAGGAGTGTGTGGATGAGTAGAGGTGAGGTGGTGATGATCCGTTCATCATCCATCGTCCCCTTGTACCTCATGAGCGATGCTGTTCTTCATTTAGACTAAAGTGAGTATTTCAGTATTTTCTATTTAGACTAAAGTGGCTCTCATGCATGAATGAATTGTTCTTGAGTTCTTCGTTCGTTCATCATTTAGAGGCTCGCGTTCTCCATGAACGTGCTTCCTCAATCTAGTTGACAAGCGAGTTATTCATACTTTTGCATTTGTTCATAAGTTAGAGGCTCGTGTTCTTCATGAACGCGACCCTTGATCTTCTGTTATAAGCGCATAAGTTTGCATTCCATTTGTGTGGTTGCCTGTCTATTAGAATATATTGAAGCTCATGCATATTTGATTTAGATCAAGTATCAATCATATCTCCTTGCGCGAATCGATTCAATGACGAGTACGGTCTAGCTCAACCTCGCGGGTTCATCGCTTCTTATTTATATGGAGTGCTATAGTGTTTCTACGGGACGTCAGACGTAGCCGTGCTATAGTAGTAGTCGGCGGTGTAGACGTGGTGTCTAGGCTGCTGGTTATCCTTCGAATGCCCTGTATCCCATGATTTGTCTTGGGGTAGGCTGCGGTAGTGACAGCCGTTGGACCCTCTGAAATCCCCCACGTTCGGATACAGCGTGTAGGCAACCATTTGCCATGAACCAACTGTTATAGCCAGGAGGGGCCGGTGTGCGAAGCGAGATTCTTATCCGAGGTTGTTCCTCTCTAGAGTCGAGAACCTACAGGAGACTTCATATCACTCACCTACCTCAGCAGGGACTGTGTGCCCTTGGATAGTCACTCGTAGAGTCCCCCATACTGTTCCTTGGATTCGATACCCTTGGGAATACTCCAGAGGTGAACTGCTACAATAGTGTATCCGTGCGCTTGTGGATTCGTTCGCACCCATCAGTATACCCGGGTGATTCTTACACGCTCACTCTAACCCGGCGCGATAGTGGTGACGTTAAGAAATACCAACAAGCATTTCTGGCGCTGTTGTCGGGGGAACGGTTGTCGAGAATCTACGAACCCGACTATCCTCGTATCTTTTGTTTTCCTTTTATTTCTACCTTTACCCCCGCTACCCCAGGAAGGTTATCCTTGTACACACCTTCCGCCCATTATGAGTGAAACCATGGAATCAACTTTCTGGAGACAACCCGCTGTTCTAACACCTTGTATGGTTCACCCATCTCTCATGAAGCTAGTTGAGGAAAAACCCTTCTCGAGAATGAGTCATGAGAAGCCCTATGATCACGCAAGAGACTTTGAGCAATTGTGTTCTACCTAGGGTAAAACCGGGGCAACACAAGATGTTCTTAAGAGGAACCTATTTCTGTTCTCCCTCTCTGGGGAAGCGAGAACTTGGTACCGTTGTTTTGGTTGCAACCACCTACGCTGGGAGGAATTGAGAGCATCTTTTTGCACTCGATTCTTTCCGGTGTGGCGTGTTGTTTCCTTAAGAATGATGATCCTCTATTTCAAACAAAGAGAGAAGGAAACCTTAGGCATGGCATGGCATCATTTTGCCTCTTTAGTTGAAGCCTGCCCAGTCCTTGGTCTGCCTGACCTAGTGCTCTTGCAGCATTTCCGGTCTGGTTTACGAAGAGATTGTGGCATGACGCTGGATGCCATTTCGGGAGGCGCCTTTGTGCTCTAAGAGCCAGAACAAGGACTGGAAATTCTAGGAGAAATCCGAGATTTCAGCTCCCCACCTGACTCGAGTGACGAGGTAGCTAAACGAGAAAATGTCGAGTCGCCTAAGCCCATCTTTGAGGGAGCCCGAGCTCACATGCCAAATTTCTCTATGCTCTGGTCGAAGATATCACTCCTCACTAGCAGGAATCTATGGGAAAGAGCACTTAGTGCAAATTCTGCCCCTAGATTCCTCTATCGTTTCTTCTCTTAAAACCCGGCCTTCGAGACTTAGTCTCGAGGGAAGGAGGAGAGGAGTAGGCGAGGAAGAATAGACGTTCCTGGTGGGGACGATAACTTCAACCTTGCCCGCAACTCTCCAGTGGAGGTCACGATGGATGTTTTTCGTGCTTCATGTTAAGGCTCAATCCGAAGTGTCGCCACACTGAGGGTTAGGCCGAGACGCGGGCTTTTGGCACTGTAAAACTTCCATATCCTTGGCTTACGGAAGCACGATTTTATATCCGGTCTAGTTGAGCAATACATCTTGTTATCTTAAGTTCAGCTAAGACCGATGCCGATCAAGTCAAGTTGATGTAAATCCTACTCTTCACTTCTTGACCTGATCGATGCCCTGCGGAAGTGTGGTTACACACCTATCTTTTACACTTCCGTTGGAAGCTTGAGTTAACGTACGTGTCATCCCACTTAGGTGAGGGTGAGATCCTTTGTCGACCCAAGGAGAGGTTGAACTAGCAAGTTCGTCACTTTTGATCCACCGCTCGAATGATCATTCGACCCATAAAATTTTCACTCACTCAAGCTGGGGTCCAATCATTCTCGAGTTCTGTTACGAGAGGTGAAACCTTCACTCTTAGAGCACTCTAGGCTTTAGACCCGGATCTTGTGCTCAACTCCATCACCTCTATCATCTCTCGTCCGTAGTGCTATAGCCTTGCTAGCTGCGCTTTCGTCCTAAGGTTACCCATCATAGTTCCCTTAGGATGGTTGTGAGGATCACCTCTGTTGCACCATATATACAGCTTGCATCGTACGTATGCACTAACCATGCAGGAAGGAAAATACATCCTATCATAAAGAAACCTACAAGGAGGACCACAAGGCAGAGTAGGAGGATATTACCAGGAGAAAATGGACGATATGAGCAACAGGGCAACAATACCTCTTCATCCAGGTATGAGACCAGGTAAAGTCTCCAAGTTGACCTATTAAAGTATAAAGAGGTTTAGGTAAAGTTGCTTGGGGTAGAAGGCAATTATATGCCCAAAATCCCATTCTAGCCCTTGCTGAAGCCTCCAATCTTAGAATTAGTGGGGCACCTGACCCAGAGACCCTGAGCCCCGCAGGAGCCCAGACACCAAAGCAGAGGCCCAGCGGAGCCCAGATGGGCTCGGCCGACCCCCTAGGTCGACCGACCCACTAGGGTCGCCGACGCCTCTCGTGTTTCGCGTGCGCACTCCTTCGTCCTCCAGAAACCCTCTCCTCGCCGCGTGACGGAGTTTTGCATCACACAGAACCCCTGCCTTCCCTGCTCACCACCCTCGCACGCCGTCGCTGCAGTCCTCATGGACGACAAAAGCCTTATCCCCTTCGCCGCGGCGCCCTCCTCCGGTGAACCCGTCAAGGGGGATGTCCCAGCCATTGCTGCATCTCCCACAGGGGTAGCACCTATGGAAGTCGCGTGCATCTTCGAGGTGCCGCCGCTCGCCTCTCATCCTCTGGTTGGGAACCAAGGACCGAGGGCTACCATTGACGAAACTTCAAATGCCAAGGGGATGACTGTTCCGCCCTTCACACCCCCGGTTCCACGCACCTCCGGCCGATCTGCCTCTCCCGAAAAAGCGAGGAAGCCACGGGGGCGTGCCAGCAGCCCCTACCAGGGGAAGGTGGATGTCCAGCCACGACCCACAGCAACTCCGCCGCCTCTGGTGGTTCCACCGCCTCGGCTCAACATTCCAGGAGCATCAGGAGAGAGGCCGTTCGGCCCCTGCCGTACCAATGCCGCCTCCACCAGTCTCTCAGCCTGGGAAGCCTAGGTTTGCTAGCCCAGATAGCACCAGCAGGAAGAGCAGTCGTGCACCTTCGACCTTGAAGGAAACCAATGAAGAATTCGAGTTGGGCAGCAGCTCCACACCACGGGCATCCAGGAAGTCGAGGGAGAGGACTCGGGCGCCCGAGCAATCTCCTAAGACTCCCACTGCAGCCAGGATGACCCCACTAGTGGAGGAACTAGGTAGGGAGTGCGAGAAGCTGAAGACCATCAGTGCGGAGCAGAAGGTGGATCTCACTGAGCTTAGGGATGACCTCCGCGACCTTCGCCGTGGCCTGTGCGCCAAGATGGGGCGCCTCTTCGTGGCCACGGGGCACGAGGACCTCTATGATGCTGAGTAGAGGGTCGTGCCCTGCTCCTATTTCCCTTTATAGGCGCATAGTTAGGTTTAATTTATTTCCTTTAATTTATTTCCCTTCCAATCATTTCCTATATTTCCATCATTTGTGTAAGCGCCTATTTCTTTAGTGAACTTAAATGAATAATTTTGGCTCCACCGGTCATGTAACCCGGTTGAGTCACATGTGTGTTAGTTATTTTTGTTTTTGTTTAAATCAAAGAACTGCACCCAGGTATAAAACAGTGTGGGGGAGAGCTGCACTCTCCGGACGTGAACACGACAGATTATTATTGCACCCACACTACACTCACACAGCGCTTGCGATTGACTATGCTTAGAGAACCTGAACGGGACATACATTCGTGCGCATCACAGGAACCCCCGTCTGGTCCACACAGAAACCAGCGCTGGTTTGCATCTCCTCCTCATTTCACCATGATTTCTGAGTTTGTATGCTCATGTTTGATGAATTCTCCATTAATCAACTCAAGAAATCTATGGTAATGGTTACTCCATACCTAGGGTTGACATGCTTAAGTTTTATTCCTCGTTTATAACCTTGAGGCTTGTGAACAATATTATCATAAGGACAACATGCTTATCTAAGTAGTTGACAAGTCAGATATGACTTGATGACATGATCTTAACTCTGTTGGTTCTAGCCCTTGGGATAATTTCGTTTTTGAAAAAAAATGCTCTTGCAAAGCTCCTCTTTGATGTGCCACCGTCCTACCAAAGCCATATGATGTTTTTAGTTGAAAACCTTATACTCATATGCTGCTGGTCATTACATTGAGCTTTGTCAAATCCTGCGACCCTTGTGAGAATTCTTTTCATTACTTTCATGATCAAGATTCATATGCACACCACCATTTTCCCCTTGCTATGCTTCTACATTGGAAGTTAGTATTGTATCATTCATACATTCCGTGAAAATAAGGCTCCATATGTGTTGATCTCTCCCTCCTAGTTTTTGTTACACAAGAGACATGGCTATCGAAAAAAAAATGGACACATGAAGGTCCAGGTATTGAAAAAAAAGAGTTGGACACATGAAGGTCCACAAGAACAAAAATATATATATATATATAGAGATAGCCATGTTCTCAAAAGATTTTTATACAAGAGGGAGAATCATGCAAAAAGGAGTTCCATAACTTAGATGGTAATAACTAGTGTCCATTCCGGGGCTAGTGTCCACCTTATCATTTACCAATATTCATCATATATGTATGGTAATATCTAGTACCCACTTCGGGCCTAGTATCCACCTTACCATACTCACCATACCCATACGCGTGCACAT